>JAWWNH010000135.1:6520000-7935000 GCA_034641385.1 Darevskia mixta
ACCAGACCAGGGGGTGGAGCCTCTAGACCCACATCCATGCTAGCTGAGGCTGATGGGTGCCATTGTCCAAACCATCTGGAGGGCATAATAATAAAAATAAAAATGTATTTTAATGTTCTGTTGAAAGCCGCCCAGAGAGGCTGGGGAAACCCAGCCAGATGGGCGGGGTATAAATAAATTATTAGTAATAATAATAATAATAATAATAATAATAATAATAATAATAATTTATTATTTATACCCCGCCCATCTGTAGGCTCCCAACAGAATATTTAAAATGCGATAAAACATCAAACATCAAACATTAAAAACTTCCCTAAACAGGGCTGCCTTCAGATGTCTTCTAAAAGTCAGATAGTTGTTTATTTTCTTGACATCTGATAGGAGGGCGTTCCACAGGGTGGGTACCACCACCAAGAAGGCCCTGCCTGGTTCCCTGTAACCTCACTTCTCGCAGGGAGGGAACCGCCAGAAGGCCCTCGGCGCTGGGCCTCAGTGTCTGGGCTCAACGATGGAGGTGGAGATGCTCCTTCAGGTATACTGAACTGAGGCCGTTTAGGGCTTTAAAGGTCAGTACCAACACTTTGAATTGTGCTTAGAAACATACTGGGAGCCAATGTAGGTCTTTCAAGACCGGTGTTATATGGTCTCGGCGGCCGCTCCCAGTCACCAATCTGGCTGCCACATTCCGGATTAGTTGAAGTTTCCGGGTCACCTTCAAAGGTAGCCCCACATAGAGCACATTGCTGTAGTCCAAGCGGGAGATAACCAGAGCATGCACCACTCTGGCAAGACAGTCTGCGGGCAGGTAGGGTCTCAGCCTGCGTACCTGATGGAGCTGGCAGACAGCTGCCCTGGACACCAGATTGGGGGACTCTATGCCAGCTTGACTGGGTGCTTTGAAAGCACGGTGCTTGGTCTCGATTTGGTTTGAGTTGGTGTTATACAGCCGCCACCCTGCCAAAAATGAAAACAGAAACATTTGTGCATGTAGGACAGTGTTAATATGCCAAGGAGTTGCCCCACGGAAGGCAGACACGTGTTCTGCCCAGGAACCACCCGGTCGGCTGCCTGCCTCCCTCTCCCTGAGCCAACGTGCTGGTCTCCCGCTGACTGGTGGAGCAAAGGCACAGATCCAATTGACAGAGATTAAAGAAGATTAGCCTCCAGGGTGGAGGTTTTTTCCCCCCTTCCCCAAGCAAGCAGATGGCCTCAGGCGGATCCGGGTGAAGGAAGCCAACTGGGGTTAAGACCTAGCCGGCTGGCCTGCCCTGACTCATCCATGGTGGGTATTAATGCCCTTCAGTTTACTTTGCAGAGGGACAAAGTAAGGTGGCGGAAAGGCGGGCTCTACTTCAAGGACTTTGCAAAAGAGAGGCAAGGGGATCATAGAAACACAGAACTGTAGAGTTGGAGGGGACCCCCAGGGGTCATCTAGACCAACCCCCTGCAACGTATACTTTCATTTTTGCCGTAATCCTAGAACTGCGCTGTCCTCTGCTGCAAAGACTTGCCATTGCCCCTGGTATCGTGCCTTAGGCCCAGGAAGAGTCCCAATATGACCCCCGAGGCCATTTCTCCCCAAGTCGCCCCCCCAAGACACACCCCTTTGATCATATGTGGTGGTCATGTAAAGTTATAAGGGCTTTCTGGGAAGTGATATACTGTATAATGAATTCGAAAAAATATTTAAAATAACTTCTGTAAAAAAAACCCAGAAGCCTTTTTATTAGGAATTGTAGGTACCGACATCCCAAAGGAACAGAAAAAGACTTTTCATGTATGTGACAAGAGCAGCACGGATGCTACTAGCCCAGAGATGGAAAGAAGACAAAGTCCCTACCAGACCGGAAAGCTCAGGGGACCAAGAAGACAAAAAATTCAAGAAAGAATGGGAAAAATTTATAATTTACTTAGGAGACCACTGTAAGCAGGTGAAAACATTAGCAGCATTTTAATCTCACTTGTACTGTTACAATTACTATGGATAATATGGATAGATATAAAATATAGACTATGACATAATATGTAGTTGAAAAGTTGACATTAGGACCCATGGAGGGGATGGGGGGAAGTCTCGAGATTCAGAGAAATCTCTATGGATATGTATTTGGTTTCGTTATAAATTTATATTTGTAAAATCAAATAAAAACAATATTAAAAAAGACACACCCCAGACATCAGCCATAACATCTGCTGTAGAACAGATACGGGCTGTGTACGTGTTGCTGCTCACTCCTGTGTGTCCCCAGTGCTTGTGTGCTCTCTGTCGCAAAGGGAAATTGAGGCAAGATTGCTGCTGATAGACCAGGATGAGCTGTGCACTGCTGGGATTTCAAATCTCTGTGTGCATCTCGAATCCCAGCAGACCCTGCAGCCACCCACCCAAAAAACCCCTCTCAAATAAAACGACCCTGTCCCTCCATGCCACTCCCCACCTCCTCACAACCCAGCCATATTTCAAGTGTTGTAGAAAAATCTGCCCTTATTCCCTTATGGGGTACACAAGAGCCCTTGCAAGTTCCCTGCAGGTTCTCCATCGGTAGGAGTGAAAACAGAGGCCAACCAGAGAAAAATTGAGAAGCAAAGCCTTTATTTTCACTGTTGCAACAGGGTGCTTTCCTCTCACACAGGAGCAGGAAAAGGACCCAGAACAATGGTGGGCAAGCTCCTATATAGACTTTGAAATTCTCCCCCCTTTTCCCTCAAGCCCAACCCCCTATACATCATACATACATCACAAAAAGGGGTGTAACCCAGGACCACCCCTCAGATACATCACAGCTACATCATAGAAAAAGGCGGTCTCCAGCCCAGCAGAAATCTTAGTTGTTTACCTCCTGTCTGCCACTTCATATGATAATGTCTTATCTGATTGCCTTTCCTGGCAGTCTGGCCATTCCTTTTGAGATTGTGATTAGTTTATTTCTGAAACAATGGAAAGGTTTTCTCACCCCCTTGCAGAGAGACACCTGGTCATCCCTCCTTGACCCCTCCCAGACAAACATTTCTGGAGAACAAAAGGTTTCCTGACTTGGCAGGGCAGGGCAAATGCAGGCTAACTACTGTCCTTTGTAAGTCAATTGGGCCATCTGATACCTGGCCAGCTAGGAGTCAAAAATGGTGTCAGGAGTCAAAATGGTGTGAGGCCTGTCTTTCTGTGCTGTTTTCAGACATTCTGGTTTCAGTCACCCCTCTCTGTTCATGTCTCAAACAGCATACTGGGGTCCCAGTCACCCCTCTCTGCTCATGTCCCAAACAGCGTACTGGGGTGTTTTGAAGGGAAGCTCCCCCCCCCCGAAATTCCTACAACACAAGGGAGAGGTTTTGTTTTTCTTCAAGACACCCTGACCTTCCCTCCTTTCTCAAGAGAGTCACCCTGGGCCCTCCTTTGCTGCCTCAGTTGCCCTCTTCCTCCCCTCTCGATGATGAATGTGACCTTTCACTTGCCAGTGTAGCCCTTGATCCCATTTTCTCCAGCCTGTTCCTCTCCGCCCCCCCCCCCCGCCTCCCTCCCATCCATCCTTGCAGAGGAGATCAACCCAAGGACTTTGTTCAGCTCTAGGGGAATTTTTGCTGATTCCAAAACAGAGATGTTTTACGGTTGGAGTTATAGCAGCAGCAAATTCTTTCCCACCTGACCTGGTCAGCAGCCAGGGGGGCCTTTGCAGACTGTTGCTATCGTGGTGTAATGGTTTGAATGGGACCTGAAAGACCTGGGTTCATATCCCCACTTAGCCATGAAGCTCACTGGGTGAGCTTGGGCCAGTCGCTGCCTCTCAGCCTAACCTAACCTACCTCACAGGGTTGTTGTGGGGATTCAACGAGGAGGGGGAGAACAATGTGTGACGCCTTGTGCTCATTGGAAAAAAAGGTGAGATATAAACACAGTCAGGTAATCAATCAATTTTGCTAGACTCCCATTTCCCTTCCATTCCCCAGCCAGCACCACCAAGGTGATAGGACCTATAAAGGTTAAAAAAAAAAAAAAGGTAAAGGACCCCTGGACAGTTAAGTCCAGTCAAAGGCGACTATGGGGTTGTGGCGCTCATCTCGCTTTCAGGCCGAGGGAGCTGGTGTTTGTCCACAGACAGCTTTTCGCGTCAAGTGGCCAGCATGACTAAACCGCTTCTGGCGCAACGGGACGCCGTGACGGAAACTAGAGCACACGGAAACACCATTTGCCTTCCTGCTGCAGTGGTACCTATTTATCTACTTGCACTGACATGCTTTCAAACTGCTAGGTTGGCAGGAGCTGGGACAAAGCAATGGAAGCTCACCCCATTGCGGGGATTTGAACCACCGACCTTCTGATCAGCAAGCCCAAGAGGCTCAGTGGTTTAGACCACATACCTGGAAAGCCACAGGTTCCCTTACACCTGTTGTAAGAGTTCACAGAATCACAGAATTCTAGAGTCAGAAGGAACCACGAGGATCATCTAGTCCAGCCCACTGCAGTGCAGGAATCTTTCCCCCAAAGTGGGGATCAAACCCACGACCCTCAGATTAAGAGTCTCACGCTGTACCAACTGAGCAATTCCTCAGTCTTAAATAAAACTCATTTGTTGGGGACTCCTGTTTGCATCATTCATGAAGCAAATACAGTGGCACCTCGGGTTAAGAACTTAATTCATCCTGGAGGTCCGTTCTTAACCTGAAACTGTTTTTAACCTGAAGCACCACTTTAGCTAATGGGGCCTCCCACTGCCGCAGCGGCGCAATTTCTGTTCTTAACCCGAGATACTACAGTACTTCCGGGTTAGCGGAGTCTGTAACCTGAACCGCCTGTAACCCGAGGTACCACTATATTACATCTGGAATATACACTATTATTTATTTAATAATAATAATAATTTATTATTTATACCCCGCCCATCTGGCTGGGTTTCCCCAGCCACTCTGGGCGGCTTTCAACAGAGCATTAAAATACAATAATCTATAAAACATTAAAAGCCTCCCTAAACAGGGCTGCCTTCAGATGTCTTCTAAAGGTCTGGTAATTGTTGTTCTCTTTGACATCTGAAGGGAGGGCGTTCCACAGGGCGGGTGCCACTACCGAGAAGGCCCTCTGCCTGGTTCCCTGCAACTTGGCTTCACGCAGCGAGGGAACCGCCAGAAGGCCCTCGGCACTGGACCTCAGTGTCCGGGCTGACCGATGGGGGTGGAGACGCTCCTTCAGGTATACTGGACCGAAGCCATTTAGGGCTTTAAAGGTCAGCACCAACACTTTGAATTGTGCTCGGAAACGTACTGGGAGCCAGTGTAGGTCTTTCAAGACCGGTGTTATGTGGTCTCTGCGGCCGCTCCCAGTCACCAGTCTAGCTGCCGCATTCTGGATTAGTTGTAGTTTCCGGGTCACCTTCAAAGGTAGCCCCACGTAGCGCGCATTGCAGTAGTCCAAGCGGGAGATAACTAGAGCATGCACCACTCTGGCGAGACAGTCCGCAGGCAGGTAGGGTCTCAGCCTGCGTACCAGATGGAGCTGGTAGACAGCTGCCCTGGATACAGAATTAATCTGTGCCTCCATGGACAGCTGTGAGTCCAAAATGACTCCCAGGCTGCGCACCTGGTCCTTCAGGGGCACAGTTACCGCATTCAGAACCAGGGAGTCCTCCACACCTGCCCGCCTCCTGTCCCCCCAAAACAGCACTTCTGTATTGTCAGGATTCAACCTCAATCTGTTAGCCGCCATCCATCCTCCAACCGCCTCCAGACACTCACACAGGACCTTCACCGCCTTCACTGGTTCTGATTTGAAAGAGAGGTAGAGCTGGGTATCATCCGCATACTGATGAACACCCAGTCCAAACCCCCTGATGATCTCTCCCAGCGGCTGCATATAGATGTTAAAAAGCATGGGGGAGAGGACAGAACCCTGAGGTACCCCACAAGTGAGAGCCCAGGGGTCTGAACACTCATCCCCCACCACCACTTTCTGAACACGGCCCAGGAGGAAGGAGCGGAACCACTGTATAACAGTGCCCCCAGCTCCCAAACCCTCTAGACGGTCCAGAAGGATGTTATGGTCGATGGTGTCAAAAGCCGCTGAGAGATCCAGCAGAACTAGGAAACAGCTCTCACCTTTGTCCCTAGCCCGCCGGAGATCATCGACCAGTGCGACCAAGGCAGTTTCAGTCCCATGATGAGGTCTGAATCCCGATTGGAAGGGATCCAAATGGTCCGCTTCTTCCAGGCGTGCCTGGAGTTGTTCAGCAACCACTCGCTCAATCACCTTGCCCAAGAATGGAAGATTTGAGACTGGGCGATAGTTGGCCATAATGGCCGCATCCAAAGATGGTTTTTTAAGAAGCGGTTTAATAACCGCCTCTTTTAGCGGGTCTGGGAAGGCTCCCTCGCAGAGAGAAGCATTCACCACCCCGCAAAGCCCATCGCCCAGCCTTTCCCGGCTAGCTTTTATAAGCCAGGATGGGCAAGGATCAAGGAGACAGGTGGTTGGTTTCACTCGTCCAAGCAGCCTGTCCACATCCTCGGAGGTAACAGATTGGAATTGATCCCACACAACTGGACTAGACAGGACTCTAGCACTCTCCCGCCCCGGCCCTGCTCCCACGGTGGAGTCTACCTCTTCCCGAATCTGAGCGACTTTATCTGCAAAAAACTTTGCAAAATCATTGCAGGAGAGCATGTGGCCCGTACTGGGTCCTGATGGAACAGGTGGTTCCGCTAAATTGCGAACCACCTGAAAAAGTCTCCTGCTGCTATTTTCTGCAGATGCAATAGAGGCGGTGAAGAAAGTCTTCTTCGCCGTCGCTACCGCCACTTGGTAGCCTCAAAGTTGAGCTCTAGCCTGTGTCCGGTCTGATTCAGAATGAGTTTTCCGCCACCGGCGCTCTAGCCGTCTCAGCGACTGTTTCATCGCCCTCAGCTCCGGGGAAAACCACGGGGCTGTCCGGGCTCCATGCAATCGGAGAGGGCGCTTCGGAGCCAGACAGTCAATAGCCCTGGTTAACTCCACATTCCAGCGGGCCACCAGGGAATCAGCTGAAAGGCCATCAACATGGGATAAAACATCCCCTACCACTCTCTGGAAGCCAATTGGATCCATTAAGTAGCGGGGGCGGACCATCCGAATCGGTCCCACTTCCCGGCAGAGGGGAAGGGTCGCGGAGAAGTCTAGTTGCATCAGGAAGTGATCTGACCATGGCACTTCTTTTGTTTCGCTTTTACTTAGTGTCAGATCACCAACATCCATAGAGGTAAACACCAGGTCTAAGGCATGTCCGCGGCTATGAGTTGGGCCAGACTTATTCAGGGACAGACTTATTTACTTGTTTGCTTGCAGCATTAAAAACCTAAGGTAAAGGGACCCCTGACCATTAGGTCCAGTCGCAGACAACTCTGGGGTTGCAGCGCTCATCTCGCTTTATTGGCCGAGGGAGCTGGCGTACAGCTTCCTGGTCATGTGGCCAACATGACTAAGCCGCTTCTGGCGAACCAGAGCAGTGCACGGAAACGCCGTTTACCTTCCCGCCGCAGCGGTACCTATTTATCTACTTGCACTTTGACATGCTTTCGAACTGCTAGGTGGGCAGGAGCAGGGACTGAGCAATGGGAGCTCACTCCGTCGCGGGATTCAAACCGCCAACCTTCTGATCAGCAAGCCCTAGGCTCTGTGGTTTAACCCACAGCGCCACCCGCGTCCCAGGTTAAAAACCTAGTCTTTAGCAAAAAGGGGGGGGGCTTTCAGAATGCCTTCACAAAAACCAATTGTTAGGTGGTCCCTGCCCCCAGGCTTATGATATAAAAAGATTCAATATGCAAGTGAAAAGGATTGGGGTGGGGGTAGGAAAAAGAAAGCACAAATTCTTAAAGTTACACTTTTAAAAGTTATGGTCCCATCCACACTATTCGTAGACAACAATATCATACCACTTTAGAACTGTGAAAGAACCATCGCACGCCACCTTGAGTTTCTTGGAAGGAAGGTGGGATATGGATGTAATAGATAAATACATTTTTGGGTGGAATTCAGTTGCTTACTGGGTAATCCAGGCTGTGCAATTAGAACTGATCTCCTGCGCAACATTCATCCATTCGTTTTATCTGTATGCAGCTTTTCCACGCAAAAAATAAAAATAAAAAGGCTCAAAACGGCTTACAAAAAAGAAAACAGGAATACATTTCAAACAAACACTTCTAAAGTAGTTTCATAACAACAGCAAAACAATAGCAAATGTAATAGCACACAAAAACCCCACATTTTAATACTAAAAACATTGCAAGATTATTTAAACAACATGTAGCATCTAACAACAGCAAAAATTACAAGGGAGCTTCACAGTTTCACCTGAGTCCTACCGTAGAAACACCCCCTCCCAAAAACCCCCTCCCCCCCTCGAAAAACCCCCACAGACTTTTCTTGATAAGGAAGAAAGAAAGAAAGAAAGAAAGAAAGAAAGAAAGGACTAGCCAATGTCACCTGAACTTTAAGAAACTGTGCAAACAGATCGGCTTAACGAACAGGTTATCTGATCTGAAAGGAACCCATGTTATTTAGACGCCTGAGGCAGAATATCCCACAAGCACAACTCTGCTTCTCTGGGAGTAAAACAACAACAACAACAAAACCCACACACAACAAGAAAATAAGTTGTTGCCCTTTCCTGACACCCAGCTCATCCTTTTCCCTGAGCTCAGCGCTGGTAGCCCTGGAGGGGGAAATAGGGACCTTCTGGGATCAAATCAAAAGCCGGGATGGCTTTCATAATTCCAGGGACCTTTGGGGGGTATGTGATGCAAGCAGCCATCGATCTCTTAAAGACATGCCCCTCCCCTCTCTAACACCATCCTGCAACTATGCGGAAATGGCAACAGTACCAGTCTGGCCCGTTTTTGACCCCCCAGGCCAGTTGCCAGAATATTTTGTATGTAAACAATTTGGAAATTGGGGCAGTTACTAGGTGCTTTTCAGTAAAGCCAGGATTCTCCCCTCCTTCCCTGCTCCCCCCCCCCAGTTGAAGGCAACAACTGCATGTTCTCTCTCTCTCTCTCTCTCTCTCTCTCTCTCTCTCTCTCTCTCTTTTTAAAAAAGTATTTATAGGTCACTTTTCTACCAATTTACCAATTCAATGCAGTTCACAGTTTTTAAAATACGTTAAAGGCTTACTCATATAATAGAAATTGGGGAAAGGGCCAGAGAGGGAGGAGGAAGATAAGCATGTCCAGCAGCCAAGGCCGCTATTCTGCTTCTCATGCAGCCAGGTGGAATGGCAGCTGATGAGGCACTAAGGCTGTGTGGCATAGTGGTTAGAGCAGGGATCAGCAAACTTTTCAGCAGGGAGCTGGTCCACTGTCCCTCAGACCTTGTGGGGGGGGGGGGCTGGACTATATTTTGAAGGGGAAAAATGAATGAATTCCTATGCCCCACAAATAACCCAGAGATGCATTTTAAACAAAAGCACACATTCTACTCATGTAAAAACACGCTGATTCCCAGACCGTCCGTGGGCCAGATTGAGAAGGTGATTGGGCCGGATTCAGCCCCCTGGCCTTAGTTTGCCTACCCATGGGTTAGAGTGTTAGACTGGGACCTGGGAGACCTGGGTTCAAATCCCCACTCGGCCATGAAGCTCACTAGGTGACCTAGGGCCAGTCATTTACACTCAACCTAACCTACCTCACAGGGTTGTTGCAAGGATAAAATGGGGGGGGGAGAATGATGTGTGTCCCCTCGAGCTCCTTGGAGGAAAGGTGGGATACAAATGTGACATAGAGCAATGATTACCATTCACTCTGGTTCCAATGTGCTCCCGCCGCTGGTGTTTGAAGCCGAGTGCCCACAATTGTTTATTTAATAATATTTGCATACTGCTTAACTGAAAAGGAAACCTCTAAGCATTTTATGAAGAATATAAAAGAGGCATCGATTTTAAAAAATCAGCGTGAAAAGCAAGTTTATAAAACATGCAGAACAAATAAAAGCATACATCGCAAGATAAAACTGCAGATTAAAAGTACATGTCTGTGTACAGTACAGTGGTACCTCGGGTTAAGTACTTAATTCGTTCCGGAGGTCCGTTCTTAACCTGAAACTGTTCTTAACCTGAAGCACCACTTTAGCTAATGGGGCCTCCCGCTGCCGCTGCGCCGCCAGAGCACAATTTCCTGTTCTTAGCGGAGTTCTTAACCTGAAGCGTACTTAACCTGAAGCGTACTTAACCCAAGGTACCACTGTATATGTAAAGTTATTAACACAGAAGTAACTAAGAAGCTGATTAGAGACAGAGTTTGTTTCCTCTGCTGTGTGTGTGTCCTATTTTCACTTTTGTTCAAACTGCACTCAGAGACTTGTTCTCCCAGTGATGAAAACGGGATGACGGATTTGTACCAAAACCAGGCTCTCCCTCTCTTTCAACCCCCCCCCCGCTAGCTCGGGGGGGGGGTTGAAAAGAGCATCATCGCTGCTCTTTCCTCCTTCCTCAAAGAGTGTCACAGGCAGGAACCCCTCCACCATGGCCACCTCCAGCTCTCCAACAGTCATCTGTCTCCAGTGGGGGCTTTTGCAACCATCCTGCCCCCTCTTCCCTCTTCCTAGGAAAGAGGAATCGAGGAAATGCCCTCTGGTCCCCACAACGCCATCTGCATGGGGGCTATTGTAGGGTTTTTCAAGACTGTGGGTTGAGATTTACACATCATTCTGAGAGTTGCATTTGTGGTGAAGAGGAAAGCGATGCCTCTGTGGTCAATACCGTGGGTGGGGGAGAGATTGGAGAGCAAAAAGAGAGAAGGCTTCTCCCACTGGCTGCTCACACTTCCCTTTCGACTTGAGCATCAAACTGCACGTGGCATAAAACGTATCTAATGTGCAGCTTTCAAAAAATGCTTTTTGCATCAGTTGGAATTTAAACCTTTAGGAGGAATTTAAACCTTTTCTCCCCTGCAAATGCCTAGATGACAATGGTTCCTTCTCAAGCTGGAATTTACACCGGGAACTCCCCCCCCCCCAATGCAAACTGAGTACCAGTTGCTGGAAACCACAGGCTCCTGTGTTCGAATCCTGCTTGCTGCTTTCCCACAGGCATCTGTCTGGCCACTGTGAGAACAGGATGCTGGACTAGGTGGGCCATTGGCCTGATCCAGCAGGCTCTTCTTACCTTGTTGCCTGACCTGGTACCTTAGATCTAGTTACAGGTAGGTAGCCGTGTTGGTCTGCCGTGGTCGAAACAAAATAAAAAATAAAAAAATTCCTTCCAGTAGCACCTTAGAGACCAACTAAGTTTGTTCTTGGTATGAGCTTTCGTGTGCATGCACACTTCTTCAGATACCTTAGAGTGAAGGATGGGTAACGAATTAAACAAGCGTTAATAATGTTGCTGATGGAAGAAGGTGTCTATCTAACCTTTGATGAGGCCCACTTCCCGGTCCCTGAGTTATAGGGGCGCTCTGGCCCGCAAGAAAGCCTTTTGTTCCATGGGACTGACGGATGAGGCTGGGATTGATGCAGCAAAGTGGACAGACTCTGTGCCCTTGCTCCACCACCCTAGAGAAGAGTTTGCAATGTCCACCTCCAGACCCCCCTGGCAGCTGATGCCCTCCCAGCCAAGTCCTCAGAGGAGTAATTGCTCACAAAGGGAGCTGACCTGGCTTATTATTACCTTTGCTTTGAGTGACTGGCTTGTAGGGACTCTTGGAGGAAGTGCCCGGTTGCCCTTTGCAGGATATGACCCTCCCAACATAAGCCAAGGGCAGGTGGGCAGCAGCCATCTCAAGACATTCTAGTGCTGCTCCACATCCACGTCTGGGTTGAACCCGAATCGAAAGGTGCTAACTTCCAGCCTGGCTCTATAAATATCTCTTTGGCCTTCTCTTCTTCAGGTCCCTCTTCCTTTAACTGACCCAGCTTGCTGAAAGGCGCCGTCGTTTGAGCCCGTGAACGTTCCCCCCTAAAGAGCTCCAACATGTGTTACAAAATGAAAACCTACTTGATGATCAAAGACAGCTGTGTGTTCAAGAAGTGCCCAGTGGGATATCGCTGGGATGAGGCCGGGACCAGCACCGCCACCAATGGACACAGCAGCAGCACCATCTCCATCAACAACCAGAACCCCCAGGGGATGGCTACAGTCCCCCAGGAGGGCGCCGTGGCGGAGAGCTCCAGATCCAGCGTCTTCCACTCCTTCAAGCATTGCTCCAGCAAGTTCGCCAGGTATGCCATTGCTCACTCCATTGGCCGCTGGCTGCTCTACCCGGGTTCCGTTTGCCTCTTGAACAAAGTCCCGGCCAATATACTGGTGAATGCCCGGACTCGCCTCATTGAGGATTTCCATGGGAAACGGGCCAAACTGATTGCCCGCGATGGGAATGAAATCGACACTATGTTTGTGGACAGGAGGAAGAAGAAAAGTCCAGAGAAACGGGGGATGCAGCTGGTGATCTGCTGCGAAGGCAATGGCAGTTTCTATGAGGTCGGATGCTTTTTCACCCCACTGAAGGCCGGGTACTCTGTTCTGGGGTGGAACCACCCGGGTTTCGGCAGGAGCACGGGCAAACCCTATCCGGAGCATGACGTCAACGCTATGGATGTGGTCATCCAATATGCCATACGTCGCCTGGATTTTGCCCTGCCGGACATTGCCATCTACGGCTATTCCTTAGGGAGCTACACAGCCACCTGGGCTGCGAAGACTTATCCGGAGCTAGGCGGGTTGGTACTGGATGCCTCCTTTGACAGCTTGCTCCCTTTGGCCATGAAGGTGATTGCAAAGAGCTGGAAGAAGCTGGTGGTCAAGACCGTGACGGAGCACTTCAACCTCAACGTGGCGGAGATGCTGTGCCAGTACCCCGGCCCAGTGCTGCTCATCAGGAGGACGTTGGACGAAATCACCAGCACCCACTTCCACTCGGAGAGCAAGCTGCCCGTCATCAAGACCAACCGAGCCAACGAGCTGCTCATGCAGCTCTTGAGGTGTCGTTACCCCGACCTTATATCCGAGGAGGAGGAAACGGTGCGCAGCTGGCTGGCTGCCGAGTGCCCTCAGGCGGACGAACTCATCTACAGCTTCTTCTACAAAGTGGATGAGGACTGGTGCCTCCAAACGCTTCGCAGCTACAAAGCCAGCCTTGGCTCAAACTGTAGCTTCCCGTGGAATGTCGGGAAGAACCTCCCCCCCGCGAAGAAGAAGCAGATGGCCTTGTTTTTGGCCAAGAAGCACCTGAAGAATGTGGAGACCACCCATGGAAGAACTTTGCCACCAAATGAATTTCAGATGCCCTGGAAGCTCTAGCTCAGCTGGGGAGGTGGCGCCTTGACTGTAGAGAAAGAGAGAGAAATAAAAACTAGCATTCATCATTGCGGTTTGTTTGTGCAGGCGGTTGTGAGGTCTTTTGGTCCAGATTCTACCTTCTGCTGTTCCGGAGGGCAGGACCCAAACCACTGGATTCAAATGACAAGAAAGGAGATGCCAGCTAAGAGCTTTCTGACAGTAAGAGCTGCTTGTTGAACAAACTGCCTCGGAAGGTGGTCAACTCTCCTTCACCTGAGGTTTTTAAACAGGGGTTGTATGGCCATCTGTCAGGGATTCCTTAACTGTGATTCCTGCATCGCAGGGTTTGGGCTAGGTGACCCTTGAGTTGCTTCCAACCTGTAATCTAAGATTCTATAGCTTTTGAAGTTTGGTTCTTGTGACTCCCAGCTGGGCAGAGATGCCCTGAAAGCATAGCTATTGCTGCTGGTTATGTCTTTGATTCCGAAGAGCTGGGACCCATGATGCATTATGGTCCCATAGGGCCCAGGACAAATCATTCCTACTCTAGATATAATATTTGGGAGTACGTAGGAATAAGTATGGAGAATCAGTGTGCTGTGGGTTAAACCACAGAGCCTAGGGCTTGCCGATCAGAAGGTCGGCGGTTCGAATCCTCACGATAGGGTGAGCTCCCGTTGCTCGGTCCCAGCTCCTGCCCACCTAGCAGTTCAAAAGCACATCAGGTGCAAGTAGATAAATAGGTACCGCTCCGGCAGGAAGGTAAACAGCGTTTCCGTGTGCTGCTCTGGTTCGCCAGAAGGGGCTTAGTCATGCTGGCCACATGACCCAGAAGCTGTACGCCGGCTCCCTCGGCCATTAAAGTGAGATGAACCCCAGAGTCGTCCGCGACCGGACCGAATGGTCAGGGGTCCCTTTACCTTTTTTTAGGAATAAGTATGGAGAATCAATGTGGCGTAGTGGTTAGAGTGTCGGACTAAGACAGGGGTCAGCAACCTTTTTCAGCCGTGGGCCGGTCCACCATCCCTCAGAGCATGTGGTGGGCCCGACTAATTTTTTTTTTGGGGGGGGGGCGAATGAACGAATTCCTATGCCCCATAAATAACCCAGAGATGCATTTTAAATAAAAGGACACATTCTACTCATGTAAAAACACGCTGATTCCCAGACCATCCACGGGCCGGATTGAGAAGGCGATTGGGCCGCATCCGGCCCACGGGCCTTAGGTTGCCTACCCCTGGACTAAGACCTTGGACACCTGGGTTCAAATCCTCACTCAGCTATGAAGCTCACTGGGGGACCATGGGCCAATCACTGCCTCTCACCCTAGCCTACCTCACAGGGTTGTTGTGGGGAGGGGGGAGAAGCATGTGCTCCTTGAACTCCTTGGAGAGAAAGGTGGGTTTTAAATGCAATAAATAAAATAAAATGGGAGAGTACCTTGCAGCAAATCAGGCCGTTGGTCCACCCTATATTGATACTGGCTAGACTGAGTGGAGCACCTGTGACTGCATCTCCCATCATCTCTGACCATTGGCTCTGCTGGCTACGGATGATGGGAGTCTGACAAAACCGGGATGGCCCCCACAAAATTTCCTCAACCCTGGCCCACACAGACCAGCAGTGGTTCTCCAGAATTTCAGACTGGACTTTTCCCTAGCTCTGCCTGGAGATGATGAGGGCTCAGCAAGGGACCTCCTCCATGCATTTAGGAGCCTTGACCCTAAGCTATGGCTCCATAGGCAGATATAGCAGTGGAGGGAAGGCTAAGTAGAGAGCCAACCTATCTGGAAAAACAGAGAGGGTGGATTGATCACATGGGCTGCCTGGGTGAGGGGATGGGCTATTCATTGGTCCATGCAGGGCTGCTGCTAATTGGCCCACAGTGTCCCGAGAGTGGGAGCCCCTCCTCCTTCCCCCAGTGTGCCATTGTGCCTGGATTTGAACCAGGGGCTCCTCCTGGCATGTAAAATATGAGCTGCACGTTCCTGGGATCGATGATTGGGGGGCTGGGCCAGTGGAGAGGTCTCGGTTGGGGTGAATGGGAGGGCATTGCATCTCCAAACTCAGCCTGCCGTCTTACTTGCAACAAGTAAGGTAGGCTTCCTGCCTGTCGGCTTCCTGTTCCTCCTTAACCTCAGGGCTGCCCTTGAAAGACGCTGCAGGGAGGAGGATGGATGGGGACAAAGATAGAATGAGTTGGCTCGGCCTCTCTGGTGCCACCTACTGTTAGCCTCCCTGCCTACTCCTTACCAATCCCAATGGCCACCAGCCAGCACTGGGAGAGAGACAGTTGTCCCTACAACTGCATGGCTGGTTCCAGTCTACTGCTGTACCTGAGCGGCTGGGCGGGAGCTGCTTTGTGGAGCCTGCAGGGCAGGGTCAAGTCCTTTGTCTCCCTCTGATATGACAGGGTGGGGATACGCATGCAAAAGGTAAGTGGGGGTATGTTCCCCTCCATCCTCCCTGGTAGGACTCCTGCCTCCCGGCCCTGTTTTCTATGCATTGAGTCAGTGGAAGCTGCTGCTCTCTGTGCGTACCTGGGGTTGCCCTGGTTGAGTGTTCTAGTGCAGGTATGGCCAAACTTGCCCCCCCCAAGCTGGTTTTGGACTACAACTCCCATCATCCCTAGCTAACAGGACCAGTGGTCAGAGGTGATGGGAATTGTAGTCCCAAAACAGCTGGAGGGCCAAGTTTGGCCATGCCTGTTCTAGCGCCACCCCTTGGCTTCTCAGCAAAAGCGTCTTTCCCTCCCAGGCAGGTCTTGAACTCTTGTTCCAGGAAGAGCTGGCAAGTGTACGGCCTCCACACACGCTCCCCTCCACGATACCCAGGGAGCTGTGCCGGGTGCTGCACTGCGGGTCTTTGCCTTCCTACCCTTTGTGAGTGTGTGTTGCAAGGAGTGCAGGGGGATTCAAACTCCCAGCTTGAAGAGCGAAGACTGACAGTAGCAGGGTAATTGCTGGCTGGGCCACTGCTGCTGATGCTCTGGTGACATCTCACATGTTGCATGTTTTCTGATGCAATGAGGGGGGGCGTGTCCTCATTGTCACGAGTTCATTGGCTGATTCTCTGTATGGGCGTGGTTCGCAGCACACGCCCTGATTGGCAGGCATTGGCTTCCAGGGTCTCTGTGGGCGTGTCTGTTGCTTTTACACTGGGTACCTTGGCTGTTCCACCAGCATAGTGTGAGCATATCTCTGGGTATGTGCCAACAGTGTGGCGTAGTGGTTATAATGTTGGACTGAGACCTGGGTTCAAATCCCTACTCAGCCACGAAACTCACTTGCTGACCTTGGGCCATTTGCACACTCTCAGCTTAGCCTACCTTACAGGGTTGCTGTGAAGATAAAATGGGGTGGAGGAGAACTATGTGCGCCCGTTTGAGCTTCTTAGAGGAAAGGTGGAGTATAAATGTAAAAATAGATGAATAAAAATAACAATTGCTCCCACACCCACCATGGAGATGTATTTATTATTCACTTTTAGAATTAGCCTGCTTCCAACTGACCAAGCTTTTCAATGTGGCAAACAGCATGACTTAAAACAGCAAAGTATGTTTTACAAATACGTATTATTAATAATTGATTGATTGATGGATTGATGGATTAATTAATTCAATTTATATACCACCTTTTATCAAAAGATTTCAGGGTGGTGTACAACACTAGAAACACATTGCAAAACGTCAACGACAAAAACATAATACTGTAAAAGCATAGTAAGAAGCATACTGACAGACAGCCTAACAGTAAAATCATCATCATAATAGCAGTCCGGCCTCCCACATGATCACAGGCCATACATTATTTAATAGCAGATATGAACAACGGAAGAATGTAGAAAATGGATTTTGGGGGTTTAGAAAATAAACATAGATGTGTTTTAATGCAGCTGTTAAGGGGACATAAAAATCAGGGAAGGAGGGACAGGAAGTCAAGAAGAAAACGTGTTAAAAAGACAGAGTTATGGAATGATTTGGAAGAGCTAATAAAAATCATTAGGGGGGGGGAGATTATTTAATAGCCATAGGACTGGGTAAAGAGGAATGTTTTTTCCTGGTGTCTAAAGACATGCAATGTTGACGCCAGGCCAGCCTCTCTGGAGAGAGCATTCCACAATCCGGGAGCCACCACAGAAAAGACACTGCAGGATTATTGACCAATATAAAAGTCTCCAGGCAAATAAAGAGAATTTCACCTGGTCCTAGAAAGACATCCGGCTCAGCACCAGATGAGCCTTTCTGTGGAGAGATTTCCAAAGCCAGGATGCTCTCCCTGCCATCTCTGAGGAGTTTCCATCTGCTGGATTTTGGAAAGCAAAATCAGCCTGAAGTCGGATCTCCAAGGAGGTTATGCCATGGCTCCGCCCAAGGTCTCCAATGAGGATGACAAGGGGAAGGAAGAGACCCTGGGTCACAACTGTCCTGCTCAAGCTGGACCCTCCACTGAGATTCTCCCTCTGGAAGATTCACGGTCCGGTCCCCCTCTGGCTTGGTTCGGAGTGAGGAGTCTGGGTCTTCAAAGGCCAGAAAGGCCATTTCTCTGTCAGATGACATGGTGGAGAACCTCTATCGCACAGAGTGAGCCGTCAGGGGAGCAGGAAAGCTGGACCTTGTCTCCAAATCCACAGAGATGCATCAAGAGGCAGGAGCAGACTTAGACCCAGGAAGGATCATACCTGGATTCAAGTGAGGAGTTCTTGGCGGGACTGTTGCAGATATTAGTGTTACGCAGTTTGGAGTGACTGGATGGCTAAGAACTGACTCCTTTTGGAAGAAATCATTGTCTAGACCCATAAATATATTATTCAAATTTTTACTAGCAGAACTCTTCAGAACAAACCAGAAACATCAAATGATACATCCAAAATGTCCATGCAATGTCTTGTGCTGTCTAGCACAGGCTCAGCAACTTACAAAATATGACATGATTCCATTTTTAGCTTGGAGTTGTTTTCTCTCTCTCAGTCAGAAAGGGTTTTTTACATGTCCTTACTTCCCAGAACCTTGAGACAAAAGATTTGCAACTCAATACCTTCATCGCATGATCTAAGGTTACAACACTCACATGTTTGCTCCCAGAGAACAACAACCAGTTAGTTAATTATCAACTCAGGGAGAGCTCAGAGTGCTCTCCTTGGCTTTAAGATAGCCCCATGGAAAATCTCCACGTTAAATTCCTCATGCACCCCTAGGGGAGGAGACTTAACCCAATGGGATGACATGCACATTGTTTACAGAAGGGCCCGGAACCGATCCCAGCATCTTACAGGATGATCAGCTCAGGTAGCAGGGCTGGAAAAGACCTCTACAAGAACTCTGAGAAAATGCCAGCAATGTGATCCTCAATCGAGCCCTCCATATATCCTGTGGCCCTCCAGATATCGCTGGAATCCCATATGCATCAGCTCCAGCCAGTGCAGCAAGTAGGGAAGATGGGAGTTGTAGTCCAACAATATCTGGAGGGCCACAGGCTCCCCATCCCTAACCTTGATGGACCATTAAATGCCTGGTGGTTGCAGCTCCTCATGTGCTTCTTCGCTTACAGGACCCGCAGAAAGGCCATGGATAATGTCATCACCCTTAAGTGTTCCGCGGCAATGACATCACTGGGACTGAACTGTGATGTCACGAGGGTCAGGCTGATAATGGGAAATCTAATCTTCTTCCTCCCTCCTTCCTCTCCATTTCTGCCTTTGGGATACACATAAGGTATCTTATCCTTCCAACAACATTACGATGAGCTTTGCTGGATCAGGGCAATAGCCCATCTAATCCAACATCCTGTTCTCACAGAGGCCAGCCAGACGCCTGTGGGAGAAATCCTCTATCTTTTCCTTAAACTGTTATTAGTAGTGGGTTCCACAGAGAAAGTTTGTGCTTGAAGCTGGCTGCTAGGCGTTTGCTTCATTGCTACTTAACACAATCCTTCCCTAACAGTGTCATTCATTTAATGACACCTTTTTTGAAAACGTTTTATTTTATACAACTTCCTCTCCCTCTTTAGGGCTTATCGAGTGCTGTGCTCCTCCTCTTCCCAATATTTATCTCTTAGTCACAACTGGGACAGGTGTTTGGGGGCAACTGAGTGCGGACAGAAGAAAAAGATTTTGGCCTTGAAACATCAGACATGGGGGAGAAGATATTTGAGCTTGGCACATGCTGTATGTCTATTTTGCTAAGAGCTTCTTGAGATGGGGGGAAAATAGAGTTCAGGCTCTGTTACCTTTTTATATAAGTGATGGTTATGGCACTTTATAGAGTTACAGACAATGAGAGATAAGTCTCTGCCCCAAGGAGCTTGCAGTCTAACATTTGGCGAAGGGGAGGTACAAGAAGGAAGGAGAAGGGCGTTGAAGAGAACCAGGATACGAAAATGTGACCAGCTTTAGTCTGGGTAGCAGGGAGAGGTGAGGATTTGCACCAGAAGTTTTATGATGGGGTAGGGAAGCTCTTTCAGGCTGAGGGCCACATTCCCTTATGAACAGCTTCCTGAGGGCCACTTCCTCAGGTGGGCGGGGGCAACAAATGTAAAATTTGCCTTTCTGTGATAGGCTCACATATGTATTTCCTTCCTCCACCCGGACAAGCAGTTGCAATGGGTCTACTCTGAGTAGAATTTAGTTGGCTACAGCCCCAAGTTCATGTAGAGAGTCATAAAACTGCCGGTATGTGTTAATATCGTTATAATTGCATTCATAGCTCGCCCTGTCTCATGGACTCAAGGCAGACACCTGCGATTTCACCTGAGGCCCACCTGATGAATGTGAACATGCAGGTTTTGAGGAAGCAAGGTTGGTCATTCAGTCTCTCTCTCTCTCTTCATTGAAAACCACAGCGGGGAACCTCAGGTAAAGGGGCCAAATCCAGCCCCTCCAGGTCTCTCTCTGTGTGGCTGGAAATCTCCCCGGGTCATGCCACAGACGTCAATAACCTCAGGTGTTTTTGCCAGACTGGAATCATAGAACTGTAAGGGGACACAAGGATCATCTAGCCCCAACCCCCAACCCCCCCCCCCCGCAGTGCAGGAATCTTTTGCACAACATGGGGCTTGAACCGGCGACCCTGAGATGAAGAGTCTCATGCTCTACAGCTATCATTAAATCCCAAAGCATCTTTAAAACAGTCTCATTTCGACAAAACCTTAGTTGATGCGAGTATTAATCTGTTTTTAGTCTATTGTTATTTCAACTCTGTGAACATTCAAAATCACAGCGGCTGACTTTTCTTATTGATGTTTTATTTATTGTTTTGTTTTGTTTGTAGATCACTTTTGAGGCTTTACAATCCAATGGTGTATACGTTGTTACAAAATAAATAAATAAGCGATACTTTGGCATGAGGAGCTGGGATTGTGTTTCAGTGTGGGCATACAGTAACCTTACAGAAGGGAATGAAAGTGCATAAGAATTTGCATTAAACAAACAAACAAACAAATTTCTGTCCTCTGTTTCCTCTGTGGCTTCTCCAGCCCAAGGCAACAGTAGCCAAGTTCTTATAATTTGCAACAGAACCCTGGCTGTTCACAGCCCTGATTGGCCGCTGTTTTATGATGTCACAAATCCCACCCCCATCTCCTCTGCAGAGCATCCCTGCAGTGTTTTAATGCTTGATCATACGAGTGTTGGGGGGTGGGTGGGGGTGGAATTAAAATAAAGCACATCCACACACGTACAGCCTGATTCCCCCTCCTTGCTCCGAAAGAAGGCGGGAATGAACTTTGGGTTGCCGGAATACCCAAGGAGGGTTTGGGGAGGGTGGACTGACTACCTGAAGATTGGGGGAGGACGTGGCAAATGAGTTGATGTGATTCACTGACCAAGACATCTGCAGAAAGCGAGGGAGGTGTGGGCAATGAAAGTGTGGGCGTTCCAAGGAAGGAAGGAAGGACCGCAGAGCCGTCCTCTTTTCAAAGTGCACCTGGGGGCACCAGGACTGGTTGGTTTGGCTACTTCTGAGGGCAGGCCTCTGCTGAAATGTTCACAAAGGAGGCATGACCTCACTGATTGTGACACTTCCCTGTGGACTAGGGGTGCTGAGGCCCCTGATGCGCAGGCGCCAAGGACCAGTTCACCATGGCCAAAGGGGAGCGCTCCAATCAGTTCCAAAGCCTGCATCATGTACCTATGAAGTAATCTATCCGTCAACGGGAAAGGTCCTGTTCTGGAGACATCAGAAATATCTGCTGTGGGGCAATTTTCCTTGCCCACACCTCTTTTTATGTAATTTATGCCTCTCCTAGAAGATAACCATTATCTCTCTCCATGTGCGTCTTCTGTTTCCCAAAGGCTCTGGCCCAGATATTCAAAACCTATTTTATGGCCAGCTACGACTTTGATTTCAGCAACTGGCCTGTTGACTTCCGGTGGGACGAGGCTGGCGTCAACGGCAGCCTGCCCAGCCACGGTGGCAGCAACAGAGGCCACGGGGACCGCCCGATCCTGGTCAAAGCAGCGGCAAGAGCATGCCCGCTGGCATCGGCCTTGATTCGAGGCCCTGGCAGAGACCGGCCCTCGCGCTGGAACTTCCTCAGCCACTTCAAGCAAATGCCCAGCCAGTGGGCCAGCTACATCATGGCGCACTCTTTGGGCCGCTGGCTGCTCTACCCTGGCTCCGTCTTCCTCCTGAACCAAGCGCTGTTGCCCGTCCTGGCCAAGGGCCAAGCTCGCCTCTTGAGGGATTACAACGGGAAGCGGGCCAAGCTGGTGGCTCGCGACGGGAACAAGATCGACACCATGTTTGTGGACCGGAGGGACAAGCTGAAAGGGCAAGGGGAGCAGCGGGGGGACCGGCTGGTGGTTTGCTGCGAGGGGAACGTCAGCTTCTACCAGTGGGGCTGCCTCTTCACCCCCTTGAGGACCGGGTATTCCGTGCTCGGGTGGAACCACCCCGGTTTTGCCGGGAGCACCGGCCAGCCCTACCCAGAGAACGACGCCAACGCGGTGGACGTCGTGATCCGGTATGCCACCAGCCGCCTGGGCTTCAAGATACAAGACATCATTGTGTATGGGTGGTCCTTAGGGGGCTACTCGGCCACGTGGGCTGCCATGACGTACCCGTCTCTGGGAGCCTTGGTGCTGGACGCCACTTTTGATGACCTGCTCCCCTTGGCCCTCAACATCATGCCCAAGAGCTGGAAGAAGCTGGTGGTTCGGACGGTGAAGGAGCACTTCAACCTCAACGTGGGTGAGCAGCTGTGCCGGTACCAGGGACCCGTCTTGCTGATCCGCAGGACCAAAGACGAGGTCATCACCACCTGCCCGTGTGGCCTGGAGGACCAGATCACTAACCTCAGGTGCAACAGAGCCAACGAGCTGCTGGTGCAGCTCCTGAAGTATCGCTACCCCGAAATCATGTCCCAGGACGGGTTGGAGGCTGTCCAGGTTTGGCTCAGGGCTGCCAACCCCAAACAGGAGGAGTCCGTTTACAAGCGCTACAGGATAAATGACGCGTGGTGTGTCAAGGAGCTGCAGAAGTACAAAGACAGCCTCAAGGACGGGGGCCCCTTCCCTTGGAGGGTGGGGAAGCACCTCGCCCGTCGAGGGAAGCAGCTGATGGCCGTGTTCCTGGCCAAGAAGCACATGAGGAACGTGGACGCCACGCACTGGTCTCTCCTCAAGCCGGACGACTTTCAGATGCCCTGGAAATTGTAGCAGGAGATGGGGAGAGGGGTCAGGAGGAGAGAGAAAGACGCATAAAGAAAGAATGAGAAAGAGACAGGCTTGGAAAAGTTAATTGGGCACCCAGATTCATCCTTCCCCGACAAGAATGCTATGCTCTGTCAGTTCCTTTTGAGTTGTGGGGGGAGGAGAGGGAGGGAGGAAAGAGACGGACATAGAACCATAGAGATGGAAAGGACCCAAAGAGTCTTCTAGAGAGCCAGTGTGGTGTAGTGGTTAAGAGCGGTAGACTCGTAATCTGGGGAACCGGGTTCGTGTCTCCGCTCCTCCACATGCAGCTGCTGGGTGACCTTGGGCTAGTCCCACTTTTCTGAAGTCTCTCAACCCCACTCACCTCACAGAGTGTTTGTTGTGGGGGAGGAAGGGAAAGGAGAATGTGAGCCGCTTTGAGACTCCTTCGGGTAGTGATAAAGCGGGATATCAAATCCAAACTCCTCCTTCTTCTTTACGCCACGCAAAGTCGCTCACACCTTGACTAGACATGAATTAGAAAGGGCTTAAGGATCCCGATTAGTGTGATGCTGGTTTGAGAAGCAACACGTCAAACAGTAGTATTTTATAGCAGAGTACAGGATACACCCAGTGGTGGAGATTCATGCTCCGGCACCAGGGGGTGGAGAGCAGGCAGGGGCGTGGCTGGCATGGGTCCTGGAGGCGTGACGCACCGCCTGCAGGGGCGTGGCATGCCATCCGAGGGGGCGTGGCTCCCAGCGTGGGCGGGGGGCAGCCACGATGGCACCCCACCAGGATCACGCTGCCAGGGGGCGTGCGCTCTACCCGCAGTCCACTTCCTCCGCCAGTGGATACACCTGCATTTTGGATAATGGTGTGTGAACATGGATTGAAAACCCTGCACTGGAAAGGAGCGCAAGGTATACAGAAATGCAAACACATCCTAAGGGAAAAAAGAGACTGACTGTCCCAAAGTCACCAGTGAGCTTTGTGGCTTGAATAGGGATTTGAACCCGGGTCTCCTTAGTCCTGGCTTGACCCTCTAACCACCCCCTTTATTTTTGGGACATGCAAACACTGGTGCTTTTAGAAGCTTTTGCCGTTTGATGCAGAAGGGTGCTTGAAATCTAGGGGTGGTATTTGAAGACGTTTATTCTGTGTAGACCTACTGAAATAAATGGACCTAACTTGTTCATTAATTTCAGTGGGTCTTACTCTGAGCAGAATTTAGTTGAATATTACCCTGTGGGGGCTGATATGCAAGGGGAGGGCAATTCTGCAAATGGAGAGCCTTTGGGCCCAGTCTTATTTTTGTGATTCGCAGACATTCATTTATTTATAGAAGTATTTGCATACCACCAATCCATACAGCATAACATGGCAGTGTGCAAGGATATTTTATTGTACGTATTGACCATGTTTCATGTAAGACAATCTTGCTCGGCTACAAGTGATTGCCAAAGAAGAAGAAGACAATATGTACAATAAAGCAGAAAACACCATTAATCAGTATATAATTATAATTGTAAGGATATAATTAACATCACTAATTGAAAAAGCAGCTGCATAGGCCTATCTGCATTCAAAGGGTCTGAAAAATAGAAAGTGAGAGTGCCTGCAAATCTCTGCTGGATGAGTGGTCCCAGTGCCAGATTTATATATAAGCTAAACAAGCTTTAGCTTAGGGCCCCACTCTCTTGGGGGCCCCTCCAAAATTTCACTATTAATATACTTCTTCTTAATTGTATTTTCTTCTTAATATACTTATTAATATACTTCTTCTTAATTGTACTTTGATAAAATACATATTTTGTTATGTGCAAATGGCTTTAGATACCTATTCGGTCCATAAATTACCATGTAGCATATATTCAACACAAAAAACAGCGGCAATTTGTTGTTGACAAAGGACAGCTGGACATATAAAGGGCCCTATTACCTTCAGTAGCTGAGGGCCTCATCAAACCTAAATCCAGCCCTGATTGGTCCACAGCAGGGGTCAGCAAACTTTTTCAGCAGGGGGGCGGTCCACTGTCCCTCAGACCTTGTGGTGGGCCGGACTATTTGTTGCCATTATTGTGACCCGCATTTTAGGCAAAATCCCTTATTAGTGTTGGAGATTCATTCCCCGTGTGCAGTCATGGGCTTGTTGTCTATCACATGACTGGGTATGTGTTTTGATTCCACAGAATGGGAAGTGACAGGACAGGATGTTTGTCTTACTGTGTTTCCTGAAGTGGGACTATTGTCCTTTGTTCTTTCTCTTTGCTGTCTGATGCTAGAGAGAGAGGGAGCGCAAACTCTGCGGATCCGTTAGTGTGCTAATGTCTTCTGGCATTAGTCGCTGTAATGTTTGGGCTGAAGAATGCTTATGAAGCTCCCGAACGATCGCCCAGGAGGGAGGGAACATGCCAGTCGGGCATGTGTCTCTGCCAGGGTTCTACTTGTGAGTAGGGCGTCTCCTGACAATTGGGACCAACCCCAACGTTGCCCAAATGTGATCTTTTTGTTTGTGTGTGTTCCCTCATACACCCACGCTACTTCCTTTGCGTTTTACGCGTTGACAGTTATTATTTCTCATAGGGGGGGGGGGTGACTGAGCCATTCCTGTCAGCCCTGGAGAGCGTGGGTGCATGCGTGGGTGAAGGGGAAAGCCGTTGGCCACGCTAAGTCAATATTAATAATTTATTATTTATACCCCACCCATCTGGCTGGGCTTCCCCAGCGGCTTCCAACAAAAATATTAAAATACAATAATCCATCAAACGTTAAAAGCTTCCCTAAACAGGGCTGCCTTCAGATGTCTTCTAAAAGTCTGGTAGTTGTTGTTCTCTTTCACATCTGGTGGGAGGGCGTTCCACAGGGCGGGTGCCACTACTGAGAAGGCCCTTTGCCTGGTTCCCTGTAACTTGGCTTTTCACAGCAAGGGAACGGCCAGAAGGCCCTCGGCGCTGGACCTCAGTGTCCGGGTAGATCGATGGGGGTGGAGACACTCCTTAAAACTGTCCTTCATCATAAGGACCAGAGTGAATTGTTCCATAATGATGTGACCCCCCAAAATGGTGGCTTAACAATGAGAGACGTCAGACTACAGATAGAGCATAGAGCTGTGAGAGACCCTGATCAGCAGATTTGGGGGAAGGTGTCTGGGAGAACACAGATTTGCTACTGTCACAAAGACAAACTGTTGTGTCTTCATGTACCTGCAATGGAAACAGACCAGAAAGAGTCCCCGTCTGGACTATACATTTAAAGCGGTATCATACCACTTTAAACACCCACAGAGCTGCGGTTCTCGGAGTGGTTTAAAAATCAATCGCTCTGGGTAGGGAACTTTAAAAATTGTAGCTCTGTGAAGGGAATAAGGAGTCTCCTAACAACTCTCGGCTAGGGTTGCCATACGTCCAGGAAAACCCAGACATGTCCTCTTTTTGGGGGCGAACATGCCTATCCGGGAGGATTTTTACATTTTAAAAAAATCTTTATTGCATTTTTAAAATTTACAAAACAAGAAAATAAATTAATCCTTACACCCACATATACTGAAAAGAAAACAATACATAAAGGAAAAATATGAAAAGAAAAAAAGAAAAAGATTAAAAAAGAAAAGGAAAAAGAATTGTCAAATACACAAAATTATTTAAGGAGTACAAACCACAATTTGAATATTCTATATCCAAAGTTCACTTTCATTCTATTCCACTAAACTGGTTTGAGTCCCTTCTATGTTAATTGACTTCCCTCTATCTCTTTGCGGTTTCCATATTTCTCTTACATTTGAGTAATCTGTATTCCATTTTTTTTTTATAAAAATCCCTTATTTTTACATTTGTTTACATTTTAAAGGAAATGTCTGGTTTTTTATTTTGGGGGGTGGGTGGTTTTTTTTATTGGGGGAGGGCACACACATGCTCAAGAGGGTGCTGTGCCCCGGAAGCGCCGTCGCAGCGAAGATCAGATATGAGCTGGGGTCCTGCCACCACTTGGGCTGGCAGTGGCTCACGCTTGGGCTGCTCTGCACAGCGCAGCCGCTGCCAGCCTGAGCTGGGGGAACAGACTCGCGGGTGCAGCGGCCTCTCATGCCTCTGCTCCTCTTTCCCCCCTGGCTCGGGCTGGCAGCAACTCAGGCTGTCCTCTTTTTTGCTCTTCAAGATATGGCAGCCCTACTCTCGGTGCACTTAACAAACTACAGCTCCCAGGATTCTTTGGGGCAAGGGAACCCATGACTTTGAAGTGGTATACTGCTTTAAATGCATAGTGCAGATGGGGCCAGCCAGCCAGTTCTGGTGTCAGAAGAAGGACTCATTTCTTTTGCTTACTGCTGGGACGTCACAAGTCAAGGCTGTCAGCCCAGAATCTGTTATCTGTTTCTCCCCCCAGGTGCACGGTGCGAATGGACCCTCAGGCCTATGTCCTTCGGAGGGACTATGAGACGGTCTCTCTCTCTTTCAAAAAGCACCAGCATGATCAGTAAGTATGGACAGCCATAGAATCCTAGAACTTGAGAGCAGTACATGTGAAAAGGATCTAGGAGTCTTGGTAGACCACAAACTTGACATGAGGCAGCTAAAAAAGTCAATGCAGTTCTGGGCTGCATCAATAGGAGTATAGCATCTAGATCAAGGGAAGTAATAGTACCACTGTAATCCGCTCTGGTCAGACCTCACCTGGAATACTGTGTCCAGTTCTGGGCACCACAGTTCAAGAAGGATATTGACAAGCTGGAACGTGTCCAGAGGAGGGCAACCAAAATGGTCAAAGGCCTGGAAACGATGCCTTATGAGGAACGGCTTAGGGAGCTGGGTATGTTTAGCCTGGAGAAGAGACGGTTAAGGGGTGATATGATAGCCATGTTCAAATATATAAAAGGATGTCATATAGAGGAGGGAGAAAGGTTGTTTTCTGCTGCTCCAGAGAAGCGGACACGGAGCAATGGATTCAAACTACAAGAAAGAAGATACCACCTAAACAAATCACTTCCTGACAGTAAGAGCTGTTCGACAGTGGAATTTGCTGCCAAGGAGTGTGGTGGAGTCTCCTTCTTTGGAGGTCTTTAAGCAGAGGCTTGACAGCCACCTGTCAGGAATGCTTTGATGGTGTTCCTGCTTGGCAGGGGGTTGGACTGGATGGCCCTTGTGGTCTCTTCCAACTCTATGATTCTATGATTCTATGAACTGTACACTGGGAAGGGACCACGTGGGTCATCTAGTCCAACCCCTTGCAATGCAGGGCTCTTTTGCCCAACGTGGGACTCGAACCCACGACTCTGCGATTAAGAGGTTCGTGCTCTTCCGATTGAGCTATCTCTTCCCTGCCTTTGGTGGACGAAACCGAAATATGATGCATGGCTTAGCTCGCCTGTGCTGTACATGTAAAGCACTCTCGTCAGGGCCGGCCCAAGACGTTTGGGCACCTGAGGCAAACCACAAAATGGCCCATGTACACCTGCCAGGGAGGAATGGGGGAGTGGAGAACGTTACTGGGAACAAGATGAATGAAATCCAGCTTAGCTGATGGTTGATGTGGGAATCAAAGGCCATCGTGGGGTGAAAAGGGGTGGGAGCAGCAGTGCCTCCCGTTCATTGAGAGGTCGCTGTGGAGATGGCATTGGTGAGGGGTTGCCAAGGAGGCGGCAGAACCAGCCTCCCAGCAGGCAATGCATTCCTTGGAGGCCAGATCTGCTGCCCCTGTGGATCCTGCCGCCTGAGGCAGTCACATCACCTTGCCTCACGGGTGGGCCATCCCAGACTCTTACACCAATTCAATTCATTCCCCATAAGAATCCTGGGAGCTGTAGTTTCTTTGAGGTGCTGAGAGTTGGCAGGAGACACCTGTTCCCCTGGCAAAGCTACAGTTCCCAGAGTGGTTTAACAGCCAGTCCCTTTTCCCAGGGAACTCTGGGAATAGGGATCTCCTAACAGCACTTCTAACAAACTGCCAACTATAATGCCTAGAATTATTTGGGACTCTGAAAGTGCTATTAAAGTGTTTTAAACACATGGTGCAGATGCTGAAAATGTCAAGGATTTAACTTGCGACCAGGCCAAACTTTGGGAAGGCTGAAAGTTCAGCCTGGGTATTTTTGTTTTTTAAGGGGAGAGGGCAGAACTGAACGAAAGGTGGTGAATGAAACCAGTTCCCTTATTTTGCCTTTGGGATGCCGGTGGGTGAATTTTGTAGGAGCGTGAAAGTCATGTCAGCCAGGGCTCTTACAGCCTCCATGCTGCTGACAGCTGCCATTTTAATACCCCCGCCCAAGACATACCCCAGAAGGGCAATACTTTGTGAGGTTTGTGTCATTTATTGATTTGTTAGATTTCTTATTCACCCTTTATACAAGATCCAGGGTGGGTTACAACAATAAAATAGATACTGATGAAATAGATAAAGCATTGTAACTATCAAAAACTGTAAAAAAAAAGTTCCATTTATAAAGCAATTCTATATATAGCAACAATGTGGACATTTTAAAACAATTCCACATATGAAAACAGGTATAATAAAAAAAATTAGTTCCACTACAGATGCAGACAAGTGGGATAGCTGAAGAAGAAAGCATTCAATTCATGTAGAAAAGACAATAGAGGTGGCTGTCTAATCTGTAAAACTAAAGGGTACGGTAGTTGCCGCCACAGTAATGGCCCAGTTCCTGAGCAGAAAGACCTCTTCACTGTGTAATGTGGCATGCAGATGTCCCTGAAAGCAGAAATGGTTAAATCAGAATGATTTCCCCAGAAATCCCTTTAAAAGTGGTTAAGCTAGATTGCCTCAGCTAAGCTGTAACATGAGGGCTTATTTTCCCAGTGACTCACCACTTGCCCCTCGCTTCCAGAACATCTTTCTGCCAGGATGCTAAACCAAGGTGTGTGGATGCTGGGGGCAGAAGGGATACCTGGGCTGATACCTCCACCTACAGTCCAAAGGGAGAAATAACAGACTGAAGGAAGAAAGGAGAGAAGGGAAGACTCCCCTACTAATGAAACCCACCGGAGCAGCCTTTACCAACCTAGTACCCTGCAGATGATTGTCAACCAAAACTTCCATCAGTCCCAGGCTTAATGGAGTTGGAGGGCGCCAGGTTGGCGAAGGTTGTGCTAGGGCATGAGTCCCATTAAACTCAGCAGGGCTTAGTCCTGAGCAGGCCCTTGCAGAGCCAGGCAGAGGCCCGGGCCAGGTAGATAATGTGCCCCCCCCTTTTTTTACCCTGGGGATCTCCGATAAGTGTTATAATTTTAAATACATTTTACAATAAATACATTATTCATTTAAAAATGTATTATACAATTTTTAATAGTTCAAAAATGTATTTAAAAATCTATTTTTAAGTAGACAACTTTGACTATTATTTATTATCTTCTTATTCTACTCTTAAAAAAGATGTATGCTTGTGAGAAAGCCACTATTGCTCGTAAGCCACTATTTCTTTAAAAAACATGGTTTCCACCAAATTTTATCCTCATTGAGCTATATGTACTCCTCGGGTGTAAGTAATATTCCTGGCCTAATTAACAAAATTTTAAACAAATGGCCACATCTTCATCAAATTTTCATCATTAAAAAAAAAAAAAATAGCGATAAGAAAGCCAACACACTAATCTTTAAGTTGTGTGTGGTTTAAATTTTTGGCAAACAAGATTTCAAACAAAAACTCATCAACTTTTAACAGCATGAAAAACATGGCCCACCATCAGAAACACTTGACTTGACTAAGACCTTACTTGCTTACCGAGGGCGCATTCACAATCCCTCACCTCTCCAACACAACCAGAGGGCACTATTAGCAGGTTGAAATGCACCACCCTCCCGGCCTTCGCGTTTTCTGGTTTCCCCCCCTGATTTTTTACATTCACCTCAGGTGAGCGATTGTGAATATGCTGACCGAGGCCCCCTTTGGAATCGGAGGCCCGGGCCAAGTGGCCCATATGGCCCACCCTCTATCTGGGCCTGGTCCTGAGCAAACATCACCCTGCCTGGTCCCCCTCAGCCCCTGTGTTGTGTAACATCCTACCCGTTGAAGAACTCGAAAGCTTGCCACACCTTTTGTGATGTTGTGGTTGGACCCAATGAAAGTATTGCTTAGCTGTTGACCTGGGGGGCTGGCTGATTGAAATTGGTTGGGCCCAAAGGTGCCCGTGAACAATTCAAATAAAAATGTGTTGGGTTAAATTATAGCATATTTCTACACAACTAGAGCAATGGTTACAAAACTACCCACCGCCCATGACTTGAAAATTGCTGAGGGTCTTGGTGGATCACTGAATGGCTTTCCTGGCTGTAGCAGTTGTGCTGTGCTGTGCTGTATGCTTGAGTTTTAATTGTATCGTCGCTGCTGCTTTTATTTCCGAGTATAGCTTCCATACCAGGAGACTGGCCCTTATGAGGCACTCAGCCACCATAGTACTGGCCCAACAATTTTTGGGGGGGGGGTGAGGAAAAGGGAAATGTGAGCTATTGGGCTTGCTTACTCTTTGCACATAGGTGCAAACTGTTTCTGCAACCTGCTCAAGTGTTTGCGTGAAAGGGTGTATACAGTTCATTGGTTGGGTACACACAAACTGCACACCTGTTGAACGTTATCTGTGAACCCACCAACTGCCAAGCGCAGTGGCGCCAGTTAATAGCCAATTATATATATATAAATGACTAAGAAACTGCAGTTGCGCACCGCAGACTTCTGCCACCCCTCAAACCACGTCCAGGGCAGCGCGGTCGACAAGACTGCCCGGAAATCATAGGCGCAACTTTGCGATTGAGCCCCTTTGGTCTGCAGCCAACGAGTAACACCAAAGGGCTGCAGGCTGGAGCGAACCCGAAGGCTAGTTCCGGATCCCGATCGCAGGTCGTACAGCGCGTGGACTGAACGGCGAAGACATTTAAGGTTCAGTGCAAAATCAGAAACAGAAATGCAATTTCTGCTTCATATTTCTACGCCAGCCTTTAAAAATGCTTCCGAGATAGGTTAGAGGCAGACTGCCCTGCTTTGAAACAGCCACGCTTTTCTCCCCAAAGCAGGGGGAAAGGCGTTGGGGGGGAACCGAAGGATAACGACACTTTGATCACAACCTCGGCAAACGTGGAGAAAGCAAATGGAGCGCCTAACCCCGATTTATATTGAGGATTTCTCAATATAGAAGCGGCAAAAGGGAACCGGAAGTGAGGGCGGCAGCTTTGGCCCTTTGCAAGTTCCTCTTAAGGCCGCAAGCGCCTCCTGATGACGTTGCCCGTTGCGACTTCCGGACGAGGGAGGAAGTGCGCGTGCGTGTGCGGAGAGGGACGAGCGGGAGGCGTGTGACGTCGCCGCGCCGTCAAGCGAGGAGTTTGTTGCCGCTGCCGCCGCCGCCTCCTTCCCTCGCGTAGCTGCGCAGCGGCCTCCGGGCGAGATGGAGAGCGCCAGCCAGGGTAGGCCAAGGCAGGCCAGGCCAGGGAGAGGGCCGCCGCCGCCTCGTCCCCCTGGGGAGGCCGCGCTGGGGCGGGAGAGGCGGGAGGAGGAGACCAGGACCCGGGGCGGGACGCATCCCACCTCCGGCCTGCTCTGGGCTTCCTCTAGGGCGGCACCGCTTCGGGTTGAAGCGGGGGGAGCAGGTGGGGCGGGGCCTTGCAAGCGAGCGCATCCCTGCATGTAGAAAGCAAGCCTGTCGGGGATGAGGCTTCTAGGCCATGTAAGTGGACAGAGCCCTGCATGAAGAAGGCTAGTATATGTCGAGGGGAAGGTTTCTAGACTGTATAAGCGAAGAGATTCCTGCATGTAGAAAGGTAACTTAAGGGAGTAGGATTTTAGCCCATGTGTAAGTAGGCAAAGCCCTGTATGTAGAAAGCCAGCGTTATTGGGGGGAAGGCTTCTAGGCAAAGTGAAGAGATTCCTGCATGTAGAAAGCTAGCCTGTCGGGGATGTGGCTTCTAGGCCATGTAAGTACCGGTAGGCAGAGCCCTGCATGAAGAAAGCCAGCGTATCGGGGAGACGGTTTCTAGGCTGTGTAAGTGGACAGATTCCTGCATGTAGAAAGGTGGTATATTGCGAAGAAGGCTTCTAAGCTAGCCTTCTCTCTGACATTAGATTTCTATGTGCAAGGGTTCTGAAAACCACTTGAAGGTTTTTTGTTTTGTTTTACGATCATGGGGTGTATAAATTTTATGAAATGGGAAAAAATGATTCTCTTTTCTCTCTCCCACCGCCCTTTTATTTGTATTGTGGAACAATGTGAGTTTCTGTGTGCAGGCTGGCAGGCATGCTATGTGGGAGCCTTCTCAGTGGTGGCCCCATGATTATGGGATAGCCTTCCTGGTGCCAGTAGCTCCTCCCTTGTGAGTTTTTAAATGGGGATTGAGGATCTGTTTGTTTTTGGGGAGTGGCCTTTGAGAGCAGGTGCTGGGGTTTCAGCTGGCTGGAGAGTTTGTAAGGTCATAGCTGGTGCTGGGGTTTTTGCTATGCTGATTAGGGTGATTCTTGTAATTAACCATGTATTACTTTTAAGCTGGCAGGGAAGTTGTCTTAAGTAGCAGCTACCCTAAATATACCCCACAACTTTCTTCTTCTTCTTCTTCTTCTATAAAAATAAGACCACCTCAAAGTTGAGAACTAGGCCTGGATCTAAATCCAGTGCAGCAGGAATGTTTGCTTTTGAGATGGGTTGGGTTCGGGTACGCCATATGGAGAGTGAGTGGGAAGGGGGTTATTAAGAAGGGAAGGTGTTTACATGCAAGAGTTGTTTCTGTGTAGGCCCAGCTGAGGGAAGAAGTTGGTGGATCAGAGAGCTTACATAGTTCTCCTCTCTTCTTTTAATCCCCAGAACAGGCCTGTGAGGTAGGTCAAGTTCAGAGGCAATGGCTGGCCCAAGCACACTCAGTGGGGTTCGTGGCTGAGTGGGGATTTGAACCCTGGTTGGATGGGCATGATGGTTGAATTTAGGTAGGCAGGGCATTTGATTGATGAGTGATCACGGGAGTCAGGAGACTCGAAATGTTAAGCTTGGTCTTTGATTTTGCGCTACCCCTTACGTAGGGAGCCCCAAGGATTTGATCAGGGGGCTAGGTGGGGAGGACCTGCGGTGGAATTCCAGGAGGCTGAATGTAGAGCTCGAGAATCTGAGCTACCCACCATCCTTTTAAGTGGGTTAGCTTGAGATCAAAGAGTTATAGCTTTGAGCTTCGGCAGATTCCCTGCTTTCATTTTTCTTGAGAGGTTTGGCTTTGATGCTTACCAGCAAAGAATGAAAGCATACGGTCTGTGCGATTCTCCTCTGTTTTTCAAGCAGTTGCATTAATTTCTAACGTGCTTATTATGTAGGCTCTCGACTCCTGTCTGCTGTGAGCAGTAACACACAGTCGTGTGTGTGTGTAGTGATGCTTTGTTTGTTAAACTAACCTTTTGCCTGCTCCCTTTATGTCTTTGAAAGTGCAGCTGCTATCTCATCTGCAGTGCTTTTGAGGGTTAAAGACAGAAAGAGTACTTCTTTTTATGCTGAAAAGTGGGCAACTTGCCATTTCTAAAGCTGGGATGGGAGCCTGTGGCCCTAGACCCAAATTTATCATCTGCCCCTTTGTTGGCTGGATCTGATTTGGAGTGCCCCAGCTCAGGTGCCCCACCCCTGCCCTAGAGGCTGTCATCGCAGTTGCCGAAGAGTAACGTAATTCAGCGGAATTGGAAAAACTCCTGAAGCTTGCCTTCCACATTTGTGTGTGGCTGATTTACCTGGGAAGGCCTCCCTTCCATCTTCGTGGGATACGGTTAGGGCTTCGACAGCGAGGTCATATTGCATTAGCTTCATTTATTCATGGGTTGCACTTCCATCCCTCTAAGCAAGCAGCAAGGTGATTTATAGCCTTGCAGCAAAACGATGAGGTAAGCTCGGCGTAGAGATAGCAACTTAGCAAGCTTCTTCTCCATGAACTTTGGAACATAGTGTGGATTTCGGCTTTTCTGCCACATCTGTATCACACTTCCTCTGGCTCTACCCTGCCCCAAGCTCATGTTCAGCAAACAACTAGAGACCTTTCTGTTTACCCCACCCTTTCGGGCTTGGAGGAGCTCCTCTGCCAGCGACTGTCAGCTCCACCCCTCCATAATATCACTCCTGAGGCAGCAGTGCCACCAAATCCCTTGGCACACTTCCAATATAGATAACAATAGGCCCACCCCTTCATTTTGCAGGGGGAAGGAGAATAATATGAGGATGTGTGCAGTATAGATGCATTCTTCAGAATGCCAGTACAGTACTAACATTGGCTCCCTGTCAAGGGTATGGAAGGGGAAGGACTGTAGTTTATGGATCTGCCCTGAGTGCAGAAGGTCCCAGGTTCAAATCCTGGCATCTCCGGGTAGGGCTGGCAGAAACTCCTTTCTGAAACTGGAGATCTGCTGCCATTCAGTGTAGACAATAGGTACTAAGGTACAGTATATGGCCTTGATAAAAGGCAGTTCCCTGTGTATGCTCTGGCAAACCTGGGTTTTTGCTGGGTTACTGTGCGAGGCAGCCTTGAGTTACCTGCTCTCCCTGCAAGGAGAATGACAAGATCGCTAGATTGCCATTCCCGAACGTGTCAGCCAGAGGAGAAGGGAAGAGGCCATGTCTCCAGGGACAGCAGATGGTACACAGTTGTTGTTGTTGTGGATGCAGCTTGTGGGAAGCTGCTTCTCTGGGGCTCTTGATAATGCAAATATGCTTTTGCGGGTCTCTTGGGCAGAACCTGATTTAGAACAGCCTGTTCCTCTTTTCCCTCTTCACCTTCGCCGTATAGAGGGGCGCCTGCAAGACTAACATGCTCTACCTTTTAGCTGCTTATCCTTTCCCCCCTGGTTTGCTTCTTGTCCATGACAGATATCAACCTTAACTCTCCCAACAAAGGTCTGTTGTCGGATACTATGACAGATGTGCCTGTGGATAACACGAGTGCTGCCGCCACTGCTGCTCCTCCTGCAAGGGCCTCGGCCTACAATGGGCTCACAGAAGCGGAGGAAGAGGAGCTAAGGGCCGAGCTGATCAAGGTAAAAGAGGCTGCCTTCACACTCTGCTTTTCTCCATGTTGTGCTCTGTTGCTGTGGTACAAGGGAACCCAGATAATCCGTTCTCTGTAGCTCTAAAGAGCTCAGAGTTAGAAAGCCCACAGACCAGAATTTCTAAAGTGCCTGGTGTAACCTTGTAGTTCCCTCTTTTGTAGACATGTTCCTTCAGAGCAGTTTCTCCTCAAACCTGGGTCTCCAGCTGTTGTTGGACTACAACTCCCATCATCCTTAGCTAGCACCAGTGGTCAGGGATAATGGAAGTTGTAGTCCAACAGCAGCTGGAGACCCAAGTTTGAGGAGACACTGCTTTAGAGTCTTAGACAATATTGTGGCATTTGAAGGCGCTACTATGTGAATTACCTGGGAATTCAAATATCCCTTTAGTACATTTTTATCCTTCCCGTCCTCTGAGAAGCTGAGGGTGGCAGATGTAGTCTCCAGAACAACTCTGTGAGTTAAGTTAGGGTGATGCACTAGCCCAAGATTACCCAGTGAGCTTCATGGCTATCTCTCTGGGGATGTAAAACTCTCCCCATTCTAGTTCCAACACTGCACAGTTCTTTGGCAGTAGGTCTTCTCTGTAATACAGGTCTTGCTCATGGTTTTCTAAAACTGGGGCATTGGACTGGTTTTCAAACCCTGCTCCTTAGGAATCCTGTGGTTGCTTAGTAAAGAAAGGTGGCTGAATACTGTCCATTTAAAAAAACCCTTTTCTTTGATTTGAAGCCTGAGAGCTTAGGTGTGCTCTAGGTGGTGCACTTGGCTTCTGTGGGATAGTGTTAAAGTCTAGCATGCAGGGCACTGGCCAGACCTAAGCTGAGATGGTATGCCCTGAAACATGCCCAAGAACCTTCTGCAACACACCCAGTCCTCTGTAGACAAATGACTGTTGATTTCATTGAGGACCAGAAGCAAATCACTGATATGTCAGGTCCACTGTTCACACATTGCAACACTTTGATATTTTCTCTTTCTCCTGATTGGGCTTCATACCACAAATCAGCCTGCATGTGAAACTTGACTGCAGAAACAGAGAGCTGTGTTCATACAAACACATCCATCAGGAATGTTGCTGTGTCAGGTTTCCATTAAAGTTGATGTGCTGGGGAAACTCCCTAATCAATTATATTCTTTGTATAAAGGCTGATATCACTCCTGTGCATATCAGAAACTACATGGTCTAAACTCACAAAAGTAAAAGCACATGCCCATAATACTTAGGCAGTTAAGGAACAACCAATCTGTAGGAAGTGGCCCTGAGTTCTTTACTTGTGCACACAAAGAGTGTTTGCAGAATCAGATCAAGGTCCAGCTAGTACAGTGTTCTGGCAAGAATCCCAGAAACCATCAGCTGTTAGGCGGCCCACTGTGGCCTACTTTCTGGCCATCTCTACTCTAGAACAGCAGTTCCCAAACTTGGGTATACAGCTGATTTTGGACTACAAGTCCCATCATCCCTAGCTAGCAGGACCAGTGGTCAGGGGTGATGGGAATTGTAGTTCCAAAACAGCCAGACACCCAAGTCGGGGGAACAGTGCTCTAGATAAATAATCTTCAGTCTTCTGGGGACCCACCTTTAGCCCGACCTACTTCTTATTTTTGCGAAGTATTTGTATGTTGGTAGCACCACTGCTGCCTCACACATTACAACAGGCTACAACCCAGTTGTGGCCGCAGCCCACTAGTTGCAGAACAAAGATTAAGCTGTTTAGCGCAATAAGCAGTTATGTTGATTAATTTGTTTAAAATGCTTTGTGGTCCATGTCTTGCTTGCCTCTTCTCTTGGAGGCCAGGACGTCACGGCTCACCTTCCATGCTGAACTGTTACGTACCTGCTCCTGCAACACTCTGGTCTCTAACTCAGATACCTCTCCTCTTTTTTTTGCAGGTGGAAGAGGAGATAGGCACCCTGCGCCAGGTATTGGCTGCCAAAGAGAGACACTGCGGGGAGCTGAAGAGGAAGCTGGGCCTGACCCCCTTGGATGGCCTGAAGCAAAACCTCTCAAAGAGCTGGCATGATGTCCAGGTTTCCACTGCGTAGGTGTTGCCTAGGGTGATTTTCCACCGTAACCTGCAGAGTTAGACGTGATGTTCTATTGGGGCTTGCTCTAACAGAAAAGAGAAGGCCTTCTCCACCTAGCACGAGTCCTATCTATTCAGCTTTTATCCTTTGAGATCCTGAAGCAGTAAATCTTCCTTTACCATAGCAGTGGGGGACCTCTGGTCCAGGAGACTTATCCCCAAACCACAGCCACAACCGATATCACATGTGACAGGGCTGCCAGTGCACAGCCTTAAAGGGCTCCCAGTTGTGTATTGGCAAGGGAGGCTTGCTATCACCGCCGATCAGTGGAGCAAGCCAGCTGGGATTGGCTGCATGGAGGGGTTGGCAAAGAGCCGTGGTGCTCTTTGTAATCTCCTTGCTCCTGCCCAAGAGGCCCTGCTCAGTTCTTTGAAGGACTGACCACCAGCTGATTGTCAGCACTCCAAAGCACCACACAGGGCTCTTTGCGTGGCCTGCCCAGCACTCTGAAGCCGCAACAGTTGTTGGAACGTCAAAGCGCCCCCTCACCTGACCCCAGGCCCACCTCTCAAATCTGACCCATGAAGGGTAGGGGAGATAAGGATCTGGCTCCAACCGTCAGAACCACTTCTTCACACTTGCTTTACAGGGAAGGAGACTTGAAGGATGCCTGCATGGAGCTCCCATTGCCAGTTACGTCATATAGAGGGTGCCCATTAGGCCACTGAGCACCCAGCTTGTTTGTGATGGCGGTGGAATAATAGAACTGAGGAGTTGGAAGGGACCCTGAGGTTCATCCAGTCCATCCCCCTGCAATGCAGGAATATGCAGCTGTCCCATACAGGGATCGAACCTGCAACCTTGGCGTTATCAGCACCACACACTAACCAATTGATCTATCTAGGCTTGATGCTTCTTTTGGATCACAGTCTGGGCTTCTAATTGCCTTGATGACTTACGTAGAACCCACTGGTTTTAAAACCCTCCTTGCCAAGACTTCTGCTGCCCAATCCATTCATCCCATGCAACACCTTTAATTTAATTTTATAATTCCAAATCACAATCTCTTCCCAAAGGCATCTGAGGAACTGTGCATATATCAAAGCTACAAATATACTGTGGCTCCCCATCCCAGGATGCTGTGAGTCTCGCATACCGCTTCATTTTTCTCTTGACAGGAGTGTTGCCAAGACCCATCTCTCAGGCTGGGTCAATATTTCATCACCTGCCTCCTGGATGTTGGGTTTTCTTCTCCTCTCTTGAAACCATTTCGACCCCAGCTTTCAAAAGTGTGATTGACCCCCAGGTTTTTGTTTCTAGTTATATGAAAACCTCTGAGAAACTTGGAGAGTGGAATGAGAAACTGACCCGATCAGAGCTGTGAGTTCCTCTCCCGCCTTACAAGCACCAACTCCCTCTTCCTTGCTCTTTTCCTCTGACTCATTCTACTCCTTCACTTTGGTCCCAGAGGAAGCTGGCTGTGTGCTTGGGATGTTGGAGGAGCAACTTCTGGGCCTTTCGCTTATTAACGTCAAAACTCCATTCTTTTGCCCATAAACACTTCTTGTCCCCGTTCAAGATTAAGCTCATCTTGCTGGCTTCCGTGACATTTACTTGCGTAGGGAAAGGAAAATTCCAATCAGTTACCAGGCCACATTGAAACATTGCAGAAGTCTACGTTAATTTAGCATCACTCCTGTACATGGCAAAAGGGAGGTTTTACCATTTCAGATTCTGATGCTCACATGCAGACCATGGACAAAGGAGAGCGGGAAATGTACAGGCTGGCTGCAATTTCATAACTCTTGGTTTTAGCTTTCTGCTGGAACCATCGGGTGGTACAAGTTTTACGCAGAGTAGACTCATTAAAATTAATGACTGACTAAGTAAGGTCTATTAATTTCAGTGACTATACTATGAATTTAACTTAGTTGAATACCCGTATGTTCCATGGCTACAAAGTGGTGTTGAAAGGGGGAGATCAGTAGTGGGAAAAGAGGCTCAACTCTTGCCCATTGCTTTCCCCCTGCAAACACTTGCGGGCAGCAGAGAAGGGTTCTGCACCCTGGCCCACTGCTTCTTCACTGAGGACCTCTTCTTCTGGAGGCTGCTTTGCAAGGGAGAAATGGTGCCTTGGGTTTCGCTATGTGAGGTGGCCACGGAAAGCATTGTTCCTTCGTTGGGGGTGTGAGACGCAGCAGCAGCAGAATTAGCAGCTTGCCCTTCCAGGCGCAAGAGGCAGCAAAGGAGGATGGATGGGGCCGTGGGAGACCTTCAAGTTGATAGACCTGCAGTGTTACTCTGTGCATCTCTGCTCAAAGGTCCCACGGAGCTCAGTGCTGCTCACTGCTGAGGAAGCACGCCTAGAAATGTATTCTGGGTTTAGTTCTTGGCCAAGATGGAGCAATTTTGGACGTGGCTGTGTTGCAGCCTCCTGGCTGGCTTGAGATTTGGGCCGAGGCTGCCTGATGTGGTGTTGCTGAGGTGTGGGAGGGAGCTGTGCCCATAGGGTCGACGGCTTGCATGCCTCTATATGTAGGTCTGCATGCTGGCACATGACCACCCTTGCCTGAATTAGCGTATGAGAATCTTTCCTTCCGTGCCTAGTGCAGAAATCCAAATAAGCTGGTGGAGTTGGGACAGGGCACTCTGTTGCTCCTTGGACAGCCCCTTTGAGCCAAAGTCAGGGTAGTAGTGATTCTTTCAGGCTTACTTCCTTTACAAGCCAGATAGTTCAGCTGAAAGCTGGCAGCGTGGCCCGCTAGAACTGTTTTTGACCCAAGTTATTTGTCTTGGCTTGTATTTTTCTTTATATTTGGGACTGGACTAGGTAATTATCGCCAGCCAGATAACTATTAAGCAGATACTCCCCCCCCCCCCCCCGGTACAGGAAAAAAATTCAAAAAGCCAAATCTTAATTTTATTTCATTTATATACTGCTTGATTGTAAAACGCCCCCCCCAAAAAACCTCAAAGCGGTTTCTGAAGACTGGGTGTTAATAGGCTGCTATAGCACTTGTATTTATAGAATCCTGGGCTTAGTGTGACCTTGTTTTAAGACGCTCAATTGTGTCTTCACTCTTTCTTTTCCCAGATGCTGCAGTGCATCTAACTGCAAATGGTAGCCCAAGCCGTAGGCAACAGTGAGACACATTCTCTCTCTCTTCCCCCCCCCCCCAATCTAGCCTTTCAGATTGATTTTTCCACAGGGGAGACATAGAAATACATGTTTGAAACGGCAGTTTAAAACCTGCCTTCCACCACTCTCTGCACTGCAGCAGCCTTTTAAACTGAATTGCGCTTTAAAACAAAGCACCTGGCAAACGTTAAGTCGCGTAAAGGTATGTGTGGCAATTTCTTTGAGACACAGCTGCCTCAACCAAACCATAGTGGGAGAGGGAGAGGAAGAGGCTGATTAAAGTATCTTTGGGGTCACTGGCGTGCCTGCCTTTGCCAAAGGAAGGAAGAAGAACGGTTGCTGTTTTGATGCACTTCCGTGAACACCCAGTGTAAACTCATGCGCTTGAATCCTGCCTTGCTGGTTTCCCATTAGGGCATCTGGCTGCCCGCTGTGAGGACAGGATGCTGGATTAGGTGGGCCATGGGACTGATCCTGCAGGGATGGGCTCTGTCTGTTTCAATCTAACTGCAGCAAAGTAGGAATTGCTAAGTCTAGGATGGTGCCTTTCCCTCTTCCCTCCACAAGCATGAGAATGAAGGAACAGGAGAGTCCATTTTTGTAACGTCTGAACATTTTGGTTTTTTTTTTTAAATAAGACTTATGTGTCGCCCCAAGAACAGGAAGGAATCTGACCTCGAAATAACAGAAACTAGGGAGGAATAAATACAAAAGCTTGAGGAAATAGTGATGACTTTGTTACAGCCCTTGTGGTTTGGAGTGCTGTGGAAGAAAGGTTTTGGCCCCTTCTCTAACTTCCATTGTATTTATAGATATGTTTCGGCCAGCAGCACCCTGGAGGACTGGAATGAGAAATTAACCCAATCAGAAGCGTGAGTGTCTTAACCTTCAGCCTAAAGCACGTTCCCTTATTCCAATAGCATCCTGCAACTAACAGTTCCTTCCCTGCACTAACTGTCTTCCTGCTTGGTCTCCATTCTCTAAACGCCGTTTGTTTTGCTGACTAATTAGGGATGGTGGGAGAAGGATGACTTAGACTCTGCAGCTTACTGCGTGGCAGCTTTCTCTATGATCCCATGAATTGATCTGTGATATCCTTGCCACGCTGATGTTTGCCCATTGCTCTTTGGCAGTAAACACCTTCGCCTGCTTCTGCGCTTCCTTTTGATAGGCCTCGCCCAGGTTAATGCGCAGTTTAAGCTTGCAGATGATTATTGCTTGTGGACTGCGGTGCTGCGGCAGTGCAAAATGTAATGCAGAATGTAATAGTGGGACCAGAATCCTGAGGTTCTCTTCTTTTAATTAATTTTTCTAAATGCATGAATTCTAGCCCTTAGGGGTGTAAAAAAAGTTTGAAATTTCAGCAGCCGGAGAGCTTCAGTGACTGTACCCCACCCATGACTAGCAAAGCAGAATAAATCATGCAAACAAGGAAAAAGAACCCACAGTATACTGCAAAGAGAGAAATGGTTGCAAATGGCATATCGTAGTTTTGCAAGTCGTAGAATGCATTTTTTCTTGGTGCAGAATTTAGATGGTAAGGGAATGGAGTTTTATTAATTTGTTTAAGGTTTTGTATTCAGTACGCTCACAGGGCCTTGTAGTGAACCTAACCAAGCACAGCAATGCTCCTGTGTGCAGCATTACTGCATATAAATTAAAGTGAGCTTAAGACAGGTGCATTTTGTAACCCTTAGATAGGGGTTCTGGAGAACCGTAGATTCACAATCCTAGTTTCAACAGGAGGGCAGTGCAAAATTTCCTTTGGTTCACCTTATGTCTAGGAAACTTCTGGTTATAGTCCTTGTATGATCTTACCGTCATCAGCATATTTCTTCTGATGTCCCCAGGAGCCACTTTTTAAGGGAATTAGAGCCAACTTCCATAATTCCTAACTGCAAGCATGTGTCTCTCTCCCCATTGAGAGCATCTTATCCCCATTGAAATAAGTGGAAGTAATAGGAAGAACCCTGTAACTCTGATTGTTTCCTGTTCAATTCAATGGAGCTGATGAGGGAGGAAGAGTCCCTGTTGACTTGAATTCAGAGCAGCTGAGGCTGGAATGGATTGCATTTCTGCTTTCATGAGGGGTGGGTGGGTTACTGATTTCCAGTCCTGCTGCAGCACTTCATTGAATGCCATTCTGAAGGATCTCCCAATCCTCTGGAGTGGCTTTACAGGGAGGATAGGACTGCATCAGAAATAAGGAACTGGGAAAGACCTGTTGTGCGAGAAGCTCCTTTGGATTTACAGTCGTACCTCGGAAGTCAAACGCCTTGTGGCTCGAACGTTTTGGCTCCTGAAGTGAGTGTTCCAGTTTGCAAACGTTATTTGGAACCCGAATGTCCGACGCGGCGTCCGATTGGCTGCAGGAGCTTCCTGCAGCCAATCAGAAGCCATTCCTTTGTTTCCGAACGTTTTGGAAGTCGAATGGACTGCTGGAACGGATTCCGTTTGACTTCCAAGGTATGACTGCATACCATGTTTCCCCTATTTTAAGACACCGTCTTATATATAGTTTCCCTCAAAAAAACGCACTATGGCTTATTTTGAGGGGATGTCTTATTTTATTACGTAAGCCCAGCCCCGTGTTTTCCTTGGCGCCCTCCAAAACTGCGCCTATCACTATGGCTTATTTTCGGGGTATGGCTTATATTTTGCAAATGCGAAAAAATCCTGCTATGGCTTATTTTATGACTACGTCTTAAAATAAGGGAAACAGGGTAGTACTTGACCTTAGTGACTTGTTTGTGGAGCTTGACCCTTCCTCCCCTTCCCCACAACACTTGTCTGCTTTTGGAGTATTTTATTGTTTAACTCAATTGCCTCTCAGTACCACCTGCTCTTTTTTCCTGTTACAATTTAGACTGATTAGGGGGAAATTCTGAGAGAGGAACTTGACCTTCATTAAACTGAGATTAAGTGCTGCCTGCTTTCTCCCATGAAAGTGTATGGTTACCTTGCTGTGCATTGACATACCCCGGCAGTTGCTTTGAGTTAACAGAAAGCAATTTACTTTGCTGGGGTTTAATCAGAGTTTGTCCTGAGGTTAATCTGAGTGGAAACCCCCAGGCAAAGCAGGAAGTTTTGCAAACTTCAGCTTCCTGAAAACTGCAGCAGGAAGTCAACTTCGGTGGAAAGTTTCCGGAGCTGAATTTTTAGACACCTAGTCATGCTATAGGGACGTGGGTGGCGCTGTGGTCTAAACCACTGAGCCTCTTGGGCTTGCCAATCAGAAGGTCGGCAGTTCAAATCCCCTCGACGGGGTGAGCTCCCATTGCTTGGTCCCTGCTCCTGCCAACCTAGCAGTTTGAAAGCACGCCAAAAAGTACAAGTAGATAAATAGGTACCGCTCCGGCGGGAAGGTAAACGGCGTTTCCATCTGCTGCTCTGGTTTTGCCAGAAGCGGCTTAAGTCATGCTGGCCACATGACCTGGAAAAACTATTGGTGACAAATGCCAGCTCTCTTGGCCTGTAAAGCGAGATGAGCGCCGCAACCCCAGAGTCATCTGTGACTGGACTTAACTGTCAGGGGTCCTTTACCTTTTACCTTTTTTTAGTCATGTCACGCTAGCCTTCCTTTTCAAGCTTTCGTTAAGTACCAATGCTTCACTGAATTCGGTGATAAATGACTAGAGGGGTGGAGGTGTGCACCAGCCTTCCCCAACCCAGTGCCCTCCAGATGTTTCATACTGTAGCTTCCATCAGCCCCAGCTAGCACAGATCTGAGGCGGAAGAGATCTCTGGTTCAAAATATGTGGAAGGCTGTGTATTAGGGTATTGCAAGGTAAATATCTCTTCCCTATATTTCTAGGAAACTTCAGCTTCTGCTAAGACAGCTGGGGCTGCAGGGAAGGCACAAAGGCAGGATGGGTTTTTGGGAGGCCTCAGCTGAATAAGCAGTATTATTCCAGAGCAGTGCAAGCAAATACACGAGCTTTCTTGTCAGTACAGGAAGCAAAACGTGGCTTCTGGGACGCTTAGGGTAGAAACAGCTTTTGTACAGTGCTTAAGGAGATTCCATGTTGCATGTCTGAGCCAGAGGGAGAGAGAGGGAGTTTGAAATAGTGCTGGGGCTTAGGGTTAGCATGTTTGAGTAATACAGAGACCAGATGCTGCTGACCTACCCCTTCAGATGATTATACCCCACGTTTTGGGGGACAAATGGTTAGGAACTTGCTAGACTGCAATCAGGGGGTGCTTTTGGTGTCAGGGTGAATAATAGGTACAGCTACATGACAGCTGGTCTTGCTAAGCCGTCCCCAGCTGACCCTTGCAGTATCTTAACAACTAATGCAGGGCAGGAGAATGCTGAAGAAGACAAATGGCATTCACGTACCCTTTTAAACAACTGAGGACCAACACCTGGGATAGCTGCAGCCATGTTTAATGAAGCTGCCAGTGCTTTAAACAAGGAAGCAAGTAAAATGGCCTAGTTGCTAGATTGTGGGCTCCAGTTCAGCATGTTACCAAGATTCTGTCCCTGAACAGTTGGGAATTCTTTTCACATTTAAGCTAAACCTCTGCATTGTTCCTGTTCTGTGTGTCCATTGCTTCACCAATGGATACAGTTTGGTTTAATTGAAAAGGGCCTTCAAGTTCCATTGATAAGGTGCACCTCAAAAGATGCGTGCTAAATTTGTAGTACAGAACTTATCCATTTGGCTCCCCTGCAGAGAAGGTTCTGCCTCTGTTAATGCCCTTATTCTGCACAGACAGGGTTGAGAAGCCTGAGGGTTTCTGCTAAAGCATGCCTTCCCTGGGTTGACAGGTGGAAGAAGTTTAATATCTGCAGAGCAGTGTTTCTCAAGCTTGGGTCTGCAGCTGTCGTTGCACTACAACTCCCATCATTCCTAGTTAGCAGGACCTGTGGTCGGGGATGATGGGAGTTTTGTAATCCAGCAGTAGCTGAGGACCCAAACTTGAGAGACACTCCTCTAGAGGAATGCTTGCTGGGACCAACGCCTCCCTTTGGGTGAGATGGCCAACCTGCCTTCTGAGTGGCCTTCTTGAGGATGCAGCTGTGGCTCACATCTCAGACCCTCTACATAGAAAACTGGGGTGTGGGGAGGGTCTAGCCTTCTTGGCAGGTTTGTTTTCAATGGCTGTGTTCCTACTGCAGCACTACTTTTAACTATTAAGCTTCAAAGTGAGCACCCATCTGTCAATCTAAAGTAGCCCAGGTTACACACAAGAGTTGCCAGTCTCAATGAGAACTGGGCACCTTTGGGAAGAAGGCTGCAGTGCAGATTTAATAATTAGATAATTAATTTTTTTTCAAAAGAATTTTTTTTCTTGCCTCTCCATGGACCACAATCTGAGCTTTCTCTCCAGCTTGGCTCTGATACTAGAAGTGATATTAGCTAGTACACGAGAGCCCAGGGCAGTGAGTTTATGAGGATTCATTGTACAACAGCTTACTTCGTTAGGGTTTGGAATATACTCTCCACCAGCAATGCTGTTTGTGTACAAAAAATGCTATCCTAATTAATGGCAATGTGAATAGTCTTGTACGTGGCTGATGAGGGACAAGTCCCACTGAGTTTAGGTTGTTAGTGCATGCAGAATTCCAGCGTTAACAATCAGGGGAAGTGTTTAGAAGGTGCTTGGCTGTAATCCTATCTTTAATCTGTTCCCTCCTTGCACTAATTTTTTTCTGGGGATGTTAGTGACTTGCTCAGTAGGGACTGAAATACTGTGTTTAGAACCAAAACATAAAGACTGTGCCATCTGAGTTTTTGGATTGATGGCAGAAAACTATCCCAGAAATGGGTACTTCAGTTCTTTGGAGTGTGTTGCTATTGTCCCTGTTTCAAAATAGCAATGTTAATGGTAACTGATGGGAAACATTTTCCTTACATAGCAGAAGCAAGGCTGATTCTTTTCTGAATTAACTTGTCACTGTTAACTGTTCCTTCTAAATTTCTAATGCTGTCGCCAGCTGAAAGCTTTTTTTGCCGGGGGGGGGGTGCGCGCTTTGTAATTTCTGGGTAGATGAGAAATCCTCTTTTTTAATATGGGTGCAAAGGAAAAGCATGAGGCCGTAAGGAGAACGAATGCCCCAAATGCAATTTGACTGACTTGCAGTGAGAAAACGCTTCTAGCCCTGTGCAATGAGATTCTTAAAAAAAAAAAAAAAATTAGCACTGGCAGTAAAGGCATACGTTAAAGAAACAACTTCACCGCTTCTGTGCAAAAAGACTTTAACCCATCATTGCACTGGGAACCAGCTGAACAACTTTCCAGCCATTCTCACTTGTTCATTAAAGTCTTTTAGTTTCAGTAAATGCCTCTGAGGTTGTGTGCTAGTGTCACCTATAGCTACGTATGCCCTGTTTTAACCACAGCCACATGGTGTTTGGGAATGAAGAGCCATGGACGACCCTCAAGGGATGTTTGCGCACAATGAGACCCTGGTCAGAAGGGCCGCTGCCTCGCTTATCCACAAGAGCCCTGTTTGCCAGACACCAGCTGCCTTTCCCCCTAGCACTGCCTAGTCCTTCCTCCTTAATTGCTGCCTTCAGCTGCTAACAAGCCTTGTTTTTCTTGCCTAGCTACAAGAAGACGCAGGAAACTCTCTCGCAGGCAGGGCAGAAGACTTCGGCTGCCCTTTCCAACGTGGGCTCTGTGATCAGCCGGAAGCTTGGAGACATGAGGTAATTTTTGCGCTATATTTGCTTCAAAGGGAGAGGAAGTTCAGCATTCTCAAAGTGCAACAGTAGCAATCAGTATCTAACAGCCCTGGTATTATTTACTGGTTCCAGTTACAGGCGCGAGGGGTGCAGGTGGTTTGTCTGCCTATTTCACTTACATTTTCTCTGAAGCCAAGAATGGCCTTTCCTTGGTGGCCCCTCCTTAAAAAATATATATATAAAAATAAATAATGCCCTATTGGTTCCTGATAAAAGCAGTGTTCCCCTTAGGTCTGAGGAATTTGCAGTTAGTGTACGCTGCTTTTAGAAGCAGGTCCCTCACCGCCAGACACTGCAATGTTACGTAAACTGATCTTTTAAACAAATTCTTTGATTTCTTCTTTTTTTGCTCCATCGCTGTTTTTCTGAGATGAAAAACTACAGAGGATTTTTTGATTTCTATAATGTCCTTTGCCTACACATGTGCTTGTGTAATACCACTGTAAGCAACTAAGTTTAGAACTTGAGTCCAGAACTTAATAACATTTGTTTGGCGTAGATTTCTCTGCTTGTTGCACACCTAATGTTTTATAAGCTTGATTATTTAAATGGTCAGGTGGGGGGGGGGACCTTTCAACCCATTAGATAGTCTAATCCTGTTTGTTCATGGGTTCAGTGAAACTGGTCTTGCGGGAATGCAGCAAGACCAGTACCAAAAACTTTATTGCTGGTTAACTCTTTTTTTGTGTTGTATTTATGTACTTAAGCCTAGAATTTTCATTCGTATGTGTGTGTAATATTGAATTTATTTCTGTTTGCCAAATCGGTTTATGCTTTTTTATTATTATTTGCTGACATGTTCTATATTTTGTATATTTGTATTTCTAAGGCTCTATATTTCAATGTTTGCTGCAAGCTAGATTGGGCAATCTCATTATGGAAAAGCGGCATATAAGTAAACAATCAAAACATCCCTTAAATGTTTAGACTTTCACTAGAGTTCAGCTCCATTGCAAATTATCTATGTGCTCCAAACTTTGGTAGCCTGCTATCAGGAGATAGTTGTGTAGGGTTTGTTGAAGGATGCAGTTTCTGGTTTGGAAACTCATTCAGTCTTCATCTTAAACTGAACTGCTAGTAGTCTAAATACAGGGCTAAAAGCAGACTAGAAGCCTAACGCTACCTTTTCCCATGAAGACACATGAAGTCTTATTTGAATACTGTATCCCCACTTAACGTACCACTAGCATTGACTTGCAACAAGTAAAGTTGCCACTTTGGTTTGGTCAAGAGAATATAGAAGGAAGTTATCCAAGGTTCACAGGGTATGTTCACACTAATTTGTGAAATGCAGCACAGCAAATGATTCCCCTTCAATGCTTACTCTTGAGAATTTTTATAAATGCAAGCTGCGTTTGTGCTACACTATATTGTATACATCAACTGCTTAATGTGTTAATAGTACTTAATGTAGAATTGAGCCCTTGTATTCACTGCAACATTGATTCTTCTCAGAAATTCTCCTTTCCCCCTCTGGCTGGGAATATCTGGGTGGTAAGCACTTGATAGAAACTCTGATCACATAATAGCACTTTCAGGACTATTGCCACCTCTAGTACATTGTGGTTATGTGTGTATGTGTGTGTGTTGTTCTTCAAGTTAGCAGATAGCACCATTTTCTTACCAAAAGCAACATGCTTGCTTAAATGTCCCAGAGAATTATTTCGTAAATGCGTTGGTCTTGATAACATTTTCCTGGAAACTGATACAACTTGCAAACAAGACCCATGCCTCCCCCCCCCCAGGTTATTAAGAACCTAGTTTGCTATTTTAGTTTTGCATGGTCGACTTCCTGAAATTCACAAATTGCAATGTGGCATCTACAGTGTGAATAGCAAAGGCATCGATTAGATCTCTCTGTGTGTGTTTTAAAGAAGCATTTAAATGTTCATGCAGGTTATCAAACCTTTGAACCACAAAGCAGTGGTCCTTAAAAAAGCAACGTATTTGTCGTCATGGTACAGAGTCATTGTGGCCAAATCACACAGAATCTGAAAGAAAGCAGGAATAGAACTCGTAGCTAGGCTAATGAGGAGGATGAACCTTGGAGAAGGCAGAGCAATGCCCTGTGCCACTTAGCGTAATGTGATAAATGGAGACTTTGGTGGTTTATCCTCAGAGAATGAATTTTCAATCCACGTCCTAACAAAGTTGTGGTTGAAACTTAGGACAGATAATTTGTGGTGTCCTCTTTCCCACACCCTGGTAATGTCTAGTTAAGTATCAATAAAGTACTGCTGCATGTGATTTTCTCTGCCCCAGATAGCAGCAGTCAAACAAGTGGGAGAGAGAAGCTGCCTCCTTTTGCAAGTTCTCCATATTGTCATCCTGATGTCCATAAAGGCTCTTTTCCTAGTCCTTACCCAACCAACTCCCTCAAATGAAAGGCAGACTTGTGCCACGAAGCTTGACTTATGTGATCAGAGACTAAAAGGAGTGAAACTAGTGCTTTGCAGTGAACCTCTTTCCTTTGGACAGAAGAGATTTTTCCCTCTCTGTTCAGCCTCATTCCTCTTTGTCATGTGCCTTAGAGGTTCTGCTCTTTTTATACTATTCTCTTAAGAAGCAAAATGCATCCCTTTGTTTTGCTGGTGTGCTTTGAAGTGTGTTCATGGATGAAACTTTCCACCTTGGCTGCTCCAAGTAAGGGGAAAGGTAATTGATGAAGGGGCAAGGAAGTCATCTGACCTTGGTCAGGTCTAAGCAACGATAATCTCCTTGAACTCGCAGACACCTGCTGGATAAGCCTTCAACCTCCATGCATCGCCTATAGTATCTAATCTGATTTAACTTCCTCAGGGTCCAACTTGATAAATTTAGTCACACTCCAGTTCCACTGAAATAAATGGAACCAAACTGTGACATAACTTCCTCTGGATCCAACCCATCATAACTAGCTAATTGTTGTGAAAAGCCCCAGTAGAGATGCCTCTGCTAATCTTTTTTTAATGAATGGAATTAACGGCCTTGCAGCATTGGCCAATGGCATGGTTTTCACGATCCCTCTTGAAAACAAGGGACCACTGTCATCAAACTTTTATGTACAATGCAAATTGGGCCAAATCGCACTGGACTTTTTGGGATGCAAGATTTCATAACAGCTGTTCTCCCAATATTCCTTTGGAACAGAGTCCTTTGGAATCTTAGTCCTCTTAACTCTGACACTGCCACACTCAATTCCTGGCTACCAGACCTTGGCTTGAATTTTCTCCTTACTGCTCTACAGCTTGTGAGGAATTGAGGGCAGAAAAAGATGCTTGGAGCATGCTGCCAAATCCCACTCACATGACTTAAGAGAAGCGGTTAAGGATCTAAACTCTTCTGTTTTGTGAGGGTGTCCTTGAACCTCTTGGTACAGTGCTGTCTGTCCCTTCCAAAATCCATACTTGGGCAGTGTGACTTATTAAAGCCAACTGCAACGTCTCAGAATCGTGCACAGGATTTTAGGGGTCAGGAGAATGAGGGGAAACATGAAGAAATAATAATAGTAATAACTCTGCATTGTGAAGCCTTGAGGTCTGCATTTAGACACTAATCTGAAGATGCAGATGGACTCGGGTATCAGGTTGCCTGTAGGATTCTGGGATGAAGAAGCAAATGCTGGTTCCGGTCTGGAAAGAGAGAGCCCGGCTGTAAACCAATACAGTGGTACCTCGGGTTACAGACACTTCAGGTTACAGACTCCGCTAACCCGGAAGTAGTACCTCGGGTTAAGAACTTTACCTCAGGTTGAGAACAGAAATTGTACGCTGGCGGCGCAGCGGCAGCTGAAGGCCCCATTAGCTAAAGTGGTTCCTAAGGTTAAGAACAGTTTCAGGTTAAGAATGGACCTCCAGAACGAATTAATATCTTAACCAGAGGTACCACTGTATCTGTTTCATGCCTTAAGGAAAAATACACACACATTCCTGGCTTGAAAGGAAGTGGGTGTAAAGAGGAATACAGCAGCCCTTACATACAGTGGTACCTCGGGTTACGAAGTCCGTTCTTAACCCAAAGCGTTCTTAACCCGAGGTGCACATTCCCTCCATAGGCCTCCCTCAGCCCCGGAAGCGGATGGCGTTCATATCCCGGGGCAAAGTTCGCAACCCGAGACACCTAGTTCCGGGTTTGTGGAGTTCGTAACCCGAAGCGTTCGTAAGCAGGACTGTTTGTAACCCGAGGTACCACTGTATTGGCAAAGCTGGAGATTAATTTTTGGCGGTGTACTAAGTCAATTGAACCCAGAGAGTGTGTTATGCATTCGTGGCTGGAGGGCATGCAGCCCTCGAAATGCAAAGCCCCTCTCTACAAAGTTGAAAATCGTTATCTGGTTGTAGATACAGAATTCTCCATAGCACGTTAAAATGAAACCCCCCTCTCTCTACCCTCTTAGGGAGGTGGAGGTTTTCACTCTCCAGGCAGGATTTACACAATAGTTCATCATGGTTGTTTTCCTCCCAGGCACACTTGCATCTGAGATGCTTTTTTGCTCTTTTCTCGGTTGGGAGCAACTCCCTGCTGTGTGATCTGTGGGTCTGGCAGAATTGACCCACTGGCCACATAGTAAATACAGGTGGATTAAAGGAGTCAGGTTTAACCAGTTAGCAGTGCCTCTGGATGAAAACTTGGCAAGCGTATCTGTTTACCTATGAGGGTTTGCCACATGCTTAATGATGTAATAAATGGCAGGTTAATTTAGCGTGACATAATGCTCGCATGGTCAGTGCCCAGTGCCAGGAATATAGCAGGGCCGGAGCTTACAGTGGCATGGAATCTGCTTTGCATGCATTAGCTACGAGGTTCAATCCTGAGCATCTCCATGTAGGTCTGGGAATGTTCCCCGCCCGAAATCTTGGAGAGCCGCTACCAGTCTGTGAAGACAGTGTTGGACTCGGTGTACCAATGGTCTGACTCTGTATAAGACAGCTTCCTATGTTCCTAACCTCTCCTGAAATCACTGCTTGCTCTTTATCTGTTGGTCTTTAGGTGGGTTCCTTTGGGATCTCTTGAGTGTTGTGTTGTACTGGTTGGTGTGGGAATTTGCAACTAATCTTTCACTGCTTTCCTTTCCTGCTGCCATTGGATTCTTCCAGGGCCCACCCCTTCTCGCATTCCTTTAGGTAAGACTCTGTTCAGGAGGGATATCTGCAAGGAATCTGGTTAAACAAGGTCGTTTTCCGAGGCATACACATGAGCCTCACTTTCAGTTGAAAGGAAAGGGAACCACAAACGGCAACATAACACTCCAGCCCTCCAAGGCCAGAGCCATTTATAGATGCTGCCAGTATCTTTCCAATGAGCTCAAAGCCAAAAGCTTCTGGTTTTCCCTCTTAAAAAAGGAGAGGTTATTGGCTGTCGGAGGGCTGCTTAATCTCTCACGCATACATGCTCCCAAGTGCCTTTTTTGGGGGTGGTCATGTTAAACGCAAGAACTGGTTTGACACAGCAGAAGAGTCTGAACCGCTTTCCTTTGGCTTCGTTCCGCAACTTGGCTCAGATGGGGGCCGGATAAAATGGCTGGGAAGACACTTGAGAACAAACAGTTGGCCTACAATAGACGGGGCTGGGCAAGCCGGACCTCCCCCCCCCACAAGACAAAGGCAGCTTTTTTACACCAAAGTGTGTCAACTGTGCGGGTTCATTACATGCTTGGCACAAGCTTTCACCTGCTCTCCTCTCTTACCGATAGCTTTAGATTGAAGGCAAGTTGGAGGGTTGAGAAACCTAGTGCTGCAAAAGCCATTTGAATGCCTCTTTCCCACTTTGCTGTGTTGACAGCATTGTGTGCTGCCCTGCCTCTCCCCCCCCCCCTTTTAAACAGAGGCCACTCCAGGGCTTGGTTGCGGGCCAGATGCGTCTCTTGGGCAGAGCACAGTATTAAAAGGCTTTCCCTTAAATTAAAATGAATTGGTGCTTGTGTGGGCGGCTTTGGCTTTTTGACCAGAGGCAGTGTAGCTGCAGTGCAACATCCAGCCTGCTCCTCCTGTAATGTGGGATGCTGGGCGTTAAGCTCCTCTGGGTGGTGACCTGTCCTGTTCATGTCACCCTGCAATGGAAGAGGGGAACCTGGTGCCTGCAGATCCCACCACCCATTCCTAGCCACTGGCTGCTTTGGATAGGTCTGAATTGGGGTTGTAGACAGGAGGGTTGTGTGTTCGTCACGCTTGCTTTGTAAGTTGCGGCAACACCAGTGGATGCTTTGAGTCTGGGGTCCCCAACCCATTTAAGCCCAGGAGCACATTTGGGAATCTAAAACTGCTGCGGGTGCCACAAAATATCCATTTCGCAGGAGAAAAACTGGCAATGCTCAGAGCCTTTCCACTCCCCAAAAGACCCAGGCTAAACCCCTACATAGCACAAAAAGCAGACCACCCTCCGTGAAGCAAAGAAACCCCTCCCAGACCCCTCCTGGGATGTTTTAGTGCCCCCATATTGGGGGATCCTTGCTTTAGATACTCCTCTTCCCAGGCTGATTTGAATCGAGATCTGCAGTGGCGTTTTGTATCTGTTTGCTAGTCGACAGGCAGCCTGGCTGTTTGGGCAGAGCAGTAGATTCCTTTGCTTTTAGTTATAAACCTCTGACACACTTTGGGGTGTCTTTCTAGGGTGGGGTTTTTTTCAGAACTGCGGAGAGCCTGCTTGTAAAAGTTTGCATTTTCAGCTGTGTTGGCCTATCGAGCAAGGCGGGGAAGGAACAGAGGAGCTATGCAATTTGCGCCCCCAAAACACAGTTCTGCACAAAGGAAGTCTCCCAAAATGCTTTGCAGTTTTGTACATGGCGCTGTGTGGATGGGGGCAACTGGGTGTGGTGGCTTTCCAGGGTTTTAACTGCTTCTAATATTTTTCCTCCTTTCCCCTTAACGCTTCCGAGTAGCAGCTACTCCATTCGTCACTCAATAAGTATGCCAGCTATGAGGTAAAGTAGCAAATGCCCCATCTCTTTGCAAGTCCCATATTTGCCTAAGGGTGACTGGCTCTGCTAAATGTATGGGGTGCTGGTGGTGGTGGGGAGGAGGCACAGCACTGTGAACCCTCAGAGGGGAAAAGATTGTGTATTGCGAATTGATAATAATTTGGATATTTATGTCCTGCCTGTCAACAAGGTTTTCACGGTGGCTAACAAACACACAAGTTACAAATATTGCAAAATATAAAATGCAGGATAAAAGTGCAAATCTATAAAAATGTGAGTGGTTGCAAATCCTGTGGCACAGAGACAAAAAAATTACAGCAAGAAAATGAAGGTATCTGACTGGTGCTTAAAGTACGCTGAAGGAAGTGCCAGGCAAAGTGCTCTGGGGAGGGTGTTGCGAAGTCGTGGCATCATCACCGAAAAGCCCTCTCCTCTTCCCACCCCCTCCTTATTCCCAAACTTGCCACCCTCAGGGCCCAGTTAGATTGCTTTGCTTTAAAAATATTTCATTCTGTCTTGTCTGCTGCAAAAGAACAGTGGGGTGGCTGGTCAATGGATATTAATAGGAATGAATCTTCAGTCTACAGATATTAACTAAGGCAGTTATGGGGGTTCCTTAGCATGAGCTTGCATGCCTTGCCTGCAGAAAGTGGACTGTAAGGGCATCATGTAGGGGCGTTTCCCCCCAAATCAGCTTTATGTAGACAATTTTTTTAAAAAATCAACCCACAAATGTGGTTCTGTGCGATGGATTGCTTGTAACTGGTGGGCCTGGCAAACTACTTTTTCAGAATCAATCACGGTCCACTCTTGAGTGAGTGCTAACATCAAGGCTGATGAAACTACTTTTAAGCTCCTGTGTTTGATGGCTGGTTCACGTTGTATTATACAGTTCTAGTTTTTTGAAATGGCTATTGCAAAGCTTAGGGCTCAAGAACACATCTATGGGGACATCTTCTCAACCATGACTGAGACTATTTCGATAGCTGGTGCCTCGGCCTACTTTGAAAGTAGGATAGGCTGAGAGATTGTGACTTGCCCATAGACTTTGCAGCTGGGAGGGTGGGGATTTGAAGCATGGTATCTCGGACCCATAGCCAGTGTGGCATAATGGTCAGAGTGTTAGACTGGGACCTGGGAGAGCAGGGTCTGAATCTCCACTCAGCCATGAAGCTCCCTGGGTGACCTTGGGCCAGTCATCATCCCTTAGCCTAACCTGCCTCACAGGGTTGTCGTGAGGATGGAATGAAATGTGGAGACCGCCTTGAGATCCTTGGAAGAGAAAGGTAGTATATAAAAGAATATATTTGTTTATTACAATCAGTTACACCATGCCGAATCTCAGCCTACTTTGGGAACTTGACTCTTCGGTTATGAAAGTTTGGCAGCTTATCTTGCTAACCTATTCTCCAAAATGAGCTAAATGAAGACGATTGGAAGCAACTGAGATACTTTTGAACTAATTCCACTGAATGTTTTTTGTGTGTTCCCGGGTCTCTTGATACTTGATTTTTCTCTTTTTCATTTTGGGGAGGAGGGGACGTTGTGTGTGTGTGTGTGTGCTACCTTAGGATGTTCTCTGGTTGGAACCCTAAATTCAAAGCTGCCAAGTAGTTTTTGATATTGACTTCCTCTGCAGTTGGGTGCACGTTTATATCTCTGAAACGGTTTGGCGAATGTTGGTAGCAGAACCAGGAATTTGCAGCAGCTGTGGTTGAGCCAAGCTTTTCAGGGGCCATGAGTGCTTTGGAGGGGTCTGTAGATGCTTCGCCACCTGCAAAGCTAGCTGCCTGCCTCAAAACGGAATGCAAGTTTCTAATATGCTTCTGCAATTTTATTTTCTCACTTGCATCTTCCTCTTTTTCCCTTAAGAAATTCTGCAACCTTCAAGTCATTTTGAAGACCGCGTTGGAACCATAAAGGTAATTTCCCTCCCGTGACGTGGTTACGAAGCCACAATGTGTTTAGGATCGGCGCGTTTCTGCTAGACAAGCAAGATGCCTGCTGTCATAACTGGTATCTGAAGAAGTGTGCATGCACATGAAAGCTCATACCAAGAACAAACTTAGTTGGTCTCTAAGGTGCTACTGGAAGGAATTTTTTTATTTTTTATTTTGTTTCGACTACGGCAGACCAACACGGCTACCTGCCTGTAACTATAACTGGCTGGGTGTGTGCAACGGGAGAGGTTGCATATTGCAAAACCAGGGAGAGAGACCCATACGAGTGAATGAAAAAGCCTTCTTGGATGAGAAAAGGGGTGTAAGTGGGGGCAGCCGCCTCTACCATTAAGAACCTGTCCTCCTGTCCGCTGAGTCCCATCCTGTTTTTATATTGCTTGGTCACACTCTAGTTTGAGGGAACTGGGACCTGGCTTCTGTACAAAGGTTTGTGCACAGGAAAGTAGATTGTGGGGAGGGCAAGGTGGAATTCAATGCGCTATTACAAATGTTCCGATCGTGCAAGCAATTCAGCTTGCCAGCCGCAATGGTCCTCCCTCCCTCTCTTCTCCCCGTGCTGTGTTCTGGGGGCTCACCTCACCCCAATCCAATTTTGGGGGAAGCAGAGGGGAGGGGAAGCTCCATTGCACAACTGGAAGTTGTTGCACAGGGCCTCTACTGATGGGGTCCTTAATGCGAGTCCCGCCCACTGCTTCCTGCTCTCACCTGTTCCCATTTCTTCCTTTTCGTCCAGTCCAAAGTTGTGGGAGGCAAAGACAACGGCACTGATGAGCTCCACTCCCCAACAGCATCTGGCGACAAGCCCTCCCAAGACAACGCGCCTTTCTAAGTCTACATCCGTGGTGCATGACTGCCAGAGCCTCGCCCCTTGTTCTTCCCAACATGCAAGACGAAAGGAAAAGGGTCCCGGGCCGCAGGTCCCACTCTGACGAGAGAGATCCATACATCATATATGTAGACATTCTTTTGCTGCTGGATTCTTCAGGTCCAATAAAGTGAACACACAGTTTTTTGTACACTTATATATTTTACACTAAAAAAGGTTTCTAGATGGAACACATTGCTGGGCTGCCTTTTTTGGAAGAGCACCAGCAATGAGGATTCTGCAACCCTGGCCCCAAACAGCCCTTTTTTTTTGGCACCAGAGTCCTGCACTCTTTCCTCCCACCCCGACCCCCTCTAACGTGCGGGCAACAAATTATTTCTGTGTGTCATGTAGAAAGAATAGTTCTCAGATGCCGCTAGCTGCACAGGGAGCTTCTCTCGATTCCTGCTCCATCTTCTCCTCTGCATATAGCTAGCCAGCTTTCTGCTATCGTGGCTTTCTCTGCGATTGGAAGCACCGGGGAAGCTTTGGAAGCCTGCAGTTTCCATTTAAGACATATAACCAGCAGGGGAGGTGGGGTGATAGAAGATATTTAGAGCCTCTATTTAGCGACTGCCTAGCTTTGCTACACCGATTCTCTAGCTTTAATGAATCTCAGAACCTTTATTTTTTTGGAATGCAGTGGACTTCAGAACATGCCAGCTTTTAGCATCAACATTTAGGGGCGATCTACCTTTGAATGCGAAAGCTGAAACACAAGCCTTACATCACCACCTGCTTTACTGGTTTATAACCTTTTTTATATCTCAAAAGCGCAAAGAATTCTTTTTGGGGGAGGGAAGGGGTGAAGCACTGGAGTTCTGCATCCTACCATAGTAATCGCATGCGGATGTGCTGGTCTTGTGTTCATTTCATCGGTGCGTGACGGTGCACATGCCTGCTTTTGCGCTCTCTCTCTCTTCTGAGTGTGTGGAACTTGCTTCTCTGCCTCTGGGTTTATGCCTCTGTTTTCTTAGTCCACCCATTTAATCAGATTAAGGAAGGACATGTTTATCGCAGCACAAGAGAACTATTGTGGAGGGCTCCTTCTCTCTCTCGGTTTGGTTCTCCTACCAGGAACCTCCTTAATATACTTTGTACACTTTATGTGATGACAAAGAAATCCACCTCTGATGCTTTTGGTTCGCAGCACTTGCCACCGGTTCCTGGCTCTGTTTTGACTCAGTGCTAGGAGCACTAGTATGTGGTGCGTCTGCTCCTTCCGAGAAAGGCTGCAAACCTTCCACTGTCCTGACCCCTTAGTTCTAAGGCAGAGGTGCCTCTTAAATTATCCAAACCTTTCTGTGCCTTAGAGGCTCAGTGGGACTTCAGCAGTGCACTAAGTACATATCAATAAAGCTGTTTTGCTTCAAGGCCTTGGTGCCCCCCAGAAGGCTTCAAGCTCTTATCTGACCCCTCCTGCCCAGCCGCCCACCGAGAAGCAAGTTTCAACACTTAACGTGCCGATTGTAGAACTCTCCCTGTGTCCTGTGTTGCCTATGGACGGTGACCACGCCGTGTAGACCTGGCACAACGGATGAGAGAATCTGCAGGGTGTGGGGATATCATTTGCTGGAGTTCGTTCAAGGGTAAAGTGGGCACCCGTGTTGGGTGGGGAATGCGGTGCCACTGGGACCGGGGAGCTGTTAGAACACAGACTGAACTGTTTCTCCTGTACAGGTGACTACGGGGGGAACTTTGTCAATAAAATATTCTTTTTTGAAAAGCAAAATGGCTGTCTTCATCTTTGGGCCTGTGTACCAGGTGTGAACCTGCCCAAGCGCCATGTGGTTTTGACCTTGGCTTTAGGGTGACCCTCCTTGCATCACAGAAAGGAGTTCAGACATTTCTAAATGGATGACATGGTAGGTTGCTCCCGCTGTGATTGTCCTTGTTCACTGCAACTTATTTGTGCCAGCGGTGCTGAACTGAACTGATGACAGCCCAGGGTGCGGGAGGCTTTGTCTGCAGCGGATGAAATATGAAGGCGGTCAGGGGTTGGCTGATGAGTGGAGGTGGGCTAGAGGAGAGTTGTCCGGCAATGAAGAGGTGATTCAGATGGTTTGGGAAAGTGAGCGGGGGTAGGCAGGGAGAGGAATTGGTTTCACAAGTCTCTGTGCCCATATACAACGCTGTCGGGAACCAGCAGGGAGATGAGCACACAAGCATCTTCTCTAAGGGAAAAACAGTCAAATCTTAGTCTTTAAACAGAATTTATTAGCTAGAGGCCACTTACATGCATCTGACAGTTTCACGTTGGACGATCAGAACAATGCGCTTATACCCATCGCTGTAGCAATGAGAAACGGCAACCATATTTACACCTGATGTTTGCACATAAGGCCTGTTGCAAACCATCTGTACCTTTGCATTTCATAGCTTTCTGGCTCACCTGTGTATACTGCCTCTCCTATTCGTCATCCTGCCCCTGCTGGCCCCCCTTCAAAGATGAAGATATTTCTGTAATACAATCTGCCAACTGAGGATAACTCTTCATGCACTGAATTTCTATACCCAAAGATCACAGGCTGGCTTACAATATAAAAACACAAAAGTGCATACCATAACACAAGAACAAAACCCTTCTCTTCCCCCCCCCCCCAGTTTAAAAGGCTGTAGATTTTTTAATTAGCCAAGTGTCTGGGAGAAGAGGAACGTTTTTGTCTGGTGTCTAAAGATACGTAACAAAGGTGCCAGGCATACAAATTAGCAACTGCAGAAAAGGACCGTTCTCTTGTTGCCCCCCACTGGACCTCTCATGGAGGAGGCGCATGAAGAAGGGCCTCGGATGATGATCACAGGGTCTGGGTCAGTTCATATGGGGAGAGACGGTCCTTGAGGTATTGTGGTCCTGAGCTGTTTAAGGCTTTATAGGTCAATGCCAGCACTTTGAATTGGACCCTGAAACTAACTGGTAGCCAGTGCAGTTGGGCCAGGATAGGTGTAATATGCTTAAAAGAAGAAGAAATGTGCTCAAACCATGAGCAACCTGGCTGCTGAAATCTGCACTGGCTGAAGCTTCTGAACCATCTTCAGAGGCAGCCTTAAGTTTAACTTGTTGCTGTAATCCGTCCTAGTGGTTAGCAGAACATAGACAAACTGTGGTTAGTTTTAACAAGCAAGCATCATAAACAACAGTTTGAAGTTTGCTCAAGCAAATCATAGTTAAAACTAGCAACTTTTCTCCCATACTATAACATTCTGTGGTTAGTTGAAAATATGGGAAGCAGATCCAATGTACAGTGGTACCCCGGGTTAGGTACGCTTCAGATTAAGTATGCTTCAGGTTAAGAACTCCGCCAACCCAGAAATAATGCTTCAGGTTAAGAACTTTGCTCAGGATAAGAACAGGAAATTGTGCTCTGGTGGCGCAGCAGCAGCGGAGGCCCCATTAGCTAAAATGGTGCTTCAGGTTAAGAACAGTTTCAGGTTAAGTACGGACCTCCGGAACGAATTAAGTACTTAACCCGAGGTACCACTGTATCTTGTAGTGATGCTTAAGGAGGAGGGGCCGTGCGCTTTCCTGAAGTGCTAAAACTATGGACTGCATACTTGGCACGAAACTCGTCTGTTACAAATACAATGGATTGGATGCCAAAGTATTTAAAGGGCACAAGGTCACTGTTGTGTTTGTGTTCTGCTTGTGGGTTTCCCACAGGCATCTTGTTGGCCACTGTGAGAATAGGATGGTGGACTAGGTCCTTTAGCCTGATCCACCAGGGCCTTTAGATTCTTAACTGTTTCGAAATTTGCAAGTGCAGAAAGGAAAGCAGACAGTGAAAGCTAATTTTGCAATTAGCCTCTTTAACAGCTGAGGCTTTGAGGTTTAATTCCTGGCATGTTGGGTACAGATAGTTAGAACTCGTCCAGTAAAAGCACCTGTTCACAGCAGCTGGAGAGTGGTTAAGTGCCTTGTTGATACTGCAGTGTGGATTTCCTTCAGTTGGGAAAATGTCAAGGTTTCCTTTGGAAATGTGTATCAGCATTATTATGCAAACAAGAGATCAGTTTGGAATTCTCTTTCTGCACAATGAACCAGGACTTGCTGAGATGAGTCACCTGGACAACAAAGAGAAAACAGCAAAAAAGTTTGCGTCCTCTGCCTCCTCTCTCTCTGGCGCTCAAGGGATAATGCAATGCAGAATGCAAGACAATTGAAAACATCATGAAACATGTAAAGCAGTCTGACTGGCTTCCTTGGCTCTTGAGATACTGTCACAAGCAGACACTTGAAGTAGCTGCTGTCTTAAGCTTGGGAAGGATTTTGCCTGTAAATTTAGGCACTGACCTTGAGTTCACTCAGTATATTAGAATTCTGGGTCCCAACAGCAAAGCTAACTAGCCACACTGATCCAGGGTGCATAAAAGAAAACACATACAGACACCAGACTGCAATCCTAACCCCACTTAGGTGCATGCAAGGTTTACTGAATTCAACAGGACTCACTTCTGAGTAGACATGGTTAGGACTGCACTGTTAGATGACTTTAAAAGTGGTTGGACAAACTGATGGAGAATTGTTCTAGTTGTGCCATCAATTAGAATGTCCAGGACAGCCAACATGCCCAAAGGATCACCAAACCTTTGCATCTGCATTACAAACTCATTTTTACAAATGAGAACCAATCTGAGGCATAATTGTCTTAAGGCCGAGGGTAATTAAAGCAGTTTGAATGGTTAAGGTATCTGTCTCAAGTACGTTTTAGACAAGGAAAGTATATAGCCACAAATACCGGTATTCCTTACAGGTGTTCTGCCTTGTGGCTTATGTGGAGTTGATGCCTTGGGCTTCTTTGGGAGAAAGGGTGAGATATAATTTTAATACATAAAATAATAAATAATGTGGTGCCCTTCAGATGTTGCTAGACTCGGATTGCGTCGGCCTCAGCCAGCATAGCCAATGGGTTAAGGATGCTCACAGCTGTCACTCAAGAGCAGCTAGAGGCTGCCATCCGATGTGCAGAGACAGCAAAGATCTGTGGACAAATAAAAGGCAGGCAGCCTCCTCATGCCCTGTTTGTAATTGCCTGGGTCCCTCTGCACGACTGCATTTGGAGATGGCGTGCCAGACGAGACAAGGCTTTGATCTCTTCCAGCAGGACTGTTTCATATGATAAAGTAGCTCAGCAAGAGATACTCTAATTAAGCAATGGGTGGGAGGGAAGGAGACACGCAGCCCGGAGAGGTGTCATCCTTATGGCTTTTTGTGCGGCGGAGATTTTGCATTCCATAACATCATGTCACCTCTTCTTTACTAGATAAAATCCAAATTCCTGGACATCTCAGGAGGAGCATAATTAGCCCCCCCAAAAAACTGCAACTAATTCTGATTTTAGAGTTTGAAAGTGGTGCATGGACCATGCCTCCGACAGCTGCGGTGCATGAAAAGTTGGCCCCAGGGTGAAGGAATGTAAATGGTGCCCCTTAAATCTCGAGTTCTTACTGCAGTGCTCTTGTGATATTTTTGAAGGCTAATGACACCAGAACCTGAACTGCTAATTGGAAGAAAATCAGGAACTTCCAGAAAGAGGCCAAACTAATTAACTATTGCACCGGACTGCAACAGAGGAAGAGGACATGGGTCGGGGGCAGGGGTGTGTACTTGGATTTTCGAAAAGCTTCCTCACCAAAGGTTCCAGAGTAAACTTAGCAGTCATGGGATAATAAGGCTATTGGTAAGAGTGGAAAGAGAAAAGCTCCCAGCCCCCATAATGCTATAATTCAGGAACGTCCAATGAAGCTGGGTGCTGGAAGGTTCAGGACAAATAAACCAAAGTACTTATTCGTGTAGCGCACAGGTAAACTATGGACCTCACTCCCACCAGAGGCAGTGATAGCCACCCGCTTGGATTGCTTTAAAAGAGAATTAGATAAATTCATAGAGGAGAGGCAACGCTTCTGAATACCAGTTGCTGGTCCCACAGGAGGGGATAGGGCTCTTGCGCTCGGGTCTTCCTTGTGGGTTTCCCACAGGCACCTGGTTGGCCACTGTGAGAACAGGAAACACAATCCTAAGCACTCGGAAGTCCTATTTAGCTCAAATGGGGGATTTCTAAGTATGCTTAGAAGTGCCACTGATTTTCGTGGAATCACATCGGCATTGTGTCCTACAGTGCACCATGCAGCCTACCTTACAAGGCTGTTGTCAAGAGATTACATGTATATTTGTACTGGTTGGACCACTAATCCTAATAAAAAAGAATGAGAAAGGCAAATGCTAAACACTGCTACGATTTTGATTAGCCAAGTCTAGCCATGGCACCTCTTCAGATCCATGCTGGAAGGGCAATTGGCTAGAATCATAGAATTGTTGATATGGAAGGGAGTCATCTAATCAACACCCCCTGCAAAGCAGGAATCTCAACAGTGGTTTCCCATCCAATTTGAAACCACATCGGACCCTGCTTAGCTTTGACAAATGTGCTAGCTGTTCTTGTTTATTGCAGCAGGTTTGTCCCTTTACTGCTTTTGACAACAATGTATCTGTTTAATTATTTGGTGGTGCTCACAGCCCTGACTGCGTCCCAGTGGCCAGTCGGAAAGCCATGAGCTTCCGTGGGCCACGGCAGATGAATCCATGCATTCCAGAGGTCATGCGGTTGCAATATTTTTACTTGAAGCAGAGTGCACAATCCATATATACTTTTCATTTCCAGACAGTTGAACAATCACATCTTGTTATTCCAAATTTTAATTTAATATTTTATTATTATGTAGCTAAATACCTCCCGCCCCCTTCACCATCTCTTGGATGCACTCTGGCCATTTCTTGCAAATGCTTTCTCTGGAAGTTGGTGTAGAGATGAGACCTCATTCTAACTGCAATTAAGACTTAATGCACTCAACTAGGGAGAAGGGGGAGGGGAGACTGACGTCATTTCACGAACATAAGCATGGCAGCCAACCTCTCTTTCAGCCTTCCCTGGTGGTCTAGTGGTTAGGATTCGGCGCTCTCACCGCCGCGGCCCGGGTTCGATTCCCGGTCAGGGAATGACATTTTTTAAATGTACATTTACCTGGGGAGCTCGCTTTGATTTTAATATTTGCTTCTACACTGGCTGCTTTTCATTCCCTGAATGCAATACTTTGCAGGCCAGCCGCTGTTGCCTTTTTTTTGCATTTGGAAGCGTACACCATCCGCTCGATGCATGCGCCTCTGCTTCTGCCGCCGGCGGCTGCACCCTTCCAGCTCGCTCCGCGGCCGTGCGCACGCTTAAGAGGATTGCCGCCGCCATGAACGAGGCCGGCGAGCGCGCTTTGCAAGGGGGAAGCCCGCCCCGCGCGCCTCTGCAGCGCCAGGCTGCGATCCCGCGCCTCGTTGCTCCCGAACAAGCATCGCCGGACTCGGTGGACCTTGCTCCCGAGTAAACACGCCTAGCAAGGCTCAGCAGAAGCGGGGGGCCGGGAGGGGGGTCCCCGATCGAGGATGCGCGCTGCAAGGAGACGCTTCGGGGCAAAGATTTGCAAGGCCATTCCGTGCACCAGCCGGAGAAGAAGTGGGGCTACTACGCACCCCGCACATTGCATGGGGTGCGCCGAAACGTTGCTGCCACCGGCCTCCTCCAGAAAAGCGCCTCCTTACAATAATTGTATTATTATTACTATTTGCGCCCGCGCGCCCGCGCTCGGGTACCCTGCATCGCATCCCGCACCTGAACACGAACACGCCCACCCCCTCTGATTTGTGCCTGCAACTTTACTCATGCTTACACCTAACGTCTACTCAGAAGTAAAAAAAAAACCCAAAACCACCCCATTGAGTATGTGTGCAATATGACACCCAAGTAAGAGGGTCTCCGGGACTGACGCCCCACCTTTCCTTGGGATTGCGGGTGGTTTAGGATTTCCAAGAAAATCAAAACCGACGGTTGTATTATTATTATTATTATTATTATTATTATTAAAGCGTGCATGGCGTCCCTCCTTCATTTATTTATTTGCAAAGCGCACGACCTTTCCTCCTCTTCCTTAACCTTTGAGTTGAGAGATTCCTGCATTGCAGGGGGGCTGGACTAGACGACCCTCGGGGATCCACCCAGCTCCACAAGTTTTACGATTCCCAACTCCTCTTACGGTTTTTGCTGCATGCCCTCCCTTCCCCTCCTCTTTTTTTCTGCAGGCGAACCAGACAGGCCCCTGCTGCTGCCGGAGAAAGGGACGGGGAGGGATGGATGGACAGGCAAGCAGGCGCGCCCCCGCCCCGCGCGCCCCCCTTTCCCCGAGCCTCGCCTGCGCCAGGCTGTCTCTTCCTGCGCGAGGGAGGGGACGGGAGGGAGAGCGCGCGCACGCACGGGGAGACAGGCGTACGGGAGCGAGCCCTGCGCGCGGAGCCTTCGGGGAACAGCCTGGCGCGTGCCCGAGCCTCCTCCTCCTTCCTCCTCCGTGAGCGCGCACGCTGCTGGCTCGGGTCGGCGTCGTCGTCGTCGTTCTGCCTCCCGGCCGCCTCGCTCTCTCTCTCTCTCTCTGCTCGGTGTTGCTGCTGCTGCCGCCGGCCCCCTTCTCCCCCCGAGGAAGGAAGCTGCGCAGGATCCGAGCCCTCCGAGCCCAGCCCGGCGGGAGACGCCGGCGGAGGATCCGGCAGGTGAGGAGGGAGCAGCGGAGGCGGCCCAGGCGGGGGAGGAGGAGGGAAGCGGAGGGTTTTCTGTCAGCGCCTCTCTCTCTCTCTCTCGGGCGGAGAAGGAGGGAGGCCGCGAGGGAGGGAGGGAGAAGCCATTGCGGGAGGGGCTCGTGGTCTCTCTCTCTGGCGCATTGGGGGGGGGGCTGTGGGGAGGGGCGTGTGGGGAAATGGAAGGTGGGCGAGAAGGGTTTGAGGGGTCGTTTGAGGGTAGGGGGCAAGGGGTGACTGAGGGTGGGGGGTTTGTGGGGGGGTGGGGGGTAAGGAGGAATGGAAGGTGAGGAGTCATGGAGGGGTGTGTTTGAGGGTGGGGGGAATGAGGAGGAATTGGGAGGGGTCGTTGAGGGTGGGGGGGCGAGGAGGAATTGAGGGGACTCATTGAGGGTGGGGGAATGAGGAGTGTGCGAAATGGGAAGGGGAGTGCGTGAAAGAGAGGAGAATTAGGGGAGAAATTGAGGCCCACCTCAGAGGCGGTGGGGGGGGAGAGAAGGAGAAGATGATGGGTGTGTTTTTTGGGGGGTGGGATGTAGTCAGATTGTGGTGGGTAGGGAAAGAGGAGTGCAAGGAGGTGGGGTTGGGAATGGGGGTCGTTCAGCCAGGGACCTGGGGAGGGGAGAAGAAGGGATGAGGTGGGTTTGGGAAGGGCTGGCAAAAAGAGGAGGAATGGGAGATGGGGAGGGGAATTGGGGGTCGCGTTTGTGCTGAGGAGGCCGGTGCAGTTGAAGGGCAGAGAGAGGGCCGCTGGTCGGGGTGGGGATGTCAGAGGAAAAGGGGGGTGGGCTGGGGAGAGAAAGCGAGGCTGTGATTAGGTGGCTGTGGGCAGATCATGCATGTTTGGGTGTTTGTGAAAGAGAAAGTGTTGGGGTCGGAAGCTTCTGTTTCTTCCTGCATGACATAACATCCTCTGGCCAGAGTCTGCCTGGTGATGAGGACAGCCCTGTTGATGCTGATAGACAGATTTGCCAAGAAAAAAGGCCTCAAGTCATTGGGAAGAAACGAGGAGGGGGGTAAAAGAAGATGAGGTGGGGCTCATCCTGGGCTCTATTGCAGATGTGTGTGTCTGCATGCATGTGCTCCTCGACATAATGTGGAGAATGGGGTTGATAAAGCGGTAGTTCCTGCAGGGGAGAGCTGGTGGTTTATTATTGGGAACCTCTTTCATCCAAGGTAGGCTGGGGGAACTCCTCATCACTTCACTGACGTACATATACTCTGTGCCAAGGGAAAGCTATTATCATAGGTGCTCAAGCTCCCTTCTCATGCAGTTCCAAGATAATTAAAGATTAAAAAGCTCACAGATTATATAAATAATGGTCTTATATTTAGGATTGCTGTGTATTCACTGTGATTGATAATGGCAAGTGACATGGGTGGGAGAGAATCAAGAGGCCTCGTCTCCCTAATTGATGATTCCACAGAATCATTGCACAGTTGAGTTTTTATGACGAGGTGCATTAACTGCATCCATGAAATGAGTTTGAGAGTTGAATTTGCATCCTCCCTTGTCTGGTTTTGACTGGTGGCCACCAAATATTTTAGCCTACCCCCACAGATAGTGCCTTTAAATGTTGCTGGATGAAATGAGCAAGGGCCGTGAGTCAGAGCAACACTTAGTTGTCTCTTCTATGCTTTATCAATACCTTGCAGTCGTAGACATAGTGGAACAATTCATTTGACATATTACTGGAGCATGTTATGTTGCTGGAGCCAGTTTTCCCCCAGAGGAAGAGGTGAAAGCCATCCATGCCAGCTGCTGGCACTGTGACACAGAAGGGACTTAGAAGCTTTCACATCTTGCTTGCATTTTATCCACCGAAGTATCAGTTTGCAGTTAATGTGTACTGCTAGCTTTTGCTGTAGGTCTCTGCATTTTGTGCTGTGTCTCAGGCTGCAAGCTCTGTAGTATAATATGTATTCAAGGGTAAAAGACAAAGTCAATACATCATTTTGAACTAGTGTGAGATGAAATCTGCCTTATCTGTTCAAGCTGTTTTATTGCTGTAATTTTCTCCTTGGACTCTGAAAAGGTGAGGTTGCCTTTCATTTATGACAAAGCAGTTGGTCACTGAAGCAAAGCAATGTAAGATAGAACTAGATTGGTCATATACTGATGAGCTTGGCAACTATATAGCCATCTCATTAAAGAAATTAAGTTCTGATTTGGGATGAAAATGGTTGTATTTATGCATTTTCTAGCATGTAAAACCTGGCATCCGCCTTTAAGCCCAATGTTGGACCTAGGAGCTACATTTAAATGATTTCTGAATACAAGTCTTTTTCTAAAACAAAATAAAAAAATAAAAAAAATCCTTCCAGTAGCACCTTAGAGACCAACTATGTTTGTTTTTGGTATGAGCTTTCGTGTGCATGCACACTGAAGAAGTGTGCATGCACACGAAAGCTCATACCAAAAACAAACATAGTTGGTCTCTAAGGTGCTACTGGAAGGAATTTTTTTTATTTTTTATTTTGTTTTGAATATGGCAGACCAACATGGCTACCTACCTGTAAATGTCTTTTTCTGTCCCCTTTTCTTTGAAAGAGAAACAAAACAGAAAACCTCACACATGTAAAGGTTAGGGAAGTAGCCAATATGGAGCCCTCCAGAAATTGTTGGGCTATATTTCTCATCAGCCCAAACCAGTTTCGCCAGTAGTTCAGGATGTTGAGAGTTGTAGAATCTCAAAGGCACCACATCAGCTACCCCCTGGGTTAGACTGTGCTCATTTGTGGGTCACAGGCCTCCAATTGGAGGCCAGTGCTGACAAGCAGAATATTTGAGTGCAACTGAATATTGCTAGTGATGCATGATTCATTTTTTTTACAGACTCTCTTAAAGCCAATTCAATTAACAAATGGTTATAGCACATTTTAATTTATTCTGTGCCTACTGAAAAGGGAGATTAAAATTGAGGAAGAAGCAGGGTGGGAAGTGAAGGTGTTGCTCTTAAATTTGCACCAGCTGGATATGCTTTAATTCAGTAAACTGAAGCCATAGCTAAATTAATTTGCCCTTAATGGGAAAACCTTTGCGGGCTTCTGGGAGGCGGTGGGGGACTTATTCTGCACTTCTCTATAGTGTGGCATTTTCATTTGCAACCAAATTGCATTTCCACATTAAGCTCTGTAACTTCCCTTCCTTTCAAAACTGGGCCAGTTTAGAAATCAGTTGGGCAAGAAAATGTGTACAGCTATTGTAGGCAGCTTCTCAAATTTATTTGGTTCTCTGCTTTTCCAGTGAAATGTTGGATTGTGGATGGAGTGTTGATCATTTGCACATTAAGTCATGCTATTCTTGTGAGCGGAAGCTTCTCAGTTGCACAGCTGCTGGTTCCCAGTGATCTGGGTGCTTTATCACCAACCTCTCTTATAGACCCATGCGTTGTCTGGTAAACTGATACTATTCTATTGTATTTTGGAAATAGAGAGAGCTCTCATGCATACGTATGACATCTTTCCCTGTGCTATAGAAATGTAATCTGTGGGTAAATAAGAATCCAGGAAATATAATGTGTCAATTTCCTGCTGCCGTGGCCGCAGAAATTATTTCTATAGTTTCCTGTCTTCAGTTATATATGCCATGGTTAATGGAAGCTGATGGCTCACACATGCCTTTGTCAATACTGAACAGAAGACTGATAACTGGTGCCTGAAAGAGAAGGGTAAGCCTTTCTGACACTGAGATGTTACAGGCTTTCAGTTCCATGTCTTTGAGGGTAGGGAAGAGCATAGTTACTGTGCAAGAAAAGAAACTGATGCATGGAAGTGTCTTCCAATAAAAACACAGATCAGGTTGAGTAACCAGGGTACCATTTTTGGCTTTCTCATCAGTCTGTATACCACAGGGACGTCTGTCTATGCATGTGACAGTATGTACTCTATATTATTCAGATGTTGGCAGCCAGTCATAAAGTCACAGGTCCTTAAACTGTGTAGCAGGCCCCCCTGATGGAGCGTGGGTGTAGGGGACTGCTTTGTCTGTGGGAGTTAATATTATTATTTGTTAGATTTTATCCTGCCCTCCCATCCAGGGTTGGGGACATCTGGGAATACGCATGTGCATTCTCTTTTTTCTTCCAGTTTGGTCTCCTGGAAGGAACCTAGCTAAGCATGAGAATTGATAGGAAGCAGCAGACCTATTGGGGGAATGTTGTAGCTGGTGAATCCACCCCCTTATGTTTAGAGTAACTAAACATCTGTCTTCAGAATGTTGCTCTTACCAGCTTGAATGTAACATTCAGGTCAATGTATATATAGACATATATGTGCATGACACTCATCTTATTTGTACAGTGAGGACTGCATGCATCTGCTACTCTAGCACACATACCGGATTGCTAGCCATGAGTGTGTGACTTGGCCGTAAGAAACTTTAGATGACTGGCATCTTCTGTTCCCCTCCCTGAAAAGTTGTAAGGGAGGGAATCCCACCATAAGGACATAATAAGAGCCCTGCTGGATCAGCGTGGTGACCCATCTCATCCTGCATCCTGTACTCAAAGTGGCCCAACCAGATGCCTATGGAAAACACAAAAGCATGACTTGAGTTGAGGAGCACTCTGCCCACTAGGGGTTCCCCAAACTGGTATTCAGAGGCATACTGCGTCAGTAAAGGTTGAACATGGTCACCATTTCCCAGCTTAGTGTGGAGCTGAATGTTATATGGGAAACATGAGGATTACCATCCTCAGTGATGATGATGTGGGGGGGGGGGATTTGCAGGGAGAGTATCTGCCAGTTCTTATCCTTCTGGTCCGTGGTATACCCTCCCTAGGATGAGAATGAGTGATTTGCCCAGCTAAACTCATACTGGAACTAAGCCCAGTTTGGGGAACATTTGCAGGTGAGAACTAGTGGCTGGGGGGGGGAAGGCACATTTCACCCACTGATCCCCCTCTGTTCCCTGTATCCCCATTATTTTAACAAATGTGGGTTGGGCAACAGGTATTTGCCCAGTTCTGATCTTATGCAGTTTGTTCACTTGTTCATATTGTTAGGAAGTTGTTACTAAAGTTCAGCTAAACCCAACTTCCTCTGATTTAAGCTGCTTGTTGCTTGTGCTGTCTTTCTTTTTAACGTTTTAACTATTTTTTTTAAATTGTCAATATGCACCCTGCACCTTTTCTCTAGGCTTAAAAATCCCCTGCTATTTGTCTTCTAATCTACGGCTTAGATTAGGCTTCAGTTTATATGTCACCTTTCCAGAAGGAAATTGTGTTCATGGCAGATCACACTATGCGAGCTAAACAAACTGCAAAGCAGAAAAATAGTTAACAAGCATTTCTGACTTTATATTTATTTATATCAACATGTATTTAAATCAAAGTTAAAGATACAACAACACAAACTCTGCATACTTATTCAAATTAAACTATGCAAATGCTTTTATAATGGATGTTTCCTCAAAGTTATTTTCGGATTATCACTGTCCGTGCAAAAAATCCATCCAAAACAGTAGTCAAAATGAGTAAAAAGTAGGTCTGTTGCTTCCTGGCTTGAACACATGTGATGACACTTCAATTACCAGGAGTGATAGTGGCCGTTAACTTTTGTGCCATTGCATCCCATTTTTGACTAATGTTGATTTTATTAAATGGTACCTGAGAATACTTTCATTCTTATCAGTGCAATATCTTTGCAAACTGCCTTAAGAGATTTGATTAATTAGTTTACAGCAGCATTTAATTGTGCTCCGGTGGGTTAATTGCCTTCTCTTAGATAACTCATAAGAGCAAAGCAGGTAAGTGCTCAAGGAAGGGTTACAGAAGATTCTTTTTCTGTTGGTTTATTGCATTATGTAGCAGTTCTCCTTTCCCCCATGTAAATACACCTAGACATACAGTCTAAAGTCACATTGTGGAAAATGAAATTTAAAATATTTCAAAGTAGCACCCCCCCCAAAAAACCCCAACTTCCTAGTATGCTCCAGAACAGGAACAGATGCTGGTTGTGTCTTATGCAAAGACTTGCTGTATAATAGTCATAAATTGGGGTGGGACTAAATATGACATTGATCACTGGTGTGCTGCTGAAAATGACAACCCCATGTTGAGTTTCTCCCACCACCTGTTATGTGTTGCCATACCTACGTGTTATGGAAAATGTGTCACTTACCCTTCTGTTCTGTGTGTTTGCTGTGTGTGTTGTTGCAATTACTTCCAGTCTAAACAGGCTATTGAGTACATCAGAACATTTATTATTGTTGTTGTTTTTAAAAATTACATTTGGATATTTTTGTTTTAATGTTTGGAGCTGCTTCATGAAATTGAGGGTGGTAAGCTGGTGACATCGATTCTCTGACTGCAGTCTTATAAGATTATTTACTCCAAAATATGCAGATAGCTATTAACACATTTACCTCTGACACAGCTGATTGTGAAATGCTGACTTGCTGAATAAAATAATTTTCTAAGTCATGTCTTGAGGCATCTGCAAATGTATCCATGGAAATGGTTGGTTGCTTTTAGCTAATGACAAAAAGATGAAGTAAAGAATCAGAGTTTTAAGTTTTTGTTACTTAAACTGTCAAACCAGCAGTTCTTTTTAAATTATGTATGCCAGTTAATCCATTTTATGCTCATTATTTATGCTTACTTTCAATTTTGAGTAGTCCATAAAGAAGTCCAGAAGTTGGAAAGCACAAACACATTCTTGGTATGTTTATTTGAATCATGGTGGCATTTACTCTTGCATTCAGATTCTAAGCATTTGTGCCTCTGGAGGTCCATTTACTGTCTCTGCCATGCTCACATATTGGCTTCTGATCTTGGGCTTGTGACCCATTAGTGCATTAGGACCAAGCCATGAAATTTCTTATAAAATGTAGAATTTGCAAGCAGAATTTGCTGGGGAATCTTTTGAAGGAGAAGGTGATGTAGGAGACGTATAACTGCTTGGCAATATGTTCTCTTTGCAGTGGTGGTGCATGGAATGCCAGTTTTACACGCTTAGTAATTAGGATGAGAATTACGTTTCTCAACTATGTGATACATTAATTTGCTTAAACTGTGAAACTTGACCCACCAGCAATCTCCAACATTGTTTTATTTTTCATACCTTATGGGTATTCACCTGTACAGACAGGATTCCGCAGGCTTAACTGAAACAGTCTTTATACATTGACTGTTTCAGTTAAGCCTGCGGAATCCTGTCTGTGTCCAGAAAATGTAGGGAATTCTCAGTGCATGGTAGGTATATTCCTCTTGGAGCTGTCCAGCATGGGATGATGAAATCTTGAGCTTGGTTTCCTCTCTGAAGTGGAGTTTTAGGTATCCAAACTCAAGAGCTACTGGATTCTACTCCTGATGGCTCCTTTATCTTTGAAAAATCAGCTTTGGGTGTGTGTGATGAAATAGGAGGGCAGAGAGGAGGTGTATAACCCTTTCCCTACCTGCTGGGTTTCTTCTCCAGGTCACCAGCTCCCAGTCACACTTTCCCTTGCAGGATATCAAATGCGTTTTGGGGGCAGTAAGCAGATGTTTGGAGCCTAGCTTGAAGGGTGGCCAGATTGGTGGGTGATTCAGAGCAGAAAAGTGGGTGGAGAAAGGATTAGTATCTCTCTTCCTCTTCCTCATGGAGATCCTTTTTTGGGGGGGTGTTGGTGGTAGGGAACAGCCATTATAATGAGTTACATGCAAACATTTGTAATATGTAGCTCTGTCCTTTTCCAGACATGGACAGCCTTTTGAAAAGGTTTCCATGGAGAGGTGTGCATAAGACCGTATTACATTGAAGTAAAAAATTCACATAGCAGGTTCAGAGTGAGTGTCAATTCTTGCTCTTTTCTCTTGCTTATCAGTGTGTTACCCCAGATTTCTTAGCCTTGGGGAAACAGGTTATTAAGGGAGGTTGGTGTTTTTCCTTGTTTGCTACATGCTCTCAGTACAGTATTGAGGATGCTAGCTTGAATACAATGTGTGAGGAAGCAGGGCAGGAACAAGCCATAGTTGTAGAGATAAATTTGAAAATGTGATGGCAAACTTGCTGATATGTTAGTCTACATCTGTATTGGATTTGCTTTTAAGATTTTTTAAAATCACTTGTTTGCTGCTCTGGGCTCCTTTTGGAGGAAAGGTGGGATATCAATTTAATAAATAAATAAAACACTGAAAGTAAGGAATAGAGTAACAAAAAGAAGTACCGGTATGTAGTCCATCTTTGAAGTGTCTCATTATTTGTCTTTACATCTTTCCCTGCCCCCCCCCCAAACAGCTCATTTATGATTTCTGACCGTTGTGCGTAACTATATCAGATTTAAAGATCTTGTAGAAATGAGAGATGTCCCAGTTTTCTTCGCCATCTGCCAACTGAATGAAAGCAACAGTATTCTGCTTGTTTTGTGTACTTCATAGAATTGTAGAGTTAGTTGGAAGGGATCCCAAGGATCATCAAGTCCAGCACCCTGCAATGCAGGAATCTCATCCATGACAAATAGCCATCCAACCTTTTGGGCTACAACTCTCATGATCCCTAGCTAACAGGACCAGTGGTCAGGGATGATGGGAATTGTAGTCCAAAACATCTGGAGGGCCGAATGTTGGGGATGCCTGCTCTTTAGGGAAGCTTTTAATGTTTAATAGATTATTGAATTTTAACATTCTGTTGGAAGCCGCCCAGAGTGGCTGGGGTATAAATAAATTATTATTATTATTATTAGCCACCAGAAAGTTCTTCCTCATGTTTAGTTGGAATCTCCTTTCTTGTAACTTGAAGCCATTGGTTTGGGTCCTACCCTCTGGAGCAGAAGAAAACAAGCTTGTTCCATCTTCCTTAGTCACCCTCTATACACGTTCCAGCTTATCAGTACAGTGGTACCTCGTTTTATGAACTTGATCCGTTCCGGAAGCCCGTTCTTAAACCAAAACCGTTCTTAAACTGAGGCGCGCTTTCCCTAATGAGGCCTCCTGTTGCTGGTGCTCTTCCACCATTCGTATTCCGTTCTTAGACCAAAGTAAAGTTCTCAAACCAAGACACTATTTCCAGTTTTGCAGAGTTTGTAAACCAAATTGTTCTTAAACCGGACTGTTCTTAAACTGAGGTACCACTGTATCCTCCTTAAATTATGGTGCCCAGAACTGGACACAGTACAAATGTGAAGAACTGAGACTAGCCTTTATTTTTTCAAATACAAAAGAAGGTCCTGTCTCTCCCAAGTGGTGTTACAGTTAATTTACAATCCTGTTGGTGAAACATTGCCTTCCTGTTTTGATGCCAAATGCAGGAGTAACACTGCCTCGCTTATGTAACATAGTCTTTAATTCCAAAACTTACACAGATAAAATATATTGCATAGTTGCCAGTCTGGTTACTAACAGGGGCTGCTAAAAAGCAAGTATGCTAAAAATGGCCCATGAATCACCAGCTGTCCGTAGACCTGACAACTTGCTGAATGAAGCACTTTTGGGGAAATGAGCACCAAGGAAGAAGATGTCCTAGCATGGGTATAGTCTGAGAACTGCTGCCGTAGAATATCTGTGGAATTGAGTTCAGAGTCAATACTGTAATAGCACTTGCAAGGATGCTTATAAGATTGTGCCTAATAGTATAGTAGGTGCTTAAGGCATCCTAGCACTGAAGAATTTAAAAACTGCCAGTCTCAAAACTTTAGACAGCCAGCTGAAATGAAAGTGATATTTCATAATTTAATTAAAATTTTGAGACCTCCATTTATCTTCAAGCTTTTAAATTTTGGACTAGACAGCTTTTGTATTCTGGATCACATTTTGAATTGGAAGCTTTCATTTTAGTTTTGTTTCATAGTCACCACTCCTTTTTCTTAATTCACATTTTAATATTATTTTAGTGGTGTTGCATCAACCCCTTGTCCAAAGCACTATGAGATTTCTTGCTAGGTATTTATAACTGGTCAGACGTGAAAGTTCACTATAGGCACAGATGCTTCACACTTTGATACAGTGCATTAAACTATAATGTAACGAAAAATAAACAAAATAAACTGTTTTAGAGTTGCGGTACTCCTGTCACTAAGGTAATTGATGCTTGTCAGAAACCTGGTAGTTTGTGTTTATTAAAAGCCTGGCAACAGTTATTCTTGCAGGCATAATGCTGAACTGTGGTTTATTTTCCTTGATTGTTGTTTATTCAATTTCTTACTCACCACATAAGGCCTTGGAGCAGGGTACAGCAATTTAAAATTCAATATTTAAAACAGTCTAAAATGAATTACAGCCGCAAGAATAGGGTAGGCCCTAAAAATTCATATTTCAGGTGTCAAGGCCAGATTAGATGTTTATTATACCTGAATATGGGACGCAGGTGGTGCTGTGGTCTAAAACCCAGAGCCTAGGGCTTGCCGATCGGAAGGTCGGCAGTTCGAATCCTGGTGATGGGGTGAGCTCCCGTTGTTCGGTCCCAGCTCCTGCCCACCTAGCAGTTCGAAAGCACATCAAGTGCAAGTAGATAAATAGGTACCGCTCCGGCGGGAAGGTAAACGGCATTTCCGTGCGCTGCTCTGGTTCGCCAGAAGTGGCTTAGTCATGCTGGCCACATGACCCGGAAGCTGTCTGCGGACAAACGCCGGCTCCCTCAGTCTATAGAGCGAGATGCGCGTGCAACCCCAGAGTCGTTCGCGACTGGACCTAACAGTCAGGGGTACCTTTACCTTTACCTTATACCTGAATATAAAACCTAGATTAAGGATTGGTTCCAAGCAAGATGTCAAGCCTCCTTTGAAGTGAATCTTCCTGAAGTGGCTAAGCATCTACTTCATTGAGGGAAGTATGAAAATCTGTTGCCCCACTTGCTCAGCCTCTTTGCTTGCAGATGACAAGTAAGTTTCATGGTTGACTTTTGTATGCTCTCAAGGGCAAGACTTAGCTCACTAAACTAAGCAATGGCTTCCATGACCCAGCTTGGATATCATGATAAACTGCAGTTTCGTGCTATGTGAGGGAGCCTTGGGCTTGCTCCTGTCTTTGGGGACTGGAAGCACCTGCTTCCTGTTTTTCCTCTAACCTCCGTTTATTGTTATATCTGGAAAGGACAAACTATGGTCAGCTTTAATTGTGGTTTATTAAAAGAAGGAAGGATTAAAACTGATTTATGGTCCTGGCTTGTAGTAAACTATTGCTTAATGCAGGGGTAGGAACTGTCACGGAATTCTACTCATTATTGATCCAGAGCAGAACAAAACTTACCGGTAAACATGTTGCAGGATTCCCCCCAAAAATAGACCAGAGGCAATTGTATTTCATCCACTAGAGCTTTACTGCTACTGAAGGCAAATGAGCATCATGGTCACAAATCCAATACATTCAGGATTGGCACTGCCCATAAGAAATCCAGTTGCAGCAGACTTATCTTAAACTTCCAATAACTTATAATAAGTCTAAACCTCAACATTAATCATACTATGTACAGAACACCACACCAGAAGGAAAAGAGATAGAAAGAGAAAGTGAAACCCAGCCTCCTTCTGGCCTTATCATCATAGTCAGCATGACCTTGACTGAAAGAGAAAACAGAACCAGCATAAGCCAGCTGTACTCAGCTTCTCTGAAGGAACAACACAAACATCATGAACCTTCTGCTTGTTTCTTTCACACATAGAAGCTTCCAGAACCCACTTGAATTAATTAGAATAGGAAAGATCAATACTTCCTGTACTGACAGGAACTTGTGGCACTCCATAGGTTCTTGGATGCTCAGCTTCCATCAAGCCCTGCCAGCATGGATACTGGTTAGGTGTGCTGGGAGTCTCTATAGGTCCACTCCAAAATGTGTTGTAAGTTTGGCGTCATCCAGGGTTAAGGCAACATCCAGGGTATTGGTACCATGGTTAAGTGTAACATTTGTACTGAGCTTCAGTGTTCTCTAGAAAATGCTGTACCCAGCGTGCTCATAAATCAGCAATATATTATGTTAAGTACCCAAGGGAATATTGTTGCTACCACTTTCAGAATTCCTAAGGTGATATTTATTTATTTTACATATAGAGAGAAAGAAACTAAAAATAAGACTTAGTTGGCTATTACTGTTAATCTTACTTGACAGAAATTTGAAATATATTTGATCCCTAACATGGGCATTTCTGAATTCTCTGCTAGCTTTTTCTGGGTACAGCCAAGTAATTTGATGGTGTTTGTGTTTGTGTGGGGCCAGGCTGGAATAATCTCCAGGTTGTCCAGAAACTTGGAATATTTCCTCAGCCCTTGTTAAGCCTGGGTGGAGCTCTCTAAACCTGACTACAGTGATCCCTTGACTTATGTAGTACTCGACTTCCGTATTTTTCGAGTTACGAGGGATCAAAGCGGCCGCAGCTTCCGAATTTTTTCGACTTCCGAAAGGAAATCGCAGCCGTTTTAGATGCGGTTTCCTTGACTTACGAAGTTTTTTTCGACCTACGAATGTGTTCTCCCAATGCATTCCTATGGGGACTCGACTTACGATTTTTTCGACCTACGAAGATCCCGTCGGAACGGATTATCTTCGTAAGTCGAGGGACCACTGTACTCTGTTTCTAAGCCAAAGGAATGGGAGAAAAGGAAAGGAAAGAATATTTCAGTTGGCAGTACATTCAGTGAAGGACGCTTTACTGTATCTCATTTTTGAGATTGCATTGCCTGGTAGTATTTGACCACAATGCACACTTTTCTTACTGGCATTGTAAAACTTGAAGTGGCAAAAAAGCACAGCTAAGGTTAGAATCTTTTGAATGCCACACCCTTACAAAAATGCATGATCATTGCACTGTAGTGTGTGAATCGGTTTCCCTTGTGCAGAAGAAACTAAAACAGCTGTCAGGATGGGAACTGAGCTCCTCTTTCTCTGTGTGTACTTTGCTTAGACACATTCCTGCCTAAACACCCTTCCTCCCTTCTACCCAGTGCCACTTCAATTCACCTTCCTTTGTTTTGCAGTTGGCATGATGATCCAAACTTTACCTCCTTGTATCCTGTCTTGACGTGTCAAAATATACCTTCTGACTTAGGGCATGCCTAGAGATTCATGAACAGGATCTCTCGCTGTTTGTTTGTTTGGGTTTTTTTTGTTTTTTTGTTTAAAAAGTGAATAGCACTTTGAGAAGTTCCAATTCAGATTGAAACAGTGGAGATGCAGGAGGAGTGTAGATTTAACCCTTCCCTTGCAGTCATTTCCCCAATTAAAATATATCCTCCCCAAGCTGCTGTTTGCCCCATGGCAGGTCACTTGGTGCGCACCGTGCCCCATTGATTGAGGAGAAAGCTATTTAGCACACAAACTGATAGCAATATAATATCTAAAATAGATGGTGTCCAACGCTTACCCTCCCATGATATAAGCACTGGGGTAAACCTTCAACTCAGTGGTCTTGTCCTTCTCAGTGACATGTAAGAAATTCTCAGTTGTATTGTTCTCATAGCCAGGCATGTCCAAAGTCTGTTTCGGGGGCCTAATCCGGTCCGCCTGTGGCAGTTTATTTCCTGGGGTAAATTCATAAAAAAACCTCAACTTCAATTCTAAAAAAGGTCAACAACTTTGGTTGGCCTTTTGGCCGGCCCCCACGGCCCTTCACTTCATCAAATCTGGCCCTCTTTGAAAAAAGTTTGGAACCCCTGTTAGGCAATACCAGGAACCAGAAGGAAAAACCCCTCTTGCACTCTGTGAAGAGTTTGACGTCTTCTAAATGTAGTCTTTGAATCCTTTACTCTCAACCACCTTCAGTCCCCATTTAGCATTAAGTGACTCCTTACTTTATTTCCGGAGCTGCCAAGTTTGACAGCCTAACCCAGGCATAGGCAACCTCAGTCTTGACTACAATTCCCATCATCCCTGACCACTGGTCCTGTTAGCTAGGGATCATGGGAGTTGTAGTCCCAAAACATCTGGAGGGCCGAGGTTGCCTATGCCTGGCCAAACCTCATTCATAGTCTTATTGGAATACCCATTCTTCCTTGCAGGTCTGCACTCTATTTACTAAGCAACTAATCTTCCACCGTTGCAAATAAAGTTGGCTGGTTGAGATTCACCTTTGAGCAGCAACACACTTCATCTACACCAGAGTATTTTGGGACTGAACCTCTTACAAACATGGGGTCCTTTTTATAGGTTATGTGACCAGTAGCATTTGATGATGATGATGATGATGATGATAATAATAATAATAATAATAATAATAATTTATTATTTGTACCCCGCCCATCTGGCCGGGTCCCCCCAGCCACCCTGGGCGGCTCCATACTTCTGTGTCATCTTTTTTAAAAGTCAGGGTATGCTTGATGATCTTTCCAACATCCTGCGATGAATAATTCAATGAATTAAGCATGTGCTGTTTTCTGTCTTGAACCTTCCATAGAAACTTGTGTGTCCTTATCTGTCCTTTTCCTAGAGCTGGACCACCAAGGGATCAGTCATGTCATATTTTTGTTCTTACAGATCTTATTTAGTGGTTTTATCTGTTTAAAGTCATCCCCTTATGGTAGAGTAGAGAAGTTCCTGGCTGTAGAACAGAGGCAGACAGGCTTAAGGCTGGCAGGACCTACTCTATTTTTATTTTATTTTTTACTAGAATCCTGAGTTACCTCCATGAGAGCTTGGTACAGAAGACATACAGTTGGAATTAAAAGAAATATGAGCTCATGACTTGGTTTTGAGTACCAGAATGGAACAGAGCTCAGTCCTTCCACAGAAAAATCCACTTCAGGTCATGGTCACTTTTCTGGAGGAATATCAAAGATATAGTGTGTTGGATGAAGTGTTTGTAGTAGCAGTTACCGAAATAAGGGTAGGGGGTGAGGAAGAAAGCCGTTAGCTAATTAATGAATTCAGATGCTATTTTATGGGGGTTGTTTGTGTGTTTGTGTGTGTGTGTGTGTGTGTGTGTGTGTGTGTGTAAGAGAATTTATATAGAGTTTGTAAAAGCCTCTAAGCGGTTTACATAAAATGTAAAATGTATGTTAAAGTTACTTATAAAAGTCAGAAGCTAAAAGCAAGTTGAACTAAAAAAAATAAGTAAAACCAACAGTTTAAAATATATAATAAAACTGCATATTAAAATGCATGTCAGCATCACTTGTTAGCTACAGTGTGCTAACATGGTTGCTGTTCTGAAACCTCTCCCTTGGTCTTTTGGCTATAAGGAAACATTGCACATTAAATAGTATGATTCACACTTCCACCTAGCATCCCTGCCCTTTGTAAACAGCCTCCTTTCTCAAAAAACCAGCAAACCAAACTTAAGGAGTGTGTTTTTCTTTCACTCTTGTCTGATGCATCTATAATGTATGCATATAAATCATTGGCCCTAAGTGTGCCTGAGATTCCGGGGTTTTGAAGGTGTCCTAGTGAGTTCCTTTAAGAAAAAGGGGGGGGGGACTTCTAAGTTTTCCAAAAATGAAAACGTTGACTACCATTTTAGTTGTTGGAGTTTATTCTTACCTTCACCAGAAGGGTCCCCAAACCCTTTGGAACAGATTTTCGAGGGTGCATGGGAACGGGGAGCACAGAGGAGGGTGAAGTTCATCATACAAGTAGAAGTCTGCTTCCTTGTTTGCAAATCATTGTCAGGAGATTTTGCTTCAAGACAACTTTAGCAGAGGCTTGACAGCCACCTGTCAGGAATGCTTTGATGGTGTTTCCTGCTTGGCAGGGGGTTGGACTGGATGGCCCTTGTGGTCTCTTCCAACTCTATGATTCTATGACTTTATGCAGCCAGTTCTCCTATTAATCACACATTTGAAAAGGAAAAACCATAAACTAGAGCAGTGATGGCTAACCTTGACACTCCAGATGTTTTGGGACTATAACTCCCATCATCCTTGACCACTGATCCTGTTAGCTAGGGATGATGGAGTTGTAGTTCCAAAACATCTGGGGTGTCAAGGTTAGCCATCACTGAACTAGAGTATAAGTTGCTTTGCATAGGTCCTGGCTGGATGTTTCCTTTGCTACTACATTTGGAAAGACTGCTCCGGTATTAGTGTAGCTTACCCACACTGGAAGCGCATCCTCTTACGCACTTGACACCCTGCCAGGCCTCTCGCTGCTCCCCGTGGTGCGCAGCCTCATGAAGTCACTCTGACTCTGCTGGTGCTGCTGATGTCACAGTTTCTGAGCTCTGCTCTTAGCGCTCTCGTTTCACATTCATAATCTGGTGATTCTAGGGCAGAATAAACCATTAGGCTTTTTATGCGAGCAGGCGGGTTTCAGGATCACGTCAGTCAAATGGCTCTCGAGCAGCAGACCGCGTATCTGCTGTTTAGCTGATAGAGTAAACAGTATATTGCTAATGTATTCTGACATGTTCATATTGTAGTGGAGGTTTCAGCTTTAGATTTTATATAAAATTCATATTTAGGTCAAATAACAACAGTTCTTCATGTCTTTGTAGCTATAGTTGTTTCTTGCCTTCCATCTTTAGGCTATTCCAAGTGGGTTTCTGCTTACTCTTTCTTTCTCAATATGTAGAAGTACTTTATTTCTTTTTCTCCTGACAGGATATTTTCCTTAGGAAGGATATGAACCATCTATATTATCTTGGCACTGTTTTTTCATAACCTGGTTTGGTTACATATTTAACTAGGTCCCAGCTTTTTGGGATATTTAGCTATACTGTTTGAGGTGATAATATGCTGCCTTAACTCTTGCACGGTTTTGATATATTAAAAACTAGCAGCATCCACTCAAAGCCACCTGCATGATATTAATGCCTATCGTTGCTGGGAGGCAACTGATGTTCGTTTTCTTTAGTTCCGTTTCTGCTTGCCTTTTATATTTGAATCCTAATATAGTTTGTTTGTTTTAAAAAAAAGACTTATTTTAGAAATAAGTCAATAAGCAGCCCAGGTTAAAAGGCTCTCTTCTAGATGACTTGTTTTTTTTCCTTTTTAATAACTTTTCCCAAAAGAAAGCCTTCATTGTTTCTTGCATTTAACCAATTCAGTAATTTAGTATGTGAAATGGAAGGCTTTGGGAGTTTCTAAAGAATTTAATTTCTTTAACATCTTAATTTTTGTAGGGTCATATAAGAGTTTGAATTCTACTTGCTATGGTAACTGCTTTTTTACCTCTGGTGAAAGCCCTTCTCAGTGGGGTTTGTGTGTGTGTGTGTGTGTGTGTGTGTATGTGTGTGTGTGTGTGTGAGAAGGTTGTTTGGGTTACTACTGAATCCCTTCAAAGTGTCCATAAGGAAGGAGCATGAGAGGTAACTCTCCACCCTGCATTGTCCGCTCCCTCAATGCTTTTTACCAGTGTTTTCAGGGTGGGGGTGAGTTCACTTCTGACAGGAGAGGCAAAAGCTGTTTCAGGGGCAAAGTGCACTTGGAGGAGTCCCAAACCACCCCATGGTGTGGTTTAAATCATTCTGCCCCCAAAGCATACTTTATAAGGATGCTGCATGATTCTGTGATGTCCCTCTTATGTTTACTTGTACTCAGTGTGTCATATTCTTACATGAAGTACAGTACAAGGTCACAGACCTTTGTAAGAAGTTGGTCAATTAGACTTAAATGGCTAAATTTTAATCCACTAAGCTTATTAGAGCAACAACATTTGAGCAGCGGTAGTTAAACTTGTCACAAGAGTCTGTGTAACCTGTAAAACAAGGTTAATGATGATGGTTAAAAATATTTCTTAGTGTGAGCTAGTTGGGGGCCATAATTACCGGTAAGCTGAAAAATTGTGTGCATGTGTATGTACTAGATTGCTCCAATTAGGTGATGGAAACAACCTTTTACCTAATAAAAATGAGTTTAAACAACTCTGAATCCTCAGCTTCTCATAGTGTGTTTCTAGGCCAAGAGACCCACTAAACACACAGATTGGTCGTGTTCATATATCACACTAAGCTGTACTATGGCTTAGTGTATATATACGCTGTTTCCTGTGAAGAAGGCAACAGCCATTTTGCTCATCTCTGGACTTTATAGGTTGGACTGGCAAATAACCCAAGGGTAGGCATACTGTGTCATCTGAACCCAGGATTGCCGTTAAAGTATTTCCTCCTAAACCATGATTTGTAGCCAAGGTTGAGGAGGAGAGACTTTAAATGCAATCCTGGGTTTGCACAACACTGTAAGCTAAATCTTGGCTGAGTTGCCATCCTGTGCTGAACTAAAAATTCTGGGGGGAGCAAAGTGACTGCAGGCTCTTTGTGGGGATCCAGCATGTTTATATGGTCATTATAAGACACACACTCGCTTACTATGATGTGCAGACCTGGCCATTGCCTCTTCCCATGTGGATTCCTCAAAAGAGCTCAGCAACAGAGCACCCAGAAAGCAGTAAGGGTGATTTGAATCAACCAAACAAATCTTTTTGTGTTATGCCTCTCTCCAAGTTACGACTTGACAGTACAGTACTTGATATGATTCAACAGTGTATTTTCTCTGGGTGAAGGCAAGGTGGTTTAGGCTCCAAGCCTGTAGGTCTGCTGAAAAATAGGTTTGAGGCAAACATTGCTCACTTGGGATCTACAGTATTCTGAAAGAGTTCGGCCAGCCTGATGATGCTAGCAGTTGGCTTCTGATGCTGATGAACATGCCCATAATTTAAAACCTGGCAAGCTGAACTCAGATGTAGAAATGTCTTAAATCTTTCAGCTATACAACAGGTGTGAGTCCTTGAAACAGGAAGGAGTGCTGCTGATACCAAGTTATATCTCTGAATTTCATCTGATTTCACCTGAATCAGGAGAGACTATTCAGGTCCTAAGCTGGTGTCTGGGGGCACTGACTGGCTTCGTTAGGGCCAATAAATGGGGCAACAAAGTAGGATCTCATAATGCCAATCCTGAAAGCATGGCACTGGTTGCCTCTGAGCTATTGGTTCCTGTTCAAGGTGTTAGCATTAGTATTAAAAGCCCTGGTCAACTTCGGGTCTTGTACTTATAGAAGCATATTTTCTAATACTTGATGACTTGTGCCTTAAGATCTGTGGTGGAGGCCTTATTCAAAACCCACACCATTGGGCATGGCCTATTCGGCAGTGATGTGAGATAAGTCACCCACGCAGGGAGCACCCTGACTTTGGACCTCTCCCCCTGTAGAATTGTGTTTGTCTCCTATGGTGATGTAATTTCGCTTACAGTTTAAAATGTACCTGTTTGCCTGGACCTTTGGCAAGGATGATTTGGGCTGATGGCCTATTATTCAATGCTGTTTGTACTGCATATATAAACTCTTTTACTGATATCCACATAAAAATGCTTCTTAACAGTATTTTAATTAGATTGTTTTTATCTAATTTTGTACCACTCTGGGCTCCTATGGGAGGAGATGCAGGGTAAGAAATATAATAAAATGCTTTCAGGTTTCAAAATTTATTATAGCAACAATATTTAATATTGTCATTGGGTTGTATCCATTGTTAAACATACTTTGAGTAGATCCATTGAAATAAGTGGATGTGACTAACTTGGTACCACTAACTTTAGTGGGTTTTGTGAGTAGAATTTAGTTTCCCCTCCATCTGTTAATAGCATCAGGCATAGCTGACAACAAATCTATCAGTTTTTTAAAGGCCAAGTGTTGCTGTTAGCAACCTAATATGACAATTTTCTCTGTATACCTACTGCCCCTCAAGCATATGAAGATACTTTATTAATTTCAAGGCAAGTAATATAAGTTTAAAGGAAAAAAATTGATTGTAGAACCTGCAGTTTTATTGCAGTAAGAAATTCTTTGCAAATGGAGGAACTGAAGAAAAGTAGATTTCAAAGCATTAACACTGAATTGTGATTTTTTTCCTCTCATTTGGATGTGTGTGGAGGGGAGGGACCAATCTCTTCACTGTATAAAATGCAGTTTATGAAAATATAGTCAGAGTATTTGAAACAACAAAAAGATTATTCCGTAAATGCAGAGCTTTATTTTAATCCAAACCTCTGTCAATAGGCTGGGATCTGAGACCGTTCCATCCTAGCAGGGAGGCTATGTGCTCCTTCCTTGCTGACATGTGCATTAAGCATCATTGATGGTAAATAGACAAAAAACTGACATAAAAAGGGGAATAGAAACCAGTAGGAGACCATTACAACATCCCAGGAACAGGTGGCTATTCTTGAGCACAGATACTTCAAAGGGAGACTCCAGTGTGAAACTCCTGAAATACAACTGATAATGATTTTCTGTTTAATCACCTGTGATCTGAATAGGAATAAACAGCCTTTTATCTCACTAAGGTGTTCATTAGCTTACCAGTTTCAATATGTCAATGGTCACTGTCATGATTTTACATAAATACTGTACATGTAAGCTGTAACCTAATTTCCTTCTTATCTCGCTACTAACATTTCTTGTCCTTTACACCCATTTGCTACCATTTTAAAAAAACTAGTTTTATTCCTTTTTAATTTTAGCTGGATGGCTAATTAATTACACCATCATGCGTTCTCAACCATGAAAACAGACAGAGAGCTGTCCGTGGCTCCTGAAAACCCACAGTATTGTTTTCTACAGCAAAACTAATACATGGAACCTCATTGCACATTACAGATTTCACCACAAAACCCCATGGTGTATTACCTTTTGATGTAATTTGTTAACCAGTCATTGAATGTAAGTGTAACCAGAACAATGAAACACCATGGTGCATCTGTAGCAGCACAACCGGGCAGCTTCATCTGCCCCAGCTGCAACAAAATATGTCTCTCCCATATCGGTCTCTACAGCCACAGCAGGCACTGCAACCTTTCAGCAGTTTGACTTCACCCCCAAAGGTGCAGCCCTCTGCTGTCTCCCAAGACAGATGCCAACCACCAGAACAATGGGATACACCAGGGATAGGCAACCTAAGGCCCGGGGGCCGGATGTGGCCCAATTGCCTTCTTAATCTGGCCCATGGATGGTCCGGGAATCAGCGTGTTTTTACATGAGTAGAATGTGTCCTTTTATTTAAAATGCATCTCTGGGTTATTTGTGGGGCATAGGAATTCGTTCATGAAGGAATGGCCACCGGGTGCGAGGCACACCACCGCCCGATAAGCCACAACTTGACCACCGGGCATGAGGCACACCTCCGCCCACAGGCAAGCCGCGGCTGTCTGAATGCCATGTCCTTTATCTAACCTCTTGCTCTCTCAGTGGTCTGCCGTGCCTTGTCTGTGACCTTTGCCTCCTTTTGGAGAGGCATGGCTCACTTTCCACTTGGTAGGAACATGAAGTGGTGGAGTAAAGGTAAAGGGTAAAGGGACCCCTGACCATTAGGTCCAGTCGTGTCCGACTGGGGTTGCGGCGCTCATCTCGCATTATTGGCCGAGGGAGCCGGTGTTTGTCCACAGACAGTTTTTCCGGGTCATGTGGCCAGCATGACTAAGCCGCTTCTGGCGAATCAGAGCAGCGCACGGAAACGCCATTTACCTTCCCGCCGGAGCGGTACCTATTTATCTACTTGCACTTTGACATGCTTTCGAACTGCTAGGTTGGCAGGAGCTGGGACCGAGCAACGGGAGCTCACCCCGTCACAGGGATTCGAACCGCCGACCTTTTGATCAGCAAGCCCTAGGCTCTGTGGTTTAACCCACAGCGCCACCTGGGTCCCTTGATGTGGTGGAGTAGGTCTCGCAAATGTCAGAGGAAACATATGTGTCAGCTCATGATGTAAAAGTGCTAAATGTGTGCTGTTCCTAAATGTGTGCATATTCTTGCCAATAAAAAGAGCCTCTGCCGAGCTAGCAATCAGCTTGCTTACGCACAGCTCACCTGCATCAACTCCTAAGTGTGGCCTTCACTTCAGTTCATTATTATTTTTTCAAAATATAGTCCAACCCACCACATGGGCTGAGGGATGCTGGACTGGCCCACAGCTGAAAAAGGTTGCTGACCCCTGGGATACACACTTGTTTGAATCACTTGGAATGCCTTTTTCTTTAGGGTTACTTGTAAGAGTATTTCATGTGGCAAAGGCCAAAGGTTCTTGGCCAAACCCTTTTAATTTATGCTTTAAAATCTTTCATGTGGGATTTTGCCGAAAGGTTACAGCCATTTCGCTCATCTGATCCTGCTTGTCCTAATCAGTTGCACAAATTAGCAGCTGCTGAACATTATCACTGACCATATCAAATTCTAGTGCTGTAAGAGGCTTCACATAAATGGGAAGTCCAAGTCACCCATCATTCCCAGTTGCCTGTAGAAATTTGCATACATTAGCTATGCAAACTGCAGTTGTTGGAGATTATATTTTTCTGTCAATGAGTAAAGTCATAAAACTTGTCTTCTGGATCATTTAAATCAGTTAATATTAAGCAAGAAAGAATTAGATTAGTGTGATTATAAACATTTGACATTGTTAAATATTCTCTGCCCCTCCTCTGTTCTCCCAATACACAGTGTAATATTCGCAATCTGATATGTTGTTGTTTACCTGTGCTTTGTCCTTAGGAGAATCCTGTTCTGGAACCTGAAGGCTGAATTTTTAGGATCCCACATCTAGGATCTAGCTCGGCTGTTTCATAAGGACGGATTTGTTAAGGCAAGTGAAGCCTCTTAACCTCTGTTAAGAGTTTGAAAATCTCAGTTCTCTGGCCGATGATGTGGCAGGAGCAGAAAGCAGTTTGGTTCCCTTCAAATGCAGCAGGTAGAGAGATTCCATCATTGCTTTGTGGGAGTTGGTAGAAGTGGAGGATGAGAATTCTTTCTAGTTAGCACTAGTTGCTAGGACTGCATCTTGGATTAGCCTTATAAAGATCTTGTACACGAGTTGAGCTACGCTTGAAAGTTGCCAGATTTTAACTTTTATTCTTAATTAACATTAAGCTGGTAGACTGTTTGATCCTGCCCTGGCACTACAGGTTGGGAAAAAGCAATACCGTTAGTTAGTAATCTGTCATATTATTGAGTCATTTTATTGATTAAATAGTTGACTGAAAAAGAAACAACCCTTTTAATTTCATTCCTGTAGCCATCCCTGTTTCGAAAGTTCAGGGTGGGCAACTGCAGTTTTACATAAGAGATTGAGTTGCATTGCCAGAGAGCTCTTATTCCTCAAAGGAGCAGTAAAAGAGTATATTACAATTCCAAGATGTGCATTGCAAAGTTAGGTTTTATAGTGGTGTGAGGTGAGAATATTCTCCGGAGAATATTCTCTGCTAGAAAATTATCCGGACAATATCCCCACAAACTGTAAATTCTAATGTAAGAACCAGTTTTACAACCCACATTTAAAAAATCTAGTAAATAATAAGTCAAGCTGTGATATTGCCAGTGTAAGTAATGAATAATGTTTTTTTTAAAAAAATCTAGTTACATTACTGGGCATTGTGTTATTCACCATTGACAGTTCTGAAATGTGAGCTACAGAAAACATTTTTTTAATATAGTTTTCAAAATGCTATTCATTTAATTTGATGAACATTTGAATTTGTATGTATTTCAACTATATGTAATAGCCTTTCCTCCCCTATTTTGGTGTGACCTTATTCTTAGCAATTCCTATACTCTTGGCCAGACAGTGTGATTATTATTATTTTTTACAGAAAGTAGCTTTAATGCTTTATACATTTAAAGTACCTAGGCCTCTACAATTATGTATAACAGCATGTGAGGTGGCCTTGATTTAAACAGTTGACGTTTCTATATTTTTATTTAGTGCCAGTAACTGGTTTTTGCAGTGCCATTCAATGGTATAATATTCTCATTAATCAAGATTATTCTCGAGAATTTAACATCACTAGGTTTTAAATAGAAAGATGATGATGACAACAATTATTATTATTATTATTATTATTATTATTATTTATTATTATTATTTATACCCCGCCCATCTGACTGGGTTTCCCCAGCCACTCTGGGCGGCTTCCAACAAAAGATTAAAAATACATTAAAACATCAGTCATTAAAAACTTCCATAACTAAATAAAACTAAAGAGTTCTGACATCTAATGTGACCTGAGTTCTGGAACAATTACCTTTGAATGCACAGGATTTAACAGGTGCTGGTGTGCAAGACTCGTCCCTTGTTTCCACAACTAGTTGTCATTCATGCAGTTTGAGAAATCTGTAATGGAGTGCAAAAGCTAGTTTTGAAGGGTAGAAGGTGGTATGCTGCATTGGCATCCACGTTCTCAAGAGTGATAGAGCAATAGCGAGTGACATGCACAACTAACTAATAGACATTGAAATAACAGTCTAATAAAGTCAGGATCCCTCCTAGTTTACCGTTGATTAACATAGTCCTTTAGATGCTTGGGTTTCCTCATCACTTGAACTCTGGGCTCTTTTTCTCTCTTAACTCAAGCCCCCACCAGCCGTGGATCAGCAGATGTGGCTATCTTTTAGCTATGTCTGCAGAAATGATTTCAGGGAGGTCTAATGCACATCTGTCCCATGCAATCCACACGTGATTGACTTCGAAACTGCACTGGCCTTTTACCTGTTATCTCGAATGAGGGCATCTGGGACCTCTGTGGACTATTTCAGTCTGTACAGCTCAATGAACAGAGTTGGCATGGGGTTGTCCTGCACTCTTTTTTAAAGGAATTGTTGCAGCACTGTTGTGCTAAACTGGGAAGTGTGCCATACCAGCATGCCCTTGGTGATCCCTCTGTAATGCTTCTTTAAAGAATCAGGCATACCTTCTGACATGGTTGATTTGGGGCTGGGAGCCGTTTCCCCCTAGGAATAATTCCTGGATGGTTGAGCTTTTGATACTTTTTGATACTTTTCTTTGCTGGCTTCTTATTCATAGCCACCTGTGCACTTACAGGGAGCACTTCGTGCAGCATACTTCTGTATACCAGAGATTAGTGTGCTGCTATTTACGTGTGTAGCTACAAAATGAGCCACAAGGGAGGCTAGCATTTTAAAAGACATTGGCATTTTATAAGAATATGCTATACCAGCAGAAATTAACAAAGCTATTACTTTGAGAGGCGAGAACGGAATCCCCTTCAGTCTCACAACCTTTCCAGCGTGTATAGGCCAGCAGTTCTGCTTGCTGTGGCAAATGTTCCATCACACTCAGATGAGTGTAATGAACCCCAGCCTTCCTTCCAACCTTGGAGATAGACGGTGAGGATTATCCTCTTCTCCAGCTTTGGTGGTCGGGAGGATAATGGTACAAGGGAATGCTGAGGCTACTGCTGAGTTGTCAAGGCACTTGAAGCACCTCAGGGGCATATGACAGAGCAAGCCATGCCCATAGCTCTCATGCAGGCCATCTTCCCATCATTATTAATCTTCATCTGCCAACCACCTGTTCCCATTGCTTGTTTCCATCTATTGCATTTTGGTCGCTCCTCTTTTTATAGGAACACATGATTCTGCCTTACTCCGATGCATATCTCCCAATTGATCTAATCCAGTACAATCTGCTGTGGGGATGGGCTGTTGTTTTTGCTCGCTACTATTTTAAGTATTTTTTGTGCTTCCATAATGTAAACCACCTTATGATCCTCAGATGAAGAATGGTATAGAAATTTAGTTCATAAAATAAAATAAATAAATTACTCATAGCAGGCTCTCAAGGCCTTAGACAAAGAGATCTGTTTTGGCCCTATTAATGGTGGTTGCTTAGTTGAAAATGCTGGGGACTCAGCCTACGTCTTTTATGCATGTCAGTCATGTGCTGGGCCACTCTACACTTGCCCTTTTCTCTCTCCCCCCCATCATTGACAAACCAATGTCAGTTGTGGGTACTTCTCCATTTTAGTTGTCACACACTCATTCTGGGCTTTGGGTACTAACCTTTTGACACTGTCATCTCCAGCCAATCTTTGCCTTTTGTTTCCGTGGTTCCTTTCCACATGGTCCGTGTCATAGCCTTCAGCCCTACAATCTTGCTGGGGCTTCATCACTTCTGAGCTTCAGTTGTGCTGCCTCTCCTTTGCAGCCACCGATGTTCAGTGCTCCTTCAAAATTTTCTTTGGCTCTTCTGTTGCTTGTTCCATTTTGTGATGTCAACCAATTCATTGTGATATCAGAGCTCCCATTAAGTAGTTGACAGGTCATTCAGCTTCATAAGAAAGGAAGTGTTTCACCCAACACGCTTCTTAGCAGTTGGCAATGTTGAGGATGGTCATTGAATTGAAGTTCATTCATTTCATGTAGGTTTGTATTCTTACCATCAAATGAGTGTGCATCTCTTGTGAACAAAGCCTCATGCAGGAACCGTAAATGCATTGTGGAATGGGCTTGTGTGTCTCTGCACATCCAGTGCTGGCTACTGTTGGAAGACAAGGGACTCGGGTGGGTGGGTGGTAGATATTTTGATGTTGCTGGAGGGTGAGATTTGGCAACATGCAAAATGCCAAGTCCTATAAGGCCACGTTGAAAAGAAAGTCTCAAAAGATTTATTGTCTTTGCAAGATTTTAAAGCCATGTGCTACTAGAAAATACCAAAGTGGTGTACAGAAAAGAGAAAGTGCATAGCATAAAAGCAATATAAAAACAACATACAGGCAATAAAAGTGCTGCCAGTGGACCAAATAAATAAATAATTGGAACTGATTTGCAAACTGATATTCCTAGATGGAATTTGCTTGATGCACCACACTATCAGTTTTGTGGGATTCGGCCATACTAAGTGGGCAAGCCTGGTACACAATGCACTGAAATAACATCAGCTTGGGGGGGCTTTGTGCCACATATGCACCTGCCCATAAAGCTAAGGAGGTCGCTAGTCTCAGGCCACACATTTGTGCAAAAGGATAGGGAGACGTTACTGGACAGCTTTGAAATTGGACCATAGCCCAAGAATTGATGCATTTGACATAAAGAGATATGAAAAATTATTACTTACTGCATTTATAGCCCACATTTTTCTCTAAGGAGCTCAAGGGGGTGTACATGGCTGTCCCCCACCCCAGTTACTGGCCCAAAGTCACCCAGTGAGCATTGTAGCTGAGCGGGGATTTGAACCCTGGTCTCCCAGGTCCTAGCCCAACATTCTAACACTATACTACATTGGCTCTATATTGAAGATCCCAGTGGCTGAAGATTTCAATCCATTGCTTAATTTCATGCCAGCGTGTAGGTGTTCTAGAGGTGGGCCTGGTCACTTGGCTTTGCGAATTCAGAGGAAGAAGTTTATCAGGCTCTTTGAAAACCTCCTCATGTGCTGTACAAGCTGCACATAGAGGCCTGATCATTAGAACGTTCGCAATCTGGGCATATTTGGCGCTCTTTTGCCTTAGCACTTTAGAAGACTAATGAAGAATGTCAGCTTGCTGGCTTCAGAGATGTATTTTCATTGCCAAGGCAGAGTAAGCAACTTGGGATCAGTCACTCTTGTTAAGCTGCTTCAATTTGTTTAGTTAGACATGGGAAATACTCTTAAAATCAGCTGTAAAAGGAGGGCTATTGTAAATGACAAAGCATATGTACGGTACCTTGCAGTTTCCTTACAGAGTTATATGTTGGTGCTGATGTTCTGTCTCACAGATACTAATATATATCAGAGATTTTGAAGGTGTTGGATTGTTACTTTGAATAACCCCCCTTCTTCTTTTTTTGAGGGGGCCGCATGGAAAACAAGACTGACAGCTTTGTAATTTTCCCAGCGATCAAATTAGCTAGCATTGTGCGGTGTGATTCCACCATGAGGCTGGGTATCAAAATGAAGGCACAGATGTTCACTGATGAAGGAGGGACTCTGAGTCACTGTAGTGACTCAATGAGCAGAGACGTTTGTTAATCTAAATTAAGTCTGACATGATACACTTAAACATTGGTTAAGATACATGAAAACAATGAAAGTAATGAAGAAATGTGGAGCATGATGGGGTTTAGCATATGTGCATGTCTGTTCCCCTCACCCTCCCCTGCAATAGTACTAACTATAAACCCTTAGTTCTTGGTATGCAGACGGTTAAGAGTGATGCTGTTTTAATCCAGGAGATTACCTTTCTTCATAGCCTTTGGAGAGAATCAACTTCAAGGGAACCCTCCTGCCTCGAATGCATAACAGATGGCTGGTGAGTGTGTAGCAAGGCATACTCTTTAAAGGTACAGAACATAAGTGGGACCCATTAAATAGGGCTCCCCAAAAGGGCTGAATCTGTGGAAAAGATAGTGATATGGTTGTTCTCCAGAATATAATATCTGCACACATTAGATAATGCATTACCCGTGAAAAGCAAACTTCAAGGTTTTCCATTATATGGAAAATCTTTTGTCATCTCACATTTCTTCCATTCTTGCACCTAACTTTATTTTTGAATGCAAGACCATCAGGTTCAAAGCAGAATGAGGCTAAAACTACATGTTTGTTTGTAGATTTGGGGTTCTGGAAGTTTATTGTTTGTAGCAAGGCAGAGATTTGCAGAAGAAAACTGGTGAGGCTGGGTTTAGATAATCAAACAAGCCACACTTTGGGTAAACAGACCATGGTGTTATATGCCAATCCGTCCACTATCTGCAGAATCATGAGAGCTGCTGTGTTGAGATACGTGTTGCTTCTCCAGGTTACATTTGCTAATGGGATAAGATAGCTTTCATGCGTTGAGAAATCATCTGAGCAATGCTGGGGTAAGCCCATGTTGTTGGACCTTCCTATTTAACCGCTGTCCCAAACTGAAGGAGTCTAGATTCTAAAGCATCCCTGTCAGATTGAGTAAAGTAGGTAGTTAGGTTTTGTCAGATTAGCATCATGTTGTGACAAGTTGAAAATATATTGCGGTATGACTGTTGATATTAATATCCTGTAGCAGTGGTGGCCAAACATGGCCCTCCAGCTGTTTTTGGACTACAACTCCCATCATCCCTAGCTAACAGGACCAGTGGTCAGGGATGATGGGAATTGTAGTCCCAAAACAGCTGGAGGGCCATGTTTGGCCACCACTGTCCTTTAGAAAACAACTGCAAGGGGAAAGATTTTATCCAGAAACTAGGACTGTTTGTTAATGGAAACAAAGTCTACCAGTTGAGAAACAAGGAAGGGACAGGACTCTTCTATAACTTTCTCAAAAATCCTTGTGGGTGCTCAGTGCTTAGAATCATAGAATTGCAGAGCTGGAATGCAGGATCTTGCCCACAGCAGTCCCTGGGGTGGGTTCAGACCACCAACCTTCTGGTTAACAGCCAGAGGTACTGACCCATTGTGCCATGTTCTGTTCAACACAAAGGATATTCTTAGTGCTAATTAATTGTTTAGTAGTAAAATTTTCTCAGGTATTGTCCACATATTCTCATGTTCTCTTTACTGGTGTAAGAGCCAGAAACTTCATTTTTAAAATCTTAATCTTGATATCCTTAAGATGCCAAATTCAGTTCCAGCTACTGTACTTTTGCAAGCACCCAGCAAAATACTTCGTCCCCCTTACACAACAGTTAAAGTGTTAAAGTGTAAAGAGGACTATCAGTGCCATCCAGTGAGGGAAAGAATTTGGTTTCTGAATTTCAGTTAATCTCAGATGAACATGCAGGGAATTTCATGCTGATGCAGCTCTGTGTTTTCATCCTGCATTGCATTTGGGCCTTGGAGCTCAAGGCATAACTGCTTAATTTAAATAATATAAGGCACCTCAGTCAGAGCTCTCAAAGCACAATGTAGCTGCAGTGCAAATGAAATCTAGCATTAAATGTGAATGTATTGGATTTTCTGGTTTGTATCTAAGAAAGTCATAGAGTATTTGAAATCAATGAACTTAAGATGGTCATGTCCATTGATTTTAGTGGGTGCACTCGGAGCTCATAAATTAAACCCAGATGCCCTTGTTTCAGTGGGTCTGCTGCATTTGAACAATTGTGTTGCTGTAGTGTAGAGAGTGCAGAAGTGGATTTCAGGCATATATGCAAACCATCCTTACAGCTGGGATCATTATGCCCACTGAGTCACATAGCTTCCCCCATCTTAACATGGCTTGGGGGGGGGGGGAGGATTTGCAAAATGTCTGCTTTTTTATTCTAGCCGTTGAAAGTCTTATTTACTTGACACACTCACACACCCCGCAAAATTTCTTTACCCACCACCAGGATGGGAGCATGATTTGCCTCTGGTATGCAATGCTTCTAGTTCTTTTGAAGAGCCAGCTTTGAGAACCAAATAATGCTCAGGTTTGCTTTGTTTTTATAAGCATCTTTTGTTGAGAATAGATAGGCCCATGCCACCAGAGAGAGAGGGGGGGGGGGAGAGAGAGTTAAGCTGGCTGAGAGCCACGTGCTTTAAAAATACCTCCTCCAAAGGCCTATTTAATCTAGTGTGGGCTAGCTGAAATGACCTAATCCAAAAATAGCCAGCAGCCTCTCTTTTCCCAATGTGTCTGCTGCTGAAGAATGGCAGCTCTTCGTTTCTTTAGCGGCATTGTTGTGTTGGACTTGGGCTTGATTTTGAGGGGCTTTGGACTTGAAAATGTGAACCGAGGAGAAAACCCAAGCATAGGGTTTTTTTAAGTGCCTGCGTAAAGCAGTTTGCCCTTTTACTATAATGCCTCCAAAGGCTGAATTACATCCGGTGAATATTGATAACACAGTGCTTGTCATCAAGGTATTAACTGGATTCTTTGGTTGGTTTTAAGCATTCACGTTCATGGAATCGTAAGAGAACAACATTCATAGTGATCACATCACTTTGGTGCTCTTTCAACTGTGCTGGCTACCAATATACTGTACTTCTGGGCTCACTCTGAAGTGCTAATCTCAACCTTTAAGGCCCTAAGCAGTCTGAGTCCATGATACCTGCCTTCTTTTATATGAAACTGTCCAGATGCCCCACTTTCAAGTGATGCTTTGTGGATGGTCTTCCTGCTGCCCAATGTTTGAGATGCAAACCATGGCCTTTCGCAGCCTTCCACTGGGCTCCACTGGGAGCCGGCAAATGATTTTGTCCACCTGGCAAATCAGCTATGGCAGTGGCTCGCCCCTCCAGAAGGGTTTGGGAGTATGTGATGCTAATGACCAATACCAAGATGAAGGTCTACCAGGCTTGCGTGTTGAGCATGCTATTTTATGGTAGTGAGACGTAGGCAGCTTGCACCTGCCAGGAGCAATGCCTCAACGCCTTCCACATGCACTGCGTCAGGAAGGTTTGGGGAAACACATGGCAGGACAGAGTTTCAAAAAAAGATGTGCTCTCCCAGCATGTTCTGTCTCAGCGATGTCTACACTCGCTTGGTCATGTCCGCAGAATGGAAGATGGCAGGATCCCCAAGGACATGCTAGTAGCTTCTGATAGCCCTCTCCTCCATGAAGTTGGTGCCTCCTGTGGGAGCAAGTTCCAGAGTTTTAACTGTGCTGCATAAAGAAGTGCTTTCTTTTATGTACTTCCGGTTATGTGGGTAGTAAAAAAGGTAGCTGAGAATCATTTTGCATTTCGATCATACATTAGAATGTTTTAACATAGCATTTTCCAAATCTGCAAAGATTCCTTATCATAAATGATTTAAAAGCTCATACTCAGAAGGTAAAAGCATCAGAGGGGGTGGGGGTTATTGTTTTGTTTTATTATGAGTTTTGTGTCTTGTATTTTTATGCTGCAAACCACCCTGAGATCTGTGAATGAAGGGTGGTATAGAAATAATAAGTGGAACTTTGCAGCATTTCACCAGCCAAAAACAACGAAAGAAAGTTCTGTTTCCAAGAATTTGGGGCCTGTAAGAAATATCCATTGCAGAGGTACAATTGTTGGTGTTATTGCCACTTTAGGAGGCATATGGGTGGGATTTGTGAGTTTATGCTTCACTTCTTGGCCATAAAAAGCCCCCCCCTCCCATTATCAATGATAAAATACCAGAAACAGTAATATAATAAAATTAAATATGGGGTGGGGAGAGAGAATCCTCAACAAAAGGGCAGACAAAATTAAAATTAACTTACCTGAAGTTCAGACAAAGGCAACCTAGTGAGATGGGCGGGTTACAAATAAAATCATCATCATCATCATCATCATCATCATCATCATCAAGCACAGCTAGCACAGAGTCACACTGGCGGGGCCTTCTGAGAGTTGTAGACTAAAACATCTGGAGCGCATCAGGTTGAGAATGACAATGCTAACCTTTGGCGAGCATTGTGTCTAAATGCAACTGGCACGGCAGCATGAAGATCCAGCTCATTATCAACAGTTTTGTAACTGGATAGCAAAGAGGTCAGGAAAGAGGTTAATTTATCTGTGAAGTGCTAAAGGAGTCTACGATAGAATCTGTAGAAATTGTTATACAGTATCTGGCTTCTGTCCTCAGGTTTATTGTCATGGAAGGTGTAAGAACTTATGAGTGTTGCATTGTGGATGGCAGGAGGACGTTGTCATTACCTTGAGGTTGTAAGAAGAATTACAGTATCTCTTTTGTGCAGAGTCAGGTGACAGTCCCATATTACACTTCTAAACCCGTGGAATGCGTCCCAGCCAAACGGAACAGCTCGAAATGTCAGATGGTTCCTGCAGAATTTGAATTTTCTTTTCAGACTCTATTAAAATGTCTGACAGACTTCTTGGTCTGCTGTGAGTTTTGGAGCCTTGAGCCGTCTGATGCTTTTTCTCTTACCTGACAACATGAACAATGTTTGAGGGTTTTGTTGCCCCTTAACCATTTGGATCCTGCGTGCTTAAAACTTTGACATCTGTTTTGGTTGTCATATAATACAGGCTCCTGAAAAGTGGTGCTTAAAATATATTCTAATTATTGCCTTACCAGATGTCAGCGAGGCTTCACGTGTTTCGCACTGTGTCTCAACAGGAACTTATTTGCCTCACTCTAAAGTAAAGATTTTTATTCTAGGTTTTAAAGTAATTACTCATGTAGCAGCTTCTACCTGGTTTCCGATTTGCCATCTGGCTCCAACATATTCTGTGAACTGGAATTCTTTATCTGGGTGCCATGTGACCGGTGCTATAGTCTGGCAAACTTAAGTCAGGCCCTCAGTGCTGTTTGAAAGAAAAAGCTGCCTTTCAAAAGCGTTGAGCATTTCCTTTTCTTAATTGCTCTTTGCCATTATATACGATTATAATTATGTCCATCTTTAGAACATTGCACATAATACTGTCTATCCCACACTGAAATAATTAATCATTATTATATGGTCAGTGACATGCATTTTCTGGGAAATATTCCTCTGCACACCGAGGTGTAATTTGCATTGGAACAATTTCTGATGCCCTATTTACTCCCCCCCCCCCCGTAAAACTGCTAAGCTTGCCTATAATCTATTTGTGGTTCAATTGATGAACTTATAAAATGGAAAGTTTCCCTGGGAAAATAAAGGACTGATTTTCCCCCCATTCTGTGTCACTGATCTTGGTTGAGATGGCTCTAAGCCTTCGAGAGAAGAGAAATGTTTGAGACCATGAGAAGTATGGAAAGAAATGGATTCTCAAAATGCAAATGCCTGGAGTGCATCGACTGGAATGGAGAAGCAGCAGGTCTAAGATAATGAAGCAAATACTCCACGGAACATGTAACTTAACTAAAGGAATTCACTACCATAGGATGATATTGTGATCATTACCATAAAAAGGGGGGGAACATGCTTTGATTATTAAGCATGATGGTCATACCCTCCATGTTCAGGAATAATATATCTTGATTACCCTTTACAGGGAAATATCAGTAATGGTTAGATATAGTCATCTTAAGATTTTTGTGAGCTTTTCTGGGCAGCATACTGTACTAGATGGACCCCTTATGGTAACTGGGTCCTTATTAGCTTCCCAGACCCCATTTAGCATTAATTTGCATCTTAAGCTAGACTACGAAGTGTTGCTTGGATTCTAATGGGCATTTTAAAGGTTACCAAAAACATATTGCTTATGTTCTGCGAGAGTTTTCTGTGACCCCTTTGTTGTGTAGAGTTTTGATGGGAGGTTAATGGCTATACATAAACATCAATTACGAACTGTGATATGGGATTTTTGCTCGTCAAGTGGTGCAGGGGTCAAAGAAATAGTAGACTGGTTCACACACCGTGGCTAAGCGTGAACAAGCAAGCCTGTTTGGTACTCTTTGATGCCACTTTGCTGCTCCCCCATTTCTGCTGCTGTTGTGCTACTAGGAATTAAGTCATGGTTTGGCTTAGTGCTGTGTCCTAACCTGGTTTCCTGGTCAAAACAAAATAAAATAAAAAAATTCCTTCCAGTAGCACCTTAGAGACCAACTAAGTTTGTTCTTGGTATGAGCTTTCGTGTGCATGCACACTTCTTCAGATACACTGAAACAGAAGTCACCAGACCCTGATATATAGTGAGAGGGTGGGGAGGGGTATTATATATCAGGGTCTGGTGACTTCTGTTTCAGTGTATCTGAAGAAGTGTGCATGCACACGAAAGCTCATACCAAGAACAAACTTAGTTGGTCTCTAAGGTGCTACTGGAAGGAATTTTTTTATTTTATTTTGTTTTGACTATGACAGACCAACACGGCTATCTACCTTTAACTGGTTTCCTGGGTTACCTGACTTCAGACAAGCCACGAGGTGAAAGTAAAGTTTGCTCTTGGCTTGCCACTCATGGTTTGTTTGGGGGAGAAAAACCACAAGTCAGGTTCAACCAAAATGCTTAACCAAACCATGACTTAGCTCTGTATAGAGCAACAGCAGCAAACCTGTGGGTAGTGATTTTTGTTCTCGAGTCCTGGCGTGTTTGCTTGTCAATGCACTACAACAGTTTGGCATAGTGTTACATGTGAACTGGGCATAGTCATATCTTCAGAGATTTTAGGTGTTTTTCTAAAGTTACCCTCTACAAAAGGGGGTTGGAAGAAGCTTGAGATTATAAACCAATTTTATCTTCTTTGTATCACGCCCTTCCTTCTGGAAGCTTAGAGTGGTATATATGGGTTTTCCTGACTGTTACTCTCAACACTCTTGTGAGTTTGGTTGGGCTGGGAGATGGTGATTTTCCCAAGGGCACCAAGTGAGTTTCATGGCTGAGCAGGGCTATGAACCCTGGTACACCACCTAGTGTGAAATCCAGCACTCGACCCAATTATGATTTTTATCCTAAACTCTTTTCTTCCCAGGTTAGCTCAAGATGGGAGACCAGAGGCAACGCTCATTGTCTACGTCTGGGGAATCATTGTACCATGTTCTAGGACTGGACAAGAACGCCACCTCAGATGATATTAAAAAGTCATACAGGTAAGGAGGCCAAGAGCTCAGTCTGAACATAGCATACATTCTAACACAGCCAGCTTGCCTCATGATTATCACCTCCATAAGTTTCTGCTACCTCTGAGATACTAAACATTGCAAGTGAGATGATTCTATTGATCTCTTGGGTTATCTGAAACATAGATAACTATGGTTTCTGTCTGGAAAAAAACACAAAACATGGTAATAGGAATCTAACCCAACTTCCTTGTTCAAAGTAGTTGAGTAGAAGATATCAGACACATTTATATACCCCCTTTACATAGTACACTATTTGGTCTAGTTGTATCTTGTGATGATTTTGAGATAAGTAGAACCTGAGATTGGTTCAGTTATATTTTCAGAATTTCAGCCCTTTCAGTCATAGGTCATACCACTGAGTAATAAAATCTCTCCTAAAGTTTGGAACATAATAAGGCTTGAATCATGATCTACAGTTTTCTTGTCAGTCCACATAATGTTGCTTTTATAAAGTCGTGTCTTCATCACATCTATTTTACTGGGCAGCAATGGAAAAAGAAGGCCCGGTGACTCAGTGATGAGTCTTGTCTTGGTAATAAATCTTAGCTGTAGAGATCAGTCTGCTTTTCACATCAAACTTTTAATCACATTTAAAAAAAAATCAAACTTTTGATGCTCTTGCTTTAAATTTTTTGGGGGTGGAATAGTGGAAGATAAAAGTCCATAGGCTAAATAGATGTGCTGGTGAACCAGCAGTAGTCTTCTAGGCATGAGTCAGAGGTTTTTTTCTTCTTTTCTTCACTTTTCCCAGGGAAAGCCATAGTTTACTGCTGAATTGGAACAAACATCAATTGGGTTTTCTGCAGATTGACACATGTTTCGATTCAGCAGTAAACAGTGGTTTTTTTCCTGGGGAAAGCAGCAGGCCAAAAGGAAAATCTCTCGTACCTGTGTCTAGAAATCACGAGAAGAACAAAAAATCTCAGGACAAAGAAAGGGAAGCGAGGATGAGCCCAGAGGTGAGTTCAGGGGGCATACTAGTGATAAACTGCAATGAACTGAATTTTACACTAGGGGTCAGCAGTAAACCTTTTCACAATAGTAAGTGATTTAGTGAGCAAGCTACTTTTCCTGAGCTTGCACTAACTCAGGGTGGAAACGCTGGGTTCCAAATAATAAACTTTAATTGTATTCCCACTATTTCTCAGAACAGAAGCAAACAATAGGAGATGTGTGGAGATTCTGGTTGCAGGTATTCTTTTGTGAACAGAAAATTGTGGAAATGTATGTTAGCTTTCGTTGTACCATCAATATAATGCAGCTTCCTATGTTCAGTACCACAGTGAATCTTCCCTTTCTTCGAAAAATGTTATATTATTCCTCGCCGTAAATGGATAGCTGTGCATCTGCCTGGAAATATTAGTCTTTTGTTCCTCTTGATGTGGAAGAGTCAACCGGCAACTGCAGTTCTCTGCTTTGGGCAAACATCTGCTTGAAGTTGTAGCTTCCTTATGTGACTTTTGAGACATGGCGCTCTTTGCAGGATGTTTATGTGCAGAAATTGCCAGTCTTTCCAAAGTAGCAGCTATTTGTAGTTTTCTAATGGGCTTTTGCTCTTCATATAAACCACCCCTACATTGACTATGTTGGATGCTTTCTGCTATTACTGACTAAATCTGGGTACAAACAATGTTACTCTTTTTGATGAGCAGCTGTATGCTGTAAAAATCTGGCAGCATCGGAAACTGCTGCAGAAAATATTAGGAGGGGCAGGGTAGTTTTGGGTTGTAGTCCTATACATGTTTGGGAATAAGTCCCATTGAATTCAGTAGGATTTGGGTAAACATGTATTGAATTGTACTGTGATTTGTGTGTGTGTGCTTTACCTTGCATATCACAGCTTTCCAGTGTGGTGTAGTGGTTAAGAGCGGTAGACTTGTAATCTGGTGAACCCGGTTCGCGTCTCCGCTCCTCCACATGCAGCTGCTGGGCGACCTTGGGCAAGTCACACTTCTTTGAAGTCTCTCAGCCCCACTCACCTCACAGTGTTTGTTGTGGGGGAGGAAGGGAAAGGAGAATGTGAGCTGCTTTGAGACTCCTTCGGGTAGTGATAAAGGGGATATCAAATCCAACTCTTCTTCTTCTTCTTCTTCTTCTTCTTCTTCTTCTTCTTCTTCTTCTTCTTCTTCTTCTTCCCAAACAGAAACAAGCCTGCATTTCATATTGTGCGGCAGCTAAGAAAAAGGTGTATTCCATTCTAGGGAACATTAGGAAAGGAATTGAAAATAAAACGGATGCCGTCATACAAATCTATGGTGCAGTCACACTTGGGATACTGTGTATAGTTCTGGTTGCCTCACCTCAAAAAGAATATTGTAGCGTTGGAAAAGGTTCAGAGAAAGGCAACCAAAATGGCCAAGGACAGAGGTTTTCAACCTTTTTGAGTTCATGGCTGTGGGATACCAGGTAAAAACACCATAAGATCCCTCCCCCAACCCAGAGCCAGGCTTTACAAGTGGCACAAGGTAGACCCAGGTCTGCCACCAAGTGCAAACATCCCTCAGCCTGGGAGTTGCTGCACTCAGTTCTCAGATTCTGTCCCCAGCAAGAGCACCCACATGAGACTCGTGTCAGACACGTTCATACCTTACTTTTTTACAAAAGGAAAACAAGGTACACCCAGAAGCGTGAAGAGGCCCCCAAAGGAGGTGGGACTTCAAGGCACCCTGTGGAATAAAGGCAGGGAGCCGACAGCACTGTCCTCCCCCACTTTACCCACCAGCCCTTACAAATGGAGATTCCATCTCTAATGAAGGTTTGCTGAACATCATTATCCCAACTCTGAGATGCATTGATGGAAGCAGAGCATGCAACTTGTTTTGAGTCCTCCTCCACCCCTGTGAGGTCTTTTCAGCTTAGAGAAACTGTGAGTAAGGGGCAACATGTTAGAACTTTATAAAATTACGCATGGCATGGAGAAAGTGGATAGAGACCCCCCCTCCTGCCTCTTAAAACTAGAATTTATTGATACCCAATGAAATGGGATTTTGGAAGATTCAGGACATACAAAACAAAGTACTTCTTCGCACAGCACATAGTTAAACTATGGAACTTGCGCCCACAAGGGACAGCGATGGCCACCAACTTGGATGGCTTTAAAAGAGGATTAGACAAATTCAAGGAGGCTATTATTAATCAGGCTATTAATAGCTGCTAACCAGGATGTCTGTGCTCTGCCTCCACTATCTGAAGCAGTATGTTTCTGAATGCCAGTTTCTGGAAACCACAGGAGGGGTAGAGTTCTGCTGTACCCAGATACTGCTTGTGTGTTTCCTATAGGCATTTGGTTAACCACTGTGAGAACAGGATGCTAGACTAGACGGACCTTTGCCCTGATCCGGAAGGCGTGTCATGTTCTTCTGTGGTTTCTTCTTTCCACAGGAAACTTGCATTAAAATATCACCCTGATAAGAACCCAGATAATCCAGAAGCTGCAGAGAAATTTAAAGAAATCAACAATGCACACGCGATATTAACTGATGCTACAAAACGAAATATTTATGATAAGTATGGCTCCTTGGGTCTGTATGTAGCAGAGCAGTTTGGAGAGGAGAATGTGAACACGTACTTTGTGCTATCCAGCTGGTGGGCAAAGGTAAGCAACAGAGAGATTCTCCTCTGAACATGTTCTTTGTGTAGCACAATAATAATCCCATACAGGATGATGTTCCAACAGTTTCTAGGAGCCTTGAGTGATTCTGCTGCCTCCCCAGTAGGTATGTTAGTTTTTCAAGAGAATCATTGAATCACAGAATCGTGGAGTTGGAGGGGACATTGAGGGTCATCTTGCCCAACCCCGTGCAGAGTAGGTATCACAACCAAGGAAACCTTGACAGTTGACCATCCGTGAAGGAGAGTCTATACAGTACCAGTTTCTCAGGGAATTCGTTCCACTGTCAAACAGCTCTTACTGTCAGAAAGTTCTTTCTGATGCCCTAGGGGTGCAACCTATTATAGAACTCCATTAATTAATTAAAGAAAACTCATATAATCTATTATTCAGATTTGTGTATGGGTAAAAACGTTTCAGAAGCTGCTCTTGTTTTTAGCTGATGTGCATGTGCTGTCGTAGCAGCAGACATGTTTCTGTTTAGTTTAGTCCTGCATTGCAGGGGGCTGAACTCGATGACCCTGGCCTGGGGGTCCCTTCTAACTCTACAGTTCTATGATTCTCTATGGAAGAGACATTGCCTCCTGTATGAGAAAAAAAAGCAGAATGCTCCTTTTTAATGATAGTATTGACGTAAATTTTGGCCTGTGGTGTCCAGTCATGATTAAAAGTTTAAGTGCAGCCATTAAAAAATATGGATTCTGGCTTAAAATGGCAACAGATTTAGAAATATTCCTCAAGCAGCAGTCTCCGAAGTATTATCTCTTGAAAGTCCTGGAATTCCTTGTGGTTTGAAAGAAGATTGTTTTGACTCAAGTTCACAGTACAAAAAGGGTGTTTAGTCTTTTATAAATTAAAAGCTCAGTGTGTCATGTGGTGTCAGTCCTTGAAGTCCCTTAACTTGCTTTCTGAATGTGTTGGTTTCCTGTTTTGATGAACCACCCATTGGGATATTTTCTTTTCCTGCTTTCTCCTGACTACTTTGTGAGAGAGAAGCTTTTGAGCGCCATGGAGCAGATAACTGAGTGGCAAACTGAATCAGCTCCCTAATCTAGGAGTTTTGAAATGATTAGCTATCTTGTAATTTTTGTACAAATCAGGCATGTTTTATTTTATTTATTTTATTTTATGCAATAGCTGGACTTCTTAGTGCTTGTTGGGGTATATCTTGGATGTATTGGCTTGCATTTTGGGGGAATACAGGGTGGGATTCAACTAATCAGCCCCGACAGCCAAAGGTCTGTGGAAGGACTTCTGCAATGGGCTTCCTTCCCTCTCTTCCTTCTGCATGCCGTGCACTCCCAGAGTTGGCTCTGGGGAGCTGGGAGAAGCTCCAGAACACAACATGGGGTCGTTCCACCTGGCAGTACTTGTGCAGACAGAATGATTGGAAGAGCACATGGTTGAATTCCACCCACAGTAATTGATGAGAAAGAAGCCATAGCCTGGGACAGTCCATCAACTGCAATAGCATAAACTACAGCAGTGATTTGGGAGTGCTAGAGCAGACATAGTAACTTGCAATTGTACAACACATGGGCAGTTTTTCATGAGACCATCATATGCGATTGTGAAGAGGCAAACCTTTGCCTGAGAGGTTCCCTTCCCATTTTAGATTTTCTGCTACGAGTCAGGAGGGTGCTGCTAATATCCCAAGCATGAGATCTAAGTTAAGTTGGCATTGGTCGCAGAGGCGCCGGTTGGAGACACTTTCTTACTTCCTCTGTGCAGGCGCTGTTTGTGTTCTGTGGACTCATCACGGGCTGCTACTGCTGTTGCTGTCTCTGCTGTTGCTGTAACTGTTGCTGTGGAAAGTGTAAACCGAAACCCCCTGAAGGTGAAGAGCAGGAATACTATGTCTCCCCTGAAGACTTGGAGGCACAGCTACAGTCAGATGAGAGGGGTAAGTCTTCTGCTCTCCACTTCAGCCACACATGGAATGTCTCAAAATCACAGGGCTGAGTAGAGAAAGGAGGAGGAGGAGGAGGAGGAGGAGAAGCTTCGTGTAGTTTCAACTGAAGGTTATCAGGAGGTGCCTAAAAAGCATATCTGTGCTGCAAATGTGTTTTCTTTCTGAAGACCTGGGTTCATGGAGATTCCTAAATATCTCCCTGAATGAAACCGAGGTTTGCTCATGTACAAGATGGTGAAGAGGTGAGCAAATTCGTTGATCATATCATTTAGAAGATTTTATAACTTGCCTTTCAGTGGAATGGCCCTTGAGCCAGCTCACAATACCTGTACACAGATTGCAAACACACACACAGCTGGGCACACCCTTTGTCCCCTGTCCGGTGGTTGGGGGCCAGAGTGTGCTGCTTCTCACTTCCGCAGTTCCAGGGCTTGTGGCAATTGCACCTGGGGGTTCTTTCTGGCAGGGAGAGGGAAAGCCAAGCTTCTTTCAAGCTGCTCCTTCTCTGATCCATGGGTTTGGCCAGGCTGGTGGGTCTCCTTGCTATAGGAGGCAGAGAGTGCAAACGTCCAGTGGCTCTTGACTCCCGGCTTGATGGCAGAAGCTGGAGAGTGCTTCCCTTTATCTTTGCAGTCCCATTCATGGAACGATGGTCTAAACTAAGGCACCCAGTGGGTATGCTTCTTTTGAAGCTAGTTGGTGTACTGTAGCCTTAAGAGGAAAGGCGAAGATAACATTTGTTGACACGGTTAGCAGTTTATGGAGGAATTTCCCTCACCTTGCACATTACTCATCTGAAGGCAGCCCTGTTTAGGGAAGCTTTTAATGTTTGATGGATTATTGTATTTTAATATTTTATTGGAAGCCGCCCAGAGTGGCTGGGGAAGCCCAGCCAGATGGGTGGGATCTAAATAAATTATTATTATTATTATTATTATTATTATTATTATTATTATTATTTTATTATTATTTTATTATGGACAGCAAGAACTAAGAATATGGTGTGGAAATAATGAATTAAATACAACCCTTTAACTGTTTAACTGAAACTGATGGAAAAAATAATGAAGCAAACCAGCATCTTAAGGAGGAATTTTTTAAAAATTAACGACTGCACAGAAATCTTAAGTCAGCCTTGCAAACTTCCTTGTTTCACCCACAATCCTGCGCTGATCATTTGTAGCTGCAATGAAGAAAAAAAATGTAGATGCCCTTACCTGGTTGCCTAGAATCACTTAGGGCTGGCAAGTTGCTTTTGACAAGCCTGGTCTTCATTGCATCACTTCCTTTCAGCAGTTTTAGGAGCGAGCTCTCTAACCACGATTTCCTTTGATTTTCAGACACCTCAGATACACCTATTGTGATACAGCCAGTCTCAGAGACGACCCAGCTCACAGCGGACTCCCACCCCAGCTACCATACCGATGGATTTAACTAAGTTAAGGAAGCACTGTTAACTAGAATGGATAAGAATAAATAATATGGCCAATCCAGCACTAGAATCATGGACATTAGATAATAGAGTACGGGGAAGGGAGACATCCTGCCACAATTAGAGGGCAGCCTCCAACCTGCTGAGAATATTTTGTAATCCCTTCGCCTTTTGTCACCTTCAGTGTCGTATCTTGATGATACATGGATGATACTGTAGCATGCAGTATTTAAAGCAGTTTAGCTTTTGGTCTTATTTCGTTTCCTTTTTTAAAAAAGAAAAAAAATTAGCATGTGTGGAGTTTATGTTATAAATGTCTTTGTGTTGTAATGTATTGAGGAGTTATCACAACGAGTGTGATGGATACATTCTGCATTTTAAGCAGCGATACCAGCCAAAAAAACAATGAGCATTTTTCAAAGAGAATTTAAATCTGCCACAGAAGCCACCACACTTCCATACAGTTGAGCTACGAATATCACTTGGAGGCGGCTGATGATCGTCCACTTGATAGCAACTAAGATTTCCAGTATATCCCGACTGCCCCTTTGCTCCTAACACCCTTGTCTCAAGAGCTAACCTTGAAAATGGCTGATGTTGCATGGAAGGGATTTTTTTTTTTTTAGGGGAAAAAAAATCTTCCCTGCACATCTGTTTCATCTTCTGAGTCTCAGTGGCTTTATAGTTAAGATGTTCTTGTATAGGAGAGGGCCAAAATGTGGGTTTTGCTATAAAACCAGACGTTACTTGAATTATCTCAAATTAAAGTGCACACTAGTTTTGTTTGAATTTAATCATTCCCCTGCACTATTTATGATCAGTTATTGCCATTTTTTTTACTTGTGCATGAACATGGAAAACAGAAACTTACGTACGCTCTCACTGTTGCGTTTGAATGAAGTCTAAGCAAATAAATAGTCAAGAGCAAAGTTTAGATTTCTGTTGTGTGAATATGCATTGCTTTTTACATTTTTACAAGCACCTCTTAAAAAAAGAAAACTAAGGCCACTTTACACATTATGCATTCTAGGTATACATCTAAGAGTACTTTAAAAAAAATCTCTAGTATAAATGCTGCAGGTACAGGTATACTTATCAGGGGACTGAGATTGGCTGTGGCTCCCTTTTGAGTGTTCACTGGGTGGCAAGCTTCAGTTTGCTGCTATGTGATGCAGGAACAGATCTAAGCTGATTGGCTCAGCAGACAAAACGCTGCGTTTTGGAGCTGAGACATCCAAGTCCTCTATCTGTAGCTACAGCCATGTGACTTCCTAGCACAAATTTGATTGCCTCTGTTCTACCTTGCTAAAATGGGATCAATAAGTCTGATCTGCTCTAACCAGTGTGCAGTGCTTTACAAAATTGAAGCACTGCGTGGTTGATTAGTATTGCTGAATGGTTGTCAAATAACTAATCACATCTGTTTCCTTGTATGTTAACCCGTGAAATGATTTGCACGTGTTCTTTTTAAAGATAATGTTTATTTCGTTTGGGGTTTCCCTTCCCTTCATTGATAACTTTGTGATGGATATTCTGGAATGGTTTCCCTCTCTGCGGTGGAAAAAAATTATGAATGGAAATTGTGTGTGTTTTGTGTGTGTGAATGCGGTGGGCATCATGAGGCTTCATTAGGTATCTCAGCAACTTACATTCTCTATTTCTCTGCTATTGTTTGTTCAGTCTCATTTTAGAAAATGTTCAATCCACTTAAAAAATGCATCACCCAGGGACACTGAGCTGCAGGGCTGCTGCTTTTGAGTTTCAGAGCTCAGATCAGTCTTCCTTCTGTTCCCCTTTTCTCTGCCCCCCCCAATTTTGTCTCTCCTCCTCCTCCTTTTTGGAATTAACTGTGGCTGTCTCTACTTAACACACCATGCTGAGGTGGTACCATTTCCGACTGCAAGTGGGAGATGCCAATATGAATATTCCCCAGGGCGTGTGGAGAAAAGCAAAGTCAATGCAAATAGAAAAATTAACACATAAGGAAAAGCGAGTCTGATTGAGCCCTTTGCCTGTTGCACAAGTTTATTGGGGAGCATTGTAGAAATGTCTTCCCTTGTCTGCTGTCTGAAATAGTGCAGTCGGGCTCTGCCACCACCTCCTCAGCATCCCACAGTCTCGTAATTCAGATGGTGTGGGATGAGGCCTGACTTTTTTCTACACGCGTTCTTCTTCCCCACAAACAGGGTTTGCTTTCTTTGCAGGACTTCATCTTCCCTACACCTGACCTGAAATCTGTACTAAAGGAAAGATCTCTGAAAGCTTCTTAACCATATGGACCAAAACCGTCTTTTGAAAGCCAAGCCAGCTCTTTTCTTTCCTCCCCTGCCCTCTCCAGTCTTCTCCAAAGGTGCCCAAGATGGCATGTTCTCTTTACTTAGGCTAGGCAGAAGGGCAGTTCTTAACATTTGGATGAGCTAACACATTACTAACACTCGTTTTGATATTACACCCTTAGTTTTCGGCTAAATACTCTGGACAGCTCAGTACTTTAATATTCCTTGAATCCACCTGCATGATTCAAAGTTAATATATTTCAGACTTGTATCTCTAGGCGAAAACAGGCTTATCATGCATTCCTAATGCCTGTCACTGGATTTTACTCAACGTCCCCCACCCGGGGGTTGGGGACACACACACACACAGATTTACATATCTAGACTTGAAAGCCTCATCCATCTTAAGTTGAGGGTTACATGGAGGGTATAATATGGAGAATTTATAAAAGGTGACAGAGTTCTTTGCCTAAAAGTAAAGTATATATCTCAGCTGCACTCCTGCTGCCCGGCTTCAGTCTTGATTTTAACATAACTAAAATTGACCATGTTGGACTGATTTCATGACCTAACAACATTGGCGCTCCAGAGCAAAACATCTAGTGAAGAACTCAGGCCATGACCCGGTGTCAGGCTGGATTTTACAAACATGTAATAACCCCTAAACGGTTTGCTGCCACTGGAAACAAGCTGCTTCAGTCTCTAGCATAGTTAATTGTTTTAATACAGTTTCAAGGCACTTTCCTCCTCCCTTCTCCTTCTCAGTCTTGGAGTTCAGAGTGTTGCTATTTGTGTTCATTTAAAGTAGATCAATTTATTAATCATTTTGCTGTTGGGCAATGATTTCATAATCATTCCAGTAGTGATTTGGGGGTAAAGCTGTGGTACTTCCTGTGTTTTCTTACGCCATTGTGTCCTTTAGATTTGCATCCCACTGAAGCTTGTTCTAAATATCCATTAACTGCTAAGCTAAAATGCCAAGATGAAGGTGCTTCACATAGTCTTAAACACAGTCTCTGCTCTCTGCTCCTAACCTTGTGCTGCTGGACACGGGGAACGGGGACTCTTTCAAAGTCTGCTTGCTGTTTGATATAAAGGAAAGTTTCTAATTCTAATTTCTAATAGCTCTATCTTCAACTGGAGGCAAACAAAGCTGAAAATGATTTGAGAGGAGTTTCACTTTCCTTTGCATTTGTGTACTTGCTGTAAGTCTTCTTGTTGCTGCCTCTGGACAAACAGGACTTAAGGGTTTTTGAGACCATACCAAAGTCATTTAATAGAAGGTGAGATTGGGGGTGAGCATACATGATGCTGAGTGTGAGCCTTCTTTCAAGCTACCTTTAAAATTTCTGGAACAAAACCCACATCCATCTATCTTATTTATCAAGTCCACTACCTCATCCCCTTACAAGCAGTTTTCCTTTAGACTGCCATGGCTCACCCTTTTTCATTTTTTCAAACCCACATTATGTTGTTAGAAGACTTGCAGAAGGTTGTCCTTCAGTCCTATTTAGCTGTGTCAAAACCTGTGGATCCAGCCAATTAAAGTGAGTTCCATGTGGCTTTGTGATAGGCATATATAATGCACCAAGCCATCACAAGCCCAGAAGTACCTGCTTCATTTTGCATGGTGGCCAAACCACATCCTAGCTCTGGCTTTTTGGCTCAATTCAGCTCCCAGGGACTTGAATATGTGAGTTGCAGAGCATCACCCCCCCCCTAAAATCAACACGGCGTTTTTTTCATTTGGAGCTAGTGAGAATGAAGCGAGAGATTAAAAATGAGCAATGAACTTTTAAAAAGTCCATTGACACTGGCTTACATGAAGATCGTTCACTGCCAATGCATATGAAACTTTTGCACCATTTTTCTGTGTTGCCAGCAAATTAAATTAGAGTGTTCATTTTTTCTTTTAGTGATGCTAGCTTTCCCAAGCATCTTCATGAGCCTGCCCATATTGCATTCAGGGAGCTGGCTGTGTTAGCAACTCCTGTTGTAATATGTTCATACTGCCCAATCATCAGACCACTTGTGCAGAGTCAGGGAGGATCTGTACAGCTTCCTGTGGTACGGAGAGCTTTGAGGGCTGCCGTTTTGATTACCCGGGAGATGCAATTTGGGGCTAATGCGACCTGAGGAAGGTTGGTTGTTTGCTGGCTGGACTTCCAAGCTTCTTACTAAATCATGCCAAGCCACAGGCTTGCATCTGGAAACTTGCTTTGAGCGCTGATTCTACATCCCTCTCCCAACACAGAAGTGACCCTGGGAGACTTTCCCGTGTCTGAAAATGTATCATGGATGCACTGATTAGGTATAACTGCCGTGGAAAAGGCACACTGTTCTCAGAGCTTACTAAGAACCAGATGTTACGTTTTCAGACACCAAAGTGCCAAGTCCTGATGTGTTCAGGAAAACTGTCGCTTGGGAAACTGGTCTTAATTTATTCTACATTCCAGATGAGCTCCAAATCCCCTCTGCAGCAGCTGCTGTTGAAGTGATAATAAAAAAATAATCGTTTGGTGCAATGAGCAATGCAGTCATCCTTTGTTTGGAGAGCCAAGGGGCATTGTACCTACGGATGCTAAATAAATTTCACAGGCTGTGTAGGTATGAATCTGTTGTTTTTATCTGTATATACATGTATATATAAAACACTTACGTAAACATCCTTGTAGCACTTGTGGGTAGATTTCTGCCATTTCTGATGGTACCAAGAGCTTTTTCTTTCAGCCTAGTATCTTCCAAACATTGCTTCTCTCCACCACCCCTTTTCTTTTAGCCCTCACAGTAGTCAATAAAATGTGATGCTCCATAACATTTCATTGTGTAGTAACCTATCATGAGAGCACCCCACCCAAGCTTATTCAATGGCAGAGTTTCACATTATGTTCTCAGTGATGTGGTGGTGTTGCTGGGGGGTCTGCTGTTCGATCAGCAACCCTTGTGACAGTTTTTACCTACGTTACAGGTGGAGGTCAGAACTGTGCCCTGATTCTAGGAGCCTCCTGCAGCAATTGGGGCTCCTGCAAACAAACACATCAAGAACAGACAGCAAATGCATGTCCTTAAAAAAACAAAACCCTGAACATGTCGGCTTGATTCAAAGAGAAGGCAGCAATATCATGAGAGGCAAAGAGTTGTTTCTGGGATGGTTGTCATGGGTTGAAGTGGGGGAAAGGTGGCTTCTGAAATAGTTGCAGGGCATGGCTAAAAATTAGGTGCCTCTAAGCTGTTTCTGGAGGCAGTGTATTTAACAAAGTGGGGCATAGCGTGGAAAACCGTAGGATGAATGCTTGCATTGCTGTAGTTCTTTTCTGTTGGCAATTCAGCTTTGACTGTTAAGGAGATGCGTCGATGTGATTGTCTAAAGCATGGGTTGGCAACCTGCGGCCCATGGGCCACAAGCGGCCCACGGGGTCGTTTAAATGGCCCACGAGCCGCCCCTGAACCGAGCCGCCCACTCGGCGAGTCCCTGCGCGCTGTGCTAAACTGGCGCAGCACGGAGCGGGGACTTGCTTCTGCTGTGCCAGAAATCGCATCTGTGCATGCGCATACACCGGAAATCACATCTGCGCAGATGTGATCTCCGCGGGAGTGAACCGGCCCAGGTGAGGTAAACCTCGCCGACCCCTGGTCTAAAGACCCCAAAACTAGGCATGACAGAGACAGCCTCCCCCCTTCCCTGTTGGAGGAAGAAGACAGGGACCCTTCCTGTCTTTCCATTGTTTCTTTACCTCTCCCCGCAGTCCCATTGCCTAATTATTTGACTCTAATCTGTAGGCCAACAATAACACTTGACATTTGATTTTTGGTATTTTGCTGGAGGCAAACCAACCCAAATTGTTTAATTGCACAGCGCAAGACCTGCAGCTTATTTCCGTTTCGATGTTTTGACTCGGCGATCTTATTTTACTCTTAATTTACGCCTGTGTGTTGTGTGTCAATGGGTGGGCTGTGTGTGTGTATGTAATGAACCTGGAGATTTGCCAAGCTGCAAAAGCTGTAGAAGTTGTGTTTTCCACATTAGTCCTCTCTCTCTCTCTCTCTCTCTCTGTGTGTGTGTGTGTTGCGTCGTTCAGCTACTGCTGATGTTCTATTAATTTTTGTATCATCATCTCCTCCTGCTGCCCCTTCTCCTCTATTGGGGAACATGGTATGTGTTTTTTGTTTTGTGTAGCTATCGCTCTATTCAAGGCAGCCTCTTCTTGCATATGAATAAAAAAAGTTAGGATGAACTGTTGCCCAGTCAGCCATTGCTCCTTTAATGCCGTTTCTTTCAGTGAAGGTTTGTAAGCCTCATTGAAATGAACCATGGCTCCAGAAAGCAAAGTTTGGTAGATTCCATTATTCGCTTAACTGTTGATTTTTAGTAAGATTTGTTGTGGCCTCTCCTGAAGTCTGTGTGACCTGATGAAGATGTATCAAGAGTCTCATATTGCACTTGTACTTGCTGGAGAAAGGGGGAAATCCAGATTTTTTTTTTAAATTAAGAAAAATGTTAGTTGTAAAGAACAATCAAAAAGTATAAATGCATTTGAAAAGCAATTATATATATATACATATACATAGAAAATATATATATATTTTGTTATGTTACTTAAAGGGTCGTCCTTTAAATTGTATGTAAGTAGCTGTGGCTGTCCGAACTTTGTGGATTGTTAACACTCGCAAATACTGAGCTCCTGTACATACCTACAGTTCAAGCAGAAGGAATTTATTTTATGTTTTAGCATGTAATTTATGTATTGTATGTCTGAATAGGAACATAAAATTGAAAAAATAAAGACTGCTAAATTATCAGAAACCAAGGTTGTAAAATAAATGTTTTCAAGGCAAAAAAAACCTACACAAAGTGTTCTCTTGATCTGTTTTTTTAAAAAAATGTTTATTTTATGGCTGAATTAGGGCCTTTTCTGCCATTAACCAAAAAGCTGTGACTTAAAGGAGGAAGAAATCAAGCATGGAAGCCACCTTCCTTGTGTAGCTTGGGTTCTTGTCCTGAGCAACTGTGATGATAATCATAATAATTTATTATTTATACCCCGCCCATCTGTGGCAACCTTTGGAGCTATCTTGTAGAGTGGCCACAGAAATTTCTGAGGAATTCTGAGGAGAAGGAGAAGTTTTCAATAAGACCAGCCCATTTATATCATAACCTTTTCCTCTTAAGGGGTCCAAGGGGGCTCATGGTTACAACAACCCTGTGAGGTAGGTTAGGCCAAGAGGCAGTGACTGGCCCAAGGTCGCCCAGTGAGCTTCATGACTGAGTGGGGATTCGAACCCTGGTCGTCTCCCAGATCCTAGTCTGACACACTAGCTAGACCCAGGGGTCAGCAACCTTTTCCAGCCGTGGGCCTGTCCACCGTCCCTCAGACCATGTGGGCCGGACTATATTTTGAAGAAAAAAATGAACGAATTCCTATGCCCCACAAATAACCCAGAGATGCATTTTAAATAAAATGACACATTCTACTCATGTAAAAACACCAGGCAGACCCCACAAATAACCCAGAGATGCATTTTAAATAAAAGCACACATTCTACTCATGTAAAAACACGCTGATTCCTGGACTGTCCGCGGGCCGGATTTAGAAGGCGATTGGGCCGCATCCGGCCCCCGGGCCTTTGGTTGCCTATCCCACCAGAGATAATAGCCGCTAACTGCATTTTGCATTAGCTGCTGTTTCCACGCAGTCTTCAAAGGGAGCCTTGTGTATTGACCCCATCCCAACCAAACGTTGCTCCATAAGGTTCTTCCTTATCTATTTTCAAAGGAAGGAGTGGAGGTTTTAGCTCTATGTTCTGATTTCTGGTTCTTTATAGTGTTGTGAAGATGGTGCTTTACAGAGGAAAATGCGCACAAGGCCTGAGGTCCCTGCCCCCGAGCAGATTACAATTAAAAGTTTAAATGAAGCCATATACCCTAAAGACGCCACCGTCTCTGCTGGCCTTCATTCCAAAGGAAACCCAGCGCTGAAACCCCTGGAATCTCTCGCTGCTTGGAGACTGGGGTGGCACGTAACAGTGTCTTCAATGCACGACCCCTGTGTCTGAGCAGGGATGCTGAGGCAGAATAAAAAGGCAAACTGTCCCCTGTCTCGAGACGGCAGGAGCAAGAGAGTCTCCACCATCACATTCCTGGAGCATTCGAGCCGAGCTTTTGCGGACCTCGGGGAAATCAGAGCAAACAGCTGCCTCCCACATGGAGGCGTGGGCAGTGATGAGCTGTTCCTCTTGCCCTTTCTCACCGCCGCACTCCAGGACTGGCGCGAGGGCACACAGGGAGCCACGTCCAGATCGGCCCTTGCCTCTTCCCTTGTCATGTCGACCCACATGGACTACAACTCCTGCCCGAGAGATTGCCCCACCATGGATAGCCTGGAAAGGCAGCTCATTTGCCCCATTTGTTTGGAGATGTTTACCAAGCCGGTGGTCATCCTGCCCTGTCAGCACAACCTGTGCAGGAAATGTGCCAACGACATCTTTCAGGTGAGCCGAGAACATGCCTGGGTTTGCAGCTTGGCTTGGTTTTCATTTCGGGGCTAAGCACTTAGTGTTCAAAGACAGTTGCCTGCAAGGTGGCACCAGGGATATGGAATCGCTAGCAAAATGCCCGTCATCATTGCAGGTGGCATGAGCTTTGAGGAAGGGCCTGTGTCTTGCAAGATCGCTGGGGGATCTGCGTGGACTGATGGACACATGCTATAAGCGACCCCTGTAAGGTGGGGGGGGCACTCCTGGCTCCCTGTTTGGATTTTTTAAAAATAATTATGGAATTACAAGAGGGCTGGGGAAGCTTTTGCAGACTAAGGGTTGTTTTTCCTTCTGGGGGCCACAGGCCAGACACAGAGGCAAAGGTGGGCAGAACAAATAATGCCAATTTTACTTTGGTTAGTTACTTTTACCTGCACATCCCTCTGTATCCTACAGCCAGACAAGTAATAGGTAACATCAGAGGACAAGGACACACTCAGAGCAGGCAAAAACACTCAAGGAGGGTGTGAAAGTGTTGAGGGGTGTGGCCTGTGGAAGAAGGGGTGTGGCCTAGGGAGAGCTCAGAGGCCCAGGTAGTGAGGCCTGGAGGGCTGCATTTGGCCCCCACCCCTGAGGTTCCCCACCCCTGTGCTATAAGATGACTAAGGACATGGTACCTATTTATAGAACGGAATGGCTTGCAAAAAGCAGAGAGGGAGAAATACTTATCCATAGCTCTAGAACTGGGGGGTCAGCTGATGAAACTGAACGTACTTCAGCCACAGTACCCACTGCCTCATGGGACATCTTCGGGAGTAAACCCTGCACAAATCCGGAGTGGAGTCCCTAAGACTGTTGGATGGCACCTTGTACACCTCCTGGCAAACTCCTTCAGCCAAGCTGGTGTTCAATGTCTTGCTCTGCTTTCCTTTGGACCACATCAGTCTTGTCATCTGGGCAGTGCAAGACCTCCATCCACACTGCCCAGGCTAGGTTGGACCCCCCCCCCGGGAGGTATCTAATTGGTGCTGCTAATGCAGCAAAAACAATGCTGGAGGCAGCGGTTACGAGTTCCCAATCTCTTCAGCCACAGCAGGCGCTGTGATTCTCTAGCAGTTTGACTTCACCCCCAGAGGTGCACTCCATTGTCTCTTGAGACAGACAGACATGCTAATGACGACTTCAGCTGCCATTTTCCACCCAGTGTGTGATTTTCTTGTCAGAATCCAGTCATTTGTTTTAAACCAAATGTCAGCGCAAAACACTAGAAAATTCAGCTGCCAATATAAAATATCACATGGGACAAATCGAGACACATTTGCTTAAGATGTGTTCACCCTGGTGTAATGCAGTGCTAGGCAAAATGCAACTGCCGCAAGCCCTGTAGTCGCAAAGAGTGCATGTTTATTTGAATTGCCCCTAAATAAAAAATAACCGCTCTTTTATCAGAAGGGAATTCCCGAGGAATCTTTCCCCCTTGGAACTTTATAGAGAGTGCTACTAAGCATAAGGACCTGTGGGTTGCATCCAACTAAATTGTACTCAAGAGCTGAGCCACTGAAATGAATGTATTTAAGTTACTTCATTCATTCCAGTGGGTCTGAGAATACTTAGCATTGATTATCACCCTATGTCTTCCACTGTGGGCCCCTCGCTACTGATGGGGATTTTTTTGAGTGGTGGTGGTGGGAGGGTTGTGAGTGCATTCTGCAGCATGTCACTGACGCAAGAATAGCCCATTAGTGGTGGATTTATAATGGACTGTCCACAAATCATTCTGCTTTGCTACTTGTTCTGAGATGCTTGCCCCAAAGTTATTGCATTATTGCCATCTGGAAGGGCACAATGAAAATGTGCCAACCCCTTGCCCCACGAAACATTTATTTATTCTATTTATATACTGCTCTTTAACCAAAGATCCCAGGGCAGTGTACAGCATTAAAAACATAATTTACATGGCATAATAATAAAAAAGACAACAAAACCATTGCAGAGAGAGAAAAAATCATAATAACAGTCCCCCCCCCCTTTTTAAAGGCTGTGGATTGCTTAATGGCTGAAGGTCTGGGTAAAGAGGAATGTTTTTGTCTGGTGCCTAAAGACATTTAATGATGGTGCCAGGCGAGTCTCTCTAGGGAGAGCACTGGACAAGTGGGGAGGCACCACGGAAAAGGCCCGTTCTCGTGTTGTCACCCTCCGAACCACAAGGTCTGGGTCGGTTTGTATGGGGGAGGTGGTCCTTAAGTTATTGAGGTCATGAGTCGTGTAGGATTGCAGCTGGAAGTTAGTGGGGCTTGCACCGATTGGAGAGGAAGTGGTATGTCCCACCCAAAACTTTTGCAAATACAGAGAGTAGTGAAAGCAGGACTTCGTATAACTGCCCCGATACCATCATGAATGCACAACTAAAAGGATGTTTGGAGGAGTCCTTTATTTTGGCTGCAGCTACAGGCATATCGTTGTCGTGGTATCCTATATCGTAGTTCCAGTCTTCATGGGAGAGCAGCTCTGCTTATGCAGCCAAAACAACAGCCATGTACAATAGAGAGGTGTGGGTTGATTTGGGAGAACTGGATGATATATTTGGTGGGTTATTGGCCTGATCCAGCAGGCTCTTCTGAACTTGCAGTTAAGACTACCCAAGGGAGGAGCGGAAATGACCAAAGAATGAGTTGGGCAGGTAACCTCATCATCCCAGGGCCACTGCTGTTGCCAGTGATGGCTCATTCCTGCAACACTTCCCTTGGGCATGTCACATGGGGAGCAACGCTGTTCAAGCCAAACAGCAGAGGAGGGGGGGGGGGTCACCTGTGGCATCTGAGTCAACAGAAGAGGCACAGGACAGGGACGGAGGAAGCCTCTAGGGCACCAGGGGGCATGCGGGGCGCAGTGCCCTCAACGCCCATATGGACGAAACGGGGCGCTTGGCATCCCATGCCGTCCCTATGGGCAGCGTGGCGCCTCCGTCCCTATGGGCACTGTGCGCTCTGTGCTGGCCTGTGCCGTCCCTATGTGTGCCGCATGCCACGGGGCATGCGGTGCCCATAGGGAAGAGACGCGTGTGCGGCGCCCATATGGGACAGGGTGCGCAGCAGGGCCTCAGCCGACCTACAACTGGGGGGGGCAGCGGGTGGACAGCGCGGAGCCTGCAGGAGCCGAGACGTGTGGCTCGTGTGCTCTGCAGGCCCCGCCATGACGAGTGCCACCCGCCATTTTGTCACCCCCCATCAGGGTGACACTCGGGGCGGACCGCACCCCCTGCACCCCCCTTCATACGTCCCTTGCACAGGATACTGTGCCCTAAATGGGGAGGTGCCTGCAAACCCTCTGCAATGGACAGCAGTGTTCTCTTACTGAGATGCCCGCGCCCCAGCCCTGTTGGTATGAAATGGAGAGATGGCACAGGCAGACATGTAGCAAGCCGCTCGGGCACCCGGAGCGGCAAACACAACGAGCACCCGGGTCGGGGCATCGCTACGCAGTGCGCATGTGCAGCGTCTCTATGTATGACGCATGCATCACTACGTATGATGGACGTGTCGCTATGTGGCGACACTGCGCATGTGCGCTACATAGTGGGTTGCTGGCACCGGTGCTGGCGAGGCTTTTTGCTGGGCCGGTAAAAAGCTTCGCTCTGCAGCTTGCTCACTCAGCTGCTCGGTGCGCTCTTTGCTTCCTTCCTGCTCGGGCTGCGGCTGGGCGGAGGCGAGGGGCGGGAGGGGCGCTTCTCTTGGGCCACTGACGCCCTTCCCTGGCCTGCCCCTCGCCTCCGCCCGGCTGCAGCCTGAGCAGGAAGGAACGAAGCAAAGCATCGAGTGGGTGAGCGAGGAAGCTGCGGAGCGTGACTTTTTACCGGCCCAGCAAAAAGCCTCGCCGGCGCCAGCAACCTGCTACGTAGCGCGCATGTGCAGCGTCGCTACGTAGCGACACATGCTTCATGTAGCGACGCTGTGCATGCACGCTACGTAGCGTCACCCCTGCCTCCGAAGCCTACAGCAAGCCTGTTGAAAGGGGGAGAGCTTTGCTGCTTTGCCGGCGGCCCGGACGGGCCGTCATGGCCGTCACTCGCTGTAGGCTTGGGAGTCGTGGGGGGCGCCCCGAGTGTCACCCCCCTCCAGGGTGGCACCTGGGGCACACCACCCCCAACGCACCCCCTTGCTCCGCCCCTGGGCACAGGGACCCATTGCCTCATCTCTCTGTTCTGCGCAGGGAAGGAGCAGGGATTGCCGGCTCAGAAGTGGCCCTTATCCTGTTTCTGACCCTGCAGCTGTTGTGGGGCTGGGTGGAAACAGCGTGGTACTAATCCAAACTGTGCACATGCAAATTCATCATCATCATTGTTCCATTAAGAGGAAAGCATGAGGAAAAACCCAGTGGGGAAGTGCTTAGAGGTAATGATATTGAAAAGAATGATCGCTGACCTATCACATTGACTGGAACCAATCCAGGGCACTTGGATAGCAGCCGAGTTTAAACAATGCTGCTATCAGCATAAAAAAAAGCTTTGCCTTTATGGCTTCAACGGAATGGCTTGCTTATGAAGCACAGAATTGTAGGGTTGGAAAGGGACCTTAAGAGTCATCTAGTCCAACCCCTGCAATGCAGGAATCGCAGCTACAACGTGCTGCGCTGAGCAGTCTTTGCCAACACTTCGGCAAGCCCAAGAGGCTCGGTGGTTTAGACCACAGCGCCACCCGTGTCCCTGACAACGGAACCTTTGGATCCATTGGGTGGAGAACAGAAAGGGTCTCTCTCTGTGTGTAGAAACTAGCCTACTGTACAAAGGTAAAATGTATCTTGCTCTGCTCACTTTGGCTTTGACCCCGCTCACCCCTGGCATGTGCCCGCCCCCCGAAAAACTTGCCTAAAAGGGAATGCAACACCCAGGCTGAATAAGGTTCCCCATCCCTGATCTAGGCCAGTGCTGTCTACTCTGGCTCGCAGCAACCATTTGGGGCATCCATTTGGTTCCTAAGGTGGGTGGTGGGATTACAGAGGGGTGCCTCTAGAGGTATAAATGACCATCAGTCTTTGAAAAGCCGGTATTGAGTCCATCCACTTTGTTGTATTAATTTGGCTGAATAGCTGTAACGGGATTTTGAACGAATGTGCAATTAATCATTATTGCTTTTGAATGTTATTGTGCTGTTATCTTCCTTGGTGGGTTGTGCAAACCGCTATTCTGAATAACACTTTTTATAGGGTAGGGCCACTGGCGCTGGGGACGAGTTTGTGGAAATAAGGGGGCAGTGGCTCCCCAAAATTTGGGAACCCACTGGGCTAGGGTCTCAGGCATAATTTCCTCGCCATCTGATCCTTTCAACGAGAGATGTCCTAAGTTGGACTTGAGATGGTCCGCATGCAAAGTTCTCTGCAGAACTGAGCTGCGATCCCTCCCCAGAGAGCAATTAGCTATTAGTCAAAGCAATTAGCTATTCTCCTCTGCCAGCCGGTGTTTAACACTGTTGCTGTGTGCATTGTTGTTATTTGTTAGCTGGCTTCATGAGTTCTTTTTACGCCGCTTTAGGTGTGGCGGCATGCTATTTGCTCTGTGATTTCTGTGGAGCACTGGTATAATTATTATAACTAATCATTTTAGGTGAGGTTTTTGTTAGCCTCCGCTGGAGGGGGGAAAGCATGTTGGAAATCTTAGCATCGGTCAACGAAAACAAACTCTTGAGCTTGAAGGCATGGCTCTATCTAGCTCTGCACTTCCTGTGGCTTTCCCCAAGCCGAAGGCATCCTGATTCTTGGACTACAACTCCCATCAGCCCATGCTGGCTGGGGCAGATGGGAGATGTAGTCCTGCACATCTAGACGGCCCCAAGTTGGCAAAGACTAGTTTACTGTGATTTAATTTCAGGAGGGCTGGAGCATTTGGGTGGGAAGATACCAAATCCTAACATTTTCCCCAAGACATTTGCTTGCTTTGCTGGGCTCAGATTCCTTCCTGAGGCTACGTCCAGACAGATTTGGATAACTAGGGGATTGCGACTGTTCTAATTTCCCTTCCCCTTCCGTTCTCCCGAGAGATGCCTGACACCTGCCTTCACACGATTAAATGTCTTGCGTTTTGCTCTTGGCTTCTGGCCTTTGGTTTCTTGTAAAAATATCATCCGTCCTTCTTGAGCAGTCCACGTAACTCGTCTCCTTCCTGGCAGCCTCTCTGGAGGTTTCTGCGATGACTTTCATTATAACACCTGTTCTGAGCTGAAGTTGCGATATATTTCAATAGCTGTGTTTTTGAAGACTCACTGGGAAAATTTAGTCACCTTTTATGAAACTCAACATGGCCTCAATCAGAATAAAGGCAACTCTGAACAACGCAGTGGCCTATTATTTTAGAATGATTAGAGATGAATATAAGGATCGGTCCGAATACAAAAATGTAAATTTGGTCCCTTGTAAACTCCAGCTCATTTATCTTTCACTTTCTCAACCCTCCCTGTTGCCTGAGAAGGAGATCGTACCTGGATTACCCAAGTGTTTTAAAATTGCAATTGACAGCAATATATATATACAGTGGTCCCTCGACTTATGAATTTAATCCGTTCCGAATGGACATTCGTAGATCGGAAAAAATCGTAAGTCGAGTCCCCATAGGAATGCATTGGGAGAAAAATATCCGAAAAAATCCGTACGTCGAAAAAAACCGCATCTAAACTTTGTAAGTCGAGGAAACCGCATCTAAAATGGCAACGCTTTCCATTCGGAGGTCGAAAAAATTCGTAAGCACGCAACCACTTTTTCACTCGTAACTCGAAAAATACGGAAGTCGGGTCATTCGTAAGTCGAGGGAACCACTGTAGTTATGAGGTTTTTTGTGCGGGGGGGGGGGAGTGGGCCTGGATCCAGCAAGTGTTAAAATAGAAGCAAGGATTCAAATTCCTGGTGAGGTGATAGCTTAGGTAATGGGCCATTAAGGGAACAAAGGTAGTGGATCTGTGCCAGACGTCAAATGGGTAGGCATCACTCCCCCAAATGGCTGGTAGTTAGACAGACACAGGCCAGAGTGGAGAGAGGAGTGATGCCAACTAGATGCAAGGAGTGGAAAAGCAGCAGGTTGAGTAGCTGGAGAGAGATCTCTGCCTGATTTCTGTTTGCATACGGAATCTGTTCTGGAAGTCCGTTCGACTTTCGAAAACGTTCGAAAACCAAGGCACGGCTTCCGATTGGCTGCAGGAGCTTCCTGCACTCAATCGGAAGCCGTGTAAGCCGCGCCGGGCATTCGGCTTTCAAAAAATGTTTGCAAACCAGAACACTCGCTTCCGGGTTTGCGGCATTTGGGAGCCAAAACATTTGAGTCACAAGGTGTTCAAGAACCAAGGCTGCATCTATGGGGGAAGCAACACCCTTTTGGGGTGTAATTGCTGTGAACCCCTCCATCGCAGGCTCAGGTTGTAGATAGGTGGAAATAAACCAAATACCACGAAGACACCACATTCTCTCATGTGCTTTGCTTCCAAAAGGAAAAAGGAATGCTAGGTAAGCGCCTGGAATCCTGCAATAATACGCACACACACACACACACACACACACACGGGTTTGGGAGATGTCCCTGCCTCCAAAACATCTCTTCTGTGTGTTTCAGTCTCGAGGAACCACCTTGGGCTCTGCGGGGAGGTTTCGCTGCCCTTCTTGCCGCCATGAAGTGGTCCTCGACAGACATGGCATCTACGGACTGCAAAGGAACCTTCTGGTTGAAAACATCATTGATATATATAAGCAAGCATCAGCCAGGGGGCCAGAGAGGTATGTGGCACCCAACAGTCATTGTGTGTGTGTGTGTGTGTGTGTGTGTGTGTGTTTTGCACACCCCAAAATGTTGGCAAATGTGTAAAAGGATAAAAGAGTATTGGGAAATGATCCATAATGAATTGGAAAAAAATGTTTAAAAGTACTTTACTAAAAAAAAATATACTCTGTTTCTCTTCAGATCGTATAGATCTTTCGCCAACTACCAGACTTTTAGAAGACATCTGAAGGCAGCCCTGTTTAGGGAAGCTTTTAATGCTTAATAGACTATTGTATTTTAATATTCTGTTGGAAGCCACCCAGAGTGGCTGGGGAAACCCAGCCAGATGGACGGGGTATAAATAATAAATTATTATTATTATTATTATTATTATTATTATTATTATTATTATTATTATTATTATTTTGTTGTTGTTGTTGTTGTTGTTGTTGTTGCTGCTGCTGTTGTTGTTGTTGTTGTTGTTGTTCCTACCTGAATCTAGAACCTTTCCATGGTGTTCTTTTCTTAACATAAAGATGCTATATTACTTAGATTTTACCCATTATATACATGAATTATAAATTATTAAACTGCAATTCTCATCTGCTGCTATTCTTCAAATTCTGCATAGGTTTTAAACTCCTGCATATGTTTTTAAAAAATATCAGGGTCATGAAATGTTACAGCTGGCCACTAGAGGTCTCTGTCTGCCACAGAAAAAGAGATTTTAATCAACATTTCAGACCCCTCTCCTCCCTCCCTTTATGTAGCTGGTGATATTTGCTATAGGAGGGAAGTAAAAGAGCGCTGCTTCTATGACGTGCCGAAGCATTTGGTCACTTGCCCAAAAGAACCCAAGTGACCAAGGCCAGCCTTGTAGCAGGATGAGACCAAAGGCCTATCAGATGGAGCATCCTTAGTTGCCTGCCCACAGTGGCCAACCAGACAGCCCAATGGAAAACCCACAAGCAAGATAGGAGGGCAGTGGGCTAGCCCAACGACTGGTAATTCAGAGCCATGCTGCCTCTGACCATGGACAGGGAGCATATAGCTCTGGTGAGACTAGTAGCCACAAAGAGGACCTTTAAATCCCCTGCAGTTGAGAGCAGTAAGTTTCCTGCCATGTGAATAAGAGATCCCTTCGTTTTTGCTGGTTTCGAATCTTCTGCCAGCCAGAAAGGAGACTGAGGGTGTTGAAGGGGGCATAAATTGAGCATAGCTGTCAACCCTCCCTTTTTTGGCGGGAAACTCCCTTATTCCAATGCCGTTTCCCGCTGCTATCCGGGATTGTTGATATCCCTTAAATTTCCCGGATTTCAAAGGAAGCAGCTCCTCTCCCTCCCTGCCGGCCAGGGAGGCTCCTCAGCTGCGTTGCTCGGCTGCCAATAAGGAGTCTGAGACCGACTGAGGGCGGAGCTTGCATGCCTTGTGCAGCCAGACCCTCATGCCCAACCAGCCAGCCAGCCTGCCTGCCGTCTACGCGCTCGCTCTTTCGCTCACCTGTTCACACGCAGCCTCTGGAGCGCAGGGTGGCGAGGCTACTTGGTGCCATTGCACCGCCCTCGCAGCATCCCTTATTTTCAAATCCGAAAGTTTGAAAAAATCCCCTATTTTCAAATCCGAAAGTTGACAGCTATGTAAATTGAGCCCCACCCCACCACCCAAACTGAAATGGAAAGAACGGGTAGTGATGGAAGCAAAATTGTGATAGCCAGGAATAGCCAGTGTGGTGACTTCCAGGTGCGTTTGGACTCCAGCTCCCATCATCCCCAGCTGCCTTGCCCAGGAGGATGGGTGCTGGAGTCCAATATCAGGACTGCCTTGGCTTAAGCACTTTCCCCAAGGGCTTAGTTTTCCCCATTATAACTGGAGCCCCCGAGAATAAAAATGCTTCACCTTTATAAATGCTAACTAGCTGAAGCGGCCAGGTCTGTCTTTCACTGTAGCCACAATATGTATTTAAAGCACCCCCTCCCCCCTAAAAAAAAGAATCACGAGAACTGTGGTTTCCTGCTCGCAAAGCTACAAATCCCAGCACCCTTAGCAAACTACAGTTCCCGGGATTCTGTGCTGGGGAGTGTACTTTAAATGTGTAGCGTGCAACTCTGTGTTGTCCCTCCTGGCTGGTGGCTATTTTCCGTGGCTTATGTCTCTTGTCTCTGTCTCTCCCTACCTTATAAGCTCATTTCCCCCTCTGGTTCCCCCCCCAGACCCCCTTTAAAAACCGAGCACCCGATTTGCGAAGAGCATGAAGAAGAAAGGATCAACATCTATTGCGTGACCTGCGGGGTCCCCACCTGCTCCCTCTGCAAGGTCTTCGGGGAGCACAAGGATTGCGAAGTGGCGCCTCTCTCTGACATCTACATGCAACAAAAGGTTGGCTTCTCGCTGATGGCTCAGATTTCCCAGGGTGCCTCCACTCTTTCCATTTCTGTTCTGTGACGTTGGCAGGAGGACCTGTCATTTAGCTGGAGACGCTGCTAGGCAGTGCCGGATTTACGTATAAGCTAAACAAACTATAGAATATCACCCTGTGGTAGTTTGGCCATCTGTAATATCCAGCCCAAACGGTAAGGAAGATTTTGTCACAGATCACAACCATGCCTGTGGTAAAACAGCCATCTGTGTGAGGATAGGCTTGCCCCCTGTATCACCACCACCACCACCACCACCATATTTTAAAGCCACCTCTGTAATTTATGTAGCAAGGTGGCATACAACATAAGATCGAGCACATTAAAATTCCATTTAAAAATCAATAAAGCAACAGACAGGGAATTGCTGAGCCAAAAGAGGATTTAAGATCGAGTAAAAGCTTGTGTGAGAAAAAAATGTTTTTAACTGCCATTGAAAGCATGTTGCCAGAGATGCTTGGTGCATTTGCACCGGTGTGTGTGTGTGTGTGTGTGTGTGTGTGTGTGTGTGTGAGGGAGACTGTTCCACAATCTACTTCTTTGGCAACCACTCGTAGCTGAGTAAGATTGTCTTCCATAAACACGGTTTTAACAATGAGTCCGTAAGTGACTGTGGATGCCAATTCTGGATCCACACGTCCTTCCATGGTGGGGACATTGGTTGGCCATCATGACTCTTATTTATTTGGGAGCTGCAGTGAAATGGGAAAGAGATAAATGTTCCAACAGACACACTGCATAGCTTTCTTTCTGTTTCAAAATGTACTCTATATTTTGGAGTCCTTCGGTGGCAAACCCTGGAGGAATAGCATCTATCAATGGCTACTAGCCATGAAGGCTCCCTCCCCTGTCGGGGGCAGGATGCCTTGGAATGCCCACTCTCTGGAATCGGAGGTGGGGAGAGGGATGCTACACTCGGATCCTGCTTGTGGGCATCTGGTTGGGCAAGTTGAGAACAGGATGTTGGACAGGGTGGGCCATTGGCCTGACTCAGGTGCAGAGCTCTTCTGATGTACTAAGACCTCCCCCACCAAGTGGGACCTGCACAAGTGACATCGCAAACTGCCCTGAGAAATTTGGTTATTGGATGGTGCAGCCAATCAATAAACAAATGCCTTTGGGGTCGGCATGAATAAAGAGCGTCTCCTTGAAGCCATTTCTTTCTCCATTGCGTGTTGCTGGCTGTGCAATATTTTGTTTTTTTGAGTGGCCTGAAGTTGGGTGCAAGGCATGGGGAGTGATTCTGTGCTCATAGGGAGAATCCCTTCTGTATCCCACTTTGAAATTGACTCGTTTGGGTTGGCTGTCGCTGTCTGAAACACTTCCCGCTTCTGGGAGCATTAGGGGAGCAGACTGAGCAGCAGGGCTGTCTTAAGCATATGCGGCGCTGGGGTGCAAAGACCCGCCGGTGCACCCCCCCAGGTTGCCCAGTCCCAGGCGCGCAGGAGGGTGGAGCCAGCCTGTCGCCTTAGCATCTTGCTGGCTTGGTCGCCCCCGAACTCACGGCGCAGAGCCGCCCGCAGCAGAAGAGCCTCCAGCGGTGCTCCGACCGATGGGCGGGCTCTTCCCCGGACTCAACTCTTGGGCTCCGGACTCTTGCCCTGGTGCCCTGAGAGCCCGGTGCCCAGGTGCCCCGCACCCCTAGCGCCTATGGGTAAGACGGCCCTGCTGAGCAGCGTTGTTGGCAAATCAGTCTAATTTTGGTCTCCTCCCTTCCAGGCAGAGCTGACGGGGGGGATTGGTGCACTCGTGGCTGCGAACGACAGGATCCAGGCCTACGTTGGGGATTTGCAAGGCTCCTGCAGGAACGTTGAGGTAGGACGCGACTCCACAACATTTCGTTATTTTTTCATTTTTGCCATCTCTCCACTTATCTGTGTCAGGTCACAGTGTTCAAAGGATCAGTGACATTTCCTTTGGCGTCTCTGTCACAGTGCTTACCGCGTCAGAATGATTGTTGAGATCAGGGGTGGTTTGGTTTTTTTAAAAAGGCAATTTCAGTGGAGATGAAAGATTTTTTTTGTTTGTTTGTTAATTTGCTCTAAGACTTCGGTAAAAAGTTTCCCTGACAACTAAGCCAGAGGATTTGTCTGATGGAAGTGCACAAACTGGGTGTTCAGATAAGGACACACCATTTAAGAACTTTTGCTAAGATGGTTGCATTGCATTAAGATCTATGTCATTAAACACTGTGGGGAGGGGGGAAACCTTATTTCAGAGAGATCTGAATTAGCTTTGCAATTTCCCCTCCCTCATATCACCTTCTCAACTGACTGTAGGTAAATGCCTTTCTGTCAAAAACCTAAGGAAATTAAGCAGAATAGATTCGGAGGAGAAGGTGGGTGAGATTCACATACTTTTTTTTAAAAAAAACAATTGCTGGTGCTAATGGATTTTTATGTATGAAAAAAAGCAAAGAACAACAATTTTTTTTTCCTGGAGGAAAGAAAATCTGTCATCGTTTTAAAAGTATCTCCCCTATTTCTGCAGGGAGCTTTTTTTTTTAAGTCAGTTTTGGAGAGGAGATGAATAAATATTGTTAATTTGCTCAAATGTGATAAAGGTAAGAAATGTTGCCCTTATTATAATTTTTTGCCTTAGAGAAGCTGTGGAGAAATTAACAGTATAAACATTTATTAGATAGGTTGAACTCAGCCTTTACCCAATTCATAAGCAATTTTGACTTTTTTCCCTGGGTATGTGTATGACTGTATACACGTGTATATATCTCTAGGTGGGATGCGGGTGGCGCTGTGGTCTAAACCACCAAACCTCTTGGGCTTGCTGATCAGAAGGTCGGCGGTTCGAATCCCCGCAACGGGGTGAGCTCCCATTGCTCTGTCCCAGCTCCTGCCAACCTAGCAGTTCGAAAGCACGTCAAAGTGCAAGTAGATAAATAGGTACCACTGCGACAGGAAGGTAAACTGCGTTTCCATGCGCTCTGGTTTCCGTCACGGTGTCCCGTTGCACCAGAAACAATTTTGTCATGCTGGCCACATGACCCGGAAAGCTGTCTGTGGACAAACACCAGCTCCCTCGGCCTGAAAGTGAGATGAGCGCTGCAACCCCATAGTCGCCTTTGACTGGACTTAACCGTCCAGGGGTCCTTTACCTTTTACCTTTTTATATATCTATATATTGGAGCAGATTTGGTGAGGGCATGGGGTGTGCATAGGGAGAGGAGAAAGGGGTAAAGTTCCATTTCACATGCAGAATTCCTTATGGTGATGGACTGAATGAGTTGGATACTGACCTATATGAATATATATTGCCCAGTTTTTTAGTCATCAGAAGTAAAACAGTCAGTTCCCTGCTGTTTGTATAGTCAAGGTTTCCAGTGGTTTCGGAGTGAGGCTGATAAGTTTGATCGCTACTCCTTTTTGTGCCCTCAGATTCAGACATAACAACAGACCGTGGCTTGCAGTTAGGAGAATGAGGCTCCTCCTCCTGCTCCTCCTTCTTGAGGGGCATAAACTAAACAAGTTTCAGTTTTGAACTAACCATGTTTCCCTATATGTTCCAACAAAATGGAGTTAGAACAAATCACCATTACCCTGAGTCTGGACATCCTCTAGAGCAGTGGTCCTCAACCTTGGGCCTCCAGATGTTTTGGGACTACAACTCCCATGATCCCTAGCTAACAGGACCAGTGGCCAGGGATGATGGGAATTGTAGTCCCAAAACATCTGGAGGGCCAAGTTTGCCTAGGCCGGCTCTAGAGTTTCCATAACATCCTCAGAAACTGTGGTTAGTTCAAAACTGAAAGCAGGAGGTTTGAATCTCAAGCCACATAGGAAGAAGAGGGGGGAAGACGTGAACCTGTTCTCAGAACGACAAACCACCTTTTGTTAAGTCTGAAATGGACCGTTTTAGTACCAAGCGACCAATTTCAGTTTAAGCTTTCTAACCCCACCCCCCTTTTTGAGCAGCACAACTGCAAAGCCCAGAAGCAGGCCCTGTGCGAGAAGTTTGACCGCATGTGCGCCATTTTGGAAGAGAGGCGGAAGATCATGTTGCAGAGGATCACCTACGAGCAGGAGGAAAAGATCCAGCACCTGAAATCCCTCTGCAAAACATGTGGCGACCATATTGACTCTTCTTCCAAACTGGTGGACACAGCCTTGCAGTCCATGGAGGAGCCGCAGATGGCTGTATTTGTGCAGGTTAAGTAACAGAAAACCGCTCTGCTTCCACACTCCATCCAACAAACAAGGCAGTAGACTCAGGTGGAATCTACACACATGTTTTTAAAAAAAACGTTTTAAAAATGTGTGTTTTAAAAAAATGCATTGGATTTTCCATAAGGCTCACCATCACCACCTAGTGTCACATTGTATATTGCACTTAAAAACACTTAATGGTTGTTGTTTTTGCAGCTGTATAGCTGAGTCCTCGGAGTGGTCCAGGTCTTCCTGGGCTGTTTCACTTCTGACTAGAAGTGTTTGAATGCTGTCCCACAAAATCAGCTCCCTGTTGAAAGAAATGTAGCATGTAAGGAGGCAACCATTTCCCTGAAAAACTGGTTTTCTATGTGCAGGAAGAGGCTCTCTCTCTTTTGGTAGGCAAGCATTCAAACATGTCCTAGGAACATAGGAAACTGCCTTATATATCAAGCCAGACCATTGGTCCACCCAGTTGAGTATTGTCTACACTCCTTGGCAGCATCTCTCCAGTGTCTCAGACAGGGGGCATTCAGGAGACTTTTTGTTAATGTGGATGGCTTTGCCACGTTGCCGGCTGTAGCTGGACTTTTGGATCCATTCCAGTATTAAGATTCTAATAAGTTCTGAGATGGACCTGTGAAACTCAAGGCGATGGGAACAGCTCATCGGTATTGCCCCAGATTTGGCTGCTGGAGCAGTTTTCCTTCTGCAAGTGCAATGAACTTGATTTAAAGAAACCCTAAGACTGCAATTTAAGTAGCCCAAGGAAGCTGAATTGGGGGAACTGCACACATTACACAAACTAAGCCCATATTGGCAAGTTTTGCACAATTTGTTGGGGTTCCCTCCTCGTAGGAAGGCGCAAACAGCTATGGAGGGGAATGAAGCCGTCCCTAGGCGACGAGTTAAAATCTTGCCCAGACCTTGGGGAAAAGCCATAGCGCAGTGGTCCCTTTGTCCAAACTCTCAACTCCCAGCTCCTTTCAATGCCAGCCAGCACAGCCAATGCTCAGAGATTATTTCACTGGATTGATTTCTTTCACCGATTTCATAGCCTGCCCTCCTTCCTCCCAAAGGGAGCTCAGGGTGACTCACAAGATGTTGCGTGTGGGGTGTGGGGAAGAATCTCAGAACATTTCTTAGATTTGGAATCACAACCAGCTTCTAAAGCAGCAGCAATTAATATAGATAGCCTAGTTTTCCTTTGCAAAGGGAAAAGCAAATCTCCCTAGGCTGGAGAGAGTTCGTTGGGAGGGTGGGGAAGAGAGGTCTCCCCTCTGCCTGATGTAGACAACACAGAGCTAAATGGAGCAATGGTATGACTTGGGGGCGAGGCAATAGTATGAGCCTATAGCTACAAATGTAAGGATGGGACCCTAGCTCTGTGACAGAGCCCCTGCTTTCTCTGCAGGTAGTTACAGGAGTCCAGTCCAGTGCTGGATTTATGTATAAGCTAAACAAGCTATAGCTTAGGGCCCCACTCTCTTGGGGGCCCCCAAAAAATTTAAAGAAAAAAACACCTGGATGTACATTTCCAAAATACAGTGGTACCTTGGTTTATGAACTTAATCCATTCCGGAAGTCCGTTCTTAAACCAAGATGTGCTTTCCCATAGCAGTGGGGGACTCAATTTACAAATGGAACACACTCAACAGGAAGTGGAACATGTTCTGCTTCCAAGGCATGTTTGCAAACCAAAACACCTACTTCCGGGTTTGCAGTGTTCTTAATCCAAGTTGTTCATTAACTTAAGAAGCTGTACGCCAGCTCCCTCGGCCAGTAAAGTGAGATGAGCGCCACAACCCCAGAGTCGTCTGCGATGGGACCTAACGGTCAGGGGTCCCTTTACCCTTTACCTAGGTCCATAAATTACCATATAGCATATACAGGTATTCAACACAAAAAACAGCAGCAATTTGTTGTTGACAAAGGACAGCTGGGCATATAAAGGGCCCCATTACCTTCAGTAGCTGAGGGCCTCATCAAACCTAATTCCGGCCCTGATCCAGTCCCTGGAGTCTCTGGGAAAAGTTATGTGCCTGCAAACTGAGATTGCTACTGCTGGTCAGTGCTGACCAGGGGTTCTCAAAGGGTGGAGTGCAGGAGAGGATGACGAGTGTAGCAGGAAGATTCAAGGACAATCAAATAAGCATTGAAACCTTTCAGTGTAGTGTATACAGGCAATGGCCAATTAAGACGCGTCTGATTAATGTGCAATCACACACACACACACTGAACCCAGAAGTGACCCCCAAATGTCATGGAAAGGGCAGAACAGAATGGAACGCTTTATGTGGGCCCCATGCACGCACGCAGGGGTCCAGAACATGACCCCCTCATTAAAAGACGATTGCTTGTAGTGTAGTATAGTACGGTATCAAAACAATTTTGTTTGGATCTACAACCAGAAACAGTGTGCCTCTCTTTTCAAGAGCATTCTCTTGCAGTTCTCCACAACATATTGCTGTCAATGGGGATTTTAAACTCTGGCAAACGCGAAAGATCAGAAAAGAGAAAGGTTTCTTTGTATTGATGAGGAGATGAAAGTTTGTTTGTCTCAAATTAGGCCTAATATAAACGAGATTATGCAGCAAAAGCAAGCGCACGCCCCTCATTGAGTTTGTACACGTACTTACAAGTTACATATGTAAGAGGCTCGTTTATAATTATATTTTGGGAAGGATGCCAGTGTGGTGTAGTGGTTAAGAGCAGTAGACTTGTAATCTGGTGAGCCGGGTTCGCATCTCTGCTCCTCCACATGCAGCTGCTGGGTGACCTTGGGCTAGTCACACTTCTCTGAAGTCTCTCAGCCCCACTCACCTCACAGAGTGTTTGTTGTGGGGAAGGAAGGGAAAGGAGAATGTTAGCCGCTTTGAGACTCCTTCGGGTAGTGATAAAGCGGGATATCAAATCCAAACTCTTCTTCTTCTTATGCAGCTGGCCCCTTTTCTCCTTTATAATGTGGTCCCATGATCATCTTCTAAAGTAGTTGTGTTCTGTGTTATATAAATCAAGGACTGCTAGGAGTTGTTTCTTTTTGTTTTCCAATGTATTTCTTATCAATAATTTTTTCGGGGCGGCAATAGCAAAATCCTGAAAGTGTGGCCCAGGGGAAAACGCCTGAGAACCACTGGTGTGCTGATCTTGTTGAACCCAGAGGTCTGCTTCAGCAAGCCAGGCACATCTATACATTCATGCGCTCACTGGCCACCTTCTGAGATTTTGCCAGGTATTATTAGCTATTGCAGCCAAGTGTTTTCTCGCACAGAGTTGACGCACGGATGCAGAAATGAGGAATGGCTCTCCTCTTGCTTTGTCATCTGCTCTTAACAAATCCCGATCCTTTCCATTTGTTTCCTTTCTCCTCCCACATCAGAATGCCAAAGTTCTCATCCAGAAGTAAGTATCATTCCTTGCCTTATTGCCTCTGCATATCTACCCTCTTCCTCCCTCCCCTTCTCAAGTTTTGGGGTTTGGAAAGATGGAAGCTCTCCACCCGGGACCTGTGATTGCTTTCCTTCCTGCAGGATTTCCGAAATGTCCCAGAGCTGCAAACCTGAGAAGCTGGAGTCAGGCTATGACAACATGGATCACTACACGGTCGATTTCAATGCGGAAGAACGACTTCTCTACCAGCTGGATTTTATCAAAGGTGGGGCGGGAAGCACCCCTAGCAGCCCCCATTCAAGTTATTGAAGGATTTGAACCAGGGTTTGATGGACTGATTTCGCAATTTTTATTATTATTCGCTCACTCTTCATTAAAAATAACCCCGTGCATTTATTTTTACTTAGTTAGTTCATATAATTTATACACCACTTCATTATAACAAAATAATAATAAAAAGAGGTTTACAAAAAAGGAATAGAACAATAAACTTATCAGTAAACATGGCTTTTAAAAAGCTGATTAAAACATTCCAAAATAATTAAGACCGATAAGCTAAAAACAGATTAAAACACATGCAAACATTCTACATATCTGGGTAAAAAAAAGTGTTTTTAGCAGGTGCAGAAAGGAGTACAGTGGTACCTTGGTTCTTGAACTTAATCCATTCCAGGAGTCAGTTCGACTCCCGATACGGAGTCTCAAGCTGTAGCCGCGTCGGACGTTCGGCTTCTGAAAGACATTTGCAAACCGGAAGACTTACTTCCGGGTTTGCGGCATTCGGGAGCCAATTTGTTTGGCAGCTAAGCTGTTCGGGAACCAAAGTTTGACTGTTCAGTGAAGCCCCACATCAATAGGCAGGGAATTCCAAGGTGAATATAAATTCCCAATACACAATAAATCCAAGTACATGAAACCAGAAGCAGGGATGAATCAAGAGTTCCTATTCTGGAGTCCAAAGTTCACTTGGGGATTTTGATGGAGCATGCGGATCCAGATATCTAAGTCTGCACAACACGTCACAAGCAGTCTTCAGATTGTGGTGGCTAATTTTGTGCCTTCCAGAGGATGTTGAACACCAGCTCCTGCCACCATGGCCAATGGTCAGTGACGGTGGCAGTTGCAGTCCAAGACTATTTGGGGCAGGGACGGGGGTGGCACTGTGGGTTAAATCACAGCACCTAGGGCTTGCCGATCAGAAGGTCGGCAGTTTGAATCCCCGCGACGGGGTGAGCTCCCGTTGCTCGGTCCCTGCTCCTGCCAACCTAGCACTTCGAAAGCACGTCAAAGTGCAAGTAGATAAATAGGTAACGCTCCAGATGGGAAGGTAAACGGCGTTTCCGTGCGCTGCTCTGGTTCGCCAGAAGCGGCTTAGTCATGCTGGCCACATGACCCGGAAGCTGTACGCCGGCTCCCTTGGCCAATAAAGCGAGATGAGCACCGCAACCCCAGAGTCATCCGCTACTGGACCTAATGGTCAGGGGTCCCTTTACCTTTACCTTTAGGCTACCTTAGACGAAACTTCTGTGCAACAGCTGTGTGCCATCAGTGCCTTAACCTTCATGCTGCCTTTTTAAAATCCCCCCTTTCTAGTTGAAGAAGAATCTGAGCCAATGGCAGAGGAAGATGGAGCCTCTGCTGAGGCTGAAGATGCTTTGGCAGAGTATGGGGCAGCAGCTGGCGAGGGACGAGAGGACCCTGAGGACTTCTTTGCTCCTGGAAAGGAGGAGCAGGCTCAAGGAAGAGCCCCAATGACAAACGAGGCACTGAGCAGTGGGGTGAAAGCTACGCCGCAGGCTGGGACAGAAGGCCTGGCTGGCAAAGAGGACAATTTATGGGATGGCCAGCAGGTGAGATCCAGATCTAGGTTCCTTGAGTGCGAAGTGGGGCTGCTCTCAGGAGGCAAGAAGGGGGACATGGGAAGTTCAGACTCCTCTGTCTCCTTGGGCTGTGCACTTGACCTGCAGCATTTCTGCTTCTCTCATAAAGGGTTAGGATTAACAGAATGGCTAGCTAGTTTTGTGGGAATGTTAAAGATAGTAGGAAAGGATATATTGAATAAGTATTATCCTTCCTTCACTCACACTAGTGAAGTGATGTAGCAGAGTAGATTCCCCTCAATATAGCTTGAATATCTTAGTTAAGATTATTTCCTGGTGTCCCCTTTTGATCCCTCTTAAAAGAATAAAGACACGAGAGTCTTTCTGAGTAAAGTAACAAAAAGTTTACTCACATTTCAGTTCACAATTTGATCCCTGAAAGGCAGGCTTTACTTAGTGGTTACACAACAAAGTGTGAGTTCATCTCATATGGAAACTGAACTTATGTGCTGCTGTCTGAGAGCCAGCAGACAGCAAAATTTACATTAAGACAACACTGGAACAAGACAACTTCAAGACTGAGAAAATGGGTGCAGGACTCGGCTCTTTTGTAGAGTCAGCCAGAGCCACGCCCATCTCCCAGGTCACATGCAGGGGGAGGATGCTCCAGAGCAGTGGAACAGGAAGTTACGCTGACTGGATGTCCCCCTGCCTGTGCCCACTCTAAGGAAATAAGGAATGTTGCATTTGACTGTACCAATGGATTACATCCCACAGGTTTTCCATGGCATTTTGTTCTGACATCTCAAGGTAGGGATAATGAACCAGTGGACCCCAGGTGTGGTCAAGTTATAGGTCCCACAACCTCTGACCATTAGCCATGTTGACTGGCACTGATGGGGGTCCATCAGCATTTGGAAGGACCTATGTCCCCTAGCCCTGTTCTTAAGTCAAGCTCATGTAACCAGACCCTCCTCTAATTCCCCATGCCCCTAAAGTGAAGAAAGGACTGCTACTTTACTGAATGAGCACACTCTGTCTTTCAGAAGCTTCAAAAAGCTTCTGAGTCCTTCCCTTACAGGGAAAGACCATCGTTCAGTGGCAGAGCATCTACTTCTGCAGAAGGTCCCCGGTTCAATCCCTGGCACCGCCAGGTACAACCGAGAGAGACCTTTTCTGCAGTCCTGGAGGACCACTCATTGTGGACAATACAAAACTAGATGGACTGGGGTTCATAAGAGCTAAGGAGCACAGGAGGGCAGGGCTGTTACCTTCAGCTGTGCTCCACCTTCTGAAACCAAAGCAAAATCCAATTTCTGCTTTGAGGTGGTGGCCCAGCAGCGAACGGCCTCTGTTCCAATCTGGAAAAAATGCCAGAGACCTCCTTACATAGAAGGAGCTTGAGTGAAGTTTCCCTCGACCCTTCCATCATCTTCCCTTGGTGTCAATCCATTGCATTCCATGCCTTTGCAGTACTGTCCCTTAAGACAGGTGTGGGGAATTTCAGGCTTGGGGGTCCAATGTGGCTCTATAGTCCTCTGTTTGGTCCTCAGAACTCCTCCCAGGCCTCACCCCTCAATGACTCTGCTCCACATCCTGAGTATTTTTGCCTAGATGGAGGATAGGATGTGGATGTGAGAGTGTGCATAGAAACCAGATAAACAAAAATATTTTTTTTTGCTCCACCCATTTTGCCTCTGGCCCCTTCCACCACTGCCATGCGGCCCTTAGAACATTGACCAGAAAGCAACGTGACCCTCAAGCCAAAAATGGTTCCCCATGCCCGTCTTACTCATTTGAAACAGAACTGCATGACCAAATAAAAGAGGCAAATGATGGCATATACAGGCAATTATCACAATAATTCATTTTGCTTCCCTTTGAATTTTTAAAATAAGATGGCCAATGAGTAAAAATTGAACTTGTTTAATGAGCTGTGTTATTGTTTTTAAAGGTGTTGCAAAGTTTTTGAACTCAAGAGTTGGGCAGAAGCTTAGGTTTCATTGCAGCCTTTCATCTTCTCTGATTTTTTCTTTCTTTCAGAGTCAGCTGGATGGGGAGCTCCATCTGACCGGCTCCAGTCCCCCAGCAACCTTGCCAGAATGCAATTTACAGAGTAATGTTCTCAGTCAAGACATGGAGCAGCCCAAAGTGGATGGAGCCTCTGGCGAAGCCTTCAGCACCACGGACAGCTCAGCAGAGACCGAGGAGAGCAGAGGCCTGGGCAGTGGTAGGGAATGCGAAGCTGGTCATGCCCATCTTCTGAACGGGATGGCATCTGCCACCAGCCAGGTCGGTGGCATCACGAAGCTAGTCTTATTTGTGTTGGTTGTCACGTTACCCAACTTTCTCTGCTCATTTTGTGGGGAAGCCGTAAGCATTCTCAACTGGCAAGGCTCTCCTTTGGTGGGAGGAATCTAATATGTAGCCGGGCTCAGAACTGTTGGTTCCTGTTCAACTGTGGACCTTCTACCATTCATCCTCATTGGATGTCCCCAGGTTCTAGTGTTACGAGAATGAGAGAGAGAGAGAGAGAAGCTTTCCTCTTTCTATATACGCACCAGACCTAAGCCTCTTCCACGTGCCTCTCCTCATCTCCCCCCCCACCTTCTTTTAAAGTAAAATAACCACCAAGATGCTTCAGTCTTTTCTCAGATGGGAACACACAGTTATTAGGAACATGGCAGCTGTTGCATTACAGAGTATAAAAAAAGAAGTAAACAAAGATGCATAACTGTTTCCTGAGTTTAATCTTCAGCCTATCCATGATCAGGCCTTTGGAATATCTCGCTGTGGATTTTGACCTCACCCCTTCTCAAGGGGCAATTTTGTGCCACCCAAGGCCCTTTAGGCTCCATTCCGTTGCAAGATAGTTAATTCCTGCTTTAGCAGCCAGCACAGTGCAGCTGCGGCCGTGGGAAGGGTTAGGTAAAAGTAAAGGGACCCCTGACCATTAGGTCCAGTCACGGACGACTCTGGGGTTGCGGCACTCATCTCGCTTCACTGGCCAAGGGAGCCGGCGTACAGCTTCCAGGTCATGTGGCCAGCATGACTAAGCCGCTTCTGGCGAACCAGAGCAGCGCACAGAAACGCCGTTTACCTTCCCTTCTGGAGCGGTACCTATTTATCTACTTGCACTTTGACGTGCTTTCGAACTGCTAGGTTGGCAGGAGTAGGGACCAAACAATGGGAGCTCACCCCGTTGCGGGGATTTGAACCGCCGACCTTCTAATCGACAATCCCTAGGCTCTTTGGTTTAACCCACAGCGCCACCTGCATCCCGTGGGAAGGGTTAAATCAACCTTTTTGAGTCCACAGCTCCCTTGACCAACTACATTCTTTCTGTGGCTCCCTGGGGGGGGGGCTCAGGAGTCCAGTTATGTCACCCCTTGCCTGCAGAGCTGGCAGCCTCTCACCCTTTTTCAAATACCCTCCCTTGTGGAGTTTTCCCTCAGCCTCCTCTCCTCTCCCCTTTCCTTGGGAGTCCTCTGAACAGCTTCAGCTGCTGCCCTTGGTCTCTGAGCTGTCCCCTCTGCCCCACAGAGAGGTGCCTCCTCGCACTGCCCCACAGGGGCCTGGGAAGCACCCCCTGGCCAGCCCCAGACGCACTATTCACCTGGGGAGCTTGTAGCCAGGGCTACTGCAACAAACAGCTGTACAAGCCTTTGGGAGGCAGAGATGCAAGAGGGCACCCAAGGAGGGAGGGAAGGAAAGAGAAACAGAGGCCAGTGTTGCCTGCGGCACCCCTGACCACCATTCAAGGCACCCCAAGGTGCCACGGTACACTGTTTGAAAACCACTGGGTTAAGTGATCAAGCCACAACTTGGCTGCTACAAAGCGAGTGCAAAGTGGCCTTGCGTCTGAGAATAGCTCTCTCTTCTCTCTCCCTCCAGCAGGCATTGTTGCAGTTGAGCATTTATTTGGCTGTTTTATTTTAGCAACAGGGAGCAGGTGTCCTAGAACGGTGCCCACAATTGCATGCGGGGCGGGGGCCCTTCTGCTCCTCCAGACCCCATTTAGAGTTAAACCTTGATGCCTCTCGCAGCGATGATTAAACTCTTCCCTCCTGTTGCTTGCTTCAAAGAGCTGCCTGGGCCGCCTGGCCTTGCAACGGACTCTTGGCGAGTCTATTCTTAGCTTCTCTTGTTCTGTCCTCCCTCTCTTAACAATACCTCAAGTATGAGCCACACGTTTCATCTGCGAGAGCTTTCACTGAGGTAGGAGCTGGGGCTAAGAGGGAGAGGAGGGAAGCTCAGTTTCTGGAGGTGCTTGCACATGGGTTGATGGGCCCAGAGGATGGTGCCGGGTGTCGTTTGATACATGTTACCTGTGGCGCTGTGGTCTAAACCACTGAGCCTAGGGCTTGCCGATCAGAAGGTTGGCGGTTCGAATCCCCGTGACGGGGTGAGCTCCCGTTACTCAGTCCCTGCTCCTCCTGCCCACCTAGCAGTTCGAAAGCATGTCAAAGTGTAAGTAGATAAATAGGTACCGCTCAGGTGGGAAGGTAAACGATGTTTCTGTGCGCTGCTCTGGTTCGCCAGAAGAGGCTTAGTCATACTAGCCACATGATCCAGAAGCTGTACACCGGCTCTCGACCAATAAAGCGAGATGAGCGCCGCAACCCCAGAGTCGTCTGCGACTGGACCTAATGGTCAGGGGTCCCTTTACCTTACCTGCATGACATGTATCAAAGAATGGGAAGAATGCTGTTGCCTTCAGCTCCTGTTTGTGGGTTCCCATAGGCATCTGGTTGGCTGCTGTGTGAACTGGATGCTGGACTAGACGGGCCTTTGGCCTGATCCAGCAGCCAGCCTCTTCTTTCCAAGCACAATTCAAAGTGATGGTGCTGACCTTAAAGCCCTAAACGGCCTCGGCCCAGGATACCTGAAGGAGCGTCTCCACCCCCATCGTTCAGCCTGGACACGGAGGTCCAACTCCGAGGGCCTTCTGGCGGTTCTCTCACTGCGAGATATGAGGTTACAGGGAACCGAGGGCCTTCTCAGTAGTGGCGCCCATGCTGTGGAACGCCCTCCCATCAGATGTCAAGGAAATAAGCAACTCTCTGACTTTTAGAAGACATCTGAAGGCAGCCCTGTTTAGGGAAGTTTTTAATGACTGATGTTCTTTTTAATATTCTGTTGGGAGCCTCCCAGAGTGGCTGGGGGAACCCAGCCAGATGAGCAGGTTATAAATAAATTATTATTATTATTATTATTATTATTATTATTATTATTATTATTAATTCCTTGGTTTCTATGTACTCTGCATGCATTGGTTGCCTCTATGTTCTTAGAAGCGTGGACTCCAAAACTCTCTTCCTCTGTCCTTGTCTGTTGAGGCTGCTTTTTACTCCCTGAATCCCCCTCCTTTTCCCAGGCTCCTGCATCCAGCCCCACTGCCACCGCTGAGAGATGGAGAAGCGAGGAGATCACTGAACCTCTCCTCAGCAGCTTCTTCAACCCGACTACCCTTTGGCTACATGATTGAGGAGAGTTAGTGCAGAGGTGAGGACGGAACTGCAAGACGTCTCACTCCACGCTGGCAGTTTCCATGCTTTCTACTATGCAGTTGCTAAAATACAGGAAGGGAGCTTGGAAGGGAGGTCATCAGACTGGACTCTCCTCCAGCAACACAAACGCAGCAGAGAAAGGGAAACAGAGCCAGTGTGGTGTAGTGGTTAAGAGCGGTAGTCTCGTAATCTGGTGAACCGGGTTCGCATCTCTGCTCCTCCACATGCAGCTGCTGGGTGACCTTGGGCTAGTCACACTTCTCTGAAGTCTCTCAGCCCCACTCACCTCGCAGAGTGTTTGTTGTGGGGGAGGAAGGGAAAGGAGAATGTGAGCCGCTTTGAGACTCCTTCGGGTGGTGATAAAGCGGGATATCAAATCCAAACTCTTCTTCTTCTACCTGAACAAGAATGGCTGAAGCCTTAAGTCAGGGGTGGGCAGAAGGTCAACTGGGATCTGCTGGCTGAATGTCTGAGTGATTTGAAGTCGATCCACAAGGGTTTCTGATGTCCAATTGTTTAACAGTGGCAACAATAAAATGCCCCCCCCCCAACACACAAATCCTGCTGATATGGAGAAGCCAGTGGTGGGGGAAAGGACTTTGAGAGCAGTTCATTTCTGGTTCTAAGAACAAATTATTTATTGCATCATTTATATTCCACCTTTTCCTCCAACGAGCTCAAGGTGGCATGCGTGGTTCTCCCCCCCTCCAATCCCAACAACAGCCCTGTGAGGTAGGTTAGGCTGAGAGGCACTGACTGGCCAAGGTCACTCAGCAAGGCTCATGGCTGAGTGGGGATTTGAACCCTGGTCTCCCAGGTCCTAGTCCAGCACCCTGACCGCTACACCATTCTTGGGCTCAAAATTCTTCTGCAGTTTCTGCCATCAAAACCTGGCTTTGATTGGTGCATCTCTGGATTTTGAGTGAAAGCAACGTCAGTGCCAAAAGCTTGAAGTCTTCCCACCCTAAGATCACAACATCCATGATTCAGTGTCTCTGAATGTTGCAGTGAGCCTGCATGGCAGTATCAGGGGACCTCATTCTGAGACCTCCCCGCTGCCATCTCTGCAGAATGTGTGCAATATCTGGAGGATTGTGAATTGATGGTTGTGTCAATGGAGGGAGTGGAGGAATCTGGAGCCGGGTTGTGGAAACCTCAGCTTTGGGGACCAAATGTGGCCCCTCGGGGCTTCTTTGGCCCCTGAGGCTCTTCCTGGGTCATGCTTCATCCCAGGCCATGGCCTTGCTCTGCCTTCTCCTCGAGAGATTTTGCCTATGACATGTGTTTGTTGGGGTGGAAGGTGGAGAGATGCATGGGCATGTAGAAACATCTGGCTTTTGCATGGCTGGAATGTAGCTTCCTGCATGAGGTAAGAGGCATATCTCTTGCTATGCCTGTTTTCACCTTTGGCCCTTCCCTGCACTAGCATGCGGCCCCTGGAAGGTTCTCCATGAGGGTATGTGGCCCTTGAAAATTGTTCCCCATCCCTGCTCTGGATAGTGAATGAAGCTACTGCAGATGGATCCATTTTGGACTGGCCAGAATCCAGACTAGGGTCTGAGCCCAGAGCCCAGATGCTTAAAATCCACTGCCTGACCCTCTCTCCACCTTGAAGTTTTCCATATATCATCACAAGATGCTCCCTTGCATCCTGATAAATGTTCTGCTGGTGTTTGATCTCCTGGTGTTTTCTTAACCATCAGGTCCAACTGCACCCTTCAAGAGAATCTGTTGCTCAGCACATCGGTTAGCCTCACCCACTCCATTGTGCATGATCAGCAAGGAGGGAGACGCTCCAGTGCAGAGCTCAAGCAAGTGAGCCAGACCACATACTCAGAAGGACAGCACCCCCTTGGCACTCCTCAGCATTCCCATTTCCTCTCCTTTGACTGTCACCCACCCCCAACCACATTCTCACCTTGTTCTCTTCCACTTTGGTGCTTTCCAGAGAGGAGTATTAAATTCAGGATGATGCAAAGCGCGTCCCCACCGGCTGAATTTGTTTAGAACCTGTGATTTGCAGAGTCCGAAGGCCCCGCCTGTGTTTGACCCCAGCTTTAGAAGGAAGTAGCCTTATTAAAAAATAAAGTTTATTCCGGACACTTCAGTGTACACCCTCCGGTTGGGTGGTTGCTTTCGTAAGCCATTGGAGACTGAGAGATAACAACATCTGTACATGACCAAATCAGCCAGGTCACATTTGGATCAGGAGATATGAACTGCTAGGTATTGGCAACAGAAGCCGCAATGTGTTCAGCACTCTGAACAGACACACGCACACACATTTTGCCATGATCACATCCTCATGATCCCAAAGCTGTAGAAAAGATACAAGACATGCTTAGAGCACCCCGCCCCCAAGAACACTCAATAGGCTGTACATTTTTGGCAGGATTTAATCACAGGCTTGACGATGGACAGTTTAAAGACCTCTGCTTCTAGCTGAGTTCCAGCACAGGAAAGATTCTCCCCACCCCACCCCCACTGTATCTGAAATAAAAAACGACCTCCTTCCTTATCAGGAAAGAGTAGGAGCCCAGATTCCCCCTGACTCTTGCTCAAAGATCTACTTGCAGAACCACTGTGGTTTTTCAGTTCTTAAAATTTTTTGTATGAACCTCTGCAGGTTTCCTGCCTTTGGAACAAGCACTTCAAATTTTGTGCTGTACCTGCAAATGCAACGCTAGAAAAAAATTCTGCATGACGTTCTAGGAGAGCATTTTCACACATGTTTGAAGCCTGTTAGCCTTGCCCAACTCATACCCGCCACTCCTTCTGCCATCTCAAATTTGGAACACCCTTTGCCCGGAAACTGCCCTTTCCTCACTTATGCCCCTCTGTCAAAGAGGGTTGGCGTGCATTGACGGCACTATAGAAAGTATAGGAACAATATTAATTAGAAACGTTCTGGGAGTTGTAGCAAAACACATTGTCCTCTTTTGTTGCTGGGCAGAAGGATCCAATATAACACACAAACACACAAAAGTGTAGGAGAAATTGACAGAGCAGACCCAAGATTAAGGGATATCACATCATTCCCCCCCCCCCAAAAAAAACCCCAAACTGCACAATTGAAAGAATAAATGTTAAGCTTTAACAGTTATGCCCAGTCCCTCCATTCAATCCCTGTTCACTTGCCAATATTATGCAGCAATATTTTGTTACTCCGAGCTTTCTGAGCCAGTCTCTCTTCCCGGGACATCTCCAGGAACTCCCGGAGGAGGTGAAAGGTCAAGTCTAGGGAGTTTGGGCGGCCATCACGTCTTTTGCTGGAGGCAGCAGACCGCTCAGCTCTCTGCTGCTGCTGCTGCTGGGACCCCGATCTGGCCTCTGGTGGTTTGCAGGACCCGGGAGATCTTTGGTCTTGGAAGAGTCCCTCTTCTGAACCAGCTGGGGGTCTTGGAGGGTTGTCTTCCCACTCTGAGCGGCTAGGCCACTGCTCCCAGCTCAGGCTGCTTATGGGGAGCAGGTGGGACATGGCTGGCCTGGGCCACTCCGAAGGGAGGCAGGATTTCAGCGGGAGAAACAGGAGGAGGAGGCAAAAGGCAGCTGAGACCATCTGTGCCATCATCAAACGTCCTTTGTCTAGGAGAAAATGCAGCATCTGAGTTAACTATGGGCTTGGCAGGAATAAATTTACTTCAAAGCACCTCCCCCCCACTCCAAAGTGCCCCAAAGGGGCTAACAATGTAAACAGCATCAAAACAAGAATTAAACACAATCTAGCTGCTTAACATGGGATGCGGGTGGCGCTGTGGGTTAAACCACAGAGCCTAGGGCTTGCCGATCATAAGGTCGGTGGTTCAAATCCCTGCGACGGGGTGAGCTCCCGTTGCTCAGTCCCTGCTCCTGCCAACCTAGCAGTTCGAAAGCACGTCAAAGTGCAAGTAGATAAATAGGAACCGCTCTGGCGGGAAGGTAAACGGCGTTTCCGTGCGCTGCTCTGGTTCGCCAGAAGCGGCTTAGTCATGCTGGCCACATGACCCGGAAGCTGTATGCCAGCTTCCTCGGCCAGTAAAGCGAGATGAGCACCGCAACCCCAGAGTTGGTCACGACTGGACCTTTACCCTTTACCTAGCTGCTTAAACACTGGAGAACCGTGAGCATGCAAGGGCTTCCACTAGCATAATGAGTCTTTTCTCCCTCTATCTTCATCCATGCCCACCCCCAATTGGTTCAGGAGGTTGGGGGAAACCCCAGAACATCATGTGAGGAGAGGAGAGGGGAGAATCATTCCACCCGGCCAGCTGGAAATCTTGCACTCGTGGAATGATGGCCATAGGGCTACAGTTATTTCCTCCCTAGGTCTTTTTGGGGGGTCTGGGGGTGAGTGGCCATAGCTTGGTTGTAGAGCAGTACATAAATTGAAATCCATTAATAAGATAGCAGATCTGTCTGAGAACTTTGAGGGTTGCTGCCAGTCTGAGTAAGCAATACTGAGCTAGGTGGACGCGCTTTAAAGCATAATCAGAGTCTCTCTCTCTCTCCCCTGCAGGGGCTGTCTGTCTTTTAAACCAAGTGAATAGTTGATTAATTGCAAGGGTGGTTTGGTAACAGAGGGCAGGCTGTCTTTCAGAGATGCTTCTCCACGTTGCAGAAAACCATAGTATCACAGAATTATAAAGTTGGGAGGGAATCAAAGGATCATCTAGTCCAACCCCACATCTTACTGTCAAGGAAGCCCAGCCTTCACCCAAACACAGTTTAAAGACTCCTGCAACTAACTCAGTGCACTTTGCATTCAACTCAATTCATTTCTGCCACCTGATAATGTTTCCGGAATACCTCAGGAAGCAGCCTTAAAACCGGTCAGTCTAAACTCAGTCTATTGCCTGCTGACTCTGATTGGCAGCAGCTCTCCAGGGTGTCAGGTTAGGAGCAGGTCACTCCTGTCACCTGCTATACCTGATTCTTCTAACTGCAGGTGCCAGGGGATGAATTTCAGATTACCCAGGTAGGGTTAGAAATATCTCCATTCTGAAAGCTTGGAGAGCCACTGCCAGTCAGTGCAGGCAATACTGAGCTAGAGGGACCAAAGATCTGATTCAGTAGAAGGCATCTTCCTGTTGCTATTTGTCTGAGGTGGAGGAGGTGCTGCGCCTTGTTGATAACAGAACATACTTTGCATGTACAGAGTCCTGTGTTAAATCCCTAGCACTAATGCATTTCCTAAAGGGTAAATCGTTTTGTATGTTCACAGAATTGAAGAGTGGGAAGGCGCCCCCAAGGGTCTTCTGGTTCAGCACCCTGCAGTGCAGGAATCTCAGCTAAAAATTCCCTGGCAGATGGCTATCCAACCTCTGCTTAAAAACCTCCCGGGAAGGAGAGTCCACCACCTTCCAAAGGCTGTCAAACAGCTCTTACCACCAGAAAGTTCTTCCTGATGTTTAGTCGGAATCTCCTTTCTTGTAACTTGAATCCATTGGTTTGAGCCCTGCTTTCCAGAGCAGGAGAAAACAAGCTTGCTCCATCTTCCACGTGAGAGCCCTTCAGATACCTGAAGATGGCTATCATAACACCTAGAATCATAGAATCCTAGAGTTGGAAGAGACCACAAGGGCCATCCAGTCCAACCCCCTGCCAAGCAGGAAACACCATCAAAGCATTCCTGACAGGTGGCTGTCAAGCCTCTGCTTAAAGACCTCCAAAGAAGGAGACTCCACCACACTCCTTGGCAGCAAATTCCACTGTCGAACAGCTCTTACTGTCAGCTCTTACCTCTCAGAACACATCTGGAATGGCAAGGCATTGCACCACGACCCGCTGCCTCATGAGAACCATCAAATTAGCTGCCTCCTCTTATTTCCCTGGATGTAGAATCTATGCCTATAACAGCTGCATAGCAAACATTCAACAGGTGTCATTTTTTATCATGCTACCCTGTGTACCTATGCTGGGCTAAGCCACGCTATTGAATTTGGTTAATGTGTGTCTGCACAGGACAAAGAACCATTGCTTCATTTGCTCAGTGCCACAGCAGATTTAAATGTAACTCTGGCATTAAATGGATCTAAGACCACTACTGATGTTGAGAGAGTGCCCAGAAAAGCACCAGAACACTTAAAAAAATAAAAAAAATAAAGGGGGGTCATCAAAACTTTATTACCCCCAGCCAAAGAGCCATCCCTGTGCTGCAGATGGCCATGTACAGTACAAGAAAGATTTGAGCAACACAATGTGGCTGGCTTAAGTAAATGAGCCAAGCTGCACACTACAAAAGGAAAAGCATGGAACCCCCAGGGATTAAAGGAAATAGATGAAAAACCAATGTGACTTGGAATAATAACACTTTCCTAACACCCTATATTCATACCTTGGCCATGAATCTCATGTTAATTCACCCTGATCTATTGGGAACCAAACATTATTGGCTTCTCTAGAAATGATCACCCACATCCAAAAACCTGTCTTACATTCTCTGCTTGTAAGGAGATCCCTGCTGAATCATATTATGGGTCTAGCACCTGATTTCTAATGGTGTGAACCAAATTCCTTGGCGGAAGTCCCTGTCATTTGCCCGTCTTGAGTCTGCCTTCCAGAACTATACTGCTACAGACCATGGAGGCTCCAGTCTATTTAGCTATAAAAACTACTACCTGCCAATACATTTTCCTCTTCCATGAATGGGTGTAATCCCTCTTCAAACCCATCTACATGAAAATTAGGAGGTCCTGCTGTGGATCAGAGGAAGGAATGAGTTAAATAGGTTTAATTGGTTTTAAACTTGTCATTTATATTGCCTTAACCTGCCCTGGGACCTTACAGTGGAGGGTGGAATGATGATGATGATGAATAATATTAGATTGGAAAGAATAACAAGAATAGCAGCAGCTTTTCAAGTGCTGGTGGGGGAATACCCTCCCTTCCTCAAGATGTAGAAAGTTATATCCAAGCATTTAATATTTCATTAATAAATATTTAACAAGTAAGCACATGTTAGCACTCCTGGGAGATCTTTGCTCCTGTCCCTGTTCTATAGAGGCAAAGATAGAAACGCCATTTCATAGCTGATCTTTCACCTCCGTCTCCCCAGGTGAAGAGGTTGCACCTAAAACCTTTCTGCACCTGTAGCTTCCCGGTTCCTTGGCCTCAATTACAAAGCAGCTTCTTTCCTTCACCCCTCCCCCATCCCTCACCTGAAAACCCAAGAACAGCTCACCTGCCTCTTTGCTTCAGAATTATAACCCCGCACTTTAGGATTCCCCTTGGCATGTAATCACGCCCAACTCCTCGCTCCAGATGCTACATCCCAGGTGCTCTAGCAGAGTCTATCTGAAAGAAGGGCTTGGTCCTTGCAACTCACCTTGCGCAGCCTTCAAGAGGTATCGGTCTTTTGCCCTACAACTCTTGCCTGGCGCTGCTGACACCCCCCAATCTTTGTCAGACTCCTGTCTGCAAGAAGCCAGCAGACCTATTTATAGTGGGGAGACTCCTTCCACCCCTCCCGGCTCCTTCCCCAGCAGGAGCGGGTGAGAGAGAGAGAGAGAGGAAGATGGGGTGGGGGCTCCCTAGCACCGGGAACTGTGACGTAGGTCTTCTCCAGCCCCGTGAAGGGAAGAGGAACGAGAGAGCAGCGGAGTCCTTTTCTGAAGAGATTGCATTAAACATGTACACATATAAAATTGCTGGGGTTGAATTACCGCAAATACGGCAAGGCAGGCACGGGCGCTGTCCGAGGTGCTGAAATCGCCGGTGCTGGCTGGATTGCAACGGGGCTGAAGTTGGTTCCTAGTTTCGGGTTCCTTATTAAACATACAGTAGAGTTGAATGAACGGAATGCGAAGGGTCTCAGTTCCTTCTTCTATGCCCTCCAGTTACCCGGGCTGGGGAAGTGGGGATGGGGAGAAGGAGGATGCTGAGTGGATGAAAGTCCTGCTGCAGCTTTGGGGGGTTCAGTCTGCACGATGTCCAGAGTCCCTTCTAGTTCAAATAACATAGGAACATAAGAATAAATTGCTGAGTCAGGCCAATGGCTCATATAGTCCAGCAGCCTGTTCTCACATTGGCCAACCTGATGCCTGGGGGAAAACCAGGGAGCAGAACATGAACATAAGAACCCTTTCTGGAATACCCTTTCCAGAAACTGGTATTCGGACGCATTGCTGCCTCCAGCTATGGAAGCAGAGCATAGCCATTGTTGCTAGTAGCCCTCAATAGCCTCCATGAATTTGTCCAATGCTTTTGGGTTCCTATACCTGTGGGGGTAGAAGCTATGAGAAGAAACTTGACAAACTAGTCCCTTTCTTTAGGCCAGGGGTAGTCAACCTTTTTATACCTACGGCCCACTAATGCATCTTTCTTGATGGTAAAACTTCTTTAGCGCCCACCAGTGCTCGATGGAAGGAGGATTCACCTTGTGCCACAGAACCCCCTATCGCCCACCTAGAATCCTGAAATTCCCACTAGTGGGCGGTAGGGACCAGGTTGACAATCCCTGGTCTAGGCAATGGTTGTGGCTGGCTAATTATGCACCATGATTAGCACAACCAAAGAAGTTGCTCTGGGCCATAAAATGAACGGGTGGGTCTTGCCCTCCCTCCTCCCCTAAATATTAGGGGAAATAGCAATAGGAGAGTAGTGCGAGTGAGTGAGCTGGACACAGAGACATGCCTGCTCTGGACTGGATCCAAACTTGTGATGAATGATGAAGCACGATCAACGGGGGTGCTAATGCTGTGGGGCATCTTATGCTCAGGTTGTATATAGGTGCAAACAAAACCATATATCCTAAAGACACCACAGTTGACACAGAGCTTCCTTCCAAGGAAGCCAAACCTGGGTAAACACCTGGAACCACCGGATTCTCTCACGGCTCAGAGATTGGGGTGGTGTGTAGCAGTTTGGGCTTGGTTAGTAGCAATAGCAACCACCACAAGTCAATATAGACAGGGGTAGCAGGACTCCTTCCACTGTTCCACATCCCCAGTTTCCCCTCCTGCAGAGTCTTAAAGCTTGGTTTTCTTGGATTTACAAAGTCCTATCCCTTGTTTAGGAGGGAGCAGTGCGGGGAGTGAAGCGTGAGTATTTTATGGAATTTTATTTTACATATTCAAAGCTCAGCTCCTTCCAGACCTGAGAGGTATATTTGACAATATTTCCTCGTCTCTTTTATTCTCACAACATCCTTGTAAGACATAGGGAATCATTACCCCTATTTTACAGATGATGAATTGAGGCTGATGTAGAAGCTATCCAGTATGTCCAGGACCAGTGCTGGCAATTTTTGCGCCCTAGGCGAGGGGGCGGGGCACGTGACGTCATTGCGCATGACGTACGGTGCCCCGCCCCCTGCCCGCCGGGCATCCCGCGCTGCCGTGATTTTCGCCGCTGGTTGGGGCGGCACCAGGTGGCGGCGGGGGGCGAGGGGCAGGCTGGCCAGCGCCCCCTCCATTTTGGCGCCCTAGGCAGTTGCCTAGTTTGCCTAAATGGACGCACCGGGCCTGAGTATGTCTATGGTTCTCTTGTGCTTCCAAACCAATTGTCCATTTTATCTTGCTCCAGCATAATGAGGGAACTCCGTTTAGATATTTTGAGCAGCCAGTACACTTGCGCAGCCTTTATTAAGATCTGTTTTGTAGCTATGAAGGTTCCCTCCACCCTTCCATTTATTTGCTGCTTCCAGTAAAAAATAAAGGATGCCTCATCCCTGCATTGCATTGAAAACCCTCATAAATTCAGTTCCGCCCCCCTCATTTTAAAAAGCATCATGTTTTCTGTGTAGGTACAATTACTTCTGCAAGGCCGTCTTTCCTTAAGTAGACTCTTTTGTACTTCTTAAACCTAAGAATGTCGGTTTGATCCAGCCAGAGTACATGAGGACTGATTTCACCAAAGCTAATAATTAAGTACCACTGATTGGAATAGGGCACAGTTAAACATGCACTCACTTTCCCCCACTGAAATCCACAGATGTTAAATTCACCTAACTTTGCCTTTATTAGGCACTCGCAACATAATCCAAACCCAAGATCTGGGTTTGGTAGAGTGTGACCTTTCCTAAGCTGAGCTGCGGCTCAGAAGGGGCTACACTAGTCTAAGTCCCTTACCTTAGCTCAGCTGGGGCTCAGCAGGCAGAATTTAAGATGGCATAATTTACACTGGGGTAAGTCCCCCAAATGAGGTGTTCCAGGGGGCAGGACAAGGCACACACCTATTCTGAACCCCTTTCAGCTCAGTCACGTGACCCAGTAATGCAGGAGGAAAAGACTGACAAAAAGGTCATATAAATCAAACTCCTCCTGAGCGGTGTTTGGAATAGGGGTAACTTATGCTAGTGCAAATTAGGCCGGAATAAGTTACACTAGCTGTCTATAGCTGGGTTGGTCTTTTAGACACTTTCTCCCATTGTTTACTGTGCTGCTATTTTGTTTCATTTGCTTAGATAACCGCTTCTCATAGGGCGCACCGTCCCACATTGGTGTGGCAGGAGAGGACGGTAAGTGTGGTAGGAAAATTCCAGGACAATCAGAGAAAAGTTTAAACATTTGTATAGAATTATATAGTATCAATTTTTATTTATTTCTCTGCAGAATATGGATAGAGACCTTTTGAAAATGAGAGCAAGAGCATCGAGTGAGTACAATTCTAGTTGTGATCCAGAATCGCCGTTCGAACTGAGTTCTGGAAAAGACTTGCTTATAATTAAATTTTGGGAATGATTTATTTTCTTATGTAGCTGCATCATTTTATACTTTCTGTATGCCCCATGCCCATATTATAAAGTAGTTGTGTTCTATGTTATAAATCAAGCACCATTAGGAGTTGTTGTTTTTTCATTTTCCAATATATTTCTTACCAACAAGAAATCTGGTGTGGTGTGAGCACATTTTTATTCTGAAAGTGTGGCATAGAGGAAAAAAGTTTGAGAACCACAGACTTAGATGAAAACTGATCTTCTGGAACTGACCTCCTTTGGCTCCACAGCCACCTCATGAATGAAAAACCCAAACTTTGATACAGTGGTACCCAGGGGCATAGCAATGGGGGGCGGGGGGCGGTCCGCCCCGAGTGCACTTGGGGAGGGGTGACAGTTGGGCTGGCCCCGCCCTGCGCGGGGCCCGCCCGCCCGCGCCGCCGCTGCTCCCGCAGCACCCTTGCAAGCCGCCGCGCCAAAAGCAGCAGCGGCGGGGCACCCCCCCAGCCGCCGCACACGATCGGCGGCTGGGGGGGTGCCACCGCCGCTGCTTTTGGCGCGGCGCCTCACAAGGGCGCTGCAGAAGCAGCGGTGCCAGTTTGGATGGAGTGCACACGCGTGACTTCGCGCGTGCGCACTCCATCCAACCCGGAACTGCTGCTTCTGCGCCCAAAGCAGCGGCAGGGCACCCCCCTCCAGCCGCCGATCCCGTGCGGCGGCTGGGGAGGGTGCTGCCGCCGCTGCTTCTGCGGCGCCCTTGGGAAGCGCCGCCGCCGTGCCAAAAGCAGCGGCGGGGCACCCCCTCCCAGCCGCCGCATGCTTCGCTTTTCCTTTTTTCCTTTTTTCCGATCGTGTGCGGCGGCTGGGGGGGTGCCCCGCCGCTGCTGCTTTTGGCGCAGCGGCTTGCAAGGGTGCGGCGGGGCACCCCCTCCCAGCCGCCGATCGTGTGCGGCGGCTGAGGAGGTGCCGCCGCCGCTGCTTCTGCGGCGCCCTTGGGAAGCGGCGTGCCAAAAGCAGCGGCGGGGCACCCCCTCCCAGCCGCCGCATGCTTCGCTTTCCTTTTTTAAAAGCGTCTTTCTCCCCGCTGCCGGGCGGAGCCGCCTGCAGGGGCGAGGGGAGGGGCGGGCAGCACAAGGGTGACACCCCTCCTCTCCGCCTCCTCCTCGCTCGCCACCCAGCAGCGGGGGGAAAGCGCTTTTCTCCCCGCTGCCGGGGCGGCGAGCGAGGAGGAGGCGGAGCGGAGGGGTGTCACCCGCTGCCCGCCCCTTGCCTTGCCTCTGCGGTTCGCCCGGCAGTGGGGGGGGGAGGGAAGCGCTTTAAAAAAGCTTTTTTTTAAAGGGCTTTCCCCCCCCCCCGGCGGGGGGCGGGGCCGCAGTGACGGTGCGTCGTGATGTCACGACGTGAAGTCACGACGCCCCGCCCCCAGGGGTGCCTCCACTCGCACCAACCCGGGTAGTGAGGAGGCTTGCTCCGCCACTGGTGGTACCTCGGGTTACAGATGCTTCAGGTTACAGACTCCGCTAACCCAGAAATAGTACCTCGGGTTAAGAACTTTGCTTCAGGATGAGAACAGAAATCGGGCAGTGGCAGCGCAGCGGCGGCGGGAGGCCCCATTAGCTAAAGTGGTACCTCAGTTTAAGAACAGTTTCAGGTTAAGAACGGACCTCCAGAACGAATTAAATTCTTAACCCGAGGTACCACTGTATTCTCATGCCAACTAAAAGAGTTAGGAACATGTTCCAACTTCTGGAGAAGTCAGGCAAGCAGCCAGTCTCACTTTGCACCTGTGCATATGAGGTGAAGCTTACTGAACCCCTCAAACTTACCTGCTTCTGGTAAAACCCTGAATGTGTTCCTGACGGGAATCACAAATTCACTCCCAGACTCTGGACTTTCCCATCATGCATTGGAGACTCTAGTTTCAAGGAAATGTCAAGAAGCCCAGAGCTTGGGGGCAAAATGATCACCTTTTTCACCACTGTTAATTTTATTGCTTTACTGTGCAGAGCACTTAACACAGTGCTTCCTCCATCGCAGCCAAATGTAGAGAGAAGGCAAGGTGTTTTTTTGGGAGGGTTTTTTGGAGCGTGGGGGGCCAAAAAGACAAGGCAGTTGGACAACTCACTGTTCAGCTAACATGTGCACTATTGATTCAAGGTTACATTGACTTACCGGTAGGTTGGAGGGGGCAAATCTGGGCAATTTAGATGTTTCAGATAACTGGCATTCAGATAATGGGACTGTCTCTACTGTCATTTTAAAAATATTCTAATTGGCAATTTATAGGGATCTTTATGTGAAGGGTTGGACTTTGATAGCTTCCTCTCATAACTCGATTATTTTTCCAGGCTACCATTTCATGCATTAAAAATAAGGAATATTTCTCTAGGTGCTTTGTGCGTGATTCATTTCGTGATCTCATGCAGTTTAAGACACCACTTAAGGAGCCCAGATAGTACTCTTGAAAGCAATTTTCTTCCCTTAGTTGAGTACGGAGGATGCCTGCTTTTCTTTGTCTAATCACAAATAAGTGGACCCCCTAAGTATTAACGTAAATTGGAGCTGTAGTTTACTTCACACACTCATCTATGGGGTTTCTTCTCTTTTTTATGGCATCATTCAGCATTTAGGATGGGAATGAGTTATCTATTGTGAGGCTGAGAGGCTGAGAGTTTAACATTCCATTCACAAGGCATGTAAATTTCTCAAAAGAACAGATATAATTCGTGGAACATTGCCTGCATGCAAACTACTTCCTCTCATCTTTTCCATGCTGGATCTTTAAGGTGAGCCACTGAGATCCACAATGGTATCCTGGCTGGTTTGTTTCTTTTTTGCTTTTAAGTCCCCTCCCCCCTCCCCATAAATGAGTGAGTGGACATTGTAAGTCTAGACTCTTTGTTGTTGTTGTTCAGTCGTCCAGTCGTGTCCGACTCTTCGTGACCCCATGGACCAGAGCACGCCAGGCACGCCTATCCTTCACTGCCTCTCGCAGTTTGGCCAAACTCATGTTAGTAGCTTCGAGAACACTGTCCAACCATCTCATCCTCTGCTGTCCCCTTCTCCTTGTGCCCTCAATCTTTCCCAACATCAGGGTCTTTTCTAGGGAGTCTTCTCTTCTAGTCTAGTGTGGTCTAGACTCTAGAGCACACTAAAGTGACCTCCCTGGGGTGCAAGCCTGGGCAGTGTTCATGCAGGTCCTGGGCTGCCTAGACAACAAGACCTCGCCTCTCAGCCTGGCTGAGGGGTCCAAAGGAAAGCAGAGGAAGGCGTTTGGCACCAGCTTGGCTGCAGGAGTTGCTGGAAGGAGGCAAACAAGATGCCATCTAACCATCTTAGGGACTCCACTCTGGATTTGTGTCGGGTTTGCTCCTTAGCCCTTTCTTCTCTCAAAGATACCCCTCAAGGCAGCGGACATTTAGGCAGGGGCATAGCAACGTGGGTGCGGTGGGGCGGTGTGCTTCCGGTGCCACGTCTCCGGGGGTGACAAGGCATACAGGTTGCTGGCGGCGGCGCTACAGCGCCGTACTGACGGTGCCGGGATCCTCTGCTCGCAGCTGCAGCCGCATGTAGAGGATCCTTCGTTCGTGGCTGCAGCCGCGAGCAGAGGATCCCGGCACCATCAGTATGGCGCTGGAGCGCCGGCGGCGGCAACCCACTACATAGCACGCATGTGCAGCGTCGCTACCGTAGCGACTCTGCACATGCGCGCTACGTAGCAACACCCCACCCCCTGGGTGCACGTCATGTTTGTGCACGTCATGCTTTCTACACCTCTGAGTTTAGGATCAGTGTTTTCCTTCTCCTGGATGGGCTGCCTTCCCAGGATGATGAGCCCCATCTGCCCCTCACTTCCCTCTGCTGCCCCTCCACTAATAATAATAATAATAATAATAATAATAATAATAATAATATTCCCTTAGAAATGTCACCTCTTGGCTTTCTTCTGAAACCAGAGTCTCTTTTGAAGCCCTCCTTAATGCTGAATGAGTGACCACTTTTACCTTTCTGGACTCTGCTGAGATTGGACACTGGGACAAAGACAATTGAAGCATCTCATTCAGAGACAAAGAGCAGAAGCCGTCAATTGCTAGTAATCAAAGCCGTCATCTTTTGTAAGATGGAGTCTCATGAAACTCCATCATTTCTAATGATGTGCAATGATAACTCTTGCTATTGTGTGGGAAAGTGCAACCCAGCTGTAGGCTTGTGGCTCCCCCCCCCCTTGTTTACTTTCCTCGTGGATTTGGAATGGGGAGGCTGCATTACATGATGGGATACAGAATTTATATTATAAGTTTATGGCATTGTGGGCAGGGGCGGAGGAAGGGGGGTGCAGTGGAGGCGGTCTGCCCCCGGGTGTCACCACTGAGGGGTGGTGGTGACAAAATGCCAGGTGGCACTCACCGCGGGGCCGGCAGCACACCCGAGCCTCGCGTCTCTCCTGGGAGTCACGCAGTGGCTTGGGCGCCCGCAGGCTCCGTGCTGCCCCCAAACAGTCCACCCGCCACCCCCCCTCCAGCTGTAGGGTGGCTGAATGAGAGGAGGCAGGCAGAATCCTCAGAGGCTCCGCGGGTGGCTGGCCCTGCCCCTGTGGGCTGCTGGCCCTGCTCCTGGGCTCAGGGCACGCATGCCACCCCAGGCGCCCGATCGGCTTGCTCCGCTGCTGATTGTGGGGCATTTGATGTTGCAAATGGCAGGTGAGAAATGTGAAGTTTATCAGGATATGCAAACAGAGCATGGCATCATCTATGGGCTCATCCATACTTGTCCTGTGATATCTAGGCACAGGTCTGAGGGATTTTTCTTTTGTCCCTGCATTCCCCAGGAAAACCTGCTCTTTACTGCTGAAGTGGAAGAGACGTCAATCTGCAGAAACTCCAACTGATGTTTGTTCTGATTCAACAGTAAACAGTGGGTTTTCCTGGGGAAAGTAGAGGAACCAAAGAAAAACCTTTCAGACCTGTGCCTAGAATCACGGGACAAGTGGAAGTGTGCCTGAGCCCATTTCATGAATTCACACAACTCATTTCCAAGCTCATATTTGTTTGCATTGTAGGCAACAAAGACAGACAGATAAATATGCTTTGCCTCAATGATTTGAGGCAGCAACACTTCTGAATGCCAGCTGCTGGAAACTGCAGTGGGGGAAGACAGCTCTGTGCCCAATCCTGCTTGTAGGTTTCCCACGGGCATCTGGTTGGCCACTGTGAGAACAGGATGCTGGACCAGATGGGCCTGATCCAGCAGCCTCTTCTTCTATCCTTATGTTCTGAAATGGCACCATCTTCGAATCCCCGCGACGAGGTGAGCTCCCGTTGCTCGGTCCCTGCTCCTGCCAACCTAGCAGTTCGAAAGCACGTCAAAGTGCAAGTAGATAAATAGGTACTGCTCCGGCGGGAAGGTCAACGGCGTTTCCGTGCGCTGCTCTGGTTTCGCCAAAAGCGGCTTAGTCATGCTGGCCACATGACCTGGAAGCTGTATGCCGGCTCCCTCAGCCTATAGAGGAAGAAGAAGAAGAAGAAGAAGAAGAAGAAGAAGAAGAAGAAGAAGAAGAAGAAGAGGAGGAGGAGTTTGGATTTGATATCCTGCTTTATCACTACCCGAAGGAGTCTCAAAGCGGCTAACAACCTCCTTTTCCTTCCTCCCCCACAACAAACACTGTGAGATGAGTGAGGCTGAGAGACTTCAGAGAAGTGTGACTAGCCCAAGGTCACCCAGCAGCTGCATGTGGAGGAGCGGGGATGCGAACCCGGTTCACCCGATTACAAGTCCACCACTCTTAACCACTACACCACACTGGCTGAGCGCCACAACCCCAGAGTCATCCACGACTGGACTTAACGGTCAGGGGTACCTTTACCTTTATGTATGGGACACTTTACAGCAGCATCTGCCAACCTGAGTCTCTTCAGGAATTTTGGACTACAACTCCCACCCATCCCAGCAGGACTGGGCAATGTTCAAGGATGATAGGAGTTGTAGCAACATCTGGGCAGTCACTGACACCCAAACCCTGCTCTAGAAGATCTTAAGGACTGTGGGCAAACAGAGATTCAGCAACAGATGGAAGGGCAAAGGGGCAGTCTATGGCAACCCTCTTTGGGGAAGCCAGATCGACTAAACTCTCAGTTTGGGACCAGCAGCTTCCATTTCTGGTGAGCCCAGAAGGCTCACTGAATTATGTGCAAGGTGGGTGGGAAGAAATGACATTCATCCTGCATTTTTGCACCATTGCTCTCCTTGCCCTTCCTTTCACAGCAGTCTCAGTCCATTTCCTCCCCGTTGTGCGTGGGAGAAATTTCAGCAATTGCAGACGTATTATATTAAATCTGAAAGCATATATTGCCAAGGGATATATTAGGGGGCCTTTGATCCTGTAGCAGACTACGAGCGGTAAAGATCTTGGCACTTTCACAGAGCCTCACTGAAGCCAAAGGAAATTTGATTGCCGGACCGGGATGTTCATTTGTTCATTGATTGGGAGCTGGGGGTGAGGTGGGGAGGGAAGCGAGGTAGAAAAATTCATACTTTGAAGGAGTTCCGTTGACTCATGCAATCCAACCCTCTTTTCATTAATAAAACACTTGTGATATCTCAAGTAGTGTCTAATGAATTAGGAGGCGAGTTGTTTATATAACATGGAGAACAGAAGAAAAGCTCTGCAAGATCAGACCACTGCCAGCCTCCCAGTGGCCAGCCAGAGGTCTATGGGAAGCCCATAATGTCAGGGCCTGGACAGAGGAGGAATGGTGGAGACCGCCTCCCCAGCCTGACCTTTCCAGAGAAGAGGAGGACAGTGTAGATTTACAACAGATTTGTAGATTTACATCTGAAGGCAGCCCTGTTTAGGGAAGTTTTTTATGTTTGATGTTTTATCGTGTTTTTAATATTCTGTTGGGAGCCGCCTAGAGTGGCTGGGGAAACCCAGCCAGGTGGGCAGGGTATAAAGAAATTATTATTATTATTATTAGAACTAAACCGACCATAGGTCTTTGTTCCTTGTACCAGCATACATCCCCTCAGGAAATGGGCTCTCACTATAACAAGGACTGTTAAAATCTGGCATGAATGTGCTACTCACCAGCTGAAGGACTGTTTCAAGAGAAACAATTGAAATATTTTCGAGCATTCAATTCTATGCTACCGGTATATCAATCCCCGCACAAGTAATGTTTTGTGTTGTTTTTATGGGAAAGCATCCAATTTCATTGTATTGTATCTGTGCAATGACAATAAAGAAATCTTAAATCTTAAATCTTAAATCTTAAATCTTTTAAATCTTTTAAATCTTTTAAATCTTTTAAATCTTTTAAATCTTTTAAATCTTTTAAATCTTTTAAATCTTTTAAATCTTTTAAATCTTAAATCTTAAACAGTGGTTTGCCAGAGGTCACAGCTCAGAGGCAGATGAGAGGGAAAGCTGGGAAATAAAGGGAGAGGAGGAGGAGGAGGAGGAGGAGGAGGCAGAGTCAGAGCAGCTGGCTAAGATGTTATCACTAGAAAGCATTCCAGACCCCCCTCCTAGAACCTGGCGAGTACTGAAAGTAGGAGAGCAAAGGGCTCAGAGACAGATGGCCCTAAATGGCAACTGTAAGGTGGGTGGTACTGTTGACGAATGAGGAAGTAGGAGAGAAGGTGGGCGGAGAGTTAATCAGAGCAACACCATTACTCCAAGAGGCTGCCTTTCTAAGCCTCTCTCTGTGAATATTGAATAAACAACATTGGTAAGAACTTTCCTTGTCTTATCCATTCCTGGCAACCTACCGTGGAGGAGGGGGGGGGGGTTGGATCCTCTGACGCCTGACACATAAGCCGCACATAAGGACCATGCCACTCCTTGCCATTGTTTGCCAGCGACTGGTACCCAGAGATATCCATGCTGCCTCCTGGAGTCTTAATTAACCGGGCCTCTCCATGTTGCAGTGTGTTTGTCTTAGGTTAAGGATGCACCATCAGAAACAGAGAGCCTAAGCATTCCGGATCCATGGAGCACCTATTACACAATTCTGCAAACCTCTGAGCTTTGCAAAACGGCAGCTTGCATTAATCCACTCACCCTGCCCCAAATCCAAATACAGCTTGAGCTTCCGGCATTTTACCCTGAGAGGAGTCTGCCCTTTGGGTGATCTACCCCAGTGGTAGCTGAAGCTGCAGATACTGTTGGATGATGACCACTGCTGTCATTTCTGACCATTGGCTCTGCTGGCTGGGGCTGTTGGGAGCTGGACTCTACTGACATCTGGAGGGCACCATGTTCAGCTATCCCTGATTCTAGCCAACTATGGCCAAGCGTGACTGGCAGCAGCTGTCTGGAAGGGGGCATTTCTCAGCCCTTCGTCCCTTTGTCACTAGAGAGGCCAGGAATGTAGGAGAATTCAGACATGCTTGCAGCACAGTTGAGTTTTCCACTTGGATATGTGTATGGCTTTGTATCCAGGCAGTTTCAGGAAACTGTGAATAACAGTGAATAAATGGCCAATTTGCAGAGGTACCTGCTACTGAGCTCATGGGGGTGTGTGTGTAAATCTGTGCGCACAGTGCAAATGATTGTCCCAGAAACTGTAGAGTGGGATGGAAGAAATACTTTGGCCAAGAAGCTCTGCTTTATTACAGAAGTAGGCCTGAATATCTTTCCCAAGGGGAGGAAGGCTTTTGTCAAGCAAGACAATACAATGAAGTTACAAGATTTGTTACTCCATGCAGCTAGTAACATGCGCTGGGGGATGTTTGGGGGCCTCCCTGTAAGGCTTAGGGTTGCATTAACCCCTAAAACAACAGAAAACTCTTTCTGCGTGTGTTTTGTCTTTACCAATACAGTGGTACCGTTCCGGAGCCCCGTTCGCATCATGAGCAGCGCGTAACATGAAGCGCGCATCTGCGCATGTGCGCAACGTGATTTGGCGCTTCTGCGCATGATGGCATTTTGTGCGTCTGCACATGCTCGAACCGCCAAACCCGGAAGTAACCCATTCTGGTACTTCCGGGTTTGGCGCGTTCGTAACCCATGACGAACGCAACACGCAGCCCTCGTATCACTAGGTACGACTGTAGAGAGCAAGTTTTAGATGTGAGCAAAGACAAAGTTAAAGGTATCTGAAGAAGTGTGCATGCACACGAAAGCTCATACCAAGAACAAACTTAGTTGGTCTCTAAGGTGCTGCTGGAAGGAATTTTTTTATTTTGTTTTGTTTCGACTATGGCAGACCAACAAGGCTACCTACCTGTAACTAAAGTTAAAGGAGCCAATCAGCAAGCAGGAAAAGGTTTTGGAGATGTTGGGGATCAGAGAGAAGGTTCATTTCTTCCCTGGACACCATCATAGCTTCAGCTCTCATTCAAACAGTTTCCCTCCCTGTCATTTTGGGCTACAACTCGTCTCTTATCTGGAACACACACAGAGAGAAGAAAACCTTTCTTTTATAGTCTGTTCTTACTGCTTGCACAAGGTTAGCTTTTTCTTTGCTTATTAATTTATCTTACTTGTTTGGGGGAGATTTTATTTTGCCTTTTCCAGAAATCTTCTTTTTGATTATTACACAGAACTAGAACTTTTCCTGAGCATTGGCCTATGAATAGCTTTGAATATTCCTTTGACAGCTTTGCAGAGATTTAATTGATTTATAGATTATCTTGTTTCCAGGCGATGTTCCGTATTATATTTTCTAAACATTTTCTGTTTGGATTTTTCTAGATCCTATGTTCTGGACACCAGATTGACCTCTAGCAAAAGGTAAAGGTAAAGGACCCCTAGACGGTTAAGTCCAGTCAAAGGCGACTAAGGGGTGCGGTGCTCATCTTGCTTCAGGCCTAGGGAGCCGGCGTTTGTCCACAGACAGCTTTCCAGGTCATGTGGCCAGCATGACTAAACCGGTTCTGGCGCAACGGAACACCGTGACAGAAACCAGAGCGCACAGAAACGCCATATACCTTCCCACCACAGCGGTACCTGTTTATCTACTGGCACTGGTGTGCTTTCGAACTGCTAGGTTGGCAGGAGATGGGGCAGAGCAATGGGAGCTCACTCCGTCACGGGGATTCGAACCGCCGACCTTCCGATTGGCAAGCCCAAAGGCTCAGTGGTTTAGACCACAGCGCCACCCGCGTCCCTATTGATAGCTTTATGATCTGGTCTCCCCTGCTTTTGAACCCATCCAAGTTGCTGGCATTCCCACCACATCACGTCTCTCCTGTCCTGCTTCCTGCAGGGGTGTGTGGCTACTTTCTCTAGCCTTATGGGATACCAGTACCACCAGAAGCAGCGCGGGAAGCAGCTGTCCGAGGTCAGCTGTCCCTAGTAACATGCATCTAAGACCGCAGGAGCCTGTTTCCTAGAATTCCACTCTGGATTTGTAGCCTTGGAGGCGTTTACGTGGGTCAGTGTAGGATTCAGCAGTGGTTAAATCATTAATCTTAATCTGACATATTTTAATCCTTTCATGTAATAAGCATTTTATTGTTTATTAGATTTTTTTCACTCCCCAAGATTTATCTCTGCGTAATCTGCTGTTGATTTCCCCGCGGAACTATTATTAAGCTTATATCTTTGATAAACGGAAATGCATCTACTGGTCTCCTGCTGATGCATTTAAAACAAATCTTTTCCAAGTGGATTATTACCTCTCAGGTCTTGCTTGGTCATCACCACCCCCTCGCCCACTGGGACAAATGAACAACTTCACTTTCGGAATCTGGCAACCTCCCCCCCCCCCCTTAGCCTACTCTACCCAAAAAACTTAGTGGGACATTATATGATGTCGACTTTTCACCGAGCTCCTATTCTGATTTGTTTGTGGTAGGTTATATGACATCGAGTCCAGCACTTTCCAGAGCATTTTTACACCCCTTCCCACGCCACAAAAAGTTGTGGAAGTTTTTCCAAGTCCACTTTAATTGCACAGCCTGAATTGGCCACTAGGAAGCTGAATCCTGCCTGGAAAAGAGCAACAGCCCCTAGAACAGTGATGGCTAACCTTGACACTCCAGATGTTTTGGGACTACAACTCCCATCATCCCTGACCACTGATCCTGTTAGCTTGGGATGATGGGAGTTGTAGTTCCAAAACATCTGGGGTGTCAAGGTTAGCCATCACTGCCCTAGAAGCAGCCCAAGAACATGCTTTGTTTCCTCAAAAGGTGGGAGCCCTCAGTGGCTACATCAGCCACCCCCGACCTGCTAGTTTCCAGATGTTTTGGGGTACAATTCCAAGCAGCTCCAGCCTCGGCTGCTGGGAGTTTAGTCCCAGACATCTGAAGGGGGCACCTGGATGGGGAAGCCTGGGTTTGTGGATAATGGTGCAGTTTCCTGTCTCAAAAGACTTTCAGAAGCCTTTTATGTGGGAAATGTCTTCGATATAACCAGCTGTAACCTGGAGGTGGGTGTTTTGATTTGATTTGCGCAGCTACAACGCACCAAGTCTATTTTAGGAAAGCCCCTTCCGGCATTTCTATTCTCTTGGGTCTTCTCAGAAACTCTGGGTCGAAAAACTGCAGAGAATCTTCTCCAATCTCTTCAGAGTCTGAGTCACAAAGACCTTGAGCAACGAGTCATCCCTCGCCCGAGCCTCTTCCCCATTACAGGCCTGAAAGCTGGCTGGTGCCTCTGTGTGAAGACCAGCTTTTCGAGTGCGTCGCATACCGCATCGCGGAGCAAGGGACCCAGGCGGAGAATGCAGTTCGTTTGCCGAGGACAATGTATTTTTGCAGGGCACAGTGACATGTGAAAAGAACATGGCGCTGACAGGAAAAGCAGCAACCTTGAGCCCCATTCATTGCTCTGCATCATCAACTCACTGCCCTTTATTTAGAAATGAGAATTCCGGCTAAACTTTAGGAAGAACTTTCTGGAGGTAAAAACTGTGGTGGACTCTTCTTTCCTTGGAGGTTTTTAAGCAAAGGTTGGATGGCCACCTGTCACTGATGCTTTAGCTGCGATTCCTGCATTGCAGGGGGTTGGACTAGAGGACCCTTGGGGTCCCTTCCAACTCTATGATTCTATGGCTTTATGATTTAACGTTTTTGCTTTTTTGTTTTTCATAACACTAGAACCCACAGACATCCGATGAAGATGAGTGCTGGAAGATTCAGGAAAGATAAAAGAAAGCACTTCTCCATGCAGCATGTAGTTAAACTGTGGAACTCACTTCCACAGGAGACAGTGATGATGACCAACCTCGATGGCTTTAAAAGACAAATTCATGGAGGAGGAGGCTATCAGTGGCTACTAGCCACAATGGCTATGTTCTCCCTCCACTGTCAGAGGCAGCATGGCAGTTGCTAGAAACTGCCAGGGTTTGCACACTTATTTTTATTTTAGTAAATGTATATCCTGCCTTCCCATTTAAGGATGTCCAAGGCAACTAACAATACAATTCAGGGCAGGCGAAAGAAAGCGCTTCTTCACACAGTTAAACTATGGAACTCTCTTCCACAGGAGGCTGTGCTGGTCACCAGCCTAGATAGCTTTAAAAGAGGATTGGAGAAATTCATGGAGCAGAGGGTCATCAATGGCTACAAGCAAGGATGTCTCTGGCTGCTGTCAAAAATTCTGCTCACTGTGCACGCCCAGTGCTGGGCTTTTAAAGAGCAACTAATCTGACACTAATGAAGCTGTGCTGATGTGAACAGCCAGGATGGGGAAGGGCTGTGAAATGCATTCTTCTTCTTTGGTGATCACTCGTAGCTGAGGAAGATATTGTCTTCCATAAACACGGTTTCAATAATGAGTCCGTATTAACTGTGGAGGCCAATTCTGGATCCACACGTCCTTCCATAGTGGGGACATAGGTTTCCATGCGGGACTTAATCACGGTGAGGGTTTGCCAAGCATGCTTTCTTCTTAGCACGTTTCTCCATTTCGTCCTGAGTTCGAGCGTCTTCAAAGTCCATGACACCTTTGGTAAAGGCTGTTCTCCAACTGGAGCGCTCACAGGCCAGTGTTTCCCAGTTGTCGGTGTTTATACTACATTCTTTTAGATTTGCCTTGAGAGAGTCTTTAAACCTCTTTTGTTGACCACCAGCTTTACGCTTTCCATTTTTAAGTTCGGAATAGAGTAGTTGCTTTGGAAGACGAGATAATCAGACATCCGCACAACATGACCAGTCCAACAAAGTTGATGTTGAAGACTCATTCCTTCGACACTGGTGATCTCTGCTTCTTCCAGTACACTGGTATTAGTTCGCCTGTCTTCCCAAGTGATGTGTAAAAATTTTCAGAGACACCGTTGATGGAATCTTTTGAGGAGTTGGAGATGGCGTTTATAAGTGGTCCATGTTTCACAAGCATATAGTAAGGTTGGTAGTACAATACCTTTGTAAACAAGCATTTTGGTTTCCCTGCGAATGTCCCGGTCCTCAAACACTCTGCACTTCAATTGGGAGAAAGCTGCACTCGCAGAGCTCAGGCGATGCTGGATTTCGGCATCAATGTTGGCCCTTGTGGAAAGATAACTGCCTAGGTAGGAGAAGCAATTGACATTTTCCAACGTTACGCCATTGAGTTGGATTTGTGGCGCTGCAGAGGGGTTATTTTGTACTTGGTGCAGCACTTTGGTTTTTTGGATGTTGAGTGATAGGCCAAGCTTTTCGTGAGCTTCTGCAAAGATATTTAGGATGGTTTGGAGGTCATCCTCTGAGCGTGTGCACACTACGTTGTCATCAGCATACTGAAGCTCAATGACGAAAGTTATGCTAACCTTACTCTTTGCTTTCAGCCTGCTCAGATTGAAGAGCTTTCCATCTGTTTCCCTTCGACAAAGTGTAGGATCATGGCAATGAAAATAATGACTAGAGATGGGGCAATAACACAACCCTGTTTAACACCTGATCCCACTCTGAATGGTTCACTTTGAGAGCCATTGTTATCTGCGATTGTTGCTGTCATATTATCATGGAGGAGCCGAATGATGTTTACAAATTTATCTGGGCAGCCAATTTTCAAAAGGACAGTCCACAGGGCATTACGATTTACAGTGTTGAAAGCCTTAGTCAGGTCAATAAATGCCATATACAGGGGTTGGTTTTGCTCTCTGTATTTTTCTTGAAGCTGTCGAGCAGTGAAAACCATGTCCACTGTCCCCCTAGAAGGCCGAAAACCATTTTGGGATTCAGGAAGGGTCACCTCGGATATTGTTAAGAGACGGTTTGCTAAGATCCTTGCAAGAATTTTGCCGACCGCAGCTAATAGAGAGATGCCTCAATAGTTTCCACAATCCATTCTGTCACCTTTTTTAAATAGATTGATAATTTTGGCATCCCTAAAGTCTGCTGGGATCTCTTCTCTTTCCCAGATTTTTTTGATGAGCTTGTGAAGTTATTGTGTAAGTTCAATTCCGCCCACTTTGAAGATATCGGCAGGTATCCCATCTGGTCCACTGGCTTTGTTGTTTTTCATTTGGTTAATAGCTGTGCACAACTCTCCCAGATTTGGAGATACTGCAAGCTCATCTCTAACTTGTTTTTGCGGAATTTGTGAGGGGACCTCAGCAGCTATGGGGGAGTTGCGGTTAAGGAGATGTTGGTAATGTTCTTTCCAGCGCAGTGCAATAGCTTCTTTATCTTTTAGAAGTGTGATACCGTCTGCTGAGCATAGGGGGCATATGCCATGATTTATTGGCCCATAGATGCTCTTTGTGGCTTCAAAGAAACTCTGTGCATCATGAGTGTCGGCTAAGTGCTGGATCTCTTGAGCTTTTTTTTATCCACCAGGTGTTTTTTAGTTTTCTGGTTCTTCTTTGACCCTCAGCCTTAGCGTTGGCATAGGTTTTTTTTCTTAGTGGCACAGTTTCTATGTTTTTGCTAGATCTGAAAGGCCTTCCTTTTCTTGTCAATCATGCGTTCAATGTCACTGTCATTCTCATCAAACCAGTCCTGGTGTTTCTTGGTTTGGTATCCAATAGTTTGTTCACAGGCTGCAATAATGGATGTTTTTAGCTTGCTCCAGGGTTCCTTGATGTTATCAGGGAATTCTGAAAGCAGGTGGTCTTTGGGAGGTGACACACACACACACACACACACACACACACACACACACACACAAGTCCAATGTGCTCTAAGGAAGTAATGTGAGCACACTTTATGTGTGGGGACCCCCACTGTTGCAGCTAGCCCCGATCCTGGGCTGAATAGGCCGCTGACCTGATCCCTGATCTTTGTGTTCCTAAAAGTTCTAAAAAGGGCACCCAGTAAACCTGTGGAGGGTGGGAAGCAAAGTATAAAACAATAAAACCAAACAGACAGATGAAAACACATCATCATTCAGAGGGATGTACCAATGTCTGCCAAAACAAGATGGGTCGTTTTGAAGCAACAAAAGGTCGTTAAAGAGGGGTGCCAAGATGGATCGCTCCTGGCAGGCTTCTCAGAACTTCTGGCAAGCACCGAGATGCACCGGCTCGTGACGGTGATAATATGGCAAAACTTCCACTTGGGAACTTCCACTGCCGGTCCGCCTCCCCTCCCCGTCTTTTGTGAACGATGCATTTGTTGCTCCCGACACAACAACAGGAGGATCGCCTAGGGATTAATTATAGACTTGTGTGTACTTAAGCATGTCACTTGTCACATTTTAATGAATGGCGGAGTGTTTAGGAAGCTTTTCGAATGGAATCAAACTGAGAAATGAACCTCCAGACTCACTCAAGGAGATCGTTGTCTCTCCTTGTTGACTCACCTAGGCTTTTGCTACAAGCACATGGGGTAGGCGGGTCTCCCAGAGGTCACAGAGACTGGCAATTAAAGCTGTCACGCTGCAAGGTATCTTGCCTGGATCCACCTGATCTATGCTGATCTGGGGACCATGAAGCTGAATCATACTTGTCTAGCATGTCTCTTAAAAGAGGAGCATGTCTGTTTACTTTTGGCATTTGGAGTTTTATGTCTGGGGAGGCAGGTGGGGGCAGGGGGAGAGGAATGGAAACAAGATTTTGTCTCTTCCATTCTTTCTCACCCCTTGCAATGTGGCAGCAGGTGAGACCTGTGAAACAGCTGGATTTTATATTTTCCCAAACAGGGAACAGGTGGGCCAGCCTTCTTCCCTGTATCACAAGGTACAAGGGGAATTGTGTGCAGAGGAAGGCGACCGACATGACCAAGGATCTGGAAACCAAGCCTGATGATGAATGGTTGAAGGAGATGGGTATGATTAGCCTGGGGAAAAAGGAGACTGAGAGGATAGCCATCTTCAAATATCTCAAGGGCTGCCTCGTGGAAGATGGACCAAGCTTGTTTTCTCCTGCTCCAGAGGATAGGAGTCGAATCAATGGCTTCAAGTTATGATGATGATGATATAATAATAATAATAATAATAATAATAATAATAATAATAATAATAATAAATTTATTATTTATACCCCGCCCATCTGGCTGGGTTTCCCCAGCCACTCTGGGAGGCTCCCAACAGAATATTAAAATGCAACAATCTATAAAACATTAAAAGCTTCCCTAAACAGGGCTGCCTTCAGATGTCTTCTAAAAGTCTGGTAGTTGTTTTTCTCTTTGACATGGGATGGGAGGGCGTTCCACAGGGCGGGCACCACCACCGAGAAGGCCCTCTGCCTGGTTCCCTGTAACTTGGCTTCTCGCAGTGAGGGAACCACCAGAAGGCCCTCGGAGCTGGATCTCAGTGTCCGGGCTGAACGATGGGGGTGGAGACGCTCCTTCAGGTATACTGGGCTGAGGCCGTTTAGGGCTTTAAAGGTCAGCACCAACACTTTGAATTGTGCTCTGAAACATACTGGGAGCCAATGTAAGAAAGGAGATTCCAACTAAACTCCAGGAAGAACTTTCTGACAGTAAGAGATGTTTGATAGTGGAACAGTCTCCCTTGGGAGGTGGTGGGCTCTCCTTCTTTGGAGTTTTTTCAGCAGAGGTTGGATGGCCATCTGTCATGGATGCTTTAGCTGAGATTCCTGCAATGCTGGCAGTTGGACTAGATGATCCTTGGGGTCCCTTCCAACTCTAAGAATTTATGATTCTATGAAACCCATAGAGTATCTGGCACAGTCTCTTTTGGATGCATTTATATTTGATTTACTCATCCCTTTTTGCAAAAAGATTTCTCAAATTCATGCCCAGTTGGTGTGACAGGGCCTTTTCCTGGCCACCTTTCTTCCTGACATGTTTGGAATCGTGTGTTTCCATGCCAGAAATCCGAATTGGTACAGTCCAGACATGAGTTTGCCGCCTAGCCTGTTGTTTTGTGGGGTCTTCACCCATGCCGCAACCCTCTCCCCCACCCCCCGAACAGGGGCGGAATTAGGCAATGTTAGACTGCCCACTTAATGGACTTATCTGAAGAGGGGAATGTGAAAGTGTAATTGCTCCACTTGAGTAATGAAAGGATGCATTAAATATTATTAAAGTATATTATCGTATTCAAGATTGGTCGCCTCCAGACTGTCAGTATTTTGTAAGAGGGGTTCAAGCACACACCAGGAAATCAGGATTGACTGAAGGTGCATTAACGTGCTCTTTCACCCTCATGCAACACATCCACTTTTTTAAAAGTGGAGGTTTTTTTGCAGTTAGAAAGTGACAGGGATTTTTTTGGTAGCCCCACCCCACCCCACAAAATGCCCTGTGCTTAAAGGCATACATGCATGCTAGCATATCACCCACAAGTGCTTTTTAAAAAGTATTTTTATTAAAGATTTCTTGATTTACAAAAGTATGTGCCATGTCTCTCTCTCGTATTTTTTCCATGTATCCTTTTTACAAATCAGTTTCATTTGTTGAGACATTAGGAAGAAAGGGGGGAAAGAGGTGGATGAGGGGGAGATGGGGGGGTCGGGTGGTGATGCTTCTATTTTACTTAATATACGTAGGGTTTGATATCAGCGTTGCTTGTGCAGGTTCTCTGTTGTTCTCTTGTGTTCCTTTGGTGGTGAGAGAGATTGGGGTTGGCCTAGGGTGTGGTTGTTCATTTGTGGTTGGCTGTGGTGGTCTTTGTTTTCATGTGTGAGTAGGGTGGGTGGGTGTTTTGGATCAGGTTAGCCATATTGATTTGTATGCTGTTGGTGGGTTTTTGTCATTATCTTGTTGGGCTGTGTATGTGATAAAGGGGAGCCATACCGGGGTGAAGGCGTCTTCTTCTATTTGTCCCCATGTCAGTTTCAGCTTATTGGTTAGTTTTCCTAGTAAGGCTGTTTCCCATACTATTTGGTACCATTGGTCCATGCTTACTCCTGACAGGTCTCTCCAGTGTCTGGTTATGATGTTTCTGGCTGCTGAAAGTAGGTGGGTTATGAGTTCTTTGTGGTGTAAGTGGGCATTATTGTCTTGGAAGAACAAGTGCTTTTTTATGTCACAGAGTTTGCTGTTGAGTACAAGCTCCCCCTGCCCCCATCAGGGACTGGCAGGGCGCCAACAAGGGTGCACGGGGGTGGGGGGTGGGAAGCAGGGTTGGAGTCTGACTCGGGAGACGGGGCCACCAGTCAGGAGGCAAGAGTCAGAGGCAGGGGAAGCTTCAGAGCTGGAGAGAGGCAAGTCAGGTCAGCCAAGGGCCAGGTGCTTCCCCGCCCTCTCCTGCCCCACTGTCTCCCAGAACTGTGGGAATGTTCAGGGTGGCAGGAGAGGATATATTGTTTATTAATATCCTTCCTAACTTCCCAGTAGTAATGTACGGAAGTGAGAGCTGGGCCATAAAGAAGGCTGAACGCTGAAGAATTGATGTTTTTGAATTATGGTGCTGGAGGAGACTCTTGAGAGTCTGCAAGAAGATCCAACCTATCCATTCTGAAGGAAATCAGCCCTGAGTGCTCACTGGAAGGACAGATCCTGAAGCTGAGGCTCCAGTTCTTTGGCCACCTCATGAGAAGAGAAGACTCCCTGTAAAAGACCCTGATGTTGGGAAAGATGGAGGGCACAAGGAGAAGGGGACGACAGAGGACGAGATGGCTGGACAGTGTTCTTGAAGCTACCAACATGAGTCTGACCAAACTGTGGGAGGCAGTGGAAGACAGGAGTGCCTGGCGTGCTCTGGTCCATGGGGTCACGAAGAGTCAGACACGACTAAACGACTAAACAACAACAACTTGCACTAGCAAGTTCCTTTGCTTAGCAGAGTTTACATTCCCCTTTTACATGCACTATTATACAATTCAGTCTGTCTCAGATTGAATTGTATGATCCTGCTAAGTTCCCTTGAATCCCTCTGAAAAGAATAAACACGCCACAATCTTATTCATAAGTCAATAGAAGAAGTTTACTGACATCAGTTCACAGTTGGATCCCCTGAAGGCAGACTTCGTTACAAATATGTACATGTGGATCTACCCCATATTGGGGGGGGGGAGATAATCCCATGGCTTCTGCTAAAAGCTGGTCAAACGAAGAAGGAAGTGAAAAAGAGGGAAGGGTGCTGCGCGACTCTTCCTTTTGTTACCTGGACAGGTTAGGTCACACCCACCTTCTATCACATGCAAAAGGAAGGATGCTGCAGCCCAGGAGGAACAGGAAGTTCCCTTGCATGTCCACTCTAGGAAAAAAAGGAATGTTGTATTTGACAGCTCCCAGTGGATTACATCCCACAAGAACCAGAAGAAGAAGAAGAAGAGTAGTTTGGATTTGATATCCCGCTTTATCACTACCCTAAGGAGTCTGAAAGCGGCTAGCTTTCTCCTTTCCCTTCCTCCCCCACAACAAACACTCTGTGAGGTGAGTGGGGCTGAGAGACTTCAAAGAAGGGTGACTAGCCCAAGGTCACCCAGCAGCTGCATGTGGAGGAGCGGAGATGCGAACCCGGTTCACCAGATTACGAGTCTACCGCTCTTAACCACTACCCCACACTGGGATTGATGAATTTCACCACCTGAAATTTGCAACTTGGGGGTCCCAATCTGCATTCACCATTCTCAGGTTAGACAGTCCTTGAAACGCCCCTCACCTGGGCGAGGGCTCCCTTCAGGTGTGTTGTCCTTCAGGTGTGGTCACTGTGGGAAAACAAAGACATATTTGAAAGGCAAGCTGAAATATACTCGGAGTCGAGTGTGGATTTCATGTTCTTTATTCAGCTCATAGTAGTGAGGAATGGAAGTTCCCCCAGAATGTCTGCTTTATATACATTATTTACACAATGGGCCCCACGTGATTGGCTAATTCCGGGATACTCCTGTAGGCCAATCAGGTTGCGGATTCACTTCCACCATGTGGAGGAGCGGAGATGCGAACCCGGTTCACCAGATTACGAGTCTACCGCTCTTAACCACTACACCACACTGGGATTGATGAGGGATGAGCAGAGGAAGCTTCCACACGGGCATAGTCTCTGGCTGCATGTGTGCAGCCCGTCAGGGGAAGGTACATTAACTGATGGAGGAGGAGGAGGTCCCTGTTGCTGCTGCAACTTCTCCATTGAACACGGACCTGGGAATAGCTACCTAGATGCTAGAGTGGTGTTCATGGGTATTCAGAGCTGTAGAAACAACTGCCCGGTTTGACAATAAAGAGTTAACTTTCTTACCTGTGCATTCCTTTGGTTGGGGACCCCCCTTGACACACACACACACCCCAATCACATAAATTAGCAGCACAGGGCCTCTGATTCAGAATGGGGCCCCCAGGTTGGGGTAGGCAAGGGGGTTTAGCGCTTCACTTCCCACTGTGGTTCCAATCCGGTTCGGACGCCTGAAATTTGCAACTTGGGGGTCCCAATCTGCATAGGACCCCCCATGCTCACAGGCATTGCTCAGGTGGGGCAGCTGCCCCCCCCCAGATCCACAAAAATGATTGAAAATCATTGAAAGTACTCAATTAATTGGGAAATGGTTTATTGAATATTTACAGATAAATTTTAAACGTATTAAAAACATTGGCAGGATTATTGTAATAACCTGCAGTTTTACAAGAGTATACATTTAAGGTAGATGAATAAATGAGCAAATTAAGTTAATTTGGATATGCAAAAGATATTAAAAATACATTTAAGGAACCACAGAAAGAGGGGGAAGGAAGTCCGAGTTTTGAAATGTTAAAATGATTGTAAAATTAGTGAAATGTATAAACCTGAAAAGCATAAATAAAATTAAAAAAAGAAAGTACTCAATTAATTGAGGTTCTGCCCCCCCCCAGCAGATGCCTGCCCCCCCCCACTATGTAAGTTTGCTCCTCGCAATGTGGATCAACAACTTTGGCTGCCCCCCCCCCCCAAAAAAAATCCTGGCTATGCCCCTGCCCATGCTGTTCACAGGTAAAAGCCAACACTTTCCCATAATGGGAAACTGTGCAATAAGCGCCCTTTATAATTTGGCCCTGAAAGTTGGAGAGAAGAAAACTAAAAAGGAATTTGTACCAGGCGCTCACATCTCCACCATGGAACCGTGCTTAAATCATTTATATATTTATCGACAGTGTTGATTTTCCGCCTTTTAGTTAAGAAAGGTTCTCAGAACAGCTAAAAAAAAAAAGAATTCAAGTCCTAAGAGAATTCCTGCATTCAGGCATGTCCAAAGTCCGTCTTGGACGCCTAATCCGGCCCGCCGGTTGGTTTAATCCGGCCCCTATGGCAGTTTATTCCCTGGGGTAAAATCCTAAAAAAACCTCAACAACTTATTCAGCCCTAAAAACCCTCAACAACCTCAATCCTAGGCCATGAGGACATGGCAGCTCCTACCACCGCTGAAGTCAAGGGCGAAAATTCTCTCTCTGTCTCGCTCACACCTGCTTAAAGTGATCTCACCTGGTGTCGGAAGACAAGACTGGCCACCTGACTGATGCTCGCTGGCCCCAGCTGCCTCCAGAGCTCTGGAGGAAGCGTCTCATGGGCTGACAAACCTGAGATTGACCTTCACGTTTCACCATTCTCAGGTTAGACAGTCCTTGAAATGCCCCTCACCTGGGCGAGGGCTCCCTTCAGGTGTGTTGTCCTTCAGGTGTGGTCACTGTGGGAAAACAAAGACATATTTGAAAGGCAAGCTGAAATATACTCGGAGTCGAGTGTGGATTTCATGTTCTTTATTCAGCTCATAGTAGCGAGGAATGGAAGTTCCCCCAGAATGTCTGCTTTATATACATTATTTACACAATGGGCCCCACGTGATTGGCTAATTCCGGGATACTCCTGTAGGCCAATCAGGTTGCGGATTCGCTTCCACCTGGAGCTGGATTGGGTGGCTCCTGCGGACCAATCGGACTGCTGCATTCTGGATCCTATTGTTCTAGGACCAATCAGACTGCTGCATTCTGAATCCTATTGTTCTAGGACCAATCAGACTGCTGCATTCTGAATCCTATTCAACTCAGTCCATAACACAAGCATTACCAACAGATCCTAATTTGGAGAAGATGGGGTTACCATATTTCAAAAAGTAAAAACCAGGATGCCCTGAAAGTCATTGAGCTTTTGTTAAGAAACCCCCCAAATGCCAAAAGAACCATGATTTTAAAATTGACTTGCCTAAGATCCAGGACAAAGCACTGCTTTTTCTGAAATTTCCCCCAGACATCAAGTCTGCCTTTAAAATCCCAGTAATGGTAAACAGAAGAAGGCAGGCCAGTGCCACTTCTAGCAATTCACAGCTAGGCTTCAGCTTGGAATAGCCTGGATAGGACACTTGAAATCAACCAAGAGCACCAGACTCTTAATCTCAGGGCTGTGAGTTCAAGCCCCATGTTGGGCAAAATATTCCCACGTTGTAGAGGGTTGGACTAGATGACCCACGGGGTCCCTTCCAACTCTACAATTTTATCATTCTATTTATTAATAAAATGACCCACTGCTGTTCGCTGGTAGCTTACAATTCTCAGAACAACTAACGGTTAAACCATTTTATTGATTCATTTGTAAAATACTTCTGTGCTGCAATTTCGTTAAAAATATTGAAGCGGTTCACCCACGGACAAAAAATAAAACCCACGTAAAAATTTGAAATCACAGATCATCCATTACAGAATATGTTTTCTTCGTTGTCCGCAGGAACCTGGCAGCATAGAAAGGTTTTCAGCAAATTTGAGAGCAGGATCTGCGTTAGGAGCGAGAGAAGAAATTAGATTAAAGTACTGTGGTTACGGTTGAATACCGGTAGATAGAAGATAGGGTGCGGCAGAAAGGGAGAAGCAACAAGTCCATGGAAAAAGGGGTGTGAAGCAGATAAAAATGAAAGACAAAGTTGCGTTTTGATTGTACATATTAAGAACGTTTAAACTTAATAAAATGTAATTGGGGAAAAACGTTTCATCAAACGTTCAAAGGTTAAAATAGAAAGCGTCTGGGTGCCCAGGGCTGATGCCGAAATTTGTGGGTACGCAGCCCCTTTGTGGGGGATTTCGTGGGTGCATGGGTACCTGGGGCCCCCAAGGAGCTGGCACCCATGGGTGCTGAATCTCTATTCCAGAGGGCTGGGCAATTGACACTCAGGACTCCATGTCAAATGAGCTTCACCAATGCAGGAGGCAACCAACGACGCCCCTACAGATCTCGATGTTCAAGCTGGGAAATAAGAGTTCAGGCGGTCCCTGGTTTAAGTTGTCCAGGGCTTTGTAAATTAATACAAGAACTGTGAGCCTGGCTTGGTAGCAGACAGGCAGACAGCGCAGCTGTTTGGGGTCCAGAGCTGGCTTTCTAAGAAAGCGGAACCACCTCTTTAAAGCCAGCGGGCAACACTCCATCCCACCAAGATGAGTTTACCCTTGACCCGTTCAATCTGGGTAGCTTTAACAAGGTGGGATAAACAAGGATCTAATGAACAGAAGGTTGGGACATCACTGCCAGTATCTTGTCCTCATCAGGCTGCAGTCACTGGAACTAATCCCACAGCACTGGGTTCAACATGCCGCTGGAAACCGTGTCTGGTGCTGCCACAACAGCGGAATCTGAATCAATGTGGAGCTGATAAACTTTATCCTCAAAGTGTTTAGGCAGCGGGTTACAGGCGGACATATTTTGCTTCGGAGATCCGCACTCTTAGTTAGGCGTGACCAGCATCCAAACCACCTGGGAAAACGCTGCTAGTGCTGGAGGTCTCCTAAAATATACAGTGGAGGATATCTTTGCAGTGTGAAGATTTAATTAATACAAACCTTACTTTGTTGAGTTTATAGCTTAAATATTTTATATACAATGTTTGCTCTGAAATTGTCTGGTCTGTTATGCCTAATAAAGGTTATTGAATTGGATATCTTCGCTGCATCGACAGCCCGATTATCATAGACTCATAGAATTGTAAAGTTGGAAGGGACCACGGTGATCAGCTAGTCCAGGGGTCAGCAACCTTTTTCAGCCGTGGGCTGGTCCACCATCCCTCAGACCATGTGGGGGGCCGGACTATTTTTGGGGGAGGGGGAAGGAACGAATTCCTATGCCCCACAAATAACCCAGAGATGCATTTTAAATAAAAGCACACATTCTACTCATGTAAAAACATGCTGATTCCCAGACCGTCCGCGGGCCGGATTGAGAAGGCAATTGGGCCGCATCCGGCCTACGGGCTTTCGGTTGCCTACCCCTGATCTAGTCCAAGCCCTTTGCAATGCAGGAATCTTTCACCCGACATGGGGCTCAAACCCGTGACCTTGAAATTAAGGGCCCTGTGTTCTACCAACTGAGCTACTCCAGGTTTATGATCCTGAAAAGGTGCTCAGTTATCTCTGGAGTGAGATTTACCCCAATGTAATTTACCGGGTACATTCCATTGCCGGTAGCTCCTTAATATATCTATCCTATCATGAACATCCTTGGGTAGTGCAGAAAGGCACGAATAAAATAAAGGAATTATAATAAACAGATATATAATATGCCAGGCACATTAAGAAAGACATAGACAGACTTCAGGACTGTGGGTTCTATTTAGGGGTTGTTGTTGTTTTGTTCTACTATAATATTGAGGTTGGTTAACCTGACCTGGGTATAAAACAGGGGCTTGTGGGAGAGTTAATCGCCTCTCCAGACTGTGACCTACACATGCAAGCAGAAATTTGAGTTTTACAGATGAGGGATTCTCATAGCCTAATTTGGGGAAGGCTTTCTTTCTTCTTGTTGTTAAAGAACTGGGAGACAAAGAACCTTTTCTGACCTGTACAATCCTCATATAATGTCTGTCTGGTAGTTGGGGAAGGAATGGGGAAGGAATTCTATTTGGTTTCCATTTCGAGTCAAATGCATCAAATTCGCACTTTCTGAAACAACGAGAATCTGAAACACAGCCATCCTTCAAAACCCACACTTATCCAGATTTTGCAGCGCAGAATCTCCTGCCAAACAGTGCTTACAAAAGTACTGCATAAATGTTTTTTTTGGGGGGGGGATGTGTGTAAAGATAAATCTGCTAGTGAAAATAACATACAGAGATGCATTACTGGACAATCAGATTGCAAAAATGTGTGTGTTAGTTAAAATGCCATGCAACAATGTTTGTTTGTTTTTTAAAAAAAGGATAAATTCACAACAAAATGCCGAAGAACTTCCATGTATGTATGTATGTATGTATGTATGTATGTATGTATTTACATCACAGAAATACAGGGAAGTGAATTTCAGACTGGGAAAACGAGGCACAGAAAACTGAAATTGACAGAGCTTTCCATCCATATGGAGGGCTGGAACCCTGAACAGGAGCGAGAGCTAGGAGATGAGAATATGCAGTAGCAGATCCTATATGTTTTGCTTAATTCGTAGATAAACAGCTGCTCTGGGGTTTGTTTGTTTTTTGCTCAATTTGTGTGTGCATCATGTTTTACTTTGGTTGCCAATATTAATGTCTAGTTTTAAGATTTATTGTTATTGGGTTGCAGCTGAGGCTAGTCCAACTCAGAGTAGACCCACTGAAATTAATGCACCTAATGTCAGTGGGTCTACTCTGAGTAGGACGATCATTGGCTACAACCCGTTATTACAAAACAATTTATTAATAGTCGTTTACATGTTCCCCAGGACAATTTGCAACAAAACTGCCTTGAGATCTACGGGTGAAAGGTGGTATACAAACTTAATAAATAATAACAACAACAATAACAACAATAACAACAACAATACGTAAAAACCCAGCTAAAATAGTTTTAAAACCAGTACAAAAAACAATTAAAGGTGGCTTTTAAAAACAATATAAAAAATGAGCACCAAGGGCAGAGACTTTTTCATCTAGCTGATGAGTATTTGTATTTGCATTTCTGCATTTTTAATATTTGTATTTCTGTTCTGTTCCTGTGTCTTTAATTGTTGTTTTATTATTATTTAAATGCATTAATTTAATGCATTTGCACCCCACCTGTCCTCAACAGAGCTCAGGGCAGCCCTGCGATCTTTGGATGAAGGGCAGTCAACAAATTTAATAAATAATCATGTTAATAACAAATAGTTCCTCCCATACCTCTCTGTGAGGCAGGTTAGACTGAGAGCGAGGGACTGGCCCACGGTCCCACAGTAAGGTTTGTGGCTGTGTGGAGATTGTGGACTTGACCTCCCAAGTCTTAGTCTAACACGCTGTTACGCCCCATGAGCAGGTGTATTTATCGGGAGAAATTTGCAGGCGAAACAAAGGATAGTTGGACAACTTCAGCGGCTAAATTTCACATATATTTTATATTGCTTGCTGGGATCAGAGCAAAGACCACCTTAACCCTGAAAGCCTTTTCCGGTAACAGCCAGCCAAATACTTATGGGAGGCATATAGCTCAGGGGCGCGTGCAGAGTGCAAGGTGCTGTCTGGTTAGTGCTGATCTCAAGACAGGGCCTTGTTGGTGGTGGTTCCCCGTTTGTGGAATTCCCCTCCCAGATGAAGTGCGTAGCCTCCAACATTTATCCAATGAAAACAGGGGATGTCCCATTCCATAGTAACAACTACTATTATAATTTTACTATTTATAACCCCGCCCGTCTGACTGGGTTGCCCCCAGCCACTCTGGGCAGCTTCCAACACATATAAAAACAGAAAAAGACATTAAACATTGAAAACCTTCCCTATAAAGGGCTGCTTTCAGATGGTTTGGGGGGTTTCTCCAACGGAAATAGGGACATCCTATTCCATACCCTCCAACATTTCTCCGATGCAAATAGGGACGTCCGAAGGAAAAGCGGGACATTCCGAGGTCAAATCGGAAACCGATATGGCCTCTGTAAATCTGGAACTGTCCCTGGAAAATAGGGACAATTGGAGGGTCGGGGGGGGGGGCAGCCGCCTGTCTCCCTCATTTAATAATGTTCAGGAGGAACTTTAAAACGTTCTTGTTCGCCCCAGGCATTGAATGGCTGAAAGCTAATGTCCCCAGAAACCTTTAAATTATTAGCTGTGAGGCTATGTGGCTGTTTTAAAATGCTTTACAATTAATGAAATAAATAAATTTATAAATCTCCCTTCGTCCAAAGATCTCAGGGCGGTACACAGGATAAAATACAAAATCAAGCGCAGTAAAGATCTAAACCGAAACAGCGAAACAGTAACCCCCCCCCCCACTTCCCGCAGATATATTTAAAAGGCTGTAGGATATTAATCTGCCCAAGGCCCGGTTGAAAAGGAATGTTTTCGCCTGGTGCCTAAAAATATCTAATGAAGGCGCCAGGCAAGCCTCCCTGGGGATAGCATTCCACAAACAAGGAGCCACTGCAGAGAAGGCTCCGTTCTCGTGTTGCCACCCTCTGTATTTCTAGTGGAGAAGGGCCTTAAATGTTCTTAGTTGTTTTTAAAAATAATTTTCATTTTTAATGGTATTGCTTTGCTGCCTTGCTGTTTTGTCCCTCAGGCTTCCTTTAGAAATTGGTAAATATAAACCCAGAGATGGAAGGAAGACAAAGTCCCTACCAGAAGAAGAAGGGCAGATTAAGTTGATGGACTATGCCGAAACGGCAAAAATGACCAGAAGAATCCGAAATCAGGAAAACCAAAATTTTAGTAAGGAATGGGGGCAATATATAACTTGCCTTAAAAACCGTTGTAAGCAATTAAAATTATTAGTAGGATTGGAATAACACTTGTAGTTTAACATTGAATTTTGGCTATAGTGGAGATTTAATAGATTTGGATTAATAGACAAGATGCAGGAGGAAAAGGTTAATACCACAAAGGGGAAGAGGGAAGTCCAGGAGATTCTTCAGAACTCTCTTTTTATTTTGGTTGTTTGATAATTGTTTGTAAATTTCAAATTTTGGAAAAACCAAATAATTTTTTTAAAGAAATTGGTCGTAATAATAATAATAATAATAATAATAATAATAATAATAATAATAATAGCACCATCGTACTGCAGAAGCTCCTTGCTTCAGTCCTCAGCATCCCTAAGGAGAGCTAGGAATATCTCCTGCCTGAAACCCTGGAGAGCTGCTGCCAGTCAGTGTCAGACATGCTGAGCTACATGGACCCAAAGTCTAGTTCACTATAAGGCAGCTATGAACAATATTTTTAAGATTCCAGCAAGGCATTGCTGACTTACCTGGCCTGTTTGTGCCGAGCAATTGGATTTCATGGATATCCTGCTCATGCCGGTAGGTTCCATCCCGTCAACAATTAGCTGCCGATACATTAAAAACAGGTAGCCACCCAAGAAGCGAGGGCTCACCATTGCAGGGGGTTGGGCTAGATGACCCCTGGGTCCCCCTGCAACTCTACAATTCTATGATTCTAAGAAAGCTGGGAGAAGAAGGGCACTGAATGACATGGGGGGGGGTAACTCTGCCAGAGGCTATCTAATTAAAAATCAAAGTTGGTTTCTCTTACCTGGAGGTGCACATTGCGGGGGGAGCTGCTAATTTGGACAGGATCACACACCCAGCCAGCTTCTTCCTGCCTCTCCTTATCTCTAGCCCCCTTACCTGCTTTTATGAGCCCTCCGCAAGCCAAGGCGGCTCTTGCAACTTGCCACACCAACGACCGGTTTCCTGTTTCCAGAAACGTCTGTGCTGAAATTTCCATGACACCACTGGACAGAGCGAGGCAGCAGAAAAGGCCTTGAGAGTGAATTTTTGTTTTTTGTTTTTTTAAAGAAAAGACTTTTAAGGTGTGAAAAGAGGAGTTTAGGGCTCATTTGAAGGGGAAAGTCACAGAATGATGTGAGTTTTGCTCTTTTCTTTCTTCAGCCATGTGGGACTGTGTGGCGCAGCACATCGCCTCGAATCACGAGGCCCCTGGTTCAGATCTTCCCTCCTTGAGACGGGAGGAGAGTCAGTGTCTCCCACCGAGGGAGAGCACCAGACCTCCCCGAGGGTTTTCGTACCCTACGGGATGATTCATGCGTTTCAGGCCTTCAACGGTGATTCACCAGAAGTGCCTATTCATCTCTGGTGGCGCCAGCTCACCAGTTCTCCGCACGAGGGGACTGGAATGATGAACAACGAAACAAGGTTTCGGGCTCGATTCATGCAATACGGACGACGGCTTTCGTCCGTCATAGGTCATGCGTGGTAGAGCACATGCAGAAAGCCCGTTTGACACCCGCACCCCACCCCAGCATCTTCAGTCAGAAAGGTCAGGTGGCCGTTGAGGTTGGTGGCCACCCCACAACATCTTGCAGGAACGAAATTCAGGGTTCTTTTGTGCAAAGAAGGACTTTCAATTGCCTGTCCTGAATCTTCCAATGTTCATTAGATGGCCTCAGGTTCTAGCACTATGAGAGAGGCGAAAAGACTTCTCTCTCTCCGTGGTTATACATGTCCTCTCTTTCTCCTAAACCTTGTTTCACAAGTTGACTTCCCCAGTGTTTTCCCCTCAAACCTTTCCTGCTGCGTTGTATCTTTATCTATTATAAAAAGTTCCTCCGTTACAATTATTTTATCGTTTCCCTTCCGCTGCTTTCGTCTCAAATCTTGCCCCCGCGATTTCGTTTCATGACTTATAATTTCCTGCCCTTTTCCTGATCCCTTTCAACTGGGATGTAACTGTGGGCCACGGCGTGGGGGAACTAATGGCCTCCCAGAAACTGTGGGGTTCCAGAGGCCATCAGCCCCCAAGCCATCATGGTCAACACACAGAGAGCCACAGGCTCTCCACTCTTTTTCTATTGCATGTATCATAGAATCATGTATCATAGAATCATAGAGCATGTATCATAGAATCATAGAGCATGTATAAGCATGTATCATAGAATCATAGAGTTAGAAGGGACCCCTGAAGGTCCTCTAGTCCACCCCCTGCAATGCAGGAATCTGAACTAAGGCATCCATGGCAGATCGCCATCCGACCTCTGCTTAAAAACCTCCAAGGAGGGAGATTCCTTCCTTCCTGCAATGCATTTCCGTGCTGGGAAAAGCTGGATGTGATGAATTGCCTTTAGGGGTGAACCTTATGCCTGCTATAGAAAAAGGTTCAGCTACTAACTTTTTGGCATGTCAGGGTGCTTTTAAATCATCTAATCATTTTAAACATCTAATAATTACTGATGTGTTCATTTAACATATTTTGATCCTGTCTTTTAATACGATTGTTTTCAATGCAGCTCCCAAATTAAGGACACACACACACAAAAACCCTCAAGTGCCACAGAGTTGTCAAACGGTACAAAATGATAAATTCATAGCACCACCAAATTTATTTAAAGCAGTGGAACAGCAGTTGCTCAATAAAACACTAAAAGATGCCAGCAAGTAAAAGGAAAGTATAGCAGCCAGTGGAGTATAATGGTTAAAGTGTCAGCCTATGATTTGGGAGACCAGGGTTCAAATCCCTGCTCAGTTTCCTTATGGTATAAAAATCTCTGGGATTTAGTTATTGCAGAACAAAGCCAGCGAATAGGTTGTGGGTCTCTAAGGGACAGGAAGAGAAGACCCTGATAACGTCTAGTCCATTTGGTGGGATTTCATTTTACAAGAGTTTTCAGATTTACAGGCATCTCTCCCTGTGCTGTGAAGAGAGAGACAGTTGTCATTTATTTCAGACTGGGTGTTATTATTTGATATGTTTAGGTTTTGTGTGCTGTACCTTTAGTTGGATATATAATGCTATTATTATTATTATTATTATTATTCATTTAATTTGTATACCACCCTTTATTTTTGTTGTTGCTTAGTTGTCTCTGTGGTCCTATAATAATTTTACATTTTTTTTTTAAGAGATCATATATCACAGTTTCTAAGTGGCATACAATGGCAATAGAAAAGGATTAGAATAGGGATATAGCATAAAATCGGTGAAAACCAATGAATAGAAAACTCGTTTAAGTCCCCTGCTGAAATTAAGAAAAACGTCTTCACCAAACACCAGAAATTCAAGCCTGTGTGATCTCAGCTAGGAGGGAATCCCACAGAATTGGACCCACCAGACGGCATGCATGGTTCCTGGTGAATATGAGCCATCCATCTGGGTGATGGGAGACCACTCATTCCAAAGTTGGAGTGCCAGGAATAAGAATGGTCATTCATTGGTCACCATCTGCCCAACTTCAGTAGACGGGGGCACCAGAGAAGAGACATCTCTAGATGATTTTCACAAGCAGGTTTGTTTTTAGGAGAAAGCACATACAGTACCTGTCTTCAGAAGAGTCCTGCTGCCCCTTTTGTTACTGATCTAGTCGTGGCTCCCAAATGAAAAAGAATTAAAGGGCAGCTTCCCTGAAATTTGGGGGTTAGGAACCTTGCAGTAATTGAGTACTGTAATACCTCGAGAATCATAACACATGAGCCATTCTCTCATCAAGCCACGATGTGCTGGGGAAACGATTCTAAGGGTATAGGAGAAGGGAGGGGGGGCAGGGCCAGATTTAGGTTGGATGAGGCCCTAAGCTGCTGAAGGTAAGGGGCCCTTTGTATGTCCAGCTGTCCTTTGTCAACAACAAATGGTCGCTGTTTTTTTGTGTTGAATATATGCTATATGGTAAATTATGGACCTAATAGGTATCTATTAGGTATCAACTCCCTTGAGGGCACAAGGAGAAGGGGACAACAGAGGACAAGAGGGTTGGACAGTGTTCTTGAAGCTACTAACATGAGTCTGACCAAACTGCAGGAGGCAGTGGAAGACAGGAGCGCCTGCCATACTCTGGTCCATGGGGTCACGAAGAGTCGGACACGACTGAATGACTAAACAACAACAAATAGGTATCTAAAGCCATTTGCACAGAACAAAATGTGTATTTTATCAAAGTAATTGTGGAACTGAAATGTAATTAAGAAGCATATTAATAGTGAAATACAATTAAGAAGTATATTAATAGTGAAATAATTATTGAGCTCTAACTGTATGTAGGTTTTATTTTATTTGTTTGTTATCTTATATTTTGGAAATGTACATCCAGGTTTTTTCCCCCCTTTACATTGTTTTGAGGCCCCCAAGAGAGTGGGGCCCTAAGCTATAGCTTGTTTAGCTTATATGTAAATCCGGCACTGGGTGGGGGGGGGGGAGAGTTACTGACAAGCCTCTGTGTTGCCAGAACATTTTTCTTCTTTTCGGCAAGCCTGTCAGAGACATCATGGGCTTGTCTCTAGTCATACTGATTTGAGTGAGTCTGGTCCAGGCATGACTAAGTTGAGACCAAGATCATTGGGCTCTGCTTGCCTTGTCAATTACAGTCTCTTTTTACACATATGATCTCCTGATCTTGGTGTTCAGGATATTACACAGCGGGGAGAGGGGGGTCCCCAATGCTTAAGGGCTGGTGGTTACTGCTGTATCAGCACCATGGCAGGGGACAGGATTTGGGCCGGTCCTGTCGTTAGGCATTGTCGGGCGGCAGTTGATTTTGGGCGTCATGAAAAGACAGAAAATTGTTAGTTATAATTTGTTTTGTTTTGTTTTTTGCCAGTGAAGAGGAAAGGCGTGTATGAGGTTTTCTGCCTTGAGTACCACAATAACTCCAACAGCATTGGGTGGGGGTAAGCAAATCTGTTTCCTTTCCATTTCTCATTTTTCCAATGCAGTTCTTTCCCCCCTGAATATTCCTGCTGAGAATTCCTCAGCATTTCTCCCGATATACGTGTTGTTGGATGCCTTTTTGCCTCATATACACAAAGCGGATTTCCATTTCCATATGCAACTTTTGCGTGCATTCTTATGTACGCTTCGTGTGCTGATATGCAAATTTAGGAAGATTTTGCTAACTGATTGACTGATTTCGTGACAGCAGCGCATATCATTAACATAGGACCGACTCATAAGAAATCTGAGTTTCTCGATACTGAGGGTTGAAGTATTGCCAACTTTCTGTCTCCCTCTGATACTGGCTCTTTGACAGCAACCTGCCACACAGAGGTTTAGCAGATGGAACTGCCTGCGCCATTTCTCTCTACAGCAGAAAAAAGACTCAGTTTCCTGCCATTAAACAACTTAATTGACCTTGCAGTGTGGGAAAGGGGCTTGTGAGGGTGGTGCCGGCTGTAGATCTATTGATCTGGAGGGCGGAAAATAGCATTATGGTGCGTGGGCTGATGAGGGAGAAACCGAAATTGAATTGCGGGAGGGGTCACCAAGAGGTCTCCCAATAGATTTATTAGCAAAATCTCTTCAAGTATCTCTGCGTGAACCATTGGGGAGAGCGATGGGCCGGATGTGACTGTACCCGGTTGAGTTAACATGGAAAATATTCAGCTGAATCCAGCAAACTCAATGGGCGTGGCTGGCTTAAGCCCATCAGTTAGTCCATGGGTAGGAAAACTAAGGCCCGGGGGCCAGATCCAGCCCAATCGCCTTCTCTATCCGGCCCGCGGACGGTCTGGGAATCAGTGTGTTTTTACATGAGTAGAATGTGTGCTTTTATTTAAAATGCATCTCTGGGTTATTTGTGGGGCATAGGAATTCGTTCTTTCCTCCCCCCGAAAAATATATATTCTGGCCCCCCACAAGGTCTGAGGGACAGTGGACCGGCCTCCTGCTGAAAACGTTTGCTGACCCCTGGATTAGTCCATTGATTTCAAGGATGACTTAGTGGGATACAGTCCATTGTTTGTTGGGGAGGGTTCTGACCTTCTAAACTGGCCCTCCCCTCATCCTCTCCAAACAGGGATGGGTAACCTTTTTCATCCTGAGCCACATTCTATTCTGTGCCACCTTCTGGGGGCCACATGGCGCTGGTGGGCAGGGCAATGAGTGCAAATTCTACATTTCTCCAGTAGGCTGGTTTCTGCACCCATTTACTTGCCCCTGTCTACCCTCCATTTGTATCAAGGACACACACCAGCCAGGGAAAGACACTGAATGTGTGACAAAGGGCCAGTGAAGAGTCCCAGGGGCCAGATACAGCAGCCTGGAGGGCTACATTTGGCCCACAAAGACCCAGAGGCTGATGAATTTAGAGGGCCTCAAATGGGAAAGGAAACAGACCTGCCAACTTCCCCCCTCATCAGGGCTCATGAGCATTCAAAGCGCCACAGCTAGGAGACATTTTCCGTACAGAGATGGGGGGAAACTTCTGCCGCACAGGAGCGTTGCTTGAGGAAAGCTGGCAGTCCTCCTAGGGCCAAAGGTATTCATAGAGCTGGAAGGGACCTCTGAGGGTCAACCAATCCAACCCCCTTCAATGCAGGAATCTCAGCTAAAGCATCCATGGCAGATGGCCATCCAACCTCTGCTTAAAAACCTCCAAGGAAGGAGAGCCCACAGCTTCCCGAGGGAGACCGTTGAGCTGTCAAACCGCTCTTGCTGTCAGAAAGTTCTTCTCGAAGCCATGGGTTCAAGTCCTGCCCTCCGGGGCAGTAGAAAGCAAACTTGTTCCGGAGGGTAGGACTCAAACCAATGGCTTCAAGTTGCAAGAAAGGAGACTCTCTGCCTTGGAGACCTGCCCCCCCCCAAATGAGCCCACCTTGCTTCTGACCAAATGTCTGTCTATTTTGATAGCGACACCTCCCTCCCCCCATCCTTGAAGGCAAGGCGGCCATCGCTTGTTCCACCCCACAGAGAGAACAATCAGTCGGGGGGGGGGGAGTGGCGAGGGACGAAGAACGTGAAGCTTCACCTCAACTGTAAAAACCCGGACTCGCACGCCTGTCAAACAAAAGAACGTCAAGGTGGCCAAACTCGCTCTCGGGTTTAATATCTGCGGCTTGGGACCTGCCTATTTTTAGCTGCCAAGGGGCCCTCATTCAAGAGCACCTGATTGTGGCACTTGTGGCTCGATTTCTTTGTGTCCGGGCAGGAAGTCGGTCTAAAATTTCCAGCAGAGCATTGCAGAAGAAGGAAAGCGCAGCGGGGCGGAGGGAGGGAGGGAGGGAAGCATTGGGCCCCATAGAGGTGTGTGGCTGTGTAGCTGCCTCCCCACAAAGTCTGCAAACAGGCACATTCCTTGAGGGGGTGTTTCGGGGAGGGGGTTAAAATAAGGTAAACACAACGAACCTCCAGCAGCTCCTCTTTATCAAAGCAAAGCTGCTCAGCATTTGCAAAGGATGGCAGGCCCCCTGCCCCAAGGAGCTTACAGATCTGCAGCTCACCCCAGGAAGACAATTGCTTTCCTTTTATGCCGCCCTTCCTCTGCAGAGCTCAGAATATCTATTTGCCGTATTTTTCCGTCTATAAGACGCCCCCATGTATAAGACGTCCCCTATTATGGGGGACTCAAATTTAAGAAAATGGGGGGGGGGTGTATGCGTGTATAAGACGCCCCCTAATTTTTGACATTATTTTTTAAGGGGGGAAACCTAGTCTTATACATGGAAAAATATGGTATTTATTGTGTTCATATCCCATCTTTCCTACATGTTGGTCTGAGCGGCCTAAGTAGTTATCCCCATCCCCATTTTATTACGATTTATTAAGTTTCAATACTGTCCTTCACCATCACAACAACCCTGCAAGGTAGGTCAGGCTGTGAATGAGTGATTGGCCTTTCCCATGTTATCCTCACAAAAAGCCTGCAGGGTAACTGACTGACGAAGGTCAGCAGGCCTTGTGGGTATCTGCCCCCTTATCCATACATCCCCAAATATCCTATTTTTCTGCCCGGTTTTGCTCTGCTCCTCCCACCTCCTCCCTCAACTACTAGGTTCTCTCAGGACAAACCCTGCTATCACCGCTGCCTAATTCACCCCCATTGCCCACTAGGGATGGAAGAGAGATTTGACTCAGCTCCCATTTAAGGTCTATTCTACCTAATTCACACTTTCTGAAACAAGAAGCGAACTGCAACACAGCCATCCCTCAAAAAGTGCACATGAATTTTGCAATACGGTTCTCCAGCCCAGTCGTGGGTATAATTAGGGAAAGGTGTACATAAAAATGCACGTATTTGTGAAAATAATGTACAGGAGGGAAATTGCCGTGCAAAAAAGGGGGGATACATTAGGCAAAAAGGCATATGCATTAGGAGATATTGGCACTAAAATGCTGGCGAGTTTTCATTTTTTGAAAATGTGAAAAACTGAAGTTAAGGGCACTTGGTGGGATGTGCCTGGGAGGAGGGGGGGGGAGAGCAGGGGGAGGGCCAATTACAGTGGTTCTGGGTAGGGGGAGGTATGTCGTGGGAGATGGGGCAGGCCGGGTAAGGGCAGGACCAGTGCTAGGGGTTTTGGCACCCTAGGCGAGGGGGCGGGCCACGTGACGTCATTGGCCATGACGTGTGGTGCCCCGCCCCCTGCCGCCGGGCGCCACGTGCCGTGCAAATTTCGCCGCTGGTTGGGGTGGCACCGGGCGGCGGCGGGGGGCGAGGGGCAGGCTGGCCAGCGCCCCCTCCATTTTGGCGCTCTAGGCAACTGCCTAGTTCGCCTAAATGGACGCGCCGGCCCTGGGTAAGGGGCACACGGCCCAGGCAGTTAGTGACTGTGCCATGTGTGTGCCAGCCCCTCCTCCAACCTGGGGGGTTGTGGAAGTCCTATCAGGCAGCCCTCGGGTCTGAGACTGCTGCTATTGAATGCCAGGTCAGTTCAGAATAAAACCTCCCTCCTCCATGATCTGATTACGGATGAGGAGGCTGATCTGGCATGGATCACTGAAACCTGGGTGGGTGAACAGGGTGGAGTTGGTCTCACCCAGCTGTGTCCACCTGGGTACTCAGTGCAGCATCAGGCCAGATTTGAGGGTCAGGGAGTTGCTGTTGGGCCGGCCCTGCTCCTCACCCATTCATTCATTGACCCTGCTGCCTCACCTTGCCTCATGGTTGGGCCGGCCCTGCTCCTCACCCATTCATTCATTCATTGACCCTGCTGCCTCACCTTGCCTCATGGTTGGGCCGGCCCTGCTCCTCACCCATTCATTCATTCATTGACCCTGCTGCCTCACCTTGCCTCATGGTTGGGCCGGCCCTGCTCCTCACCCATACATTCATTCATTGACCCTGCTGCCTCACCTTGCCTCATGGTTGGGCCGGCCCTGCTCCTCACCCATTCATTCATTCATTGACCCTGCTGCCTCACCTTGCCTCATGGTTGGGCCGGCCCTGCTCCTCACCCATTCATTCATTCATTGACCCTGCTGCCTCACCTTGCCTCATGGTTGGGCCGGCCCTGCTCCTCACCCATTCATTCATTCATTGACCCTGCTGCCTCACCTTGCCTCATGGTTGGGCCGGCCCTGCTCCTCACCCATTCATTCATTCATTGACCCTGCTGCCTCACCTTGCCTCATGGTTGGGCCGGCCCTGCTCCTCACCCATTCATTCATTGACCCTGCTGCCTCACCTTGCCTCATGGTTGGGCCGGCCCTGCTCCTCACCCATTCATTCATTCATTGACCCTGCTGCCTCACCTTGCCTCATGGTTGGGCCGGCCCTGCTCCTCACCCATTCATTCATTGACCCTGCTGCCTCACCTTGCCTCATGGTTGGGCCGGCCCTGCTCCTCACCCATTCATTCATTCATTGACCCTGCTGCCTCACCTTGCCTCATGGTTGGGCCGGCCCTGCTCCTCACCCATTCATTCATTCATTGACCCTGCTGCCTCACCTTGCCTCATGGTTGGGCCGGCCCTGCTCCTCACCCATTCATTCATTGACCCTGCTGCCTCACCTTGCCTCATGGTTGGGCCGGCCCTGCTCCTCACCCATTCATTCATTCATTGACCCTGCTGCCTCACCTTGCCTCATGGTTGGGCCGGCCCTGCTCCTCACCCATTCATTCATTCATTGACCCTGCTGCCTCACCTTGCCTCATGGTTGGGCCGGCCCTGCTCCTCACCCATTCATTCATTCATTGACCCTGCTGCCTCACCTTGCCTCATGGTTGGGCCGGCCCTGCTCCTCACCCATTCATTCATTGACCCTGCTGCCTCACCTTGCCTCATGGTTGGGCCGGCCCTGCTCCTCACCCATTCATTCATTGACCCTGCTGCCTCACCTTGCCTCATGGTTGGGCCGGCCCTGCTCCTCACCCATTCATTCATTGACCCTGCTGCCTCACCTTGCCTCATGGTTGGGCCGGCCCTGCTCCTCACCCATTCATTCATTGACCCTGGTGGCAGTTTGCCTAGAGCTTTGGCAAAGAGATTCTGCTTTTCCCCAATCTCTCCTACCTGAGATATTTTGAACATGAGATGCCAGCAGTTTCGCTTCAGCTACCCCCCAACGCCCAAACGCTTTTTCATTCCTTTCTGAAGCCCTCTGGGTGACTTTAGAGCTGCTGGATACCCTTTTAGTGCAAGCGTACGTATATTTGTAATGTTGTATCAGTCACTTTTTAAAAAATGCTCCAAGCCACGTGCACAAATATATAAATTGCAATGTAAAATATCGGAAAAAATATAATGAAATTTAAAAAAATACACGATAATACTAGTATCTTCGATACGTGGTCAGTGGTAGCACCGCAGTCATTCTGCAAACTTGTAAATTTAACAAATAAGTTTTTTCCAGCTGGCTCTCCCCCCCCCTTTTTTTCTCTCTCTTCATGCTGTAGAATATAAATTGGAACTTTAGGTCTGCAGGTAGAAATATATGTTTGTTTGTTCAGAGGTTTGTGAGTGTCCATTTCCCCTTTCATGTGCGATGTGCTTTTCTCACACCTTCCCCACTTATGCTACGCCCACACACGATTCTTTCACATACTGACACCTAGAGAAGCGTCGGGGGGGGGGGCGCATAGAAAATGACCCACTTGCAACAATGCTTCTAACTTCCTTCCCTTCACAAGCTGGAACCTGAACAGAGAGAGGCTAGATCAGAAGGCCTTTTAGAATCGCGTTTCTGTTAGTTGTGTCTGGTGCTTGTCTGGTTTGCTTGTTTCAACCAAAATACATTTGAAGTGTGTGTGGGGGGGTAATGGGTGCGTCTTGTCCAGTGCCGGATTTACATATAAGCTAAACAAGCTATAGCTTAGGGCCCCAAAAAATTTAAAGGAAAATAAAAAAATCCAAAATATAAGATAAAAAACAAATATACTTCTTAATTGTATTTCACTATTAATACACTTCTTCTTAATTGTATTTCAGTTCAACAATTATTTTGATAAAATGCATATTTTGTTATGTGCAAATAGCTTTAGATACCTACCATATAGCATATATTCAACACAAAAAACAGCGAAAATTTGTTGTTGACAAAGGACAGCTGGACATATAAAGGGCCCCATTACCTTCAGTAGCTTAGGGGGCAGGCTTCCTCAAACTTGGCCCTCCAGTTGTTTTGAGACTACAATTCCCATCATCCCTGACAACTGGTCCTGTTAGCTAGGCATGATGGGAGTTGTAGTCTCAAAACATCTGGAGGGCCGAGTTTGCCTATGCCTGGCTTAAAGGTAAAGTAAAGGGACCCCTGACCATTAGGTCCAGTCGTGTCCGACTCTGGGGTTGCAGCGCTCATCTCGCATTATTGGCCGAGGGAGCCGGCGTACAGCTTCTGGGTCATGTGGGCAGCATGACTAAGCCGCTTCTGGCGAACCAGAGCAGCGCACAGAAATTGTAGAGTTGGAAGAAGTGCAGGAATATTTTCCCCAACGTGAGGCTTGAACCCACAACCCTGAGATTAAGAGTCTCATGCTCTGCCGACTGAGCTGTCAGACCAAAGGCACATCCCATCCCCCTTTCTGCTCTCACATCCTTCTTGGATAGAGAAAGGGAGGGGACAATAAAAGGGGGTGGGCAACAGGGATGATCAGATCTGTACAATTCAGTTTCTGTTAGTGTCTCATTTCCCCCAATTTTTTATTATTTTATTATTTGATTGATTGATTGATTGATTGATTGACTGAATTTATAAACCCACCCTATGCCCGGAGGTCTCAAAGCTGTTTACAGAATAAAATCAAAGTATAAAACCACAAAATAAAACCACAAAATAAAAATAAAAACAACAACAACCCAATACACCCCCCCAAACCACATTTTAAAAGGGCATAGGATGTCAATCAAATCAAACAAAGGCCTGGTTAAAAAGGAACGTTTTGCCTGGTGCCTAAAGGTGTACAGTGGTACCTCGGGTTACATACACTTCAGGTTACATACGCTTCAGGTTACATACGCTTCAGGTTACATACGCTTCAGGTTAAGAACTCCACTAACCCAGAAATAACGCTTCAGGTTAAGAACTTTGCTTCAGGATAAGAACAGAAATCGTGCTCTGGCGGCGCAGCGGCAGCAGGAGGTCCCATTAGCTAAAGTGGTGCTTCAGGTTAAGAACGTTTTCATGTTAAGAACGGACCTCCGGAACGAATTAAGTACCTAACCAGAGGTACCACTGTATGATGAAGGCTCCAGGTGAACTTCCCTGGGGAGAGCGTTCCACAGATGCGGGGCCACTGCAGAAAAGGCCCTGTTGTTGTGTTGCTGCACAGTGGCAGACCCTCCAAGTGTCCCTATTTTCCAGGGACGTCCCTGATTTAGAGAAGCTGTCCCAGTTTCTGATTTGATCTCGGAATGTCCCACTTTTTTGGGGAATGTCACAAAAACCTGACGGAAGGCAAATGGACCCATAGTTCTAGGACACCCAAACCCAGCTCAACAGAGAGTGATAAACGTCAACCCAGCCCCACAAACAAACAAAGAGAGAAACCCAGCCCGAAAGAGAAAGAAAAAAACAAACACGAAAGCTAAATTGGTACTAGTGACTGCTGCTGTTCCTCACAAAATAACATTTTTTTCTGTCCCTCCCTCTTTGCCTTCCAACACATTTTCCCCAGGCACTTTCCCTCTTTCCTGCCTGGCTACCCGGGTGCCAAAGCCAGGCTGGCAAAGTTCACAGGGCGGAAGTAGGAAAGAGTGACGCCCATTTCACTTCCTCTCTGTTCTTTTTATGGCTGTGGTCAGAACCTCCCCACTTCCTTTTCCTTTTTTTTTTTAAAACAATCATCAGCATTTTTAAAATAATAATAAAAAATATAATATAACGGATATTTTATTTTCCACAACCCTGTAAATACAAAGAGAAAGTAAGATTATATTTGAAGCATAGATAGGTCTGCAAAGAAATAAAAACCTTTTGGGAGAAATTATATAATGAGTGTAAAAAAATTGTAAAATATTCTTTCAAAAAAAACCCCTGAGATATTTCTGCTGGGGATGTTAGGAGAAGAGATTAAGGAAGAAGATTTGTTGTTGTTCAGTCGTTCAGTCGTGTCCGACTCTTCGTGACCCCCTGGACCAGAGCACGCCAGGCACGCCTGTCCTTCACTGCCTCTCGCAGTTTGGCCAAACTCATGTTAGTAGCTTCGAGAACACTGTCCAACCATCTCGTCCTCTGTCGTCCCCTTCTCCTTGTGCCCTCAACCTTTCCCAACATCAGGGTCTTTTCTAGGGAGTCTTCTCTTCTCATGAGGTGGCCAAAGTACTGGAGCCTTAACCTCAGGATCTGTCCTTCTAGTGAGCACTCAGGGCTGATTTCTTTAAGAATGGATAGGTTTGATCTTCTTGCAGTCCATGGGACTCTCAAGAGTCTCCTCCAGCACCATAATTCAAAAGCATCAATTCTTCGGCGATCAGCCTTCTTTATGGTCCAGCTCTCACTTCCGTACATTACTACTGGGAAAACCATAGCTTTAACTATACGGACCTTTGTTGGCAAGGTGATGTCTTTGCTTTTTAAGATGCTGTCTAGGTTTGTCATTGCTTTTCTCCCAAGAAGCAGGCGTCTTCTAATTTCGTGACTGCTGTCACCATCTGCAGTGATCATGGAACCCAAGAAAGTGAAATCTCTCACTGCCTCCATTTCTTCCCCTTCTATTTGCCAGGAGGTGATGGGACCAGTGGCCATGATCTTAGTTTTTTTGATGTTGAGCTTCAGACCATATTTTGCGCTCTCCTCTTTCACCCTCATTAAAAGGTTCTTTAATTCCTCCTCACTTTCTGCCATCAAGGTTGTATCATCAGCATATCTGAGGTTGTTGATATTTCTTCCGGCAATCTTAATTCCGGTTTGGGATTCATCCAGTCCCGCCTTTCGCATGATGAATTCTGCATATAAGTTAAATAAGCAGGGAGACAATATACAGCCTTGTCGTACTCCTTTCCCAATTTTGAACCAATCAGTTATTCCATATCCAGTTCTAACTGTAGCTTCTTGTCCCACATAGAGATTTCTCAGGAGACGGATGAGGTGATCAGGCACTCCCATTTCTTTAAGAACTTGCCATAGTTTGCTGTGGTCGACACAGTCAAAAGCTTTTGCGTAGTCAATGAAGCAGAAGTAAATGTTTTTCTGGAACTCTCTAGCTTTCTCCATAATCCAGCGCATGTTTGCAATTTGGTCTCTGGTTCCTCTGCCCCTTCGAAATCCAGCTTGCACTTCTGGGAGTTCTCGGTCCACATACTGCTTAAGCCTGCCTTGTAGAATTTTTAGCAAAACCTTGCTAGCGTGTGAAATGAGCGCAATTGTGCGGTAGTTGGAGCATTCTTTGGCACTGCCCTTCTTTGGGATTGGGATGTAGACTGATCTTCTCCAATCCTCTGGCCATTGCTGAGTTTTCCAAACTTGCTGGCATATTGAGTGTAGCACCTTAACAGCATCATCTTTTAGAATTTTGAATAGTTCAGCTGGAATATCATCACTTCCACTGGCCTTGTTGTTAGTAAGGTTTTCTAGGGCCCATTTGACTTCACTCTCCAGGATGTCTGGCTCAAGGTCAGCAACCACACTACCTGAGGTGTACGAGACCTCCATATCTTTCTGGTATAATTCCTCTGTGTATTCTTGCCACCTCTTCTTGATGTCTTCTGCTTCTGTTAGGTCCTTTCCACTTTTGTCCTTAATTGTGGTAATCTTTGTACGAAATGTTCCTTTCATATCTCCAATTTTATTGAACAGATCTCTGGTTTTTCCCATTCTGTTGTTTTCCTCTATTTCTTTGCATTGCTCGTTTAAAAAGGCCCTCTTGTCTCTCCTTGCTATTTTTTGGAAATCTGCATTCAATTTCCTGTATCTTTCACTATTTCCCTCGCATTTTGCTTGCCTTCTCTCCCCCGCTATTTGTAAGGCCTCATTTGACAGCCACTTTGCTTTCTTGCATTTCTTTTTCATTGGGATGGTTTTCGTTGCTGCCTCCTGTATAATGTTACGAGCCTCCATCCACAGTTCTTCAGGCACTCTATCCACCAAATCTAAATCCTTAAACCTGTTCTTCACTTCAACTGTGTATTCATAAGGAATTTGATTTAGATTGTATCTTACTGGCCCAGTGGTTTTTCCTACTTTCTTCAGTTTAAGCTGGAATTTTGCTATAAGAAGCTGATGATCTGAGCCACAGTCAGCTCCAGGTCTTGTTTTTGCTGACTGTATAGAGCTTCTCCATCTTTGGCTGCAGAGAATATAATCAATCTGATTTCGATGTTGCCCATCTGGTGAAGTCCATGTGTAGAGTCGTCTCTTGTGTTGTTGGAAAAGAGTGTTTGTGATGACCAACTTGTTCTCTTGACAGAACTCTATTAGCCTTTGCCCTGCTTCATTTTGAACTCCAAGGCCAAACTTGCCAGTTGTTCCTTTTATCTCTTGACTCCCTACTTTAGCATTCCTTTAGCCCCTTCATGGATCACTGCCTTGTCGTGGCGAAGGGGCTTGAATTACTCAGGGAAGCTATGGACAGGTCAAGATGGACAGGTCGTAGTGGAGAGTTTGGACCAAACGTGATCCACCTGGAGAAGGAACTGGCAAGCCACTCCAGTATCCCTGCCAAGAAAACTCCATGGACAAAGACAACAGGCATATAAGCAAACTAAGGTATATAAATAATATAGTTACAAGATACCGCAATAACAGAGAGGCTGGAAGCACGAACCAAGTATGTATTTTCTTTATTCTTTTTTGTATGTCCATTTTGTATTTTTTGTTTATTCTGTAATACTTTTTATTTTATGTTTATTTCTTTTGTACAACTCTACTTTGTACATTTCTTTCTTTCTTCTTCTGTATGTGAGTATAAAACAATAAAGTTTTTAATGCAAAAAAAAAAAAGATAGGTCGTGGTTATATTATTATGTTTCTATTTCTCCCCACTTCCAAAGGAGATTAAAAAAAATGTGGGAGGAATTGCAGAGGCCTCATAGGTGCTGGGGGAGACCATCTCAGGTGCAAAGGTACTCATGGGCACCAGGCTGGCGATACCAAGATTAGAGAGCAGCTGATTTCAAAGGCTTTGAAATAACAGAGCGCCACCCTTCCAGTTCTTACACCTGTTGCACTGCACCTGTGCAATCTTTTCTGCTGGGATTGGAGCTCCTGTATACCCCCCAAGCGTTATCTAGTCCACCCCCCTGCAATATATAAGAGGACCTGTGAAATTTCCCCCTACCTGTACACAGTCTCTGTATAGGATATTGACCATAATGGATGCTTCCGCTGGAAAGAATAGACTCTCTCACTCTGAGCTATATATGGAAGAGCTTGCCGGCTTGCCCTCTCTGAGATCTGTATCTGCCGCTGTTCTGACTGTCAGCACAAATCTGGGTTTTCTGGTCACTCGCCAAGGGAGGGGGCAGGGTATGATCATAATCGGGGACTGGGCTCGCAAGGACGCCCACACGGTTTTTCCAGTGTGGTGGGGCAGCTGCCACAACCAGCAGGATGCTCTCAAAGGTCAGCCCTTTAAGGCAGGGTTGGTCAGATGATGAGTGGTGCAGAAAATTTAAAATTGCACCGGAAAGTTGCAGGCTGAAGAGCTTTGCTTAGTGGTAGAGCCCAGGCGCTACAGGCAGATGGTCCCCGATTCAATCCCCGGCATAGCCAGCGGAAAAAACGGTATTGTGTTGAGAGGCTGAAGAACGGACAACCCACCTGAGACCTCAAGGAAGTTCCAGAACAGAAAGAGCGGAAAATTCCTGGACTCAAAGGTGTAGGAAGGTCAGGTGGTACCCGGTGCGAAAAATTTCTTGTCACCCACCCCCCAATTATTATTATTTTTTTGCCTGCAAAAATGGTTTTACGTTATTTCATATTTTCTTACAAAGGAATAATAATAAGTAAAAATGAACTTTTATTTATATCCCGCCCTCCCCAGCCGAAGTTGGGCTCAGGGCGGCTAACATCAGATACATAACATTGATATAAAATCAAACAATAATTAAATTACCTCCTAAAAACATGTCAAAATCAAATTAAAGTCTAATTAGATGGCTTTCCGCAGGGTTAGGGTTGGGAACAGTAAGTGCTCCACTGAATTGAAATTTCAGCCTTCACGACATAGGAAAACAGCCAAGTAAACGGCTATTTTCATGGAGGAGGGTCAAGATATTAACTGATATGCATGAAATTTCATATATAGCTATATATTCCCTCGTGTAGTAAGATAAGACCTTTGGAGCAGGCATTTTTTTTTTTTAAAAAAAGTTTTTTATGAACCACCCTAGTAGGGCAGTAATTGTTCCTTGATAATTTGTCACCCCCTCCATGATGGAACCTGGGGCGGACCACCCCCTGCCCCCCACTTCCTACGCCCCTGCCTGGACTAGAAACTCAATGGGCATGGAAAGGACTGACAGACCGATAGCTCTTTCTTGATACTGGGAATGACAGTGCATTGCCATTCATAGGTGGTGGAGTGATTTTGCCTGGTTAATTTCAATAATGAACATGGCATGGTTATGCAAACCCAGCTAGTAATAAAACAACAACAATTGATTATATTGACCCCCACCCACCCAACTGGATTGCCCCAGCCTCTCTGGGTGGCTTCCAACAATTTATAAAACCACAGTAAAACATCAAACATTAAAAACTTCCCTGATCAGGACTACCTTCACATGTCTTCTAAAAGTTGCATATTCGTTGTTCAGATAGTTGTTCATTTCCTTGACATCTAATGGGAGGCTGTTCCACCGGGCGGTTGCTACTGCCGAGAAGACCCTCTGCCTGGTTCCCTGTAACCTCGCTTCTTGCAGGGAGGGAACTGCCAGAAGACCCTCGGAGCTGGACCTCAGTGTCCGGGCTGAACGGTGGGGGTGGAGACGCTCCTTCAGGTCTACAGGGCCAAGGCCATTTAAGGCTTTAAAGGTCAGCACCAACACTTTGAATTGGGCTTAGAAATGTCCTGGGAGCCAATGTAGATCTTTTAGGACTGGTGTTTTATGGTACAGGCAGCCGCTCCCAGTCACTACATTCTGGATTAGTTGTAGTTTCTGAGTCACCTTCAAAGGTAGCTTGCTTTCACATTTTTAAAATTGCTATTTTATGTTTCTACTGTTAGCCATCTTGAGCCCCATTTGGTTGATATAAATTTGGATGACATAAATTTAACAAACACATGGAAACACCATAGTGCACTCGGCGTATAAGGGCAAGGCAGGATCCCTACCTGAGACCCCAAAGAGCCCCTGCCAGCCAGAACAGGCAGCACTGGCTTTGGTGAAACAGTTTCCTGGCTCAGAGCAAGACTGCTTCACAGGTACTTTTTGTCCCTTGGCTAATCTCATCACCGCATGGCAGCCAAGCCAAATTGTGTGGAAATACTGGTTCGGGACTTGCTATAATCAGACAGATGGTTCTGGTTCCTGTTTTCTAGAACAAGGGCTCCTTCTCCAGAAAGCCCTTCTCAGATTTGGCCTATTTGAGCATCTTGCCAAGCTAGAAGCAGGATGGTGCCAGAGAGGTCTCGTGAATGCAGCCATCTTGGAGCATCACGTGACTTGTCATGTGTTGTTCATTAGCCCATTGGCCACATCCAAGATGGCAGCACTGCATGTCACTCAGCCCCAGCTGCCATCTTGAGTAGGTCTGCCCTCGCAGAGTGTAGGTAGGTGCCCATTTCACATCAAGATGGAGGCAAGCAACCTAGCTAGCCTTGTTTTGGACCCAACTGATTAGTCCCGCAGACATTGCTAGACTACGACTCCCATCATACCTCATTATTGGCCTTGATGACTGGAGCTGGTAGGAGTTGGAATCCAAAAACATCTGGGAGTGGGGAGACAAGTTCGCTACACCTGAAATATCTACCCCCTTCATTCCTTTAGCAAGGTGCCCATGTTGTGAAAGGTGTTGGGATTCATCTGCCTTGACACTTCTCCTAAGACAACAACTCCCGAGATCGTTTCATCCTCCAGGTTGTTTATATTTCAGAGTGTGAATCACAGAGCCCATTTGCAGGAGATGCGGAAGGCACAGACAAGGTGAAAACATGCCCATATCAAGTTTCACATGGCCGGGAGTCTCACTGAAAATGTTGTTTTTTAAACTCGATGCAGCAGCTCCCATGCAGCCGCCACCACTGCAAACAGTCTGGCGAGAAGCTGAACTGGGAGATGAGTGCACTTAAAAATACACACACACACACACATACATATACATATACATATACATACATATATGTAGTTAGTATATTTTATATATATTACTAACTACATCAAAACTGCAATGCACAACAGAATAAACACCCCAATTACAAATCATGGTATTCTGGAAAATAGGTCATATAATATCCAAAATACTCCTATAAAGGATTACGGTTAAGTGGAAGGTGTTGCTCTTAATTAGAGTTTTTACTCTGCATTCCAAAATTCCCTAAAGCTTCTCCATTCCTCCCCAGCTTTATTCCTGCTAACTCTTCTGTACATAAAAGCCATTCTCTCAATTGAGGAATGCCTTTCGATTTCCAGTACAGTCGTACCTCGAAAGTCAAACGGAATCCGTTCCGGAAGTCCATTCGAGTTCCAAAACGTTTGGAAACCAAGGCGCGGCTTCCGATTGGCTGCAATTGGAAGCTCCTGCAGCCAATCAGAAGCCGCCGAAGTCACGCTGGATGTTCGGGTTCCAAAGAACGTTCGCAAACCGTAACACTTACTTCTGAGTTTGCGGCGTTCGGAAGCCAAAATGTACGAGTGCCAAGGCTTTCGGCTTCGAAGGTGTGACTGTATTCTATATCCTGTATAAACTATTGCAGCTGCAAGGATCATACCACACAATGCTGCTTTTTCTCTAAGGGCTACCCCATCAGGATAAGACTGTTTTAAAAAAGGTTGAGCTTGTGTGGTGGCTAAAAGTGCTAGACTGGGACCCGGGAGACCAGGGTTCAAATCTCCAGTTAGCCACGAGGCTCACTAGCTCCCTTTACTGCCTCACCAGGAGACGGAAGTTGGGTCTGTACAGATCTGGCTGCGTTGACACAAAAGATGGTTGAACTGCTGGGTTAGTCAGGCATGATTGACACCAATCATCAATAAGACACTTGAAACTTAGCTGAAACATTCTCTCTCTTTTTTTAATAAAATAAGTTATAGTAAATCTTTAAATTAAAATACATTGCCTCTAGGCTCAGAAACGCTCTTGAGCATGTAAAAAAAGGCAGCAAGCATCTCTCGTCATCCTCTGCATTTCCCAAAAAATATGCTCTCAGCCACGGCCTCTGATGGAAGATGAGTAAGAAAAAACTATGGTGCAGTGCGATAGTCTCTTTGCAAATGTTGGGGGGGGCGTTTTGGGGGTTAAGGTGCAGTGCAGAAGCCTCTTTCCCTCCAGAGGGGTTCCAGTACAAAAGAGGAGCTTGCTACGAGTCCAGGAGGTCTTCCTCGTCACTCCAGTCCGGAGGCGCATCTGTGCCAAAGTACCGGTCTCCAAAATTTCCTAGAGGGCGGCAGGAGGGAACGGGAATTAGCAAGCGCTACGAGAAACCCTCGCGCAGGTAGGAAGTACACTGAGCTGCGCCTGCGCTATTCAGAGATGTGCCCAGAACGTTCCCGTCTAGCAAAAATCCCAAAATCCTTCTGCTGGATTCGCATTCTTGCAACCCATTTCATCCACGTTCAGCAAATCCTAGAGATCTGCCACCTTCGTGGCTCGAGGTGGCGGCAGCCAGGACCGGTGCTAGGGATTTTGGCGCCCTAGGCGAGGGGGCGGGCCACGTGACATCATTGCGCATGACGTACGGTGCCCCGCCCCCTGCCCGGCCGGGCGCCCCGCGCCGCCGCTGTTTTCGCCGCTGGTTGGGGTGGCACCGGGCGGTGGGGGGGGCGAGGGGCAGGCTGGCCAGCGCCCCCTCCATTTTGGCACCCCCGCCGCCGCGGTTTTCGCCCCAAGCTGCTTGCTCCGCCGCTGGTTGGGGCGGCACCGGGCGGCGGCGTGGGGCAGGCTGGCCAGCGCCCCCTCCATTTTGGCGCCCTAGGCAACTGCCTAGTTCGCCTTAATGGACGCGCCGGCCCTGGCGGCAGCAGCGCGCTTGAAGCCTTGCCCACTTCTCGGGTGTTAAGTCTGGCAGCGGAGACCCTCTTGGGTATTCCCACCAAGCTGGCCAAGGAGAGGGCTTTCTCTGAGTCAGACCCTAAATTGTGGAGCTCCCCAAAAGAGATGCATCTCCATTGTCCGGCTTCTGTCATATGCTGAAAAGAAGTTCGCTTTGTGGGACCCACTGGTTTGCCCCGGTTGGAATTACTTTTCTTGTTTTTACAACTATTACTACTACTACTACTACTACAACATTTCTATGCCACCCATCTGACTGCCACCCATCTGACTGCCACTCTGGGTGGCTTCCAACAATTGTAAGACCACAGTAAAACATCAAACATTAAAAAAACTTTCCTATACAGAGCTGCCTTCAGATGCCTTATTCAAACTGTCTGCAGCTAGGAAATAAATAGTAAGTATATGGTGATACATGCAAAAACAAACAAAATAAAACAATGCTAAGAAACGACCCCTTATTTTCTCCATCAATGGTGGTGGTTGGGAATTATATTATTGCTTGCAAGCAGCTCTGAGCCATTGGAGAATGAAAAACTCAAAGGTTTTTCCAGGGATCTGACAGTCTCACAGTGGCCGACCAGATGCCCTAATGGGAAACACACAGGTGGGATGTGAGCATAAGAGAAACTCTCCCCTCGCTGGCTCAGGACCAGGGGCAGGACCTCCTAACCCTGGCCACTCACCAATACCAGGGATGATGCGGAAGAGGTCGTTCACTTTCTTGTCCACGGCTGTCGTGATGATCTTCACCTGAGGGAAGGCGTAAGCGACAGAGTGGACGCCCATCTCAGCCATCAGCAAGGAGAGGAGGAATATCTTGTCCTCTGGGACGTCGTGGTCCTAAGAGAAAGAAGAGGGTTTCAGCCATTTAGTTTCACTCCTCAGCTTACCCTTTGGCCCTCTGGGTTTTACTACAACTCCCAACAACCCTGTTCACTGGCTGTGTATGCTAGGGCTGGTGGGAGTTGTAGTTCAGCAATATCTGGTTTCCCCACACCCAGCTTATGCTTCCTCCCAACAGCCTCTTTCCTTCCCTCCCAACAGCCTCTTTCCTTCCCTCCCAACTGCCTCTCTCCTTCCCTCCCAACAGCCTCTCTCCTTCCCTCCCAACAGCCTCTTTCCCTCCCTCCCAACAGGCTCTTTCCCTCCCTCCTAACTGCCTCTTTCCTTCCCTCCTAACTGCCTCTTTCCTTCCCTCCCAACAGGTATGTCAAAGCTGTCCCATGACACCCTTACCAGCAACACCCTCACAGCCATCATGGCAGCCGCTCCCGTAGAGACTGTACAGTCCATGAGGATCACGTGATCTTCACTGATGTCCTTTGGAAGCCTCAGATAATGCAGCTGGAGGAGGGAGGAGGAGGATAATATCGGTGCAATGCTTGCACAATAGAACATTCTCCCTATGCGCACCCAGCGCCCTTCCCAAATCTGCTCTGGAGGGGTTGGGGGAGCCCCCGGAACAGATTTAGGGGGTGCAAGGGGGAAAAGGGGGGGAGTTCTCTTGCAGGAGCATAAATCCTTGTGCTGACAGGACACGTTAGCCGGATACTGCCCCAAACTGAGGTCTCATTAAAATCATAAAATAACAAGCAACAAAACCAACCAATAACCGTATTAACAGGACCACAGCGCAGAGCAACAATGCCTTGAGTTCTGAGGGGACAGTACCTGGTTTGGGATACCGCTAGAGAGGTGGCAAGGTAGCTCAGGCCACTACCAAGCCCTTGTCCCATACCAGGCCTGGACATTTACCTCTGGCTCCCCCGTATACCGGTTGGTCTGGATGAGGATGGTGCCAATTCGGACATCCTTACAGACGGCCCGCAGCGCTGGCTCCATGGTCTCCCCAGCCCTCAAAATGGACACGCCAGTAATCTGGAAGACAGAGGACAAGGTGGAAACCCCCAAGTATAATTCCTCCAGCCTTCTACTGACTGCTATCTCACCATCCTGTATTTCTTAGAACGTGGCTGGGCTAAGTAAAAAAAATCACCTCCAGGTGATCAGGCAGTGTTGTTGTCATAAATGAATAAAAAAGAGTCGCTGTCTTGTTCTGCCATTTCCAGGCGAAGTTCTGTGGAGTTGCGCTAATGGCTGCCTCAGACAGATGGGTGAGCTGAAAAAGCTCCGCTCCGTTTCAAACTGGGCCCAGACGGGATTCAGTTCAAAATGGGATTCATTCGTAACATCGGCCAGCTCTCCTTGCAAGTTCCAAACCCTTTCCGAGTAGAAAGCTTCTTTCCTTTGAGAAGGGAGGGGGTAGCTGGTGGGGAGGTGGGCTTGCAAGAGACAGGAGGGCCCTTTCCATCCAGTGGTTAAGTGGAAATCAGGCTGCAGAGCAAACGCAAATCCCCTAGGACAGTCATTTCCTGCTGGCAAGATTGGTACTTGGAGTTACTCTGCCTTCTACATTGAGCTGGGAGGCAGAGGAAACGCCAGTCCCATGATCCCTGGCAAGAATTGTCAGTGCACGCTTCACCCTCTGGTAGTGTGGATTTGTTAACGGACGCGGGTGGCGCTGTGGTCTAAACACCTGAGCCTCTTCGGCTTGCCGATCGGAAGGTCGGCAGTTCGGATCCCCGCGACGGGGTGAGCTCCCGTTGTTCGGTCCCTGCTCCTGCCAACCTGGCAGTTTGAAAGCACGTCAAAGTGCAAGTAGATAAATAGGTACCGCTCTGGTGGGAAAGTAAATGGCATTTCTGTGTGCTCTGGCACTTGTCACGGTCCACCGTGTGCGAGAAGTGGTTTAGTCCTGCTGACCACATGACCCGGGAAGCTGTCTGTGGACAAATGCCGGCTCCCTCGGCCTGAAAGCGAGATCAGCGCCACAACCCCATAGTCACCTTTGACTGGCCTTAACCATCCAGGGGTCCTTTACCTTTTTTTACCTAGTGTGGATTTGTGTGTGTGTTTTCTCTAAGAATACTTGATGAAATGCTGAAATCTCCCCACCGCTTCACTCCAAACATTCTTGAGAATTATTCATTTTTTAAAAATTGTTTAGGGAAGCTTTTAATGTTTGATGAATTATTGTGTTTTCATATTTTGTTGGAAGCTGCCCAGAGTGGCTGGGGAAGCCCAGCCAGATGGGCAGGGTATAAATAAATTATTATTATTATTATTATTATTATTATTATTATTATTATTATTATTATTAAAAAACAAGACAAATGTTTTTCAGGAAGACTGAGGGGGAGTTTGTCTCCTGCCCAGCTTTTCTCCGATAAATTATCCCTCTTCTTCAGGATCCTGGAAAAGGAGCCTTTATTAAAGTGTTACCAAATGCATTTGAATTGAATCGGTTAATTAATTTTAAATCGAGTGAAGCTTGGCAATTAGTCAATTAGAAAAAAATCTTTTATACAGCAGAAAACCTTTCTCTTGCTACATTATCCTCTTGCTTCCTTCGGTTGTTGGTGGGCCTTTTCTTTCCTTTTGGGGTTTGTGTCAGGTTTAGTGGGTTCTCTCCAGATGCACCAGATTCAAGGATGCTCAGACCCAGATGTGTGCTATTTTTAGGAGAAAGCTGTCCAAAAGCTCTGAGTTATTGAAAACTACTGAATGTGCAGATATAGGAACCCAGGGGTCACTATTGTGACACCGACAGGTGCAGGAGTGACTGCCAGCCCAGCACCTGTCAAAGGCTTCAGCAAATATCCCCTCAAAACACAGCAATGCAAAAAAAAAGAAGGGAAAAAAAGAGAGAGTTAAGATTTGTCCCAAATAGAAGATGCCACATGCAGAAAGCTAGAACTATGAATCAAAACAGGAGCAGGTTCCACACACCCCTGGTTTTCTCCGGACTCTGCTTCGAGAATCCTCTGCTGGCGGCACTTACTTGCTTCCCACTGTAGTTTCGGCCTTCATAGTCATGCCCTTGCGGGGTCTGAACTGTGCAGGTCTGGAAAGGCAACGGCACACAGGAATTAATATGGAATATGGGCAGAGGGACACACAGAGCCCAAGTGAGAAGTACGGAGCTCGTCAGTGGCAGAAAAGCAGAATAAATTACGCAAAACAAACAGACATGTGCATTTTAAAAAAAACAACTTAAAGGTAAAGGGACACCTGACCGTTAGGTCCAGTCGCGGACGACTCTGGGGTTGCGGTGCTCATCTCGCTTTATTGGCCGAGGGAGCCAGCGTAAAGCTTCCAGGTCATGTGGCCAGCATGACTAGGCCGCTTCTGGCGAACCAGAGCAGCGCATGGAAATGCTGTTTACCTTCCCGCCGGAGTGGTGCCTATTTATCTACTTGCACTTTGATGTGCTTTCGAACTGCTAGGTGGGCAGGAGCAGGGACTGAGCAACGGGAGCTCACTCATTGGGGATTCAAACTGCCGACCTTCTGATCGGCAAGCCCTAGGCTCTGTGGTTTAGACCACAGCGCCACCCGTGTCCCTAAAAACAACTTATGCAGGCTGCAAATCCAGGTTTCTTTAGGGCAGAATGCAAGCGCCCATCCCTGAAACCATTTTTATCCAGCTCTCTTCCCAGGCCACAAAAAGGGTGCAGGTTCTAGAGGATTTTATGAGCAAGGAAGGTCGCTTTTGGGGCAGAATTAAGTTTAGCCTGATATTGCTTCTTTAAACTGTGTTCAGCGAGAGAAGAAAACTCATCTCTGGACTTGAACGCCACTCCTTTTGTGGCATCGCCTACCCTCAAATTTTCTTCTTAGATTTAGGGCTGAACGGAACATTTTCCAGGTCCACCTTCTAGCTTGAAATCCGTAATTTCAGATGAGGCAAACCTCACTCCCCCAAACCCCCCAACTCTGCTTTTCTCATAGCTGTTTGACGCTGTTCACAAATCACCCCCCTGCCTCGCAATCTGGTGCCCAATCAGTCATTTCCCTTCTGTATTTCACTCAAGTGATCCCAAGCCATTGGAGATGATGCACCGGAGGCAACATTGCAATAGAATGCAACCGATCAGATTTGGCGACCAGCACCTGTTACTTAAGGGCAGATGGGTGCCATTTTGAGCGAGGGCAATGCCTCTTACAGAGGCCACATGGGTGATCCCAACCAATCAAGAGGATGCAAAATGAGCATGCTGCCTGCTCCCTCCCAATGATGCTGCGACAAATCACCCAAAGAGACGGGATCCTCTTTCAAAAGAGTCCTGATCCCTTTCAGCTCAGCCATGGTTTGGAACAGGGGTCAGCAAACTTTTTCAGCAGGGGGCCGGTCCACTGTCCCACAGACCTTGTGGGGGGCCGGACTAAAGGGGGGGGGGATGAACGAATTCCTATGCCCCACAAATAATCCAGAGATGCATTTTAAATAAAAGCACACATTCTACTCATGTAAAAACACGCTGATTCCCGGACTGTCCGCAGGCTGGATTTAGAAGGCAATTGGGCCAGATCCGGTCTCTGAACCTTACCCATGGTTTTGAAGAACGCTTTGATCAGCCTACCTGGAAAGGCAGGAAGGACAGCGCATGCTCAATCAGGAGACGCATCAGTCGTTTGGAGTAGAAAATAAACTCATCCCGACTTGTCTCCTTGTCCCTGAAAGGGTAACAAAGAGGAGAGAAGGAAGGCATAAGGTTTATAGAATTAAAAGAGTTGGGAGGGACCCGTGGGTCATCTAGTCCAACCCCCTGCAATGCAGGAATCTCACCAAAGCATCCATGACAGATGGCCATCCAACCTCTGCTTAAAAGCCTCCAAGGAAGGAGAGTCCACCACCTCCCGAGGGAGACTGTTCCCCTGTCAAACTGCTCTTACTGTCAGAAAGTTCTTCCTGATGTTTTGTCAAACTCTCATTTCTTGCCACTTGTGTGGCAGAGCACAGGAAAGGGGGGTCTGGAGGCGGATGATCGACAGGCAACAGTTTACTTCCTGCTCTCAATGGAGTAAGCGGCTCACCAGGAGCTCTCCGTGGTGCTGAAAAGAACTTACAATAAGGCACCCAACTCACCGGATGATTGTGTGCATGCCTTTCACTTGTGGGGTGTTCTTCAGCACACTGAGAGTCTTGGGGAGAGGGTGGCATTGGTGGGCCGAGGCCAGTGCTGCCCTGAAGAAAAAGAGGAGAATTAAAGTCAAGTTAAAAGGCTTCATTGGGAAGTGCTGCTTCCTCCCCCCGCCAGAGAAGAGAAGCCACCCCAAAGATCCCACTGTTTTCCTCATCCGAACAAACCACACAGACCTTTCGCCATGACTAAAACGCCCCATGGGCAGGCAGAATGGGGAAAGGAATCTCGTGGGATGTAAAACTGCAGTCCACTACAACATTCCTACAGTGGACATGTTAGGGGATGTTTTGTACCACTCAGGAGAAGACTTCCTGTTCTGATCAGAGAGTGTTCTCCATTTTGTATGTTGCTGTGTGTTTGGAGAAGTGACGGCTTAGTCGCAGTCACTTGGGACTAACTTCTTTATCGAATAGTTCTAGTTGTTATGTAACCTAAGGGACATGTCTGTGAACCTGAATGAATCTGTGAGTAAACTACATTTATATTAACGTGAATCAGATTCTTGTGTTTATTCTTTTTAAGAGGGTGTTCCTGCTTGGCAGGGGGTTGGACTGGATGGCCCTTGTGGTCTCTTCCAACTCTATGATTCTATGATTAGAAGGGATTTTACAAGGAAGGAATCTTTAATATTAAGACTCAGATGAGTCAGCAACAAGCTGATTGCTGCGTAATTTAAAAAGGGGGGGGTGCTAGAATATGGAACTTGCTAGCTCAAGTTAGGAAGGTAAAGGAAAAGGGACCCCTGACTGTTAGGTCCAGTCGCGGATGACTCTGGGGTTGTGGCGCTCATCTTGCTTTACTGGCCAAGGGAGCCGGCGTACAGCTTCCAGGTCATGTGGCCAGCATGACTAAGCCGCTTCTGGCAAACCAGAACAGCGCATGGAAATGCCGTTTACCTTCCCACTGCAGAGGTACCTATTTATCTACTTGCACTTTGATGTGCTTTCGAACTGCCAGGTTGGCAGGAGCTGGGACAGAGCAACCGGAGCTCACCCCATCATGGGGATTCGAACCGCCCACCTTCTGATCGGCAAGTCCTAGGCTCTGTGGTTTAACCCACAGCGCCACCCGCGTCCCTTTTGCAAGTTAGGAAGGATATCATTAAATAATATATCCTCTCCTGCCTCCCAAATCATCCACACAAATCTCACTCCCGGCCACCTCCCTTGCGTAAGTTATTGGCAGTGCTTAGCAGGGAGCCGTGGCTGAACTTGACACCGGAGGTTGGGCAGGGCGGAACCAAGAAGAGGCTGCCGGATCAGGCCCAGGGCCCATCTGGTCCAGCATCCTGATCTCACAGTGGCCAGCCAGATGCCTGTGGGAAACCTGCAAGCAGGATCCGAGCACAGGACCGACTCTGCCCTCCTTTGGTTTCCAGCAACTGGGTTTCAGAAGCATTGCTGCTCTGACTGTGGGGTCAAGGCACTGGTATCCTTTGGGACGAAGGGCGGGATATAAATTAGATAGATAGATGGATGACAGACAGATAGATAACAAGCTTTTCAAAAGCAGCCTAAGGGGTGGAGTTCTGTCTCCTGCGGGTGGTGGGGCGAAGGACAAAGCCTCATAGCCAAAATGAAAAGTGGGGCCCAGCTTCCTTAGTCGTTGGGAGGAATAAAAGGGTCAGGATGAGTCACATCTGAATGACAAACTGGTGGTTTCGAGGAGCTGCCGGCAGCCTAGCTAGCAGCTTGGAGGAGGAAGAGGAAGGAGGTTCTAATTAGGACACCTATATTTGTTCTACGCCAGGCTTTTTGTGTCCCCCGTGTCTGTGTGGTTGGTTAGGATGGACAAAGGGCCTCGTGGAGATCCTTTCCGCTCGCGGAATCACACACGCGAGCCTTAATTCAGGGCAAGCGGGGAAAAAGAGGAACATTAAAACACGCACATGCAAAAAAAGAAACCGGTTAAAAGTTTGCGCCTTGCCAGTTTTGGGTCTGGAAGAAAGAGGTGCGCACGCAAACACACAGAGAACCAACTGCAAGCCAATCGAATGGAAGTGGGTTAACCAGGAGTCAGGGAGATGGTATGGAGCTGTACAAATGCTTAGCAAGGGGCCAGAAACAGCCTCAGATCTATGCACTTTTCAAGGTTTCCGGCGAAATATCTGAAGGGTGCCCCTGTGTCCACGGGCGCCACGTTGTCAACTCCTTCATTACTTATTTGCTTGTGTGTGTGTGTGTGTGTGTGTGTGATATGTGTGTGTGTGTGTGTGAATTTGTTTCTATTAAAGGCTTTTTAAAATAGCAACCGTGGGAGATCCTGATCTGCATTGGGACCGCAGTGGGAAGTAGAGGAACAATTTATCCCTCAATGCTGCACCCCTGGTTTTTATTTTTTTAAATCCACAATAGAAGCCAACAGAAGCTTCCCTTCCAGAACAAGTAACTGTTGGGGGGTATTTATTGGGACCATAGTAAAAGGGGGCGGGGAGTTTAAAAGTTTATTCCTCCATTGCGAGGGGTTAGACTGGATGATGCTCAGGATCCCTTCCAATATCTAATAATAATAACAATAATAATAACAATAACATAATAATAATAATAATAATAATAATAATAATAATAATAATAATAATAATAATTTATTTATACCCCGTCCATCTGGCTGGGCTTCCCCAGCCACTCTGGGCGGCTTCCAACAAAATATTAAAATACAATAATCAATCAAACATTAAAAGCTTCCCTAAACAGGGCTGCCTTCAGATGTCTTCTAAAAGTCTGGTAGTTGTTGTTCTCTTTGACATCTGGTGGGAGGGCGTTCCACAGGGCGGGTGCCACTACCGAGAAGGCCCTCTGCCTGGTTCCCTGTAACTTGGCTTCTCGCAGGGAGGAGACCGCCAGAAGGCTCTCGGCGCTGGACCTCAGTGTCCGGGTAGATCGATGATTCTGTGAAATGCTCCCTCCATCCGTGCCATGGTCCCAATGCCGATTGCATTGGGATATTACAGTCATAAAACAGCTGGGGTGGGGCTTGATTCAGCTTAATGAGTGACAGCTGGTTGATCCCTCCAGAATGTTTTGTTTTGTTGTTGTTTTTCTGCTGTTTTTGTGTTCTCAACTGTTTTTAATTGTCATTGTTGTACATCGGCCTGAGATGGTTGTTTAGAAGGCAATTAGCAAATCAATAATAATAATAATACCGGTAATAGTACACCCTCTGGGGTGGGGGTAATGCAAAACTGCGTGGCAAAATTGGGAGAAGTTCAAAGGACGGCTGTTCAAAGATTGTTTGGGGAAGTGCAAATTGGGGTGGGTTTGCATTGACATGTGACCCAGTCTGAATTTCTCCCCCATGCCTTGTATCCTGGGTACCAGGGGACACCCCCAGCTCTCGTATGTTAAGTTGCTCATTATGCTATAAACCTCCCAGTGGCTTTTAGTTGGGGGAGGCATATAACTTTCTTAATTAATAAAAAATACCCTCGCTAAAGGGGGCACGCCGACCCACACGGTAGACTCCTCATCATGCAGGCCTAGACCTCAGCAAAAGCTCGACACTCGATTTAGTATTCAAACCAAACCAAAAGGAAAAAAGTAAGTTGGAGGGTGCAATTTGATCCTCACATATCCCAGCGAAGTTTCCTCTGTTCATCAGATGGGAGTTGTAGTTCAGGGAAGAGCCAAGCAGGTAACAGACAACCACACGGATAACCAAAGAGGGAGGGAAGAGAAAATAAAGCAGGGAAATAAGAGCACTTAATTTTAAAAGGGGGGGATTTGCCCTGGAAAAGCATTCTGCATCTCTTTTGCCTGGATGCAGAATACTTGACCTGTAACAAAGTCATTCATATGGCTGGGTGGAGAGGAATAGGAACGCCTAGCTTTGACATGGAATTCATTACATCCGGCCCCTGGGAGGTTGCCTGCAAGGTCATGTGGCCCTCAGGCTGGTCCTTACCAAACCCTGCCCGCTCCCACACTAACTTAGTCTCACAGGGTGTTTTCTGGCACAGCCTCTGAAGGATTGTACAGGGCAGAGATGTCAACTTCTGCAAGGCGTAATGATGGGAGAAGCTGTAACTCAAGGAATTCTCCCATGAGAACCTCTCAAGTGTATCAAGCGCCTTCTCAACGATACAGGGCCATTATTGACAAAATAACATCGCGTTTGGAGGTCTACTTTGTTAAATAACCCGGTAGCAAGCTTGTTAAAATGGAAAGAATGTTAAGAACCTCAGAAGAGCCTGCAGGATCAGGCCAGTGGCCCATCTAGTCCAGCATCCTGTTCTCAAAAGCGGCCAACCAAATGCCTGTAGGAAACCAGCAAGCAGGTTTCTAGCTCTCTCCATCTCCTGTATTCCCCAGTAACTGTTTCTCAGAAGCATTGCTGCCTCCGACCACAGTGTGATGGCCTGGGATTTGGACTCAGATGCTGAATCTGAGGTATCCCAGATTGCACAGGATTCCCTGCCTCCAGAACCAGCTGAGCCAGGTCTAGGGCAAGAGCCTGAAGGGTCCTCACCTGTGATGGATCCTCAGGTGCAGGCATCTGCTGAGTCCTCTCTGGCTCCTGATGTGATGGAGGACCCACTGCCTGCAGGTGCTCCACTCCCAGCCCCGTCAGGGGAAGCCAAGGCTGCCCCTGGGTCCGGTAACCCACCAGCCTCTCCTGAGCTGCGGAGGCTCAGGGCAGAGAGGCGAAGGGAACTAAGTTCCTGCAGGAGGAGTGCTCACCTCCTGGCCAGAAGGAGAGACGAGTCACCGGAGGATCGGGGCCGCCCTATGCCTCGGAGCAGATAAAGGCCAGCCAGACCCAAGTTGCGTGAGCAACACAGTTGCTCACGTGTGCCTGCCTGTGTCCTCGTGCCTGTCCCTGACCTGTACCTTGCCTAGCTCCCTGTCTTGCTCCTTACCGGACTGACCCCCTGTTGGACTCCTGGACCTTGGACTGGACTTTGACCCTGCTTCGCAAATGGACCCCTGGCGTGTTCCTGACCTCTGACTACCTGGCTAGACCCACGGACTGTTACCTGACTCTGCTGCCGCCCAGCCCCTAGACTTGGTTGTCTCGCTTGAACCTACCGCTGTTGTCCGGGACTGCTGACCATGCCCCCACTCAGCCTCAGGTGAGTTTCTGGTCTTCCCACTCGGTGTCCTCTGGGCTGGGCACCCCAGGGGCCAGCACACACAGAGACAGAACACAGCCACCATGGCTGGTAGCCACCAACATCCCCCTCCTCCATGAATCTGTCCTTTCTTAACGCCATCCAAGTTGGTGGCCATCACTGCCCTCCTGTGGCAGGGAGTCCCACAGCTTAGCTGTGTGAAGAAACGCTTTCTTTTATCCACCCTGACTCTTCCAACATGCAGCTTTATTGGAGGTCGAGGTCTGGCGTTGAGAGGGAGAAAGTCTTTCCCCTTTCCGCGCATTATTTTAAGAACTTCTATCACGTATAAAGCGGTTGCCTTTCTGCCTCTCCCTCCTTTCACCCCTGAATTTTACACAGGTACTCAGAGCTTCCTGCCACCTCTTTGCTGTGTCTGACCGGTAGTGGAAAAAACTGATAAGCAGCCTTAAGCAGATGGTGTCTTTTTTCATTTTGGTCTTTTTCCTTTCCTTGTTCGCCTTTTTTCAAAAAATAAAGTCTCACATTTGGAAACCAATTCTTCTGTCCCCCCTCCTCTTCAGCTTTCCTCCCCCGAGAACAAAAAAGCTTCAAAAAGGCCGGGTGACCAGCTCAAAAGACACACACAAATCCCCACAAAAAAAGCAGGCAGGGCGAAAATGTCACCGGCTCCTTTCATTGCGCTCTCACAGAATCAAACAGGAAGCAGACAAGAGAAAAAGCGAGAAGACGGAGGAAGGGAGAGGAAGGAGTGGAGCCCAGCCGAGGTTTTTCAAACGGGGAGGAGGGCAGCCTTGAAGTGGCTTGACGTTTCCAAGATGTGGGGGCTATTGTGCCCCCAGACACAAGGCTCGGAGCTGAGGAAAGGCGTGGCAGATCCACGCGAAGCGATCTATTTCTGGAACGCCGTTTCCGAAAAACTTTTTCTTCTTCTTCCAAAAAGCATTTCCAGCCATACAGAAAAATTTGTGCGTGGAGAACCCAGAAAAAGAAGCTGTCTCTTCTATTCGGCTGGGCTCCAATTATTTAAACACTTTGTAACTGCTCCCCCCCCCCCAAAAAAATAATTCTATTCTTCATTGGGACCAGAAATGTTCTGAACCTCCTCAAATAGCTGGTAACTCAAACAGCATCAAATGGCCAATGGGTGGCTGCAGGCTCAGGTTTGTGGAGAAACTGGGGGATATGAGGGGCAGTGGGGACTGAAAGAGGGGAGGGTTGTCAGGCAGGGCTGGGGGGGCGTGGCTCAAGGGAAGGTCCCAAATTCAACCCCAGCCATGGCTCCATGGGGGGCTGAGAAAGACCCCTGACTGAAACTCTTGAGGGTTGTTGCTAGCCTGCATAGGCAGTGCTGAGTTAGAAGGACCGTTGGTCTGACTCAGTACAGCTTCCCATGTTTGTGGGAGCAAGCTGAAGCCCCAAACTTGGACTACTGCAATGCGCTCTACGTGGGGCTACCTTTGAAGGTGACCCGGAAACTGCAACTAATCCAGAATGCGGCAGTTAGACCGGTGACTGGGAGCGGCCGCCGAGACCACATAACACCGATCCTGAAAGACCTACATTGGCTCCCCGTACGTTTCCGGCACAATTCAAAGTGTTGGTGCTGACCTTTAAAGCCCTAAACGGCTTCGGTCCTGTATGAAGGAGCGTCTCCACCCCCACCGTTCAGCCCGGACACTGGGGTCCAGCTCCGAGGGCCTTCTGGCAATTCCTTCATTGGGAGAAGCGAGGTTGCAGGGAACCAGGCAGAGGGCCTTCTCGCTGGTGGTGCCCGCCCTGTGGAATGCCCTCCCATCAGATGTCAAGGAAATAAACAACCATCTGACTTTTAGAAGACATCTGAAGGCAACCCTGTTTGGGGAAGTTTTTAATGTTTGATCTTTTATCGTGTTTTAAATATTCTGTTGGGAGCCGCCCAGAGTGGCTGGGGAAACCCAGTCAGATGGGCAGGGTATAAATAATAAACTATTATTATTATTATTATTATTATTATTATTATTATTATTACCTGCGCACCCTGATTCTCCTCTGAAAAGGCTCCTTTCTGTTTTGGGAGGTTGGCTGGGTCAAACCATTCCTACCAAGTGGGCTTCAAGAGCACTTCAACATGGAACCTGAGGGCCTTGTTATGCAGGGACAGGGGGCAACGATCCCCGGAAGGGACGGCCGCATATCCCTGCATTGCTGGGGGGGGGGTTGGTCTAGATGAGCCTCAGGTTCTACGATAACGCGGATAAGTGATGGCCCTTGCCCCCTGACCATCAGATCTCTGTGCATGTATCCGGTGACCATTCTGCAGGAATTTGTTTGTTTAAACACAGAAATATGCACACAGCAAGCAGTCGGCTTAGCAGCAGCGGTTATTAAGATGCATTTTTGTCCTTGCAGACAGAAAAAGGAGGACACACGGAGAGGGGGACAGTTAGGAGGAGCCCTTACCTGACGCTGAGTTCTCTCTGCCGCGGCAACACAAAGAACACCGAGCAAACCCCCGTATTAAAACAGTGGAAACACCAGCAGGGCGTTAAGAGGCAAAAGGGGAAATAAAAACACAGGGAGACATGTTTTCCCGGGATTCACAGCACTTGGAGCAGTTAGCATCTCTATTATTATTATTTTTAAAAAAGCACCCGCTGCGATTTCAGCTTTGCTCAGGGGGCAGCTCTCTTGGGGGGGGGTTGGGGGGGTGCCGGAGGCAGCTTTGCAAAACGGCCGCAACTAACCGTGCGACTACATTTCCCAAATACCACCACGTTTGGCAGGTTCCCCCCCCCCCAAACGTAGCATACATATTTAATCGGGTTTAGGATTTCGCTCAAATCTAATTTTTCTTACGGTGTCTCTGCAAGACTGAATTCTTTTTAATGTTTTTTGTGTGTGTGGCGGGGAGAAAGCAGAAGGGAAATGATGTGCCTGAACCCCAAACTGGTAGGAGCACCTTCAGCATTGCCTGGTATGATTTAACCCTTGAATTTAAAATTAGCATTTAAAAATAACTGTGAGGAGGGAGAGATTGCTCTGTGTGTGTGTGTGTGTGTGTGTGTGTGTGTGTGTGTGTGCAGTCTGAATGGCGCATGTTGCAGGGATCTGTGGAATGCTTGCTCTGAACACCCACATGGTGTGCAAGCCCATGGTAAAGGTAAAGGGACCCCTGACCATTAGGTCCAGTCGCGGACGACTTTGGGGTTGCGAGAGCCGGCGTACAGCTTCCAGGTCATGTGGCCAGCATGACAAAGCCGCTTCTGGCGAACCAGAGCAGCGCATGGAAATGCCGTTTACCTTCCCGCTGGAGTGGTACCTATTTATCTACTTGCACTTTGATGTGCCTTCGAACTGCTAGGTTGGCAGGAGCCAGGGACCGAGCAACGGGAGCTCACCCCGTCGTGGGGATTCGAACTGCTGGCCTTCTGATCGGCAAGCCCTAGGCCAGTGATGGCTAACCTTGACACTCCAGATGTTTTGGGACTACAACTCCCATCATCCCTGACCACTGATCCTGTTAGCTAGGGATGATGGGAGTTGTAGTTCCAAAACATCTGGGGTGTCACGGTTAGCCATCACTGCCCTAGGCTCAGTGGTTTAGCCCACAGCGCCACCCGCATCCCATGCAAGCCCATGGACCGATGACCAAATAAAGACATCTTAAGTCAGCTGAAGCCACTGGAAATGTCAGCCTGCCGTTCAGCTTCAGAACCCATCAGATCTGCCTAGGTCCTGTGGCAGCCCCCCAGGTTATGGCGTTTCCTCCCTGGGGATGCTGCTCTGGCCCCATCCCTGGTGACTCTCAGGCAGGCGGGGGGGGGGGGACGGTTTTTATTTCACTCTTTGAAATTCAGCACTGAAGGTTGTAAGCCTGCTCTTCCTGGTTCTTTCATGCTCTTTGTTTAAATTCTGCCATTGTTTAAACTGGTTTCCTGGTGTTTTCCTTTAAACTGCTTGGCGGTGTTTCCACAAGCCGGCAGCAGGTACGAAAATGCGCTTTACACACAGACGTTTGCATAAATATTATAAGTGAGTGGTTTTTGAGCAGCCTTCCTGAAGCTGTTGGCCTCTAGATATTTTGAACTATAACTCCCATCACCCCTGGCTGTTGGGTGCACTGGGAGTTGTAGTTCAAAAACATCCGGAAGGACCCATGCTGGGGGGACGCTATTTTAGGGGGTGCAGTTGAGTGCAACAGGCGTCTTAGAACAGAAGCTATGCCCTCCTGGGCATGGGAGACAGGGCGGGCGGCTCTTCCCAAACGGTTTTGTCATGTCCCCCCCCCCCTGCTAGTACGGTTTAGTCCTTGAATTAAAAATTACGATTTTTAAAAATTGCAGTGCAATCAATCAGCTGAGAGCACCTTTCAAAAATCTGACCACAAGGGTTTTTTGTCAATTGTTTGCTCCATATACTGAGCAGCCCCAAGGTGCAGATTTATTGCAAACCGCCCCCTTCTCCCCCCCCCCATGAGTTGAAATCTTCTCCCCACCCCGCAAGAGAGCTGGAAACTGAGCAAAAAAGCTGGACAAGCAAACAGCTTTTTAAGAAATAACACAGGAAATGGGGATGGGCGGGTGGAATAAACACATCCCAATACCCAAACTGACAACCCGATGGGCAACAGAGGATTTCATGCGGTTAGTTTGCAAGTGAGTTCCGGAGACCTGCCCCAACTTTGGCGCCTTTCGCCCCCCCCCCTGCCCCCAGTCATTCGGGGCAGGGCCCAAGAACCTTCTCAGACAAGGCAAACATTAACTTGCCGCCTACATGAGCATCTCAGAGGTGGGCAGAGGCTCTTGGGTTCCTCCTTGGTAGGTTTCTAGATGACTGATCCTTTTTGCTGGTCCCTAAATGGAAGGGGTGGGGCTGCTCCCCCCGCTACAAAAAACTCCCCACTCCACTTCTCAGAAGGGTTGGAGTGGAGTGGGAGCAAATTCCCCCTTTCCTGGGATTGCCCAATTAGCCCAGTATTCCTCAAATTCAGCTGCAGTGGCTTCCCAGACAGAAAACCGGTGGCTCTCCAGATTATTAAATTTTTTTTTTTTTTTTGCAAGACTACAAATCCCATCACCCCTGAGCACTGGCCAGGCTGACAAGGAATGATGGGAGTTGGAGTCCAAGCTCGACTCATTGCTCTCAGCAGTTGGGTCTGCTCCACACAGTTAGTTGATGTGGGGCTGATCCTCACCATAGGATCGTAGAATTGGATCCATTGCTGAGAAGCAGTTTGATGTGAGCTCGGAGCTGCTGCCCAATCAAATACTATGCGGTCACACTCTACCTCAGTTGTGTTGGGCAGTGCCGCATAGTGGTTAGAGTAATAATAATGCCACCCTTCTGCTTTGGTGGCCCCAGCTTTGCCCCAGTCTAACAATGCCAACAGATGTTGTTGGATTCCAACGCCCACCAGCCTCAGCGAACGTGGCCAATGGCTGGGGGGTTTATGGGTTGTTGTAGCGCATCAACATCTGGAAGGGGCAAGGCTGGAGGAAGCCAGGGAGAGTACGTTGGATTGGGACCTGAGCCGGATAGCATTTGGCTGCCCACAAATTCGCAGATCTCTGGGCGATCTCGGGGCAGTGGCCTACCTCACAGGGCTGTGGTGAGGATGAAATGCTCAAGGAGTGTAGGAAGACAGGGAAGAGAACCTGATAGGTTGCCTTAGTTTGCCGGAGGAAGGGCAGGATAAAGACATGGCAAATGACTTTTGCAGTCCTGCCCAGAAAATTTGCATGAGGACAGACTTGCCCAAGATGGCCTGCAGATGTTTGGAATTTGACCAGCTGGAGAAGACTGCCTTGAGATATCCCTCGTCCCCTTTGCTAGATGACTGGGAAGCAGGGGCCAAGTATGGAGTCGGATCCAGAATCCCTTTCAGCAGAGTCTGAGGCTCTTTGGGGCACGTTCTGGGAAGAGGCCAGGCCTCCTGGCAGACCCCACCGGAAAAATCCGCCCTGGCAGCTCCGACGTGGAAGCAAAGGAGGGGCTTGCAAAAGTCCCCCTACCCAACTGGGACACCCAGTGTGCAGCCCTCACTCCGGCTCCGTCCCACGGCAGTTCTTACCTCTTCCAGCTGGCTGTGGACATGCTGCACGATCAGATCAATGGCTACGGTGTTCCCACTGCCTGGAGCGGGAGAGAGAGAGAGAGAGAAATGTGGATAATAATACTACTACTACTACTACTAATAATAATAATAATAATAATAATAATTAATTATTTATACCCCACCAGGCGGCTCCCAACAAAATATTAAAATACAATAGTCCTTCAGATATTAAAAGCTTCCCTAAACAGGTCTGCCTTCAGATGTCTTCTAAAAGTAAGATAGTTGTTGATCGCTTTGACCTCTGCTGGGAGGGCGTTCCACAGGGCGGGCGCCACTACCGAGAAGGCCCTCTGCCTGGTTCCCTGTAGCTTCACTTCTTGCAGGGAGGGAACCACCAGAAGGCCCTTGGCACTGGGGGTGGAGATGCTCCTTCAGGTATACAGGACTGAGGCCGTTTAGGGCTTTAAAGGTCAGCACCAACACTTTGAATTGTGCCTGGAAACATACTGGGAGCCAGTGTAGGTCTTTGAAGACCGGTGTTATGTGGTCTCGGCGGCCGCTCCCAGTCACCAGTCTAGCTGCCGCATTCTGGATGAATTGCAGTTTCCGGGTCACCTTCAAAGGTAGCCCCACGTAAGAGCGCGTTGCAGTAGTCCAAGCAGGAGATAACTAGAGCATGCACCACTCTGGCAAGACAGTGCGCAGGCAGGTAGGGTCTCAGCCTGCGTACCAGATGGAGCTGGTAGACAGCTGCCCTGGACACAGAATTGACCTGCGCCTCCATGGACAGCTGTGAGTCCAATATGACTCCCAGGCTGCGCACCTGGTCCTTCAGGGGCACAGTTTCCCATTCAGGTCCAGCATACCTGTTTCATAAGAGCTATGACTCGGGAAAGCCACTAGAGGGCAGCAGAACACAGTCAACTGGTATGCAAGTGAATTAACAGCTGGCTGTTTTGGATGACAACTCCCATCAGCTCCAACCGACAGGGACTGAAGGCATTTATAGAATCACAGAATTGTAGAGTTTGAAGGGACCCCCGAGGGTCATCTAGCCCAACCCCCTGCAGTGCAGGAATATTTCACCCAATGTGGGGCTCGAACCCACAACCCTGAGATTGAGAGTCTCGTGCTCTACCGACTGAGCTCTCCAAGCTCTCCTGGTCAATGGCATGTAGTCCGAAGCAGCTGGAAGGAACACTGCCTTGCACAGTTGCTGTCTTTTTCCCAGTCGCTAGAGCAGGAGACTCTTAATCTCAGGGTCGTGGGTTCAAGACCCACGTTGGTCAGGGGGGTTGGACTAGGTGGCCCCCTGGGGTCCCTTCCAGCTCTACAATTCTATTATGTTTCTGCATATGCTGGAAGCTGCCCAGAGTGGCTGGGGCAAACCAGTCAGATGGGCAGGGTACATTTATTATTATTATTATTATTATTATTATTATTATTATTATTATTATCATCATCATTATCATTTCCCCCTTGTCCCTGATGTAGCTCTCCACCCACCCCTTCTTCCCTGGTGGGAAAGAGGTGTCATTTTGTGGTTCGCCTCAGGTGCCAAAATGTCTTGGGTAGGCCCTGAGGCTCACCATACCCAACATGTCTCACAGCCATGAAGAGCCTTATTCTGCACAGAAAACACGCAGGATTTAACCACTGGATGAGCTGTTCTCCCGCCAGGCGAGACCAGAAGAAGAAGAAGAAGAAGAAGAAGAAGAAGAAGAAGAAGAAGAAGAAGAAGAAGAGTTTGGATTTGATATCCCGCTTTATCACTACCCAAAGGAGTCTCAAAGCGGCTCACATTCTCCTTTCCCTTCCTCACCCACAACACTCTGTGAGGTGAAAACAAAATAAAAAAATTCCTTCCAGTAGCACCTTAGAGACCAACTAAGTTTGTTCTTGGTATGAGCTTTCGTGTGCATGCACACTTCTTCAGATATGCACACGAAAGCTCATACCAAGAACAAACTTAGTTGGTCTCTAAGGGGCTACTGGAAGGAATTTTTTTATTTTGTTTTGACTATGACAGACCAACATGGCTACCTACCTGTATCTGTGAGGTGAGTGGGGCTGAGAGACTTCAAAGAAGTGTGACTAGCCCAAGGTCACCCAGCAGCTGCATGTGGAGGAGCGGAGACGCGAACCTGGTTCACTGGATTACAAGATACCACTCTTAACCACTACACCACACTGGCCCTCTCACCACACTGACCAGAGGGGGGACACCTACCCCGAGGGACGACAATGTCCGCCAGCCGCATGGTGGGCTGGATGTACTGGTCGAATGCCGGCTTGACAAACTTGTTGTACTGCTTGATGACGCCCTCGATGTCCCTGCCGCGCTCCCCAATGTCCCTGCGGAGGCGCCGGACCAGGCGGATGTCGGAGTCCGTGTCGACAAATATCTTCATGTCTAGAAGCTGGAAAGAGGGAGAGGGGAGGGTGCTCTCACAGATATGCCACTTACTGAACACAACGCATTCCCAGGGAATCGCTCGTTAGGCAGGCGTTCGCATAACCAGCTTAAGGTTTCCATTATTTCTGATGCCGACATTTCCAATCCATGATCTCTCCCCCACCCCCCACAACAGGTCCTTCCCCCAAATGGCCGCAGTCACTTATAAGAGGGTTGGGGGTCAGAGGCATAGGAAGGGGGGGCGGACATTCGGCGCCCGCCCGCCCGCAACCCCTATGCCTACCCCAAGCTGTCGGGGGGGGGGTGACAAAAAAAAATTCGCACTGGGTACATAGCTGTCAACTTTCGGATTTGAAAATAAGGGATTTTTTCTAACTTTCGGATTTGAAAATAAGGGATGCCGCGAGGGCGGTGCAATGGCATCAAGTAGCCTCGCCACCCTGCGCTCCAGAGGCTGCGCGCGAACGGGTGAGCGAAAGAGCGAGCGCATATATGGCAGGCAGGCTGTCTGTCTGGTTGGGCGTGAGGGTCTGGCTGCACAAGGCATGCAAGCTCCGCCCACAGTCGGTCTCAGACTCCTTATTGGCAGCCGAGCAACGCAGCTGAGGAGCCTCCCTGGCCGGCAGGGAGGGAGAGGAGCTGCTTCCTTTGAAATCCGGGAAATTTAAGGGATATCAACAATCCGGGATAGCAGCGGGAAACGGCATTGGAATAAGGGAGTTTCCCGCCAAAAAAGGGAGGGTTGACAGCTATGACCGGGTACCACCTGGGCTTGCTATGCCTGTGAGTTTGATGTGCTCAGCAACAGGGGATAGTTGCATCCAGAAAGAAGGAAACAGGGGAGCTGAGAAGCCTTGCTTGCAAAAGTGGAGCCCACCATGGAGCTCTTGGACTGTGGGCAGGAAGTGCCAAGGCTTTCTCCATTCACAGATTTTTCTTTTAAGCAAGAGAAGCAGCCAAAAACCACCAAGTCTCCTCTCTCTAGTGCAGATGCGTCTCTGCTGACAATCCCCCAGCTGGCCACTGGAGGTCAATGTTGCCCCAAGATTGCCCGACTGTGAAACAGACCATTAAGCGGATGTCCGGGATACATTACGATTTTTTTTCCTGTGATCGTTTTATTGTTTATTAGTAGTAGTAGTAGTAAATTGTGTTTTAAATGTTGGACACCACCCTGTGATCTTTGAATAAAGGGGCAGTATATAAATTGAAATAATAATAATAATAATAATAATAATAATAATAATAATAATAAATAGCAACAACAACAATAATCCTTAGGGAACTGCAGGAAACTCATTGTTGCCTGTGGTCACTCTTTGTGGGGAGACACACTTTGTGCTCCAGGTCAGACCATTTGTCCACCTAGCCCTGCTCTGACAACTCTGACCGGCAGCCGCTGATCTTCAAGGTCTCGGGCAGAGAGAAATCTTCCCCACCCCCTGCCACGTGAGCAATTAAATCTGGAAACGATTGGAACCAGGGACCTTCTAAGAAGAAGAAACAGACCCTCCCCTAAAAGGAGTCCTCTGCCCCCCCCCAATTTTATTTTACATGACTTCTATATATAGATAAAAAAAGAGGTGCATCTGAGCACTGGCAAGGGCCTTCACCTTCTTTGCAAATAAAAATACCTATAAAAAACAGGGTTAATGGGCCATTTCTGAAACCCCAGTGATCCTACCATACCTTCAGGAGTTCCTTGTCTGCAAACGCCATGATGCCTTCAAATATGATCACATTGGCGCCGTAGAGCGTTTTCTGGAAAGAGAGAGGCATGCCATGAAGACCGGATATGCAAGCAAAACGAAACAAAATGTGGCTTTGAAAGGGGGGGGGAAAGTCCTCATCAGGTGGGTCGCCAGTACTTGCTGGAAAGGAGAGGAGGGCAAGCTGGTTCAAATGTGCCAAGCTGAGCACATCTGGCACTCTGCCTGCGGTGTTTGCCCAACAGAGGCTTCCCTACCAGTGTGGTGTAGTGGTTAAGAGCGGTAGACTCGTAATCTGGTGAACCGGGTTCGCGTCTCCGCTCCTCCACATGCAGCTGCTGGCTGACCTTGGGCTAGTCACACTTCTCTGAAGTCTCTCAGCCCCACTCACCTCACAGGGGGAGGAAGGGAAAGCACTTCTAATCCGAATACAAAGAGAAGAGAAAAGGGAAGGAGGGAACAAGGAGCTTCAAAGGGGAAGAGCAGAGTTTCGCTCGTAAGAAATATTGGATTTTAAACAGGCATGAAAATGCTTGCAGGCAAGGAGAGAGAAAGGAAGAGCGACAGGAGCCTTCCCATTGGATGCCAAACAGATAAACGATATATGCATTTTAGAAAACCTATGAAGGCAGCCTTGTATAGGGAAGTTTTAAAGGTTTGATGCTTTATTATGATTTTATATTCTGCTGGAAGCCACCCAGTATGGATGGGGCAACCCAGTAAATGAATAATAAAGTCATCACCATCATCATTATTAGGAGAGCTGTCAAAGGGAAGTGGCCTTTGGTGAGAGCAGGTCTTATGCGAGGGATGGGAGGGAGGCTGTGGCTTCCCCAGATGTTGCTGGGCTCTCGACCCTTGCCAGCCCCCAAACCAAACCTGGAGCCTGCAATCCCCAGCCAGACGCTAAGTGCGGAGGAGTCAAGGCACATATGAACATTGTTGTTGTTGTTTAGTCGTGTCCGACTCTTCGTGACCCCATGGACCAGAGCACGCCAGGCCCTCCTGTCTTCCACTGCCTCCCGCAGTTTGGTCAGACTCGTGTTGGTAGCTTCGAGAACACTGTCCAACCATCTCGTCCTCTGCCATCCCCTCCTCCTTGTGCCCTCCATCTTTCCCAACATCAGGGTCTTTTCCAGGGAGTCTTCTCTTCTCATGAGGTGGCCAAAGTACTGGAGCCTCAACTTCAGGATCTGTCCTTCTAGTGAGCACTCAGGGCTGATTTCCTTCAGAATGGATAGGTTTGATCTTCTTGCAGTCCATGGGACTCTCAAGAGTCTCCTCCAGCACCACAATTCAAAAGCATCCATTCTTTGGCGATCAGCCTTCTTTATAGTCCAGCTCTCACTTCCGTTCATCACTACTGGGAAAACCATAGCTTTAACTATACGGACCTTTGTCGGGAAGGTGATGTCTCTGCTTTTTAAGATGCTGTCTAGGTTTGTCATTGCTTTTCTCCCAAGAAGCAGGCATCTTTTAATTTTGTGACTGCTGTCACCATTTGCAGTGATCATGGAGCCCAAGAAAGTGAAATCTCTCACTGCCTCCATTTCTTCCCCTTCTATTTGGCAGGAGGTGATGGGACCAGTGGCCATGATCTTAGTTTTTTTGATGTTGAGCTTCAGGCCATATTTTGCGCTCTCCTCTTTCACCCTCATTAAAAGGTTCTTTAATTCCTCCTCACTTTCTGCCATCAAGGTTGTATCATCTGCATATCTGAGGTTGTTGATATTTCTTCCGGCAATCTTAATTCCGGCTTGGGATTCATCCAGTCCAGCCTTTCGCATGATGAACATAGGAATATATATTTCTGCAGTGGATGTATGCAAGGATGTAAACCTTCATCAGAATATGACTCCAGGCTAACCGCCAAAAGAATATGCAATCAAAACGGAATGACCTTCTGTGGCTTTTACAACTTTTCCTTGCAAAGAGCAGTGTGTTATCTCACACAAACAAAGGTGTTTGTGTGAGATAATAATAATAATAATAATAATAATAATAATAATAATAATAATTATTATTATTATTATTATTATAAACATTTCCTGCGCAATGTTTGTCTTCTTGCCAAAGGTTGTAGACAGCTACACCTGCAGCAACTGCAAGTTGGTTGCCATACTCGAAGACAAGGTCCAGCAACTTCAGGCCCGTGTATCTACGCTCCAGAAAATTAAAGAGCTGGAGCTTTTCTTGGATGCAGCAGAGCACACTGTCTCCACCAAGCAGGAGACAGGGCACATCCCTGAGGAGGAGATCAGTTCCCCAACTCAGGAGCCAGATGTATGGAGGAACGTGACTCACAGAAGTAGAATGCCCAGGGATCGCTCTGAGTGTTTAGAACTACAAAATCGATTTGAAGTGCTCTCAAATCTGGAAGATGAAGAACAGACTCCATTGGAAGATCTCTCCCTCATCACAGTTGATGAGGTATATGAAGACGAGCAACATAGTCAGTCCTCTGGGAATGTGCAGGCGACCTTGGAAGGGACAGCACATGTAAGAATCCCGACCAAGCCTAAGAGGAGGCGTGTAGTAGTGATAGGGGATTCCCTACTGAGGGGTACCGAAGCAGTGATCTGTGGGCCTGACAAGATGTCTCGAGAGGTATGCTGTCTCCCCGGGGCCAAGATCCATGATGTTACAGAACGGCTGCAAGGAATAATTAAACCCACGGATAAAAACCCCTTCCTTTTAGTCCATGTGGGAACCAATGACACCGCAAGCCATAGCCTCCAGAAGATCAAAAGGGATTATGAGGCTCTGGGCAGGAAGCTGAAGCAATTAAATGCACAAATTGTCATCTCATCTGTCCTCCCAGTTGAACGCCGTGGCCCAGGAAGAGAGAGGAAAATAGGAGAAGTGAACAACTGGCTTCGCAAATGGTGCCGGCAGGAACGGTTTGGTTTCTTAGATCACGGTCTGCAGTTTCTTGAAGATGGACTTCTGGCAAGTGATGGGCTGCACCTCACAAGGGTTGGGAGGAATGTTTTTGCCAACAATCTCAAAAACCTCATCAGGAGGGCTTTAAACTGACTTATGTGGGGGAGGGAGACAGTGGTCCTGAATAATAATAATAATAATAATTTATTATTTGTACCCCGCCCATCTGGCTGGGTCTCCCCAGCCACTCTGGGCGGCTTCCAGCAATATTAAAAACAAAACAAAACAATACATTAACATATTACAGATTAAAAACTTCCCTAAACAGGGCTGCCTTCAGGTATTTCCTAAATGTTAGATAGTTATTAATCACTTTGACCTCTGATGGGAGGGCGTTCCACAGGGCGGGCGCAACTACCGAGAAGGCCCTCTGCCTGGTTCCCTGTAGCTTTGCTTCTCGCAGTGAGGGAACCGCCAGAAGGCCCTCGGCGCTGGACCTCAGTGTCCGGGCTGAATGGTGGGGGTGGAGACGCTCCTTCAGGTATACAGGACCGAAGCCGTTTAGGGCTTTAAAGGTCAGCACCAACACTTTGAATTGTGCTCGGAAACGTACTGGGAGCCAATGTAGATCTCTCAGGACTGGTGTTATGTGGTCCCGGCGGCCACTCCCAGTCACCAGTCTAGCTGCCGCATTCTGGATTAATTGCAGTTTCCGGGTCACCTTCAAAGGTAGCCCCACGTAGAGCGCATTGCAGTAGTCCAAGCGGGAGATAACTAGAGCATGCACCACTCTGGCGAGACAGTCTGCGGGCAGGTAGGGTCTCAGCCTGCGTACCAGATGGAGCTGGTAGACAGCTGTCCTGGATACAGAATTAACCTGCGCCTCCATGGACAGCTGTGAGTCCAAAGTGACTCCCAGGCTGCGCACCTGGTCCTTCAGGGGCACAGTTACCCCACTCAGGACCAGGGAGTCCTCCACACCCGCCCGCCTCCTGTCCCCCAAAAACAGCACTTCTGTCTTGTCAGGATTCAACCCCAATCTGTTAGCCGCCATCCATCCTCCAACCGCCTCCAGACACTCACACAGGACCTTCACCGCCTTCGCTGGTTCTGATTTGAAAGAGAGGTAGAGCTGGGTATCATCCGCATACTGATGAACACCCAGTCCAAACCCCCTGATGATCTCTCCCAGCGGCTGCATATAGATGTTAAAAAGCATGGGGGAGAGGACAGAACCCTGAGGTACCCCACAAGTGAGGGCCCAGGGGTCTGAGCACTCATCCCCCACCACCACTTTCTGAACACGGCCCAGAAGGAAGGAGCGGAACCACTGTATAACAGTGCCCCCAGCTCCCAAACCCTCTAGACGGTCCAGAAGGATGTTATGGTCAATGGTGTCAAAGGCCGCTGAGAGATCCAGCAGAACTAGGAAACAGCTCTCACCTTTGTCCCTAGCCCGCCGGAGATCATCGACCAGTGCGACCAAGGCAGTTTCAGTCCCATGATGAGGTCTGAATCCCGATTGGAAGGGATCCAAATGGTCCGCTTCTTCCAGGCGTGCCTGGAGTTGTTCAGCAACCACTCGCTCAATCACCTTGCCCAAGAATGGAAGATTTGAGACTGGGCGATAGTTGGCCATAATGGCCGCATCCAAAGATGGTTTTTTAAGAAGCGGTTTAATAACCGCCTCTTTTAGCGGGTCTGGGAAGGCTCCCTCGCAAAGAGAAGCATTCACCACCCCGCAAAGCCCATCGCCCAGCCCTTCCCGGCTAGCTTTTATAAGCCAGGATGGGCAAGGATCAAGGAGACAGGTGGTTGGTTTCACTCGTCCAAGCAGCCTGTCCACATCCTCGGAGGTAACAGATTGGAATTGATCCCACACAACTAGACTAGACAGGACTCTAGCAGTCTCCCGCCCCGGCCCTGCTCCCACGGTGGAGTCTACCTCTTCCCGAATCTGAGCGACTTTATCTGCAAAAAACTTTGCAAAAGCATTGCAGGAGATCTCTGGGTCCCTACCAGACCCCGATGACGGCGGTGGTTCTGATAAATTTCGAACCACCTGGAAGAGTCTCCTGCTGCTGTTTTCTGCAGATGCAATAGAAGCGGTGAAGAAGGTCCTCTTCGCCGTCGCCATTGCCACTTGGTAGGCTCGAAGTTGAGCTCTAGCCCGTGTCCGGTCTGATTCGGAATGAGTTTTACGCCACCGGCGCTCTAGCCGTCTCAACGACTGTTTCATCGCCCTCAGCTCCGGGGAGAACCACGGGGCTGTCCGGGCTCCATGCAATCAGAGAGGGCGTTTCGGAGCCAGACAGTCAATAGCCCTGGTTAGCTCCACATTCCAGCGGGCCACTAGGGAATCAGCTGAAAGGCCATCAACATGGGATAAAGCATCCCCTACCACTCTCTGGAAGCCAATTGGATCCATTAAGTGGCGGGGGCGGACCATCCGAATCGGTCCCACCTCCCGGCAGAGGGGAAGGGTCGCGGAGAAGTCCAGCTGCACCAGGAAGTGATCTGACCATGGCACTTCTTTTGTTTCGCTTTTACTTAGTGTCAGATCACCAACATCCATAGAGGTAAACACCAGGTCTAAGGCATGTCCGCGGCTATGAGTTGGGCCAAACTTATTCAGGGACAGCCCCATGGAGGCCATGCTTTCCACGAAGTCCCGAGCGGCCCCTTGTAAGGTCGTGTCGGCATGAATGTTAAAATCCCCTAAGACAACCAAACTAGGTGTCTCCAGGAGCACATCCGCCACGACCTGAAGCAGCTCGGGCAGGGAATCCTTGGTGCAGCGGGGAGGTCGGTACACCAAAAGGAATCCTGTACTGCCCCTATTGCCCAACTTCCAGAACATGCACTCAGAGAACTGGGTCTTCCCAATAGGACGCCTGGTGCAAACTAATGACTTCCTAAAAATCACTGCAACCCCCCCTCCCCGCCCAGATGGCCTGGGTTGTTGTGCGTAAGAGAAACCTGGTGGACAAGCAGCGGCAAGGACTGGCCCATCTGCCTCATCCAACCAAGTCTCTGTCACACATGCCAGGTCAAATCCTCCATCCACAATCAGATCGTGGATGGCAGTGGTTTTGTTCATCATTGACCTGGCATTACATTCATCATTGACCTGACATTATAACCCTGAAGGTAGGAGTCTATCAAATGCTGAAGATGATCATCCAAAAGTCAAGGACCAAATGGAGCAAACAGCGCACAGACCTAGTGGTGGGAGGAAAAAATCCTTAAGTAGGAGACTAGGGGGAATGATCAATGGTTTTCAATGTCTGTATACAAATGCACAGAGCATGGGAAATAAACAAGATGAACTTGAGCTCTTGGTACAGCAAACTAAATACGACATAATAGGCATCACTGAAACCTGGTGGGATGAGTCTCATGATTGGAATGTAGTAATAGAGGGATACAATCTATTTAAGAGAAATAGACCAAACAGGAAAGGAGGAGGAGTGGCGTTATATGTCAGGGATGTGTATACCTGTGAAGAGATCCATGATTTAAAACTTCAAAGCCAAATTGAGAGTATCTGGGTCAAAATTAAGGGAGAGAAAAATAACAGTGCTCTCATGGTGGGAGTTTACTATAGATCCCCAAGCCAAACTGAGGACATAGATGATGCCTTCCTGGAACAGATGACCAAGCATTCAAAAGGAAATGAGATAGTAGTAATGGGGGATTTCAACTATCCTGATATTTGTTGGATGTCAAACACAGCCAAGAGCATAAGGTCGAACAGATTCCTCACTGGCCTTGCAGACAATTTCATTGTCCAGAAAGTGGGAGAAGCAACAAGAGGATCAGCCATTTTAGATCTGGTCCTAACCAATAGTGATGACCTGGTTAGTGGGGTAGAAGTGGCAGGATCATTAGGTGGGAGTGATCATGCTCTTCTGGAGTTTATTATACATCAGAAAGGAGCAACCAAGCATACTAAGACTCAAATTCTAGACTTTAAGAAAGCCGACTTCAGAAAACTTAGGGAAATGCTGGATGTGATCCCATGGTCAGTAATACTAAAAGGGAAGGGAGTTCATGATGGATGGGAGTTTGTTAAAAGGGAGATATTAAAAGCACAACTTCAAGCAGTACCAATGCGACGAAAACATGGAAGGTGCCTAAAGAAGCCAGGGTGGCTATCTAAAGAACTTTTAACTGAGTTAAGATTTAAAAGGGATATGTACAAGAAATGGAAAAAGGGGGAAACCAGCAGAGAGGAATTCAAACAAATAGCCAGCACATGTAGAGACAAAGTCAGAAAAGCTAAAGCACAGAATGAACTCAGGCTTGCTAGAGAGGTTAAAAGCAATAAAAAGAGTTTTTATGGGTATGTCCGTAGCAAAAGGAAGAACAAGGAAACAGTGGGGTCACTTAGAGGAGAAGATGGTGAAATGCGTACAGGGGACGCAGAAAGGGCAGAACTCCTCAATACCTTCTTTGCCTCAGTCTTCTCCAAAAAAGAAAACAATGCCCGACCTGAAGAATATGGAGCAGATGATTCAGCAGGGGAAACACAGCCCAGAATAAGTAAGGAGGTAGTACAAGAACACTTGGCTAGTTTAGATGTATTCAAGTCTCCAGGGCCAGATGAACTACATCCCAGAGTATTAAAAGAACTGGCAGAGGTGATTTCAGAACCACTGGCAGTAATCTTTGAGAATTCCTGGAAAACAGGTGAAGTCCCAGCAGACTGGAGGAGGGCAAATGTTGTCCCTATTTTCAAAAAGGGGAAAAGAGAGGACCCAAACAATTACCGCCCAGTCAGCCTGACATCAATACCAGGAAAGATTCTAGAGCAGATCATTAAGCAAACGGTCTGTGAGCACCTAGAAAGGAACGCTGTGATCACTAAAAGTCAGCATGGGTTTCTGAAAAATAAGTCATGTCAGACTAATCTGATCTCATTTTTTGACAGAATTACAAGCCTGGTAGACGAAGGGAACGCCGTGGATGTAGCCTATCTTGATTTCAGCAAGGCCTTTGACAAGGTGCCCCATGATATTCTTGTAAAGAAGCTGGTAAAATGCGGGCTAGACAATGCTACCATTCAGTGGATTTGTAACTGGCTGACTGACCGAACCCAAAGGGTGCTCATCAATGGCTCCTCTTCATCCTGGAGAGAAGTGACTAGTGGGGTGCCACAGGGTTCTGTCTTGGGCCCAGTCTTATTCAACATCTTTATCAATGACTTGGATGATGGGCTTGAGGGCATCCTGATCAAGTTTGCAGATGACACCAAATTGGGAGGGGTGGCTAATACCCCAGAGGACAGGATCACACTTCAAAATGACCTTAACAGATTAGAGAACTGGGCCAAGGCAAACAGGATGAATTTTAACAGGGAGAAATGTAAAGTACTACACTTGGGCAAAAAAAATGAAAGGCACAAATACAGGATGGGTGATACCTGGCTTGAGAGCAGTACAAGTGAAAAGGATCTAGGAGTCTTGGTAGACCACAAACTTGACATGAGTCAACAGTGTGATGCAGCAGCTAAAAAAGCCAATGCAATTCTGGGCTGCATCAATAGGAGTATAGCATCTAGATCAAGGGAAGTAATAGTACCACTGTATTCCGCTCTGGTCAGACCTCACCTGGAATACTGTGTCCAGTTCTGGGCACCACAGTTCAAGAAGGATATTGACAAGCTGGAACGTGTCCAGAGGAGGGCAACCAAAATGGTCAAAGGCCTGGAAACGATGCCTTATGAGGAACGGCTTAGGGAGCTGGGTATGTTTAGCCTGGAGAAGAGAAGGTTAAGGGGTGATATGATAGCCATGTTCAAATATATAAAAGGATGTCATATAGAGGAGGGAGAAAGGTTGTTTTCTGCTGCTCCAGAGAAGCGGACACGGAGCAATGGATTCAAACTACAAGAAAGAAGATTCCACCTAAACATTAGGAAGAATTTCTTGACAGTAAGAGCTGTTCGACAGTGGAATTTGCTGCCAAGGAGTGTGGTGGAGTCTCCTTCTTTGGAGGTCTTTAAGCAGAGGCTTGACAGCCACCTGTCAGGAATGCTTTGATGGTGTTTCCTGCTTGGCAGGGGGTTGGACTGGATGGCCCTTGTGGTCTCTTCCAACTCTATGATTCTATGATTCTATGATTCTATGATTCTATGTGTTCTTGTCCAAAGCCTTGAAAAACGCCAATCACAAGACCTGCGCTCCAAATGTAAAGCCATCTAACTTTACCTTATTGGCCCGAATATAAGCCGCAGTTTTCTTTCCAAATTCCAACCGCAAAAAGTTAAAGTGCAGCTTAAATTCGCGACCTTACAAAAATTGGCTTTCTCGTCTTCTTTTTTTCAAAATAATTTTTATTGAATTTTACAACTTTATATTCCACACAACCATCATTATCACAAAAAAATGTATAAATTCCAATGCCCCCCCTCCACCCCCGTCCCCTGCCTTCCCTCAACTTCCCCTTCTGGTTCTTTAAATATTTATTTCTCCTGCCTGTTTTACTCTACTTTAATTTTGTAATCTGTTCTACTTACAGAAATATTGTAAATAAGTAGACTCACTAGCAGGATTTGAGTGAACTCTTACAATTAAGAAAACAAAAATAAAAGTTAAGATGTAACAACTGGGGAAATAATAAAATGTAAGATGTGATTTGGGAAGTATGGCACAAAAATGACAGGACTGTAATAATATTTAGGTTAAAGATTACAAAAATTGGCTTTCTCGATATCGCGGCTGAAACAGACATACGGTAAAACGGAACGGTTGTGAGTGCCTGAGGAATTTTAAGGGAGCAGCTTATATTCAGGTATTGTCTATTTTTCTCCCCCCCCCTTTTTGAATTATAAAGGTGCGGCTTATATTCGGGTGCAGCTTATATTCGGGCCAATACGGTATGCATAAAACTATAAAAGATTATTCAGCTACGATTGCATGCTCAGTTGGCTATCAGTCATAGATTGCACTTTGTTATCGACTGGTTTAAGTTCTTGCATGCCTGTGTCGAGGAAATATACTATATTCACCTCTAGACCTTGATTTCATTTGTTTATTTGTTTATTGGGAATCCAAACGCACCTGGGCGGCCCCATAAGCTCACTATCCCTGCCCTATGCAACAGGGTGCCAACCACCAGCACCTCCCTTGCCAAGTGCCCAAGTATGTTTGTGTATTAATACATTTATTATTATTATTATTATTATTATTAATAATAATAATAATAATAATAATAAAGGGCACAGCTTCTCACAAATGTTTGCAAGCACCCTCATCTTCATACACAGCTGAGTGTGGGTGCATATGTAGTTTATCTGAAGTATTTATAGACCACTTACTGTTTTAACAATATTTAAGTGGCGCACAGCAGCGCAAAATTGTTTTTCTTATTGTGCAATTCTATTGTTGCAACCCAATCGGGGACCTTACAGGGAAGGGCAGGTAAGAAATCCTATCAAACAAACAAAAGCGTGTAGCAGCAGAGGAACATATTTAAACAACTAAAATATAAAAAATACCACTGTGGCGCAGGATCCAATCTTATGGGTCAGGGGGAGTTTTGTGCTCTGCAAGTAACACCTCTGTTACGCCCCCACCCCCCCACCCGAGATCCACTGAAGAATGACTGGGGAAGTCCCAAACCCATCCATTCTGTTACGTGTCTGGGGTATTTTGTGTGGTGTAGTGGTTTAGAGTACAGTGGTGCCTTGGCTCTCAAACGTAATCCGTGCCGGAAGTCCGTTCGGCTCCTGAAATGTTCGAAAACCAAGGCGCGGCTTCCGATTGGCACAGGCGCCCCGGAAACAATAGCCGACAGTCGCATCGGATGTTTGACTTCCGAAAAACGTGCCAAAACTGGAACACTTACTTCCGGGTTTTTGGCTTACGGGAGCCGAAATGTTCAAGTACCTAGGCATTCGAAAACCAAGGTTCCACTTTATTGGGGAAAAAGACCTGGGAGATGAGGGTTCAAATCCCTGTTGGGAGGGCAGGTGGGGCAGAAAAGTGTTAATAAATAAATCAAATTCTACAGCTGAGCCGACATGCTCCCCCCCTCCCCAATTTTGACTGCACGCATTGGGAGGGATAAAATGATAAAAATGGGAAGGAAGTGTATTTTGGCAATTCTTTCAGGGTGAGGAACTTACCTTGATTCCCCAGAATTCCCTCTGAGCAACCATTGGCATCGCTTGCAAGCAAGTTTCATTCCACCACCCCAAGGAAGGGGGCAAGACCCCAAGACCTTAAGCCTCCTCTCCCCCAAGGAATTTCGATTCCAAGCGGGTGGAAGCAAAAGACCCCACAATGCACACATAATAGCCCTTGAAAGACCCCCTGAAGCGTGGCTCACCCATTCTTTCTTGCGGCTGTGGGTAGTGAAGTCGTAAATGGGGATCTTGACGCTCTTGCCTTGCTTGAGTTTCTTCAGGGTGGAGATGATCAGGTCGAAGTCGAAGGCGTCAGGGTGGTCAAAGTTGAAATCGTTGCTGGATGCCTGCTGCTGCTGCTCCTTAGTCAGGACCTGAGGGAGAAAGAGAGAGGGGGTCACCCTCCGAAGGGCAGCCGTGGGAAATCAGGGAGGAGGAAAGCCCTTGGGAAAGGACCTCTTCTTTCATAGCTGTCAACCCTCCCTTTTTTTGCGGGAAACTCCCTTATTCCAATGCCGTTTCCCGCTGCTGTCCTGGATTGTTGATATCCCTTAAATTTCCCGGATTTCAAAGGCAGCAGCTCCTCTCCCTCCCTGCCGGCCAGGGAGGCTCCTCAGCTGCGTTGCTCGGCTGCCAATAAGGAGTCTGAGACCGACTGGGGGCAGAGCTTGCATGCCTTGTGCAGCCAGACCCTCACGCCCAACCAGACAGACAGCCTGCTTGCTGTCTATGCGCTCGCTCTTTCGCTCACCCGTTCGCGCGCAGCCTCTGGAGTGCAGGGTGGCGAGGCTACTTGGTGCCATTGCACCACCCTCGCGGCATCCCTTATTTTCAAATCCGAAAGTTGACAGCTATGCTCTTCTTTTGGTGTGGTTCCGTTACAAGACGGCCTAGAGGTGTTTCCTGTTCCCTGAATCTCTACGCTCTCTTTGTAATACTGTTATGAGTTTGGGGTGGGGGCAAGTAGGCTGCATGCAGACCCCCTTCTAACCCCTGGATCCAGTAAGTGTAAAAAAATAAAAACCAGGCTAGCTTCCTGGGTTGAGGTGACAGCCTGGGTGATGAGCCATTAAAGGGAACAAAGGAAAGCGGATCTGTGAGAGACAGCAAATTCGGGGGGGGGGGGTGCACCTCCCTCAACTGGCTGCTAGTTGGAAAATGACAAAAGCGAGAGTTGGGAGTTGGCAATGATGCCACCTAGAAGCAAAGCAATGAGCCAGAGAGAGAGTCAGCAGCAACTTTCGAGAGCAACGTTTTATTTCTGTTTAAATCCAAGGCTGTAGCTATGGGAGAAACAGGACCCTCTTGAGGGGGTTGATGCTGTGAAGCCCTCCATCTAGACTCAGGCACCTCTCGCTCACAGGTTTCCCTCCTCCAGGAAACATGTGTCCCACTTCTGACACCAGTGTTGCACGCAACCTCAATTGAGTGATGTGAGATTCCGGGAGTTCCAGGCAGTTACCCCAGGGTTTGTGTTTCCTTTTGAGAATGAGGAACACAGGAGACTGTGGCGTCCTTGTGCTATATGGCTTATTTACACACACATATATAACCTGAGCCTATGGTGGAGGGGCTCACCTCGAAAGGGTCTTGTTTCTCTCTTGGATTCAAAGAGAAATCAAGTGTTGTTCTCAAACGGTGCCCTGACTCTCCTGCTCGCTGCTTTACTTCTGGGTCACATCATTGCCAATTCTCAACACTCGCCTTGGTCTTTTTCTAACTACCAGCCAGTTGAGGGAGTGGGGCTTCCCACCCATTGTCCATCTCACACAGAGCCCCTTCCCTTTAATGGCCCATCACCCAGGCAGTCGCCTCCACCCAGGAAGCTAGACGGGCTTCTATTGCTGGATCCCAGGGTTAGAAGGCTCTCTGCATAAAAGCCTGCTTTCCCCTCACCCCAAACTCATAACAATACCACTGAGAAAGAGGGAGGAAAGACCGAGGGTAGGAGTTTTCCTCTCCCAAGGGTAATAGAATTGTAGAGTTGGAAGGGACCCCAAGGATCATCTAGTCCAACCCTCTACAATGCAGGAATCTCAACTCAAGCATCCATGGCAGACGGCCATCCAACCTCTGCTTAAAAACCTCCAAGGAAGGAGAGTCTACTGGCTTCACAAGCCGGATCTGATCAGCAGGTCACAGTTTCACCACCTCGGAGGCCTAACAGAAATGTTTCTATCAGAAAACAGGTTTGGAGCAGGTGGAACTGCCTGTGCTGTGTGTGTGTGTGTGTGTGCTTGGGATCAACTAGCTCCCCCGTGATTCCACCTGCAACGAAAGCCAGCAGAACCCAGCTAGACCTCAAGAAGGCCAAGGCACCACCTTGCAATGTCAAAAACCCTCCAACTGCATGAGGGTCACTTTTAGGAAGGCTGGGTCCCCAGGCTATTTCTCAAAGGCTGCAAAAAAACAACAACCCATGTATTCTCTGAATCGGGACATTCAGTTTTGTCATAATAAGAACCTCTGTTACATTGACATTGCACAGGGCTTGAGCTTGCTCGTTTTCCTCTCCCCTCCCCACCCCTCTTTCCTTTTGGGTCGTGCCTAGTTGGGCTGCAAAGCTTGAGATCAGAGACTGAGCGGTTGCTATTAAGCTGTAAGCAGCCAGGGAGCTTCTTCCAGCTGAAGAGGAGAGGCATGAAACAAACGCCTCTGAATAAACAAAGGAGACCCCCAGCTCTAACCCTTTTACCTTGCTCCCTTTCCTAAAAGAAGAAAGCTAAACAGAAATGAAGGTCATGATGCCGAGCTCTGCCTCTCTCACCTTGTAGAAGGAGTCCATGGAAAGGAGAACCACCCAGGGCACGTCCAAAGCCTCGATTATCATCCTGGCCACGGTGGTCTTCCCTGAGGCGCTGCCTCCACCGAGACCTGGGGTAAATGAAGCAGCTTAGTTTCAGTTTTGTCTGTTTATTAAAAACATATTTTTGTCAACCTTCCTTTATCCTGACAGATCCCAGGGCAGAACAGGAAGCATATTTTTATTTATTATTTTATTTATTAAATTTGCATACTGCCCTTCATTATTATTTTTTTGCAGAAATTGCAGGTGGATGCTTGTGCAGTTAGAGCTGCAAAGAGGAGGGTGCAGCCTTCGTTTATTTTCTCTCTTTTTGTATATAATTTTATTAAGTTTTCTGTTTTAAAAGTTAATGTTTTACATCCTTAAGATATCAATGACTTCCATTTTGCTCTTTCCATGGTTCATTTTACATATCACAAATCCCTGCGTATTTTATTTAAAAAACCCTATACCATTCAGTATTCCATTATTACATCCATCAAAACTTATTTACACTGTTGAATTTATCTTAATGCTGCCAACGTTTTCAGCTGTACACAATTATTTCCCATATATTCAGTAAATGTTTTCCAATCTTCTTTAAACGTATGTTCTTCTTGTTCTCTTATTCTATATGTTAAGTCTGCGAGTTGTGCGTATTCTGTCAACTTACCTAAGTTGCCATTCTTCTTTTGTTGGGACTTGGCTCGTTTTGCATTTTTCGGGCTAACGAAACACGGGCCACAGTAGTAGCCTACATAAATAACCTTTTTTGACACCTGCGAATTTTAGTCTGAATTATCCCCAACAGAAAGGACTCTGGTTTTGGGGGGGAAAGTACTTTTAAACATTTTTTTCAATTCATTATGTATCATTTCCCAATACTCTTTTACCCTTTTACAAGTCCACCACATGTGAAAGAACTGCAGACTATGTTTCGATCTTGTGTTTACTGATGGCTCAGTCCTGGGAGTCTATCCCCCCCCCCCGAATATTGCCAGCATATTGAGGAAGCAACTTGCTTATCTGAATCTCTCTCTGGTCCCAGTTCTTGGACTATATCAACAGGCAATAACAGGTAGGTAGCCGTGTTGGTCTGTCGTAGTCAAAACAAAATAAAAAATAAAAAAATTCCTTCCAGTAGCACCTTTTGTTGTTCAGTCGTTCAGTCGTGTCCGACTCTTCGTGACCCCATGGACCAGAGCACGCCAGGCACGCCTATCCTTCACTGCCTCTCGCAGTTTGGCCAAACTCATGTTAGTAGCTTCGAGAACACTGTCCAACCATCTCATCTTCTGTCGTCCCCTTCTCCTTGTGCCCTCAATCTTTCCCAGCATCAGGGTCTTTTCTAGGGAGTCTTCTCTTCTCATGAGGTGGCCAAAGTACTGGAGCCTCAACTTCAGGATCTGTCCTTCTAGTGAGCACTCAGGGCTGATTTCTTTAAGAATGGATAGGTTTGATCTTCTTGCAGTCCATGGGACTCTCAAGAGTCTCCTCCAGCACCATAATTCAAAAGCATCAATTCTTCGGCGATCAGCCTTCTTTATGGTCCAGCTCTCACTTCCGTACATTACTACTGGGAAAACCATAGCTTTAACTATACGGACCTTTGTTGGCAAGGTGATGTCTTTGCTTTTTAAGATGCTGTCTAGGTTTGTCATTGCTTTTCTCCCAAGAAGCAGGCGTCTTTTAATTTCGTGACTGCTGTCACCATCTGCAGTGATCATGGAACCCAAGAAAGTGAAATCTCTCACTGCCTCCATTTCTTCCCCTTCTATTTGCCAGGAGGTGATGGGACCAGTGGCCAAGATCTTAGTTTTTTTGATGTTGAGCTTCAGACCATATTTTGCGCTCTCCTCTTTCACCCTCATTAAAAGGTTCTTTAATTCCTCCTCACTTTCTGCCATCAAGGTTGTATCATCAGCATATCTGAGGTTGTTGATATTTCTTCCGGCAATCTTAATTCCGGTTTGGGCTTCATCCAGTCCAGCCTTTCGCATGATGAATTCTGCATATAAGTTAAATAAGCAGGGAGACAATATACAGCCTTGTCGTACTCCTTTCCCAATTTTGAACCAATCAGTTATTCCATATCCAGTTCTAACTGTAGCTTCTTGTCCCACATAGAGGTTTCTCAGGAGATGGATGAGGTGATCAGGCACTCCCATTTCTTTAAGAACTTGCCATAGTTTGCTGTGGTCAACACAGTCAAAAGCTTTTGCGTAGTCAATGAAGCAGAAGTAAATGTTTTTCTGGAACTCTCTAGCTTTCTCCATAATCCAGCGCATGTTTGCAATTTGGTCTCTGGTTCCTCTGCCCCTTCGAAATCCAGCTTGCACTTCTGGGAGTTCTCGGTCCACATACTGCTTAAGCCTGCCTTGTAGAATTTTTAGCAGAACCTTGCTAGCGTGTGAAATGAGTGCAATTGTGCGGTAGTTGGAGCATTCTTTGGCACTGCCCTTCTTTGGGATTGGGATATAGACTGATCTTCTCCAATCCTCTGGCCACTGCTGAGTTTTCCAAACTTGCTGGCATATTGAGTGTAGCACCTTAACAGCATCATCTTTTAAAATTTTAAATAGTTCAGCTGGAATATCATCACTTCCACTGGCCTTGTTGTTAGCAAGGCTTTCTAAGGCCCATTTGACTTCACTCTCTAGGATGTCTGGCTCAAGGTCAGCAACCACACTACCTGGGGTGTATGAGACCTCCATATCTTTCTGGTATAATTCCTCTGTGTATTCTTGCCACCTCTTCTTGATGTCTTCTGCTTCTGTTAGGTCCTTTCCACTTTTGTTCTTAATTGTGGTAATCTTTGTACGAAATGTTCCTTTCATATCTCCAATTTTCTTGAACAGATCTCTGGTTTTTCCCATTCTGTTGTTTTCCTCTATTTCTTTGCATTGCTCGTTTAAAAAGGCCCTCTTGTCTCTCCTTGCTATTTTTTGGAAGTCTGCATTCAATTTCCTGTATCTTTCACTATTTCCCTCGCATTTTGCTTGCCTTCTCTCCCCCGCTATTTGTAAGGCCTCATTTGACAGCCACTTTGCTTTCTTGCATTTCTTTTTCATTGGGATGGTTTTCGTTGCTGCCTCCTGTATAATGTTACGAGCCTCCATCCACAGTTCTTCAGGCACTCTAACACACCTCTTCAGATATACCAGGAGTGTTCATGCACACGAAAGCTCATACCAAGAACAAACTTAGTTGGTCTCTAAGGTGCTACTGGAAGGAATTTTTTTGTTTTTGTTTCAACAGGCAATAAGTTAAAGAAAACCTGGAATGCAGTGCTGGTTGTTTAAGAGCAATGTGTTGAGTTGTACTTGCAACTTTTTTTTGCAATGAGTTTAAGACAATTTTTAGGGACCCAGGTGGCGCTGTGGGTTAAACCGCAGAGCCTAGGGCTTGCTGATCAGAAGGTTGGCGGTTTGAATCCCTGCGATGGGGTGGGCTCCCGTTGCTCGGCCCAGCTCCTGCCCATCTAGCAGTTCGAAAGCACGTCAAAGTGCAAGTAGATAAATAGGTACCGCTCCGGCGGGAAGGTAAACGGCGTTTCCGTGCGCTGCTCTGGTTCGCCAGAAGCAGCTTAGTCATGCTGGCCACATGACCTGGAAGCTGTACGCCGGCTCTTGGCCAATAAAGCAAGATGAGCGCCGCAACCCCAGAATCGGACACGACTGGACCTAATGGTCAGGGGTCCCTTTACCTTTACCTTTTTAAGACAATTTGCAGTAAACTTGGGAACACTTTCTTGCGGTGGAAAGCTTATTGACCCATACTCTGCACAAAGTCAAGATGAAGGAATTCTGCTCACATAACTCTAACAGATGTGACCTCTGAAGGCATCACTGAACTGCCTCTCCGCCGTCTTCCCAAAACGCGACCAGCCCTCGTTCCCAGAGGGAGGTGTCTTACCGATGACAAAGGCCTCCTTCGACTGCGCACCATGCTCGTTGTACCAGGGGGGCCGGCCGGCTGTGTAGATCGTCCTCTTGCTGGTCCGCAGCAGGGGCGGCTCAGATTTGCACTGGCTGGTGGTCCGTTTCCGCGGCGACCTCGTGGAACCCACTGCAGGGAGCAGCCTGTCCAGGGATTCGGCGCTGCTGTTGCTAAGGAGACAAGAAGAGGGAGAAGTCTGGGCCTACAGCATTGGATGAGGTGGGAAAATCTACCTCACAGGGTTGCTGTGAGGGATTAAAGGAGGAGGGAAGGAGATAACCACGCATGCCACCTCAAGCTCCTTAGCAGAAAAAGGCAGGGGTGTAAATATAATGAAACAAACAAATCTGAGCCTGTGCAGGTAACAGGGTAGCTGTAACAGTAGGGTGTGCCATTTTAAGGGGTGAAATTATTATTATTATTACATGTGTGGTTTTGTATTTTGTGTATTGTTATTTTTCTTTTCTTTTTGCTTTTTTGTTTTGTGGAAAATATCAATAAAATTTACTATTTAAAATTTAAAAAAAGAAAAAGAAATTATTATTATTTTCTAATTTCTTCAGTGAGGTTTTTTAAAAGTATGTTTTTGGGTGTGAGGAATTAAAACCTGCTATTATTTTTTGTGTTTGGACATTTAGATTGGTAAGTCTACGTTTGATGAAGCACAAAAGCTGTTTCAGTAAGCCAAAGAATTTCAGTTTTACCTTCTGAGAATGTCAGGTGATGCTAAATCATAACAATAAATGATGATGATGATAATAATAATAATAATAATAATAATAAATATAATACTTGGATTGCAAGTACTCAGCAATCGTTTTCAAAGATTTCCATGCAATTTTACTTTTACCAAGCAAACTGAAATTATATTAATTTAATCAAAATATCTTTTGAATTCCTGAGCCATGTTACAACTTTGTTTGCTTTTTGAAAGTTGAAAAAAGTGAACATGCCCCACTGTAACAGGTACCTGTAAATTGCCCTGTGAATCTCAAATGAAGGGCAGTAGAAATAACAACCTGGTCTCCTCGGGTGCGGGTGGGGGGAGAATAGCTATTAAACTATTTGCGGCCTGGACTGCTTCAGGTGAGGGGCTCAAATCATCCGACACATCATACTACAATTCCCAGTTGTTTCACAATCCATCCCTCTTCACAGTGAACTTTGGGAACTTTAGCTCTGGGGAGGGGACTAGGGAATCTCCTGACAGCACATTGAACAAACTACAGCTCCCGGGATTCTTTGGTGGCTCTGGGGGAGCCATGACGGTTTAAAGCGGTATCATAGTGCTTTCTTGGGGGCCAGAGAAAGCCCCCGTTCTTCTGCCGCAGAGACTCTTGCAGCTTGTATTTTGAACCCTGCCCTCTGGCCGGTATCCGAGGGGGCAGAGAGGGACACAAACACCGTGTTTGGCACCAACGTGGCTGTTGCAGCCGGATAGCGGCGCTGCGATGAAGCTCTGCAGGCTACCGGCTCTCTGATATTTATATGATACGAAGCCCTCAGCAAAGGTCAACTAAGCAGCCTCTCTCTCAGCCATCAATCGCTGCGCGGTTTTGGGAGCAGGGCAGATAAACTACGCACCCGCCCCTCTCCACCCCCAATGGCCCCAGGCCAGCAGGATAAGCCGCTTGGAGCAACAGCAGCTCATTGAGCCGGGGACAGGACAGGACAGGACAGGTTATTTATAGTTGATCTTTTCCCTCGGCCGGCCTCTCTCTGCTCCGCCTCCCCTTTTCCACCCTGGGCTCACATCCTCTTGCCAAGGCATTGATGGCGACAGCAGCCCTGCAAAAGCCAGGGCCCTGGAGCGGGACTTTATAAGAGTGCCCTGCAAATGAAAGCAGAGAGGGGGCCCCTCCCCTTTGCGTACAGGTAAGGAGATCCAAACCCCCCTACCCAGTAACTGCAGGGGGAGTTTCTCCCCTTTTCAGGATTATCTGGGAGTCAAAAATGTGGTCTCCAAGTCCAAGGTCGGGCTGAATATTGAAGAAAAGAGGTGGTTGGGATTGTGTTCCTAAACGTGGGGTTGTTTTAGGGTTGCCTTCTTTTTAAAATTTTAACTGGCCCCACACCTGTGCATTTAACAGCAGCCTGTCGGGTGGAAATGGGACAGGTGAAGCTTTTATCTTCTTGACAAGAGAAGCTTCACCTGTTTGGTTTCCACATGCCAGGCTGCTGTTAAAAGGCAGAGGAGCAGTAGAAAAATGTCTTCTCTCTAGAATGGCTTCAACCCTACTTATCCTTGGCTGCAGATTCAGGATTTAAAAAGAAGGAAGTTCTCCCAGCCGTGGGGCACAATCCTATCCCAGTCACGGGACTGTAGGATTTGACAGAAGTGGAACTTACACTACACTGGTACAAGAAAATCAGCCATGGTTTCCAGCGATGACAGGGGGTGTGTTGGCCACTTTTGCTGCCATTTTCTGGTTGTGGGCTTCACCCTCTCCCCCCTGGGCTGATCACATACAGGACACAGGAATGTAAGAAGAGCCTGCTGGATCAGGCCAATGGCCCACCTAGTCCAGCATCCTGTTCTCACGGTGGTTGACCACGGAGGGAAACCCGCAAGCGCGATCCGAGCATAAGAGCAGCCCTCTCCCTTCCTGCGGTTTCCAAAAAGTGTTCTCCAGAAGCATCATTGCTTCCAACTGTAGAGGCAGGGCACAGTCAACATGTCCAGCAGCCATTGATGGCTCTCTTCTCCATGAATTTGCAGTCACACCACACAGGCATGGAAGCATCATGGGTGTATAGGACAGCTCTGCCTATTGCATTAAGGACAGGTCATGTGTTTGGGTTTCAAAGTTGCACAAGGAGTACCAAGGGAAACAAAAGCAGTCGTGAACTTTCCTCCCCCCCTTCTTATCTGGTTGCTCAGGTTTTGCGAAGCTTGCCAACCGTCTTGCAAAGTGCTCCCCCTGCCTTTGATCTAAGAAACTCAACATCTGGAAAGCTCCTTGTAAGAGTTCCCTGGGCTCCACAACAAAGTTACAGTGGTACCTCAGGTTAAGTACTTAATTCGTTCCGGAGGTCCGTTCTGAACCTGAACCTGTTCTTAACCTGAAGCACCACTTTAGCTAATGGGACCTCCTGCTGCCGCTGCGCCGCCAGAGCATAATTTCTGTTCTTAGTGGAGTTCTTAACCTGAAGCGTACTTAACCCGAGGTACCACTGTACTATCATCATTATGCATACAGTACTCGGCATTTGGCTTATTCCAGGGCCGCTGAGAAGCGAGCTGAAATATTCCAGAGAAGATGCCCCTTGGAAAGATTTTCATGCTCGCTTCAGGGAAGAGCATATGCCTGGAGCGGGAGCCTCATATAGAATCATAGAGTTGGAAGGGATCCCAAGGGTCCTCTAGTCCAACCCCCCCCCCAATGCCGGAATCTCAGCTAAAGCATCCATGACAGATGTCCATCCAGCCTCTGCTTAAAAACCTCCAGTGTGAGAGAGCCAGTGTGGTGTAGTGGTTAAGAGCGGTAGATTCGTAATCTGGGGAACCGGGTTCGCTTCCCCGCTCCTCCACATGCAGCTGCTGGGTGACCTTGGACTAGTCACACTTCTCTGATGTCTCTCAGCCCCACTCACCTCCCAGAGTGTTTGTTGTGGGGGAGGAAGGGAAAGGAGAATGTGAGCCACTTTGAGACTCCTTCAGGTAGTGATAAAGTGGGGTATCAAATCCAAACTCTTCTTCTCCTTCTCCAAGGAAGGTGAGTCCAGAACCTTCTGAGGGAGACCGTTTGACTGTCAAACAGCTCTTACTGTCAGAAAGTTCTTCCTGATGTTTAGTCGGAATCTCCTTTCTTGCGACTTGAAGCCACTGGTTTGAGTCCTAGCCTCCGTAGCAGGAGAAAACAAGCTTGCTCCGCCTTCCATGTGAGAGCCCTTGAGATATTTCAAGACGGCTATTTGAAGATGGATATATGCAAGACACACAGGGCCCCCCCCAAAAAAGATCCATAGGGCCCACCAACCCACTTATAGCGACAGCTTGAGAGCCACGGGTGTTAGACAGAAGGGGAGCTCAGGGCTGCACCTGGCACCCTGCCAGGAGAGATTAAAAGGGATCACCAGGCTGGCATCGGACAGCCACCTCGCCCACCCCAACACTCAGATGTGGAGGGCAACTAGGGAAAAGAAAGAGGGAGCCTCCTCCCCGCTCTTCCTGTGGCCTTGGTGCTGGTTTGAAAACCCAAACATCTGGTTGGATGCCAAAGGACGTGGCGCTGCAGTTTGAGAGTGTTTTCTAAGCAAATGATCCTGCTTTTCAGACAGTGACACTGGTATTCTCACACCAAGGACGGGGATTGTACACCTGCTGAACGTAACGTGCAGACATCCCTTTCAAGTGCGCACTCCTCTGCTGCAACATGTGAACACCCTTCGCAGTCGCACGTCGCTTCAAGCTCTAGAGAGCCAGTGTGGTGTAGTGGTTAAGAGCGGTAGACTCATAATCTGGTGAACCGGGTTCGCGTCTCCGCTCCTCCACATGCAGCTGCTGGGTGACCTTGGGCTAGTCCCACTTTTCTGAAGTCTCTCAGCCCCACTCACCTCACAGAGTGTTTGTTGTGGGGGAGGAAGGGAAAGGAGAATGTGAGCCGCTTTGAGACTCCTTCGGGTAGTGATAAAGCGGGATATCAAATCCAAACTCTTCTTCTTCTGCTCCAGCTGCTGCAGGAACGGGGAACTTGCTGTCCTTCAGAAATTGCAGGACTCCCAACTTCCATCAGTCCCAGCCAGCAAGATAAATAAGACAGGGGTAAGAGGGGGTTGGAATCCAAAGGCTAGCCATGTTGTTGATACTGCCCGTGTGCACAGACAAAGGGCTCATCCACTCTGTTGTTTAATGTGGATAGTCATCTTCTTGCACCTTCTCCATTAATTCTCCGATGTCTGTATGACATTCTTCTCCAGATCACTGTCTTCCCACACTTTCCCCTCCTGTGATCCAGATTTTCACACAAGCCTCCTTTTCGGAGCGTCTATCCAGACATCGAATATGTAGTCTGGCCTCCACAGAGAGCTACCCCAGGGACCTTCCAACTTTGTCTTCTCGGAACCACTGGAGAGGACTGGGAAGTCACTAGGGCCCAAGAGCCAGAAAGCAGTGTTGTCGCTATGGTCCCTTGGTTTGTGTATACTAAAGGTAAAGGGACCCCTGACTGTTAGGTCCAGTCATGAACGACTCTGAGGTTGCGGCGTTCATCTCGCTTTACTGGCCGAGGGAGCCGGCGTACAGCTTCCGGGTCATGTGGCCAGCATGACTAAGCCACTTCTGGTGAACCAGAGCAGCACACGGAAATGCCGTTTACCTTCCCGCTGCAGCGGTACCTATTTATCTACTTGCACTTTGATGTGCTTTTGAACTGCTAGGTTGGCAGGAGCTGGGACCGAGCAACGGGAGCTCACCCCGTCGCGGGGATTCGAACCGCTAACCTTCTGATCGGCAAGCCCGAGGCTCTGTATGGAGCAGTAAAAATAAATAAATGCACCCATAACAGCAATGGGTGGCTACTAGCCATGAGGGATATGCTCTGCCGCCACAGTTGGAGGCAGCAATGCAGGGGCAGACTTTGATCATCTTCGGTAATACGGTGCCCTGAGCAAGGCCAAATTTTGGTGCCCCTAAACAGATCTTCTCAATTATGGGTCTTCTCAATTTTGCCTAATAATAATAATAATAATAATAATAATGTGTTCATACCCTGCCAATTTGGCTGGGTTGTCCCAGGCACTGTGAGCGGCTTCCAACACATATAAAAACATAACAAAAGGTCAAATGTTAAAAAACCTCCCTACACAGGGCTGCTTTCAGACCGCACCACCCTAAATCTGAAGCTGAGCCACGGTTCTGAATACTAGTTGATGGAAATCACGGGAGGGGAAAGTAGTTTTGTGTTCAAATCCTGCTTGCGGGTTCCCCACAGGCATCTGGTTGGCCACTGTGAGAACAGGATGCTGGGCTAGGCGGGCCATTGGCCTGATCCACCAGCAGACTCTTATCATAATAAATAGCCCACAATTTGCTACCATTTGGTGTCCTTCATCAACAGCTGCCTAAGCTGGCCGCCTCACTCTGCTTAATGCTTGCATCCCCCACTCCAGGCACCCCTGTTTTTAAAGGGTGGTTTTTAAGCACAATCCTGAGGACCCCTCACAATTTGCCAGGGCAGCTGCAGTGCATCTCTGTGAGCGCAACGCAGAGGCGCCTTGCAGCTCGCACTTTGCTCCTAGCAACATCGATCCGCTGGAATATGAATCAGGCACTGGTTATTTCACCAGCAAAATAACCACCAACCGGCTCCCTCAGAGAGAGAGAATAACGCTGCGGCGGCAATTAACAAGTGCGCTTTGTTCCCAGAGCGACGCCAACATGAGCAAGCAATGACAACAACAACAGGGGGGAGGGAGGAACAAGGCAGGAATCCATGATGCTCGGTCGTAGCTGTTATTCATGTGCAAGGAGTTTGCTTCTGCTGCATTTGAACATCGGAATCTCCAGAGGGATACAGAGGGGACTTGGGGCACCTCGACAGCACCAATATTTACAGGTAATTTATGTGAGCTCCCTCTACTTCCCATTGGTAGTGGGATGGGAGAGCCGGGGGGCGGGGAATTCACATCTGACAACAACAACAACAACAACAACAACAACAACAACAACAACAACAATAATAATAATAATAATAATAATTTATTATTTGTACCCCGCCCATCTGGCCGGGTCTCCCCAGCCACTCTGGGCGGCCTCCAACAGACACAAGCAATTAACACAAGCAATACGCCCCTTTGGTTTCAGATAGCACATGGGCAGATGAGTCTAAAAGCCCAGAACACAAATTTTCACGGCCCTCTAGCAACCATGGTGGCTCATTGATCAAAAGTAATGTATTTGGCATTAACTCTGGAAGGGTATATTCGATTCTGTCCAAACTAAGCCTCCTACAGCAAAATATACATCAGAACCGAGTATACGCCGAACGACCTGTTCTCCAAAATACTATTAACGGTGAAAAGGTCAAAATTCAGGAGACACAGGCAAGGTTGCCGAAAATTATTGTCTCTGCTGTCAAAGGAGAAAGCAAAGGGATGAACTCTTGTATCTGATACAAGCTCAGTGCACATCCGCGAGCCAAATGCGCAGCGAAAAAAATAGTTATTCGTCAGAGAGTTGGAAGGTAAGGCGTTCACAGGGAGAAGTGAAGTGATATCTTTTAAAAAAGACTATTATTTTTCCATCTTAAAAACAGGGATGGGAAGAAACAACAGAAACACAAGCAAACACACACACACACACACACACAAATCCATAAATAGACAAGTAGGATCTGCAACAAAATGTTGCAGTATGGAGTGTTTCTGCTCCTCCAGGATGTACTCCATTCCAGTCCCCCTCCTGCTCAGTTTTCCGTTCCATCCCAACCACAATCTGTCAGCATTCTGCAATAAGCAAGCATGCCCAGTTCCTCATTTGGTTGTATTGCCCTCCCCTCCCCCCAACTCCTGGCCAAGTTTTTTTTTAAAAAAACCTTTTTTTTCTATTGCAATCTTTGGGATCCCCCAAGTTTGCAGATACTTCTCTCTTACGTATGGGTGGGGCTATTCTGACTACGCAAGCAATGGCACTCACAGCTTGAACATCAGAATTAGAGGGAATGACCGTTCTCCCCAGCCTCCAAGATGTAACTCGGAATAACATCCAAACCTGTTATCATCAGTACAGTTGCAGAATAGTCTTTAGGCGCAAATGATGCCTCAAAACCCACCTTTCATCTCCCCAAATCGCTCATAGGTCCAGTAAGGGGCAAGTTTGGAACCTTTCTACCTGCTTCCTACTGACCAAAGGATGCCTGTTTTATTAAGAGAGTGTTCTCGCACGGAAACACATTTTGCTCCCTAGTTATCATTAAGTGGGTGGGGCAGTGAATCAATTCACAAAAGAACCAGCCCAAGTGAATGCAAGGCAGCACCCCCCCAAAAAAGCCCAGTTGCACACACAGACACACACACACACACACCGCACTGCACCCTCCCGATATCTGTGAAACAGCCAGTTCTCTTAATGCGCTGCTCCTGAAATTTCCAATAACAAGTGTTTTGTTTTGCAACCCAGAAAGCAGATCTCCCTTCTCCTCTCTTTGCAACCCCCTCCTCTGTTTTCTAAGCCTTCTAAAAACTTGTCCATCCTGCATCCGAGAGTTAATTTACATCCGGAAAGGGGAGACGACGACAAAAGCACTCACCTGCCTTCAGGTCCGAGGGCCCAGCAGCCAGAAATCCTCACCCCCGAATATACAGGGGATCTGTTCATCTCCCCCTAGCCGGAGAAGGGTCTGGGGTGACCGTGGAAGTGGCAGAAAGGCTTCAGGTGTTTTTGATTCTGGGAGAGAAGGCTTGTGGTGTGTGTGTGTTTGTGTGTCTCAAAGCTGCGCCCTGGCATCTCATCCCAAAGAATTCAGAGTCCCTAGGAAGTTGACTACATGCATTCTGGCCATTATAGTGAAAGGAAATGTGGGTCTTGCCACTCTGATCACAAGGGGGAAAACACACCACCCGAGGGCTTGGGAGAACCTACAAACTGGTAGTGTTCAAGGAGACCCGAAAAAGCCCGGTGTGGTGTCAACAGCGAGAGAAGGAGGGAAAAGAGAGCCGTGCCTGGGGAACGAGAGAGTAGCCAACACGCATAAGAGGATAGCTTAACCTAGAGATTATGTTCATTACCTGATATTAATAGCACTGACTTTGTCAAGAGAGGAGGAGTCGCACGGCACAGCCTCCGAAGCAGCCCCTCTGCTCCGGAGGCACCAAAACATGGCTGGCGGAAGGCCACAGGCAGCCGCTCCTGACATTTGGAGCGTGTCCGGGGCCTGGCGGAGAAGGGCAATGCACAAGAGAGGTGGGCCGATGCCTGGCATGGGAAGAGTGGGCAGGGGAAGGCTTTTCTTCCCTCCTCAGCACGAGAACGCCGGTGGAGCTGAATGTCGGAAGATCCGGGATGCACAAAAGAAAGCGTATGAACTGTGGAACTCACCGCCACAGGAGGCAGGGGTGGTCAACAAATTGGATCGCTTTAAAATAGGATTAGGCAATTAGGAGAGGGCTGTGCTCTGCTTCCACAGTCGGAGGCAGCAATGCTTATGAGTTCCAGTTGCTGGAAGCCACAGGAGGGGAGAACACTCTTGGGTTCGAATCCTGATTGTGGGTTTCCCACAGGCATCTTGTTGGTCACCGTGAGAACATGATGCTGGACTAGATGGGCCAGGCTGGCCAGGGCTGATGGGAGTTGTAGTCCGAGGTACCTGGAAGGTGCCAGGTTGGGGAAAGCCACCTTAGTCCTACACTCCCAGACCCCGGCGCTAATGGGAGCAGAGGCTCCTCAGCTTGCAATTATCTTTCTGTAAAGCAAATCATTAGTGCAGGGGCAGCTAATCTGCCCTCCTCCAGATTTTGTGGGACTAAAACTCCCATAATCCATGACAGTCCAACAATGACTAGAAGGCTGCAGGGAGGAGGTGGGTGGAGATATGAGCTCTCCACGCTTTTCAGTACTTTGCAATAATAAAAAACCCTCATGAAAATTAATCTGCATCTTAGTGTGAATTTCTCCTAACAAGCATGCTTTTACAGTGGTACCTTGGAAGTCGGACGGAATCCGTTCTGGAAGTTCGTTCGACTTCCAAAATGTTCGGAAACCCAAGGTGCAGCTTCCGATTGGCTGCAGGGAGCCAATCAGAAGCTGCAGAAGCCCCGTCAGACGTTCAGGCTCCAAGTAACGTTCACAAACCGGAACATTCACTTTCGTGTTTGCGGCGTTCGGGACCCAAAACGTTCATCTTGCAAGTTGTTCGAGATCCAAGGTACGATTGTATATTATGCAGTTTAGCATGCACATTTTCAGAAGCAAATTTTCCTTCTACAACGCATTGCAATATGTTATTTTCCCTGATACTGTCTCTCTCTCACACACACACTTCCTCCTAACCAGATGTGCTTTTGCAAACATTGCTTGGTTGGAATTTTGCATTGCAAAATTCGGGTAATTTCAAAGTTGGAAGGATAACTGTTTTGGAGAGTGCAAATCCGTTAAGTCCAAATGTGCCCTGAATCGAATTTCTCCTCCAGGCCTAGCCTCAAGTTAAGCCACCCCAGCCTTGGATGTTCCTCCTTGAGGTGGTTGCATAAGCCCCAACGTAGGGCATCCATCTGGGCCATCAAGGCGTCTAAGAATAAACTCCCCTCCTCGCCACCCGGTACGGCTTCCTCACTCTGCGCTCTCAGCAAATTGACTGGCTGCTTGCCCTCTCGTATAAGTTACAGCCATCACATGCCCCGGGGTCTGTTGTGGGAAACGGAACCCATTAGATACAAAGGGTGGATCTGCCTGAAAGAGGGTGGGAACGCATTGCGGTAAAGAGATAGAAAGGCAAGATTTCCCCTAATGAAACTGTTATTGCAAAGAGAAGAACTGACTGCCAATCAGGTGCTGAGACGGAGCGGGCCCCTTTCAGGATACCTGTTGGCATCCTGGCTGTCCAAGCAAACCAAGCTGCCAAAATCAGGGACTAAGGAAAAGCTTATCAGGAAAAACTGATCAGTTGTTTTGCATGGCAAATCTGCTGTCACACTAGTACCATTAACTACTCATGAGTCGGGTTGAAGAAAGAGTCCCAAATTTATTTAATGCAGTAAATAGTCAAAACAAAACAAAATAATAAAAAAATTCCTTCCAGTAGCACCTTAGAGACCAACTAAGTTTGTTATTGGTATCTTAAGAAGTGTGCATGCACACCAAAGCTCATACCAATAACAAATTTAGCTGGTCTCTAAGGTGCTACTGGAAGGAATGTTTTTATTTTGTTTCGACTACTGCAGACCAACACGGCTACCTACCTGCCCTAAATAGGTTCAGCATGGTCACTTCCACAAAGACCAAACGGGCGTGTGTCATCCCCCCTCCCCCGACCTTTAATAGGGATTCTTCTTTGGCGATCACTCGTAGCCGAGTAAGATTGTCTTCCACAAACATGGTTTCAACAATGAGTTCGTAAGTGACTGTGGAGGCCAATTCTGGATCCCCACATCCTTCCACAGTGGGGACATAGGTTTCCGGGTGGGAGTTGATCATGGTGTGGATTTGCCAAGCGTGCCTTCCTCTTAGCACGTTTCTCCCTTGCATCCTGAGTTCGAGTGTCTTCAAAATCCATGACACCTTTGGTAAAGGCTGTTCTCCAGTTCAAGCGTTCGCAGGCAAGTGTTTCCAAATTGTTGGTGTTTATACTACATTTTTTAAGATTTGCCTTGAGACAGTCTTTAAACCTCTTTTAAAGAGGTTTTAAACCTCACGAGAGACACTTACTATGCTACCTCTTGAGTGTAATAATAATAATAATAATAATAATAATAATAATAATAATAATAAATTACTTATACCCCACCCATCTGGCCAGGCCTCCCCTGCCACTCTGGGCGGCTCCCAACAGAATATTAAAAACACGACAAAACATCAAACATTAAAAACTTCCCTAAACGGGGCTGGCTTCAGATTTCTTCTAAAAGTCAGATAGTTGTTTATTTCCTTGACATCTGATGGGAGGACGTTCCACAGGGCGGGTGCCACTACCGAGAAGGCCCTCTGCCTGGTGAAGACAATGTTATTCTACACAGCTAATTTTTATTCCTACCATTATTAATATATATAAACAGACAGCTCATAAAAATATTAAGTCTATGTAAAAGGAAATCGCTCAAACTTCACAAAACTATTAAACACAGAGCAAGCAACCAATACTACATAGAGTCATAGAATCCGGCATGGGGCTGGGACCCACAACCCAGAGATGAAGAGCCTGGTGCTCTGCCAACTGAGCTGAATCGTATCAATTCTTTAATAACGCTTGGCAAAAGAAATACATTTTCAGCTGAAAATGAAATATCAGGGCTGTGGGCGTCTGGCTGACTTCCTTAGGAGCAGTGTTGCGAATTCCTGGTGCGGCTATGCTAAATGCAAGGTCACACTCTCAACGTCCCTTTGCTGGTAAAGGTCCTCTTGTCAGGGATGCCAAGGCCAGTTCCGTACTGAAACCAGACTGAAATGGGTCAAGATAATCGCGTGTCTCTATCATTGTGCTGTGATTACTTTCTTGATCGCCTTGTACTCAAAAGGAATGTTGGCCACTGGGCATTCGCCCCAGTTTCATCCAAAGTTGCGTTCTTTAGGAGCGGTCATGCAACAGCCTCTTTTAAAGCCAGAGGCAATTGCTCCTCCTCATGAGGAGACATTTACTACTGCCTGAAACAGCACAGTCGAAATTCCCAGGTTGCTTTTGCTTAGCCAAGATGTGCAGTTTATTGCATCAGTATTTTTGCAGGGTAGGTTGCATGCCGAATCCTCAAAACAGAAAAGGTTACTGCCATCCAATTAATAAAACAATAGGAGCAGATGAAACGCCGAGCCAAAGATGCCACTCTGAATTCAAGTTGATGGGGATCACAAGTGGAGAGAATGCTCGTTTTTCTCAGGTCCTTCTTGCAGGCTTTCCAGAGGCAGTTAGTTGGTCACGCTGAGACCAGGATGCTGGACAATATGGACCACTTGCTGGCTCCAGCAGGATGGCTCCTCTGATGTTCAGAACTGCCTTTCTAATGATATAGGCAGTCTCAACACACTGAACTCCTCCCAAAGCCCTGCACAGAGAGGGTATGTTTTCAGCCGGCAAACAAAACCATATCACAGAGGAAAGAGCATCCCATGAAATCAAGGGCATTCGGTTTTATTATGGATTCATGTGTGCCTGCTTTCACTGCTGCTGTTTTGGGAGTTGAGAGTTTAATGTTCACATCCTTGGACTGTGACTTTTAGCGGCCTTGAAAGTTTTTGCCAAACAGCAAGATGCAAAACAACAACAACCAAACCCACACTCAATTCATCTGCCTCCAGATCCATTTGAAAAGCACTCAATACTCAACCACTTTGTTTGTAACGCACTTGCAAGAAATCAATATTGGCATCCCCTGTTTTCTGGAACTCCCAGCCTATTAATATTAACCTCCTTTGAACTGTTTTCAGCACCAGCTAAAAAGTGCTTTTGTTTAGGAAAGCCTACTGAGACATGGGCATTTTTAGTGGTGCACATTTGCCTTTAAAACTATTGGGGTTTTTCTCTATACTCTGGCGGTTCCCTCACTGCGAGAAGCAAAGCTACAGGGAACCAGGCAGAGGGCCTTCTCGGTAGTGGCACCCGCCCTGTGGAACGCCCTCCCATCAGAGGTCAAAGAGATCAACAACTACTGTTTAGGGAAGTTTTTAATCTGTAACATGTTAATGTATTTTAATATTTGCTGGAAGCCGCCCAGAGTGGCTGGGGAGACCCAGCCAGATGGGCGGGGTACAAACAATACATTATTATTATTATTATTATTATTATTATTATTATTATTATTATTATACTGTGATACATTTTATTACGCCCAGGTGTTTTCAAAACATGTTTTGATCTCAGCAGTATTTTCTTGTGAATATCTTAAATCTTTTCCGTAAACCGTTGAGGGAATGTTATTATTTTGACAAAGTGATATATATAAAAAAAGGTAAAGGACCCCTGACAGTTAAGTCCAGTCGCGAACAACTCTGGGGTTGCGCGCTCATCTTGCTTTACTGGCCAAAGGAGCAGACATTTGTCTGCAGACAGTTTTTCTGGGTCATGTGGCCAGCATGACTAAGCCGCTTCTGGCGAAACCAGAGCAGCGCACGGAAACGCCGTTTACCTTCCCGCTGGAGCGGTACCTATTTATCTGCTTGCACTTTGACATGCTTTCTTTTTTTTTTTTTTTTTTATAATAATTTTTATTAGGTTTTCAAATTTTTGTCCAGCCCCGATTCGGGCCAGATCACATACATTTTATACAATGTCTGATGACTTCCTCTCGCCCCCCCTCATTGCTTTCATATATTATAATATTAATTCTTACCAGGTTTCTAATTCCATTTCATTAACATTTCCATAATATCTTAATTTTTAAATCGTTTACCAACCACTCACATCTTTAACATTCTTATCTTTTACCTTAATCATATCCCTATTCCCCCCCCAGTCCCCGACGCAGACTATTTCAATGTCAAAATTACTTATCATTTATAATATCTATCAATGTTATATCATTATTTTCCAAAAATCGTACTATAATCATTTCCTGCCATATCCGAGTTCAAAAACCAGTAGGCCACAAAACAGTTACTTCATATAAATGTTCATCCTATTCCTGCAGGATCCAACTTTGGAACCCATTGTCTTTGCTGCAGAGTAGCATCCAAAACAATGTCCATTGAAATCTTTGGCCTTCCAATCCATATTTGGTCCAGATTGTCTCGACTTCCTCTCCGCTGCTTGTCATTGCGCTGTGGTTTGTTGACTATTCTCCTAATATTTCTCTTTTTCCTGATGATGACGACAGCTCTTGACTTAAAGTGGATGATTCTTTTGCAGCTGGTTATCTTCTGAATAGGCTTTCTCTGTTTAGACTCAACAAGTACACTGTTCACAGGGTTTAATTGTAAATCCTGACCAATCTGGCCAATGTTTGTGCTTTGCTTTATCTCTGTCACCAAGCTGTTCCCAGCAGCAGCCAGTTCAACTCTCAGTTCTTTCACTCCAGCATTGTAATCCATTCTGAGTTCTTTCAGTTTCTCCAACAATGTTGTCAAATCCACATCCTGTTTCACCGCCATTTTTTGCAAACAGTTCTTTTCTAACTTTTCCAAACTTTTCCAAACTTTTCAAAAATTCCAAAACTCCAAAATAATCCTCTTACTCATAAAGGTTTAATTAACTTCATCTGCCCCCTAGGACCGGGGGAGGCGCAAGGGTTAAATCTTCGAAACAAAGTATCAAATTCCAAGCAATACTTTTCAAAGCTGTGCAACAATGCCCTGTCGTTGTTACACAATGGCAAGGGACGGACCTCCGTTTTTGCGTCCTTTAGCCAGTCCGAAATAGTCCGAAATTAAAACTCTTCCTTTTAAAATTACTTACAGTTCCAAATTGCAGAATTTGGAGGAATCGGCGCGCTCGGTAGTGACGGTCTTGCAGCTTCGCCAGACGGGGCTGTTAGCGGACCCTAGAGCTCCGCCGCCCGATCGCTCCCGGGAGCTCCGCTAAGAGCTCCCTGGGATCGGGACCGGCGTCCGAGCTCCTGCAGGTCCTCCGGACCCCGGGACGCCCTTCCCGGGGGTTTTGGGGGTCGCGGCGCTGGCGCGAACACCCCTTTGCCCGGTCCGACGGGGGAATGTCAGGAGCGACATGTCCCCCCGACCGCCATCTCCGGCAGCGCCAACCGGAAGTCCGCACTTTGACATGCTTTCGAACTGCTAGGTTGGCAGGAGCAGGGACCGAGCAACAGGAGCTCACCCCGTCATGGGGATTCAAAGCGCCGACCTTCCCAGTTAACAAACCCAATAGATGAGTTGGAAGAGTCCACCATGTCGCCAAAATGACAGAAGGCCTCTCTGCCTTGTGCAACCCTTGCCTATGAAGGGCAGAAATTTGCTTGCCTTCAATGGGTGCCCATGGTGGAAAGAGAGAGAAGGGGCAAAATTCTCAGCTTTCATTTGAATGCCAGCCCCCTTAATGGTAGCGTCCAGTGCTCTTCTTCTGTTAAAACATTTCTTCTTCTTTGGCGATCCCTCATAGCCGAGTGAACACGGTCTTAACAGTGAGTCCGTAAGTGGCTGTGGAGGCTAATTCCTTCCACAGTGGGGATATAGGTTTTCGAGAGGGAGTTGATCATGGTGAGGGTTTGCCAAGTGTGCCTTCCTCTTAGCACATTTCTCCCTTGCGCCCTGAGTTCGAGTGTCTTCAAAGCCCATGACACCTTTGGTAAAGGCTGTTCTCCAATTGGAGTGCTCGCAGGCCAGTGTTTCCCGGTTGTCGGTGTTTATACTACATTTTTAAAGATTTGCCTTGAGACAGTCTCTAAACCTCTTTTGTTGACCACCAGCATTACGCTTTCCATTTTTAAGTTCGGAATAGAGTAGTTGCTTTGGAAGACGAGATAATCAGACATCTGCAAAACATGACCAGTCTAGCGAAGTTGATGTTGAAGACTCATTGCTTCGACACTGGTGATCTTTGCTTCTTCCAGTACACTGGCATTAGTTCGCCTGTCTTCCCAAGTGATGTGTAAAAATTTCCGGAGACACCGTTGATGGAATCTTTCGAGGAGTTGGAGATGGCGTTTATAAGTGGTCCATGTTTCACAAGCACACAGTAAGGTTGGTAGTACAATAACTCTGATCTCCAGCTGCAGTGCTCCCAGGCCAGTGTTTCCCAGTTATCTGTGCTTATACTGCATTTTTTTAGATCTGCCTTGAGAGCATCTTTAAAGCGTTAGAACATTTACGCTTGCACCACAGAACTTCCCCCCTTCCTCCTTCCTCAAATCTGCTTGAGTATTAGTGGGCATCCCCAGAGCTTGGGGGTACGGTGGGAGGCAGGATTTCATTGAACAAGAGACTTTGCTTAGCATTCAAGCCAAAGTTTTTAGCATTTGTAGAACCTGAGATACAAGAGTAAATTCTCCTTATATTGGGGTCGGGTGGGAAAACTAGCCCACTCTGCCCCTTTCCCCCCTCCCCAGTAAAAAATTCTGTGGGTGGCAATGCTACTGTCGCAAATATGCCTAACTTTGAGCTTGCCCCATTTTGTTTAGATGTTTCCACAAAGCTTATGTTGCCTGACCTGCCCTTTATCCAAGAGGCACAACGTGTTCTAGTTTATGCAGAACAGAGGTGTGCTTGGGGGTGACCTACAGATGCAATGAATGAGTGTAACATCTTGGCCTCAGTTTTCCATATATAAAAAATGGGAACACCGATTCCAAATCGCACAAAGCATGTGGAAAGTAACTGCGTGGGGCAGCTTGACAGGCGGATCAAATGATGTTCACCATAATGTATAGGACAACTACAAATAAAGAAAAAGAAGGTACCTTTTATCATATGTGGTGGACTTGTAAGGTAATAAAAGCATTCTGGGAGATGATATATAATGAAATGAAGAAAATGTTTAAAATAACTTTTGTTAAGAAACCAAATTTCTTTGTTAAGAAACCAAATTAACAAAAAATAACTTTTGTTAATTCCTTTTCTATTAGGAATTACAGGTACTGATATCCCAAAGGAACAGAAGAGACTTTTTATGTATAGAACAACAGCTGCCCGGACGTTACTAGCCCAGAGATGGAAAAAAGTCTAGTAGGGACTTTGAGAGGAGTGGCAAACCAAGCTGATGGACTATGTCGAGATGGCAAAACTGACTGGAAAACTCAGGAACCAAGAGGACAAAAACTTTATGAAAGAATGGGAACATTTTATAAGTTACTTAGGAGACCACTGTAAGCAGATGGAAACATTAGCAGGATTTTGATCTCACTTGTAGTTTAGCAATTATCATGGACAATGTGGTTTGATATAAAAATTGGAGTATGAAAGAATATGCAGTAATAAATGGGACACCTTGCGGGATATGGGGGGGGGGGAGAGTCTGGAGATTTGGAGGAATCTCTTTATATGAATATACTTTTTGATTCTTTGTTTACAACTTTGTATTGGGAAAACCAATAAAAATGATTTCAAAAAATAATGATGATGTTCACCATAAGATTAAAAAAAATCAGCATAGTGTCTAGTCACGGGGTTCTATTTTATTGCATAGAGGTTTTCTCCACATCAGCATCGGCACTGAGCAAGACTGTGCGACGGCGGAACAGAGAGCTTCTGTGGTGCAATGGTTAGTGTCAGACTGGGAGCAGGGTTCGAGTCCCCCCTCCACCATGAAGCACACTGGGTGACCTTGGGGCCGTCACCATCTCTCAGCCTGGCCTACCTCACAGGGTTGTTGTTTTGAGGATAAAATGAGAGGGAGGAGAACCACGTTCCCCACCTTGAGCACCTTGGAGGAAAAGGTGGAATAAATTAAATAATAATACAAATTCAGGTGAGCATACTGTCCATGGGGGAGGGAGCTTTCTAAATCCGCAGTTACTGTGTGGATCACCGTCACAGGGAAACTGGTTGTGTTAGCAACGCCCCCATGGGAGTCTCAACAGACTACAGTGGTACCTCAGTTTTCGAACAGCTTAGTTCACGAACAACTTGGAACCCGAACGCTGCAAAACCGGAAGTACCGTAGGTGTTCCAGTTTTCGAACTTTTTCTGGAAGCCGAACGTGCTCCGTTTTGAGTCCCCCTGTGTTTCCTCTTGTGCTGCTAATTTGTGTCCTGTCCCCCGTTGTAATTCAAGCCTTCCGTTTCCGATTGCATTGTTCTGAGGTGATATTTGGAGCTTATATTTGGTGCTTTTGTTTTTGCTATTTATTTTGCATTTTTTGTTTTGAGGCTTTTTCAGTTAATTTGTTTTTGTGACTGTGCGGATCCCAGTGTGGATTGATTGATTGATTGATTGATTGTGTGACTGTGGAAATGGATAAAAGCCCCCCATCCAAACAATGACTATCATCAGTGCATTTTATTTTAATAATCTACAATACTGTTTTATTTATTTTATAGCACAGTACATTGTTTATTCTCCTGCCAACCTAGCAGTTCGAAAGCACATCAAAGTGCAAGTAGATAAATAGGTACCACTCCGGTGGGAAGGCAAACGGCGTTTCTGTGCGCTGCTCTGGTTCGCCAAAAGCGGCTTAGTATGCTCGCCACATGACCCCGAAGCTGTACACCGGCTCCCTCGGCCAATAAAACGAGATGAGCGCCGCAACCCCAGAGTCGTCCGCGACTGGACCTAACGGTCAGGGGTCCCTTTACCTTTACATTGATTATTGCTTTCATTTTATGGATCAATGGTCTCATAAGACAGTAAAATTCATGTTAAATTGCTGTTTTGGGGGTTGTTTTTTTAAAGTCTGGAATGGATTAATCCATTTTGCATTACTTTCTATGGGAAAGCGCGTCTTGGTTTTGGAATGCTTTGGTTTTGGAATGGATTTCCAGAACGGATTAAGTTTGAGAAGCAAGGTACCAATGTATATTTCCCCCAGTGAGAGTTGATGAATAAGTGGCCCTCTCGCCAGTTGAGCTGCAGGATTTACATCTCCCCCTAGTGGCGCAAGAGCACCCAGGCACCTTCTTCAAAGAAGCAAAATAAGGAACGCGAGCTGCTCTGTCTCCAGTAAACACATGGTGAAGCAACTGGGCTGCTCACTTGCCACATGCAAAAATGCAGACTCACGGCAGCTTGGCACCAACCGCGAAAGATAAGCAAGGAGTGTTTGCCTAGGCTAATAGTTTATATTGAAAGCAGCGCCGTCCAAATAAGAGTGGGTGGAAAAGACATTAATCTCAGCGAATGCTCTGGTCCTCATGGAGGGAGTCAAGCTGTGGCTTGAAGCTTGAGTCAAAGAGTTGGAAAGGGTCCACAAGGGTCATCTAGCCCAACCCCCTGAGCTCAGGCAATGCAGGAATCTTTCACCCAATGTGGGGCTTGAACCCGTGCCCCTGAGATTAAGAGAATCTCGTGCTTTTAGACTGAGCTATCTGGGCTGCCTGCAACCCACTTCAGAATGCACACAGAGGCTTACATGATTAAATTCTCCTTGCTAGAAAATAAATAAATAAAATACAATTCCCTGCAAAAAGAAACTTAGCATGTCCAGGAGAAGGGCTGACATGCTAGCTTTCTATGAGGTGGGGAAATGGTGTATGGCCAGTAATGCAAACCCTATCGGCAATATGAAGTGGCACTGCCTGGACACTGGTTTGCTATTTCAGTGAGAAATAGTAGGTCTCTGTTTCAGGGATTGTCAACTTATATTTTCTTGGGCATCACTGCCTTCTCCAGACAGTGCTCTAGAGGCCGGGAGAAAGCCGTTTCACCCCACAAACTGACCACTTCATAGGATTTGCAATTCATATGAAGCTGGTGCCATCCAGTGGTAGCTTTGCCATCACATTCAAACACTGAGAGAACAATATTTCATCGCGTCTGCCTCTCATTTACGGCTTGGAAATATCCCTCCCTCTTTTCGAGCAAACGCAGTTGAAAAATTGTGAAGGTCCAAATAAAACGGATCTGTTTACAGGATCTGTCCGGAGGCCTGCCAGCGTCTCTGCTCCCGTTGCCAAAAAGCAAGTACCATATTAAAAATAGGGTGGCAGCAGTGAAATGCAATAAAATGCAAAGAGAAACAACATCCAGGAACACTTGTTTCCAAAGTGATTCTTGTAATCACAGAGACTCCGCTTCAGGAGTGAGGCATGCTTTCTCAGAAGGCCCATGGCATGCAATGAACGGGTCTTACTTCCAGGGTAGGGTACATAGCTGAATCCAAGCCTAAGATTGCAGTCCCGGGGTAAGGCAACCATGTCCATTACCTACAATGGGTCTACCTTGAGTAGGGCAAGCATTGGACACAGGCCTTCACTGCCTTTAGAGTAGACAGCATATGTCACACTCTAGTCAATAAGACCCAAACACACCCTCCTAGTCCGAAGAAGAAGAAGAGTTTGGATTTGATATCCCGCTTTATCACTCCCCGAAGGAGTCTCCAAGCGGCTCACATTCTCCTTTCCCTTCCTCCCCCACAACAAACACTCTGTGAGGTGAGTGGGGCTGAGAGACTTCAGAGAAGTGGGACTAGCCCAAGGTCACCCAGCAGCTGCAATGTGGAGGAGCGGGGACGCGAACCCGGTTCCCCAGATTACGAGTCCACCGCTCTTAACCACTACACCACACTGGTGCCTACAATCTGAATTTCAATTGTGTAGGCATGTCCAACCACTAGATCGCAATCTACCAGTAGATCCCCGGCTGATCCTGGTAGATCATGGGACCCTTATCGATCGTGGGATTAAATAAAGTTTACCAAAAGTCAACAAATAAAAGCTGAAGAACTCTGGGCAATCCTACCCCAAAAAAGCTTAACAACTCTGAACTCAACAACTCTGGGCAATCCACCCACCCCACACACGCTCCTCCCCACTCCAATGACAATGGGTAGATCACCGCCAGTTTTTTCGCAGTCTCTTGGGAGTTGAATGTGGCTGCATAGTGAATGGAAGAGGGGAGAGAGACAAGGAAGCTTTCCTTGGAGCAGAACTGCAAGAGCTGAAACTTCTTAAAGGACCTTTCCGGGGCAATCCACCGGGAGGAAGATCTCCTGCACAACGCCTGCTACTAAACCAGAGGCTGGGCTCCAGCAGAACCCCCCGTTTGTTCTAACATGGACTGGGAACTTGGAGGCTAAGTGGAGCTCCACCCAATCTATCAATGGGCTATTTTTAACTGAGCTGCATGGAATTCAGAAATTATCCCTCAAGGGAATGCTTCTGTTTTCAAGGATGTTGCTCCCACCCCCAACATTCAAATTGCAGGCTATTGTTGCTTAGAAAAATGTGTTTTTTCTCCCCAGATAGTGGACCTGCCAGGATTTGAGTGAAGCCTGAAAATGTATTTACACGAAAACCATCAGAGATAAGCTTTTGGTTCTTTTTCCTTTTAAAACCCGTTCTTGAGAAACTGGATTCCTTTCCCGTACAACACATCCTTCTCTTCTTCTGCACTAGTGCAGCATATACCTTGCCTACCTCGCAGGCTTGTTGTTCGGCTAAGACAGTGCTCCAAGCTCTGGAGAGGAAGGGCTGGAGAGAATAATAGGTCCGTACTGAATCCTAACTCGGCAGGAAGTTAGTCAATGGTTTAGCATTAGCTTCTGGGAAGCATTGATGTTTTAGGCAGTAGCTGCTCTTCCCCTGCCCTCCACACACCTGTGCAGCTGTTCAAAATATTGCAAGAACCCAGATATGGAGATTGGCAGAGGGGGCCATCTTACTAGTTCCTCTGGTGGTTGGTGGCTTGGGAGAGGGCCTTCTCTGTGGCGGCCCCTAAGCTGTGCAAGAAAGTTATGTGTTGTGTGTTATTTCTGGAAAAAACGGCATGTCATTTTTCTGCGACTAGGGATGATGTTGAACTTTCTTATTTCTTCTCTGTTTGGGGGTTATTTATTAAATATAGCACAGCACAGTCACACGGGTGGCAAATCCCTTAGAAATATGATTACGTTTCCGAGCACAATTCAAAGTGTTGGTGTTGACCTTTAAAGCCCTAAACGACCTCGGCCCAGTATACCTGAAGGAGCGGCTCCACCCCCATCGTTCTGCCCGGACACTGAGATCCAGCACCGAGGGCCTTCTGGCGGTTTCCTCCCTGCGAGAAGCAAAGCTACAGGGAACCAGGCAGAGGGCCTTCTCGGTGGTGGTGCCCGCCCTGTGGAACACCCTCCCATCAGATGTCAAGGCAATAAACAAGTATCTGACTTTTAGAAGACATCTGAAGGTCTTCCCCTGTTTAGGGAAGTTTTTAATGTTTGATGTCTTGCTGTGTTTTTATATTTTGTTGGAAGCTGCCCAGAGTGGCTGGGGAGACCAGGTGGGTGGGCTATAAATAATAGATTATTATTATTATTATTATTATTATTATTATTATTATTATTATTATTATTATTATTTGGTGGCATCTGTAAATAGAAAAAAGGGGGGATTGCCTATCTCTTTCATTGCACCATGCAAGTTGTGTTTTATTCCCCATTTGTAGATTCATAATTGCATCGTTCCCATTCACTTCTGATATTTCTTTTTCGTTTGACTTCATTATCAAAAGCTCCTCTCGTTGAACTTAGTTGTTTTGCCTTTCTCTTTGTGTGTGTTGTCTGCTTTTTGTCATTCAGATATATGTTTGTATGTATGTATACAGAGACGGAGAAACTCCCAGGGCGCTGACATTGTGCTGGAGGCTTCCTCTGTCTAAACTTTGGATATGGGGGGCGGGGGTGGGGGGGGCGACACACACTTGCCTTTGGCTTGTTGGCCAAAATGTGCAGCTCCAGAGCCCTGTGTGTGATATGCAGGACAAAATCACAGGTGTTTTCGGAAACAGGCAGGCGTGCAAGTCAGCAACAGGTTAAAACTGCCCATGCTTCTCAGAGGGCTAATCCCCACAGTGGATTAAATTCCAGACCTCTAGCAGCAGAACAAAGAGAAAGCGCAGCCTAGCTGACAGTGTTAGGAATTCAGATATATACCGTTAAGCTAATCGCCAAATGGCACCTTAAACCTAGGTTACAGACGCCAAAATGGAATGTCTAGGAACCTTTTCGTGGTGAAATATACAGTTGTTGTTGTTGTTGTTGTTGTTGTTATTATTATACCGCTTTATATTTTAAAGGGGAAAAGTCTCAAAGCAGTTTACAACGCATGAAAACATCAAATAAAACGATCCAGAAAAAAACAAATTCAAGCTTCAAGGAAAGTATTTCAGATCCTTCTCTAAGTGACATTTGGCTTTCCCTCATATTGATTAACTTGCTTGATTTATAGAGCTGACCCACAGCAGAATAACTCCAGGAAGGCAGTGTGGTGTAGAGGTTAGAATGTCAGACTAGGACCCGGGAGATCAGGGTTCAAATCCCCACTCAGTCATGAAGTTTCACCTTGGAGTCGGTCGCAACCTCTTAACCTACCTCACAGGGTCGTTGTAGGGATTAATTGAGGATGGGAGATGAACCATGTTTTACGTTGAGATATGAATACAACAAATAAGGGACCAGCCAGATGGAGATGGCCATTGCCAACCTGGCATCAAGGCATCTCCATGTATGCCAGTCGCAATCTGACGTATGCCAGTTGCAAAATGAGCCTGGCGGATTTCTAACACTGCTAGTTGAGCATTGCATTCGCAAGACCTTCCTCCAACACCCACTGCCATTTGGAATTACTCTTTGCAGCTTGGGAAGCGGATCGTGACCTCAGCAGATAAAGGCTGCAAGTGAGCTTTTCGGTGTGAAGCAGGGCCGTAGCTAGGGCAATATTTTTTATATAGCAATATTTTTTATATAAATATTGATTATTGCCTCATAAGAAATGGTTTTAAATAGAGGGTGAATTGAATGGGTGTGGGGAAAGGGTTGGAGGAGAGGCGGAAAGAAGAACTAATTTGTCCATGGCTAGGGGGCGCAATCTGGATGTTTCTGCCAGGGGTGCAAGATCACGTAGCTATGGCTCTGGTGTGAAGAGAGTTTGTGGCAATAGAAAGAAGAGTTTGGATTTGATATCCCGCTTTATCACTACCCGAAGGAGTCTCAAAGCGGCTCACATTCTCCTTTCCCTTCCCACAACAAACACTCTGTGAGGTGAGTGGGGCTGAGAGACTTCAAAGAAGTGTGACTAGCCCAAGATCACCCAGCAGCTGCATGTGGAGGAGCGGAGACGCGAACCCGGTTCACCAGATTACAAGTCTACCGCTCTTAACCACTACACCACACTGGCTCTCAGAAAGAGCAATGTTTGACCTCGTCGGTGGTCAGTATTATTTGCTTGTTCAAATGCCTATCCTATCCCAAAGGTCGGCACCGGATGAGGACAAAAGATATACTACCACTCAAAACTTGCAAACACAATTCAAAGGGTGTTAAGTCTGCTGTACCCAAAACAATCTTGTGGCACCATAAAGACGAACAGATTTTAACATGGAATAAGTGTGCTACATCTGATGAATTGGGCCCCAGTCTGCAAAAAGTTTAATCCTTAATAAAATTTACTAGTCTTTAAGGTGTCAAAAGTTACTGGAACAAAAGTGTCTTGTTTTCGACATGTTATGTGAAATTCAGATCTCCTAGCCTGTCTAAATCTCTCCTTCTAAATTCCTGCCTAAATTCCTCTTCCTCCTAGGCCCTTCAAGAAGCTCCCTGCACACACCCTTCGGGCCCCACCATAAAGTATTTCAGTGGGCCGCTCCCCCCCCCCAAGAAAGTTGATGGGCATTGCCATCCAAATGGTGTAGTGGCAACCGCCCTGTGGAACGCCCTCCCTTCAGATGTCAAAGAGAACAACAACTACCAGACCTTTAGAAGACATCTGAAGGCAGCCCTGTTTAGGAAGGCTTTTAATGTTTAATAGATTATTGTATTTTAATGTTTTGTTGGAAGCCGCCCAGAGTGGCTGGGGAAACCCAGCCAGATGGGCGGGGTATAAATAATAAATTATTATTATTATTATTATTATTATTATTATCCATTATGTGGGGCAGGGCTTACCCGCCTCCCCCCCAAAAAAAAATTATCCAAGTTGTCACCCTGACTGGTGCCCCCACCTTGTACTTCTCTGCCAAGGCACCCAGAGGAGCCTGGACATGGACACCTCACTCAGACGGCCCGGGGGGGGGTGAGCCAGAGGCGAGAGATGCGTTTTTTGTGCCCCTCTGGGCCTCTGTCCTTGGCAGGGACCAGGGGGGCCAACTTGAATAAAATATTGAGGGGGGCAGGTAAATCCCACCCCATGCAATCAATCACATGACGCGGCGCATGCACATCATTTGAACAGCAATGCCCATCAACTTTGGGGACATTTTATTTTATTGGGGGGCCAAAGGGACCTTGGCCTCTAGGTGTTCGTTCCTATAGTAGAGACCAAACTCGCCAACTCCATTGTATGCCCCAATGGGCTCCTAGTCTTCCCACATAGTTCAGTCACTAGATCATGAAACTCTAAACCTCAAGGTTGTGGGTTCGAGCCCCAAGTTGGCCGAAACGATTCCTGCCTGGGTTGGACTAGATGACCCTCATGGTACCTTCCAACTCCCGTGACCACTGAGCCCTTCCACATGCCGACTGCTGAAACCCAAAGAGAGGCAGTGCCCAGGTGCACAAAGGAAGGTGCCAGGGGGCAAAGGGAATATTTGAGCCCCCCCCCCCAGTTGATAGGCTAGGCCATTCAAATGGTGTACCTGCGCCACGATTATGTGGGACAGGGCTTGCCTCCCCCCCTTCCCGATATTTTATTCAAGTGGGCACCCCTGTCAGGGCGACCCTCTAATTCGGCATTTTCTGCGCTCTCCTGGTGGGATCATCCGCTCCCCGCAAACCCCGGGAGATGCTGGGGATTGAACCCGGGACCTTCCGCGCAGAAGACGGGCGCTCTGCCAGCGAGCTCAGCCCGGCCGGGACTCCGCTTTCCGCGCATCCAGCTGCCTCCTCTCCCTTCGCAACCAGGCGCAACAGAGCGCGCCTCTCCCCGGGGAACCCCCGTGCGGGAAGAACCACCGGGGCTCCCTCCCTCCACCCACCCACCCAAGGGTGCGCGTCTGCGGAAGGGGGGGTCTCTCCTCTTACCTGTCGCCCCCGAGATCCCTGTCTCCCGCTTCGCTCTCCGCCGTCCCGCGCCCCGCATCCGCGGCGGTTGCTGCAGCCATTGCGCCTCGCGATCAGCTGTTCGGAGCGCGAAGCGGGGAGAGGCAGAGTGAGAGGGAGAGAGAGGAGGCGAAGCGGAGGCGCGCCGCGCGGCACCATGGGAGTTGTAGTTCGCCAGGCGGGCCTGGCTCCCCCGATGCGAAGGCAAGAGGGAGCGCAAGAGGACTACAAGCACCCGGAAGCTTTGCTGTCCGGTGCATGACGGGAATTGTAGTTTTGTGCGCTTTGGAAGGGTCTTTACGCAAAGGGAGAGAATAGAAACTGAAAGATTTCGGCCTTTGCAGAGGAATTAGTTGGGTAGAAGAGAATCATAGAAGCCTAGATTTGGAAGGCAGCACGAGGGTCATCTGTAGTCCAAGGGCCTTTTTTGCCCAACGTGGGATTCGAACCCACGACCCTAAGACGAAGCGTCTGCTGCTCTGCCGACTGAGCTACGTGGGTGCTTCTTGGTTCCGAAGGGCAGGTCGGCCCATCATCGCCTGACATTACTTCTGCTTAATTAAATGCCAATGTCAAGCAGTTTATCGTTCTGCATTTTAAGAAAGGGCTGAGCTTAGCCACCTATGTACATTTTCTCAGAAATAGGAACCACTTAAGTCTAGATCCACAAATATTATTGTAAAGCATAGAAAGTGCTCAGCTATCTGAGGTTCTGCCCCTCCAGCAGAAGTCTGCCCCCCTCAGTGTCCTATTTACGGGGTGTTTTTACCCGTGATTTCCCAAGAAAGCTTAACAGCTTTTATTTCCTAAAAAAATAGCTGCTCCCCCCCCCTCCAATACTGGCTACGCCCATGGTCCTACTCCCCCTAACAAAAATCCTGGCTCTGCCCAGGGCCTCACCCATCAGTGGCATGGCCCCCGCCTGCCTCCACGTAGGTTACACAATTTCAGACGGAAAACTGTTCTTCACCCCTGACTTTAAATACAGTGGTACCTCAGGTTACATACGCTTCAGGTTAAGAGCTGAAATAACACTTCAGGTTAAGAACTTTGCTTCAGGATAAGAACAGAAATCGTGCTCTGGCGGTGCAGCAGCAGCGGGAGGCCCCATTAGCTAAAGTGGGGCTTCAGGTTAAAAACAGTTTCAGGTTAAGAGCGGACCTCCGGAATGAATTTAGTACTTAACCAGAGGTACCACTGTAATGTGTTTTCTATATGAGAGCAAGGCGTTTTCTCTCTCCCCGCTCCCTTAAATTTTTCACCATCGATGCAGCCTTGGAGCAGTCCTTATCAAGGAGCAAACTGAAACTGTTAGTTTGATTAGCCCGTTCCAGAGCGATGACTTTGTCCTGCTTCCAGCTACCACCTCTCTTTCTGGCATTCCTTGAAATTGCCTTCCATTGTTTGCCTTTCTCATCCAGGAGCAAACATTCCCAAGGCCAGCAGAGGATGACCCCCTGTTTCCTATTGAAATACCTGCTTACAAAAGGTAGCCAGGTTATCAATGATATAGAAGAAGAGGAGGAGGAGGAGTTTGGATTTGATATCCCGCTTTATCACTCCCCGAAGGAGTCTCCAAGCGGCTAACATTCTCTTTTCCCTTCCTCCCCCACAACAAACACTCCGTGAGGTGAGTGGGGCTGAGAGACTTCAAAGAAGTGTGACTAGAATCATAGAATCATAGAGTTGGAAGAGACCACAAGGGCCATCCAGTCCAACCCCCTGCCAAGCAGGAAACACCATCAAAGCATTCCTGACAGGTGGCTGTCAAGCCTCTGCTTAAAGACCTCCAAAGAAGGAGACTCCACCACACTCCTTGGCAGCAAATTCCACTGTCAAACAGCTCTTACTGTCAGGAAGTTCTTTCTAATGTTTAGGTGGAATCTTCTTTCTTGTAGTTTGAATCCATTGCTCCGTGTCCGCTTCTCTGGAGCAGCAGAAAACAACCTTTCTCCCTCCTCTAGATGACATCCTTTTATATATTTGACTAGCCCAAGGTCACCCAGTAGCTGCATGTGGAGGAGCGGAGACGCGGACCCGGTTCACCAGATTATGAGTCCACTGCTCTTAACCACTACACCACACTGGCTGAATGGAAAAGGATGTTCAAAATAACTTTTGTAAAATAACAACCCAGCTTTTCTATAGGGACAGAACTAGGTAAATTGTATAGAAATTTAGATTCAGGTAGGTAGCTGTGTTGGTCTGATGCAGTCAAAATAAATTTAAAAATTGTCCAGTAGCACCTTAGAGACCAACTAAGTTTATTCTGGATATAAGCCTTTGTGTGCATGTATCTGAAGAAGTGTGCATGCACACAAAAGCTTATACCCAGAACAGTCTCTAAGGTGCTACTGGACAATTTTTTATTTTTTTTATTTGTATAGAAATTTATTTATGTATGCTACTACAGCAGCAAGAATGCTACTTGTCCCAAAGTGGGAAAAAGCAGAAGTCCCAGCAAAGGAAGAATGGGTACAAAAACATATGGAATATGCAGAAATGGCGAAACTTACCGGAAGAATAAGAAATCAAGATAACAAACTTTTTAATAAAAGAATGGAAATGGTTTATTGAATATTTACAGATAAATTGCAAACAGATAAAAACATTGGCGGGATTATTGTAATAACCTGCAGTTTTCATAAGAGTATATATTTAAGGTAGATAATTAAATGAGTAAATTAAATGAATTTGGATATGCAGGAGATATTGAAAAAATAAATTTTAAGGAACGGCAGAAGTAGGGGGAAGGAGGTCAGACTTTGAAATGTGAAACCGATTGTAAAACTAACGAAATGTATAAACTTGAAAAGTATAAATGAAAACTTGATAAAACAAAACAAAAACAAAAGGTAGCCAGGTTAGCTGTTGCAAGGAGCCTTGGGCCGGAACAAATCTGTAAATCTTTAAGGTGCTGCAAGACTCTTTCATCCTTAGGAATGGTTTATGCATTACACATCTCAAACCTGGGTCAAGAAGATGAATATATTTATTATCAACAGGGAGAAGGCAGAGCCCTCCCCTCCCTGCTGAATCTGAGCATGCTGACTTGCTTTGAATCCACTTGCTTTGAATCATAGAACTGTAGTTGGAGGGCACCCCAGGGGTCATCTAGTCCAGCCCCCTGCAATGCAAGAATATCAACTAGGCTAGTACAGCGGCAGAGCAGCTGCTTTGCAGGCAGAAGGTCCCAGGTTCAACCCTTGGCTTCTCCAGGTAGGCCTGCGAGATCCTGATATCCTGGAGAGTTGCTGCTGCTGCTGCCAGTCAGTGTAGCCAACATTGAGCACGATGAACCAGTAATCTGACTCCCCATAAGGCAGCTCCTTATTTTCCTAGGCTGCTAAATCCCAGCAAGGATGTTCCTAAGGAGGAGAGCCACCAAAAACAAAAAAAGGATATAGATCTATCCAACCTCGTCGTCTGGAAATTATGTATGAAAGCTGTCAAATTCACACAATGCCTGAGACCAGGTAGCTCAGTTGATCAGAGCATGGTGCTGATAATACCATGGTTGCAGGTTCGATTCCCTGTATGGGACACCTGCATATTCCTGCATTACAGGGGGTTGGGCTGGATGAACCTCAGGGTCCCTTCCAGCTCTAGGATTCTATGAACTGTGCACCAAGCCACCCACTCTGGAAGTGGTGTTTGTATGTGCAGGTTTAAACCACAATTTAGGGGCGTCATCTAGTCCCACAGCCATTTTTTCTGACCCCAGCCCAAGATTTTGCCAATTGCAATGGGAAATGCTTTAATGTTGTTCCTTCTTTTCCATTGCCACCAAAATCATTGAGATCTTCTTGGGCTGGGGGCAGGAAAAGAATTGTGGCCCTTGGAGGGCTGGTCGCTCGAAGCCTAAACAGCTTGTTGGACCATGAAAAAAGTGCTTGTGCAATGAGCTTCTTTCCACTCTGGATGATTCAAGTTAAGTCACCACCATGGGTTAGTTTGTCGTGGAACTTAATTCTGTAAAACTTTCCATCTGAAACCTTCAGTCCGTTTATTATGGGGAAGTAAACACGACAGAAGGGACGCGGGTGGCGCTGTTGGTTAAACCACAGAGCCTAGGGCTTGCAGATCAGAAGGTCGGCGGTTTGAATCCCTGTGACGGGGTGAGCTCCCGTTGCTCGGTCCCTGCTCCTGCCAACCTAGCAGTTCGAAAGCACGTCAAAGTGCAAGTAGATAAATAGGTACAGCTCCAGCGGGAAGGTAAACAGCGTTTCCGTGCACTGCTCTGGTTCGCCAGAAGCGGCTTAGTCATGCTGGCCACATGACCCGGAAGCTGTATGCCGGCTCCCTCGGCCAATAATGCGAGATGAGCGTCGCAACCCCAGAGTCGGACACGACTGGACCTAATGCTCAGGGGTCCCTTTACCTTTTTAAACATGACCGAATCATAGAATCATAGAGTTGGAAGGGACCCAAGGGTCATCTAGTCCAACCCCAATGTTTAGAGGAAAACTATTTCTTCTAGATGGTTAAACCATTGCCCAAGCACAGTTTGCCACGTATCCATTCATTTTATGGCAGCTCCATTCATTCCAATGGGGCTTGAGCACGAAGACTTCTCCCATGGTTTATCTGCTTCACACCTTCCTTGGGTGCCTTTGTTTGGCTGAAACACGCCCTTGAATTCTGATAATGCCTTTTGCTTGGTGGGTGGAAGATAAGGAGGCGAGTGCAGAAAGTATCCTACTGTACAAAGGTAACGCTTATAATCTGCTGCTGGCCTTGCCCACCTCTGCCATGTGGCCCCTGGAAAGTTGCCCAGAAGAGAATCCGGCCCTCGGGTGGAAACAGAGTTCCCCCCCACCCCTGCCTTAGCGCTTTAGGAAACGGGAGCGCTGGGCTGCATTGTTATTCGTGGCTTCCTGGCTGACCAACTACCCACAAGATGCAGAGTATGGAGACTTTGTCCCCCCTTCCCTCAATCCCCCCCCAAAATCTGCTGAAGATATTTATATAGGACAGCTGTGCCCCCGCAGGAGTGGGGCGAGGCCTAGAAGGGAGAGCACCAATGTGGAGCTCCTGATCTCTGCAGCTTAGAGCGTCCTGTAAATTATTCCACCAAGTTGCAAATGGGGTTGTTGTGGAGTCTAAGCAACCACTCAGGTTCCTGGAGCCCAAAGGGTTTGATCTCTTATTACACCCACGCCAGACATTTGTCAGGCAGAAGAGGAGTTCCTATAAAAGGAAGGGTGCCCTCTGCTTGATTCCGGAACAAGAGAATCCTCTGTTTTGACATACACGCCCTTCCTGCTGATAGAATATTATCTGCTGTTGCAGGGAAGACACGTGCGCCAGCTGGTCAAGAAGGGAGCAGGCAACACAGCCTGTGCTCTCTGGTATCTCTCTGACTGTCAGCGCAGCTGTCCTGGGGAGCCATTAATAGCTTCCCCCGAGGGCACAGGGAGACCCGCATGCAAATTAAGGAGGCACAAGGATTTGAATAATGGAAATTTCACTTTGGCAACGCAAGACATCCTTTTTAAAACTCAGGCCATCTCCACCGGTCGTCCGGGTCTCAGAGTTTCTCTGATATTTTGGAGGGGAGCACAGAAGAAGGGCAAGGGAATGGTTCCCTCAAATGTAAAGCTGGACTACCGCAATGCAATGCACACGGGGCTGGAAGGTGGCCTGGGAACTGCAGCTTGTCTAAAATGCAGCTGTTATGAAGTACTAGGAGGGAACATACCTCGCCCGAGTTGAAAGAATGCCAACAGCGACTGGTCTGCTTCCAAGCACAATCCGAAGTTGGATTGTTCTTCCTTTGTTATATTTGCAATAATAATAATAATAATAATAATAATAATAATAATAATAATAATAATAGGAAACATAATTCAAAGTGCCAGTGCTTGTTTTTGAAGCCCAGCATGGCTTCACTTCTGGGTAACCAAATGAATACTTATTTACTCATTAAATTTGTATAGTGCCCTTCGTCCAAAGATCACAGGACGGTTCACAGCATGAAGCTGCAAAATAAGAACACGAAATACGAAACAAAGAACAAAACAAAAACAAACCAATAGCCCCCTTCCCACAAGAATATATATGTTATATTCTGTCTGAGTGCCTGGAGCCGGTTGGAGGATGGATGGTGGCTAACAGATTGAGGTTGAATCCTGATAAGACAGAAGTACTGTTTTGGGGGTACAGGGGGTGGGGTGGGGTGGAGGACTCCCTGGTCCTGAATGGGGAAACTGTGTCCCTGAAGGACCAGGTGCGCAGCCTGGGAGTCATTTTGGACTCACAGCTGTCCATGGAGGTCAATTCTGTGTCCAGGGCAGCTAGGGAAATAAATTTTTTAATGATTGATGCTTTCATGTATTTTTAATCTCTTGTTGGAAGCTGCCCAACAAGGGCAGAGTATAAAGAATTATCAATTAATTATAAATATTATTATGATTATTATATTATATATATAGGCATCCATCTGTCTTGGGAGACAATGGAAGAGAGCGTCTTTGGGAGTGAAGTCAAACTGTCTGAGAGTGACAGTACCTGCTGTGGCTGTAGAGACTGATGCAGGAGAGACATGTTTTGTTGCAGCCAGGGCAGATGAAGGCATCTGGTTGTGCTTGCTGCAGACACACCATGGCGTTTCTTCTTTTTGTGCTCCTCCCAGCTGGTCATTCCTCCTCTAAGGGCGCAAAGGACCCCTAGGTGCATCTTTGCTTCTGTGAAGCATTGCCATTCCTGGACTAGAGAAAGGCCAATGCCTTTCATAGAAACACAGAATTGTAGAGTTGGAAGGGACCACGAGGGTCATCTAGCCCAACCCCCAGCCAGGCAGTAATCTTTTGCTGAAGGTGGGACTCAAACCCGCAACCCTCTACCCACTGAGCTATCCCAGGTACAAAGCTAGCCTTTTCGGCCCTAAAAGACCACACAGCTAGAGCTAGCTTTGCAGAAGCGGAGACTTGAGATTTCTGGTGACCAGTCGCTGTAGCCTTTGTGCAATGCCTCAGAAAAGAAGCTGTGTCAAGAGCGCCACCCAGTGGCCTGATGGGAATTGTGAGAGTGACATCTCGAATGCCGACAAACGCCTCTCATGAAACAGGCCGTTTTCCACGAAAGCTCGTGCTGCACTTAAGAGTGCAAAGGTGAGAACATACGGAGGAGAAAACTCTGTTTCCTTAAAACTGCATTTTCTTAAAGACGCCCATTTTCTCGCTAGTTTTTAGCTTGGCACTAAAGCGCAGACATCACTGGCAAAGGAATGCAGGGAATCCTCTACGCAGAACAATTTCACTTAATCGTTTGTTCTGGATAAGAATGGAATTATCCAGCTAATGAATAAGATAATGAATCAAGAGTTATTGAAAAAGGATGTTGAAGAATAGTTTATAGATTTAAAAAAAACAAAAACACCACAGTCCCTGGTATGGCCAGCACATGGACTCGAAAGAATAATGCAGGAATCAGTGGTGGATAACCACAGTGCGCCATCGCAAGTTAATGAATAAGAGCAGTATATTGAGGAGTTGAAAGGTTCTTGGCACGCACGTAGTTTGAAATCTTTGTGTAAAATCTGAACATCTGATTGGCTTAGATTTAATGGAGTTGTAATTACTATAGAATGGTCTATTGCAACCCTATGATTGGCTGATGGTACTTCATAGAATCACAGAAATGTAGAGTTGGAAGGGACCCTGGGGATCATATCCCTTTTTATTTTGCATACCCATCACACACCCAGCCAACTTTGTGCCTATTGATCGAATCACCTATCACCTATTGCCATGATCCCCCACCTTGGAGCATGAGAGGAAATCCTATCATGGCTGCTCTGTGTAGCAGCATCCCAATTGAGGTGCCTCCCATGTGTAAAGGTGAAGGTAAAGGGACCCCTGACCGTTAGGTCCAGTCGTGGATGACTCTGGGGTTGCGGCGCTCATCTCGCTTTATTGGCCGAGGGAGCCGATGTACAGCTTCCGGGTCATGTGGTGACTCCTGGGGTCCCTTCCAATACCATAATTATTTATTATTATTATTTCTTAAATTTGCATACCACCCTTCATCCGTAGATCTCAGGGCAGTTCACAGCATAAAAATTCAAGATACAAACACAAAATGCAAGAACAAGAACAAAACAAACCAGTAACTCCACCTCCTCCCACAAACACATTTAAAAGGATATAGGATGCCAATCTGGTTGATTCTACTATCTTATGACTCATCTGGCAGCCTTGACACAAGGTGCTATTTTAATATAGGTAATAGTAATTTTTTAAAAAACAAAACTATTCATACCACCTAGTAACAGCAAACGGACAGGGATAACCAGACGATGTCATGTTATTGCGGGGATCACTGATAAATGTTGTCAAAATTAGCACACAAATGGCAAGCAAGCCAAATAAATATAACTCTCTATGTTTAAATCGGTATTACAAGGTAAGTTACAATCTATCCATGGAAAACACTGCAAAGTAAAACAATGAGAACTTGCTGCCCATCAGAGTGTAATCTAAGGTGGTACCTGCAGTTTGCTTTTTACTTTCTTTTTGGTATGTCAAGTCTTCTATATTCTTTCATGCAGAAGGTCATAGAACTCAAGAGCTGGAAGGGACACTGAGGATCATCTAGTCCAACCCCCTGCCATGCAGGAATACGCGCCATATGGGGATCGAACCTGCGGCCTTGTTATTACCAGCATCACACTCTAACCAACTGAGCTATGTGAGAAGCCTGGTGTGAATTGAAAGGCCTTTTGTAAAAGCTGACAGCGGTATTAGAATAGATTCCAATTTTCTTTTCAGTGCTCTCTGTAATAATTCCTGTCCCCTCCCTGAAAACCCCACGGTGATAGGGATTGGAGGAAATTCATTATATATTTGAATAATAATTGTGAAAATTTGAAGACACTAGCAGGATTGAAATAAATCCTGTAATGTGAACAATAGAAGTTAAAGAGCTAAAGTGCGAGATGGGACTTGAAAGTGGAAAACCGGCTGGAGGGAAGGAGGGAAGTCACATGTTTGGCAGAGCAGAAAGTCCTTCTTTGTTGTTGTATTGTTGAAAATACTATTTAAGGAGGAAAATAATAAAAATTTATTTAAAAAGAAAAAAGAAAGACAACCCGGCAGTGGTATATTTAATTTTTGCGGTGCCACTGTCAGCGTCTTATTTAGCTACAACGGAAAGAATCGTCCGTCTTTGCCAGATTGGCAAGCTTCCCAGCGGCATAGCAAACAAACAAGTGCTTGGCGTTAGGCAGGAACATTTCTGTGCCCTCCCATCCGTGCCCCCTTGTTGCGAACGACAGGAACAACATCTCCCAAGAGACCCCTCTCCTGTTCCCAGATCGTCCCCAGGAGAGCTGCGAGCTCCAGTCAGCTTCCACCTGATGCTGCCGCCTCATCGCCAACACGTCAGGCGCGCCGCTGTGTGGCTCCAGCGACCCATTCCCTGATGCGCCATGTTTATTCCACGGAAACAGCTTTGGTTTTTACAACTACAAGCTTTCAGGACAGCTGTCAGGCTTCGGCTGCAGGAAGCAGATGGAAAAGCCGTGTCAATTTTGTCTCTCGAGTGCTTCTCGTTCTTCAACCAACAGCGTCAACACAGAGGGGTTATAAAAAATGTGGGGGGAAAAGACTGACACATGGAATTTGCCGCTAGAAAACCGAACCAGCAGCTTTGCCTGCACTTTGCATCATTTAAAAAAATAAAAATAAATCTTTGGGTGGAAATAGGCCTGGTTTGTAGAAATCAGTAAGCCATGGCTTATTCAAAATCAAATCAAAGTTTATTGCGTTAGCCATTTGGCCATAGCACAAGTAATAAGCCTGCCATTCTTATACATTTGCGAACATCAGGTATAAAATCATAGTAAATAAAACAGGTATGATAAAAACAATAGCAATTATGTAAACTATTGGAAAGTTTACAAGTCCAGGGCTAAAGGAGGTTAACCTATCGAGGAGGCCCTGAGTTTCAGGGCCTGCAAAATATAGATGGCCACGCCACGAGTGACTATGGGATTGGCATCCACCAATAGATATTTCAAGCAGTCATCTTCCATGGTAATGGTCGGAGGAATTAGTAGCAGGAGCCTCGGCTTATTAAACCAGTGATGGCTAACCTTGACACTCCAGATGTTTTGGGACTACAACTCCCATCATCCCTGACCACTGATCCTGTTAGCTAGGGATGATGGGAGTTGTAGTTCCAAAACATCTGGGGTGTCAAGGTTAGCCATCACTGTATTAAACAATAGTTTATTGAACTCTGGCTTAACATTATGTGTGAACCCTGCCCAGTTTGTTTGTTTACTGCCAACAAGCCACTGTCTGAAACCATGGTTGGTTGTTGGCTTATAAGCCTTTAACTATGGTTTGGTGAACCTAGCACTCTTCATTAACTATGGCTTAGTTTGATCAGCCCACCCTGGATGCTCACCAAACTACATTAAGCATAAGGCAGGAGCAGATGGAAAATACTGTAAACTTTTTGTCTGTTTGTGGTTAATCTGTGATTTATTAAACATGCCATGCCTTAGCATTATTTGTGATCCAGACCATAATGCTGAAAGGATTTCAGCTCTCTCTAGCCGCAAGAACCCTGTTCACTTTACCAGCTCAACTCAAGATACAAAATGCACCTAATTTAAATGGCAAGATGCATGTAACTTTGAATAGCAAGTGGTGAAACACTTGGATTTGCACAGAGAAACAGCAAGCCAGAGATCCATTCCTTCTGATGTGCAGCAATTTCGTCCCTCCTTCTTTTAAGGCAAACCACGGTCTGCAATTTCATCTTAATCTGCTTGAAAAACCAGGCTCGCTCCCAATCCTTTGGAAACAAGCAGTTCAGAAAATGCAGCAAACGATGGTTGGCTTCAGTCCACGAATGACAGGTGTCCATCAAGTGGGGAACAAAAAGAACATGGATGTGATGACCTTTGAAGGCTCCCCCGTTGTTTAGTGCAGGCTTCCCCAACCTAGGTCCCTCAAGAGATTTTGGACTACAACTCCCATCATCCCCGACCATTGGCCATGGTTGGTGGGATTTGCAGTCCTACACAACATAAGGGCATACAGTTGGAGAATAATTGCTTAGTATTATGTGTGAATCAGCCCTATAACTTGGAGTTGAATCTGAGGTGAAAGCGTTAGCAGATGCCACCTTAAAAACTTCCTGAAAGTTGTGAATCAGAGCACAATACAGAATTGTGCTCTTTGGGTCAAGGTCTGCCACGCTTTCTTTTCACCAACAAGGAAACTCACGCCAAGTATGAAAAAAGGCAATAAACATTTATTTCATACAGCTGTGGGGTTTTTTTTTTAAATACATACAGTACATAGATTTCTCCCTTCAAGGGTTTTCAGTGGCGCCGATATTAATATTTATTTTATTACAGTACTCAAGCTGAGGAATTATTTTGTCAATGATTACCAAAAGGACAGGTCGTCACAAATCAGAAGTCTATAAGAGAGTTTACAGTTAAAACATTTTTTATTTTTTGTGTTGGATTTTTTTCTCCTTTTTTTTGCAAATAAACACTTTTTAATATATATTTATATATATTTATTTATATATGGTTACAAGTGATAGACTGAAAATCTTTTCCCCCCATTTTAACTTTTCAAAATACACTTATGCATTAATGCCTGGCATCTGAAGAAAGAAATAAAAAAGACCAAAAAAAACACACAACCCAAAACGACATTTGGAGATGCCCGGGAATGGGTACCACGAAGAAAGGGAAGCAGTGGGAGGGGAAAAGGAAAGATGGTTTCGGATATATGGGTGAGAATGTATAGCGGGGGCAGGCCTCTCATTGGACACATGGAAACACATGAGAGTCACACCAAAGCACAGCTTCCAACGGACCATTGGCTCCCCTCCCCTCCTTCCATCTCTCTCACAGAACTGCCCCTGGTCCGCTTTGATTTGGGGGGGGGGAGTTGTGTGTGCCCACATCCCACTGATGGGCACCATGGTCAAGGTGATTGTCGTTAATTCCGAATGCATCGTTCTAGGAAGTGACGTTCGGTCTCCATAGGGTTGGAGAACTACAGTAGCAAGATGATAAATTCCTCCACACACCCCTCTGCTGAATTATACTGGTCTGCTAGCTCTCTATGTGGCAGTCTTGTCCTCAACTTAAAAACGCTCCTGGGAAGGTGGAAAGGCCCTTGGGTCTTTCCTGGGCTGGTCTCTCAAAGCGCGCATGGCAAGAACAGGGCCCAAGCACATTCTGATGGGTGCATAGGACTGTTTCTCTATCTGTAGCCCTTTTCGTGGCATCGAGCGCAAAGCACATTGCGCCATCCGATTTTAATGTGACTAACAGTCCAGTCTAAGGCAGAATTAGAAGCTTCAGCGCTCCTTGATTTCACTGGGCAGAGTCTAACTCTGCATAGGGCCAGGGTGGGAGCTGCCCAATTAAGCATGTTGAATTTCAGTGGCACACAAAGATCCTTTGGGCACATTTGCCACTTACCCCATTAACGTGGAGGACCTGATTGTCAAGATATCTGAAAAGCTTCAGTGTGGATTCAAATAGCTGTTTTCTCACCTGCAAGATGTTTCTTCAGCAGAAGTGGACATCCAAGTGCCATAGGGAGAAATTCAGTGCAACCACTTCATTTTACAAAAGCAATTTTTTTTCTTTTTTTTTAGATTACTTTATGTGGCAGAGCTAAATGCAACTTAAGCTGTGGGAAGCCACCAACTCAATCGATCCCTCCTCACCGACCTCACGCTTTTTGGATGGCGTTTTGAGAGCTCTGTACGAAACAGGGTCATTTGAAAAGTTCGGTAGAAATCCAACAGTTCGCTTTTTGAAGACTTCACCTTGGCCAGATGACCAGTGATGCAAACCGCCATCCCAAAGCGACTGAGAAACTTGACCACTTGGTGAGAAAGCAACGTTGTGAATGGACTCGCTTTAGCAAGCCATCAAGGAATAAATTAGGATTTACACCTCCCCTTTCAAGGGAGGGAGTGAATTTCCACACCAATTCCTGCAATAAACAACTTCTGCACTTTTGTTGATTCGCTTTTTCTGTTGAGTTCAAACAACAGTTGCAGTTCTTGCTTTGCCTCCATGTTAATAAATTTCACGGCTAACTAACCCATATTCCTGTGCACTGAGTGAAGGATCATTGGGGAATGGCGCATTTTCTAACGGACACTGTACCAAACATTTTATGCCCAGGAAGACAGATGGATAGTGCAGGGCAGAACTGACTGTGCTGTCTTTTACAAGCCCCCCCCCCCCCGGGGAAACACTAGTAAACTATCGCTGAAGGCGTTTATTGCGGTAGTGGCAACAAAACCGCCACTAATTTAACACAAACCACTGCTGGCCCAGTGAGAATCCTATAGCAGTTAAGATTATCTCCAACTGTGCCACCACGAAACAGCCAGCGTCAACCTGGGAAAACACTCTTATGCAGAGCTGATAATAAACTTTCATTACTATATCCAACCTGTCCTTTGAGGAGCTTAAAGGTTCTTCCCTCTCCAGTACATCCTCACAACAAGCCTGCGAGGTAGGTTAGGTTAAGCGTGACAATCCCGGGTCTGTGAAGGTCATGGCTGCGTGGAATTGCGAGCCCATAGCATCCACACAAACACCGCTGCTAAGGGTCTGGAACCCTTCCGGCCTCTCCCTGGCTTGCCGCCATGCAAATATTTCATGCTGAGAAGACGTTGTCTCATATAAAGTTAATATAGTAGCTGGAGTTGCACTAGCAACTCTGCTAACGGGGAGCTCCTCTATCACAAACTTTCAGCTTTGCAGCTCAGGTTGCTGGGAATTTGGGAGTCCAGGCCACCCTACGGAACTTGTAAAGGATTTCAATTGCCCGTCCAAGTCTTACTAATGTAGGAAGACTGATGTTGTACTTGCAAGCTCACTCCCCAAAACTTCCACACGGTCCAGGGGTGTGATCGCCTTCCCCTATCCTCCCTTATTTTATTTTTGAATGACTGAGCGTACAGGATACTGCAATTCTGTGATTCTATGTCTCAATTAGTCCATGTACCTCAGTACTGTCTACAACAGTGATGGCTAACCTTGACACTCCAGATGTTTTGGAACTACAACTCCCATCATCCCTAGCTAACAGGACCAGTGGTCAGGGATGATGGGAGTTGTAGTTCCAAAACATCTGGAGTGTCAAGGTTAGCCACCACTGGTCTACAACAACTGGCAGCGGCTCTGCAAGGTTTTAGGCAGGAGCCTCTCCCAAATCCTGGGTTTTACCCTGGGACCTTCTGCATGCAAAGGAGATGCGCCTAACCTTCCCCAAGGGCACAGGGCAGGTGAGGGGTCCCAGCCAAGTGGAACTCATCTGCCATGGTCCCCTTGCGTGCAGGTTTCTCCAGAAATGCTAGCTGCAGCTCCTGGTGGCAACAAACGGAGCTTTCACTGTCAACAGCTGATGTTCAAAGCCAACCCCACTTCACAAGGGGTACTGCACCCCCCCCTCGACAGCTCCAGCACGTAACCAGTGCTCAAAAGTGCTCAAGGACAGCCGCAGCTAACACACAAAAATACATCTTAGGACATCCGAGGCCTGAGCGTCCAAAAAAGGCCTGAGCAGCCGGTGGTATGAAGTGGGAGAGTCCCGACACGAGGGAGGTGACTATACCACTTCAGGCTGCAGCTGCAGGAATCGACTTTTGAACGCTGCCCTGTGCTTTCAAAATGACGAAGCCACACCCTAGAAAAGGAGCAGAGCGGGGGGGGGGGAGCTAAGCTCGAACCCCAAGCTCCATGTGTTATTATATGAATTTGTATGCTGCAAGCCCACTCTGGCTGCATCTATTTATTTTGTAAGGGAAAATAATTTTGTAAGGGAAATTATCTTTCTAAATAAATAACAAATAAATGAACTGTGAAGTGCTGCTTCTTTGCCTGCAAGGAGGTTCTGATTTCTTTTCTTTTACGGAGAAGAGGATTCAGAACCGGCCTGGAGGCAGAAATCTGCCTGAGGTCATCCTCGCTCCAGGTCTACCTAACTTTTGACTGCCAGCAGTTCTCCCAGGTTCTGCGGGCAAAGGCTGCCCCGGGACTTGCTACCAAGGGCCTACTAGCTTGAGATGCCAGAGGGCCGTCTGGAAGGGTGCAGCCCATTCATTCTCTTCCTCCTCTAGCTGCGCATGCAAATTGGGCCTAAATCGGGAGTATTTCAACGGGATGCCTTTCTCGGGAGGAAGAGGAAGGCCAAAAGCTGGCAACTTCCACCTGATGCCCTCAATAATCCTAAGAATGCAGGTGTGGGCAGCCGCAATGAATGACCTTCTCCACTTCTCAAAAAAGAAGTTGCGAGCATTTCTGCTAAGATCAGCTGAGCACCTCTGGGTGCGCACAGGGGATTGCACATGCATGTTCGAGCTCCTCCACCCTCGCTCTCAGCAGCAACATCTGAATCTGCCCAAGTCCTGGGGAGCAGTGGAAAGGGGTGGGATGCTTCTAGAAACCTGGGGGCAGAGGGCTTAAAAGACATATAGGATGCTCGCTGCCTGACCCTATATTCCCTGAAACTGAAATTTAACGCCTCACTTGCTAGCTGGTCTGAAAGTTATTTATGGCGGTGGCTGCAAAACAATTTGTGGAGAAACGACGTGACCCAGTACGAATGGCCCGTTCGGATGGAACAACCCGCCACTCATACAATTCAGCCGTGTCGCGAGTGCAGCAGTCGCAGGGAGAAAAGCTCCGGCAGAACTTTTCTGAGGTCAAACGTGAGAGCAGGCTCAAACAGGCTGAGAGGCTGCTGCTCGCGGTGAACCCTGAGCAACGTCGGTTTTCATTGTGTAAAAAAACAAGCTCCTGGCCCTCATCGAGGCAGGAAAACGAAACAAAACCCTGAAGTCATTTAGAGGCTTATGAGCCAGAGGAAGTTTGGGTTGCACTGGCTGGAAAATGAGGTAGGAGTTCTTCTTCCAGTTCCCTCCCCCGCCCCAAAACAGCCCATCATATTTTGCACCCACCCACCTTAGCCCCTTCCCAGTGATGCATTGTTCCCAACCCTACTTAAATCTAGTTTTAATTTAAAAATAAAAATAAAAATCACAAATGTTCAGACTGGGGCAAAATAATCCGTGCACAGGAAAGCATGCGTAAATGTGTAAAGTCTCCACACTTTATTATTTCAGTTATTGAAGATATAATTTCTCTTCCTGTTATTTGGGGTTTTTTGTGTTTTTTAAAAAAATCTAAGTACAAGCTTCTATGTCCTTCGCTTAGAAGTGGGTTAACAGCACAAGAGCCACACGGTTCAGGAACAAAATGTCTTGTGAACCGGGCCCCTTTAGCTCCAAGACACAAGTCACTCAAACTTCAGATCCGTCACCTAGCTGTATCTGTTTAAGGCAGCGTCCCCCATTCTGGTGCCCTCCGGATGTTTGGACTCCAAATCCCATCGGCTCCAGCCAGCTGGGGGAAGGCTGCAATACATCCAGTTTCTTCAGGACAAGAGTCCAAAGATGCTGATGGCTTTCCCCAGGAGGACGACGCTCTATGGCTTTAGATTCCCCCCCTCCCCCAAAGAGAGTTATTGCACAGTCTAGAACAGCCTGAGGGCCATTTCCCCTTCTGGGCATTTCTTCTGGGGGCCACATCCCAGTGGTAGGTGGGGCAAGAAGCAGAAGCAGGCCAGTTCTTCACCCCTCTGTCCTTCACCCAAGATGCAAACATGCTTGGGGCAAGCGCAAAGCTGGGCCCAAGAGGTGTGGCCTGTCGAGAGGGGCGTGGCCTGTCAAGAGTTCCCGAGGACCAGATGGAGAGGCCTGGACACTGGGCCCCTGGGCCTGAGGCACCCCACCCTTGGCCTAGCGGAAGACCCACAAGAAAGAAAAGTGTTGGAATATGGAAGTGTCATGTCAGGGACTGGATGGGCACAGAGGAGTGGTAGGAGGAACCAGCTGGGGAATCCTCAAGGGAAGAAGAAGAGTTTGGATTTGATATCCCGCTTTCTCACTACCCGAAGGAGCCTCAAAGCGGCTCACATTCTCCTTTCCCTTCCTCCCCCACAACAAACACTCTGTGAGGTGAGTGGGGCTGAGAGACTTCAAAGAAGTGTGACTAGCCCAAGGTCACCCAGCAGCTGCATGTGGAGGAGCGGGGAAGCGAACCCGGTTCACCGGATTACGAGTCCACCGCTCTTAACCACTACACCACGCTTCAGGGAAGAAGGCTCAGAGCCCAGGGAGTGGTGGTGGGACTGGGAAGAGGAGCTTTCAGAAGCCGAAGAATTAGAATTCATGATCGAGGCTCACCTCCTCAACTGGGTGCTCTTCAGAGATTGTTGGACTCCGGTTCCCATCATCCGCCGACAACATGGTCTGGGATGATGGGAGTTGTAGTCCAACGACATCTGGAAGGCACCAGGTTTGGGTAGATCTTCCTTTGGATCACACGTGAGCTAGTGTCGAGGGCCCTTCTCGACTTATCTCAAGCTCACTTGGCACCCCCCAATCAAACATGCAACTCGGATAAACAAACATGAATGAGATGTTGGACTGGGTGACTCACGGGGGTCCTGGGCAGGTTTATTCTTTGTACACCACTCGAAATCAATGACAGGTTGAGGTGAATAGCTTTTCATTAAGAAAACTGAGGTAGCAGGACTGGCTTGGAGGTGGTTCTTGGGAGCGGAAATCCAGGGACACTCCCAGGGATGTAGCAGGGCACACATGAAGCGCCACCATGCATTCCACAGCAGAGGTGATGGCATCGTCTCCTGGGCTGTTTCTTGCCATTCCTTGGCATGCCAAATAAAAGAGGGGGGAAACAACCCACCAAATAAGCCAGGGACAGGGAGCATTTGCACTCCAGCTCCCATCAACCCCAGCCGGCATGGCCAAAGGTCAAGGGTGATGGGTACTGCAATGCAACAGCCCCTGGGGGGGGGGGTCCCAGGCTTCCTACACCTGAAATAAGCTAAGCAGAAGAAGAGGTATGTTACATTAGCGTGAATGGCTAAAGGACTGAACTGCTAACTTTTATTCTGAAAAACCGCAACGTTCCTTTTATTACAGTATTTCATCTATCAAAATGTCACATGACGGGAAGCTTTTGAGTTCAACAGAACTCTTCGTCAGCCTGCATGTTAAGCAAGGCGGGAGTTGGGGGTAAGAAACAAACTGGCTTGGTACTGAAGCCCTAATGTCTGCAGTAGCCAAAAATCCATTACTGTGGTATATTCTTAGGAGAGGCAGGGCTGTGGGGGTTGCCACAAACAGCTCCCACATTTCAGAATTTGCCGCTTGCAACCCTGGGCGCTCCCCTCCAGGTTACAACCCCATTCATCTGAAGTACTCATGAAATTAAAACTTATGGCTGCAGTTCGCTCTCACTTCCTTTTCACCTTGAGACATTTCGGCTGTTCTCACTAACAATCTGTTTGCACCAGTCTATAAGCAGAAATGCACAAGAGCAAAGGCCCGATTTTGCATTATTTTTTCCCTGAATCCCCAGGAAAGGATCTGTAACGGGGATGCCTATCGCACACAACCAGCGAGAAAACGTGCAGTCCGACCCAACCGGCAAAGTCTATTTTGCAGCCAGCCTCTGGAGGACACTAGAAATATGTCACTCGTGCCTCTGGAGACGAGCTGTTGCCATGAGATCTCCATGCATCAGTAGACGAGATGTACTCTAGGGAGACTACATTTCGGTCCCAAAGCCGTAAATGGAAGGGATCTTGCATTAAGCAAATAAGCTACGAGCGCCCTGCTCAAATCTCAGCACAGCTATGAACTCCCTGGCTTGGCTTATTAGACTAGCTTCTTAGTCTTAACCTCCCTCTGCAATAAGGAGATAACAACATTGGTGACTTGTTATTTGGATTTCTTGAGATAATGCAAGTGCTTGAGAGAAAGCGCCACGGTTAAAAGGAAAGCATTGCACAGCCCCAGAGTTTGTCTAGCAGAAAGCGTAGCCTTTGCAAACACATCGTTGGAAGCATACAAAACCATTTCCATTCGCTGCCTTGCCCAGACCTGACTTTATCATCAGCGGGACACAATGTAAATGAACCAGCTCTCTCCCATTCTACGGAAGGATCCTTGCCTAGCCGCCTGCAGCCCGGTTGTTGCTCGCCATAGGTGAATGGGGTAATCATGGGCGCTAGAACTAGGGATGGACAGAGTAGGGGGTTACATTCGGGACTGGGAATCATCTGACATCAGGGTGCTGCAACCACCCACACGAACAAACGTCAGCTTGTTCTCAGCTTGTCCTTCCAATTATTCCAGAACTACACAGCAAAGGGGAGCAAGGAGACTTTTTAAAGTCAGGAAAAGCGAAGGAAGGGAGGGAGGGAGGGAGGGACTCTGGTGGGATGGAAGAGCGAGGCAGCCTGAGCAGACCATGGACAAGGAGGGATTTAGCAGAGCAAACTTGGGACTTCCTGAATGCACAGATGATGCTATACCACCGAACTATTCATGCAGACAGTCTGCACTACAGTCGAGGAATGGTTCTCCCGGAGTGGCACACCCACAGCAACAGCCTCCTGGCACACAAATTGCTGCCAGTTACCAGGAGGGGCGAGGCAGCTGGGTTGCCCAAGCACCGGAAGAAGCAATCTGGTGTTCTCATTGGGGCAACTGCACAGTGTAAAACTCCCAGTACCACCGCCGCCAACCTCCCAGTAAGCAACAGTGGCGCTGCTGCCAGGAGGCTATTGCTGTGGACCAGTGCTGCCCTGCCAGGTGAGCCAGTCCTATTAGGTCTGGCGCCATGGTCAGGTAGGATGGCTTACCCAGCTGCCAGGTTTCCAGGGTTAAAAGGCAAGAAATTATCAGCTGCTATTTATCTCTGGCTGCCTTTTAACTACCCACTTACGGCGCTCTACAAACGAGAACAACCTTTCCCCCCTCCCGCTTTGTTCTTTACCAACCGTCTGCTAAAACCACAGGTAGCAAATCTATAAAATGAGGCTGTGGAGCACAGAGGATGGCTTTGGCTTGCAAAGCGAGAGCTAATTATATCTGCGGCATTTGCATCTGTGCGCTTCTTTGTGCTTTCCTCTTTCCCCACCGCTGCTAAACCCGTTTCCACGTGGTAAATATTGGAGGGGGTCACCTTTCATCAATCTGGGGAGGGGAAGCAAAGGGTTTAAGTGCTTTAAGGAGGGATTGTTTTATCTACCTTCGCACTGATTTCTCCAGTGGTGGCAAAACCAAGACATTTTGCCGCCTGAGACAAAGGACAAGATGGCGGTCTCTTCCCAATTCCATGTATGGAAGGCGACTGGACTGGCTGAATACCAACACTGGTGATGGGGCAGTATCCTTTTCTATAACCGAGGGCAGCAGGTTAGCTTAGAGAGCTCAGGCTACGTGGCACCCACAAAAACACTGCTTTTCCCTCCTGCCTAATGGTAGGGCTGGTCCTGACCAACCTTATAAGATATTTTGAAACAGCCTCCACTGCCTCTTCTCTCCCCTTTCCTTTTTTTGTGCAAAAGTCTTTTGAAACAAATATATCCATTTATTTGTTTGCAAGAAGCAGCAACCTACCCACAAGATTCCCCCCCCCCAATCCACCCCAAATATGGGTGGGATAGCAATTAATCGCCCCTTTCCCCACCCTACGTTACTCCTACCGTGATCTTGAGAGCCCTCCCCTCATCCCCACTACATTTCCCGGGGGGGGGGGGAGTGCTCAAAATATGGTGCCACATCTCTGTAGACTACCCTGCAGGATTGTCATAACTGCAGTGTGCTACTCTGCAGGGCTGGCGTAACCCGTACTCTCTCATCCACAATGCCTCACTCCCTATGGTCCCAAAATGGGTATATGAATACAGATATAGAGAAACAGCAACCCTTGTTCCCACAGAAAGAAATGTAGTACAGTGGTTTGTGGGGTGGGGGTGGGGAATTAAAGAGTTGAAGCCATGTACTTGTTTGAGGGAAAGGGACGTGGGTGGCGCTGTGGGTTAAGCCACAGAGCCCAGGGCTTGCTGATCAGAAGGTTGGCGGTTCGAATCCCCGTGACGGGGTGAGCTCCCGTTGCTCAGTCCCAGCTCCTGCCCACCTAGCAGTTCGAAAGCACGTCAAAGTGCAAGTAGATAAATAGGTACTGCTCCGGCAGGAAGGTAAACGGCGTTTCCGTGCGCTGCTCTGGTTTGCCAGAAGCGGCTTAGTCATGCTGGCCACATGACCCGGAAGCTGTACGCCGGCTCCCTTGGCCAGTAAAGCGAGATGAGCTCCGCAACCCCAGAGTCGTCCGCGACTGGACCTAATGGTCAGGGGTTCCTTTACCTTTACTTGCTTGAGGGCCATTTTGAACCATACAGTTTTTAAAAGTGTGCACCTTAAGACGATTTAAGCGTACTCATGAAAACGTAGTGTTTGAATGTAGCCAAACACCTGCTTGGTGCAGGTGCACCCGCCTGCCACCCTGGGCTGGCAAAACTGTGCCAATCCTGGCCGCTTGGCAAGAACACTGAGTTGCGGCTGCATCTGGTGTGGAGCAGTCCTCGGGAGGAGCATAAGCAAGCTAGATGACCCTCGCTTAATTGCAGGCTCCAGGGATTGAAGCGGGTGACCCTGTTATGTAGGTCAGGTATTCTACCGCTGAACTCTGCTCCCTTCCTCCTCCTTTCTGCTTTTCAAAGACTGCGAGGCTTTTGCAAAAAAAACCAACAACAGGCAGCTATCTTGTTAAAGGTGACGCAGCTGGTAGGTCTTGCATCTGTGGCTTCCCTGCACTGAACCGGCCAAGGGAAAGCTCTGTACACAAAAAAGTAACCAGCATCTTTGTTCCAACAGACCCAAGACTTTGAGGGGCTTGATTAAATAAGTGCAAGTCCTTCTGACTTTTGCCTGCCAACTCCTTGATACTGAGAGAAATGCGGAAGTTTTAATTCAGCCGCCAAGACAGGCCACACAGCCTTAGATTTCCCCAGAGAGCCAACCTGACAAAGAGTTAAGTTGACATTTCTAGGCATGCCGTTAATGATTTCCCCGCCCCTCTGAAATTACTGAATGAGGTCTTTCCAGCGTGAAGAAAGGACTATGAACTGGTGGAGAGAGAGAGAGAGAGAGAGAGAGAGAGAGAGAGAGAGAGAGAGAGAGAGAGAGAGAAATAATGGCAGGAGCTTAATTAACAAAAAGGTTTACCTTCTGAAATTCAATGTGAGAGGGGGTGGGAGAGATCATTCGGCCTTGTTATTCATTAGGGGGTAGTCTCCATCCCAAGTTTTTTCCTGTGCTAAAACCATTAAATTAGATATTGCTTTGACGATAGCGTCAAAGGCCGTAGACAAGAAATCGTTAAAAGAGCAGAACGCGTGGAAGGTGTTCTGGAGATACTGCGGCCTCCTCTTACCCGGGTGCAGGAAAAGCATTTCTGTCATGCTGCTATTGGCCTTGTCGGCACATCACTCTAAAGCCAGCTTCAGGGACCACTCCAGGTTCCCATCAGCCCCGGCCAGCTTGAAGGGACCACTGCAGGGAAGCAGCTTGCGTCTTCAGCAGTGCAAGCTTCAAAAAGCAAACAAGGCTAACAAACAAGCAAGCTGATGCCCAGTTCTCCTCCATAAGCACTTCCGCCTTGTTGGGTTGTTGCAGCTATAGAGGTCAAGTGGGTTGCGCATTTAATTCAGAAGGATGGCATGGCATCTTGGCTGATTAAACTAGTAGTTTAAGATGAGGGACAGCTGAAGGAGCTGGGCATGTTTAGCCTGGAAAAGAGGAGACTGAGAGGAGGTATGATAGCTTGTTTTCAAATATCTATAGGGTTGTCACATGGAAGATGGAGCAAGCTTGCTTTCTCTTGCTCCCGAGGGTAGGACTCGAACCCATGGCTTCAAGTGACAAGAAAGGAGATTCCGACTAAACGCCAGGAAGAACTTTCTGGCAGTAAGAGCTGTTTGACAGTGGAACAGTCTCCCTTGGGAGGTTGTGGGCTCTCCTTCCTTGGAGGTTTTTGAGCAGATGTTGGATGGTCATCTGTCATGGATGCTTTAGTTGAGATTCCTGCATTGCAGAGGGTTGGACCAGGTGATCTGCAGGCCCCTTCCAACTCTATGATTCTATGAATGTGTGTGTGAATGCCGAAAGCTCTCAATGCGAACACTGCCACCCTATATTATGGCTCCTCATTTGATCATTCCATTCCTTCTCCTAGGAACCCTGAAGCTAAAATCGTCTATTCAAACCCCAAGACTTGCCAACCGCATTCATAGCAGACAGGCCCAAAGTGTCTTCCAAGCTTCAAAGACTTCCAGTTGGTTTCTTATGCCAAATACCGCAGGGTTGGTACAACTCAGTTTTTCCCAACCTGGTAGCCGCCAGATGTTCTGGACCACAACTCCCATCAGCCATAACAGCTGTACTCCGAAACATCTGGAGGACATGAGGTTGGGGGAGACTGTTAGAGCTACACCTTCATCGAAGTTAAATGGGACTTGATTTCTCCATTATTCCATCACTGGACTACAACTCCCAGCATGCCTGACCATTCTCAATGCTGGCTTTGGCTGTTGAGAGTTGTAGTTCAACAAAGCTACCCATGTCTTAAAAGTATCCCCCCTCCACGCAGAAACAGTAGCCAGCCTTGATCCCAGAAGTGGTCCTTGACACATAGAGTGTTAAGAAGAAAAAGCAAAGCTTAGGCCAGAGGAGTCTATCCTTTGAAAATTCAGAGATGGCGGAAAGAGAGTTTATCACTTTACTGAGAACCTAGACAATTTTTCCTGTGGCCTAAATCTGGCGCTTTAGGATATAGCCAAAAAGCACTTCTGGGGATTCCTGATATCGGGCAGCACATACTGGTTCCATTCGCCATGTGATGATGGAGAGACTGGTTTCAACTCAAGGCTCCACCAGCTGAGGTAAATGCTGAGGTGTTCGTTATGCTGAATTAACATAATATAACACGCCAGGACACACCCAATCCTATTCAAGTACACTTCCCACCCTCTATAGCAGGAGTCACCAACCAAGGCGGCCTCCACACCTCCAATGGCGCCTGCAAAAAAAAGTCTCAGCAAAATTCCCCTCAGAAACCCACAATGCACAAGAGAGCCTGTCCAATCTGTCCAATCCTGTTGGCTCCCCATTCCCCAGCAGATGTTTTTGCATCATGCCACACTCTCGTGGCAGCCATCTTGGATGACGCCACATCTCCACGGCGGCCATTTTGTGACCGGCGCCCACGGCACTTTCTCAAACCCCCAAATGTGCCTGTTGGCCCAGTACGGTTGGCATCCCCCTGCGCTGCAGAAGTCAACCGATGATTTAATTATAGTTGGTGAGACCTTCCTGGTATTTTTGTTTTAACAAGCCAAGTTTGGGCATTCTGCATGAGCAGGAAATATCAAGCCCCATCTCTGTCCCCAACTCCCGCCTACAGAGAAGGGAAGGACTGAAGGATGACTTCTACCCGTGCTTTCCTGAATGTGAGGTTAAGCCTCCTCGGGATTGGGAACTCTGCTTTTGTCTTTATTTACTTGCTTATTATTACATTCAGATCCCACCTTCCCTCTAAAGAGTTCAGGGCAGCGTGCTCTCCCCCCCCCCCATTTTATTCTCACAACAACCCTGTGAGGTAGGTTAGGCTGAGGGGCCGTGACTGCGCCAAAGTCACCCGGCAAGCTTCACAGCCAAGCGAAGGATCTGAACCCTGGTGTCTCGGGTTCTAATCCAATGCTCTAAGCGCTACACCACAGCAGCATTTCCGACCGCATGGAAGATTCCAGGAAATGCGACATCCCGCTTCAGACCTTCTGTGCTCAACAAGGGAACAGCAGAGAGGATGGAGCTGAGGCCCAGAAGATATTCACGGCTCTGTGGCTCCTTTATGGTTTGATATTTCCTCCAGGCAGAATAAACGTTCCTGAAATTTATTTCGCACCGCAATAAGCAGTTTCCGTTCAAAGCTTCCCCTCAAAGAAATATGCCTTACAAAAAAATGTGTGTGATTTCCCCCTGCAGGGGCTCTCAGGCAATAATTTACGCAGCGAGAGAACGGCCATTTTCAAAACTCCCAACAGGCCTGCTTCCAAAAACGTCTCATTGCCAAAACCCTCCCCCTTCCCCGCCCTAATCCCAAAACCTTGACAACTGAAGGATATAGCTCCCAAAACTGAAAACGGGGACCCGGGTCCCAAATCAGAGTAACGTTTAAAACGTGAACAGAACCTAACGAAACGACAATTCCGAAACGTCCGTCGTCAAACGACCTCATCGGGTTTTTGTTTTTTTCCTTTTTCGTAAAAAAGCATCTCCTATGAAAATTATAAAAGAAAGCTGGTTCGCAACCACAACCACAACAATAATTTCATCTGTAAAATTCCCACCAGCTCTATTTCCTAACACATGACTGCTACCTGAAAAGGAATCCACAAATAATAATAGCTTTTTAAAAAAGAATTTTGACCAGCTTACGCCTGGGTTCCTATTGCACTTTCCTCTCCCTTTGCTTGAGCAAACCCCCGTTTGCTCTCTCTTTCCCTCTCCCTCGCTCTCCCTCTCTTTCCTTGAGCGGCATCGGGTTCGAATTCAGAAGCAGGAAGAAAGGAAGGAGGGCGCCGACAAACCACCTTACTATTCCACCTGCCCATGGACGTGGGGCGCCTGACCCACACCAGCGCAACAGGGGGTTATGTACAATCCGCAGAGGTTTCCGACGGGAAAAATCGCAGCGGCCGTTCCTTGCTTCGTTCTCTTCTTCCAGTGGTGAAAACAAAATGTCCCGCGATTTAAAGTGGTTTTTCGTTTTAAAAAAAGGGATGAGCGGAAGTTGGAGGGGCCCAGCATATACTGGGAGTAGCTCTCCCCTCCCTCCGCCCCATTACCCTGGGCTGTAAACTAATCGTTAGAGAGTTTTGTTTTGTTTTCTCCCCCCAAAAAACGACGGCTTATTTCTCTGGCATTTTACTGGACCCCCCTTTCTTGCTGTGGGGGGGCTTGTTACCTCGCTCTCTCTCATCGGGGCTGAAATCTGCGGCCTCCCAGGGCCCTGCCGGTTTCTTATGGTTCGTCTTGCCTATCTCTTTGCTTTTGGTGGAAGATTCCGGAGGCCTTTCCTTCGGCTTCCGCCCCCTCTTCTTCCCGTCTGTGCTTTTCTTCGTCTCCTCGTGGCTGGGAGCGTTCGGCTCGCTGGTCTTTTTCTTCCGGGTGGCCTCCGTGGAAGTCCGGAACCAGTTCTGCGTTCAAGGAAGGAAAGGAGCACAGAGTTGGGAACTCGATTAGGACGCGGCGCAGAATAGCAGCGGCCGCAGCTCTGACGCAACTGCTGCTCGCGGCACTGCCACAACTACCGGCAAATGTGGCAGTTATCAGAACTTTTTAAAAAACTACACTAAATGAAGCACCTCATCCCCACTGCCAAGGCCTCGAACCATTCTGAGCTGCAATCCCCTGCTTCGGTTTGGGGGTTCGCCCCAAAATCCTTCCCCCAAATTGGGTAAACCAAGGAATAAGAATTTATTATTTATACCCCGTCCATCTGGCTGGGCTTCCCCAGCCACTCTGGGTGGCTTCCAACTAAATATTAAAATACAATAATCCATCAAACATTAAAAGCTTCCCTAAACAGGGCTGCCTTCAGATGTCTTCTAAAAGTCTGGTAGTTGTTGTTCTCTTTGACATCTGGTGGGAGGGCGTTCCACAGGGCGGTTGTCACTACCGAGAAGGCCCTCTGCCTGGTTCCCTGTAACTTGGCTTCTCGCAGCGAGGGAACCGCCAGAAGGCCCTCGGAGCTGGACCTCAGTGTCCAGGCAGAACGATGGGGGTGGAGATGCTCCTTCAGATATACTGGAAAGTAGACTTAGGGAGGGAAGCCAACAGGCAGCTCACTTGGCTAACTGCCCAGAGAATCCAAACACGCAGAGAGAGAGCTGCTTTTCAGTATGTTTATTGGAATCAGAAATACACGAGATCAGGAAATGGGACTCCTCTCAAGCTGGAGCTGTTGCCCAGAGTACCCGCTCTTCCCCCTGGCCGCTGACTTCCTCTACATCTCAGACCCCTCCTGCTGTCTATGGTAGCCGACAGGGGAATCTTTCTGTATGGCTTTCTGCTCAGAGACACACGAAGGGCACGCCTGGCTCTCTTTCAAGGGGCATGGTGCCAACCAGCTGCTGTACTGTTTCTACTACATCTGACTCCTGTCCCTGTTCAGGACTAGGGCATCTCCTAGCTAGCTCTTGATCCCCCAGCTCTTTTCTTCCTCTTCTGGGAAGTGTCCCATCTCAAACCACCACGATCCTGGGTCCATACCCTCTCCCTCCTCTCTCTGGAAGGCTCTTGGGGTGGCGGTCTCCACCACTCCTCCTCATCTGCCCAGTCCCTGACAGGGAGTTACCTAGGCTGCCTTTGATGCAGGGAATGATGGACGGCCTAAAGTCCCCTACCCTTCATGAAACCCTCCCCACAACCCCCCCAAAAATTAGCTACTGGAAAATAAGGCCGCAAATCTGGGGGACTAATTTCAGCCAGCTGGAAGTGGGAAGTTTGAAATTCGCTCCTATATTATTAGAAAAGAATAATGATTTATTCCAGCTCACTGGGACCATTCTCCTGTAGGCCTCACAAGGGTTTCAGCTTTTGCAGTGGGGGAACTCCCCCCAAAGTCCTTCGCCGACAAAGCCCAGTACTTACCTCCGAGTGAGTCTTAATGATGTGGTACTTGACTCCGCTTTCTGAGCTAAACTCCTTCTGACACAGAAGACAACGATACTTCCCCACAGAGTGGTCTCCCTGCAATACAAAGGTCCGGCCGTGTGAGCTCAGCCCCGGAGGATATCGTGGAGATGTGTTGATCATCTACATAGGATAGATTTGTCCTTGGGGCTGTGCCATTCAGGCTCAGGGGATCTTCAGGCTCCTTCATATATGGAGTAGGATTCAGGTGGGGGGCAGAACCTCCCCTGGGGATCCGGGGAAGGGTTAACTCTCACCGGGACCTCTCAGAAACTATCCTGCACTCATGCATTAGCAGGAAGGGTGCACCTGGCTTGCTCAGGTGAGATGGAGGGCAAAAGGTGAGGGATTTTTGGCAGAGGAGCTTACAGCCCCCGCCTTACCTAAGGTCCATTCTGAGGTTGTTGTTAGTATTTATACTGTATTTGCATTGTAAATGTATTTCACAAAGAATAAATGGTGGCAGTTGGGTTGCTTACAGTGGCACCTCGGGTTAAGAACTTAATTCGTTCTGGAGGTCCGTTCTTAACCTGAAACTGTTCTTAACCTGAGGTACCACTTTAGCTAATGGGGCCTCCCGCTGCCACACAATTTCTGTTCTCATCCTGAAGCAAAGTTCTTAACCCGAGGTACAATTTCTGGGTTAGCAGAGTCTATAACCTGAAGCGTCTGTAACCCGAGGTACCACTGTATTTTGTTATCGTTGTTTCTTTGAGAACATGGGAGCGTAGTGACTTCAAGCAGCAGACGCTGTCTGGAGGAGTTTGTGAGGACAGGCAAGCTATGGATTAATATCTTATGCACTGCTATGAAGCAGTTTTGATAGCAAAAAGACTAAACCCTTTCTTGGGCTCAAGGGAGAGAAACATTGCTTTCATTAATATATAAATTTAATACAACAACAACAACAACAATAACAACAACAACAACAAGTGAATAATACCTGTTCAACTGTTGCCAACCTGACAAGTAAAGATTTATCTTCAAGTGTTGTGCAAGGCATCTGTTTTATGACAAAAAAGCTAACAGCTGTCTGTTGCGGAAGCAACATCTTCCACTTGCCCCAGCTTAAAACCCTCGTGGAGCTGGGCATCCCCGACGTTGCGCCAGCCTACCCAAGCTGCCATGTGGAGCAGAACAGCAGCTTCATTCTACACTACAGCCCGCTATGAGGAGTAGAGGCTTCCTCTAATTTATGGCCAAACCTGATCAATAAAGCTTTTGAAATTTCTCTTCTGGGTTGCCGAGCAGCTAATTAAAACCCTGGATTTCTGCTATCGCTGACCTTGCGGAAAACGAATGAGCTCCCTACTCTGCCTCCATCTGCCACTAGAGAATGCGTAATATATTCTTTATTGACAATGAGGTGATGTACGAGCTCCCAGCGGGAGAGGGGGGCAGCGGGAGTGGCGGGAGCATGCTTGCGGCTGGATCTGTGGCATTAATGTGAAGCAGGCAAGCGCCTGACATCAAGAATAGGTGCATCTTCACACAACCGGAAGCATCTGAATGAACCAGCCAGCCATTTTCTGGTCCGTCAGAAAATTAACAAGGGGCTTGAATTTGGCAGGGGCGCTGAAAGCTGAGGGTGGCGAGTGAGAGTTGGGAAAAGGATTTCCGCCTGTGCGCTCAGGGAAGGGTTCTCAACATTGCCATTATATGACCTCTTCGCGGGTTTTGGATACCACTGGCTATGGCATCCTCCAGAGCTGGCTCTGTGATACAGGCATTGGGATACTGTTTTGCAGTCACCCCTGTCCTATCTCTGAGGTTGGTTTCAGGGAATAGCATAGCATGACTCCCTCTCAGCACCCTGGCATCTGTGCTGTGGGATGCGAAAACCTCAGAATCCGACCGGACCTCTGGAACGGATCCCGTTCGCAACAGGAGGTACCACTGTATAGAGACATTTTTAATGCTTACTTTTTTATTGTGTTCTTATATATGCTAGAAGATGCCCAGAGTGGCTGGGACAACCTAGTCAGATGGGCAAGGTACAAATAATAAAATTATTATTAATTATTATTATTATAAATGAAATGAATAATCACACTGCTTAAGCTGAGTTGGCGCAGACAGCCTAAGCCAAAGAGATTTGGTCCTCCTCTCTTTGTCATGGAATTCTGCTGTAGGATGAGGGAGTCTTGATGGTTTGTCCTAGTATGGATGATCAACAAGTGGAAACTCATGTTAGTCTGCTTCTCCTTGACATCTGCAGGTGAGGCAGTAGATGTGCTGGACCGTTGTGCTGCCTTGGTAATGAACTGGATGAGAGCCAACAAACTGAAGCTCAGTTCACATAAGACTAGGCACTGTTAGTGGGTGGTTCCCTAGACTGGATGGGTGGGAGCTTGCTTGCTTTTAATGGGGTTAACACTCCATCTGAAGGAGTGGGTACATTGCTTGGGGGATGCTCCTGGATCTCTTGCTGTTGCTTGAGGCTCAGGTGACCTCGGTGGCATGGACTGCTTTCCATCAGCTCAGCTGGTGGCCCAGCTGCGCCCGTATCTGGACAGGGATAGCCTAACTTCTGTCGTCTATACACTGGTGACCTCTAGGTTAGATTACTGCAATGCATTATACATAGGGCTGCCTCTGAAGGAGGTTTGGAAACTTCAGCTGTTGCAGAATTCAGCGGCCAGGTTGCTCAATGGAGCAAGACAGTTTGAGCATATTCTACTGATCCTGGCCCAACTGCACAGGCTGCCAATTAGTTTCTAGGCCCAATTCAAAGTGCTGAATTTGACCTATAAAGCCTTAAACATCTCAGGACCTCAAAAGCTCAAAGACTGCCTCTACCCATATGAACCAACCCAGACCCTGAGATCACCACCTGAGGCCATTTGTCGTGTGCCTCCTCCATGAGAAATCCAGAGGGCGGCAACACGAGAACAGGGCCTTTTGTGCAGTGGCTCCCCGTTTGTGGAATGCTCTCCCCAGGGAGGCTCGCCTGGCGCCTTTGCTGTACATCTTTAGGCGCCAGGCAAAAATGTTCCTCTTCAACCAGGCCTTTGCCTGATTAACATTTTGTGTCCTTTTTATATGTGTTTGTGGGAGTGGAGTGGTTATTGTTTTGTTTTTGCTTTCATTATGCATTTTGTGTTTTTATTTTGTATTTTTATGCTGTGAACCGCCTTGAGATCTTCCTGATGAAGAGCGGTATACAAATGTAATAAATAATAATAATGAAGCTGGGCTATAAGCCTCTTAAACGCCTTACCTTGTTGCAGTTTGCAAGGTGGGCTTTCAAACCGGACACACTGGAATAGATGGCAGCGCAGCACTGGAAGCGAAAACAGCAAAGCACATCGTAAATAGGGCTTTGTGCTGTCCCCTCCTCCTTTCCCCCTTTCGTGGGGTTGCAGCGACCCACCCCCCTCCAAATTCCCACAAGGCTCTCCTTCTTTGCAAGCTCCCTCTCGCCGTCACAATGATAATTTTACAGGCGATCTGCCTATTGGGATCTTGCCACATGCTTCTGATTACTGCTAATGGGAGTCATGTGGCTCCGTCTCTGGCAGGCAAAACACGTCCCTAAATGGACCTTTGAAAATTCAAGGCGCTTTCAAGCAGTTACGGGAGGCCTGCTGGGCAACAGGAGATCTTACGGCACCGCCGGTTGCGAGTCTGATGTGGGAAATTGGGCTAATCGCCTGGGCAGAGATGCTATCCGTTTCAGAGCCACGTTTCCAAAGTGGCCGTGCTAACTGGCCAATGCCTCTCACCTGCTCTGGGAACGACGCCCCTCCCACCTCCCCACAACCCTGTTAACAAGCCTTTCCTGGAGATCAGGGAGAGGCGACTTTTTCGACTCAGGGGCTGGGCACTCTGGCCACGAAACCTTAAGAACGTGAGAACTCAGGAAGAGATCTGTTCCAATCTGCAGCACGTCCATAACACAGCATAAAACAGAACCGGGGGGTGGGGGGCATCCCTTTCATTTTCCAATCAGTCCTGCAGGAAACAAGGCACTCACGTTATTAGGGCAGTTGATGTGTCCTTTTTCCTTCACTTCGTTTTTCCAGGTTTCCAGAAGCCTCGGATTCAGCTTCGGAAGCCCAGGACGGGTGTAATTTAGCTGCCGGACGAGAAGCAGGGGTTAATCAACTTCAGCACCTAGAACACAGCTCGACAAAAAAACTGCATTATTATTCTTTTAATCTGCTTATTATTTTTCCAAAAATGATTCTGTTATTTTCATTTTCCCAAGTTTAAAAGGACTGGCTGCAGTGCGTGTGTCTTTAACTGGATGAAATCAACAAGAGATGAAATCAACAAGAGCGTATTTTGTCACAGGCAGTGTGACGAAGGAGAGCTCGACCAGTGGCAGAGAAAGAAAACACTGAGGACCTTGCACATATGCACATCTAGTAGGCTAATAATAATAATAATAATAATAATAATTTATTATTTATACCCCACCCATCTGGGGTTGTTCCCCAGCCACTCTGGGCGCCTTCCAGCCAAATATTAAAAACACAATACAGCATCAAACATTAAAAACTTCCCTAAACAGGGCCGCATTCAGATGTCTTTTAAAGGTAAGATAATTGCTTATTTCCCTGACATCTGAAGGGAGGGCGTTCCACAGGGCGGGCGCCACCACCGAGAAGGCCCTCTGCCTGGTTCCCTGGAACCTGACTTCTCGCAGTGAGGGAACCGCCAGAAGGCCCTCGGAGCTGGACCTCAGTGGGTGCTCCTTCAGGTATACTGGGCCGAGGCTGTTTAGGGCTTTAAAGGTCAGCACCAACACTTTGAATTGTGCTCGGAAACATACTGGGAGCCAATGCAGATCTCTCAGGACCGGTGTTATATGGTCCCAGCGGCCGCTCCCAGTCACCAGTCTAGCTGCCGCATCCCGGATTAATTGTAGTTTCTGGGTCACCTTCAAAGGTAGCCCCACGGAGAGCACATTGCAGTAGTCCAAGCGGGAGATAACTAGAGCATGCTAACTCAGTACAACACTAGTAGCTGGTGGAGAGGCCTGCTAGCCCTGGTTGAAGCATGATCACTGCAAGCAACAACAGTGGTACTGAAGCTGCAAGCCCTGCAGTCCAAAGACCTGCACCTGGTCCTACAAAAACGATTCCCCAGGCTTGGCTTCTCTGGTCAGGTGCAGAGAGAGCCTGTCTGATTTCCAATTTGTTTCCAAACCAGTCAGCTGAAGAATTCCCAAGCCACACACCCCAACAGGTGCCCCTGTTTCCCCTGCACCCCGCCTTCAGCAAAAGTCAGGTAAGTGACAGGCTCTCACTCGCTTTGTCTCGGGGACCAAGTCGTCCTTCATCCTCCGTTTGGTCCAGTCCTTGGCTAGCTCGTCCTCAGCGATTTCCTGCAAGTGGAAGACGGCGACCTGGGCTGACGTGCGCCGGATCCTGCCGCTTGGAGTCCTCTCGAAATCTTCGACGGGGCTGACTTCAGGCTTCATCTCGGGCTGTTCAGGAGGCTGAGAAGACAGGGGGAAAGGGGATGAAGGTGGAAAGGGGTACCCAAAGAACTACAACCAGTGTTGACTGGAAAAGGTCAGCCCCATCTTCTGCATCAGCATGAAAAAGCCTGGATACTATGGTTTTCCCAGTAGTGATGTATGGAAGTGAGAGCTGCTGATCGCCGAAGAATGGATGCTTTTGAATTGTGGTGCTGGAGGAGACTCTTGAGAGTCCCATGGACTGCAAGAAGATCAAACCTATCCATTCTGAAGGAAATCAGCCCTGAATGCTCACTGGAAGGACAGATCCTGAAGCTGAGGCTCCAATACTTTGGCCACCTCATGAGAAGAGAAGACTCCCTGGAAAAGACCCTGATGTTGGGAAAGATGGAGGGCACAAGGAGAAGGGGACGACAGAGGACCAGATGGTGGGACAGTGTTCTCGAAGCTACCAATATGAGTCTGACCAAACTGCGGGAGGCAGTGGAAGACAGGAGTGCCTGGCGTGCTCTGGTCCATGGGGTCACGAAGAGTCGGACACGACTAAACAACAACAACAACAACAACAACAACTATATGTCAAGGGCTGTCACCAGGATCCACAAGCCAGAGAATGAGCTTTTAAGCTCCCCGCCAAGTTTGGATTTAACTTGCATACTTTCAACCAGCCTGCCTTCAGCCGCGTACACTCAAAATCGCGCATGTTAAATTTGTGCAAGGTGTTTCTGCACTGTGTTTAAAATAATGATAACACTGCCTTCTATTAAAAGGGGGGGAATCAAGGTGATTCAGAGCCACCCAAAACAAAAACAAAAAATCATTAAAATAAGGAATATTAAAATCAGCAGCACTCAAAGAACCAAATTTAGGAAGCTGAGACAAAGCCTGAGAGGAGAAATAGGTTTTGCAGAAACACCAACAGCAGATCACGGTTGCCTTGCCGCTGGTGCCTTGCCAAACTAGCAAAAATGTTGGTAAAAGGAAAAGGTAAAAGTTGGTAATGCAATGAAGTAGAAGGAACCTTTTTCCACATGTGGTGGTCTTGTAAAGTAATCAGGGAATTCTGGGAAGTAATTTACAATGATTTAAAAAAGATAATTCATAAAAACCTTCCCCTAGAAGCCCGAGACATTCCTTTTGGGAATGGTAAAAAAAAGAGAGAGAGATTATTATATCACCAACGCGGCCAAAATTTTACTTGCACAAAGGTGGAGAATGAGTATGGTACCCACCAAAGAAGAGTGGCAGTTTAAAATGCTTGAATATGCTGAACTGGCAGGCATAACGAATAGGGTAAGAGAAAAGTATGATATTTTAAAGAACCACTATAAACAAGTAAATAACCCAGCAGAATAGGTGCCAACAAATTAGCAGAGGAATAGATTTGGAATACGCAATTTGGTAGAAAAGTTCAGAAACCAGGAAAAGGGTGGAAGGGGAGTCACTAGGTATTTAGTTGTACATCAAGATTGATATGAAAGCTGTACAATTGGGGGTTGGAGGGAAGGGTGGGGGGTTGCTTGTTTTTGTATTAAAAATGCAAATAAAAACTATTTTTCTATAAAAAAAAAAGATGAGGAAACACTTTGCAAAATGTAATGTCTTGCAGCATAATGATACTCGACAGCATGACACCGTTGGGCTGGAGGGAAGAGGCTTGGGGGGTCTTACCGCGGACGGATGCTCCGACCGCACGTGGTAGTCGTGTCCTGCTTTCGACTTGTACGTCTTCCCACAGTGCAGGCAGGCGAAGACGGGCTTCTCCACCTCGGACAGCTGCTTCCCGCACCGCTTCTGGTGGTACTGATACCCCATAAGGCTGGAGAAAGTAGCCACACACCCCTGCAGGAAGAGGAACGGGAGAGATGTGATAGTGGTGGGAAGCACGGTGGGAATGTCAGCAACTTAGATAGATTCAAAAGCAGGGGAGACCAGCTCATAAAGCTGTCAAGATGTCAATAGGGACGCGGGTGGCGCTGTGGTCTAAACCACTGAGCCTCTTGGGCTTGCCCAATTGGAAGGTCGGCGGTTTGAATCCCCTTGACGGAGTGAGCTCCTGTTGCTCTGTCCCTGCTCCTGCCCACCTAGCAGTTCAAAAGCACGTCAAAGTGCAAGTAGATAAATAGGTACCAATGCAGCGGGAAAGTAAACGGCATTTCCGTGCGCTCTGGCTTCCATTACGGTGTTCCGTTGTGCAAGAAGTGGCTTAGTCATGCTGGCCACATGACCCGGAAAGCTGTCTGTGGACAAACGCCAGCTCCCTTGGCCTGAAAGCGAGATGAGCGCCGCAACCCCATAGTCGCCTTTGACTGGACTTAACCGTCCAGGGGTCCTTTACCTTTCTACCTAAAGCTATCAATGGCTACTAACCACAATGGTTGTTTTACCTCCACTGTGGGGAGGCAGGGTGTCTCTGAAAACCAGTTGTTCAGAGCAGGGAGAATGCCAACGGGCTCAAGTCCTGCTTGCCAGCTTCCCACCAGGCCATCTGCTGGCTACCATGAGAACAGGATGCTGGATCAGACGGGGGGCATTGGCCTGATTCAGCAGCCAAGCTCTTCTTAAAGTTATGGTGGCTACTGCCACTTCTCCTCTGCAATATACCTTTCCTCCCCATACCTGGCCAGGAGGGCAGCATGGTGGAGATTTGCCGACAGCTGTAGGCTCTCTGTCCAGCAGTTGTGTCAACTTAGGGAGCTAGAAAAGAGAGTGTCTGCTGGAGCGGCTTTCTGATCATGAGTCCTGAGAGCCAGTGTGGTGTAGTGGTTAAGAGCGGTAGACTCGTAATCTGGTGAACCGGATTCGTCTCCGCTCCTCCACATGCAGCTGCTGGGTGACCTTGGGCTAGTCACACTTCTCTGAAGTCTCTCAGCCCCACTCACCTCCCAGAGTGTTTGTTGTGGGGGAGGAAGGGAAAGGAGAATGTTAGCCGCTTGGAGACTCCTTCGGGTAGTGATAAAGTGGGATATCAAATCCAAACCCTTCTTCTTCTTCTTCCTGCTCTTGCTAGGAAGCCAGAAAGGAGTTTTGTAATCTCCCAGCCTGCAAACATTGTGGCAGCGGCGAGGAAAGCCACTCATGACTAAGGGGAAACCTTCATCGAAATTTAAAACAGTATCATACTACTTTAAACAGGCACCATTCCCCCCCCAAAAGTATCCTGGGAACTGAGGGGTTTTTTGGGGGGGGGCCTATTTCCCTGCCCCCAAGAACTACAATATCCAGGGTATTTTAACAATCAATCCGTCTTCCCAGAGAACTTTCATGACCCTTAACAAACTACAGTTCCCAGAATTCGTTGGGGGGAAGCCATGACTTTTTAAAGGGGTGTGATATTGCTTTAAACATAAAGTGCAGTTGTGAGCCATAGATTTATCTGTGTTAAGACAGCACATCCATGCTGCCTTGCACCCCAAAGCAAAACAGAGAGCTTAACAGCTCTCCGCCTTGCTTACTGGGCTCTGGAATGCTCTCGTGAGATCCCAAGATCTTGCACCAGCATCCCAGAGCCCAATAAGCAAGGCGGAGAGCTTGAAAGCTCTTTCTGCGCCGGGGAAACCCTGAACAAAGAGAGCTTTTGAGCTCTCTGCCTTCTGGGTATTAAATTTGTGTCGTTTCAACCAGCTGGCCTCCAACCAGCTAACGTCAAACGCGCCTGACAAACATGCGCAAGATGTGACCATCCTGAAAAATTCACTGGCTTCCCCAACTCTTTCTCTGCTGGAAATATTAGCGAAGAGCGAAAAGAAGTACCTCAAGAGGGCATTTTAGTTTCCCCATTTGCTTTAGTACTTTCCTCAGCCTCTCCCGCTCTTCGTGCTCACTGAGAGGGGCAGCGGCTTCCACAGGAACTGGCTGCAGGGAAGGAATCGAGAAAACCTGCGGTGTTATCTAGGCCTTTCGTACATGCCGTGGGCCCTTGTCTGCCTCACACCTCAGAAAGAGGAATTTTATAAAAGGCAGGGAGGACGGCAGCGGAACCCAAGGCTAGGCATCTATTGCAGAGCAATGCCAGTGCAGAAAAGAGAATCTCTGCTTTCCTCCCCCCCCCCCCAGCCCTCGTGGTTGCAAAGGCGTGTTCCAAAGTGTGTGGGCAACACCTGGTGAGATTTCAGGTGTCAGAGGTGTTGTGGAACAAGATTAATAGTCATGGGGTGTAGAGGCACCAGTGCCCAGCACAGCTTCTTGCCCCTTTTCCCAGCCCCCCCTTGACTATTGGAAGGGCAATAAATAGCACAAATTCCAAAAACACGCGTCGGAAGACAAAGGAAATTATGCAAATTTGCGAAAAGCACACAAGTTGTGGAATAATTATTATTATTATTATTATTATTATTATTTATTTATACCCCGCCCTTCCCAGCCAAGACCAGGCTCAGAGCGGCTAACATCAATAAAATCACAACAAAACATACAAAACAATCAGTTAAAATGCAGGTTAAAATACGATTTAAAGTTTAAAATGCAGCCTCATTTATAAGCAGCCCACCAATCAAACCATAAAGGAATGAAACATCAGGGTTAAACTGAAACCAACCCAAAGACCAGGCGGAACAGCTCTGTCTTGCAGGCCCTGCGGAAAGATGCCAAATCCCGCAAGGCCCTGGTCTCTTGTGACAGACCGTTTCACCAAGTCGGGGCCAGTACTGACAAGGCCCTGGCCCTAGTTGAGGCCAGTCTAGCATCCTTGTGGCTCAGGACCTCCAAAATGTTATTATTTGAGGACCTTAAGGTCCTACACGGGGCATACCAGGAGAGGTGGTCCCTCTCCGGCTTGCTCCAGGGCAGTATGTCACCACAGTGCAGAATATTCATTTACTTGTTTTACATGCAAGCAGAGATTCCTACCTTGTTGACGTGTTCGGCCATGGTGTGGTAATTCAACCCGGCTTTGGACTTGAATTGCTTCTTACAGTGCTGGCATTTCAAGGCATCCTGCAGCTGAAGCAAGCGGAACGGAAAGTCAACACACCAAAAAACGGGTTTTCAGAAGCATTGCTGCCTCCGGCCTGGTGGAGGCAGAGTACAGCCATCACAGCCAATAGCCTTACCCTCCAAAATAATAATAATAATAATAATAATAATAATAGTAGTAGTAGTAGTAGTAGTAGTAGTAGGGCTTTTCCCGCCAAGCCCTTACTGGCAATAAAACAATATACAGGCAACTCTCCATTTACACATGTTCAATATGTGTGCAACTGCACACGCGTGTATCACTGTGAACCTGGTAGTGACTAGGAAAAGGGCAAAAATGGCCCTAAAAGAGTGCAGAAAGGGCAAAAACAGCACAGAAACAGCACCTAGCAATCCCACAAGCCTTTTCAAGTGCAATCCCAGGAGCCCTTGCACCGACTTTCCGAGGCCTGTGAAGAGTTGGGGAGTTTGAGCAAGGAGGTTTGGATGGAGCGATTTGGGAGTTTGCAGGCTTTTGTCAATGGTGTTCCCAATATATGCGATTTCACTTAAGCACGCGGTGCCTCAGACCGTAACCGTAAAATGGGGAGTTGCCTGTATCTATATCCATATAGATAACAGCAGGCAGGTGTGGGGGACTCCCTGGTCCTGAATGGGGTAATTGTGCCCCTGAAGGACCAGGTGCACAGCCTGGGAGTCATTTTGGACTCACAGCTGTCCATGGAGGCGGAGGTCAATTCCGTGTCCAGGGCAGCTGTTTACCAGCTCCATCTGGTACGCAGGCTGAGACCCTCCCTGCCCATGGACTGCCTTGCTAGAGTGGTGCATACTCTGGTTATCTCTCACTTGGACTACTGCCATGCGTTCTACATGGGGCTACCTTTGAAGATGACCCACAAACCACAACTAATCCAGAATGTGGCAGCTAGACTGGTGACTGAGAGCGGCCGCTGAGACCACATAACACCAGTCTTGAAAGACCTACGTTGGCTCCCAGTACATTTCCGGGCACAATTCAAAGTGTTGGTGCTGACCTTTAAAGCCCTAAACGGCCTCGGCCCAGTATACCTGAAGGAGCGTCTCCACCCCCATCTTTCTGCCCGGACACTGAGGTCCAGCGCCGAGGGCTTTCTGGTGGTTCCCTCCCTGCGAGAAGCGAAGCTACAGGGAACCAGGCAGAGGGCCTTCTTGGTGGTGGCGCCCGGCCTGTGGAATGCTCTCCCTTCAGATGTCAATGAAATAAACAACTATCTGACTTTTAGAAGACATCTGAAGGCAACCCTGTTTAGGGAAGTTTTTTATTGTTTAATTTTTCATAATGTTTTTAATATTCTTTTGGGAGCCTCCCAGAGTGGCTGGGAAAACCCAGCCAGATGGGCGGGGTATGTATGTATGAATGACTGAATGAATAATATCTACTAGAACAATTCGTTGACATGCTACTCGGTGGTTTGTCCCCATCCAATTTTGGCTTCCTACTTTTTGGCAGACTTCCATGTGCTTCTTGAGGCCGAGGATCGTCTTCCGGGTGATCATGCTGCAGGTCGGACAAGCCACCTCCCCTCTCTCGTTGATGGCCCGCTGCCACTGCTCTTCCGGGCTCACTGGAGAAAGAGGGAAAAGCCCATGACTTCAGGAAAAGAAAGAGGGGAAGTTTGTTTGGGGCTTAATCCTGGGCGTCCTATAGACGTCCGCTATTTGGTGGGCTGCTGTTCGATCGCACACACTGGAAACTCAATTTGCTCTGGTCCAACTAATTCACATTTTTCCTTTTTGGTGCCAGTTAATTTTTATCCGTTTTCCAAATTTATAACACATCAATGCCAAGTTAAAACTAATTTAACACAATTCCCCTCTGAAAAACTGGCTTCCCACTCTCTTTCTCAGATATTTCGACTTCTTCCCCACTACATGCTGCTTATATTACAAACTTATCTCTAATTAGCATCCATCTTTTTAAACAAATATCCTTATCCGTCAGCGGTCCCTTTACCAACTCCAGCATATAGATAAAGGAATATATATATAAGAAGAACAGATCAAGTAACAACAAGTGAGGTTTTACTAAGTTAAGTCTTTCGCTCCTCTTTTCAACATGCCTCTTTTTCTTTTCAAGGGCTGCTTGCGGTTCGGGAGGTCAGGAGGAAACGCACTAAAAAGCGTGGGATCATGACCGGCTGGCAAGAAGACGTGCCGCCTCCCTGCAAAACTCATCTGCAACGATAATCCCTGAGCTCCGCCGACACCGTCATTGCGCAGGAAAGGAAAATGGAGCGTGGCTTCGGCAACAGCTCCGTTCTGAAGCACAGCGGCATCTGAGCAAACACAGGGTCTGTCTACAAGCTCCGGGACTCCTTGCAGTGTTTATCTAAATGCACGCCCCCCCCCCCCAATGAGGGAGCACAGCCAAAAAAAGGCCGAGCCGAGACACAGTCTCAAGCAGCTGTGGGCTTGGCTTGGCTCCCACTGTCGAGCAACAGGCGAGGCCTGCGGAGTTGTTTACTTGGCGATCAGAGACTCGAAAGCTGGGAACGTGGATCAGCTGGAAGAGGCTGCAGTTGTGCTTTGCTCGGAACATCCTGCCTTCTTTGAGCCAGGAAGAGATTCCCCAGAGAAGGACGTTTCCCCCCTGGCTCCAGATACCTACTTGCCTGGGTCTTAAGAGCCAAAAGGAGTGGTTTGAGGGACACTTAAGAAAAGCCCAAATTAACCCACAAAGTGCATTTTCAAAAGGTAACACGGGAAAGTATAACAACAACATCAACAGCAACAACAACAGCAGCAGCAGCAGCAGCAGCAATATATTCATACTCTGCCCACCTGGCTGGGTTGCACCATAATAATAATAATAATAATAATAATAGTCATACCTCGGGTTGCGATCGCTGCGGGTTGCGCGTTTTCAGGATACGAACGCGCCGTACCCGGAAGTACCGGAACGGGTTACTTCCAGGTTTCGGCGCTCGCGCATGCGCAGAATTGTTAAATCGCGCTTTGCGCATGCGCAGAAGCACCGAATTGCATCATGCGCGGGTTGCGAACACGCCTCCCGCATGGATCGCGTTCGCAACCCGAGCGTCCACTGTAATTATTCTTATTATTTATTATTTATACCCTGCCCATTGGGCTGGGTTTCCCCAGCCACTCTGGGCGGCTTCCAACACGTACAAAAACATAATAGAACATCAAACATTAATAGTAAGAATCCAATACAAAACGTCACAATAACTTTAAAATAAACAACTTATATAAAACAAAGCAACATTCAGCAATCCACCAGAATCTAATAGTAAACAGTAACATTAAACACCAGCAAATAATAATTGAACACTTATCAGCCACAATAATGAATTATCAATCTATAATCAATAAAAATAACAGCAAATCGCAATGCATAAAATACCACAAAACATACAAAGCTATGTAAAAGGAGAAACAAAGGACACACAACATAAATAACTGTTTTTTAAAAAAAAATATCCCTCAAGTTTTGATAGCAAAAATGCACGCCTCTTGTGCAGTGAACAGACCACGTTTGTTCAAACGACCAGGTTTCCCCGCAATGGCTTGAAAGATAGGAACAAAATAAACTGCCTTCAGCCAAGTGAAACCATTGGTCCATCTAGATTAGTATTGTTTGCACTGGCGGGCAGCAGCTCCCCCAGCGCCAGCCAGGGGCTGAACAGTGGACAGTTGGAGCAAGTTCCACAAGCCACACAAGCCTTCCCTGGCCACACCGCTCACCAATGCCGCCACACGCCCTCCTCTGGCATTCCTGCCTGTCTCTACTGCGTCCTTGAACCCTGCCATGACTCTGGCTTGCCTGGACAGGGGACGGCGAGGGAAGAAGAAGAAGAAGAGTTTGGATTTGATATCCCGCTTTATCACTACCCGAAGGAGTCTCAAAACGGCTCACATTCTCCTTTCCCTTCCTCTGTGAGGTGAGTGGGGCTGAGAGACTTCAGAGAAGTGTTCCTAGCCCAAGGTCACCCAGCAGCTGCATGTGGAGGAGCAGAGACGCGAACCCGGTTCACCAGATTACGAGTCTACCGCTCTTAACCACTACACCACACTGGCTCTGTGCGAGTGTGTGTTGAGAAACTAGCCTACTGTCCAAAGCGAACGTTTGCAGTCGCGAATCTGCCCACTTTGCCTGTGACCCCACCCATGCGGCCCCCCAGAAGGGAATGTGGCCCTCGGAATGGAAAGGGTTCTGTGGGGGAAAAAGCCTGAGGGTGCACCAGGGTCAAACCGCCCACCTGTTGCAGAAGGAGCTGCTGCTGTCGGGGCCGCATCCTTTCTCATACTGGACCCCGGCATTTTCTTCTTCAGATCTTCATTGCCGGCGCCACTCAGAGATGCCTCCAGTTTCTTTGCCCGGTGCGCTTTCGCCTTGTCCTCCGCTTTCGCCAGCCCTGGAGAAGAGGAAGGATTTTGCTTTTGAAAGCGGTGAGAACGGGCTGGGCGGTTGCTTCTTGAAAAGCGGGCCTAGCGCTGCTCATGTGGCAGATGCGCTACCACCGGCAGGAGCAACCAATCCAATGTTCAAAACGGTACATAAAGAAGGGTCTCGGATGATGATCGCAGAGTCTGAGCAGGTTCATATGAGGAGAGGCGGTCCTTAGGTCCTGAGCCATTTTAAGGCTTTATAGGTCAAATCCAACACTTTGAATTGGGTCTAGAAACTAATTGGCAGCCAGTGCAGTTGGGCCAGGATCTGTGCAATATGCTCAAACTGTCTTGTAAGCAGCCTTGCCAGTGAATTCTGCACCAGCCGGACTATCCAAACAGCCTTCAGAGGCATCCCCATGTATAACCAATTGCAGTAATCTAACCTAGAGGTTGCCTAATCTAGACTTTTCCCTGACTGTTATGTTCTACATTTTGTTTGAGCTTTCACATGGGGGTAAAAGCCCCTTCTGGAACAATAATGGAATGTAGGTGCAAGCTTATTGCTCATTTCCATGTTATTTGCTTCTGGGGAGGGGGGGGGAGGGAATCCACTTGCAAATAATGTGGAAATGAGTGCCAAACATGCACCGTATTACACTACAGTTCCAGAAGCACCTTTTACGTCCAAATATAATGTGAAAATCAACCGTTAAGGAAACGGCGTGAAAATGAAATAAACTGCTGTGTGAAGGTAGCCTAGGTCACGAGGACTAGTAGCCGCGGAGAGTTCTTAACCGCCTCAGTGAAGTTGTCTAATCTTCTGCCTCTCCTGGTATGTCCCACAGAGGACTTTAAGGTCCACGAATAACAATAGCTTAAGGGTCCCGGGCCCCAAAGAAGCCAGATTATCCTCCAAAAGGGGCAGGGCTTTTCAGTGTTGGCTCCAACCTGGTGGAATGCTCTGTCCCATGAGACTAGAGCCCTGCGGGACCTGATCTCCTTCCTCAGGGCCTGTAAGACAAAGCTCTTCCGCCTGGCCTTCAATCTAGCCTGATCCCCTATTCCTTTTTCCCCTTCCCTTTTTTCTGAAGAAACCCTTCTGGGTCCCCACATTAAAATTCTTCCCTGGTCTCCCTACTGGCCTAGCAAGACTAACTTGGCCAGTTAGCCCTGGTGATCCCACTGATGTTTGTTTTTATGCTGTTTTTAAAGTTGTTTTTAATCATTGTTTTGTATTTGTTGTTAGCCGCCCTGAGCCCGGTTTTTGGACCGGGAAGAGTGGGGTATAAATATTATTATTATTATTATTATTATTATTATTATTATTGTTATTATTATTATTATTATTAATCCCCTAGTGAAGCCATTGTCACATTTTGTGTCAGTGGATTCCATAGTTTAATTATGTGCTGCATGAGCCCGAGGTCTCCCTGTGACAACTGTAGCAATGGCGGACAAACTTCTCACAAAGATATTTTGCCCGCCACAGCTGATGTTCTCCTGCAATGCGTATTTCGGGATGTGATCTCGCTTCATGCCAGGTAACAGCGAGGCCCAGCAGCTCAAGGTGGTGTGGTGTGCCCTGCTTAAACCAAAGGCAACTGCCTAGAATATTTCCCAGAATCCTCTGCAACACACAAAGGGCTCTCCATGAAACTGAGGCGGAAGGTGCTGCCCGGCAACAGAAAGTTCAGAATACTCTACAAAATACCTTCCCAAGAACAGAAACGCATCTGAATCGTCATTTACCTTTCAGTCCAAATGTTCCGGAGATGGATGGCTGCTCTCCAGTAAATTTCTTAGGAGTTTTCTGTTTCCTTCCTAACTCAAAAAGGAGAAAACAGAAATAAAAACTTGGTCAAACACCTGCACAGTCAGCTCAGAGTGCAACACCCCTGTCTACATAGAGCAACTCAGCATTTCAGTGAAGGTCCTTTTTTTTTTTTTGCCTAATTTATTCTGCTGCTTCACTCCCCAGGGAATAAGCACAGGGCTGAAATCGGTTTTTCCCCCTGGCTTCTCACTGCCCATGGGCTTTCAAGCTTACCCCCACAGTCATAAGGACTAGAAACACACTTTTTCAAGCAACAGCGGGGGCAGCCATGAAAAGCAAGCCCTATGAGGAAAGAATGAAGGAATTGGGCACGTTTAACTTGGAGAACAGACGACCGAGATGAAGGTTCGATAGCACTCTTGAAATGCATTTGGGGGTGGGGTGGGTGGTGTCACACAAAAAAGAGGTGTTTTCTGCATTTGCAGAGTGCAGAACTTCATCTACCCGACATGTTACAGGTGGGTAGATTTTGGCTGAACATTAGAAGAAAACTCTGGTTTTTCTCTACTGAACTTAGACTAAGAGGCCTACAAGGCTCCAAGTCTACGACTCTATAGACAAAATAGATGCTGGAGGCCTTAGTATATGATTAAGGCAGGCATGTCCAACAGGTAGATTGTGATCTACTGGTAGATCACTGGACGTCTGCGATAGATCACTGGTAAATCATTGGCTCCCCCCCAAAGAAGCTGAACAACTGTGGCTCCCCTAAAAAAAGCTCAACATTTTACCTCCTCCCTGAAAAAACTCAATTAACTTTGACCCGAACCCCCTGACGCTTTCCTCCCGCCTCAGAAAAGCTCAACAACTCTGACCTGAACCCCTAAAAAGGGGGTAGATCACTGCCAGTTTTTAACTCTGTGAGTAGATCGCAGTCTCTTGGGAGTTGGCCACCCCTGGATTAAGGCAAGGGATTCCCAAATGGGAGCAACACAGGCGTGATTATACAAGGATGCAAAGACAAGGTGGACAGTGTCTCAACTACTATGGCTCAAACTTGTTTCGGGGAGAAAACAAAACGGCAGGAGCATCAATGGAAACCTGAACAAAAGCGAACTAGGATTCCTCAGCTCTGAGTCAACCTATTCTGCCTTCTCCTCCTTGGGATGTCTTGCAGAAAGAGGGCAGCCACAAGCCACCAGTCACAATCTGTATGCTGCTGTTGAGGGGGGTCTGTCTGCTGAGCCCCCAGATGCTTCACTGGACCTCTCCTCCTTACAAAGGACCTCTGTCCAGGGTAGGTCATTTTGCCACATCTTTGCTGTAATCCTTCGAGAGCAAACGTGGGTAGGAATGCAGCAACGTGACCAGTTCCAAAGGAGGCTGCCCGTTGCATTGCTGCATGAGTCCCTGTTATAGGCTTGCTTCTCTCCAATCAGGAGGCAGACTCATACAGAAATACAGAGGGGGGGATCTCCTCAGGTGATGGAAGATCTTACCCCTGCATGAGCTGAAAGGGAAACCATTTCCAGGCACAAGAATAGCATGCTTCAACCACTGGAGTCACATCTGCAATTGCGGCAAGATGTATTTCCCCTAATTTTCTGTTCTGATGATGTGGGGTGTTAGTCTTCCATTATTCAAGTTACTGTTTTTTTAATAGCATGTACTGTAATTTTCCATGTATAAGACATGGGTTTTTTCCTAAAAAATAATGTAAAAAATTAGGGGGAGTCTTATACTCTGGGCCATCTCCCCCCATTTTCTTAAATCTGAGTCCCCCAAAATAGGGGGCATCTTATAGGCGGACAAATATGGCAATTATTGCAAAACCCCATTTAAAGAACATAATAATAGTCTGCTGGGTCACGATAAATGGCCTATGATCCAGTCCCGCATACTGTTCTCACAGTGGCCAACCAGATGCTTGTGGGAAACCCACAAGCAGGATTCGAACACAAGAGCCCTCTCTCCTGCATGAATTTGTCTGATCCTCTTTTAAAGCCATCCAAGTTGGGGGCCATAGGAGTTAACTCCTAGGGGCAAAGGTCCCTTCAGCCCCCCCACAAAAATATTTGAGGGGTCCCCCCCGCATTTGATGGGTGCTGCCATTTAAATGGTGCATGTGTGCCGTGTCTTGTGATCAATTTTGTGGCAGCCCTTTTGGTGGCCATCCCTGCCTCCTGCGGCAGTCAGTTCCACAGTTTAGCTATGCGCTGCGAGAAGAAGTCTTTCCTTTCATCTGCCCTGAATCCTCCAACATTAAGGATGCCCACGATTTCTAGTGCTATGAGAGAAGGAGAAGAGCTTTTCTGTAGCCTCTTTCTCCACGCCATGGCAAAGAGGGCGACCAAGGGTCTGGAAACTAAGCCTTATGAGGAGTGGTTGAAGGAGCTGGGTATGTTTAGCCTGGAAAAGAGGAGACTGAGGGGTGATAGGAGAGCCATCTTCAAATACCTAAAGAGCTGTCCCATGGAAGATGGAGCATGCTTGTTTTCTCCTGCTCTGGAGGGTAGGATTTGAACCAATAGCTTCAAGTTACAAGTAAGGAGATTCCGACTAAACATCAGGAAGAACATTCTGACAGTAAGAGCTGTTCAGCCGTGGAACAGACTCCCTCTTCCTTGGATGATTTTAAGCAGAGGCCATCTGCCATGGATGCTTTAGCTGAGATTCCTGCATTGCAGGGGGTTGGACTAGATCAGGGGTAGGCAACCTAAGGCCCGTGGGCCGGATACGGCCCAATCGCCTTCTCAATCCGGCCCGCAGACGGTCCAGGAATCAGCGTGTTTTTACATGAGTAGAATGTGTCCTTTTATTTAAAATGCATCTCTGGGTTATTTGTGGGGCATAGGAATTCGTTCACCCCCCCCAATATAGTCTGGCCCACCAAATGGTCTGAGGGATGGTGGATCCAAAAAGCTGGATTCTCCCAGAGGGGCTGAATCCCGCTTGCCGACGGCTTCGCGACCAACCGGAAGTCTCAAGATTCTACATGATTTCACAAACTTCTACCACGAATACCATAGCGCATGCTTCAAATCTTAAACTGGGCGGGGGAAACCCGGGACTTGGGGCGGATGGGAGTCGCTGTTCTAGTCTTACTGTGCTTCATCCTCTCGGGGTCTTCTTCCTGCTCAGAGGCCTGCCTGCTCAACTGGTGCTTGGAGCCTTTGCCGCCCGACAGCTGAGCGCCAGGCATGGCGGCCGCCCTGGTCTGGAAGTCTTTGCTGCCCGGGCTCACGGCCGCACATTCTCCGTTCTCGGGGCGGTGCAGGGCGATGGCCTTCTCCACCTTTGCCTGTTTGGGATGGATGGTGAGGGAAGCTGAACCCTCGGCAGCTCTAGGGCAAAGCACAGAGGGCTGGTTTTAAAGCGGGGTTTAAGACATCGGGGCCTCTCACGCCTGACCCCCTCCTTCCATCCCAAAATCCACGGAGTGAGGGAGCTTTCCCTCTTCTCTGCCTCAAAGGCCGCAGGCCAGTACCTTTTCTTGCCCTTGCCGGAGACTTTCGGCGCCCTGTTTTCCACCGGGGCGGCGGCGGCCGGCAGCGGCCGGTCGAGATGGTTCCAGAGGCGGTGCTTTTCCAGCTGGGTTTTGGACGTGAAGGCGGCTTCGCAGAACGGGCACGGGAAGGTCCGCTTCTCCACGACGGCACCCTGGAAGAAGCAGGGAGAAGGAGACGGAAGTGGGACCAGAGCAGAGATGGAAGAAGGCGACCCTTCCTTAGGGCTGTGCTTAAAACGAGGGCAACCCAGGGGTCAACTTTTGGGTCTCTTCCAACTCTACAGTTCCATGATTCTAACTAAGCAGATGACTTTTAAGACATTGCATCTACATACATTTGCATCGGAACAAAATACGTCATAGCATTCTTTCTCAGTTTTACCCGGAAACTACAATTAATCCAGAATGTGGAAGCTAGACTGGTGACTGGGAGTGGCCGCCAATACCATATAACACATGGCTCCCAGTATGTTTCCAAGCACAATTCAATGTGTTGGTGCTGACCTTTAAAGCCCTAAACAGCCTCGGCCCAGTATACATGAAGGAGCGCCTCCTCTCCCATTGCTCAGCCTGGACACTGAGGTCCAGCTCCGAGGGCCTTCTGGCGGTTCCCTCACTGCGAGATGTAAGGTTATGGGGAACCAGGCAGAGGGCCTTCTCGTTGGTGGCACCCGCCCTGTGGAACGCCCTCCCATCAGATGTCAAGGAAATAAACAACTATCCAACTTTTAAAAGACATCTGAAGGCAGCCCTATTTAGGGAAGTTTTTAATGTTTGATGTTTTATTGTGTCTTTAATATTCCGTTGGGAGCCCCCCAGAGTGGTTGGGGAAACCCAGCCAGATGGGTGGGGCATAGATAAATAAATAAATAAATAAAAATTATTATTATTATTATTATTATTATTATTTCAGGTGTGGGGCACTTAAAAGATGGGGCTCTGCAGGTACCATCAATCATCTGTCTTGGATGTTTTCGTGGAGATTCCTGCATTGCAGGGGGTTGGACAGAGGACCCTCAGAGGTCCCTTCCAACTCTGTGATTCTATGACTGTCGGGGCTTGCAAAGCGCTGGGCCTTTGTCAGGTGATTGGCAGGTGGGCCCCCATGTACAGAATACTGAGATGAATGGACCAATGATCTGACCTGGGATAAAGCAGCTTCTTATGTTCCTGTGAAAGAGGGGGGAAAGGGAGATTGCCTCCTCTGAGTTTGCAAGGACATTAAAAACAAGTAACAGTTCAAAAGTGCACACACACATACTGCTGCCTTGCCAATCAGGAGCACCTTTCTAAATCAATTTTAAAAATGTCAGGAGGCCTGCAGCAGCTCCCCCAGCGCCAGCCAGGGGCTGAACAGTGGACAGTTGGAGCAAGTTCCACAAGCCACACAGCCTTCCCTGGCCACACCGCTCACCAATCCCGCCACACGCCCTCCTCTGGCATTCCCAAAAATGTCAGGAGGCCTGCAACATATATCTAATGAATGATCAGTTCATTGGCTGCACGCTGCGTCCCTACAAACCTCTCCCTACCCACCCCTGCACCCAAATTGGCAACCCAAATTCTCTGCCAAAACATCTGAACTTCACGATCTGCCTGGAGCTATGCAAATGAAACACACTTGGTATGTATCCACATGGGCTGTGTAGGTAGTTAACGAATTAAAAAGCAAAAAGATTCGCTGTGCTTATTTTGAGTAATTCGTTTTCAGCAGTCCCACAAGCTGGATTCTCTTCTTTGTATCAGGAATTGCCCCCAAACTTTAAGGCATAGACATTTAAGCTTAAGGACTTTCATGTTTTTCTGTTTTTCTGTAACATGAAAGCTGACATTCCAATTTCTTCACTTGTACTGAATGATCACAGAATTCACAGTATAAGTATCACTCTGCCCAACACCCTGCAGGCCAGAGGTATGAATGGGAACTCCTGTTTACTTAACTGTAATCCTAAAAATGTCCCCGCTTAGGCAAGTTTGGGCATTTCCTTCCTGCTCCTCCGGCTACGATTTCCCTTCCGAGCTCAAAGCAACTTGGAGCGTATCAATAAGCATTTGTAAAAATAACACAAATGCAAAGTAAATGGAGCAGTGCAGAAGAGCACAAACAACAGGGTCCCAGAAGAAGTTAATTCACACTTCAAACAACTGCCCAAACTTGTCTAAGCAGGGAAGCTTTGCTCCTGGAGGGCGGGATAAAGTGAGATGCATCAGGTGTCCTTTGGAAGAGGGGTTTGCAGCTACGGTGATGTTGCACCTGACCAAGTCCTTCTCCGGGATCTGGGAAAGTTATGTTGCAGGGCAGAATGCCTGAACAATGCAGGAATCGCAAGTGAAGAAGAAGAAGAAGAAGAAGAAGAAGAAGAAGAAGAAGAAGAAGAAGAGGAGGAGTTTGGATTTGATATCCCGCTTTATCACTACCCGAAGGAGTCTCAAAGCGGCTCACATTCTCCTTTCCCTTCCTCCCCCACAACAAACACTCTGTGAGGTGAGTGGGGCTGAGAGACTTCAAAGAAGGGTGACTAGCCCAAGGTCACCCAGCAGCTGCATGTGGAGGAGCGGAGACGCGAACCCAGTTCACCAGATTACGAGTCTACCGCTCTTAACCACTACACCACACTGGCTGGTGGGGAGAGAGCTACTGCCCTCAGGTCCCTTGTGGGCATCCTATAAACAGCTGGTTGGCCACTGTGGGAACAGGATCTCTAGCTCTTTCCCTCTATGTGTGTACAAGCAACTCCCCACTTGCAAAGGATCTGCATACGTGCTCCTACGGACATGCAAGCCATTTTCAGCACTGAAAGGAGGCAAGAGTGCAACTGGGGGAAACCCCACTCGTACACATCCCAGGACGCCAGGAATGAAACCCTGCACAAGCTGGGAGGCGCCTATATTTCTGATGAATAGATGGCAACTGGAGCAAGGCCTTTCCAAACGTTTTTTGTTTGGGAAGCAGGGCATAATTTATAGGGAAGAAGATGCACATCAAAGAATCCTACAAACAGGCAAATTAGAGGACGGGGTAGCTCAGTGGCAGAGCACCTCTTTTGAAAGCAGAACATCCCCAGTTTAGTCTTCAAGGCATCTCCAGGGAGGGCTGTCCTCGCCTGAAACCCTGGCAAGCTGCTGCCAGTCAGGGTAGACAATACTGAACTAGATGGACTGGTTTTCTAGCACAGTGTCAGGCAGCAGAATCTAAATACCTCTGTGGCTTCAAATGGGACTAGAAGCTGAACAGGCTGGCTGGTTCAGAACCTGCCTTGCGGCAGCAACAACAAAAGCCACAGTGGGCAAGATTCGTAATTTAGCCTTATAATGCAACTTTTATGTTAAAATGACAGTGACCAAACGGCAGTGCTAGCACAACCAAGGCTTGTGGGTTGGTGTGCAGAGATGGGGAAATCTTTCAGTTTTGGTTTCTCTTGAGTTTCTCATTTTCCTAATTCAGTCCTCCACATTTCCACATCAGTTTGTGATTTTATTTTTATTTTTAAAGTCCTCATGACTTCCTCAGCGTTTCAGTGCAAATTTCTCCTTTTTGCACAACGATATTCCCTGACATTGCACAATTTTTTTGAAAACTAAAATGCCTTCCTGTGCACTCTGGGCTGGAGAACTGCATTGCAAAATTCGGAGGAGTACAGATTTCAAAGGCTGGGCTGTCTTTTGGTTCATGCATTGTTTCGGAAGGTGCAAATTTGGTATGTTCGCCTTTTAAAAACACTAATCGAATCGAATTTCTTCTCCCGCTTCCCTGGGTGTGTGTATACATCATATAAAGTAAGGCAGCCAAGCTCTGGCAGGGTCAAAGCAGAGTTTAGAGGGGCCACATTTGACACGGACAACAACACAAGCTGTAAATATGGGTTACCAAAACGGAACACAAACCTCCATCCTCCTTACCCCCTTGACAGCGCTGGTAGTGGTACTTCAGGCCGTAGATGCTGGGGAATTCGAGCCAACAGCCCGAGTTGGGGCATTTCACCCTGGAGTGGGCCTTGAAGTCTTCTTTCCACTGGTTCATCAGAGGCAGCTGTGATATAGGAAACATCCGTGGAGCAGGGGGGGGGGGGGAGACTCACTTAATGCAAGAGGAATGAAAGCAAAATTTCCAAACACGCAACCCCCAGTATCTCACATCAAATCAAAGGCTTCCCAGAGAAAAGACCTGGGACCAGTATCAGGCACCCTCCTGCACTCAAATGCACCAAGCTTGTCCTATCCTGTCTCTACTTCCTTTTCCCCAGTTCCCAGGAAGAAAAAAAATGAAATACGATTAAAATCTTACCGGAATATCCTTCAGGGCCTGGCCGTCTGCCTTCGGCCTCCCTTTCCTTTTGCCTTCCGTTTTATCGTTAGTTGCATTTCCTGCAAACAGAATGGGGAAGAATGACATGGTGGATTGAATTAATACATCCGTCCAACTTAGATTTTGTTGGACGTCCATTGATTTAAAACGCTTTCAAACTGCATGACCAAGAAGACTCGGCGATAACTCACAGCTGAGTAAGATTGTCTTCCATGAACACAGTCTTAACAGGGAGTCCGTATTAACTGTGGAGGCCAATTCTGGATCCACACGTCCTTCCACAGTGGGGACATAGGCTTCCGTGCAGGACTTAATCACGGTGAGCATGCCTTCCTCTTAGCACGTTTCTCCCTTTCGTCCTGAGTTCGAGCATCTTAAAAGTCCATGACACCTTTGGTAAAGGCTGTTCTCCAATTGGAGCACTTACAGGCCAGTGTTTCCCAATTGGCAGTGTTTATACTGCATTTTTTAAAGATTTGCCTTGAGAGAGTCTTTAAACCTCTTTTGTTGACCACCAGTATTACGCTTTCCATTTTTAAGTTCGGAATAGAGTAGTTGCTTTGGAAGACGATAATCAGGCATCCAAACATGACCAGTCCAACGAAGTTGATGTTGAAGAATCATTGCTTCGACACGAGTGATCTTTGCTTCTTCCAGTACACTGGTATTAGTTCGCCTGTCTTCCCAGGTGATGTGTAAAAAAATTTGGAGACACCGTTGATGGAATCTTTCGAGGAGTTGGAGATGGCATTTATAAGTGTTCCATGTTTCACAAGCATATAGTAAGGTTTGTAGTACAACAGCTTTGTAAACAAGCATTTTGGTTTCCCTGTGAATGTCACTCAAACACTCTGCACACTATTCGCAGAGTGTTCTAGCTAACTAGCACAGGCTACTCAATCTGCACTGCATTCTTGCTCACTTGCGTTGTCTTGTGCCCTTTCCGCAGCGCGTTCTTGTAAACTTGAAAACAAAAAAGACCTACCAGACCTATAACGTTGGTCGGATGTGCTTTCACAAGCGGAAAGCATCTCTTTCAACCCCACCTAGGCTGTTTGTTCCCACGTGCAATGTTGCTAATGCTGCACAGAAAGGCTGGGTGGCTGAGATTCCTGCATGGCCGGGGTTGAACTAGATGACGCTTGGGTGCCCCTTCCAACTCTGCGATTCTATGAGTACGTTTTGAACGGAAGGCAACATCCTAACAAATTTAGATTGTGGAAGTTCAGACGGTTTGTTGAATAAGGACAATGGCAATTTGTGCAGGAACTGCCCCCAACATCGGAAGCCAACTGTGTTCTCAACTCAGCAAAGCTCAAAAAACTTGAGAATGGCCATTTCCAATCTGAGTTGCTGTTCCAAAGTACAGGGTTTCGTTTCGGTGGGGGACAACATTTGCTGGCAGGCAATGGAATACCTTTTATTTAACCAAAGTGTTAATTTATCAAGTACCCTAACCTGTATGTGCTTCCTAGCTATTTATTTCTTTGCACTGCCATGAGACAGGTAGCCAGGAAGACACCTTCCACATTTCAGACTCCCATCACCCCGGACCATTGGTAACACTAGGAGTTGTAGCCCAACAACATAGAGGGCCCTGTTTTGGTTCCCCTAGCCAATGGTGCTTCTCTTAATTCAAACGAAGCCCTTCCTATTGCAGCTGGGAAAGGCGGTACGCTTACTCACCAAGCCTCGACTGCTCATACGCCGGGTTTATCTTCATCTCTGCCTTGCTGCTGTCTTTGTCTGCGCTGGTCTTGCTAGATCCAGCCACTTTCTTTCCACCTCTGTAGGAATATGAATCTGCCATGGCTAAAAGCAAAGGAGAAAGGACACGATCAAACAGGCCGATTGCTCGACATGAGAGCGGAGCTTGATAGAAGGAAGACTTGGGTTGCACCTGTCACCTGCCATATAAAAAAAGCAGCCTGATCCTGCCTCTTCAAGAGCAGGAGGCCAATTCCTGTGTAGTAGTAGTAGTAGTAGTAGTAATAATAATAATAATAATAATAATTTATTTATACCCACGCCCATCTGGCTGGGTTTCCCCAGCCAGTCTGGGCAGCTCCCAACAGAATATTAAAAACACAGTAAAATATCAGTCATTAAAAACTTCCCTAAACAGGGCTGCCTTCAGATATCTTCTAAAAGTAAGATAGTTGTTTATTTCCTTGACATCTGGTGGGATGTTCCACAGGGCGGGTGCCACTACCGAGAAGGCCCTCTGCCTGGTTCCCTGTAACTTGGCTTCTTGTAGTGAGGGAACCGCCAGAAGGCCCTCGGCGCTGGATCTCAGTGTCCGGGCAGAATGATGGGGGTGGAGACGCTCCTTCAGGTATACTGGACCGAGGCCATTTAGGGCTTTAAAGTTACAGGTAGGGCTTTAAAGTTCAGCTGCAACACTTTGAATTGTGCTCAGAAATGTACTGGGAGCCAATGTAGGTCTTTCAAGACCGGTGTTACCGGTATGTGGTCTCGGCAGCTCCCAGTCACCAGTCTAGCTGCCATGTTCTAGTTGTTTCCAAATATACATGATTAGCACAGGCTTGGGGAACCTGCAGGTCTCCAGATGTCACTGGACTCCAACTCCAGCCTGCATGGCCAGCAGTCAGGGATGCTGGGAGCTGTAGTCCAGCAAGGTCTGGAGGGCCGCAGATTCCCCAGCCCAGGATTAGCAGCAGTTCAACAGCCGCTGAGGTTGAAGCTCCCCCATTAATGAATTCGGGGAGACATGGTCAGCCCAAGTGCAAATAAAGAAAAAGTGAATAATCATGATTTCTCTGTTAGGCCTTGCAGAGACCCTCCATACATAGGATTCTTCTCTTTTGTGTCTTTTCTCATTTTCATGACGAGACATCAGGAGGGGAGAGGGAGCGGGTTTTAATGAGGAGATCTGAGCGATAAATTTCCAATTTTCCTTATTAATGGGAAACTGTTCTAAACAGGGGAACGTGAGCCTTATCTAAATTCTCGGTATGAATCATTTAAGTGGTCTTTCCTATAAAACGATGAGCGTTAAGCCAGGTTCCTATTGGAAGCCATATCCTGCCCCCTCCAATCCAAGACTCAAGAGCAGCTTTGACTGCTGGATGCTCACATCAATGCATCAGCTTTGAGGCAGATGCACGCTATAAATTTAAAGCACTAGAGTACCACTTTGGACGGTCAGGGCTTCACCCACAGAATTCTGGGAGCTAAAGGTGCCGAGCGTTGCTAGCAGGCCCCATCCTACTCAGAGCTAAAATTCCCAGAGTTCACCACGAAGAGTGACTGGTTGTTAAAGGAATGGGGGGGGCTGTTCCCTAGCAACTCTCAGGACGCTTAAACTACAGCTCCCAGAATTCTTTGGGGGAAGCCACGACCGTCTAAAGTAGAATCATAGCACATTAAAAGAATTCTGTGAATGTGGCCGTTCGGTGTCTGGTGGTGGGTGCATGGAATTAAGCACTCCTCCATCACCTGTTTCCGGTCCTGGGTAATAACTAGATTTTCTGCAAAACGCCAATTGCTCCCAGGCCCACGGAAGGCCTAAGGCAGGGGTAGGCAACCTAAGGCCCAGGGGCCGGATGCGGCCCAATCGTCTTCTCAATCCGGCCCGCGGACTGTCTGGGAATCAGCGTGGTTTTTACATGAGTAGAATGTGTCCTTTTATTTAAAATGCATCTCTGGGTCATTTGTGGGGCATAGGAATTCGTTCATTTTTTTCTTCAAAATATAGTCCGGCCCACCACACAGTCTGAGGGATGGTGGACCGGCCCACGGCTGGAAAAGGTTGCTGACCCCTGGCCTAAGGGGTAGTTTCTGCCATGCCTGAGAATGGAAGGAAATCATTTTGCAGAACCCCCCTGCCCAAGCGAGCACCACTGGGAGCTGACGCAGAGAATTCTTTGCTTTCTCTTGGGTGTCTGTAGAACAACCAGATTATCAGGCAAATCAGGCTAGAAAGCAAAGCTTTAGCTTAATCATTCCTTCAGGACAGAAGTCTTTGTTATATTTCGGCTTTGACAGACCCAACTCTTCTCCCCCCCCCCCCAAAAAAGTTAATCTGCAATGTGGCCATTTGCAGCAACTTAGCCATTAATTAATAATGCCAAAGGCTCTGCCTGGCTCTTTGCCTGCGACCACATTAGGCTTAATACCTGGGAAACCGACCTGAAGCAGAAAAAAACGTGGAACAGGAGGATAGAAGGAATTCTGAAAGGCCTCTTGACTCTGCAAGTTTTTTTGCCGTCTATTTCTCTGGGACGATTAAAGCCCATGGGTTAGTAAAAAAGGCAAAGGTAAAGGACCCCTGGATGGTTAAGTCCAGTCAAGGGCGACTCTGGGGTTGCGGCGCTCATCTCACTTTCAGGCCATTTGTCCACAGACAGCTTTCCGGGTCATGTGGCCAGTAGGACTAAACCGCTTCTCGTGCAACAGAACACCGTGATGGAAACCAGAGCGCACGGAAACACCGTTTATCTTCCCGCTACAGCGGTACCTATTTATCTACTTGCACTTTGGGGCGTGCTTTCGAACTGCTAGGTTGGCAGGAGCTGGTTCAGGGCAATGGGAGCTCACCCTGCCACGGGGATTTGAACTGCTGACCTTCTGGCCGGCAAGCCCAAGAGGCTCAGTGGTTTAGACCACAGGTTAGTATTTAACACTGGGGTGGAAGCCAGGAGAGAAGTTGGATATTGGATTTGCGGAACTGAGAATCATCTTCTTATGTGCCAGAACAGAAGAGATGTGGACAGGATCTGTGCACAATGCAGAGGTTATCGCTCTCCTGGAGAGCAGCTGGTCCAGAATCTGCGATCCAGCCTCTTTTGGATGGGGTGGCGCTCTCTTTGAAGTCAAGTAAAGGATATAGACCAGGGTTTCCCAAACGTGGGTCTCCATCTGTTTTTTTTTTTTTTTAAGACTACAATTCCCATCATCCCTGACCACTGGTCTTGCCAACTAGGGATGATGGGAGTTGTAGTCCAGAAACAGCTGGGGACCCGAGTTTGGAAAACACTGATATAGACAAGACAAAACTTTTTTCTCCCTCTTACAATGCCAGAACTCATGGACAAGCAGCAAAGTTGAATGCTGGAGGAGTCAGAGTACAAAAAATAAAGCAGCTCACAGGAGGCAGTGATGGCGACCAAACTGGAAGGCTATCGCCTTGCGTTTTACCGTTGATTCGGAGCAAATGGCAATCTGTGGGGATCCCAATTGCCATTCGCTCCAATTCAGCGGTAAAAAGTGGGTTTTCCTGGGGAAAGTGTCAGGACAAAATACACACACACAACCGCTTGGACCTGTGCCTAGAAACTTGTCACAAAAGACCATCTGGATGAGCCCTTCGTCAGGCTTATTGATTTCAATGGGTTTACTCTGAGTATTATTTTTGTTGATTGGTTGATTGAATTTATATACTGCCCTATACCCGGGGGGTCTCAGGGCTGTTCACAGAATAACATCAAGATATAAAACCACAAAATAACTAATAAAAATAAAAACAACAACCCAATAGCACCCCCCCAAAAAAATAAAATCACATTTTAAAAGAGCATAGGATATAAATCAGATCACCCAAAGGCCTGGTTAAAAAGGAATGTTTTTGCCATACACCTAAAGGTGTATAATGTCGGCGCCAGGCAAACTTCCCTGGGGAGAGCTTTCCACAGATGGGGAGTTTCTTTCTGGGTCGAACCGTTCAGAGACTCATAAGCTGGATTTAAAACAACAAAACTCTCACCATATAAACTATCTCCTTGACATGCTAGTTATCTATAAAGAGAGATTAAAAATCCTGAGAGCACCCACCTTTCATCTAGCGAGGTCCAGCCCAGACACAAGTTGTGGGAACTAAGGGCTCATTCACACACCAATTTGCCTCTCTCCTTTGGAAAACCAGCACTGTACTGCTGAATCGGACCAAATGCCAACTGGGTTTTCCGCGGACGGGTTTTCCCGGGGAAAGCAGCGGGGGGCAAATGGAAAACCGCCTGGACCTGTGCTTTTAGGCATGGGAAAAGCAGAAGTGCGGACAGTCCCGACATACGTGCTGGGTTCCGCCCAACGCTTGGGGGGGGGCGCTCGGCGCACGCGTGTGATATCACACGGTGGGGGGGAGGCCCAACAGGGCCTGTCGGTTAAGGCTACGCAAGGCCTATCACGGCGGCAGGTAGACCTGGCGGGGCACGTCGTGGCCACAAAATACTGAGGGGTCCTGGCACCCTCCTTGAAAATGGTGTGTGGGGGTGTCTCATCCCCCATTCGGCGCCCCTGAATCCCTAAACCTATACTGATAGCCAATTAGGTTGTGAGTATCCTCATTTCTTAAATGCAGAAAGTGTTTGGCTGCTCCAGGTTTAGGTCTGGATGTTGTTATTATTTTTTAAATCACATTATCGTTGCTGTTGCTCCACCCCTAGTTACCAACCTGTCTTGCTGCGGCGTGGTAAAGATACTGATTCGATCTACTTCGCCATACACCTGCTTAGTGTTCTGGTGCCATTTCCTCAATCTTTATTAACAGGAATAAAATGGTTTGGTTGGTTCGCTCCAGTGTTAAGCAGCAACATCTATCGTAAATTGCATTGTCTGTAAAGTAACTCATGCACTCTTACTTGGAAGTAATCTCCCTTTAGTTTAGCGGCACTTGCTTCCGAGTAAACATGCAAAGCAATACCTGGCCTGTATTTCTATGACTATCTTCCTAATTCTGTTCTTCCTAATTCAGTTCATTAATACGTTCAGCTAATTTTGTGCAATTTGGAACAATAAATATTTTTTTGGCTCTGTTTTTAATAAATATTTTATTTTTAAGCTTCGATTTTCCACACACTCTCACTCTCACACACACACACAAACACTCATGTATTTCAAATGTTTCTAGTAAAATATTGTGCAATTTTTCCAGTATGTCTGTGTTTTTAAAGTCATGTACGTCAATAAACACCAGTGCTTTGCATCAAAGCGCAGGCCAGCTCCATTTTAAAATTTGTTGTCAGAAGTGCACATATTGTAAAAAAAATAACATAAACATGCAGTTTTGTTCCCGCTTTCTTTCTCTCTTTCTTCACTTTATTTCTTTTAACTGAAATTCTCTTAATAAAATATTAACAATCATTTTTAAAAGTGCACATATGTTCGCTAATGTTAATTTTTTAAAAGAGGATATTTGAAACTTCACGGAGGCCTTGCACTCAGGTGACATCCCACACTGACATCCTGCATGCTTTCATTAAGTTAAGTGTCCTAAAAGACCTTCACTGGCTCCCAGTATGCTTCTGAGCACAATTCAAAGTGTTGGTGCTGACCTTTAAAGCCCTAAACGGCCTCAGTCCTGTATACCTGAAGGAGCATCTCCACCCCCACCGTTCAGCCCGGACACTGAGATCCAGCTCCGAGGGAATGCCCTCCTGCCAGATGTCAAGGAGATAAATAACTATACAACTTTTAGAAGACATCTGAAGGCAGCCCTGTATAGGGAAGTTTTTAATGTTTGATGTTACAGTGCTACCTTGGTTCTCAAACGCCTTGGTACTAAACAACTTGGAACCCAAACACTGCAAACCCGGAAGTGAGTGTTCTGGTTTGTGAACTATTTTCGGAAGCCAAACGTGCTCAGTTTTAAGTGTTACGCTTCTGATTTGAGTGCCACACTTCCGTTTTGAGTTTTACGCTTCTGTTTTGAGTGTTATGCTGACGATCTGACAGTTACGCTTCCAATTTGAGTGCCACACTTCCATTTTGAGTGTTACGCTGAGGTCTGTCTGTTTTTGCTATTTATTTTGCTTTTTTTATTTTTGAGGCTCTTTTTTGTTTTTGCTTTTGTGATTGTGTGGAACCCAGTTCAGCGACTGATTGATTGATTGTGTGACTGCAGTACACTGTTTATTGCTTTCATTTTATGGATCAATGGTCTCGTTAGATAGTAAAATTCATGTTAAATTGCTGTTTTAGGAGTTGTTTTTAAAAGTCTGGAACGGATTAATCCATTTTGCGTTACTTTCTATGGGAAAGCGCGCCTTGCTTTTGGAACGCTTTGGTTTTGGAACGTACTTCCAGAACGGATTAAATTTGAGAACCAAAGTACCACTGTATATTGTTTTTATGTGTTGGACCTGCCCAGAGTGGCTGGGGCAACCCATCCACATGGGCGGAGTATTACTATTATTCGGCTTGGGAGAAGCTCCAAGTTTGGGGAGGTCTGGAGCAGGCTGCCCCAAGCACCCTGGTAACAGCATCTCAAAAAGGATGCAGGTCTCTCTATCATTAAGGTGGCAACACCAGCAAGGTCTACAGTTGCCCCATCCTAGGCAGGGAACTGGCCCGCCTGGCAGCAGTGGCATCCAGGGCACCAAGCTTGCTGACACACAAGATCTCAACTCCCGACAGCCCCACTCCTAAAGCAGAATGTCCCTAACCCATGTTTGCAATACAAGACATAAGACCACAGAAGGCTGTCTTGATCCATCTGGCTCAGTAATACTGGCATGGACTGGAAGCAGATCTCCGGGATATTTTACACAGGAGTTTGCCAGCCTCGCCTGGAAATGCTGGGAATCGAACCCGAGACCTTCTGCACACGCAAAGCAGGTGCCCTACAGGACGGGGGCATTTGTACAGGAGAATCCCTGGGCAAGTGAGCGGGGCGGGGTGGGGCGGGATATAAACCTTCCCCTTGACTGTTTCATTCCTCCAACCATCTCTCCGTCTGAGTTGTTCCACATACCCCAGCAGGCTCATTTGCAGACTTGGATGCTGTTTGGGGAGAGATGGCTTGGAAGGAACGCGTTGCAGGGAAGAAAGTGACAGCGAGGGAAGGGTTAAACACCCCTGTGCTCGGGTTACTAGGCAAAGCACAGTTTAGAACAGGGGTCACCATCCCTCAGGCCATGTGGTGGGCAGGACTATACTTTGGAAAAAAGAAGAACAAATTCCTATGCCCCACAAATAACCCAGAGATGCATTTTAAATAAAAGGACACATTCTACTCATGTAAAAACATGCTGATTCCCGGACCGTCCGTGGGCCGGATTGAGAAGGCGATTGGGCTGGATCTGGCCCCTGGGCCTTAGGTTGCCTACCCCTGGTTTAGAAAGTTGTTTGCTGCAGTAAACCTAGGTCTGTGCAACAGGGAAATTATTTCCTAGCCTCCTACTGATTTCTACAATTCCCTTCCCTTTCATTTTATGCAAGATATGTAGAGTTTTTGTCGGTGTGGGTTTTTTTTGTGAGAGAGAGAGTTTCTTACAACAAAACTTCTTGGACACGGAGAGCTCTATTCCTCCGCCCACCCGCCAAAGCCTGGATTAAATTAAAAACGGACTCTTTTCCTTTTCCTTGCTTCCGCAGACCTTGCATTTAAAAGGGGGGGGGGGGAGAAAAAGAAAAGAACCTGTTTTGAATGGAACAGATTCTGTGCACAGCACTTTTAAACGGATAAGCTTTAAAACGGGTATAATTCCCCTCCATCAGTTGAACGGGAAATCTGTGTGCGCATCCCATGATTTCAAGGTTCCTTTCTCAGAGGATTAACGATCGCCTCCCACACCGCGCTGCCAGCAGGCGTAAAAAGGCAAATGTGAAAACACCGTAATGATAATTTTAAAGGACACTAAATGCCTTCGATCAATCATTTCTGAAATGAACTAAAGGAGGAACAAATGCCTAGGAATTCCAAGACTCTCTATCCGACTTATCCTTTTCTAAAAAAACTTTCTGAGCAAATAATCAGTAGAACCCATCGAATAATTTGCCCAGGGACTGGAGCTCACTCTGTAGTCTTAGGTACATCTGCAAATTTGTCAGCCTCAGTTTTTCTCCCTGTGAAATGGGAAATAATAGTGACCTACCCTCCAAGACTCTTAGGGTGGTACAATCGTACCTTGGGAGTCAAACGGAATCCGTTCCAGAAGTCCTTTCGATTCCCCAAACGTGGCTTCTGATTGGCTGCAGGAAGCTCCTGCAGCCAATCGGAAGCCGCGCTGGGCGTTCAGCTTCCAAAAATCGTTCGGAAACCGGAACACTCACCTCCGGGTTTTGATTGTTCGGGAGCCGATTTGTTCGGGAGCCAAGGCGTTCAGGATCCAAGGTACGACTGTATTCAACAAAGTTTTACTCAGCGCATGTTCCTCTTTAAGGAATAAACATGGCTGAATTTGGTCCATTAATTTCAATGGGTCTACTCTATTCGGAGTAAAGCTTCGTTGACTACCACCCTGAGAAGGGCAAAGGCAGCTGGGCACTTAACAAATTAAACCACCATCAAACTACAGCATCCTCATACGACTCCGGGCCCTGCCTCTGCAAGACATGCAAAATATTCCACCACAGACATCAAGTTTAGACAGCATGCTTTGTTCCAGGTGGATATACCCCTGAAAACTTGCCTTCTCCTATAATGCAGCCCGATTACATAGATGGCATTCTGCCATTAATCCATGTGGCATGTTATAGTTAATATGAGCAGAAGGGAAGAGGGAGTCCCTGCCCCAAGGAGCTTACAAAGAGATAGAAGGATACCAAAAGGTGAAGAAAGAAAATGCAATTAACACATTAAGACAAGCCCAACAAGATCAAACCAAAAGGTCTACCTAATTCAGCATCCAGTTTCCTACACAGGCCAATCAGGTGCCCCCAGGGAAACCATAAGAAGAATGCAAAAGCAAAATGCCCCCGCAACAAATATTGAGAGATAGACTGCCTCTGAATGTGGAGGTTCGGATTAGCTATTGTGACCCATGGCTGCTGATGGTCCCATCTTGTATAGAAAAGTTCCAGGATGCTTAGGTTTGGATAGGAAAGGTGGGTTTTGAGGAAGAAGTTGCAGGAGGTGTGTACTGCAGGGATCAAAACTGAAAGCAGAAATGTTTCCTTAGCACCCATACCCTGCCAAATATAGGGGGTGACTGGGTGCAGGCAGGGTTTATAATCCCACAGCCTCTTCCAAGATCTCTATTTCCTTTTTCAGAGCCTCCAGCCCCCCATATTCCTTAAGATAAGTGGGGGACACAGGAACACTGGAATCTGCCTTGCAGAGAATTGGCTCACATAGCCCAGCACTGACTGGCAGCAACCCTCAAGGGCAGGAGGCATTCCCACCCCTACCTGGAGTTGACCGGGATACCTTCTGTGTGCCATGCACACAGCTTCAGCTCTGTCCCTAAAACTGCCCCAGCTGTCATGTTTCCGAATTAAGCAACTTCCCTTGCACTGAGTCGCACCGTTGGTCCACCCGGCTCAATACTGTCAACACTGACTGGCAGCGTCTCCCCAGGGGGTTTCAGGCAGGGAGCCTTTCCCGGCCCTATCTAGAGATGCCAGGGGTTGGACCGGGGTGCTCTTCCCCTGAGCTGCGGCCCGTCCCTGCGTGCGCCTGGTCTTCCTACCAGCCCGCCAAGAAGACATCGATGTTCGCTGTGCGCTCTCTCTTGCTCCAGTTGCCTCGCTGCCAAAAAAGCACCTCGAGGCCAAGGCATGACCCAGGGGCAAGGCACCTGAGACTTGCCAGGCGCCCCAAAGGACGAGGTCCGGCTGTGGGCAGCAGGAGGGTCGCAGCCATTTGGCCTGGCCCCGAAAGCAGGTGTGCTGCGACGGCCAGCTGCCAGCGCTGCAGCATACACTCTGCCCCCCTTGCCAGGGATCCAGGGCTCAGATTGCACACCTTTTCCCCCAAAACGCCAGTTTCTCAATCTAGGGCCTTGCGGGATCAGATGGATTAAGGAGGGAAGTCGTTCAATGTCTCCGACTCAACCCTCACCTCGATCTCGGACACCCTTGACCTTGACCTCTGGGCAGGGCAGGGCGGGCGGCCCCCAAGAGCCGGTTTCCCTCGCGACCTCCAAGTGACCTGACCAGGTAGGTCAAGCATCGTCACCTGGGCCCCACCCACCTCTCCGCTCTGCACCACTTTCGGCAAGTGTGCCTAACCACCAAGTGCCTGATATGTGTGTTGGAGAAGGGGGGGTCGCACCACCTGTCGCTGCCCAGGGGCGAGGCCGCTTCGTTTGCAATGGGGGGGGGGGGGAGAGAGAGAGAGAGAAGACAGGCTCACCCAACTCTAATCCACTTCCAGGGGGAGCTTTCCAAAGCACTCGAAAGCTCCGAACCTCCTCTGCTATTCCTCTCTCCTTTTCCACATTTCCAGAACTCGGTTGCTTCCCCCCCCCTCCAATCCCTTCTTTCCCTTCCCCAATTCCCAAAAAATAAGCTCGAATAATCAAGCAAATGCAGAGAGAGAGAGAGAGAGAGAGAGAGATCTTGCAGGGGGCGAGAATAAGCAGGAGGGTTTGGGAAGGGAGAGGGTTGCAAAGGGGGGGGAGGTGGAATAAGAGAAATTAAAGAAAAACACCCACATATACACACAAATAAACCCCCTAACAACTGCAACAGCCGCCCTCCACCCGCGATCGTTTGATCTCCGTGCATGCAAAATAAGGTTCGGGGGTGGGGGTGGAGAAGAAGAATAAAAAGACATATAAATAGACCGAAAGGAAGAAAAGGAAATCTGCCTCTCTCCCCCCCCCCCCTCTTTGGGGCGAGCGCGCGGGGCGGTGTTGGAGGGGGGGGGGAAGGCATACAAAATAATTAATTAAAAAGCCCAGGAAAAGCAATGAAGCAAAATGGCGACTTTTTATGTAGAAGGAGGAGAAAGAGAGAGAGGAAGGAAGGAAGGAAGGGGGGGAGAGAAAGAGAGAGAGGGATGGGAGGAAAAGAAAAGGAGAGAGGGGTGGGGGGAGAGGAGAGAGGGGTTTGGGGAAGGCGCTGCTGGCCCCCTCGCCCTCCTCCTCCTCCTCGCCCGGGGTCTCTCCAGCTCCGCGGGGCGAAAGGAAGCGGGCGAGCCCTGGGGAGGCGGCGGGCGAGGCCGGGCCGGGGCCACCGGGCGGAGTAAAAGCCCCTCTCCGGGTGGGGAAGGGCCGGAGGGAGGCGAGGGGCTCTTGGCTTACCTCGGCGCGGGCGGGCAGCGCAGCTCCTCTCGGCCAGCGGGGCCCGGGCGCGCACAGACACCCGAGCGATGCGCACGGCCAAAGCGCCGCCGCCGCCGCCGGCTCATGCGCGGAGACCCCCCCCCCTCGCCGCCGCCACCACCACGTCGCCCGCACACTCACACACTTGCACACACACACACACACACACACACAACCACAACCAAGCCCCCACCCCCCGCGCGCGCTTTCCCCCAGCTCTCCCTACCTTCGCAGCCGGGCCGAGGGAAGCCGCTTGCAACTCTCGCGGTATTCCTCCCCCGGCTGCAGCCAGGGATCGGCGCCCGACGGGAGGAGGACGGAGCTGGCTTGGGTGGTGGTTTTGGGGGGGGAGGGGCGCGCAGTGGGAGTTTGGTGGGTGGGGGTCCCCCCCCCCAGCAGGTGCGCCGCGATCCAAGGGGGCCGGCGCAAGCAGGGCGCTGCAGAACTGGCCAGGCGCAGAACTGGAGTTGGGGTGTCTGGGCGAAGGAGTTGGAGCTGTCCCTCTTCGGGTTGATCGAATTTTCCTATTATTATTTTTTTATTATAAAAAAATAATTCTTGTTTTCTGCATCTCTGCTGCGGTTGCCACCCACCGACTTTGCTCTTTGTTTCGCCACAGACCGGATCATCGTCTCCTCATTGCGCAGGGAACTCTCTCTTAAAATATAATGGGGATGGGAGCATGCATCAGGGGTACAGGGGAGGGGGAATAAAACGCCCTCCCATTTAAAACAAATGTAAGGAGAAACCACAGAGGAACCTGCCTTTAGTTACCTTGTTTTTTGCCCATGGAGTACAGGATCGTCTACTCTGGCTGGCATCAGTTCTCCAGCATGCAGGATTCAGTCCAGAAGGTTCAATCCTGGCCTAAGAAAAGCCTGTTGCGTCAGGCCAGTGGCCCATCTAGTCCAGCATCCTATTCTCACAGTGGCCGACCCTCAAGCAGAACCCAAGCACAAGAGACCCTGCCCTGTCCTGTGGTTTCCAGCAACTGGGGTTCAGGAGCATTGCTGTCTCCAGCTGCCGAGGCAGAGCATAGCCATTGTGGCCGGTAGCCACTGATAGCCCCTTCTTCCTCCCCTGAATTTGTCTAACCCTCTTTTAAATTTTAAAGCCATCCAGGTTGGTGGCTACCATTGCCTCCTGCAGGAAGGAGTTCCACAGTTTAACAATGCTCTTCGTCAAGGAGGGCTTTTTGTTACCTGTCCTTAATCTCCCAACATTTCCTGGATGTCTACAAGTTTTAGTGTTATGAGAGAGAGAGAAATCTTTTCTCCATCCACTTGGAATTGTAGAGCTGGAAGGGACCAGGAGGGTCATCCAGTCCAACCCCCTGCAACGCAGGAATCTTTTTCCCAATGCAGGGCTCGAACCCTCAACCCTGAGATTAAGAGTCTCATGCTCTACCGACTGAGCTATCCCAAGCCATGCATAATTTTCCGAACTTCTAACATTACTCAGCTTTTCTCTTAACTGGAAAGTCCCGAACACCGCAGCCTTCCCTCGTAATTCATTCTGGCATCTCCAAGTAGTCTGAACCCTGGGAAGACTATACTGAGCAACGTAGAATAATGGAGCCAGCTCAAGATTGGGGAGCTTCCTACATTCCTTCCTGATCCTCAAAGATGCCAAGGATGAAGCCAGAAGACTTCTGCACTGCCATGCAGATCTCTATCGCGGTACTGGTGTGTGTGTGTGTGTGTGTGTGTGTGTCTTGCAGCACCTTATGAAGTACGGATGGGGGCAGATGGAGCCTTCTGTCACCGGACTTCAACTCCCATCATCCCTGACTATTGGCCATCTGGCAGGGGCTGATGGGACTTGGACTCCAACAACTACCTAGAGCCTCAGGTTCTCCATCCCATATACTGTATATATGCAGCACACACACGCACACACACACACACACACACACACTACTGCTGAGCTGTGGCCCAGAACCACAAAAAAGTTTTGTAGCACAATAAAGATTAAGATAAATTAAGGGGGGCGTTGCCCCTTTGTTGTGCATAATGGGTGTATCCCATCCGGTTCTGCTCCTAATTAAACTCCCATTGGGGTGCACGGGATGTTATGGGAGGGGTAGTACCTCTGGTGGGGGACACGTCGTGCTCCTTCTGGGGTAGTTTGTACCTGCTTTTGGTCCCCACTCTACACTCGGCTCTCACCTGCGGCTCCGAGAAACTGTCAGCATGCGACAGCGGCCACAATCCTGGGAAACAGCATCGGCCAGGTGAGGGGAGGTGATGTATCTCAAACCCTTGGTGAGTTAGAGACTTCCTCTGCGTGCGAAGACAGGCTCTGGCGGACTGAGCGGATGAGACCCAAAGTGGGTCCAAAGGTCAAGAAGGCGGTTTCTGTAGAGGGAACTATGGGGCTCGTCAACCTGGGAAGGGAGCCCATCTAAGAGAAGGACAACTCTGATCCTAAACCTTTGCTGCCTTGCAGGATATCTTCAGGAGAAGAAAAGGCTAAGGAATAAACCGTACACAAATCTGGAATGGTTGGGTGGTGCCTTCCACACCCCCTTCTGGCAACTCCTGCAGCCAAGCTGGTGCCAAAGTATTGCTGTGCTTTCCTTTGGACCACACCAGCGAGGCGGAGAAGAAGATTTGGATTTGATATCCCGCTTTATCACTACCCGAAGGAGTCTCAAAGCGGCTCACATTCTCCTTTCCCTTCCTCCCCCACAACAAACACTCTGGGAGGTGAGTGGGGCTGAGAGACCTCAGAGAAGTGTGACTAGCCCAAGGTCACCCAGCAGCTGCATGTGGAGGAGCAGAGATGCGAACCCGGTTCACCAGATTACGAGACTACCGCTCTTAACCACTACACTGCACTGGGGGTGTCATGTCGTCTGAGCGGCCCAGGACCTCCATGCACACTGCCCAGGCTTGCACCCCAGGGAGGTTTCATTGCTGCTCATGCAAGCAGTTTGATTTTACTCCCGGAGGTACAATCTGTTCTCCCTCTGAACAGACTGCTGCCAACAACAGAGCAAAACTTTTTGCTTTGCAGACTAAGATGCAGTGCTATTTTTTTCTAGAAAAAGAGGTGCCGGGACTCACCATGTTCTCTTATAATGGCAATGGCACCCACCTGAGAGGTGCCAGAGCTTATGCTGCTACAGTGGCAATAATGTTACTTGCCGCAAAATGGAAAAGAACCAAAGTCCCAGCAAAGGAAGAATGGATACAAAAACTTATGGAATATGCAGAAATGGCAAAACTTTACCGGAAGAGTAAGAAATCAAGATAACAAGCTTTTTATAAAAGAATGGAAATGGTTTATTGAATATTTACAGATAAATTGCAAACAGATTTAAAACATTGGCTGGATTATTGTAACAAACTGCAGTTTTGTAAGAGTATATATTTAAAGAAGAGCAAATTAAGTTAATCTGGTTGTGCAGATGATACCGGTATTAAGAATAAATGTAAGGAACCGCAGACAGAGGGGGAAGGAAGTCAAGTTTTGAAATGTCAAAATGATTGTAAAATTAATGAAATGTATAAACCTGAAAAGTATAAATACCAGTAATTAAAAGAGAGAGAGAGAGAGGTGCCAGAACTGACTTCTGGTGAGTTCTGGCTGAAAAAAGCCATGCTAAGATGTTTATCGAGGCATAAGCCACACCACACCATAGAACTGAGACACACACACACCCCATTGCCACTTTGGTGTACATAATGGGTGACTCACATGTACCCCACCAGATCCTGCTAAACTGCAACTCCCATCATCCCTGACCACTGGCCACGCTCCCTGGGGCTGATGTGAATTGGACTCCAACGTTTGGCTAGGCATGGATTTTATATTTTGACACAATATTTCCTCCCTACATGAGAAGGTGGCTTGCCTGCTTCCGCCTAGCTCTGAAGGGGGAGAGTGCTTGCCTGTTACCAGTTACCATAGTCAGAGTGCCCAAACCACCTATGGCTTTTCATTTACAGCAATGGCAAAGATGGCAACATCCCTTCCATTAACTCAGCCTGTCGGAGTTCTGTTCCATCCAGAGGATGCAAATAGGTTCATTTAGGTTTGTTCATCAGGCTTAATCCTCTGCCTGCTCCCCTCCCCCCCTTCTGGCAGATGTCTCCTCCCTAAGGCACATTGATGTTTTTATCCCCAAGGGAACTCTCTGGAGAATGGTGTGTGTTTGAAAGTTCAGTGGGAGTTTCCGAGGCAGTGGGAAAATCCCCCATATTGAATGAACAGAAAATGGATGACTATGGTGACTGCATCCAATTAGATGGCTAAGCATCTTAATTCAGTTTATTTTTTGTTTATGCACCACATAATCATCAATACCTCTAAGCAGTTTACATAAATATGCATTAAAATTACTGCTAAAATCAAACATTAAAAATAAGGAAGGTGTCTTTTCAAAATAGGATCAATTTATTGCACTTGGAAGTGCGAGGCTGCCGTTGCACAAGCACATCACTATAAGAACAGAAGAAGAGGAAGAAAAAACAGGTGTAAAAAAAAGGTTATTTATGTATGCTACTACTGCAGCCCATGTTTTGTTAGTTCAAAAATGGAAAAAGAGCGAGGTCCCAACCAAAGAATGGCAACTTAAGCCGAGAGAATATGCACAGCTTGCAGACTTAACATGTAGAATAAGAGAAGAAGAAGATATGTTTAGAGAAGATGGGAAAACATTTATTGAATATATGGGGGGAAATTGTGTACACCTGACAACATTGGCAGCATTAAGATAAATTCAACAGCGTAAATAAGTTTTGATGGATGCAATAATGGAATACTGAATGGTTTAGTTTTTGTAAAATATGCAGGGATTTATGATATGCAAAATAAACCATGGAAAGAGAAGAAGGGAAGTCATTGATATCTTAAGGATGTTTAAATGAGTATTTTATATTGTAAAATAGAAAATTTAATTTAAAAATTATATATATATAATTCTCTTCTTCTATATATATATATAGAAGAAGAGCCCTGATGGGTCGGGCCAATGGCTCAATGGCTCATCTCACAGTGTATGCATTTAATAGATTATATATAGAAAAATAGATGGTTTTAATGCTACCAATTTTAAATGATTCTTTTCCCTATGTTTTTAGTGGTTCTTATTTTCATTTGTAAGTCGGGTGAAAGCGGAATATAAATATATGATGATGATGATGATGATGATTGGTTGGACCAATTACGGTTGGACTGATTATGTCCAAACGCAGGAGTCTTTCAAGAGGAAGCCATCAGGGTGCAACCACAATCTCTGAGGTTTCTTCCAAAGAGAAGCCCACACATTCAGTGCAAATGCCTGCTAAACCATCTTTCCTAATAGCTTCAGCGTGTTCCTAATATATACGCTCCCTGCGTATATCCAGATTGTATGTCCAGATTGTTCTTAATAGTTTGCATTCCCACCCCCCCAAAAAGGTACCAGGGAGGGAGGGGGAGACTCTGTCCAGATTGTGCTGTGTGCATGTGTGGAAATACTTAACTTATTATTTATTTGACAGATTTATAGCCAGCTTTACAACATTTGTTTTCAGATGGGTTAACAACTGAGTAAAATTACCAATAAAATTGCAGCAATCCTAGCAGATTACTGACGTTAACATCCAATACCGAGACGAAGGTCGACCAAGCTTGGGTGTTGAACATAATGCTTTATGGAAGTGAGTCATGGGCAACTTACAACGGCCAGAAGCAAAGCCTCAACGCCTTCCCCAGGCACTGCGCCAGGAAGATTTTGTTTACAGGTAGGTAGCCATGTTGGTCTGCCATAGTCGAAACAAAATAAAAAAATTCCTTCCAGTAGCACCTTAGAGACCAACTAAGTTTGTTATTGGTATGAGCTTTCATGTGCATGCACACTTCTTCAGATACCTTCAGTACCTTCTTCAGATATCTTCAGTACATAGCTGTCAACCCTTTTTTTGCGGGAAACTCCCTTATTTCAATGCCGTTTCCCGCTGCTATCCCGGATTGTTGATATCCCTTAAATTTCCCGGATTTCAAAGGAAGCAGCTCCTCTCCCTCCCTGCCGGCCATGGAGGCTCCTCAGCTGCGTTGCTCGGCTGCCAATAAGGAGTCTGAGACCGACTGGGGGCGGAGCTTGCATGCCTTGTGCAGCCAGACCCTCATGCCCAACCAGACAACCTACCGTCTATGCGCTTGCTCTTTCGCTCACCCGTTCGCGCGCAGCCTCTGGAGCACAGGGTGGCGAGGCTACTTGGTGCCAGCCATCCTAAATGGGTTTCTTTCAACCGCTCCTGAAACAGCAGTACCTTAGCAGGTGACCCAAATTACTCAAGAGACTTTGAAACTGGCTCATGCAAAACAGGTAACTAGGCTAAAGCTCTTAACATGCTCACAGAGCTTCTAGATTAGCATTTTTAATGCACAGGTGCCAGGCTGAGCTCAGAAGAGCTTTTATTCAGCTATGGGGGGGAAAATCCATTGAGATATGTCTCGCATCCCCCACCCCCCATCCTGTTACAGGAGTGGATAAGATGGAGGGAATATCTCTTGAAGATGTATGCATTGCTAGCTAATAAAGTAATTTTCGCTTGCCTCCGTGCAATTCAGATTTGAATTCAAACACAGAACGTATACATATGCACACAAACAGAGCAAAACACACAACGATGTGTAATATTTCTTTTGAGCATTCCTAGCAGGCCCAAACAGACTGAGTCCAGGATACCCAGCGTAGGGATGTCAAATTCAGGTAGGTTGCAAGACTAAGCTCACCGTTTAAGAGATACGCTGTGGATGCACTCCAAAGTTTTCACCAAAATCCCCTTTCTTTGGATGGGGGGGGGGGTCAGTGCTCAGTTGCCCAGTCACGTACTCTCCAACATTTCTCTTACAAAAAAAGGGATGTCCTATTCAACAACAACAACAATAATAATTTTATTTATACCCCACCCATCTGACTGGATTGCCCCAGCCACCCTGGGTTGCTTCCAACATATATAAATACATAAAAAAGTAAAGGTAAAGGACCCCTGACAGTTAAGTCCAGTTGCGGACGACTCTGGGGTTGCGGCACTCATCTCACTTTACAGGCTGAGGGAGCCGGCGTTTGTCCACAGACAGGTTTTCCGGGTCATGTGGCCGGCATGACTAAGCCGCTTCTGGCGCAACAGAACACCGAAACCAGAGCAGCGCACAGAAACGCCGTTTACCTTCCCGCCAGAGTGGTACCTATTTATCTACTTGCACTGGCGTGTTTTTGAACTGCTAGGTTGGCAGGAGCTGGAACCGAGCAACGGGAGCTCACCCCATCGCGGGGATTCGAACCACCGACCTTCCGATCGGCAAGCCCAAGAGGCTCAGTGGTTTAGACCACAGCGCCACCCGTGTCCACATAAATACGTAGTAAAACATTAAACATTACAGGGCTGCCTTCAGATGTCTTCTGAAGATTGTATCTCCTAGGCTCGGGGGTGGGGGTCACATAACTCCATACCCTCCAACATTTCTCTGATGCAATATTGGGACGTCCTAAGGCAGTGATGGCTAACCTTGACACTCCAGATGTTTTGGAACTACAACTCCCATCATCCCTAGCTAACAGGACCAGTGGTCAGGGATGATGGGAGTTGTAGTCCCAAAACATCTGGAGTGTCAAGGTTAGCCATCACTGTCCTAAGGAAAAGCAGGACATTCCGGGATCAAATCAGAAACAGCTGCATTTCCAGGATGTGCTTGGATGAAATACATCAAATAAAACCACTTATTTTTAAGTTTGGAAGTTTTGGCCTACTTAGAAAGCTTGTTTTAATACCTCGAGTCCTTACCTCCTTTAAGCTCCTTGCACAGTCTGCAAAGCTTGGCGCTCTAGCATGCCTCTCCATGCCACTTGCTGGAAATCACAAGCGGGGAGAGTGCTGTCGACCTCAGGTCTTGCTTCTGGGCTTCCCCTAGGCATCTGGATGGCCACCGGGAGAACAGGATGCTAGATTAGGTGGACTTTTGACCCAGTGGTGTAGCGTGGGTTGCTAGTGCCCGGGGCTGTGCGGAGGGAGAGAAACGGATAGAGTACATACATGCAGTCAACTGCCTAACGGAGTCCACATCACCCAGGAGATTGCAGCTACAGAGATGATAAGAGAAGAGTTGTTCTGTTGTCTGGAGAGGTCTCTTCCAGGTTCGCATGGAGAAGCTGTTTTCAACAGAGCCCAGCAAGGGAAGCGTGTGGCTGTATTGAGGCAGCACCGGGTCCTGAAGCTTTGTGCCCCCTAACAATTTTGCACCCGGGGCAACCATCCCCATGTTACTGCTTTGACCTCACCCAGTAGGCTAGATTTAGGAGTATTAGCATGGAAATGGTAATAATGACCGTAAAAAATCCATTTGGACCAGGAAGATTCTTAATTCTGGCAGGTTAAATTGGAATCCCCACCACTTTAGGAGACCATTAGCTGTTACTGGCTACTTTATTTTTAAGCAACAAGGAATTTTTCCAATTCTAAAAACAGTCCCTTGGTCTTCAAACAGAAGTTGTAGTGTCACAGAATTTAAAAAGCAGTGGAAGGTGATGGACTTATTGGAGGTTTTTAAGCAGAGGTTGGATGGCCACCTGTCATGGATGCTTAGCCGAGGTTCCTGCATCGCAGGGGGTTGGACTAGATGACCCTTGGGGGTCCCTTCCAACTCTACAATTCTATGATTCCATGAAAGTGGGGCAGTACGCTCAATGCTCCTTCTGTGACTGCAGCTCTGGAGATGGACCAGTTAGCAGAGGGCAGTTAGGGTTGCTCAAGGGCATCTAGAACTCCTTGCAACAGATCTGTTTATTTCATGTATTTATTTATTAAATCTATATCCTGACCCTCCTCCCAAAGGGACCAGGGTGGCAAATGTGCAATTGATAAAACAGTTTAGACATCTAGGGAAAGATGTTCAAACCACTTTGCATCTGCCATGTGGCTACCCTCCAAGAGCTAAGTTTAAAAACATATCCTAATGAAATTATGGGCCATGTAATAGTCTGTGTCTTGGCCCAAGGCCCACAAAAGAATTATTTCATAGTAGGCAAAGACATATCCGTTGAGATGGAGGATCTGTTTACAGTCACAATAGGTGTGAAACGCAATTTTGGAGTGTGTGTATTTTTAAAAAGCGGAGTGGAGACTCTTCTGTTTCCTTATTTGGTAAGAAGGTAGTTAGTTATACAGTGAATAATTCTCAAATGCATGTTAATACCCAACAGGCTGTGAACAGGCCCTTTCTGAACCATTAACTCTGCTGGAATAGAATGGATTTTGGATTTTTAGAGTGGCTTTTCTCCCTGAAATTAGCCTCCATACCTAAGGAATGGAAACTAACCAATGTAACTCCAATTATTAAAAAAAAGATCTGGGGTGGTGACCCTGGATCACTAAGGCTGGTTGGCTTAGTGTCTGTCCCAGAAAAATTGATGGAAAGTATTGTTAGAGATAAAATAACTAAGCATGCAGAGGAACAAGCCTTGCTGTAGCAGTTAGCATGGCTTCTGTAAGGGCAAGCGCTGCTTCACAAACCTATTTGAGTTCTTAGGGTGTCAACAAGCATATAAACAGAAGCAATCCTGCTGTCAGAGTGTACTTGAACTTTTGAAAAGCGTTTGACAAGGTACCTCACCAAACACTTCTGAGTAATCTTAGCAGCCATGGAATAAGAGGAGAGGTCCTCTAGTGGATCAGGAATGGGTTAAGTAGCCGGAAGCAGATAGGAATAAGCGGACTGTTCTCCAAACTGAGAGCTGTAGAAAACTGGAGACTCCCAAGATTATTGAGACCCGTGTTTTTTAACTTGTTCATACAGCATCTAGAGTTAGGGGTGAGCAATGGGGTGGACAGGTTTGCGGATGGTAATAAATGTTGTGGAAATTCAGCTCAATATTGATCCAACGTATAGTTAGCAGAGTAAAAACTTAAACATGTTGCAGGATTCCCCCAAAAATAGACCAGAGACTATTGTATTTCATCCACTAGAGCTTTACTGATACTGAAGGCAAATGAGCAGAACGGTCACAAATCCAAAACATTCAGGATTGGCACTGTCCACAAGAAATCCAGTTGCAGCAGACTTATCTTAAACTTACAATAACTAAGACTAAACTTTAACACTATACAGTACAGTCATACCTCGGGTTGCGATCGCGGCGGGTTGTGCATTTTCAGGTTACAGACATGCCAAACCCGGAAGTACCGGAACTGGTTACTTCCGGGTTTCGGTGCTCGCGCATGCACAGAAGCGCTAAAATCACACTTTGCGCGTGCGCAGAAGCACCGAATTGCGTCACGTGCAGGCGCAGACGCAGCGCTGCAGGTTACGGACGCTGCGGGTTGCGAACATGCCTCCCGCACGGATCACGTTCGCAACCCGAGCGTCCACTGTATACAGAACACCACACCAGAAGGAAGAGAGACAGAAAGAGAAAGTGAAACCCAGGCTCCTTCTGGCCTCTTATTATAGTCAGCATGACCTTGACGGAAAGAGATAACAGAATCAGTTTAAGCCAGCTGTACTCAGCTTCTCTGAAGGAACAACCCAAACATCAGAAACCTTCTGCTTGCTTCTTTCACACAGAGAAGCTTCCAGAACCCTCTTGAATTAATTAGAATATAGGAAAGATCTCTACACATCAGATTGATGCTTTCTGTACCAAGAAATGCAAACTGACAATAAATTGTTCAAGGTTGCTAAAACAAAAGGAGATTGTGAAAAAGAACCTCTCCAAATGGAGAGAATGGGCGCTAAAATGACAAATGGAATTCAGTTCAAGCAACTACAAAGTGATACCAAGTGATGTCAAGGCTTTTTTTGTTGTTGTTGCACTTTTCAGGTGCAAAAATAGGATAAAATTGCAATAGGTCAAGATTGTGTCTGTACTATGTATAGGGCCGGCTTTAGGTTTGATGAGGCCCTAAGCTACTGAAGGTAATGGGGCCCTTTATTTGTCCAGCTGTCCTTTGTCAACAACAAATTGCCACTGTTTTTTGTCTTGAATATATGCCATATGGTAATTTATGGACCTAATAGGTATCTAAAGCCATTTGCACATAACAAAATATGTATTTTATCAAAGTAATTGTTATATTTTGGAAATGTGCATCCAGTTTTTTTCCTTTAATTTTTTTGGGGGCCCCCAAAGAGAGTGGGGTCCTAAGCTATAGCTTGTTTAGCTTATACGTAAATCCGGCACTGACTATGTGTGTGTGTTGGGGGTGGGGAGGTACTCCGTCTCCACTGATTCTAGAATGAAATGCCGTGTGTCCACAGCGCACGAGTCTGCAACTCTTTCATTTTGCAGAAACTGCCTTTGCAAAGCTGCCCTGGACCCAGCGATACTGAAGGTCTCCTTTGCATAACTGGGGGTCCATGAGAAGACCCTACAAGTGGATGTTCCCAAATGCCGACAAGCAGTTTTCTGCACGCCCTGGGAGCTCGCTTGCTCAGCCACTGACCACCCTGAGCGTTGGCACGCGTGCGCTGCCTATGGAGAGGGGAGGGATGACTTATGGGCGGCGGGTGGGGAGGTTAGTCTGTCCTGCCCTCTCCATGGATAATTGTTGGGAAACGAACGACCTGTCTCCCTCCGGTAAATGAATCACCCCCAAGCTGTTAGGATAAATTGTGTCTGGGTCCCCCTCCAACAGCCGCTCAGCTGCTGCTGTAAATCAACCACTGGCCGCTCTAAAGTGGGGGGAGGAAAATGCCGGCGTCTAATCGAGATTTATGGGGCAGTAAACTGGGCCTGCTGCTTTCAGATCCATAGTGGGCTTCCCCCTTGTGAGAGGCGTTTGGCGGCTCCTCTCTGTCAACTTGGACTTCCTCAGAATCTAAAGAATGCAAGAATGGTGTTTCCTGCTTGGCAGGGGGTTGGACTGGATGGCCCTTGTGGTCTCTTCCAACTCTATGATTCTATGATTCTAAGAAGATCTGATCTGCTTCCTTATCCAGCTCTGTCCCGCCCACAGGGCGCTATCGTGGGCCCCAACAGAACCCTCGCCATTGGTTTTTTCGTGTGCCACTCTCCCCCGGCTAGTCCTGCTCAACGCAGCTCATGGCAACACCAGTAAAATTGAAATTAAATGAAGCCCAGTTCCCAATTTTGGGAATTATAGGGACAGAACTACCGAAACTGTATAGAAACTTATTCATATGTGCTACTACAGCAGCAAGAATGTTACTCGTCCAAAAATAGAAAGAAATAGAAGTCCCAGCAAAGGAAGAATGGATGTAGAAATGGCGAAACTTACCGGAAGAATAAGAAATAAGATAAATCAAGATAACAATTTTTTTTATTAAAAAAATAAAAGAATGGAAATGGTTTATTGAATATTTACAGAAAAATTGTAAACAGATAAGAACATCGGCAGGATTATTGTAATAACCTGCAGTTTTGTAAGAGTATATACTTAAAGTAGACGAATAAATGAGCAAATTACAGTAAGTTAATTTGGATATGCAGAAGATATTAAAAATACATTTAAGGAACCACAGAAAGAGGGGGAAGGAAGTCCAAGTTTGGAAATGTTAAAATGATTGTAAAATTAGTGAAATGTATAAACCTGAAAAGCATAAATATTTTTTTAAAAAGAGCACAGCAAAAAATAATAATTAATTGAAGCACCATTTCAAGACAGCTCCCTGAAAATTGCAAGGTATTGACAACTTTTAAACTAAGCCGTCATACGTTTATTAATAGGCCAGTCCAATAAATATGCATGCAAACTATTCACTAATGATTCATACTGAGAGATATAAAAAAAAGGCAGAAGCCAAATACACCAGCAGAAATGGCATATCTTATCCCAAACTAAATGTTGCTCACAGCAGCAACACCTAAGCAAGTCAACCTGCCTCCCAGGCCAGGTGAAATAGACTAGATCAGGGGTGTCAAACTCAAATTCATCGGGGGCCGCATCAGCAGTTTGGTCACCCTCAAAGGGCCGGTGACCCTCAAAGGGCCGCCCTCCCCCTCTCCACTGTGTGGAAAAAATATTTTTTTCTGGTTTTCCTCCTCTAAAAGGCTGGGAGGGAGGGAGGGAAGAGAGAGAGAAGGAAGGAAGGAAAGAAGGAAAGAAAGAAAGAAGGGGTGAGAAAGAGAGATGGATGGATGGATGGAAGGAAGGAAGGAAGGAAGGAAGGAAGGAAGGAAGGAAAGAAAGAAAGAAAGAAAGAAAGAAAGAAAAATAAAGGGTGAGAGAGAGAGAGAGAGAGAGAGAGAGTGAAGGAAGGAAGGGAGGGAGGGAGGGAGGGAGGGAGGGAGGAGGAAGGAAGGAAAGAAGGAAGGAAGGAAAGAAGGAAGGAAGGAAAGAAAGAAAGGAATGATAGAGGGGGGAAGGAAGGAAAGGGTGAGAGAGGGGGGAAGGAAGGGGTGAGAGAGAGTGAAAGAAAGAGGGAGAGGGAAGGAAGGAAGGGGTGAAAGAGAGAGAGAGGGGAGGGAGGAAGGAGGGAGGGAGGGGTAAAAGGGAATGAGACAGAGAGAGAGAGAAGGAAGGAAGGAAGGAGTGAAAGAGAGAGAGGAGAGAGGGAAGATGCTGCTTGCTTCTCCACCCCCCCACCCGAAAAAGAAGGCTTTTGCGAGGGGGGCGGCCGGGAGGAGCAAGAAACGTCTCCTCCGCTGTAGCAGAGGGCATGTTGCTTGCTTCTCCACCCCCCCACCCGCAAAAGAAGGCTTTTGCGGGGGGGGGGGCGGCCGGGAGGAGCAAGAAACGTCTCCGCTGTAGTGGAGGAGATGCTGCTCATTCTCCCCCCCCTCCACCGCTGCCTGCTGTTCGCAGGGATTGGCGCAGCGCGGGGGTGGTGGTGGGATCGGCAGGCTGGTGCGGGGGGCTTCCCTGACACGGCAGAAAGCCGCGTGGGGCACCCCCGAGGTGGCAAAAAGCCGCACTGGGCCAAAACGGCCCGAAAATCAAAAGCCTTGCCGGGCTCACCCGGCAAGGAAAAAATGGTGCGGGGGGCTTCCCCGACGCGGCAGAAAGCCGCGCGGGGCACCCCCGAGGCGGCAAAAAGCCGCGCTGGGCCAAAACGGCCCGGGAAAAAAAAACCTCTGCTCCCTTCCTCTCGCGCGCAGCTGACCTTCGCCGCCCACCGCCAATCAGCGCACGCTCACAGGCCACATGACGAGGTCTCGCGGGCCGCATTTGGCCCGCGGGCCTTGTCCTTGACACCTGTGGACTAGATGGAGGAGAAGGGAAACAGGTCTTGCAAGGAGACAGTTAAATCATCAAAGGGTCATAAACACTGCACATCTTTTAATACGATATATGCCTGGGAACCTCCAGCCTCTGGACCCAACCGGTATATGATGCCAGGGGTGAGACAGGTGGCTACAAAGAAGCAATCAGAATCCTTAAAGGGCACCCCCAAATGGTACCTTGGCAAGAGGGGCTTCCCATCACTGCTAGATCTGCTTAGTAAAGCTTTGACTATGGTATTTGACCTTGGGATCCGACTGGAGCTCCGGAACAGATCCTGTCCGCAACCGGAGGTACCACTGTATCTATATCCATATAGATAACAGCAGGCAGGTGTGGAGGACTCCCTGGTCCTGAATGGGGCAACTGTGCCCCTGAAGGACCAGGTGCACAGCCTGGGAGTCATTTTGGACTCACAGCTGTCCATGGAGGCGCAGGTTAATTCTGTGTCCAGGGCGGCTGTCTACCAGCTCCATCTGGTACGCAGGCTGAGACCCTACCTGCCCGCGGACTGTCTCGCCAGAGTGGTGCATGCTCTGGTTATCTCCCGCTTGGACTACTGCAATGCGCTCTACGTGGGGCTACCTTTGAAGGGACCCGGAAACTGCAACTAATCCAGAATGCGGCAGCTAGACTGGTGACTGGGAGCGGCCGCCAAGACCACATAACACCGGTCTTGAAAGACCTACGTTGGCTCCCAGTATGTTTCCGAGCACAATTCAAAGTGTTTAAAGCCCTAAACGGCCTTGGCCCACTATGAAGGAGCGTCTCCACCCCCATCTTTCTGCCCGGACACTGAGGTCCAGCGCCGAGGGGCCTTCTGGTGGTTCCCTCACAGCGCAAAGCGAAGTTACAGGGAACCAGGCAGAGGGCCTTCTTGGTGGTGACGCCCGCCCTGTGGAACGCTCTCCGATCAGATGTCAAGGAAATAAACAACTATCTGACGTTTAGAAGAGATCTGAAGGCAGTCCTGTTTAGGGAAGTTTTTAATGAAGTTTTAATGTTTTAATGTATTTTTAATCTTTTGTTGGAAGCCGCCCAGAGTGGCCGGGGAAACCCAGCCAGGTGGTCGGGGTATAAATAAATTATTTATTATTATTATTATTATTATTATTATTCATTTAATAGAATCATATAATTGTAGAGATGCAAGGGGCCCTGAGGATCATCTCGTCCAACCCTCTGTAACGCAGGAATATGCAGCTGTCCCATGCAGGGAATGAGCCTGCAACCTGGAGCTTCATGTTATGCAATATTCATATATGCAATAGTGCAGGCCCAGAGAGAGCCATTAATTGCCAAGGGCGCAAGGGGCGGGGGGCGGGCGGGTTTTCACTGATATTGCTCTTGGCCAAGGGTTCAAGGGAGTCTAGGTACATCTCTGGCAACAGCTTACTGGGATTTCAGGCAGAGTTCTTCCCCATCCCTAACAGGAAATGTCAGGAACTGAGCATGCAACCTTCTTGATGTAAGGTACTGCGGAGATGTTGCCTTTTTGGTACATCCAAAACTAAGGCTGTGCCCACTTAAGTAAAAAAAAGATAAAGGACCCCTGGACGATTAAGTCCAGTCGCAGACGACTCTGGGGTTGCGGCGCTCATCTCGCTTTCAGGCCGAGGGAGCCAGCGTTTGTCCACAGACAGCTTTCTGGTTCATGTGGCCAGCATGACTAAACCGCTTCTGGCACAATGGGACACTGTGACGGAAACCAGAGTGCACAGAAACGCTGTCTATCTTCCCGCTGCAGCGGTACCTATTTATCTACTTGCACTTTGACATGCTTTCGAACTGCTAGGTTGGCAGGAGCTGGGACAGAGCAACGGGAGCTCACCCTGTCGCGGGGATTCGAACCACCAACCTTCTGATCGGCAAGCCCTAGGCTCAGTGGTTTAGACCACAGCGCCACCCGTGTCCCTTGCCCACTTACCTGGGAATAAACCCCCTTGAGCTGAACAGGACTTGCTTCTGAGCAAAAGCGGTCAGCAATAGACTGCATTGCTGACAACCTGCTATCTTTCAGTGGGGCCTGCCGCCCGCAGGCTCAAGGATCTAGAAGGTTGTGCAGTGCTTGGGAGATGCGACTGGAGGGCTCACACTTCTTCGCTTGCTGAGCTTGCTCAGCATTTGCGAAGGTTGTCAGAGCAGGTCAAAGATCGAAGCGCTCTGTGAACTGTGTGGGCATGCGGAAGCCTTTTAAAACCAGGGAGTCAAATGGGATGCAGCCTTTGTGATGAAGGAATTAGCCTTGCCTCAGTACATTTCAATTAAGGAAGCTCGCTTATATTAGATGCCAATTAACTAACCCTCCACCCTTAACAGATACGGCATTAGAAAACTGCCAAGTTGAAGCTCATCCCCACCCCCTTTCCTAGTCCTTGTCTTGAAATCCTTTTCAAATAAGGGAAAATCACAAACCTGTTGTCTGGGCACTGCTGTGTTGGCAGAGTAGCTAAATTGCAGCCAGGAAGCCAAATTCTGTGCAATGCTGACTCTTTTATTGAAATTATAACAATGTCCAAATACTTGTTAAAATATCCAAAAGTCTTTATTTACTAAAGAAGAATATATGCAAAGTATTTACATGCTTATCCAAGCATGGGCTTAGTTTTTCTTAGTTGAAGATGACAGCTTCTTCCTTAAACATTCAAACGAACGGTGTCTTTCTTTTTCCAGTACTTCCACTCAGCCTTTTGCATATTACCCAGCCAGGCCACGCAGTTCCTTCTAACAGGTTTCCACTTTCTCATTCCAGCAGACTTCTTCCAGCACAACCGAACGCCTTCCTCTGCCCCAGCTGCAACAAAACTTGTCTCTCCCATATCCGTCTCTACAGTCACAGCAGCTGCTGTAACTCTCCAACGGTTTGACTTTACTCCCGAAGGCGCACTCCCCCCTTGTCTCTCAAGGCAGATGGATGCCAAGAACAACAACTAATTTTCTATCCTGCTTTTCAGCCAATTATTGTCTCCTAAAGCAGCCCATAGGGACGTGGGTGGCGCTGTGGGTTAAACCACAGAGCCTAGGGCTTGCTGATCAGAAGGTCTGCGGTTTGAATCCCCGCGACGGGGTGAGCTCCCGTTGCTCTGTCCCAGCTCCTGCCCACCTAGCAGTTCGAAAGCACGTCAAAGTGCAAGTAGATAAATAGGTACCACTCCAGCGGGAAGGTAAACGGCGTTTCCGTGTGCTGCTCCGGTTCGCCAGAAGCGGCTTAGTCATGCTGGCCACATGACCCAGAAGCTGTACGCCGGCTCCCTTGGCCAGTTAAGCGAGATGAGCGCCGCAACCCCAGAGTCATCCACGACTGGACCTAATGGTCAGGGGTCCCTTTACCTTTAAAGCAGCCCATGTTAACGTCAATAAGGAAAGAGAGACTACCTCTGTCTGGAGGTTTTAAGTGGCTTTCATTTTTGCATCTTTCAGGGTGTTGTTATTGTTAAACCTTTTATGTTGCAAAGCACACTGAGAACAATTGAAAGGCAGTCTATAAATAGCCCCAAGAAATAAAGCAGAAAGGCAATTATGGTTTTCCCAGGGTAGCATCTTTAGGTCCCAGGAGAAACTTGGACATAAACATCCGTCTGTTCCCACCCACCAACCTACCGCATCTGTGAATGAAGTCCACAGAGTGATAAGTGAGCTGGGGAGCAAATCATGATCCTTTTAATCTGCCAGGAGGTGGCATGAGCTGTATTCTGCTTGGGTCTCCCCCCCCTCCCCGCACCATTCACTAGCATCAGCTTAATTAACAAGGCAAAAACAAAGGGCCTTTGAGGGAATCTTAATTATATTATCCATCTAGCTCCAAATGACAACTGGTCCATTCAAGGCACTGTTTTTAGTTCATTAGCAATGAGCAGAGATTGATCGGAGGACCAGAAATGTCAGTAAAATATATTTGAACTTCAGGTCTATTTACCTGCCGCTGCTGCATATCAGCCTGAGAGGCTGCCTGCCCCACAATATGGGTTGTGTTGTGAGTTTGGCAGTCATGATCGCTGGATCTAGGCAGCTGAGGAGTGGCCAGGGACTTGGACAAAAGAGCCTTAATGCGCCTTAATGATGTGGGAATGTTTTCCTGATGGCCTAGAAATCTCTCTTTGGAATGTGACACCCTGCAGGGCTAAGGGGATAAGGAAAGCAGAGGGAGAGTTTGGCGCTTCCCCAAATCTGGATCCTTGGGTTAACAAGATTCGCTGCCTGCTGTAAGAATCTCTTTGCTTTCAATGTGCTCTGCTTGGAAAGGGGTAAATAAAAGAAATGTTGCAACGGTTTTCATTAACTCCATGGTTTCTCTGTGAAAAAGCAAACTCAGTCATGCAGCATTGATGCTTGAACTTCTTACTGCTGGGGGAAGTGAGGAACATCAAACAAGGGGGCACGACAAATTTATATAGAAAAAGGCTATCCATGGCTACTAGTCATGATGGATGTACCGGTATATAATCTGCTGGAGAACAGCAACAAGTGTCCTGGATTGGCTGGCTGCTTCTTTTTCTTCTGCGCTCACTCGTAGCAGAGTAAGATTGTCTTCCATAAACACAGTTTTAACAGTGAGTCCGTTAGTGACTCTGGAGACCAATTCTGGATCCACAAGTCCTTTCACAGTGGGGACATAGGTTTTCAATAGGGAGTTGATCACGGTGTGGATTTGCCAAGCGTGCCTTCCTCTTAGCGTGTTTCTCCCTTTAGTCCAAGTTTGAGCATCTTCAAAACCCACGACACCTTTGGTAAGGGCTGTTCTCCAATTGGAGTGCTAGCAGGTCAGTGTTTCCCAGTTGTGGGTGTTTATACTACTTTTTTAACCCCTTCCTTCCCCAGCTGCTGCCTTCACAAAGACTACTGGCGCCACACAACAATTAAGCTAAGCATTTCCAATTCCACAAATCCCAGGCAACACATTTTGAGGCCTCTTCTAGCATCGCCGTAGCTGCTAAGGTAGTCATTGAGTCTATCATTACCTTAGCAGCTAAGGAATTGCTAGATCAAATGACTCCCTAAATGACTAAGGTGACGTTAGAAGGAGAGACTTCAAAATACGTTGCCTAGGATTTGTGGGGGGGGGGTTGAATTGTGTGCTTCTGGAGTGTGTGTGCTTTAATTCTTTGGTTGGTTCAAGCCACCAGTCCTCATGGAATAAACTTGTGTTTCTGGCTTGCTCAGCACTGTACTATCAACGCTCTGCACTAAACAGTGTTGTGTGTTTGGGGGCGTAGGCTGCATGACTCCTGAGTCCCTTGTAGTTCCTGGGGTCCTGGATCCAGCAAGGGTTAAAATCTAATGGAGGATCCCATTGTTGAACTAGCCAGGCAAGAGTTGTAGTTACCCCCTAAGGGGGATGCTGTGTAGGGTGGGCCTCCTCCCTCACCTGTCTGGTAGTGAACAAGACAAAAGCTAGAGTTGTGTGAATGCAGCTAGAAGCAGGTAGAAGTCAGAGAGAGAGAGGGGGGGAGAGAGAGAGAGGGAGAGAGGGAGAAAGGGAGAGAGGGAGAGAGGGAGAGAGGGAGAGAGAGAGAGAGAGAGAGAGAGAGAGAGAGAGCCATGCTTGATTTCTGCTTGATTCCAAGGCTGCAACTATGGGAGAAGCAAGACCTTCTGGGGTGTTAGTGCTGTGAGCCCCTCCATCGCAGGCTCAGGTTGTATATTTGTTGTTGTTTAGTCGTTTAGTCGTGTCCAACTCTTCGTGACCCCATGGACCAGAGCACGCCAGGCACTCCTGTCTTCCACTGCCTCCCGCAGTTTGGTCAGACTCATGTTGGTGGCTTCGAGAACACTGTCCAACCATCTCGTCCTCTGTCGTCCCCTTCTCCTTGTGCCCTCCATCTTTCCCAACATCAGGGTCTTTTCCAGGGAGCCTTCTCTTCTCATGAGGTGGCCAAAGTACTGGAGCCTCAGCTTCAGGATCTGTCCTTCCAGTGAGCACTCCGGGCTGATTTCCTTCAGAATGGATAGGTTTGATCTTCTTGCAGTCCATGGGACTCTCAAGAGTCGCCTCCAGCACCATAATTCAAAAGCATCAATTCTTTGGCGATCAGCCTTCTCAGATTGTATATATGTGCAAATAAACCATATATCCTAAAGACACCACAGTCCCTCACTGTCCCTCATCCCAAGAAAACCGAATCCTGGGTAAATGCCTGGAACCTCTGGAATCTTGCACTGCTCGGAGATTGGGGGGTGGCGTGCAACACGGCTAAAGACCAGATGCTTCTGCCACTAAACACTGGATGGTAAATGCATTGTTTGCCTGTTGAACCTTTCCCTGCAACAGGGAGAAAAGAAATCTGTAGGGTTGTAAGTGCAATTCTGTCTTTGGAGGAGATGATCTTTCACAAGTGTTTTGCTCCCAACAGTTACCTGTCTGCTAGAGACACATAGATGCTTGGGTTAAGAGGCCTACAGCGTTCCATTATTTGATAATAGTGATGTTGTCGATATTCAGAAAGTATTCGTTTCCCCCTCACCTTCCCATTATCTTCTTCCATTATTTCTTGTTTTCGGTTTCTGCATTGGGAGTAGAGTGAAGTGGGGGGGGGGAAAGCCTATTATTATTAGTAGTAGTAGTAGTAGTAGTAGTAGTAGTAGTATAAGGATGGAGAGCTCTGAAAAGCAGAAGGGGGTTTGCTTTCCCCCTCCCCACGCAGATGGTAGATCTTCAATCTCTGGCAGATGCGTCTTGTATATTTGAGAGCTCATGGGGGGAAACACAAAACCTCAAAAATTTATTTGCTGGGAAATTGTTACAAGGTGCCAGGGAACATCTCCCACGTTTTAACAAGCTTCCATTCAGCGCATATGCTTGCCCTACAGTCAGCTGGCAAAAGCCACGGTTCTTTAAGTTTGAATTTCTTGCTGATCTGAACTTAGAATAAGGTGCGTTATACACAATTATGATTAAGAAGAAGACGGTTAATTGACTGTGGTGAATTGGTTAATTTTAGAATGCAATCCCACATCCTTTTACGTGGGAGTAAATCCCACTGAACTCAGTAGGTTAACTTCTGAGAACATATGTGTAGGACTGCACAGTTAGTCCACTCAAAAGGAGTCTCCAATTAATCAGAGAAAGATGCTTAAACAAGAGCGTCTAAAAACCATTTCTCCACTGCTATCACACAGGAACAAGATGCATCTTCTGAGACGGTGTCATTGCTACAACCCAGGTGTTCTTCAGTCTGAAAACAAAGGAGGTAATGCTTCTTGCTTCAAGACAATTGCTTTTACCCGTGTGCCAATTTGTGCAAATTGCATCAATAGTTTAATTGAATCATCAGCTAAGATTTCTTTAACTGAGTGCCAGCCACTATAAAAACGTCTGGAACAGGAGTACTGCTAATATCAAGTGGGAACTGCAACAAAATGTTGCAGGGTGGAGTGCTCCTGTTCTAGCCAGCTAGGCACTCCTTCAGGTTAGAATCATAGAATCGTAGAGTTGGAAGGGATCCCGAGGGTCATCTAGTCCAACCCCCTGCAATGCAGGAATCTCAACTAAAGCATCCACGACAGATACTCCATGCTATCACCTGCTTCTTCTGTGCCCATTGAGTTCTCTCAGTTCCCTGGTTCTCTCAGATTCTCATGGTTCCAATCATAAATTCAGTTCTCCACATTTTGTGGCAATTTGCCTTTTTAAAAAAAATCCAAACGAAAAATCCATGAGCATTTTCGTTTGAGTTTCTCCTAATAAACACATTTGATATGCGGTTTTGACTAATGTACACATTTTTGCAAGCTATTTCCCCTGACATAATGCTCTTTTGTATGTTATTCTCACTAACATCTTCGTTGTTAAGCACACTTTCTCCAAGCTGAAGAACTGCATTGCAAAATTCGGATACGTGCAGATTCGAAAGGACAGCTGTGTTTAAGTTCACATTGTTCCTGAATTTGAAAGATTCGGCTTTGAATGCATCCTGAATTCCTCCTCCGTCCCTACTGACTGCCGCCACTATCCTGCACCCATCCCATAATTTGCCCTTTACCGTTCTCGTAATTACCTGCTCAAATTGCCTGTGCGTTTGGGCCCAATAGCCTTGCAAATTGGAAAGCCTTGCGTAGGCTGCTTTTAAACGCCCTCCTCTGCCGCAGGAAGCCAGACTCTTAGATATTCCTGGCTGTGTGTGTTGCAGGCGATTACCATAATTTTTAACAGCTACCTGCTATGGGCAGATAGCTGGGAGGATGCAAAGATGCAAAGGCATATCTCTCTTGAGAGCCATTGTGTTGTAGTGGTTAAGAGCGGTGGACTCGTAATCTGGTGAACCGGGTTCGCTTCCCCGCTCCTCCACATGCAGCTGCTGGGTGACCTTGGGCTAGTCACACTTCTCTGAAGTCTCTCAGCCCCACTCACCTCACAGAGTGTTTGTTGTGGGGGAGGAAGGGAAAGGAGAATGCTAGCTGCTTTGAGACTCCTTCAGGTAGTGATAAGGTAAAGGTAAAGGGACCCCTGACCATTTGGTCCAGTCGTGACCGACTCTGGGGTTGCGGCGCTCATCTCACTTTATTGGCCGACAGCTTCCAGGTCATGTGGCCAGCATGACTAAGCCGCTTCTGGCGAACCAGAGCAGCGCACGGAAACACCGTTTACCTTCCCTCCCCGTCACAGGGATTCGAACTGTCAACCTTCTGATCGGCAGGCCCTAGGCTCTGTGGTTTAACCCACAGCGCCACCCACGTAGTGATAAAGCGGGATATCAAATCCAAACTCTTCGTCTCGCAACCTGCTGTGCGTTCTGAAGGCTGAACTTTCTCCTCGTTGTGTTTCTGAAGCTCCAGCTCCCACTCCAACACATGCCCCCCCCCCGGACCTGCCTTACGCTACATTGGTTTTATTTCCGTTCTCGCTTTCTTCTTAAATGGGCCGTTTCTATTGTTGCCTGTTTCTAATCTCCCCTACATCTGAAGCCTATTAATCCGGGTTCATTGTCTGGTGTGTTTGTTTTGGGGAAGGGCCTGGAACTCCACTGGCAGGGGGGCCTTGAGCGACTGGGGAGGCCGCTGGAAGTGGCCAGACACTAACAGCAAGGAAATGGCACGGAGAAATATCCACTAGCAGCAGAAGTAGCAGAGGGGCTTAAGGAGCAAAAGGCACACAGAGAGAGATGTTCCGTTTCTTTTATTTTTGCAAGGCAAATGGAAGAAACGGGTCTTGAAGTCCTTGGAGCTGCAAGGACTTCAGAGGCCGCAACAGGACAGGATCGGTCTGAATCGCTCCCTTCCAGGACCACCCAAATCCGTTTCCAGTTGCTCCACAGGGCCCTCTGGTGGCAGGAAAGGGATGTTCAACTGAAAAGTGCTTTTAAGAAATATTTTTAAAGTTTCCCGTCCTGATCTTACTTAGGGCTATTCCAGATGACCAGTTTATGGAGCATTCATTGTATTTTGCTTACCCAGAGCTTTGAGGATGTCTTTGTTGAGCATATGTTCTGATTTTGGGTGTTTTTTTGGGGGGGGGGGGTTGTTATACGACAATCTTGATTGGTTTGTTTGGTGGTTATACGTATTCCCATTAATCAGCAATTTATCCCACACCTTTAAATGCACTTTCCCATCAGTTTCCTAACCACAATAAGTCCACTTTTTTGCCAATTAATTTTTATTGGTTTTCCAAATTTATTACAAATCATTGCCCGATTAAAATTAATCCTATATGATTTCCCCCCCCAAAAAACTGGTTTCCCACTCTCGTTCTTCGATAAGTCCATGATGTTTTCCCGTTGCTGCATATGTTACAAATTAATCTCTGATTGACATCCAGGTTTGTTTTTTTTAAACCAATATTCTTGACTATCATTTGCTGTTTTAAAAAGTCCACATTTTTAAAGTGAAAATATGAATAAAAGAAAATTTAAAAAGAAAACAAAAGAAAATAAAGAGGAAAAATAACCAATACAAGTCTTCAAACATTATATAAATACATAAGTGATACAATTAATCCAGTAAATGACATTATACTTTTCCTGAATGGATTCCAAATAGCATCGTATTTATCCATACACAATCTGTGTCTAAAAGCGATCCATTCATACGTTGCTAGAGTTGCCATATCTTCTGAATGAAGGAAGCCATGGTATTATCTTTCCAATGAATTAATATCAGTTTTTAGCAGAAGTAAGGGCGTGGAGGGACGCAGGTGGCGCTGTGGGTTAAACCACAGAGCCTAGGGCTTGCCGATCAGAAGGTCGGCGGTTCGAATCCCATGATGGGGTGAGCTCTCATTGCTCGGTCCCTGCTCCTGCCAACCTAGCAGTTTGAAAGTACGTCAAAGTGCAAGTAGATAAATAGGTACGCACCCATTTTAGACCCACTAAGCTCAAGGTTAACAAAGTCATGCACAAAGTCACAAACTGAGTGTTTGTTGTGGGGGAGGAAGGGAAAGGAGAATGTGAGCCACTTGGAGACTCCTTCGGGTAGTGATAAAGCGGGATATTGAATCCAAACTCCTCTTCTTCTATTCAACACAAAAAACAGTGCCAATTTGTTGTTGACAAAGGACAGCTGGACATATAAAGGGCGCCATTATCTTCAGTAGCTTAGGGCCTCATCAAACCTAAATCCAGCCCTGGGTGGTGGGCTTGCTCCACAAAAGCACCAACTCAACTTTAAGTGTGGAACCCAAATTTGGGTTTGAATTCCACCTGGCATGTGATTGAACCCTGCCTGACAGTTGTGAGCCTTGAGCTCATTGAACTCTGATGTTCTCTCTTTTGTTCTCGTTCTCTCTCTCTCCTCTCTCTCTCTCTTCCTGCTACCCTCTTTTCCCACTTTGAACACTGTCAGGTGTGTGGCATCAGCCTGTTACTGTTTTAGGCCAACCGCCCATTGAGAGGAGACATCTGTGTGCGCGGAAATCCAGGCTGCAAGAGAAAAACAACTCAAAAGGGCTTGGGGAAATCAAAGGGCCTCTAGATGGCATCAGAGCCGTTTCCATCGCTTCCCTCACCCTAATGACAGCATGGAAGAGGGAGAAAATAAAAGGCCATCTAGTCCAGTGATGGCTAACCTTGACACCCCAGATGTTTTGGAACTACAACTCCCATCATCCCTAGCTAACAGGATCAGTGGTCAGGGATGATGGGAGTTGTAGTCCCAAAACATCTGGAGTGTCAAGGTTAGCCATCACTGATCTAGTCAAACACACACATTATGTGATTATTGAGTTCCTCCCACAAAATACGGATAATCTGGAGGCAACCTGACAAGGAAGAAATTCCCAGAGGGGTAACCGTGCCAGTAATCAAATCAGGGATTTTGTTTGCATACGAAATAGATGCTCTGCCCCCTGAACTACAGCCTTTATGATCCTGCAGTTGTTTCCCCAGAAGTAGTCCCACTCAAGGCATTTACAAATTACTGTTTGCTCTGGTTTCAGTGTGCCCTCACCCCTCTTCCTCTTCTTTTTCGGCGAGTTCAGCACCACACACACATGTGGGAGTGGGAAATATGGATCAATGGATATTCTCAGGGCCAAACTAGCTGAGATTTTGGAGATCTGGGCTTGCATATTTACGTTGATTTTAAAAGCAGCTCTGTATGTTAGCGTGGGGAGCAGAGGGAGGTTGCCCCCACAGTGTGGGGTAGCTGGGCCAGTGTCTTCTTCCTGTGGCATGCCTCAGGGGCCTTCGCTGTCATTGCATGGGTGCAGGAACCCTTCCCTGCAGAGTCCCTCCTTTAAGGAGACACGGGTGGTCTGCTGATGAACTTCAATCCAGAGGCTGTTTCAGATTTCCATGTTTCAACAGAGCTTTGCTGCATGAAACGCTTGCTGAGCTTATTGCTGCCCCAGATCATGCTGGTGTGCGACGGTTAGGGCGTTTTAATTGTTTTAACATTGATTTGCTTCTGTGCTTTAATCCCCCCTAAGCTGCCCCGAAAGCCGCTGCTGGGAGCTGCAAGGCTGGATCTAATGTTATAGAAGCAAATACTGCAAAAGCATGTCTGTGTTATCACACAAACCTCCTGTCCTGAAGGGCATCTGCAAGAAATACGCCCAGTGCTCTCTGACAAGGGTGGTCTGGTCCCAGCCTCACAGGGTGTGCCAGGGAAGCCACCTTGTAATGCCATCCTGACCTGGTACCAGACATGCGAGTCCTTATGAGTAAGCAATCCATGATACTCCTTCACGGCCAGCAGCTGGGGTTAGTTTGGGAGGTCAGAGTATGTAGCCACGAGAGACAGCATGGCACAGTGGTTAGAGCAGGCTTCCTCAACCTCGGCCCTCCAGCTGTTTTGGGACTACAATTCCCATCATCCCTGACCACTGGTCCTGTTAGCTAGGGATGATGGGAGTTGTAGTCCCAAACATCTGGAGGGGTGGAGTTTGCCTATGCCGGGCCTAACCCATCTCACAGGGTTGTTGTGGGGATTAAATGAGGAGGGGTGAACCATGTACCCTGCCTTGAGTTCCTTGGCGAAAATGGTGGGATATAAATGCGCCAATAAGCAAACAAGCACACAAATAAATATTTTTAGCCCAGCCTTGTTCTTTAGAGCTTTGGGGGCGAGGTTACATTATCCCATCGCCTTTTATCCACACAACAAACCTGTGAGGTAGGCTCAGGCAAAGTGATAGTGCCTGGTCCAAGCTACCATAGCACTCTTAATAGTCATGGACCCTGGGCTGTTGCCTGGCTTTGGATCTGCTGGAGAGTGATTCTTACTCTCTTGTAGTAGGATTAGCAGAAAGGCGATTGCTCCGAGCACATTACAAGTTGTTTAGATTGCCATCTGCCCTCATCCGCCTTTAAACAAATGTTCTCCACAAACATACTTAGGCTAGAATAAATCACAGAGACTTGGCTTCGCAAACAAGTGGCTACTTTACTCAGAGTTTCAAGAGTTACAGCAAACAAGGAGAAAAGCTCCCCCCCCCTTGAAGGTGCCCCAGAGAAAAAAAAGTTTGAGAACCACAGCTTTATAGCATCAAAACAAATCTGAAGTTAAATAAAAGAGCTCATGTTATTGAGGGTCTCTTTACTCACTGCTGTTACCATTCTTTCGAGCCATTACGTCTGAATAAACTCATGAGGCTATTTCACACAGAAAGAAACCTGGTCTGCCATTGAGGCAGGGGTAGCCAACCTGGTGCCCTCCAGGATGATTTCAGCTACAACTTCCATCAGCCCCAGCCACAATTGCCAAGGATGCTGGGAGTTTTAGTTGAAAACATCTGGAAGATGTGGTGACATTGGCTACCCCTGGAATAGAGAATTGCAGCCAATAGCTCACCTCCCCAATTGTGATGGCCTGGGATTCAGACTCAGACGCTGAACCTGAGGGATCCCAGCCTGCGCAGGATTCCCTGCCTCCAAAACCAGCAGAGCCGGGGCTGGGGCCTGAGTCTGAAGGGGCCTCACCTGTGCTGGATCCTCAGGTGCAGGCATCGGCTGAGTCTGCTCTGGCTCCTGCTGGGATGGAGGACCCATTGCCTGCAGGTGCTCCACTCCCAGCCCCGTCAGGGGAAGCTGAGGTTGCCTCTGGGTCCGGTAACCCTCCAGCCTTTCCTGAGCTGCAGAGGCTCAGGGCAGAGAGGCGAAGGGAACTGAGTTCCTGCAGGAGGAGTGCTCGCCTCCAAGCCAGGAGAGGCGAGTCACCTGAGGATCGGAGCCACCCTATGCCTCGGGGCAGATAAAAGCCAGCCAGCCCCAGCCCCAGCCCCAGCCCCAAGTTGCAGGAGCAACATCGTAGCTGACTGGTTCCTGCTTGATCCCTGTCCTGCTTTCCTGCCTGAGCTCCTGACCCGCCCGGGTTCCCTGCTTGCCCACCCGTTCCTGACTTCGCCTGACTCCCTGCCCTGTACCCTGCTTCAGTTATTTTGGACTGCCTTTACGTGTACCTCTGACCTTGGACCGGACTTAGACCTCTCCTTTTGGATACCCCACGGGACCAGCACACCAATGAAGGTACACTGCATGGTGTTTGTTTGTTGCATTCACATTTTAAATGTTTACTTAAAACGTAACAAGCAATACGTGAATTGGGCCCAAATGATCCAGTGTGAAAAGTTGCGATGTGGTTGGGAGGCAAATGAAGGACAGATTCTGAACATAATTAGTGTCTTCTAATCTCTTGCCAGGGTTACCTTTCCCACTCACTAAACAGTTTTTGACTTAATTGATTTATTGGCTAATCTTCACAAATTTTAATTGGCTGACAGGCCCAATTATCCATTCCTGAGCCTGAGACACAGGAGGAGCTGTAATCTAAATGAATAAATCTTTGGATAATTGACAGCTTGTTCGCGACAGCATTTGTCTTTATCTTCCTTGTGCAGAGATACACAGGACTGCCTCCCCCCCCAAAAAACCCCCCCATAATCCAAAACTGAAAACAGTAAAGTTTGGATGAAACCACTCTCTGCTTTCTTTATTGTTCAGCCAAGGATTGTCGGCTGAATTTAAAAACATTGACAAAAACAATGTCTATCCTGAACATTCACTTAACAAAAGTGTAGGCGATATTCATGAGGTTTGGTAACTTCTTATTCTCAGAAGAACCCACTGGATGAGAACGAAGGTCCTATGTTCAGCTTGAAGTGCCATATTTTAGAGACCAGCCAGAACTGGTTTGTAGTGGGGTAGCAAAGAGGGCCAGTGGAACGGAAAACAAGACCTGCAAGGGAAGTTTGAAGGAGCAGAATATGCTTAGCCTAGGCAGGGCTCCCCAACCTTGAGTCTCCAGCTGTTTTCGGACTACAGCTCCCATCATCCCTAGCTAGCAGGACCTGTGGTCAGGGATGATGGGAGTTGTAGTCCAAAAACAGCTGGAGACCCAAGTTTGAGAAACCCTGGCCTAGAGAAGAGAAGGCTGTGTGCGGACTGGTATATTTGGCACTCTCCAAATACTTGGTGAGAGCTGGACCATCAAGAAGGCTGATCGCCGAAGAATTGATGCTTTTGAATTATGGTGCTGGAGGAGACTCTGGAGAGTCCCATGGACTGCAAGAAGATCAAACCTATCCATTCTGAAGGAAATCAGCCCTGAGTGCTCACTGGAAGGACAGATCCTGAAGCTGAGGCTCCAATACTTTGGCCACCTCATGAGAAGAGAAGACTCCCTGGAAAAGACCCTGATGTTGGGAAAGATGGAGGGCACAAGGAGAAGGGGACGACAGAGGACGAGATGGTTGGACAGTGTTCTCGAAGCTACCAACATGAGTCTGACCAAACTGCGGGAGGCAGTGGAAGACAGGAGGGCCTGGCGTGCTCTGGTCCATGGGGTCACGAAGAGTCGGACATGACTAAATGACTAAACAACAACAACAAAATACTTGGAGGTCTGTCAGATAGAAGGCCAAGACTTGGAGTCCTCATAACAGCTTCATTGAGGCAAGATCTCTTAGAAAGAGTTGCTGAGACCGCTATGCATGAGCTGCGCTTTATTTCCTTGAGTAAGTTTTTAATTTCACTGGCCTCGGGAGATTTATTATTTCTTGCTGCTGACGTGCACCTGACTCGAGCCTTGGACAGCTGGCCGCCTTCCTCTGCCCTCCGCCCAGGGCCGGATTTAGGTTTGATGAGGATCTAAGCTACTGAAGGTAATGGGGCCCTTTACAATGTCCAGCTGTCCTTTGTCAACAACAAATTGCCGCTATTTTTTGTGTTGAATATATGCTGTGTGGTAATTTAGGGACCTAATAGGTATCTAAAGCCATTTGCACGTGTTGCCATGCAACCAGTCCATGCAGAATGTAAAGGTAAAAGTAAAGGGACCCTTGACCGTTAGGTCCAGTCGCAGACGACTCTGGGGTTGTGGCGCTCATCTCGCTTTATTGGCCGAGGGAGCCAGCGTACAGCTTCCGGGTCATGTGGCCAGCATGACTAAGCTGCTTCTAGAAACCAGAGCAGCACACGGAAACGCCGTTTACCTTCCCACCGGAGCGGTACCTATTTATCTAACTTGCATTTTGACGTGCTTTCGAACTGCTAGGTGGGCAGGAGCAGGGACTGAGCAATGGGAGCTCACCCCGTCGCGGGGATTCAAACCTCCGACCTTCTGATCGGCAAGCCCTAGGCGCTGTGGTTTAACCCACAGCGCCACCCGTGTCCCTCATGCAGAATGTAGGCACCCTATATATAGAAATGAGCAAACCAGTGATATTTTAGGGAGCAGGCTAGCAGGCAGAGCCCATTACTTACGGTACATTATAGGAGCCTACACAACACAAAACACTGTTGTTCAATGTAGGTTTTATTTTATTTGTTTTTTATCTTATATTTTGGAAATGTACATCCAAGTTTTTTGGGGGGGTGCCCAAGTGAGTGGGGCCCTAAGCTATAGCTTGTTTAGCTTATACGTAAATCTGGCACTGCCCAGCTGCAACAAAACATGTCTCTCCTGCGTCTGTCTCTACCGCCCCGTTAGGCGATGCAACCTTCCAACCACTTGACTTCACCCCCAAAAGCGCACTTCTCCATTGTCTCCTGGAACGGACGGATGCCAACGGCCATCACTTTTATGGGGCCGGAATGCAGTTCAACAGTCAGCGCACCCACTTTACACAGGACTCGGGTGGCGTGCAGAGTGTCGGCTTAGCCCTGCTGCCTAAACACCCAGCTCTGTCCTCATTTGGCATCGACGTTATGGGGAATACACCTAAGCGTTCACGCGCAGATGCTACATATTTGCATTGACCTTTGCAGGCACTCTCGGCTGTCAATCAAATCCACCACCTGCTCTTATCAGCTCTCTAGATTCTCTCGCTCGCTGCTGACTCACCTGAGACTCCGTTCTGTTATCGGAAACAAGCTGCTTCACTTCCACAATTTCCCGGCTCCGTGCGTCTCACCGACCTGACCTGTTCTTAACTCTAATCATCCCCGAAGCTGTGAGCACCTCCTTCCCTTCTGGCAAGCGTTTTCGAAGGGGCTAATTGCTGCAAAGAACTCCTCCACATGCTAAAGTCCCGGTTTTACGGTTCTCCTTTATTACCAAGTGGGACGTGCATTTGAGTCCGAGTCCTTGTGATTTGAGATGGTGGAACACAACCGGCTGTTTGCCCTTGTCCTTGTTTGATCTCCAAATGTCTAAGTGTGCATCCTTGCAACCTGGCGAGTACCAGCATCGTAAGAACATGAGAAGCGCTTGCTGGATCAGGGCAATGGCCCAACTGGTCCAGCATCCTCTTCTCACAGGGACCAACCAGATGCCTGTGAGAAATCCCCAAGCAGGATTCGAACACAGGAGCCTCCTCCAGTTCCCAGCAACTGGGACTCTGAAGCATTGCTGTCTCCAACTGCAGAGGCAGAACATAGCCATCACGGCTATCAAATTTGTACCTTTTTAAGGACTTCAGTGGGTGCACCAAACCTGGGTTCCTAGCGTGAAGAGGACCCCCAAAACTGGATTCCCATCACGTTGAACAGTTGCCAGCTTAAAAACACCTTGTTACAGAAGACGTAGTTGTGGGCCTCCAGGTGTTGTTTGATCACAACTCCTGTCATCTCTAACCATTGACCATACTGCTGGGGCTGACGGGAGCTGAAGTCCAATAATATCTGGAGGGCCAGAGGTTCTCCTTCCTAGGCAAACAGTGGCTATGGTTCAGAAGTGTTGTACGTGCGTTTCATGTCTCAGATCACAAACCCAAGGCCTTGTTCTGCAAGACCTCATACCTAAAACCCTGGAAACAGTGTAGAGTTTGAAGATTAATACATTTTTATGGCACCCTTCAAAAAGGATTTATTATTGTGATTTACCGTCTTTCCCCCTTTTTAAGACACCGTCTTATAATTTTTCCCCCTCAAAAAAACACAGGGTGGCTTATTTTCGGGGGATGTCTTATTTTTATTACGTCAGTATGGTACGGTACAGCCTCCCCCTGCACGCTGAGCAGGTGGGGCAGAACTCCGCAAGAGGCGCGTTTCCCCCCGCGCCTCTCGCTAGTTCGCTGGCTCCCTGCGCACGGGGAACAGGTGGGGCAGGAAGAGGCGTCTCCCCCCCCCCTGCGCGCGCCTCTCCCTGTGCGCTAAGCAGGCGGGGCAGAACTCCGCAAGAGGCGCATTTCCCCCCCCCCCCCGTGCCTCTCACTGGTTCGCTGGCTCCCTGCGCACGCAGGAGGGGCTGAGGAGGCGACGGGAACAATGGCGGCACCATGGCTTACTTTTGGGGTACATCTTACTTCTCACAAAGGTAAAAAAACCCTGCCATGGCTTACTTTATGACTATGTATTAAAAAAGGGGAAACAGGGTATATACAAGAAAAATATCACAGAGTAAAAACTGAAAAACAGCAGATAAAAAATAGCACAAATTGCAATCCACTTAGGGTTTAATTTCTTTTCTAAGCCCTAGAGAAACCAAATGGTCTTTGCCTGATGCCCAAAGGGCAGTGTAGGTGTCAGGCAAAGCTCAGCCAGGGCCGACCCACCCATGAGGCAAGGTCAGGTGACAGCCTCGGGCAGCAAGATCCACAGGGGTAGCAGATCCTAATGTAGAGCTTTATTCTCTGCTTGTTCCAGATTTAGATCTTTACTCACCCTTCTTCCCTGGTGGGGGGGGGGGAATGCCATTTTGTGGTTTGCCTCAGGTGGCAAAATGTTTTGGGCTCAGGGGAGTCTTGCAGAGACAGGAGTCTCACCACTGAGGAGGGTTTTCCACCAACCACCTTGGTGAGGTAGTTCTACTTTTGGGGTGGTGCATAAGGTGCCACGCTAAACAGCACCCCTGTCCCCCAACTCAGGCATTGGCTGCAGAGCAGACTGTTAAATGCAAAGCTTGAAAAAATCCCACGAGAGCCAAAGTTATTCTGAGGAAGCATGGTACAGTGGACGCTTGGGTTGTGAACGCGTTCCGTGCGGGAGGCGCGTTCGCAACTCGCAGCGTCCGCAACCCTCGCTGCTGTGTCTGTGCACGCATGTGACGCAATTCGGCGCTTCTGCACATGCGCAAAGCGCAATTTAGCACTTCTGTGCATGCACGAGCGCCGAAACCTGGAGGTAACCCATTCCGTTACTTCTGGGTTCGGCGCGGTACGCAACCCGAAATTGCGCAACCTGAAGCGGCCGTAACCTGCGGTATGACTGTATATGTTTATTCATTTTATTAGAGACAGTAGAAGCACAATCCCACCAGCAACTTATGGTCTTCTCTGGTTAAATCAGGGGTCAGCAACCTTTTTCAGCCGTGGGCCGGTCCACCGTCCCTCAGACCATGTGGTGGGCCGGACTATATTTTTGGGAGGAAAATGAACGAATTCCTATGCCCCACAAATAACCCAGAGACGCATTTTAAATAAAAGCACACCTTCTACTCATGTAAAAACACCAGGCAGGCCCCACAAATAACCCAGAGGTGCATTTTAAATAAAACGACACATTCTACTCATGTAAAAACATGTTGATTCCCGGAATGTCTGCGGGCCGGATTGAGAAGGCGATTGGGCCGCATCTGGCCCACGGGCCTTAGGTTGCCTACCCCTGGGTTAAAGTAAGACTAGACAACAACGGCGGGTGGCGCTGTGGGTTAAACCACAGAGCCTAGGACTTGCCGATCAGAAGGTTGGCGTTTCGAATCCCCGCGACTGGGTGAGCTCCCGTTGCTCAGTCCCTGCTCCTGCCAACCTAGCAGTTCGAAAGCACGTCAAAGTGCAAGTAGATCAATAGGTACCGCTCTGGCGGGAAGGTAAACGGCGTTTCCGTGCGCTGCTCTGGTTTGCCAGAAGCGGCTTAGTCATGGTGGCCACATGACCTGGAAGCTGTACGCCGGCTCCCTCGGCCTATAGAGCGAGATGAGCGCCGCAACCCCAGAGTCGGACACGACTGGACCTAATGGTCAGGGGTACCTTTACCTTTACTAGACAACAACAACCAACAACCCCAATTATCCAAACTCCAACAAATGAACTTTGCTCTTAATTACCTTTTTCTTTTTGGGAACTGAATTGTACACATGGGATTTTGGGGGGCGAGTGGGGAGATGGGACTTCACCTTGCTAGCTTTATATGCTTGTCCTTTCGTAACGCTTTTGAAAATGCAGAAATGAAGATTTAAATAAAACAAGCAAAACCTCAAAACATCCCACAGCCACACTCTTGAAAATGAAAGAAAGAATGTGGACTAAGAGCTTTGCTGCTCCACAGGGAGAAGCTGAATTTTATCTATGAAATCTACGAAGCCAACTGATTCAAACAATCCCATGCTGTGCCGTTGCCATCTGGGGCTCTGGAGACGGCGGTGGATGCATTTTGGAAGAAGGTGAAAAGGCAGCAGAAATGAAATTCATATTTCACAGTCCTTGGTGGCCTGTTTCAGCGGCCCTTTGCCCCACTCCCTTATTATCCCTTTTCCTTTTCAATGAAGCCGAAACTGTTTTCTGCAAAAGGAAGCAGGAGATTTCCTTCCCATCTGGGCAAGGGATGGGTCTTTGAGGCTGGAACAAACTGAAATATGGCAGCAGGCAATTTGAAAAGGATTTGAAGCCTGGGGCTACAGAATCACCTGCTTGGTTCAAATCAATGTGTGAAGTTCACCCACCCTCACTGCTTTTTGGCCTTTGTAAGCCCCTCCCAGGAACCCAGGTGGGTCTGTGGGTTAAACCACTGAGCCTAGGGCTTGTTGATCAGAAGGTCGGCGGTTCGAATCCCTGCGACGGGGTGAGCTCCCGTTGCTCAGTCCCTGCTCCTGCCAACCTAGCAGTTCGAAAGCACGGCAAAGTGCAAGTAGATAAATAGGTACCACTTTGGTGGGAAGGTAAACAGTGTTTCCGTGCGCTGCTCTGGTTCACCAGAAGCGGCTTTGTCATGCTGGCCACATGACCCGGAAGCTGTACGCCGGCTCTCGGCCAATAAAGCGAGATGAGCGCCGCAACCCCAGAGTCAGACACAATTGGACCTAATGGTCAGGGGTCCCTTTACCTTTAAGCCCCTCCCACTTAGGTTTGCCGGGTCAAAACACTGCAGTGATAGAAGCCATAACAGGCAACGTTTGCCTGCTACCCAACCCATGAAGGCACAGAAGCTCCATTAGAACTTAGACTCAGCTTCCTTCCCGCCTAGATGCAGAGTGAGGGTCACGTGACACAAGCAGCATTGCCCTTGCTCTGAACTAGCTATGTTGGCGCTTGACCCTCACAGAGAGCCAGTGTGGTGTAGTGGTTAAGAGCGGTAGACTCGTAATCTGGTGAACCGGGTTCGCGTCTCCGCTCCTCCACATGCAGCTGCTGGGTGACCTTGGGCTAGTCACACTTCTCTGAAGTCTCTCAGCCCCACTCACCTCACAGAGTGTTTGTTGTGGGGGAGGAAGGGAAAGGAGAATGTGAGCCGCTTTGAGACTCCTTAGGGTAGTGATAAAGTGGGATATCAAATCCAAACTCCTCCTCCTCCTCCTCTTCTTCTTCTTCTTCTTCTTCTTCTTCTTTTCTTCTTCTTCTTCTTCTTCTTCTTGGACTGATGTCTGGTTTTGCGCTTGCTCCTGCTTCTACCTTGCCTCCGCTTTTGTTCACCTTTCTCTGTCTGCCACCCCTTTAATTCTCCGCGTTCCTTTCAACTTCCAACCCATCACCAACTTTGCTCCCCATTCTTTAGCCTTAGGAAGACCCCTTAGCGCTGCCGCCATGCCCCACAGTCACAAATAGAAACAGGGAGAAGCTGAGAACTCCATTCTCCGAGGATCGCTGCCCCCTCTCTTCTCTACCCCCCCACCGTTATTAAAGATCGCTAAAGGCTGTCATTCATGCTTCAGTCCCCTATCTTCCGCCGATTTAAAGGTCAAAAATAATGCTTTGTTTTGTTTTAACAGAAGATACACTAGACGAGCAAAAATAAATTCCTATGGCATTATCACAGCGGTTCAATATATACCGCAGCAGGTACAGGGTGTGAATTGAAAAGCTCCACGTTGAATTATGCCATGGTATAGATGCACAGAGGCCACGAGATTCACCACTCAAAGGGCCCAATGCACATGTGATATAATCATAAAATTATAGCGTTGGAAGGGACGACCCCAAGGGTCATCTGGTCCAACCCCCTGGGAAGGGAACTGAGACCTGAACAAGGACAGTGCAATGATGCGCTGAAGATTTAAACAAGACATCACAAAAAGGCAACCTTTGATTTATCCCAAGAACTTGTGAACTTTTAATCCCAGGCAAACTGACACCTTTTCTTTCCCTCTCAGAAACTGGACCGTGAACATTTTTTTTTTAAAAAAATTAAGGTTAACTTTGAAGCTGGAATGTTTTTGAAGGTTCCATGTCACCACACCAGTTCTCCCAAGGGTTGTTGGAGCCTTCGTTGCCACAAGTGCCATAAAATGAATTGTGTCCTCAGTGCGTAGAAACCACGTCAGCTACAAATATGGGTGCTCCTGAGTCACACTCGCATACGGCCCGAAGCCCATAGGCTGGGGGAGATAGAGAACAGTCTCCCAGGCTCTCTCTCTCCCCCCTGGTCAAAACCAAGCATCCTAAACAGCTATCCATTCTCCATTTGCTGCATATCTCCTCCATGGCCTCTCACTATGGCCGGCTGCTGCTATCTTCTCCCAGGTAGCAGGAACAGAAGAGGCGAACGAGACGGAGCTCTGCTCCCATAGAACATCCTACTGCATTAGGAGCCCATTGTTTCCGTGACGCGCCAAAAGAACATTTTTAGGACTGTGGGTTGTGCTTTAGTTACTCCCTGGGGAAGCGCAAACATTTGTCTCATGCATTCTGTGCCACACAATTCTATTATGGGAAGGGAAGCAATTGCACACTCTTCCCTGCTGACTGCCTGGCTGCTGAGGACGAACGATGGGCAGTTCCATGAAATGCAAGTCACCCCCACCAACAAGGCAGAGACTCTGGCCACTTTCATCCCTCCAGAGAGCGTGAGGGGGCAGTCCGAGGGGCCAAACTGGGTGTTGCAGTGGTGCCATGCCCACCAGCTTCCTGACCTCCTTGTTTAAAAATAAATACGGTCAAACCTCGGTTGTCAAACGCAATCCATTCCAGAAGCCCGTTCGGCTTCCAAAATGTTCGGCAACCGAGGCACGGCTTCCGATTGGCTGCAAGAGCTTCCTGCACTCAAGCGGAAGCTGAATGTTGGACGTTCGGCTTCTGAAAAACATTTAAAAAACTGGAGCATTTACGTCCAGGTTTTCAGCGTTCGGGAGCCGAAACGTTCCAAAACGGAGCTGTTTGGGAACCGAGGTTTGACTGTAAATGAAAAGCAGTAAAGGGTGGAGGGTAAGATTGCCATATTCCCAAAAGTGAATATCTGGACAAGGTTTTTGAGCTTTTTTGGGGGGGGCAAAGTTGTTGAGCTTTTTTGAGGGAACATCTCATTTTTGGGCTTTCCTTGGCATTTCTTTTAAAGAGTTAACCTACTTGCCATATGTCAGGTTTTTCCTGAATTCAATAAAACAAAATCCGCCAGGACGCCATCTTGCAAAACCTGGACATATGGCAGCCCTAGAGGAGGATTTCCTATATGAGCAGAGGGAGAACACATGACTGCCCTTCCCCAGCTGCTTTTCTACCCATGGACCATGGGGGAAGGGGCGCCTGTCTTGGGTGGGAAAGCAGTTGCCAGGAAGGGCCGCTTTTGAGCAGAAAGGTGGCTGGAGGGAAAGGGAAAGCTGGAGGGAAAGGGAAAGCTGGAGGGAAAGGGAAAGCAGTCCCCACTGACCCTATTTCTTTGGGTAAACAGGCTGGGCAGGTTTTTACATTTCCCCTAGAGATGGTAGTGGGCGAAAGGAAATGTGTGAATATATTCTGGAGAGGGGAACCTCTCTCCTTTGAGGAATTATACCTGACAAGCAGAGGGTGCTGGCCCGAGGGTATCTGGGAAGCGAGGTCCAGGTCCGGTCTGGGGTTCGAAGAGTCGGCGAGGAGTCAGTCCAGAAGAGTCAAGGCAGGGAACGGAGCAGAGAACCAGGCAAGGTCAGGTATAGGAACCCAGGCAGGATAGGGCAAACAGCAATGTTGCTCCCGCAACCTGGGGCGGGGTCCGGCAGTCTTTTATCTCTGACGAGGTAATGGCCGGTCCCGATCCCCCGATGACTCACCACCCTGTCTTGCCCAAAGGCAAGCACTCCTCCTGCGAGTAGTCAGGTCTCTCCTTCTTTCAGACCTGAGTCTCCGCAGCTCGGGAGACGCCGGTGGGATCCTAGACCCAGGGGCTGCCTCAGCCTCTCCTGACCCAGCACCCGGTAGTGGAGCAGCTGACAGTGATGGCCCAGCTGACGGCAATGAGGCATTCTCCACACCTGGAGCCAGGACAGGCTCAGGCCCCTGACTCGGCTCAGCTGGTGCTTGTTGCAGGGGAACCTGTGCAGACTGGGGCTCCTCAGGATCAGGCCCCAGACTTGGTTCAGACAATGTCTGGGGCAGAGGATCCTGTACAGACTGAGACTCCTCTGGTTCCGAGTCCGAGCCCGAATCCCAGGCCACACAGAGCATGTGCTGAGTAGATCACTTGAACCACCTGCATGAGCTTCTGGTCTGTTTCCAGGCCCAACTCAAAGGGGCAGGTTTCACCTTTAAATGGCTTTGTGGCCAGGCTACCCTTTTCAGCACTCACCTGCTTACTTACCTGTCCCCAGGCATTTTCAGATCATTGATCAGGTGCGCTCATGAAGGTTTTGCAGTGGATGGCTTTGTGCTGTGGTTTGTTTTATTCTGTTTATCTTAACAATTGTTCTTAAGGCTTTTGTGTGTGCGTCAACTGCCCAGAAGGCCCCGTTAATTGGGGACTATATACTAATGATGTAACTAAAATAAGGAAGCTTCTGGCACCAGCTACCTGCTTCAGGGGGCAAGGGAAAGATGTCATCAGACCAGTGGGTCCTGGCATCTACCTGTGGCTGCCAGGTGCCACACCTGACTTCACCAGCAAAGATTTCAACCCAGCCATCAAGGGCAGCCCTGCAGAAACCACATTGCAGTAGTCAAGACCTGAGGTTGCAACGGCGCGAGTACCAGGCAGGAAGGAATAATTAACCAACAACCGAGGCTTCTTTTTCTTCTTTTAATTTCAAAGAACAGTTTCTTTTAATTTTGATATTTGTGTCGAGTACAAAAACCAACCAAATAAACCAAAAAAGCTGTTGTTCTATTCACCTTGGTTCCCCGATTTCCCACCCCCCCGCCCCCAGAAACAAACAAACAAAAAGTAGACACAGATGCTTCCCCTTCCTTCCCCCAGCATGACATTGGAAATATACACAAAATCACATACAGTAGAGAAAGGTCAACTCAGCGGTCTGATCTGCACTACAAACCTAGCTTGGCTCATTTCATTAAGTGCCATGGAGTCTCTTAAACAAAATAAAACAAACCCGGGAATTGTAGTTTGGCAAGGCTCAGTAGGAGCACAGGAGGAGAGCGAGTGGAAGGCTCACCCGACCCCCACTGCTGCATAGGGGGAAAGGCGAGCAGGAGAGGGAAGGCGAGACTGGCAAGGTGCAAATGCGCCGGCAGACATACCGGCTTGGCTCCGCTGGTGTGTGCGCACCATGCTGCCCTTGCTGCCGCTTTGCTCCCTCCCCCAACTCTCCACTGCAGCACAAAGCAGCCATGCGGATGACCGAAAGTCAGGTCTAGGGCGCTAAGCGATTCCCAGCCCCCACTTATAACCCCCAGGGTTTCCTGATGATTAAACCAGTTTACGTTTGCAGTGCAGATGAGCCCAGGGCTACCTCATTGGAATGGAATTCTCTGAGACACAATAAATACATTCAAGAAAAACAAACACACACACACACACACACACACACACCACCCACTTTATTGCATGATGTCCTGTGTTATCACCAGTCTTGGGATCAATGGGAATAAAAATGTGGGTAGACTGCAGGGGGACACGGTTTCACAAATCTTTGAGACCTGCTCGGTGATGTTTCGTTGAGTCAGTAACTCACCCCAAGGTTTCAGGGGTGCAAATGCAGCGTAAGGCAAATCCACCCAGCGGAGTAATTAATGATTGCTATCTGTCCGGGGCCCCAGGCCCCCAGAGACAGGGATGCAGCCAGCTGCCAGGCACCCCCTGTGTGCACCATTGAAGCCCAGATGAGCCCTTTGGAAAGGCTGAGGCCTGCAAGAAAATATTGCAGGGTAGAGTGCTCTTGTTCAGCCAGCCATACCCTTTAACAGGCTACTCCGTTCCATCCTGTCCTGCTTAGGGTGGTTTTCGGGTGCATCCCCCCCCCTTACAGTTTCCCCCTCCCTGATGCTTAGGGCTTTCTTATAGTTCTGCAAACTCGGGGGCTTCTATCAACCCATCTGGTAGCTCCTCCTTGCATCTGGAGTCTGTTGGGCTACAGAAGGACTGGAACTAGGAAAGTGGGTTTGCTATTAAGAGGAGGGGATGCGGCAAATGCAAAGGGAACCGGGTGATATCTGAAAACTTGGCAGGGGGCCTGTCGGCTGGAGAATCTACAACAAAGGCCGTTTCTGTAGCACTCCAGGTGGAAGACCGAGCAAGCTTGATTTCTGCTGCTCCAGAGGGTGGGATTTGAACCAATCAATTCATGCATGGCAGGGGGCTGGACTGGATGAACCTCAGGGGTCCCTTCCAACTCTATGATTGAAGTGTAGCTTTGAAACCCAACCCAGGTGGCAGCTATGCCCGGGTGGGGGCTGGATCTGGCCAATTGGCTAGATTATTTCCTCCACCACTTCTCCTGGGCCATGTTTGGCAGGCGAGTGGAGGCACTCACCTGTCAATCACCTGGAGCCACAAGTGACCCCCACCCACCCACAGGGGTCTTCAGAAGCCCCTTCCAAAGCACTGGGAAACAGAGAGCATTGAAAGGAGCTACTCGATAGTAGCCCCTTTCAAAGCACCATCTTGCCTAGCAGTTAGGGCTTGGGAGGCATCGCCAATCAGCTGATTGGGGGGCCTGGCCAACCTCCATTTGCCTAAGCCACTGGGAAACAGAGAGCATTGAAAGGAGCTACTCCATAGTAGCCCCTTTCAAAGCACCATCTTGCCTAGCAGTTAGGGCTTGGGAGGCATCGCCAATCAGCTGATTGGGGGGCCTGGCCAACCTCCATTTGCCTAAGCCACGTTTTTACCTGCCCCACACCTGGCATTGTATATGGTTAGACCCCCTGGCCTGGAGGTTCCCAACCCAGGAGCTCGGCCGAGCAATGCCGACAGCAGAAGCTCAGTTTGCAACAGGGCAGGTGACCCCGGGCTGGGGTGTTTGCCTGGACCGTCTCCAATGGACGCCATTCACTCCTATGGGAAAAGTAACAGCGCTGCCCTTGAGAGGACGACATTAGAATGCGATGCCCCGGATGATCCTTGCGCTACAAACGTCATACCGTGGGCCAAGTCTTCGCCAAGCTGGCAGCGCCTTCCAGATGCCTGGGACTACAACTCCCATCATGGGAGTCGCATCTGGAGGGCACCAGGTTGTCGAAGACTGTGCGTGTCACAGCGACAGGCATTTTGTTCTTATGAAGACACCAGAAAAACAGCCCTACTTTATCCTCCATTTCCTTCTGGCTCTCCTCTGCTCATCACTCCAGGGTCCCCGGTCAGTGGTAGATCACATGATTTGCACCCAAGAAAGTCCAGACTCAAGCCCAGGAGCCTCCAGGTAAAAAGAGCCTGGAGTAGCTGCCGGCCTGCGGGAGCCAGCATAGTCTGATGGTGACATGTGTCAGACTGGGACCTGGGAGACCAAGACTCTTCCAGGGTGACCTTGGGCCAGTTGTTGCTTCTCATCCTGACCTACCTCGCAGGGTTTTTATGTGGATGCAACAGGAAAGGGCAGAACCATGTGCACCACCTTGAGCTCCTTGGAGGAGGGCACAAGTGTACAAACAAAGAAGTGGGCTAGGTGCTCAATACGCCTTATTTTTCTTGAGGGACAGTGACTGAGACAGGATGGCTGAGCTAATGGGCTGCGTTTGCCTTGGTGGAGAACAGCTCCCAGGGAGCAAAGCAGCCCTGAGCCAGGCGGATTATGGACCTGACTCTTGAGAGTCTTAATCTCAAGGTTGTGGGTTCGAGCCCCACGTCAGGCAAAAGATTTCTGCCTTGCAGGGGGCTGGACTAGATGAACCCTGGTGATCCCTTCCAATTCTAGGGTTCTAGGTCAAAGGCAGGCCCTGAGGCAAATGGGCTACATTGGTCATTGGACAATATTTTTTAATATATTGACTAGTATAGGAAATAATCGGCCGAACCAGAGTTCAGATCTGCCCAGAGCAAAGGGCCTCCCCCACGCAATGCAATACTGGAGAGCTTTTATATCTGGCGTAACAGAATCTGGAGCTTCGAGGACAATGCCATTGCCCCCAATCTAATTTCCGCAGAACGGGTCTGAGCAGCCAGGCTGGAGGGCGAAGGCGGCCAGGTCCCCCCAGAGGCTCCATCTGACTGCCAAGGCAGAGCTGCCCATTTAGAGGGAGAGGAGAGATGGCTTATGGAAATTACTTTGGACATTTGATAAGGGACCTTATTGCCCAGCCTGTCGCGGGGATGAGCTCGCCTCGGGGAGGACTGCCTGCCGGGGAGCTAATCAAAAGCATTGTTTCACAGCTGGGTGGTCAGGAAGAGCTGCGCAGGAGGTGGGCGACAGAGGCCACGAAGAACACCCTTGGCAGGCAAAGGCTTATTGGTGACTTTGGAAACACTCCCGGGCAGACTTTGGTCTTTCAAATTTCAACAGTGCCCTTTGCGAGGCCAAAATTCACCTCTCACCTTCCATTCTGCTCATAGTTTCGGCGCCCCCTGGGCTCAGCGCCCAGCGCGGTGGAATTTTCCCCTGCCCTAAATCCGGCTCTGCGAGGTCCCCACCTCTCCCAGCGCAGGAATCCTAGAGTTGGAAGAGACCACAAGGGCCATCCAGTCCAACCCCCTGCCAAGCAGGAAACACCATCAAAGCATTCCTGACAGGTGGCTGTCAAGCCTCTGCTTAAAGACCTCCAAAGAAGGAGACTCCACCACACTCCTTGGCAGCAAATTCCACTGTCGAACAGCTCTTACTGTCAGGAAGTTCTTCCTAATGTTTAGGTGGAATCTTCTTTCTTGTAGTTTGAATCCATTGCTCCGTGTCCGCTTCTCTGGAGCAGCAGAAAACAACCTTTCTCCCTCCTCTATATGACATCCTTTTATATATTTGAACATGGCTATCATATCACCCCTTAACCTTCTCTTCTCCAGGCTAAACATACCCAGCTCCCTAAGCCGCTCCTCATAAGGCATCGTTTCCAGGCCTTTGACCATTTTGGTTGCCCTCTTCTGGACAGGAGATGGGAACCTGCTGCCCTCCAGAGATCAGTGGACTCCAACTCCCATCAGCCCCAGACCACATGGCCAATGGCACCGGCTATGACGTCATCGGAGGCTGGTCCATTAGGCCAGCCTTCTGTGCTACTAGTCCCTGTGATTTCAAACGCCAATAATAATTCATTGTCGAGGGAGCAATAACATGCTGAGAAATGTGGGCCCGCGCTGGGTTTTAATGGGCTGACATGACCTTGGCAGTGGGGCGTACCCTGCAGATAACAGGACTGCTATTAATTTTAATAGACTGTGCACAGGAGGAATATTGAAGGACTGGGGGCACCCTCAGACGCAGAGGCATCTGCCAAGGGCAGCGCAATGATTGCAAAAGCATTGCCTCGAGATGTAAGCTGAATCGATTTTCATGAGTGCTCTGGGTGCATTCTGAGCTGTGCATGTTATTTGGGGCGGGGGAGAGAGTCTTTAAGAAGCATGGTCTGCTGCACTGGAGGCAAGCGAAGGGCAGGAAAGTGTTCAGGGAGTGGGGAAGAGTAACTCAGCCCAGTTGCTGAAATGGACCCAAATCTATACGGCTACAGATTTTCCCCCACGGGAAAAACTCTCACCTCAACCACCAAGGTGAATCTACCTAGTTTCCCAAAAATGGGTCAGCTGCCCATCAGAGGAGGGGGATGTTGAGTAAGACCTTGAAGACAGTGTCCCCACCAGGGGTGCTGCAGAGCTGCCAGAGTGGATGAAACTGACATGGGTTGTTGAGATTCCTGCATTGCAGGGGGTCAGACTAGATGACACTCGATAGTCCCTTCCGACTCTACAATTCTATGATGGCCAATGGCCTGGCTCCGTATAAGGCATCTTCTCCCGTTCAGAGGTATGGAGCTTTCTCCTGGCCCTTTCTAACTACCCGCCATGCTGGGCGAAGGATGGGCTGGCGGAACAGGCTTGGTTCCTGAAAGGAGAAGCATCAGAAGTGGCCCTGGCTATTTAGCTCGAGGAAGGCCTTCAAGTATCCAGCCGTGACCTGATCTCTAGGGTTTTCACAGTGAGTTTCGGTGCTCGAGTGGAGCAGTGCTGGAGGACTTGCCTTGCAAACCGAGCGATGCTCGGGCAGCACTTTCTAATCACAAGTGTTTTGGTGCAGACTTTTTTTTTAATGTTGAGAGAGCATGGAAGCTGTGCACGGAAGTACAGAAGGTGCTAAGGTTTGTAGTTAGGGCAAAATATCTTTGAGGTGTATGCTAGTACGAGAAAGGTATTTGGGGTCTCTTTCTTTCTTTCCTTCCTTCCTTCCTTCCTTCCTTCCTTCCTTCCTTCCTTCCTTCCTTCCTTCCTTCCTTCCTTCTTTCTCTCTCTCTCCCCCCTCTCCCCCTCTCCTTTTCTCTTCTTCTCCCTTTGTGACAGCCCTTCTCTCTCTCTCTCTCTCTCTCACACACTTCCATCTCTGTCTCTGTCGTCCCTATCCAGCAGTCTGCTAGGAGAAGGACCAACGACTCTTTGACCTTTTTCAGAGGACGTGCCCTCCTTCTCCAGACCTACCTCAAGGACCTCCTCTCCCCATTTGAACCGACCCAGACCATGCGATCATCATCGGAGGCCCTTCTTTGTGTGCCTCCTCCACAAGAGGTCTGGAGTGTGGCAACACAAAAACAGGGCCTTTTGTGCGGTGGCTCCCCGTTTGTGGAACACTCTCTCCAGGGTCTCTCTCTAGCCTTTGGCTGATTAACATACTCTAGCCTTTTAACTGTGTTTGGGGGTTATGGGTTTATTTTTGTTTTTGCTTCATTATGCATTTTGTGTTCTTTTATATTTTTATGCTGTGAACCGCTCTGAGATCTTTTGGATGAAGGGCGATATACAAATTTAATAAATTAATATTGATCATGATAATAACATTTACTACCTTTCAGGGATTCTGTGTGTTTGCTCACTCTCGTTGATGTTGTTTTGTTTTTACAGAAAACCTTGTTAAATTGCATAAAGCTTCACTGGGCGACTCTTAATTTAAATTCCCGTTCCAGAAATGTGGGTTGTTGTTAGGAAGCGGCCTTATAGCAGGTCCAAGAATTTGTCCGCAAAGTTTAGTATGGGGCAGTGTTTCTGTCCGGGGTCTCAGCCAGGAGGTCCCTCCCAACAACTGCTCCCAAATCTTTGGAACTGAAGACCCCAGGAACTGAACTTGAGACTATTTGCATGCTAAAGAGGTACTTTACCACTGAGCTACAGTCCCTCCAAAATTTCCAAGAGACAGGCTGCTTCCGTGGCCAGAGTCTGGCAGTACGTAGAGTCACCGGCTGCCATCACTCTCAATCCAGCCTTGGCTTCTCAATACAACGCCCCCCCCCCCAATACATCACAGCCTCAGCAAGGAGGAGACAGTCTGAATGTTGGACAGAATCCACTGCAATTATCAGCAGGAATTGCCCTAAAAGCGTATTATTTTTAAAAAGTCAAGTCTGGGCATTTGTGCATGTTAAAAATCTGACCAAAGTTTTGCAGTAACACCCCCCCACACAGGACCCTCCCCAATTGCTTTTACTCTCATGTAACAGTAGTAATAATCAACAGTGCTTACATAGCATGTTAAGGAGTGTTCAAAACGATGGGCACCTGGTTGTTATCCTCCCAACAGCCCTGTAAGGTAGGCCAGGATTTTTATCCTCATATTGCAGATGGCGGTGTGGGGTGTGGGGGGTCAGAGGCTGGTGAGCTTGTGGCAAAGGCAAGGGTTCAACCTGGGGATCCTGCATTTGGAGGATGGCCTCTGAACCACACCCTGATCGCTAAGGAGAGCCCCTGGAACGAGATCCAAGACGCCTGTACAATGAAACGAGTGAAGCATTTGCAAAATCCTCGGATTCAGAAGTCTTCCGTGTCCTTCCCAGGAGAAAGCGAACCAAAAGTCTGTCCTCGCTGGTTCCGTCAAGGAAACAATTTCGCACTGTGATCGGATCCCACAAGGCTGAGTTTGACAAGTCCTAGTGGCGGTGGTTTGGCGTGGCATGAGTTCTGAGCCAGAGAGCAGCTGGTCTCTGCATGGAACCAATGAGGAATCAAAGAGAAGAGTGAGGGGTGTGTGTCGGGGGGGGGGGGAGAGCGAGCGCACCAAATACCGCCCCCCCCCCCCCGGAGCCAGTCTGGGATCGGGTCCCTTCCTAATTTCCCAAGCATGCAATGGAGGCGTCCAGACCTGCGGTCCACACAAGCCATCAGCATCCCAGAAGCGATGCAAGTTCACAGTGTCGTGCCGGGACAAGCTGGAGGGGTTAGGAGATGTTCCCGAAAGAGGCTGGAAGAAGGAGGGTTGGGAGCGAAGGAAAGAAACAGGAAAAAGGGAGTAAGTACCAAAGCTGTCAAGGGAGGCGGAGGACACAGGGGAAACTTGAGCAAGACTGGGGGGCAGCACTCCTGGGCCCACCTGGAAGTTGGAAATGAGGCCAAGGGGGAGAGGGGGAAGACACTTGGAAGGTTCTCAGAAGGGTTTCCAATGGACAGATCTTGGAGGCTTCCGGTACAGTCTTTCTTCGGGAGCCAGACAACTGGGTGAATGAAATGAAGGAGGGGGAAGCCCAGCTGCAGGGGAGAGATGCCCCATCCTTGAAGCAGGAACAAGAACAGGCTGAAGCCGCTCCCCTCCTCTGCAGCAAGGCCAGGGCATGCAGAGGGGAGGAAGCTGGCTGAGGACAAGCAGAAGGAGACAACATGTGGAGGGAAGCAGCGAGGGCGGAGGAAAGAGGAAGAGAGAAGGAATGAAGAAGATTGGCGAAATGGGGGAAGAGAAGAAGGAGGAATGGAGGAAGGAGAGAGGGCGACTAGGAGGAGGCAGTGAGATGGGGAAGGAAGGCAAAGGTGGGGAGCAGACTCAAAGAATGGAATGAGAATCGAGGGAAGAATGGAGGGTGAAGGAGAGAAAGATGGCTGGCTGGCTGGTGACTTTTCCCCCTGGGCAGCATCACCCTTCCATGAGGGTCCCTGCCTCTCAGGTGGGCTGCAGCAGGTGCCTTCATGCAGCAGTTTATGGAGGGGTCGGTGCATGCAAAATTTGTTTGGATTCTTATCTGATGTCATCCTCATCAAATTCCCACCCCCTATTAGTTTCCAACTTAAAACGGATTTTCTATTTCTGCAGAAAATCCAGTAAGTAAAAGTCAAAAGACGCTACAGTACCTTTGGAAATGGCAAATGGGGAGGTGCGGGGAGGGGGAACTATGAGAAAGGGTTTATTATTATTATTATATTTAATACTACGACATGTGGATCTTGCAATAAGACTGCAGGAATAAGCAGCACCCAAGTCCACAATAAACTGCTGTGCGTGGAAGCACCCACAACATCCTGTTAAAACGCTCTTTAAAAGGATGGCTGAGATGCAAATGTCACTTCTAGATACGATTCACCCTGATCTGTTTGCACGGAGCTTGCAGGGAGGTCTGACGAAGTCAGCATTCATCCTGATTTGTTGGCAGGGAGGTTAGAAGATATTGTGCCTGGCGGTCGCTAGCTCACGTTTCCCCAGTGCAATTGGCCGGCAGGTTCCCTTATTGCAAAAAGTCCAGTTGGAGGGCGGGGCAAGCAGGATTGTTGCGCAAGAGGCCCAACTAAGAGCTTTAACTGTGCAACATGGATTTGCTGGATTTGCTGAGTCCCACCCAAAATTAGCAGCAGTCTGAAAGTGCCCCGAATCTCAAAACTTCACCCCACAAGCCCCAGCTTTGCAGGCGGAGAAGTAGAATCCATATCTCTTTCTGAACGCTCCCCCCCCCCCTTTCCCTGCCCTTTACCAGTGGCAAGACAGACAGACCTAGCTAGGAGGAACAAGAAGTCAGCCCCGGAGGGTTAGGCTGACCAACGCAGCAGACCACTCAAATGCAGGGAATCGAGAGGGACTCGTGGACCACCCCCCGGCCACCGTACCTTGACTGAGGAGCTGTAGGTTGCGGACTTCCTCGCGCACCTGCAGTTGCAGCACCTGCTGGAGGACTTCCTGCCGCTGAGACTCGTGGATTATCCCCATGCGCTGCAACTTCTCTGCGTTCAGCCGCAGTAGCGCCCGACCTGCCGGGGAGAAAGCAGAACAATGAGGAAGAGGAGGGAGGGAGGGAGGGCCAGATAAGAGCTCTGGGGTGGTGGTGGACTGGGGGGGGGTGTCCTCCCTGACACCAGGCTTCTGTGCAGAGGGACTTTATTTTTTGGAGTGGGGAGCAATCCAGCCCAGCTCCCCCTTGCAGCCTGAAGTGGTGACAGCCTAGGAGTAGACAAACCGTTCCACATACGGTGTGTTGAATCTTTCAACTTCCAAAAATGAGGGGTGCTAAAAAGTGACTATGGTGCTGGAGGAGACTCTTGAGAGTCCCATGGACTGCAAGAAGATCAAACCTCTCCATTCTGAAGGAAATCAGCCCTGAGTGCTCACTGGAAGGACAGATCCTGAAGCTGAGGCTCCAATACTTTGACCACCTCATGAGAAGAGAAGACTCCCTGGAAAAGACCCTGATGTTGGGAAAGATCACAAGGAGAAGGGGACGACAGAGGGCAAGATGGTTGGACAGTGCTCTTGAAGCTACCAACATGAGTCTGACCAAACTGCGGGAGGCAGTGGAAGACAGGAGTGCCTGGCGTGCTCTGGTCCATGGGGTCACGAAGAGTCGGACACGACTAAATGACTAAACAACAAAAAAGTGACTTGGGAACTCAAAAGGTATTTTGGTTAAATCAATATTGTTTAGCTTTGCTCGGTAAGTAAAATGTGTGCAATGTGGCGCGGGAATCATTAAAAAATCATTGCCAGGTACCTGCAGCCATACTCTGTATTTTATAAAGCATTACCTGCCATTTTCATAAGGTAAAATTGAAACTCTTTGGTTTTCCAAAAGCAGTTTCTGCGCTTCTTCATCTTACCAAGCTAAAATGTCCAGTCCCTAAAATGATGGCAGATTTGAATTCCTCGCACCCAAAAGCGTATTTTTAAGACCCCTCACTAAAGAGATTTGCAAAATGTAAGCTTCACCCCCTCAAATGGCATGCCCTACTGTTCCCAGCCTTGTCCCAAAATTTTGTGGTGGTTTTTCTACAGTGTAAAGAAGGTCAAACTGGATGGTACGCAATTCATGTATCTGGGCGCTTCAGATACATGTGTGTGCCTGTGAGCACATGAGGAGTTTTAACCCTTTCCTCCCCACCCTGTGGCCCTTTCAGAAATCCCTGCCTTCCAGAGTTCTTACCTGGCGCATGAGGGAGACTGCTGTGACAGAGGCTTCAAGGAGTCAGCGTTCATTTTGGGCTGCAGCGGGGTGGGGGGCGGCGGCAAAGGACTGACCTCCCCCCTCCCCATGCCCCATAGTCCTGATCCCGATTCCTCCCCCCACCAACTCACTGATTGCTATTTAACAACAAGGAACAAAACTCCAGACCCTCAAACGGTGATCAGGGTGTGTGTGTGTAGTGGTTCGCGTGCTGGACCAGGACCTGGGTTCAAATCCCTGCTAAGCTGCAAAGTGAACCAGGTGATGTTGGGCCAGCCACTGTGTAACCCGCCTCGCAGGGCTGTTGTGGAACTAAAATGGGGAGGCGGTGAGGATCGCCTTGAGAAACTCGGAGGAAAGGTGCGATGAATAAAATGAAGCCTGCCATAAAATGATGCCATGCTGCCCCAGCCCTACAAATCATGCAACTTGGAAGGCATTTCTTTCCTGCAACAGGGTCTTTCTCTGTTTCTCCAATCTGTCTCCTGCATCGAGACACATTTTATTTCAAAGGCTCCTCTGTGTGCCCTGGTGGAATGTTGGAACAGATTGGTGCATCCGCCCTAGAATGCAGGAGTTTCCCATCAGCCCCCTCTCCTGCCATCCAGGGCTTTGTGAGCAGAGGGATTTTATAACTCGCTCGGCCCACCTCTCCTGCGGGTACAATTGCTAATGCTTCCTTTATTTCCAACGCAAGGGCTTGAGCGAGTTGTTCCATTAGTGTTTCACCAAGCCCTTCCAGGCACGCAAGGCTGAGGGATCAGTCTTTGTGACTCCCAGGGAGAAAACACCACAACTTCGCTCCCTTTCTCTTCCCTTTCTTCCTCTCTGCCTTCCAAATCAGGACACAGATACGTTACCCTCTTCTAAGCAAAGGTTTGGGGGAAAACACAGGCAGTTTGATCTGTCTGCCTTTTTTGGTTCCAAACAAACACAAACAAACACACAGTGTCTGTGCAGTAATTATTGGCTCTGGCTACTTTCTCTCTTGCTAGACTGGAGTACGTTGCCGAGGCTTGTAAAATATTAATCCAGCAACTTCGCTTGCTTGTCTGCTTCATGTTCTTCTGCAAAGATCCTTTTGTTCTCCCGATCAAGCCGCCCTGGATCTACTATTTTCAGGCAGCCTGGAAAACCCAGAAAGGATGACATGCTGAAAGGCTGCTGCAAGTACCTACACAAGGAGCAATTGATGCTGCCTGGCAGAGCGGGCCCAAAACCTTTTGCCACCTGAAGCAAAGGACAGCAAGATGGACTCCACTTTCACGTTCAGAAGGTGACTGGGCCGAGAGCTGACTCAAACTTCCATGCTGGCAACAGGACAGTAGCATCCCTCAGCACACCTGAGGGCTGCTGGCTGGTGCAGGGTCCTCCTGCTTCCGCCCACCAACAGAGGGGAACAGTCAATGAAGCAGTGCTGCCACCCCCCCTCAGCTTCTGCCGCCAAAAGCGGCTGCCTCCCTCTGCCCAATGGCTGCGCCGGCTCTGTTGCTCACCTGTACATATGTGACAAAAGGAACGATCCTCTAGGCAAGGGTGTGAAGATGCTAAGTTCTGACCAAAGAATTCAATAACCTTTAGATCAGGGGTCCCCAAACTAAGGCCCGAGGGACTTGTTTATCTGGCCCGCAGTGACCCCTGCCGCCCGCTCTTGCCGGCGCTGCGCTGCTGCCCACTTCTGGGTCGGAGGAACACCAGAAATAGCTTGTGCGCATGCGCAAGCATTATTTCCGGTGCACATCCGGGTCGGAGGAGGCCGTGCACATGCGCACAAGCTATTTCCGGTGCTCCTCCGAGCCGGAAGTGCGCCGGAAATAGTGTGCGCACACGCGTATTGGCACGCTCTCCCCCGCCCTCCGGCCTGCCGCACGATCGGTGCTGGAGACACCAGCCCGAGGCACGGTAGGTTTGCTGACCCCTGCTTTAGATAGTGCCAAAGCTAGAGAAAATATGCCCCCACCGGCCATCCTGAGCTTCCCATCGGCTGCTCCCCGACTCATCCATCCACTGTTTGCCGAAGCATGCCAGACTGTAATACGGCCACTCTCCTAAAAACTTAGCGCCACAGCATTATCTAGAAGCATGCCTGTTCCCAGCTGCTTAAAGGATCCTTCAATACAATACTTATTATTTTTCTGCTAGGTTTTCAACCTTTTTGGGTCCACGGCTCCCTTGACCAACCACGTTCTTTCTGTGGCTCCCTGTGGGGCTCAGGAGCCCAGTGATGGCACCCCTTGCCTGCAGAGCCGGCAGCCTCTCACCCTTTCTCGAACACCCTCCTTTGTGGAGTGTTCCCTCAGCCTCCTCTCTCCTCTCCTTGGGAGTCTCCCGGGCAGCCGCAGCTGCCGCCCCTGGTCTCTGAGCTGCCCTGCCTGCCCCAAAGAGGTGCCTCCTCACAGTGCCCCACAGAGGCCTGGGAAGCACCCCCTGGTGAGCCCCAGAGGCACCATTCGCCTGGGGAGCTTGTAGCCAGGGCTGCTGCAACAAACAGCTGTGCAAGCCTTTGGGAGGCAGAGACGCGAGAGGGCATCAGAGGAGGGAGGAAAGGAAAGAGGGACAGAGGCCAGTGTTGCCCACGGCACCCCGGCCATCATTCAAGGCACCCCAAGGTGCCATGGCACACTGGTTGAAAACCACTGTGTGTGTAGTTCCTTGCGAGCCTTGCTAAACTCTGCATTTTGCAACTTTGCCGTGATATTTCATCTTGCTTTATTCCAGGCTTCCTCAACCTCGGCCCCCCAGATGTTTTGAGACTACAGTTGCCATCATCCCTGACCACTGGTCCTGCTAGCTAGGGATCATGGGAGTTGTAGTCCCAAAACACCTGGAGGGCTGAGGTTGAGGAAGCCTGCTCTATTCCAAACTTCCCTTCCTCATCAACGAATGGTTGTTACAATCTCGTGCCTCAGCACTTCTTCTGCAGTTGTTATCCTGACAACGAAGCCCAACCGCCATGCTTTACAGAGCACCCCTTTCTTCCAGGGAGCCTCTTCTTTTGGGGGAACCCGGAGAGGCTCGGTTACCTGTGATGGCGTGATGGGAAAAGGCCTCCACGTAGATGAGATAATTGTGCGGGCAGTGCTTTTTGAGCCACTTGCACACATCTTGCTGAGTCCAAAGGACCACCGGCTTGGTCAGGCTCCCGAGCGTCGGGCTGGTGTGGTAGATTCCGTAGTGGTCGTAGGTCCGGACCTGGTGGGGTTGAGGAAGAGGGGAAAGAGACGAGAAGCATTAGCGAGTCCCCTGCAGGCTGTGACAAATCAGTGGTGCCTGGGACCCTCAGCATCCCAAACAAGATATTCTAAGCAGCTTCACAAATGATGGTTCCTGGCAGCGGCCAGGAAAGCTGTAGTAGGGATAATATTATGGGTTTGGGGGCTGGTCAGTCTGGATGAAACCCCATGCCCCTCCCCTAGACCTGCAATCTTGTATCTGTGAGGGTAGAATATGTAAAGTTAAAGCAAGGTAAAGGACCACTGGACAGTTAAGGTGACTATGGGGCGCGGTGCTCATCTCACTTTCAGGCCAAGGGAGCCGGCGTTTGTCCACAGACAGCTTTCTGGATCATGTGGCCAGCAGGACTAAACCGCTTTTGGAGCAATGGGACACCATGACGGAAACCAGAGCGCACAGAAACACTGTTTACCTTCCCACCGCAGTGGTACCTATTTATCTACTTGTGGTGGCGTGCTTTTGAACTGCTAGGTTGGCAGGAGCTGGGACAGAGCAACGGGAGCTCACTCGGTTGCAGGGATTCGAACTGCCGACCTTCCAATCGGTAAGCCCAAGAGGCTCAGTGGTTTTACACAGGTAGAATGTGTAAGAGGAAGCTCGCCGATGCAGTCGTAATTTTATTTTCACTCTAAATTTCGACTCTAGGTAGATGCAGCGTCACTTGGATCCTGTGTCCAATGGCTTTGGCAGGTAAGTTGGAGCAGAACTTTGCTCGTACCATGTTGCTGCTTCCCCCAGATTACTCTGGTCCTGTTGGGTTTATCACCAGGAGTCACAGTCTTTTTTTTCTTTTGCTTTGTACACATAGGCTCATTTCTTGCCCCAAAAGAATTCTGCCTCATTATGGAAATAAACCCCCTCCGTTTTGAGAAGAGCTGCGTGTTCTCTCTGGTTTTGAGGTTCTCGCTGGTAGCCACCAAAAATGGCCCTGAACCACAGTCTGCCAGTCAGAGCGTCATCTTGAAGTCCTGTTCCTCATCAACATTGGCCCAAGATGGCGGCGATGAAGCCAATGGAGTCCCTTTGTCAAGGTTGTGGCTTTGGCTGGCCTGGCCTGGCACTATTTATTTACTTGAATTTATTTATTGGAGTTGTATCCTGCCCTTCATCAGTAGATCTTAGGGCGGTTCGCAACTTAAAAACACAAGGAAAAAACCCGCAAAATACAAGATAAAAACAAGAACAAACTATTATTATGATTGGTGACACAAAAATACAGAAGTTCCTCTACCACTCTTCAACTACTACAGCAGAACCTCGGTTTTCGAGCGTCTCAGAAGCCGAATGATTCAGACCCTGAACGCTGAGAACCCAGAAGTGAATGCTTCCGTTTTCGAACGCGCCTCGGAAGTCGAACGGCTTCTGAGGTGCGTTTCTCCATTTTCCACTGTATTTAATTGCTTTAAGAAGATTCAGGCCATAGGCATATATGGCCCCCACTCGGCCAGCTGCCGACCCCTGGGGCCGCTGACCTGCCCTTCTGCCGCCAAACCCTGAGCCAGCCATTTCAGAGCTGCCGTTCCCTTTCCACACCCCCACACGGCAGCCCTCTGTCCTTTCCCGAACGCTTCCCCTCCCTGCCGTTTCACTATTATGCAACTGGTACCACCTCACTGCTCAGGCTGGGCTGTCACTTGGCATCTTCTTCCACCTCAGAGCAAAGTGTCTGTGGCATCGCTGGGTAAAACCATCCCAGGCGTCTGCGGCTCAGCTACTTAAGAATCCAATTACGGGAAATGCTCAAGGCTGCAATGCGCTAGCCGTCCCCCCACCCCGCCCGGTACCAGTTCCCACTTTTCTCCTCCGGGTTTTTATTCCGGTGCCTCCGCCACGGGCTCTGTTCCATCTTGGAAATGGGGTTCTTCACCTTAGATATATATTTTTCATTGTCTCCTCCTTGGTCCTAGGATATCAAAATACCGCCTGCAACAAGAGGATGTAGTAGCAGGGATTAAGAAAATGTTATGGGCAGCAGGAAATGCCCGCTTCACAGAAGACAGACGGGCCATGTTCAGACCCCACTCCAGAAATGGGCAAAACACCTACAGCTCCCAAAACAAATAAAACGGAGGCAAAAATCAGGATTCTCCCCCACCCAAAAAATAAATAAATAAACCAGGGAATCCTCTCCCAAGGAAAACAACAACAACAACACACCTCATTTTATTTTATTTTTAAACTAGGAAGAGTAGGGGCCATTGGAGGAGGTCCTGGAAGGGGGAGAGAGAAAATCGCCTGATACTGAGTCAGATTCATTGGTCCATTTAGCTCAGTATTGCCAACACGGACCGGAAGCGGCTCTCCAAGGCGTCAGCAAACAGACATTCCCACTCCTACCTGGAGTGAACCTGGGGCTTTCTTTATGCCCTACTGGTGAAGACGCCATGTTAGAGACCTCAGGTATACAGCAAGGCATAGAGCTGCACCCTAATATTGCTATCTTAGAAATGGTCCGTTTCCCAGTGTGTGGCTCGATCGTCTTGTTGAGATGCTTGCTGGACAGGGACCTATTTGCAATGCAGCCGCTCACTGCCTGTGAGGGAGGGATATAGGGCTGCGGAGTATGGGGGGGAGGGGTCGTTCTGGGGTTTTAGCAATCTATTCAACGTGGTCGTGTATCCTGCCTTTTAGGGTACAATCCCCCCACAAGGTGGCTTACAAGGGAACCAATAAATACCATACATCAAGACCAAAAAAATGTACAAAACAGACCGGTAAGATAGAAAGAGCAATCCTTTCTCTTTTGCTCTGTGGCAGTCCCACCACCATTCAGGGGGGGGGGGTACAGTGTAGAGGGGGAGGTTTGTGCTAAAATGGGGAGAGGGGCTGCCACCCATTGAAAGAAGGGGATGCTTGCAAGCTTCCTGACAGTAAGAGCTGTTCGACAGTGGAATTTGCTGCCAAGGAGTGTGGTGGAGTCTCCTTCTTTGGAGGTCTTTAAGCAGAGGCTTGACAGCCACCTGTCAGGAATGCTTTGATGGTGTTTCCTGCTTGGCAGGGGGTTGGACTGGATGGCCCTTGTGGTCTCTTCCAACTCTATTATTCTATGTGATAGGGGGTATTGACAGAAGAGATCTGGGTGGGGCCTTCATTTCTGGGCAATTCGACCATGGACCGGACTCCCTTGGGAAGTGGTGGATTCTCCTTCCTTGGAGGTTTTTAAGCAGAGTTTGAGTGGCCATCTGTCATGGATGCTTGAGTTGAGATTCCTGCATTGCAGGAGGTTGGTCCAGATCAGGGATGTCCAACAGGTCAATCAGGATCGACTGGTCGATCCCCGGGAGGTTTAGGTAGATCATGGTAGATCGCTGGCCCCTCCCCACCATCCTCTAGATTGGTAGAGCAGAAGATGGATTTTTTCACTGCAAGGCTGCCTGCTTAGCGATCTATTGCTGAGCGGCTTTTTTCATTTTTTAAGACCTGAACCCCCGCCAAAGCAGGATGTTCCTCCCTAAAAAAAGCTCAACAACTTTGATCTGAACCCCCAAAAACGGGATGTTCCTCCCTAACTGAACCCCCCCAAAAGGGGTAGATCACTGCCAGATTTTAATTGTGTGAGTAGATTGCAGTCTCTTGGAAGTTAGACGCCCCTGGACTAGATGAACTTAGGGGTCCCTTAGAATTCTGATTTTACATGTCAGCCATCCAGTTCCTTTGGCTTAGCCGGGTGTCTCATGAAGCACAGGAAGAGCTAAGTCTGTTCTTGACTTTATACTTGTAAACTGCATAGGAGCCACCCAGGCAAATAAGCAGTATATAAATTAATGAATAGTAACCACAGCTGTGAATCCAATGAGCTTGGAGCAGTTTGAGCGTCAATGGCTGCTTAGCCATCATGGCTGCCTCCCCTGCCAGAGGCAGTAGATCCTTGCTGGGAATCACATATGGATCGAGTGCCCTTGCGCTCAGGTCCTGCTTGCAAGCTTCCCACAGACACCTGGTTGGCCACTGCGAGAAAGGGGCGCTGGATCGGACAGGCCATTGGCCTGATCCAGCAGGCTCTTCTTACATCCCTATGAGCATAAATTCTGTTCTTAGACCGAAGTAAAATTCGCAAACCGAGACACTACTTCTGGATTTGCGAAGTTGGGAAACTGAATCATTCGTAAACAGGACTGTTCTTAAACCAAGGTACCACTGTATTGTATCCCCCCCCCCCCCCTTTAGCCTTGTTTTCAGATTATAAGGAACCCACGGCGAGCCTCCAGGAGCAGGCGAGATACAAATCGAACTCAACCGCCCATCCTGAATTTATTCCAATAGCACATGTGGGGCTTTCAGACCACAGAATTTAGGGAATGCCCCCCACATAGTCCCATCTACTCCCCCCCCCGGCTCCATTTGCATAATTGCGGAACAGAATCCCAGCCATCGCAGAGGCCGCCGTGCTGGTTTTAATCTTCTTGGCAGACAAAAGCCACAGCTTGTTAATAAGAGGCAACGTTTAGGATGCGTTAAGCATCACGTTCCGGATGATTTGGAAATCTGGAAAATGAAGAGCTATTAAGAGCTGGCTTCAGCGTGGTATTGACAGCTGAACAGCCGCCAACTCTGACCGTTGGAGTCCCAGGCCTAACCCTGCCCTCTTCCTTTCTCAGCAACAAGCTGTTCAGGGGCATCGGGCACAAGGGAAGGATTCTGTGAATAACTGGACAGCACAGCAGCCTTCGGTCAGGATCTGCCTTTAATCCCAACCGGCAACATAACGTCGACTTGCTTTCTGTTTTCTGCCATTTTTCCTCCTTCCCCATTTCTTTTACCACGCTGCAGGTTTATTTACTTTCTAAAATGCATTATTCTAAATTGGATTTCATATGGAGCTATTTGGATCTCCTATTTAATTTTGAGTAGTTTTCTGAGGGCCGCCCTTGGAGGCTATTTCAGAAGGGAGGTTGCAATATCAGTTGAAATAGGGTTGCCATATACCCAAAAGTGGGTCAAAGTTGTTGAGCTGTTGCAGCAAAAATCCACCTGGACGCCTTTTTGCAGCCCGATTCCCAGATGTGTCTGCGAAACCTGGACGGATGGCAGCCTTAATTTAAAGTAAATGAAACAAAGTGAAAATGCCCTAGGACAGATGCACAGAGGAAGGAATACCTTGAAGTGCAGATCTTCTAGAGGCACCTCCAGAAGGGAGGGTTTGGGCAGATGTATTATGCATCGTGCCATTGACACAATAAGATTGCATTTGTGGTGGATTTATACTGGATCGTCCACACATTCTGCTTTATTGGTTGGTTCTGCAATGTTTCCCCAGCGTAACAACAACAACAACAACAACTTATTATTTATACCCCACCCATCTGGCTGGGTTTCCCCAGCCACTCTGGGCGGCTCCCAACTGAATATTAAAAACACAATACAGAATTAAACATTAAAAAGGGCTGCCTTCAGATGTCTTTTAAAAGTAAGATAGTTGCTTATTGCCTTGACATCTGGCAGGAGGGTGTTCCACAGGGCAGGAGCCACCACTGAGAAGGCCCTCTGCCTGGTTCCCTGTAACTTCGCTTCTCGCAGGGAGAGAACCGTCAGAAGAGAAAAACAACTACCAGACTTTTAGAAGACATCTGAAGGCAGCCCTGTTTAGGGAAGCTTTTAATGTTTGATGGATTATTGTATTTTAATATTTTGTTGGAAGCCGCCCAGAGTGGCTGGGGAAGCCCAGCCAGATGGGCGGGGCATAAATAAATTATTATTATTATTATTATTATTATTATTATTATTATTATTATTATTATTTACTGATAATGTATATAATGAGCTAAAGAAAATGTTTAAAAATACTTTTGTTAAAAAACCAGAAGCCTTTTTACTGGGTATAGTGGGTGAAGAGACACCAAGGGAAGATAAAAGACTGTTTATGTATGCAACAACTGCGGCAAGAATTCTCTTAGCCCAAAAATGGAAACAGCATGAAGTACCAACGAAAGAAGAGTGGCAGATGAAGATGATGGACTTTGCAGAACTGGCAAAGCTGACAGGAAAAATCTGAACCCAGCATGATCAAGTATTCCAAAAGGACTGGAGTAAATTTATACGATATCTGAAAGATTATTGTAAGCAATTAACATCGCTAGCAGAGTTGTCTGAAGACTTGTAATGAGAAATTTCTTTCTATTTTTATTTAAATTTTAAGCTGTTTTGTAATGAGTGTAATTAGAATTGGAAAACGTACAAAAATGCAATGATATAAAGGTTAATTTTGAAAGCCATGAGGCGGGAGGGAAGGAAGTCGAGAGAGTATTGGAAATGGGACTTGGGCCCCAATACAGTCATGCAAACAAATCACCACCACCACCATCAAAGGTGGCAAAAGAGTAGCAAGAGAAGCTCGTGTAAGGAGCAGCAGAAACAGAGGACAAAGGCATTCAGAGAAGCGGTGATAAATGAAAAACGGATCTCTCGGGGCAACTCTGTGGACCAGGAAACCAGAAGCCAAGCAGAGATCGGAAGTACCAGGGCCCAGGCAGCGCTCAGAAGGTTGATGGCGCTTGACAGGCATTGCACCACAGCCAAATTCCCCATGTGTGAACATTGGCTAATTAAGCACACCCAATTAAGGAGCCGCCGCAATTAGCACAACAGGCATGTCAAGACCTGCTGCCCTGCTTAATGGCTTGTCCCTCAGAGATGCCAAAAGCCCGGCAAGCGGAGACTGAGGTCAACTCCCTGCCCGCTTGGCCACGGGGACAACCCAATAATTCCTAAAGATCTGCGCAAGGGCTTCTGTCAGGCCTGGCGCAATCGTGCGAGGAGGAGGCAGCTTTGCCAGTCGCATTGTCGAGATTGCAACAAGGCTGGAAAACGCAGCTGCCCGTTCTTCCTCTGCAAAGGCGATCAGACGCCAATCTCTGACGTGGAAACTATTGGGAGCTTGGTCAAGGAGGCAGGAAGACGCTGTGGGCTTGCCTCCTAGGGCGCTGGTGCTCCTCTGAGACTAATCTGGTCTGCATCCATACATTTAAAGCGCACTGCTTCTCCTGGGAACTTGTTGAGGGAACTGTAGCGCCGTCAGCAGTAAACTACAGTTCCCAGGATCCTTGGGAGGGGGGGGAAGCCTTGTGCTTTAAATGTGCAGTGTGGATGTGGCCTACCAGAGAAGAAGAAGAAGAAGAAGAAGAAGAAGAAGAAGAAGAAGAAGGAGAGTTTGGATTGGATATCCCGCTTTATCACTACCCAAAAGAGTCTCCAAGCGACTCACATTCTCCTTTCCCTTCCTCCCCCACAACAAACACTCTGTGAGGTGAGTGGGGCTGAGAGACTTCAAAGAAGTGTGACTAGCCCAAGGTCACCCAGCAGCTGCATGTGGAGGAGCGGGGAAGCGAACCCGGTTCACCGGATTACGAGTCTACCGCTCTTAACCACTACACCACACTGGCCTACCGGAGGACTTGCTTCCCCACCTGTGCATTCTTAACTCAAGCAATACATTCGTCAGTAAGCAGATTATCACCATAACACAGGCCATGGGCTCAGCGCAGCCTTAGGAGAGAACCCAGGAGGCTGCTGGCTTGCTCCTTCCGCATCCTTACGGGGCTTAGTTAGAGAACAGTGGTCCAGGGTACATTTAGGGCTGTTTATCTTTACTGCTTTTTAAGCTTATTATAGCTGCTTGTCATCTGAAGGTCTCCAAGTGGCTTAACAGCAAAATATATATCTATAGACATATATGTAATACCGTACGGTAAGGAAGAAAAATAAGGGCTGGGGTCATTCCGTGCATCAATAGAGCGTCTAACATTCTGCATCGCAGGGGATTGGGATATCATCGATGCTAACCCTTAGGAGCTTAATATTCTCAACAGGTACAGATATTTATATTTTCCTAAAAATCAGAATACAAGCTTAACAAGTGTCAGGTTAGTTCAGCAACAATCATGTAAGTGCTTCTATTATTGACACTACCCCTTAGGACAGGCACCCCCAAACTGCGGCCCTCCAGATGTTTTGGCCTACAACTCCCATGATCCCTAGCTACAACTCCCATGATCCCTAGCTGATCAGTGGTCAGGGATGGTGGGAATTGTAGTCCAAAACATCTGGAGGGCCGAAGTTTGGGGATGCCTGCGTTAGGATCTTAATATTCTTAACAGGTACGGGGTGTGTGTGTTATTGGGTTGTTGTTTTTATTTTGATTATATATATTGTGGTTTTTATGTTGATCTTTTCTGTGAACCGCCCTGAGACCTCCATGTATAGGGCGGGATATAGGCTACATTCAATTAATAATAGTAATAGTAATAATAATAATAATAATAATAATAATAATAATAATAATAACCCTTTCCCCTCTAACAACATTCTCCTTTTAAAAGGCTGCTCTGAACTTCCTTGCTGCCCATGGTCCTTTGTGACACCACATGGACACTGGCACACAAACACTCTGCACATGCTCCAAAGGCAAGTACCAGCATGGCATAGCAATCCCCCATGATCCTTTTGGTTACCCTCTTCTGCCCCCTTGCCAGTTTCTGCTCATTTTTGTTTGTTTGTTTGAGTCAGGGATATTTGGGGACGGAAAGAAACCCCTTGGTTTGGCCCCACCTTTGCAGTCTCTAAGCGAATCCAATCTTTTTCTGTTTTTAAGCATGAAAAGCAGGCTTTCGAATGTGCAGAGCAGAGCAAATGCATGCCTTAATTCCCGGAGAGAAAAGAGGAAATTGGTCCAAGGGATTCTGCGCCCAAGAGTGACGGCATCCTCCCTGGGAAAAAAGACGCTGAGCCCCCAGCAACCGTTATCCAAAATAACCCTCCTTACTTCTGAGTAATAGGTACCCAGAGCAACTAGCAATTTCCCCCAGACCAAAGCAAACTGAGCATTATTCTTGACGCTAAGTCTCTTTCTTGCAAATTGGCAAACGGTCTGGATTCGCCACTCTCATCTCCCTCCCTCTCTCCACAACCCAAACTGGCATACATTGCCTCAAACGTGACCCATAAATGGAACAGATGCAGAGACTGGCACCTGGAGGCAATTTTTCAGCTGGTTTAAAAGGAAGCTTTTTTCTTTTTCTTTCCCCCCCGTATTTTCCTTCCAGGCCGAAGGCAGCCAGTTCTGCATTTCTAGCCCCTCGTCGTCCCCCACCCAACTCCCCTGCTTCAGTGCCCCTCCCGCAAAAGACGGAACTGAGATTCAAAGAAGGATGTTAGGGAGGAAAAGCTCTGTTTTCGAGAAGGAAAGGAACAAAGGAGCTGGTTTTTGGCAGGTATTTCTGAGGCTTAATTCTGACTGAAAGGCCACCTCCTTAATCCCAAAAGCAGGAGGCTGGTCTTGGCTTCCTTTGGGCCGCTGCAGATGTGCCACAACGGCTTCAAAGAATCTGTGCCACACCCTTAAAGCATATGGCTTTCCTCAAAGAACCCTGGGAACTGTAGTTTCTTAAGGGCCCTGGAAATGGTAGCTGTGGGGGGAGTAAACTACAGTTCCCAAAATTCGGGGGGGGGGAGGGATGGTGCGTGTTACAGACGACCCCAATCTCTGAGCAGTGAGAGATTCCAGAGGTTCCCACACTTATTCAGGGTTCAGTTTCTTTGGAATGAAAGTCAGCGGAGAGCGCAATGTTTTTAGGATAGATGGTTTTAGTTACACATATACGCAACCTGAAGATTCACTGGAATGAGCGGGGTGCTTTCTGATGTGAAAGCATTCATGAAAACTGCTGTCATTTAGCATAATGTGCATTTGGGGGGGCTATTGGGTTGTTGTTTTAATTTTTATTATGTATTTTGTGGTTTTATATCCTGATTTTATTCTGTGATTCAGGGACACGGCTGGCGCTGTGGTCTAAACCATGGAGCCTCTTGGGCTTGCTGATCAGAAGGTCGGCGGTTCGAATCCCTGCGACAGGGTGAGCTCCCATTGCTCTGTCCCAGCTCCTGCCAACCTAGCAGTTCGAAAGCATGCCCAAAAGTGCAAGTAGATAAATAGGTACCGCTTCTGCGGGAAGGTAAACGGCCTTTCCGTGCGCTCTGGTTTCCATCATGGTGTCCCGTTGCACCAGAAGAGGTTTAGTCCTGCTGCCCACATGACCCGGAAAGCCGTCTGTGGACAAATGCCGGCTTCCTCGGCCTAAAAGCGAGATGAGCGCCATAACCCCATAGTCACCTTTGACTGGACTTAAGTGTTCAGGGGTCTTCTACCTTTTTTAAAATTTTATTCTGTGAGTCGCCCTGAGTATAGGGTGGTATATAAATTCAATAAATAATAAACAATAATAACCTGAGCCTAAGATGGAGGGGCTGGCAACATGAACACCCCAACAGATCTCGCTTCTCCATTAGTCACAGCTTTGGTTTCAACACAGATCTAGCATGCCTCTGTGTCTCCAGCTTCCAGCCTGTTTTCAACTCACTCACACGCATGCCATTGCAGGGGTTTGGACCTAGTGGTACCTTCCAACTCCAGGATTCTATGAACTCTCCAGCTATTATTCTACACAACAGGTGAGGGTGGAGGGAGGATAGGCCCACCCCTTAGCCTGGAGGTCACCATCACTTCGTTGCAGCTCCTGCAAGGAAGCTCATTCTTTTGGGATGCTGATGAGGACACTTGGGGGGCCAGCTGTGAAGGTTGCCTGGCTACTTCAGCAATTGGATCCTATTAAATTCTAGCCCTCACTGGGCACAGGATCCTAAGAACTGGAAGGGACACTCAGGACATCATCCAGACTGAACCCCTTCTCCAAAAAAACCCAACAACCCCGCAACAGTGTCAATATGACCCTCAATTCACAGGCAGAGAATTATAGTAATAATAATAATAATTGTATTATTTATGCCCCACCCATCTGGTTGGGTTGCTCCAGCCACACAGTGCAACAAAAATGCATGGGCGCATACGGCGTGGCTTCCCAGCAGTTGCGCACACAAAAATGCACAGGCATGCGTGCAATTGTTGCGCATGGATCTCCACGGACCAAGGTGTGAGGAACCTCTATGGGGCCAGAACCCTTTTTCAATCCAGGACTCCGCAGCTGATCTGGATTGGCTGGTGCTAGGAGGGAGGAGCTGCACTCCAGTGGGCGGGGCCAGAGGCAAAAGTGGGCGGGGCACTGGCTGTGAATTCTGCCTTTGTACGGTTGGCTAGCTTGTACACATGCACCCACACCCCTCTGTATCCTGCAGCCAAACATGCAGGAGCTGCAATCTGGTTTCCAGGGCATTGCCTACCCAGGCAGAAACACGCATGGTGATGGGTGCTGCAGAGAGGCCTGGGGGGCCGCATGTGGCCCCCGGACCCTTTTCAGCACAGGCACACAGCCAGTTTCGCTGCATGTGGGAGAATAAGCACCAGCGGGTCTTTGGTTCCTGCCGAGGGGTGGATCCTGGCGACATTTGCATACTTCCTGCCCGCCACCATACCTGGGAGCCTTCCGTTCCTGGCTGCTGCAGGAGTTTGACGGTCCTCCCTCCTGCCGACCGCTGGCTTCGCCCGTCGTGCCAGGTCAGGCTGCTGCCGGAGTTCCTCTGCAGGCGGTAATTGAGGTTCTCGGCTGACACGGTGTGTTCTAGAAGGTTCTGGCAGAAGCTGAAGTGAGCGGCGGCGGCTGTCGGGCAGAGAAGGGTGAGAAATTAAAACCAACTGAGGCAATCCTCTCCCAATGCAGCATTCCTCCCCTACACAAACACACCCGTCCCCTCAAGATCAAATCATATTCAGAGTGTTGGACTAGGGCACCTGGGAGGCCAGGGTTCGAATTCCTCAATCGGCCGTGAACCTCACTGGGCAACCTTGGGCCAGTCACTGCCTCTCGGCCTAACCTACCTCACAGGGTTGTTGTGGGGATTAAATGAGGAGCGGTGAACCTTGAGACCCTCAGAGAAAATAGTGGGATATAAACACAACCATAAGCAAACAAGCACACAAATAAATGCAATTTTTTTTTTATCCCACCCTTGTTCGTTTGAGCTTTGGGGAGCTAAGGGCTTTGGGGAGCGCTTAGTTTGCTAAGGGTTCTGAGAGTAGTTAGGAGACCCCCATTCCTCACTCTGGGCTACAACTCCCAGAGTGGTTCAACCATCGATCCCATTTCTCAGGGAACCTTATGAGAATGGTTTCCTCAGACAAGCCCCTGCGTGCTTGGTCACTGACAGAGGCCCTGATCCAGGCACCACCTTCTCTCGGAGGCTTGGACAGAGGCAATGCAAACAGCGCCTTTTTGGTTAAGGCATCCAGATCTTAGAATTCTCTGCCTCGGGAGTCTCAGTTGACCTCCTCATTGGAAAATTGCAGAAAGCATATCAGAACAATCTTGCATCTCCTTGTATGCAGCTGTTGGTAGAGCACAAGACTCTTTATCTCAGGGTTGTGGATTGGGCAAAAGATTCCTGCATTGCAGGGGGTTGGACTAGATGACCCCCTGGGGTCCCTTCTATGACCTACGATCAGCCATGTGTGTCTATTCCTCCTGGCTTTTGAGAGGGGGGATGGCCTTTTTTTGGCTGCTCTTTGGCCTTGCTATTATTGCTGGCAGCTTCTTTCGTTTTAAAACTGTTTCGTTGTCAAACGTCCTTACCGCGAGCCACCCCGGGGTTCCCACCGAGCTGGAAGGTATATTAAATATTTCCCTAACCCAAGTCAAACAACACGGATTCAGGTTGCAGCCCAAGCCTGTGCCTATTTACTCAAGCGCGCAATCCACTGAACTCGGACACATCTGCTCCCAGACGTACATCGCGCCGTTTCCCTATATACATCTACTCTTTGCGGTCGGGCTGGAGCAGAGAGGGCTGAATCAAACGCTGCGGTTAGCCGAGCCACAGCGCTCTCTGATCTCCGCCCGGCTGGACTGCCAATTCCCCTCCAGCAATCTAAATGCAATGCAATTAAACGTTATGTCCCAGCAATTAAAAGCTTTATTGAAGGGGAGTGCAAAAAGCCCAACTCAAAGGGATGAGCTGTGCCATTAGTTGGACTGCAGGGCTGCTGGAACAGAAGCTGCATGCCTGGAACCAGAGCTGGGTCAGTGGTTTCTGCCTCCCAGGACCCTGGGCTTGGCATGTAGCAAATAACAATTTGCATCAGTGTTATTAGGGATGGAGGAGAAACGTATGTGGGATGTATTTTTAAAGTCTGTGGCCTAATTGGAACTTCGATGTACACCGGAACACGGCTGCGGAAAAACAAAACAAAAAAAAGTCACAAAAAAGGAGCCACAAAAACGCAAAATAAATAGCAAAAACAGACAGACCTCAGCATAACACTCAAAACGGAGCACATTTGGCTTCCGCAAAAAGTTCGCAAACCGGAACACTTACTTCCGGGTTTGCAGTGTTTGGGTTCCAAGTTGTTTGAGTAGCAAGGCGTTTGAGAACCAAGGTAGCACTGTATATAAAAATTACAGGAAAAGCTTCCATTAAAATAATTTTATATTTATGCATTTCAGTTCTCTATTACATGTTTTGAAACTTTATTTGCTATTTCTTTCATATCACTTCATGTTATTAGTTGTTGTTTTTTTTAACAATTTCTTAGTGATTTCTTCCTCAGTACTTCAACTGTCCTTTCGTTTTTTTATTTTTCTCTTTCATGGATGCCATGTTCTTTGGAAGCTTGTTCAGACCAAGTTAATGGCTTTTTAGGCTTCCTCCACGTGAATAGGAGTTCAGTTTTTGAATAATAAGAATTATATGTTACAACGGGGGGCGGGTGTGTGTGTCAGGATTTTAGAGATGCTTAGGTGGGGCACAGCCAAAAAAAGGTTGGGAACCACTGGTGTAGACAATATTGAGCTAAATGGACCAGTGGCTTGACTTAGTTTTGTTTATTTATTTAATACATTTTATATACCGCTTGAAGCAGTTTACAAAATGTTTAAGGCAGCGTCCTTTGTTCATTGTATATGATAGCTGGCATTATGGCAGCAACACTTAAAAAAAACAAAATACAAATTAACTCTGACTTTAATACATATTTCCCTTAATGGTTTGACTTCCCACCTTTACCTCCATGACGGTTTTATTCCCAGCCTTTCCCTGCTGCATTATGCAGTGTATTTATATCTCATATAAATATTTCCTCTATTTCAATTGCTCAGGCAGCAACGCCTGTGAAGGTGCATCAAACGGGGAAAAAGAAAAACCTTAAAATAAAAATATTAATAACTGAGAGAGAGAGAAAACAACGCTTAGTTTTTTCTCAATCTTATTCTCAACACTGTCTTTTCCATAGCGGTGTGAAAAGACACCAGGAGCAAAAATCAAAGCATCATTTGGGTCTTTCCATTTCTGCTCTCTGTCAGTCTAGTCACCCAAATGTTGGTTTAAATGTCATTTTATTTTTAAACACCGACACATTTCCTTTTTTTCTGACAAAGCCCCAAACTGGTGATACTGATTCACTCCGAGGCAATTAAACCATGAGGCCGGAGGCGGCTGTGTACTCCACTTTCCACAGGGAGAAAGATGCGCTCAACAACCAGCTTTCGTACCGGAGTCAGACAAATGATTCAACACACTATCACCCTAGATTTATGCCAGGAATTGGCTGCGGTGGGTTCCTCCACTCAGATGTCTGCTGCGCTGACCTCAATGCAAAAAGCCGTGCATCATTTCGCACCAGCCGAAAACACAATAGGGAAACAGGAGACCCTGAGGTCCTCCGCTTTCCAAAATATAATTTACTCCCAGTTGTAGGACTCTTATCTGCCTTACACAGAGTCAGAGTGTGGGTCCATGCTGCCCTGTGAAGACTACTTAAGAGGACGAGGAATTTTACACATCACTTGGGAAGACAGGTGAACTAATGTCAGCGTACTGGAAGAAGCAAAGATCACCAGTGTTGAAGCAATGAGTCTTCAACGTCAACTTCGTTGGACTGGTCATGTTGGGCGGATGCCTGGCTATCGCCTTCCAAAGCAACTACTCTATTCCGAACTTAAAAATGGAAAGCGTAATGCTGGTGGTCAACAAAAGAGGTTTAAAGACTCTCTCAAGGCAAATCTTTAAAAAATGTAGTATAAACACCAACAATTGGGAAACACTTGCCTGCGAATGCTCCGTTGGAGAACAGCCTTTACCAAAGGTGTCATGGGTTTTGAAGACGCTCGAACTCAGGATGAAAGGGAAAAACATGCTAAGAGGAAGGCAACTTGGCAAACCCTCACCATGATCAACTCCCAGCCGGAAACCTATATCCCCACTGTGGAAGGACGTGTGGATCCAGAATTGGCCTCCACAGTCACTTATGGACTCACTGTTAAAGCCGTGTTTATGGAAGACAATTTTACTCAGCTACGAGGGATCACCAAAAAAGAAGACGACGACTTAGGAAGACGTAAGAGGTTTCTCACTGGGCTGTATCAAAAGCCCCCCTATTTCAGCATCCTGTTCTCACAGTAGACAGCCAGATGCCTCTGGGAATCCCACAAGCCAGGCATGAACACCGCAGCTACATATCCCAGCACCCAGTGCAAGCAACATGAAATGTGCCCCTAAGCAGTTGCAATAAAACAGTGAACAGCAAGTGCACATCATTTAAATATTTATTTCAATGTACGCCACAGTTCAAGAAAGGTAGCGCCAGGGTCGAGAGGATGCCTGCATGGCTGATGAGAAGAGTCAAATAAGCTATTGCAGGCAAGGAGGCTTCCTTTAGAAAACGGGAGTCTTGTTCAAATGAGAAAAAAATGAGAACTTTGGCAAAAGAAACGCAAGCAAACAATACAAGGACATTGCTAAAGACACAGGAGTACATTGCTAAAAACATTAAGCCCAACAACAGAGGAAGATTTAAATACACCAGTATAAGGAAAACCAGCTAGGGAGGCAACTGGGCCCGTGGATGACAAGGGAGGTAAAAGTATGCTAAAGGAGAATAATAACAAGAATAACAAAAATAATAATAATTTATTATTTCTACCCCGGCCACTCTGGGTGGCTTTCAACAGAACTTAAAACAGAATAAAACTTCAAACATTAAAAACTTCCCTAAACAGGGCTGCCTTCAGATGTCTTCTAAAAGTCAGATCATTGTTTATTTCCTTGACATGTGATGGGAGGGTGTTCCACAGGGCGAGGAGACTGCATAGAAATTGAATGAAATCTTTGCCTGTCTTCACAGCAGAATATACAGGGTAAATCCTTGTGCCTGAATGAACTTTTGCAGGAGGGGAGTTGGAAAACTGAGGTAAATAGTGATGACAAGAGACAAAGTTATTTTGCCATACTGACAAAAGAAAAACAGAAAAATTGCCAGGTATGGATGGCATCCACCCAAGAGTCTTTAAAGTACTCAAATGTGAAATTGCTCATCTGCTAACAAAAATATGTAACTTGTCACAGTGTTCAGCCTGGAAAATGGCCACGGTAACACCCATTTTTTAAAAGGGATCCTGGAAATTACAGGCCAGGTAGCTTAACACCTGTTCTTAGAAAGCATTTGTCAAGGATAAAATGGCCAAAGCGCATAGAAGAACAAGCCTTACTGGAATGTACTCACTAATCAATAATTTGAATTCTTTGAGAGTGTCAACAAGCAGATAGAGGCAGCGGCGTAGCGGCGAATGCTGGTGGCTGTGGCGGGCGCAAGCACAGGCGCTGAGCAGGGAGGGTACAAAGGTGCTGGGCGGTGGGACACAAGCCCTGCCCTCGCTGCTGCGACCCACCAGAGCAAAGCAGGGCCACACTGAACTGCCTGCCCGCCCACACAGGGGGGAACCGAACCGGCCATCACAGCCCTTGGCAGGTAGAGAGGAGCACTGGGCTAGGCCACACTGGGAGCGCCTGGGGGGGCATCTGATTTGTGCCCCCTTACAAATTGTGCTCCCAGGGCACCTCCTAGCACCAGGGGCGTAGCGAGCCGCTTGGCTGCTAGGGGTGGCAAGCCAAGCGGCACCCCTGGGGGCGGGGCGTCGCTCCGTGCGCATGCATCATGACGTCACGATGCATGCGCATGGAGCGATGCCCCGCACGGACATGCACTGGCCCGGGCAGAGCCATGGAGGCAAGGGGCGGGCCAGCGAGGAGGGATGACACCGTGGCTCCGCCCACCCAGGGCCAGCACCAGCCAAGTGCTGAAGAAAGCCCTTAAAAAAAATGCTGGGGCTAGCCCTGGGTGGGCGGAGCCGCAGCGCGGAGGCGAGGTGCGCGCCAGCGAGGAGGGGTGTCACCCCACCTCGCTGGCCTGCCCCTCGCCTCCGCCCGGGCCAGCACTTTAAAAAGCCCTTTAAAAAAAAGCGAAAGGAAAGCCTTTCCTTTCCTTTTGCTTTTTTTTAAAGGGCTTTTTTCAGCGCTCGGCTGGGGCTGACCTGGGTGGGCGGCGCGGAGGCAAGGGGCGGGCCAGCGAGGAGGCGTGTCACCCGCTCCTCGCCTCCGCCTGGGCCAAGCAAGCCAGCCGCCGAGCAAGCCAGACCTAGTGTGTGGACAATATACTGTTTTGGGGGGACAGGGGGTGGGCGGGGGTGGGGGATTCCCTGGTCCTGAATGAGGTAACTGTGCCCCTGAAGGACCAGGTGTGCAGCCTGGGAGTCATTCTGGACTCGCAGCCGTCCATGGAGGCGCAGGTTAATTCTGTGTCCAGGGCAGCTGTCTACCAGCTCCATCTGGTACGCAGGCTGAGACCCTACCTGCCCGCGGACTGTCTTGGCAGAGTGGTGCATGCTCTAGTTATCTCCCGCTTGGACTACAGCAACGCGCTCTATGTGGGGCTACCTTTGAAGGTGACCCGGAAACTACAACTAATCCAGAATGCAGCAACTAGACTGGTGATTGGGAGTGGCTGCTGGGACCATATAACACCAGTCCTGAAAGATCTACATTGGCTCCCAGTACGTTTCCGAGCACAATTCAAAGTGTTGGTGCTGACCTTTAAAGCCCTAAATGGCCTTAGCCCAGTAGACCTGAAGGAGCGTCTCCACCTCATCGTTCAGCCCGGACACTGAGGTCCAGCGCCGAGGGCCTTCTGACGGTTCCCTCATTGCAAGAAGTGAGGTTACAGGGAACCAGGCAGAGGGCCTTCTCGGTAGTGGCGCCCGCCCTGTGGAGGTCAAGGAAATAAGCAGCTATCCTATTTTTAAAAGACATCTGAAGGCAGCCCTGTTTAGGGAAGTTTTTAATACTTAATGTTGTATTGTTTTTAACACTTGATTGGGAGCCGCCCAGAGTGGCTGAGGAAACTCAGCCAGATGGGTGGGGTACAAATAATAAATTATATTATTATTATTATTATTATTATTATTATTATTATTATTATTATTATTACTGTACTTGCTACATGGTATATCTCTATCAAAAGATTATGCAAATCTGCTTGGGATAGGTCTCCACCTTCAATTAAACCTGGGATGTTCTTCAGATGTTCTGCTACAGAGCTAAGGCCCTTCCCTTGGGAGATCACTCCAAAAACCCAGGTCAGTGGTGGATCCTCTGCAGAGCTGTGGACCTTGGCATGTGCCTGGTCATCTTGACCCTTGATGCTGGTCCAAGACTGCAGCACTTTTGGGAAGGTGGTGCATTTACAAACACACATCAAAACACGTAAGTGGTGCATTTACCATGTGGACATATTGTAGGTCTTTGATGCTCTGAGCATGGCAGAGTCTCTCAAATACCATCCACAGAGAATCACCCTTAGATCAGACTGTTCCACCTGCGTTAACAATCAGAATATCAAAACCCGCCATGATCAAGGAAGGGGGTGTGTGTCAATGAGGAAACTCCCCTGCATGAGACTCGCACGCCTGTCTCCCTGGATGAAAAAGCATCCGGCTTTGTCTAAGCTGCTGTTGATCCTGGCAAGCAAAGACGAGCAGCGAGCACTACAATAAACAGGCAGATCAGAGAGCTGAGGAACGTGGGCTCCGGTGTAAGTCTGCCTCGTGTGTTCACGAGGAATGAAAGTGTTCCGAAGAGCCATTGATCTATTGTGTGCTAATTCCATTGCCTCTCTAGCTGTGAGACCCTTGACTGAAGCCGATGTGTGAAATCCACCCCTGGAAGAGGGTAGCTTCAAAGCCAGAGGGTGGTGGTGGGGGGAATAAATATGACCTACCTGAGCAATTGCCCTTTCACAGAAATAAACCTGGCCAAGGGGCATAAGCAAGTAGAAAGGGGTCAAGGGAAAAGGAATGGAAATTGGAAACAACAAAAAAGGAGAAGATTAATCAAGCCCTTTGTAAAAGCAGGATTACTGCATCCTTGCAAAGGTTGCAAATGCCCTTATTCGAAAGGTTGTAGCTGGATTTCAAACGCTCACGCCAGAGAGGAATTTGGGAGTCTTCCCTCCCCTGCGCTCTGGCAGAAGGGGTGTGGCAGCCTACCCTCCCTGGCATCGATTCTTGATTTCTCATGCTCAAACTTTGGACAGTTAATGAAAACGGAGAAAGGACTCCAGGGCACAGAGATGATGTGGAACACACATGCATGTGCACACAGACAATGCGGCAAGGAAGATCTATGTGCAGACATCAGCCTTCCATGCTTGCAGCCGAGACAAATCTGGATGGGCTTTTGCATCCAGCAATGCTCCTCTGGCCCAGAGATGGGTTGCTGTGCTCATTAGGCCTGACACTCCTGCACAGATTGTGCTTCTGCTAATAAAGGTAAAGGTAAAGGGACCCCTGACCATTACTGGTAGGTCCAGTCGTGACCGACTCTGGGGTTGCGGTGCTCAACTCGCTTTACTGACTGAGGGAGCCGGCATACAGCTTCTGGGTCATGTGGCCAGCATGACTAAGCCGCTTCTGGCGAACCAGAGCAGCGCACGGAAACGCCGTTTACCTTCCTGCCGGAGCGGTACCTATTTATCTACTTGCACTTTGACGTGCTTTCGAACTGCTAGGTTGGCAGGAGCTGGGACTGAGCAACAGGAGCTCACCCTGTCACGGGGATTCGAACCACCGACCTTCTGATCGGCAAGCCCTAGGCTCTGTGGTTTAACCCACAGCACCACCCGCGTCCCTCTGCTAATAAAAAGTTAACTCCAATTCTGAACTGTGTGGTTGCGGCAAGCTCCTGGGAGAGGAGTGCATCTTAGCATCCCCTGAAAACACAAGTGGTGCTGAGCAGTACCTTTCAGATCTTGCGCTGCATAAACAGAATCTCAAAGGTGCCCCCGAGATAGCACTTAGGGAACGGCTGCAGATCAGCAACAGAGGGCATCCCTTGCATGCAGAAGATCCCAGGTCTGAGACCTTGGAGACGCACTGCCCATCAGTGCAGGCAACACTGAGTTAGGTAGACCAACAAGGCAGCTTCTTATATCTTACGAAGCTGTAAGAATGCTGCTCTGCGTGGCTCAGATTATTCACTGTTTATGGCTACACTGCATGATTTGAGAACGGTGTCTCACCTGAGAGGTGTAATTGGGACACAATTCTCAAAGCGCATGAAAACCGGTACCCTTGTGCTGTGCACACACCATACATTTAAAGTACGACACTTCCCCCACAGAAATCTGGGAATTGTGGTTCATTACGGGTGCTGGGAACTGTAGTTCCAGGAGGAACGAAGGAGAGTTCGCAGGATTCTTTGCATGTGTGCTTTAAACAGATAGTGTGTTGGAATGGGTATACCTTGTACAGGTACTTTAAAAATGGGCACCTTGCTGAATAAATCGGTATCATCGCACGAGTAGGCACCAAGCACTGGGGAACGCTCATTTTCGAAGCTAGCTGCTGGTTTTGGACTAGTTAAAAATACGGAAAAGCAAGAGGCTGGCTGAGCAACAGCAGGAGCAGATGGAAGGAAATGGGGCCGTAAATAAAGAGGGATTTTGGGAACGGCAAACAGATTCGCACTTCGACGGAGGAGTCCAGGCCTCGAGAGCCTTTGGTCAACTTGCGAGATCAGACTTTCTCATTATACAACACAACAGGGTGCAGAGCCTCAAGCTCAGGAGATACAATTCGCACATCCGTTCAGGGTGGAGGGAACATGTTTCATTCCTTGGCAAAAGGGTTCCAGTTTGGAACGGTGGCAGAACAAATGGGAGCGCACAGTCGATCCATGAGGGATCCTGATTTCATTGCACCAACTGTTGGGTGGGGTTGTGCGGAGGGGAGGTGGCCATCTGAACCGCTTTCTTTTAAAAAGAGATTTAAATAAAAATGCATGTTATTCTAACGCATCTAGATGGTACCAACTCTAAGAAATGCTCTTCACGGCCACATTGTGCAGCAGCCATTAAGTTTCCTGGTTGTCTTTAAAAGAAGCCCTACCTACAGGGAATGACAAACCTGAGCTGGGCATGAGCGGAACATGGATTATTCTTGCCTTGCAAGGATTGGACTAGTTGACCATTGGGGTGCCTTCAAAGTCTACAGGCCAGATCTCTCCATGCAGGGCTGGTGAAGAGCATTTCTGGCTACCACCACCTGCACTTCCCCAGTTATCGCAGAGTCAAGTTGCAGTCCCAATCTGCACACTTGGTCTCTTAACGGAGAGGGAAACCCTATCTAAGGCCAGTTGGAGGCCACCTTGTGGGGTAGGTAATCTCCCAACCACAACAACCTCCTTGGAACTAACCTCATCTTGTTTGCCCTGATCTACCCCAAACGCAGGGACGCGGGTGGCTCTGTGGTTTAACCCTAGGGCTTCCTGATCAGAAGGTCGGCAGTTCGAATCCCCGCAACGGGATGAGCTCCCGTTGCTCGGTCCCTGCTCCTGCCAACCTAGCAGTTCGAAAGCACGTCAAAGTGCAAGTAGATAAATAGGTACCACTCCAGGGGGAAGGTAAACGGCGTTTCCGTGCGCTGCTCTGGTTCGCCAGAAGCGGCTTAGTCATGCTGGCCACATGACCTGGGAGCTGTACGCCGGCTCCCTCGGCCAATAAAGCGAGATGAGTGCTGCAACCCCAGAGTCGTCCGCGACTGGACCTAATGGTCAGGGGTCCCTTTAAACGTGCCTTTCGTACAACTTTGGTTGTCCCTTAAGATATCATCACTAAACTTGTTGATGTTTCAATGCTGGGTGCAATTTTGATTTCAAGATGGCACACTGAAATGTGATTTTGGTGTGACTTTGCCCATATTTTTTGGCATAGGTTTGGCCAGCTCTTGAGATATAGTCACCAAATTTGGCACGAGGGTTCCCAAGCTGGAGGCAGCAGTCTTCATTGATGCTTGGATGCTGGGTGACATTTTGAATCAAGAAGGTGGACCAAATGTGACTTTGGATGGAATCGGACCATTTTCTTTTGCCATGACGGGCCCAAGCTCACTAATTACACTGCCCATTTAAAAACAGTATTTTATTTTTTGTTTCTGCAAAATACTATCATATTGCTGGGTGCTCTGCTAGTAGGTTCTAGTTGGAGCTTGCAGAATCTGGAATTTGCTGGCTGTTTAGGCTATGGCTGTTAGCACAACACGCTTTTAATGGTTGGGCCACTCAGCCGCTGATTCGTTGAGGCCGCTGAGATGCTGGCGGGTTGGAAATCTTGAGGGAAAGAGGGATAAAGGAAAGATGGCGAAGTGTGAGAGAATGAATAGTGCCTGCTTTGAGGGATCTGCTCGCTTTCATTTCTTTTCCCGTTCTTCACAACGCCTTAAACAATTCCCTCCGACTGCTGCTTCCGTCTTTTTGCACAAACCACAGTCTGTCCCCGGCTTCTTTCCCGTGCCCCCGAGTTCCTGGAAGCTACCTATCTGGGCCTTGTAATTAAAAGGAGGAGGATTAAGAGCTTGGCATCCTTTGCGTGCACACACAACACTCTCCCGCTGGCTAGGGGAGCTCCCCCCCCGCCTCATTGTCCCCCCCATCCGATAATCCCTTTCTCCCCCAGCCCCTCACTGGTTTCATTCACTCTCAAGGCGGGCCATGCAAAACGAGGCAGAATGCAAAGGGCTGGAAAACAGCTTAATCCACAAACGCCACCAGACTTCTAAATCTGCTGCCCACTTCCGCAGCTCAGCCCCTCTTAATCCCATGTCAAGTGGGGATTTCCAGGGTCTTTCATACACCCAGATGAGCAAGGCTGAATGACCCTTGCAGACACATTCATTACTGCCTGCGTGACACGGCTCTCCGATGGGAGTCCCTAAAGTTCTGCTCTCCGAGGGTGCATTCAGACATGGGGCTGGTTGCCTTCGCTTTCCTGGTTATAATACCGTACTAGCACCTCTGCCCTGGTTTCTGATGTTCCTTTTACGCTGCATTGCCCATTGCCAGCGGCGGAGGAAGCCGCTTGGGCACCTGGGGCAGTCCATGGGGTGGGGCACACCGCCCATAGGGGCAGGGAGAGCTGCCCATAAGGGCAGGGCACACCACGGGGCTGTACGCCATAATCATCACAATTATAACAAATAAAGGCTTGACATATCTCACTTTGCATGTCATGAGTCTATCTCATATATTAGTTTCACCTTTCAAATTGAATTACTGAAATAAATGAACTTTTCCATGATATTCTAATTTTTCGAGTTTCACCTGTAGGCCGAGGGAGCCGGAGTTTGTCTGCAGACAGCTTTGGGGTCATGTGGCCAGCATGACTAAGCCGCTTCTGGCGAACCAGAGCAGCGCATGGAAATGCCGTTTACCTTCCCGCCAGAGCAGTACCTATTTATCTACTTGCATTTTGACGTGCTTTTGAACTGCTAGGTTGGCAGGAGCTGGGACCGAGCAACGGGAGCTCACCCCATCGCGGGGATTCGAACCGCCAACCTTCCGATCGGCAAGCCCTAGGCTCTGTGGTTTATACCACAGCGCCATCCACGATGCTGTAAGTGGGTGCAATTTTTGACGATTTCATGGTTTATACCTCTCCGGCTCTTAAAATGGTTTCCTCTAGATTGCCTTAATTGGTGTTATATGAGCGTTGTGCCGTGAAATGATTTTAAACTGCCATTTTAACAGCTTAGTTTTATTGGAAGAAGAGGTTTTAGTTTTGCATTTTACATTTTATTTATACGTGCAAGACATCTTGGGAGGGTTTTTGCCCTGAAACGCAGCATAGACATTTTTAAATAACAAATACGATAAACTCAGGGGAAGGGGGAAATCAGCTTTGCGATGGCAGGATCTGCCCCATATGTGCAGGAGGGATTCTCCGCAGACATTCTAATGCAGGGGCAGCCAACACGGTACCCTCTAAATGTTGATGGACCAGAACTCCCATCAGCCCCTGCCAGCATAGCTGATGGGTGAAAACTGACCATATGGTGCACAGGTTGAGAGTGGACCTCGCCATCCCCCCACAGGTTCGCTGTATCCACTTGAAGCCAAATTCTTTGCATTTAACCTCTTCAAAAATGTAAATAGCATTAACTGGGTGTGTGTCTCTGGCTGGCTGATAACCATCAGAATCCTTAGCAGGTGTAGAGGCAGAATTTCATCCTTCCTTCCCCTTGCTGTGGTCCTGGGGTTGTGGTCCACTCAACCAAATTGACTCTTTGCATTGTTGACTCTTTGCATTGGGAGGAAATCTGCCTTAGACACCAACTGGGATTCCCCCCACCCCATGCACAGTAAATTTTAGTTTCAGAGGTGGTTACAAGCAGTTCATAAGTTACAAGAAAGGAGATTCCGACTAAACATCAGGAAGAACTTTCTGACAATAAGAGCTGTTCGACAGCAGGAGGTGGTGGAGTCTCCTTCCTTGGTTTTTTTTATATAGCAGAGATTGGAGGGCCATCTATCATGGATGCTTGAGTTGAGATTCCTGCATTGCAGGAGGTCGAACTGGATGACTCTCAGGATCCCTTCCAACTCGACAATTCTATGATTGGCTCCTTCAGGACCGCAGCTTCACAGGAAAAAGTTAATCCTGCATGCCTGTTCTGACGCTGATAACTCCCACCCCAGTTTATGCTGCTTGCATCACACACGTAATTATTCATAGTCCGCCCTTCTGGCTGGGTTTCCCCAGCCACTCTGGGTGGCTCCCAATCGAATATTAAAAACACAATACAGCATTAAACATTAAAAACTTCCCTAAATAGGGCTGCCTTCAGACGTCTTCTAAAAGTAGGATGGTTGCTTATTTCCTTTCATAGTCCTGGTTATAGAGAAATGTTTTCATCTCGCACCTAAAGATATGCAAGAAAGGTGCCAGGCATGCCTCCCTGGGGAGAGCATCCCACAAGTGGGGAGCCACCACAGAAAAGGCCCATTCTTCTATTGCCACCCTACGGCACTGAGGAGGCATGTGAAGAAGGGCCTCTGATGATGATCTCAGGGTCCGGGTCAGTTCATTTGGGGAGAAGCAGAGTAAACAAACAGGGTCGGCTCGCAAAGCTGAGACACGTACTTCCTTGCCGAGTGCAACACACACAACATATCACGTTAAAGTGCTTCGGAAATAGGCCAGTTAGCCTCCAGATCCTACGAGCCATTTATCTCCAGGCAGGGAAATGGATTTGTGGTCAGGAACGACAAGCTAGGTGCACGTTCTTCAGTAACAGGCAACAAAGAAAATCAAGAGTCCCCTGGGATTCCTTTGGAAAGGAGAATCATTCACATAGATCCAGCGCCTCCCCACAGCAGCTTTTTTATGTACTAGCTGTACTTGATCAGAGAACCAGGCGGGAAGGAACGCTCGCTGTGGTCTGACTTCTTTTCTTCGGCTGAACATATTGGCTTTAATCCCTCTTCTGTGAGAGGTAACAAACTTGGAGCATCATTAGCAGAGCTGCTTTCCTTCCAAAAGAGAGACTGTTGGGTCCTTAAGAGTCAAACTGGACATGATGTTTATTGTGCGAATGTAATTACGGTATATACTTTTTGGTTTTGGGACGTGGGTGGCGCTGTGGGTTAAACCACAGAGCCTAGGGCTTGCTGATCAGAAGGTTGGCGGTTCAAATCCCTGCGACAGGGTGAGCTCCCGTTGCTCGGTCCCTGCTCCTGCCAACCTAGCAGTTCGAAAGCACGTCAAAGTACAAGTAGATAAATAGGTACCGCTCTGGCGGGAAAGTAAATGGCGTTTCCGTGCGCTGCTCTGGTTCGCCAGGAGCGGCTTAGTCATGCTGGCCACATGACCCGGAAGCTGTACGCCGGCTCCCTCGGTCAATAAAGCGAGATGAACGCCGCAACCCCAGATTAGTCCGCGACTGCACCTAATGTTCAGGGGTCCCTTTACCTTTACTTTTTGGTTTAGTGCAGAGCATCCCCTGTGTTTCCTCAGGACTCTGGGAGGTCGGGATGGGAAAGTTTAACTCATTGTTTCGCTTGAGATGCAAGAAGCTTCAGAGACTAGGCTACACTGGCGTAGTGGTTAGACTGTGGGACTAAGACCCGGGAGACCAGGATTTAAATTCTCACGTGGCCATGAACCTCACAGGACCTTGCCAGCCACTGTCTCGGCACCAAACATATCACAGGGTTTCTGTGATGATAAAATGAAGAGAAGGAGAGCCACGCATGTCACATTGACTTCCTTGGAGGGAAAGCGGGATAGAAGCGTTAGGATATTCATAATCCTATGTGGTCCAGAAAATTCTCTGGCTGATCTTGCCTTTAAAAAAAACATGTTTGTTGTAGACAGCCATAGGAGTAATAATAATAATAATAATAATAATAATAATAATAATAATAATTTATTATTTATACCCCACCTATCTGGCTGGGTTTCCCCAGCCACTCTGGGTGGCTCCCAATAGAATATTAAAAACACGATAAATACATGGAGCACGGGAAAAGATCCCTGTTTTCTCACATGATGCGGAAGGAGATGGGAGCTGCAGCATTCGTAAGGGCCTTCCTGGATCAGACCAAAGACCCATCTGGTCCAGCAATCTGCCTCCCACTGAGGATGATGGCCAGGTGCCTCTGGGAATCCCACAAGCACAGCGCGGGCGCAAGAGAGCAAGGCAGTTCACTGCGCCTGCTGAAGATGCTCCTCTTGCACAACAAGCTTTATCCCGGTTGGCATCTCTCTTGGATTTTAACTGATTCTACGTATGTGCTGTTGTGGTTAAAATGTTTTCTTTCTTATTCATATGATAGAGCAGGGTCGTGGGTTCGAGCCCCACATTGGGCAAACGATTCCTGCATTGCAGGGGGTTGGACACACGGGGTCCCTTCTAGGATTCCTGTCAGGAATGCTTTGATGGTGTTTCCTGCTTGGCAGGGGGTTGGACTGGATGGCCCTTGTCGTCTCTTCCAACTCTGATTCTATGATTCTATTAAAAGATGCTTTTATATATGCAACTTCGTGTGTGTGTTGTTATATTGTAAATCGTTTCGGGATGCCTCATGGGAAATAATTCAGAACTGAAGTAAACAAATTAAGGCACAATACAGCTTGGCTTTTAGGACTAGTCCTCACTGACGGACCTGCACGTCAGACTGTCCAGGCAATGAATGCTCCTTTGATGCAATATATATATATATATATATTGGCCTCCAAAATTCCCTCCCAACTCTGCAATGGACCACGTGAATATTGCTGAAAGCGATGGCAGCAGACCACGGAATGATTTCTAGTTTTGCTACGATCCTTTTTAAAAATTAACTTTGAGTCACTGTCGTTTATTCCTCGGAGGAAGACAGAGCCTTTTCCCTCTGTCGGGGCCGGTCTTTCCTGCCCCCTCTTCCAGGATCTAAGAAGAACTACAGTATGGAGCAGTCACCGTGCTTGCAGTTCTTCAAACACACACAGAGAAAGTCACCACCACATGCAGACTGAAAAACTGGGCTTGTTAAGGCCACTGCCTTACTTAGCTTTGCTTATTTGAGACCATTGTATTTTTTTGTTTTGAAAACATGAGTCGCCTCATGTTGTGTCCCCAAAGGTGGCACATAATTTTAAGAGCAAACAAACTCAGCCTTGGAGTGCCTTTATGAAAAATCCACTTACTTACACAACTTGTGGTTGCAGTCGAGGTCCTTTGACCTTGCTGCATCCTGTAGATTCTTAATTGGCAAATTTAACGAGTGTCTCTTTCCTCCTGCAGAAAGACAGCTTCAGATGCAGCGATAAAAGCTTTTCATTTCTGCACCTCAGGTCAGTTGTGAAGTAGGGATGGGAAACTTTTCTGGGCCTGAGGGCCATATTCCCTTCCGGGGGCCGCATCACAGTGTTGGGCAGGGCCAGGCGCAAAAAGGGGCAGAGCAACGGATAGAACTTTTACCTTTGCAAAAATTCACAGGATTTTACAGCCCTCAACCCACCCAATACCTCTTTCCACCCTCCCAGATGAGCAAGAGGCATTAATATCACAGTTCAAGGATGCATTCCAGCCAATCAGAAGTGCTCAAGGATGGGGGCGTGGCCTGTGGAGAGTCTGGAGGGCCACAGAGAGAGATGTGAAGGGGCAGATAAAAGGAAGTTCTTTTTCATGCAGTGCATAGTTTAACTATGGAACTCACTTCCACTGGAACAAGTGATGGCCACCAACTTGGATGGCTTTGAAAGAGGATTGGACAAATTCATGGAGGAGAGGGCTATCAATAGCTACTAGCCAGGATGGCTCTGCCCCAGGACTGACCTGCTGGGAGCCAAAGGGCCCTGCCCTGCTTCCCTCCACCTGGCTTGGAGCGGGGCCTGACAGGCTCCATAAAGGACTGCTGCTGCTGCTCAACAGAGAGGGATCCTTTTTTACTATTGTTTTTATTTTTATCTATTTATTTATTTATCTATTTAACTATGTCATTTTAAATTGTTGTTGGCATTAATGTTGTATTTTTAGTTTTAGATTTTATGCTTTATATGGAAATTGTTTTCCGTTTGGTTGTGTACCTTTTGATGCATTTTATTTATTGTTTATGACTTTTGTCATGTTGGTAATTATGTCAATCTTGTCATGTTGTAAGCCGCCTTGAGCGTAGGTTTAACTATGGAAAGTCGGCATACAGATAAAATGATGATGATGATGATGATGATGCTCTGCCCTCCACTGGGTCAGAGGCAATAATGCTTCTGAATGCCAGTGCCTGGAAACCATAGGAAGGGAGAGTGCTGCTCCTGTGTTCAAATCCTGCTTGCTGGTGCCTGGTTGGTCACTGTGAGAACAGGATGCTGGACTAGATCGGCCATTGGCCTGATCCAGAAGGGCACTTCTTGTGTTCTTAGAAGTTCTTAGAAGGAACAGAAAACAGATTGATAAGAGCACCCAGAGAGAATCAAAGGAAGTGGAAGAAGAAGAAGGAGGAGGAGGAGGAGGAGGAGGAGAAGAAGAAGAAGAAGAAGAAGAAGAAGAAGAAGAAGAAGAGTTTGGATCTGATATCCCGCTTTATCACAACCCGAAGGAGTCTCAAAGCGGCTCACATTCTCCTTTCCCTTCCTCCCCGACAACAAACACTCTGTGAGGTGAGTGGGGCTGAGAGACTTCAGAGAAGTGTGACTAGCCCAGGGTCACCCAGCAGCTGCATGTGGAGGAGCGGGGAAGCGAACCCGGTTCACCAGATTACGAGTCCACCGCTCTTAACCACTACACCACTACAATGGGAGGGAGATGATGATGATGATGATTATTATTATTAATAATAATAATACCGAGCAAGAGAGGGATGAGAGATTAGTGGCTTACTCCCGTGAGTTCACTCGATAAGGAAGGCTATTGCACCCTGCAATCCAAAGGCCCTCCCCTGTTTTTCAAATCATTCAATGAACTAACACTCTGAACCTGATTGATCTGTGTGGTTTGGAATATCTCCCAAAGAATTTGCATACACACAGCAGAGAAGGACCAGGGAGGAGGGTTTGGAGGAGAGGGAAACCACACGGTGAATTTTGCTAGGCTTCTTTTGCAGGTGACAAGTCCTTTACATTAATGTGTCGAGGATCTGGGTGGGGGAGGAGAGGAATAAATGCTCTCCAGCGGCCATTCAAATCAACTGGAAAGGGGGCAGGAGAAGAAGCGTTTCATTTTCACCCCGGCCCAGCATCTAAGAGAGACAGCTTAACACAGTGGAAAGAGCCTCCAGGTACTCAGAATATTCTTACATGCCGCTGTCGAGATCGCCTTCCTTCCCGGGTGAGGTCTCTCTCTCTTTTTGCAAAGGGAACAATTGGGCTGTGTTTGCCCACTGAGCCCAGAGGTGTGATCGGAAAGGACAACTTGACCCCTTCCTTCACCTTCCCCGTCCGAAAGAAACAACTTTGCAACCGCAACATTTTGCTTCACCAGCTCCCGGCATCAGTCTCCTCTGCGTAAATATTGTGACAACCTTTCCCCCCCTTCTTTCTTTTTTGAGGGGTAAGACACTCAAATTACTGTTACATTGTAAAACAGGATGGGGACGTTATATCAATAGTCTTTTTCCCCCGGGGCTGCGCTTGAGCCAATGCTCAGCCCCAGAACTTATGGTTCTGGGGTTTGGCTATGGAATACGCGAGTAAGAAAAAGAAAATATGAGCATGTGCAAAGTGCATTTCAGCAAGTAATCAGCTCCCACATATCTGGGAGTAGAAGCTGCCAGAAAAGATAATGCAGCTTCTATCAGGCCTGAACTTGCTCATAATATTTTTAGTTGCAATGAATTTGACATAATCCTTGCCTTTTTTTAAAAGCCAGCTGGGCTAGCAGCCAGGTCCAAATCTTACAGCAGCATCCTGGCGTTCACAAATCTCTGGCGAGACGCAATCTCACTAGGAGGCATGGGTGAGTCACTTTCTCACAGTCTCGGTTCCTTATCTGTAAAATGGGAATAATACTGAGTTGAGTCACAGGGTTGGCTGTCCTGCCTCAGCCTTTGAGGCTAGGATGGGCTGCTGAGCGTAAACCACAGCAAGGGTGTGATGCAAGGACATCGGCACCTGCTCGGCTGGGAAGCGGCATGAACCGCAGAGAGAAATAGCCAGAGCTTTCAGCACTTGAAGCAAAACAGCTGCAATTGTTTGATGGCAGCGGCTGACCAAAGTTGTTACTTCCCCGACCTGCTTACCCAGCCAGCCTTCCATGCTAGAGAGGCAGCGTGTCACAATCGTTAGATCGCTAGACTATGGCTGCGTGCACACCGTCCATATAAAGCAGATGGCTCCCCCAAGGAATCCTGGGAGCTTTAGTTTGTTAAGGGTGCTGGGAATTAGAGCTGTGTGTGTGAACTATAATTCCCAGGATTTGAGAGCTACAATTCCCAGCACCTGTAACAAACTGGGGCCATCGTCCCCCCCTTTAGTGTTTTAAGTAGGGCACACCCCTGTTTAAACAACTGGGGCGGCTGCCAACACATCCGGCCCAGAAGAAAACCAAAGTGGCTCACAGATCAAATGGACTAGTGACTTGATTTGGGGAAAGGGGGATTTATATTGGTTTGGTTTGATGTGGATGTGTTGCTTTCGTTCGTTACAGCAGGATCCTCTCCCACATGTGCCACACATGTCTCAAGCTACCTAGGGCCATCGCCATTCCTCTGCCTTACATGAACCACCAGCAATAAGTTTTAGAATCATAGAATTGTAGAGTTGGAATGGGTCCCCCCCAGGGTCATCTAGTCCAACCCCCTGCAATGCCGAAATCTTTTGCTCAAACCCGCCACCGTGAGATTAAGAGCCTCATGCTTTGTCAACGGAACTACCCCTTCCTTGCAAGACTGTCGTGAGGGCTGATGCCTGGACAGCACAGTTGGTCAGAGCGTGGTACTGATAACCCCAAGGTTGCAGGTTCGATCCCTGTCAGGGGCAGCTGCATATTCCTGCATTGCAGGGGGTTGGACTAGATGATCCTCAGGGTCCCTTCCAGCTCTACAATTCTATGACAGCTGAGATACTGCATGTGAAGCACTCCAGGAAAGAACGACCTAAGCGCTACATGCTTTGTACAGGAGAGCAGCCTCAAACGTCATGGCTGCATGGCTTGAGCTGTAACCGAATAAAGGGTCCCTGCAGAGATCCCTTGCCTTCTGCGTTCCTGATGATTTCCTAACATGTTGCTATCTGGGCAGTTATACACGAACCTGCTTCCAATGCGCTCTGCAGCTGCAAAAGTTTCAGGGTAGACATACGGCTTTGTTTCCAGCAATTATGTGGTAAGAAGTGTTGCAGAACTAATAAAGTAGAAGGGCATGCAGGTGGTCAAGTATAAATCCACAGCTAATGTGCCGTTATTGTGTCAATGATACGTTGGGAGGATACGTCCACAAAAAGACATCGGTCCGGAGGGGCCCAAAAAGTCCCGGGCTCAAATCTCGTCCTAGCCAAGCCTCTGCCTGTCTATTCACAAGGATGTTGCTCAATGGAACTTACTCAAGCGCTACATTGGTATCCTGTCCTTCCTCCAAGAATCATAGAATTGTAAGGGATCCCAAGGGTCATCTAGTCCAACCCCATATAGAAGCAGCATGTATGTTCCCCATCCACCAATCCAGCCTCACAACAACCCTGCGGGGTGGGCGGGTTACTAGGACAAGTCACTCCATTCAGTTTCATGTATGAGATGGGGGGCCAACCACAGATTGCCCTGGTCCTAGTCTGAAACTCGGCTCTAACCACTACGATACACTGTCTCCCAGCACAAAAGTGGTGGCGAGCAGCAATTATGTCTTCTCCTGGTACCTCTTTTCCAGTTCCATCAGAGTGAATGGAGCAAAAGGGAGGAACTTCTGCTCCATTTGCTTGTGCAGAAGGTGAGAAAGTGAAAATGGGGGTGTCTCATTGGTCCAACCCCCCAACATGACATCCCAAGGGTCCAGGGTCCAGGAAGCCTTTCAAGATTTTGTCTGGCCTCCTCCAGGGAACCCATTTATTTGCTTGCCCAAATCTTATGTGGGCTTTACTCATTCATTCTTATCTGCCTATGGGGTGTTTATACGACAGTGAGCATTCATTCCCATTCACTTGCAGGGGGCTGGCTGGCTGGCTGGCTTGCTCTATCTATCTATCTATCTATCTATCTATCTATCTATCTATCTATCTATCATCTATCTACATCTTCCTCTTAATCGTTCATTCATCCCCCCACCACACACACTTTGCAGTGTGTTTTCCTGCCAACTTCCTATCCACCAAAAGTCTTTTTTTTAAAGTTAATTTGCTCAGTTAGGGCAACAAGAGCGCTTTAAATCCACTTTAACTGTGGAAGCCTAGATTTCTGGTATGTCCTTGGATCCTTCCCACAAGGTGCCAAAAATATTGGGGTACAGTCCCATCATCCCTGACCTCTGCCCAACATCTGGAGGGCCACAGCTCCCCCCACTGTCACCCCAGAGGATTTTCTCCAATTAGTTTGGAGGGCCCGAACTCTTGCCCCACATTTACAGGTAGCAGCTGCCTGTTCTGCATAGTGTGCTGGGCTAGCCCAGAATGAACATGGACTGCTTTGTACATTTTAAAGCACCGTATAAATGTGACGGCGTTACTACTGCCGTTGTCGTGCATCGCTACGGAATAACTACCACCCCAGGCTCCTTCATCGCAGTTGCAAAACGCTGATCGGAAACGCATTTTGCTCCTTTTAAAATAGGTTGCGGAGAACCTTGATGGAGACCACTCTTTCGCCACTCAGAGCTTGACAAGGTCATTAAAGGATGTCGAGGGATAACACGGCGGGGATCTTGAGATTGCTCCTCTACCGCCTCCTCGCCCTTGTGAGTCTCCAAACCGGGCGTCCACATTTACTCTGAATTATTCAGTCTGGAAGATTGCATGGAAATGCTGTTTACACACACCTGCGAGTCCTCAAGGCTTGCTCCCAGGGTGGTTTTATTTAGGAAGGTCAATGGGTATCTGTCCCTAAACATGTATGTGTCCCTAAACATGCATGAATTCAGTCCTGCTGAATTCAGTGGGGCTTATTGAAAGAACCATAGCTCAGCGGTAGAATCACACCCAAATGTCCCAGGTTCAGTTCCCAATGGCATCTCCAGTTAGGGCTGCGAGAAACTCCCGTCTGAAATCCTGGGCTGCAGCTTCCGATCAAGGGAGACAAATCACCAAGCTGGATGGACCAATGCTCAGTATAAAGGGAGCCTCCTTGTTTAGGATATGTCTGTCAATGCTCAGTGTGCGTACTTGTGAATGAGTACTGTTGCAAGCAGCGGGAGTTACTCCCTACTAAACATGGCTGGCATATGAGCTGCAACATTATTTAGTTGCCATGTGCTTCCAACAACCGGGAGCCTTCCAGATATTTTGGACTTCAAATCCTATCAGTCTCATCCAGCACAGCTGGTCTAACTGGATGCAAGGCTATGCTTTCTCTCTTTTTATCGCACTTTACAGCTCTCACATTGGACAGGTAGTATATACTCTGCTTTGGAAAACTCACAGCATTCCACAGAAGGTCTCATTAGAAGCGAAGCCTCTCTAAGGGCTGGGAATGGGTTTCAGCAATTTGGCAAAACTCAGGCATATAAAAAGCACCTGCAGAGCAAAGAGTACCCCTGACCATGTGCAGAATGGCAGGCGCTCCCACACTGAATAACCTCTACACAACATCTGAGGGTACCCAGGCCAGAGACTGTGGCTTAGCAGGTTTAACACCCGCAATCTCTTTTTTTAAAAAAAGAAATTAAAACAGCCCCCCCCCCAAACACAGTGTCCCTTGTGCCTGAGATACAAGCATTCCCAGCGGCAACCTCCCCCCTTAAATCTGCTGTCAGTTGGGAGTCTCAAACACTTCCCATCCCATACAGGTCAGGAGCAGAGGCACCCCCAGCTCAAGGAAGCTGACCCCCCCCATGCAAATGTGCCCAGGGATGCCAGCTTTTCATTTTGTTCACTTTAAAGATGCCCAGGACAGCACCCACCACCACAAAAGAAGCAGTGCCTCCCAACCAAGTCACAGAGCCTCATTTTCACCTCTGGCATTGGAATCAGAAGTCAAGAGGGACACTGAGCCTGTGCAGAGTGCTTCCCGTGCACGCATGGGAGGACGCCACAGAAGCCTACCTAGACAAGCAGGGGAAGGCTACCAGGTCAGACATCTTTTCAGAAACCCAGCGCTCGGGAGAGTCCGTGCAACCATTCCCTACACGGGCACATGAAGCTACTGGGCAAGCATCGGGGCACCTTCTGAGCCCCATACACCACCTCTTCTGCCCAGCCACCTACGCGCATCAGAGCCTCGGGGATGCTCATCCTTCATCCTCACCCGCAAGACGGACGAATAGCTGGCGACCCCCAGCCCTTCACCTCCCTTTCTCAGTCTCTTAAGCTCTTGTTCCTCATCCACACGCCGTGCGCGCCTAACTTAACACGGAGGTCGAACAAATGCCCTCCGGAGTCCCAGCTTGCATGCGAGGATTAGAAAAGCGCCCCGGAGGGCATCGGCCAAGCCCTCGAGCCGGACTCAGAACAAAGAGCCCCCCCCCATCTCACCTGAGAGCCACAGGCGAGGGTCGCCAGGTACCCAAAGCTGCCCAGGCGCCCCGTGACGGCCACCCCCGCCGCTTCCTTACCTTCCATCTCCTTGGTTTCGCCGCAGTTCATTGCCAGAGCCCGTTCATGGCCCCCTCCCGTGTCCGGCAAGGGGTTGCCTTTGGAGCGGAATTCCGCGAACATCAAGCGCATGCGGCCCGAGGCGCGGGGATGGGCGGCGGGATTCAGACGATCGACGGTCTCGCGCAAAGAGGTCCGGGCTGGGCGGGGCGGGGCAGGGCAAGAGCCCGCGTTGCTGCCGCTGCCGCTCGTGTGGACGGACCCCGGCGCTCTCCTCCTCTGCACGTTCAAGACACTTCGGCAAAGTGGCCAGCGCTCGCCTTGCGCACCGCCTATCACTGCAAATCCGCCTCCTCCTCTTTCCCTCCTCCCTTCCCGCTTTTGTCTCTCTCTCTCTCTCCTACTCTCAAGTCACCCGACGACGCTGCTGCTGCTGCTGCCGCCAGATCGGAGGGAGACGATGCTCAAACACGCCCCTCGCCGACATCCCTGCAAGGTCATCCTCGCCGCCGCCCATGCCAGCCCCTGCCTCGTTGCGCAGCAAGGCGCACGGCAGAGTCCAACAACAAGGCGATCATTTCGCCTTCGCCGCCGCCGCCGCCGGTCCTCCCACCCCGAGCTGGGCAGGGAAGGGCCGCGGACGCAGCGGCTGCCTGCAAGTCCCGGACAAAGCCCGGCAGGCAGGCGAGGCGTGGTGCTGGTGGTGGCGGCGCGTCTCCAGCGAGCCGGGAGCCCTTCGGCGGCGCCTGGGCTGGGCCCAGCAGGCACGACCAGGGAGGAGAAGCTCTCCGCGAGGTTGCGAAAGGAGGAGGAGCCGCGGGAGGCGGGAGCCGCCGGGATCGGGCCTGCAACCTGCCGGCCGGGAAAGAAGCCGGGAGCCGCACGGCGTGCCCGACCGGGAGGTGCTTCGTAGCGCGGCTGGCGAGGGCGCGTTGGCGGATCGAGATGGCTGGAGGCGAGGTCAAGGCTCGCGGGCCACCTCTCGGCTGCCAGGCCAGCGTGGGCACCATCCGGCCGGGTGCTGGCTAGCTCCGGCGAATAGCAGCTCTCCCTGCGCGATCCCGCCCATTCCGCGCTGGCTTTTCCCCGGCGGCCACCGCCCCGAAGGGCTCTAGGCTTGGCCGGCTGCCGCGCAAGGGCGCTTTCGTGGAGGCCTCTGCCGTCGCCCCGCGCTTGGGCGCGCACGTGCTCCCACTGCGCACACACCCCGATCCGCCTCGCCCTGCCCTGCCTCTAGTTGGGCTGGTTTTGCCAGCCGTACCTAGTGTTATTTATTTATTTATTTATTACCCCACGCCTTTTGCAGTGCAATACTAGGCATATCTACCCAGGTCAATGGCTTACTCCCAAGTAATCCTATGCACGCTTACCTCGGAGAGCAACCCAATCGAATTCATTGGAGCTTCCTGTAGGCATACAGAGGGTCGAATTGATTAATCTTTTAGTTTATTATTGTTATTATTATTAAGAATGCCCTTGACTTTATTGCTATTTGGGGGGTGTTTTAAACTACAGACTGTCTTTTCTTAAGCTGCTTCTCAGCCACTTTAAGAATTAAAATAAAATAAAATAAAGCATACTCTGAGATTGGAAGGAAGCTCACCTGCCATTTAGCCTCAGACCACCATAGGGGAGGGATCAGCTATTATATATTGGTAGCCATATGCCAACGTCTTTCTAGAGCTGCCTGTTTTTCTCATCCCTTTCTCTGTCCTTTGTTTTCCTCCCCCCCCTCCTGATTAATGGTTGCTATTAGCTAGTCGGTTAGGGATAAGGCTGGTGCCATCTATGAACACAGTGTTTGACAACAGCAGCCAGAGAGGCAGGGAACTAGCCTCTGGAGGAGCTGAGAGACTGTGCCTTGACAGCAGGGAAGACAGAAGAACATAGGAAACTGCCTTGCACTGAGACAGACCATTGGCCTATCTTAATCAATACTGTCTTCACTGGCCAGCAGTAGCTCTCCTAGTCTCTCTCAGCTCTACCTGGGGATGCCTGGGATTGAATCATAGAATTGTAGGGTTGAAAGGGACCACATGGATCATCTAGTCCAACCCCATGCAATGCAGGAATCTTTTGCCCAAGGCGAGGGCTCGAACCCATGACCCTGAGATTAAGAGTCTCATGCTCTAGCCTTCCGCATGCAAGGCCGTTGCTCTACCCCTGAGCTACAGCTCTTCCTTGATGAAGGAAGGAAGGAGACACTGTGAGGGACGCAGGCTTGCACAAGTGCAGTTAGAGCTGTGGAAGTTTGGTTATATTGGGACAGGCCTGGCCAAACTTGGCCCTCCAGCTGTTTTGGGACTACAATTCCCATCATCCCTGACCTGTTAGCTAGGGATGATGGGAGTTGTAGTCCCAAAACAGCTGGAGGGCCAGGTTTTGCCAGGCTTGGTACGCCTTAAGATTTAAGGCATGCAATGGACTGCTTTGCTCAAGTAACCCTGAGAGCAAAAAAATGGGCTATACAAAGAAGGCCCTGGATTACTTATTCAGGCAACAGAGTCACTGCCGAGTGTTCCAGTGACCTATGATGTCTCCACTTGTGGATTAGTGAACACACCATTTATAGCGAGCATATGGACAGGTGCGCATGTGATGAAAATACAATGCAATGACTCCCATCGTGCAAGAATATTGCAGAAGGCCTCTATGAAAAACCGTAAAGCAGCAATAGACTTCAGTGTTACGTATTGTGGCTTCTTCGACCCATAAAAATGATAAGAGGGTGGCCGTTTCATATCTCCGGACCCCAAGCACATAGAAGGAAGGAGGTCCTGTCTTTACAGCAAAAGGAGCGTGTGGTCAAGGGTTCCAAACATCCTCCCACACCCTCAGGTATTTTACCCACGTCCCGTGGCGTCACTTCTGGCTGAGGATAAGATTGCTGGTAGACTGGGGGGGGGGGGAGAGGTAAGCTGTAGGGTGGACACACAGCAGCATGTTAGAAACTCAGATATATAAGCTAGGCACCAAGTGGCTCCTGAAACCAGGGTTATAGTTGCCAAAACGGAATGTCTAGTTGCCATTTGGGGGCCAAGAAACTCCAAAGCCGTACTTTTCTATGCGACTTTGGGATTCCTGAAATTTGTTCTGACTGTGCAGATAAAGCATCGCAGATAGAATTCTACAGGATGCGCCGTTAGTGTGTGAAAACAGTCAGGATCCGACGGTCCCCAGGCATGCACCACCAGGCGGTGGAGACGTCAGGGGCAAAATGCTCCTGGCACCTAACGAATTTCAAACGCTGCACAGCAGATCTAGTCCTCTGTTGGGGATGGAGGATGGGTAGGCAAACTAAGGCCCGGGGGCCGGATCCGGCACAATTGCCTTCTAAATCCGGCCTGTGGACGGTCCAGGAATCAGCATGTTTTTACATGAGTAGAATGTGTCCTTTTATTTAAAATGCATCTCTGGGTTATTTGTGGGGCATAGGAATTTGTTCATTTTTTCCCTTCAAAATATAGTCCGGCCCCCCACAAGGTCTGAGGGACAGTGGACCGGCCCCCTGCTGAAAAAGTTTGCTGACCCCTGGGATGGAGAGAAGGCAGATTGGGGTCTACTGGGAGATAGGCAAGGATTTCTGGCACTCACTTGTTTAGCAATATCAGCATACAGTGTAAGTGTTCTCCCCAGAAAGCCCATCTAATCCAGCATCCTGTTTTCACAGTGGCCAACCAGATGCCTATGAGAAGCCCTCAAACTGAGCTCAGCAACACTCGAGTTAGTTAGGCAGCTCTAAAGTGTTCCGAAATGCATCCCAACCTTCTGCATGGCTGCCACCCTCTTTGCTGACATAGTGCTAGCCATTGACCTTTACGTAGTTTTTTCCTATTTTGGAGCAGATGGAGTAAGCTTTGTCTTTTTAATTTATTGTTTGGGACAAAGGTGTTAAGAGCTCCCGTTACTCCATTTAAATTCACCAGGTTTCAAGACCTGCTCCCCTTTAATTTGACCGTATAACTGGAGAGACAGTAGTGTAAAGGCCCATGAAAAATTAATCAGGCTTATTCCAGGGGAGCGGGATTGAAAAAAAAGATGAATCCAATTCAGCATAATAAGAAATCCAATATAATGAATCCCGGCCGTGGCTAATGATCTTATCAGCATGCAATGTACACTACAGGCCACAGAAGGAGAATAACCTCATCAGCTTTGACAGGTTGTTCTAGCCAGCTAAACAGAACAGTCACCGCAGATATGCCCAGCAAGGGGAGGATGTTGACAAGGAGGGAGGTGAGGGTGTTAGCATGGGTGACCTTCAGGAGATGCAACAATTTTCCTGTCCCCATTCCCCTTGCCTCCCCTGGCTGGCGTGTCTCATCAGACAGGTCTCTGCTGTGGGTTTGACCTGATGTGTCCCAAGGTCAAGGCAGGTCCAGCTCGGAACGGGTGTGGTGCTAGCGGCCAGGACTGAGCTGCAAAGTCCCTTGAAAACAAAGGGCTCCTCTAGACAACCTATTTACTGACCATCCAGATTTGCCTGTGCAAAGCAGATTATATGCTATGGTCAAAGCCCTACCGTATATTTTAAGCACACAACTCCCCCAAGAATCCTGGGAACTGTAGTTTGTTACAGGCGATGGCAATTCTAAACCACAGTCCCCAGGATTCGTTTATGGGGGAGCCATGTGCTTTAAAGGACTTACCTTTCTTCCATCTTGAGACCCACAGGTTTGCAGGGAGTTTCCCTATGCAGGCACCAAACAGAAAATGTAGGTTGTGCTGGATCCGACCCATAGGTGCCCGTTTAGTTCAGCACCCTTCTTCCTGCATTGAACAACCAGTCGCCCACAGAAAGTCCACAAGCAGGGCCTGAGGAAAAGGGCCTTCTGCTGTTCCGCATCAGCTGGTCTTCAGAGGCATGTAGAAATCTGCCACGTTTGCAGAGGAGGGCAACCAAGATGATCAAAGGTCTGGAAACCAAGCCTTATGAGGAATAGTTGGATGAGCTGGGTATGTTTAGTCTGGAAAAGAGGAAGCTGAGAAGAGATGTGTGATAGCCATTTTCAAATATCTCAAGGACCGACACATGGAAGAGGGAACAAGCTTGTTTTCTCCTGCTCTGGACTGAAACCAATGGCTTCAAGTTACAAGAAAGGAAATTCCAAGCAAACATCAGGAAGAACTTTCTGAAGGCAAGAGCTGTTAGTGGAATGAACATTCTCGGGAAGTTGTGGGCTCTCCTTCTTTGGAGGTTTCTAAGCAGAGGTTGGATGGCCGCCTGTCCTGGATGCTTTAGCTGAGATTCCTGCATTGCAAGGGGTTGGACTAGATGGCCCTTGACGTCCCTTCCAACTCTACAATTTCTATGAAATCAGGACTTGTAGCCAGTGGGCAGCCCTTATCCTTGGTGAATTTGTTGCAGCAAGGTCGTTCCATTACATGAACCAGTCCTAGGCCAGGGTTGGGAAATATTTTTCAGACTGAAGGCCACACTGCCACCTGGGCAACCTTCCAAGGGCCACATGCCAAGGACGGGCAGGGCCAGGGACAGAAATGTAAATTTTAGCATTTCATTAAATGTTTCTATACCTCTCGCTCTCCCAGGCAAGTAGGAAGCATTGTTCCAGCCAGACTCTCCCCAGATGTGATCCAGTGGGTTTGGTGAGCCTGTAGAACAGATTAGGGGGGACAGGGGGAGAGTCCTGTTGCACAAACAGAAATCCTTGCACTTTTAGGTTGTGGGGTTGTTGTTTTTTGGGATGCAACCCTGCGTTCCAGTTGGTTGGGAGTCAACGGGCCTTTCTGATTGGATGTCAAGTACATAGCTATCTATTTCAGGAAACAGCCAGATTCTTCCTTCCTCAACCACAAGCACATTAAAACCCTGTATTTTAAAACCTGCGATTAGGGAAGCCGTCAACGAATCGCACCGATTCCTATCCTATGTGAGAAGGCTGACGTGCAAAAATACCCAGGGAGACAATTCGACGCTGCTTGACGGTTTCTATTTCGGTGCTTTCTCTCTGCGGCCACTGAAATCTTGGAAACTTCGTTGCTTCCATGAAATCCCAGACTCCCTTGAAGCGCCCAGTTTGAGGAGAAAGAAAAATACCCAGCATTCCAGATCTCAACCAAACTGCTGAAGCTGGCAAAACGGTTATTATTAGAATTACAGCTGGCAGGAAATGGAGTGCCCTCTCCTCTTCCTCTGAGTTGCCCCACAAATGGCGATTATTCCAAGTAAACTATTAGCTGACACTAGCAGATTTCCTGGCTCCTGAGGGTGGAAGCTGAAAAAACATATCCGTAAAAAATAGGCCTTGGTAATGATCCACAGTTGTTGCGGAGACTTGGTTCTCGTTTAAAGTTATGTAAATGATATGCAGAGTTGTGTGCCTAGGTTGGTCTCTGACAACTCACCAACATTTTCTCTCCATCTTCTCTCTCTCTCTCTCTCTCTCTCTCCCTCTCCCAGCCCCCTCTCTCATGAGCTCTTAATGGGTCAGCATCTGTTTGCGCTCTTTCCTCTTCCATTTGCTTGTGTAATTGTATCTTGCCGACCGCCTTCTCTCCCTTCAGTCAGATGCTCAACTGTTCCTGTTTACCAGAGACAGCCCCATTATCTGATGCCCGTCCCCTGAACATCCTCAGTTTTACCCTTTCAGGATGCATCTGAGTGAGCAGAGCCATTCTCCGGGTGCCAGTCCCCCTACTTATCGTAAGTCCACAGAAATAAAAGGCCACATCTGCACCAAACATTTGAAGTGCAAACATGCCACTTTAACAGTCATGGTTTTCCTCAAAGAATCCTGGGAACTGTAGCATGTTAAGGGTGCTGAGAGTTGTTAGGAGTCTCCTACTCCCCCCAAAGAGCTATAATTCCCAGATTTCCCTTGAAATCTCTTCCTTGGCTCTGCTGGGTCAAATCATTCAGATCAGATCCCAGCCTCGCAAAGCAGCTCAGAAGAAGAAGAAGAAGAGTTTGGATTTGATATCCCGCTTTATCACTACCTGCAGGAGTCTCCAAGCGGCTCACATTCTCCTTTCCCTTCCTCCCCCACAACAAACACTCTGTGAGGTGAGTGGGGCTGAGAGACTTCAGAGAAGTGGGACTAGCCCAAGGTCACCCAGCAGCTGCATACAGAGTGGAGACGCGAACCCGGTTCACCAGATTACGAGTCCACCGCTCTTAACCACTACACCACACTGGCTCAGGGCCAGCGTGGCAAGCTCTGTTACCCTCTGTGTTCTGCTCCCCCGGTTCACTCATGACCGCCCCAGGCACCAGCAAGCCACTCTACACCACCGGGAAAACCAGAGGGAGGGAAAAGCAATGAAGTATCCTGCAGGAGGGAACTGAACAAGAGAAGCATGACTGCAGCATTTTGTCGCAGGCCCCCCTTGCATCTTCCTAACACACTTTGTTTTTCGCCGCTCAGATCTGACCACCCGCTTCCCATGCAGAAGCAATCAGATGTTGGTAGCTTGTGACTTGAGGGCCTTCTGTTGATGTACCTCCCTGGGACCAATGAATATTTCAGGAAGAATGTTTACCTAATGCACAGTTGATTTTGCTAAATAGGCCACCCTGCCTTCAGAGAGTTGCAGCAGCCCTGCGCAATAATTGAGAAAGAATACTTCCCACAAGTGTTAATTCAGGAGCTGCTCAGACAAGTTTCCAGGTTTGCTTATTTAAATCATTAAAAAAAAAGCACCTGAAACAAAGATGGGCCTCCTAACGTCTCTTTGGCGCTGCGGCTTTTTACCTGAATGCAAGAAACGGCGGCGCAGATCAGCAGGTGCAAAAAATATGATCAAAATCTACAGTCGAGGATGACAACGCACTCTCTCCCCAGCACTCCGGAGTTTACTTTCCAATTTGCATGGAGAAACATTTCCCAGGCTGTTTCTTTCCCTTCAATTACACTTCACACCTCGCACATTCAAGTAGCTGTGACGCTATGTGCGATGTGCTGCGTTAGTCAGCTCAGTGTGTGAGTGCATATGTGTATGTGTGAAGGAACAGCCGAGAAGACGTGGGCGCACATTTTGCAACATTTAAGCGTGCGTCTAATTAACACACAGGCAGCCCAAACAAACTGGTGATTTCATTCCATCTGGCGCTGGCTCCAAATGTGTCTATTAAATAGGTATGATGCCCATTCCGCCCACGACCCTCCAACCCCAGAAATCAGTGAATGGATTCCAAATATTGCACTTATTTCTTTATTAAATTCATTTAGATAAATGAATCTTTTAAAAAATAATAATAATCCCAGACCAGTCGCCAAATTACACTGTCAAATACACAACGTAAACAGTCCCATTGATTCTTCCGCACAGCAGATTTTCCAGAGACTACCGGTAATTGGCAACGATATCAAGGAAGCCTGGAATTGTGGCAAGAATTTAGCTTCTAGGTAAAGGTACCCCTGACTGTTAGGTCCAGTCGCGGACAACTCTGGGGTTGCAGCGCTCATCTCACTCTATAGGCCGAGGGAGCCGACATTTGTCCGCAGGTCATGTGGCCAGCATGACTAAGCCACTTCTGGCAAACCAGAGCAGCACATGGAAACACTGTTTACCTTCCCGCCAGAGCAGTACCTAGATAGATAAAACTTTATTCGCATTAGCCAATGGCCATAGCAACAATAAAATGTTACAATGTATACAGAAAAGAAAATTTTATATAAAAGCACATTTTAAAATCCTAAATCATCAATCAGTTAATGGCCCTTATTCTAATTGCCCCTGCTATGAACCTAGCAACCTTAGCTGTTATCTGCTCATTTTGGTCTGATAGAGCGGTACCTATTTATCTACTTGCACTGGTGTGTTTTCGAACTGCTAGGTTGGCAGGAGCTGGGACCAAGCAATGGGAGCTCACCCCGTCGCTACACCACCCTTAAATAAAAAACATGGATCCAAGGAAATTAAGCAAGTCCAGTGTCCGGTTAGTTATTGCAATAGGGCAGAGCTCAACTCAACATTGTTGTTCTAGCAGGTGAAGAAAATGTTCTGCCACGAGGAGCTTCAGAACAAGGGTTTTATAGCCACAGCACACAAAGGGTCCTGAAACACCAAAATATAACATTCTGAAACATCCTACATACATAAAGAAAGATTACAGGTCATGGGATGGTGAACATTTACGGCTCCATACTGCTATCTTCTCCCCTGCAGTTACCTTGGGAGTGCCCCAAGTGCCCAGGCCATTTGGGCGTCAAATGTTGCATTTTTATCACAGCTCCCCTGGCAAACAGGCCTCCAGCTGGCTTGTTGACATTCCTTTCTCTATCTCACTTTCCTTGCCTCTCCTATCTCCCAGGAAGCCTCAAGGATATGCTTGGATTTACACTCCAAAGTTGACTAAAACAACATCCTTAGTGACCATTTGTGCTGCCTTTGGGGTTAGATAGGGTTTCTTGTTTGTCGCCTAGAGAGCACAGGGGTTATACAATGTAGGCGCACAGGAGCCATACATAAAAATGATTCAGTGATGCGTTCCATCTTTCTAAAGGTTAAATGCCCTTAATATTTGAAACATGATTAAATCAAAATATGCACCCTGGGTCTCTGATTCTTCTATCAGAGTGAAGAGGGACTTCTTTAGCACCAGGCAAAGATGGAGTACAAAAGGGTGGGGTATAAATGCAATAATTAAATAATAATAAATCCCACATGTAGGTAGTTTGTGAGGTCAGCCCCTGTTGGATCTGCTGACCAAACGAGATTCACGTAGGGAACTCCATTGCACAGCTGATCTCTCAGGGATGAAGTCGCTGCCCATCAGAGAGAAAAACTGGACAAGGTAGGTTGATGGTGTTATAGGGAAGGCAAAAAATATTTGGAAGGCTCAGCCCCCCCCCCCCCGGAATTTGGATGGGAGTCAAGAAAATCAGAAAGCCTGAAGAGAGGAACTTTATTCCTCAGGCTTTTCAAACAGTGGCATGATGCAACTGGCAGGGTTGCCCCCTTCTACAATAAACTGAAGGATCTGAATTGACTGTTGATGCACAAGAATGAAACTTTGGGTTCACGGTCCAAAGTTCATGGAAAATGTCAGACCATCATGCGGCGGCTGAGAAATGCAAAGGCCGCATTCAGAAGCTCTCAGAAACATACCATCAACTTTTGTCATGCCATTATGTAAGTCTGCGGCAGGCCTGAAGTTGGAATGTGGCACACACTTCTGGTCAATAGTGCAGATGGCTAAAATCTGGACTTAATGGTCCGATGCAGACCCCTCTCTTGAGATGGCAATGTGCAATAGCTTCGCTTTCTTCAAAATGTGTTACTTAGAAAATTGCAAAGGGTCTTTAAGGATTGCTTATTGAGTTCCCTGCCAGCCGTAACAATTATAGCAATTGTGCTAGACGCTGTATGATTTTTAATTGTTATTTTTATTGCCTCTTTTATTACGGATATATTTTGCCTTCCATTGTCTGGCACAGAATGCAGATTGTAATATAATCAAATGCAATAATAAAGAAGCCTGGCCAAATAGGAAAAGGAAAATGTTGCAGTCTCAGTTTAAAAGGCTAAGCAATTAGCTTTGAGGAAAGGAGAGTTTGGAGGATGGAGTTGATAGAGAGCTTACGAAAGCATGAACGGCATGGTGGGAAACTGAGCAGGGATGTATTATTCACACCCAAAATTAACAACAATAAAAGAAGCCAACAACCTGAGGTCGCAGATTTAGAAATGGCAGTGGTTTTCCATACAAGATCAGGGCTCGCTATTTGAGCCCCTGCTTTACATGCAAAACTGCCTCCGTTCGTTCAGTCCCTGATAACTCAAGACAGGCAGAGAACCTGGTAGCAGCAGGCAGTGGGAGTATAGGAAATTATACTGAGTCAGACCACTGGTCCACCTGGCTCCATATGGACTGTAGTGACTGGCAGCAAATCTCTGGGGTTTCAGACAGGGAAACTATCACAGACCTCCTGCAGATGCTGGGGACTGACTCTGGGACCTTCTGCATGCCAAGCAGATGTTCTGCCACTGAGCCATGACCCTTCCAGAGGGAAAAGTCTCTGCCTGAGACCCTAGCGAGCCATTGCCAGAGGAGATAAGGGCTAGGTGGTCTGGGCCAGTAGAATGGGCAGCTTCATATATTTGAGGTATAATGGAGGGGTGGGGAATGGGTTTCCATGTGCTTCAGGCATATGACTTGCATCATCCCTGACTATTGCATGCCCCTCAACTGCCCCGATTAAATTGGTACATCCTGTTTTGGGGCGCTGAACTCTCACATGAGAGCACGGAGCCCAAAAGATCTCGCACAAGAACACAGAGCCCCCCAAAAGCTTTTGGGCTTTGTGCTCTCACACGTGTTGTGTGACTCACGCGGGTGCATAGCCGGGAAGACGCATGTTCCAGTTTTCGGCCTCAACATGTTGGAGGGTATACCATTGGCCATGCTGGCAGGGGGTGATGGGATTTGGCGTCCAACAACAGATTCCTTTCCTCTGGAACAGGGGTCAGCAAACTTTTTTAGCAGGGGGCCGGTCCACTGTCCCTCAGACCTTGTGGGGGGCCTGACTATATTTTGAAAAAAATAATAATGAACGAATTCCTATGCCCCACAAATAACCCAGAGATGCATTTGAAAAAGGACACATTCTACTCACGTAAAAACACGCTGATTCCTGGACCGTCCGCGGGTCGGATTGAGAAGGCGATTGGGCCGCATCCGGCCCCTGGGCCTTAGTTTGCCTATCCATGCTCTGGAATAATGGCTCTTAGGCAGGATTTACCAGTAATTACTCTTACAGGAATACGAGTGGCTACTACTAGGCTTCCTAATCCTTACTACATAAGGCAGTGCTCATGCGAGTTCTCGCTCTAGGATTGCCGGTGGTGCAGCTCAGGTTTGGCAATGGTCACCTAAGCTGCTATCTTGCAGGGATGTACTCCTCCCCATCTCCCAAAGCCTCATTTTAATAAGCTTAGAGAGGATCTGGACTTACAAAATGTCTTTCCTCCATCTTTTTTGTGGCTAGTAAACTCAGCTCTTGTGTGCAGGTTAATTTTGCAAATGACAGTGCTCCAAGAAACCTCAAATGCAGCCAAAACAGAACAATAGGCAAAAAAAAGGGAGGGGGAGGGAGCAAAACATGCAGATTTGAAAAATCATCCTTACAATTTGGGGTTCCTCTTCGAAAGGAGAGAATTGGATTGCACATCAATTCCTCTGCTCTCCCTGGGCCTCACTCTGTATAACCAAAGAAGCAGGAAACAGCTTGTTCCATTAAAGCCCTTCAGCGATGTGTGCATTGATTTTCCTCATCGAATTTCCCTCTGGGTGCATAAGAATTTCTCTTTCTGGAACAAAATTTCCCTCCAGACTTATATTCAAGCTCCTGGAACAGGATCTGCGTATGTGTTAGAGATGCAAATAAATAGACACAGAGGGGGAAATGGCTAACTCATCTCTCCCTCTAGGTGTGATGACCTGGGAGTCAGACTCAGACGCTGAACCTGAGGGATCCCAGCCTGCACATGATTCACTGCCTCCAGAACCAGCAGAGCCAGGGCTGGGGCCTGAGTCTCAAGGGGACTCACCTGTGCTGGATCCTCAGGTGCAGGCATCGGCTGAGGTTGATCTGGCTTCTAATGGGATGGAGGACTTATTGCCTGCAGGTGCTCCACTCCCCACCCAGTCAGGGGAAGCTGAGGTTGCCTCTGGGTCCGGTAACCCTCCAGCTTCTCCTGAGCTGCAAAGGCTAAGGGCAGAGAGGCGAAGGGAACTAAGTTCCCGCAGGAGGAGTGCTCGCCTCCAAGCCAGGAGAGGCGAGGCACCTGAGGATCGGAGCCGCCCTTTGCCTCGGGGCAGATAAAAGCCAGCCAGTCCCAGACCCAAGTTGCAGGAGCAACATCGGTGCTGCCTAGTTCCTGTTCCTGGTTCCTGCGTTCCTGACCTCAGCTTGGTTACCTCGGCTTCCTGACCTCGGCTTCCTGACCTCGGCTTCCTGACCTCAGCTTTGTTACTTCGGCTTCCTGACCTCGGCTTCCTGACCTCGGCTTCCTGACCTCGGCTTCCTGACCTCGGCTTCGTGACTTCGGCTTCATGACTTCGGCTTCATGACTTCTGGCTTGGACTGACCTTGGACTGGACTAGACCTCGCCTATCGGATATCCCTTGGGACCAGCACACTAGGCAACTTTCCCTAGCCTGGTGCAATTCAGATTTTTGGGCCACAAATCCCATTATCCTTGTCCATGTGCTGTGCTGATGGGACCTGTGGTTCAAACTACCTGCAGGGCACCAGAGACTGTTCTAGGCTGACAGCTAAACTCACCTGTCCAGCCTTTGAGTACAGATGCTCCAGGTATTTTCTGAGTATCTGATTGCTTTAAATACTACTGGGCTTTCTTTTAACTTGCAAAATTCAAATCTGTTTGTGTTCAGCTGCTGGAGGGAGTCTGTGAGAGACAGTGTGGTGTAGTGGTTAAGAGCGGTAGACTCATAATCTGGTGAACCAGGTTCGTGTCTCCGCTCCTCCACATGCAGCTGCTGGGTGACCTTGGGCTAGTCACACTTCTTTGAAGTATCTCAGCCCCACTCACCTCACAGAGTGTTTGTTGTGGGGGAGGAAGGGAAAGGAGAATGTTAGCCGCTTTGAGACTCCTTCAGGTAGTGATAAAGCGGGATATCAAATCCAAACTCTTCTTCTTCTGTGGCAGAGAGAGGTCCAGAATCAGAGGAAAAAGCTGAAACAGGAGGGTCAGAGCTGAGAGACCAAGAAGCAGAGGTGAATCAGGCTGGTGAATAAGCAAGGATGTCTACCCTTCCTACTGCGACAAGTTCTCCCCACTTGTCTCCCAGAACCAGAAGAGGTATGAAAAGGGCGGAGGAGAGGTTGGCTGTGTGCAGACACCGTCTCTGATCGCTTGGTGGGGGGGGACCCTGGAGAGGAGAGGACTTAGGCAGCTGTTGGGAGGCGGGGAACTTCAGTCTCAGCAACTGCCTCATGGGGGCAGGACCTACCGGGGATGGGTTGCTGTGCTCATTAGGCTTGGCACTCCTATGCAGATCATGTTTTTCCTAATCAAGAGTTAACTCCAACTTGCATGGCGTGATTTACTGCTGGCTTGCTCCTGACGCCATCCCTCTTTGCACCACCAGCACTCTGGTCTCTCTAGATACTGTCAGTTAATCCCATGGCCTGAATACGGTCAGCTGGCTTCGCAGGCCAGGAGGTCAGTAGATCCACACCAGCTCCTTTGCTTTTATAACTTCTTTTTTAATTATCTATTTTAAAAACCGCTTTGTAGACTAATGTTGCTATGTTTCAGCCTTCCATCCCAAGCTTGTGGTTCTGGACTTGCTGACTGGGGCTGATGGGATTTGTAGCCCAAAACATCTGGAGGGTACCAGGTGCGGGAAGCTCTCTCTAAGTAAGAGAGAAATACAACGGATTAGACAGCAGGGAGCTTCCTGCTGGTGTTATCAACAGATAAAAGTCCTTCTTTGTTCACAAAGAGCTGTCTTCTCCCATTTCTGCATGTCTGGGGAGCTTTCCCTTCATCTGCCAATGCTGATGAGTCACATCTTGGCTCCCAAACACCAGCCTGATGCCAGAAGCAGGCTGCTCCCTCGACAACCCCTTTATCGCACAAACTTTTCTGTCTCTCTACTCGGGCACGACGTTCCACTAGGGGAAAGCTGGGCCCAGGAATTACTTGCAGTCTGGAGATCACCCATCCCGCTGAATTCTTTTGGCACTGAACAAGGACCATAAGAAGCCCTTGCCCTCTCCTCGGATGGCAGGCAGACAAAACCAGGAAGCTGGGGGGCGGAATTGGCAGAGTGCAAGGTGGCAGGGGGTGCGGGGTGAAAAAGGGTCACTTTGCCACCCGCCGACACAATAGGCATCCTGTTTGGGACAGCCATTCCACTTGCTTCTTACAGATTCCAACCACCCTCCCAAAGTCGCAGGCCTTGCAACTGGGTTAAATGCCCAACTTGGAAGTGGCAGCCTAGGCAGAAAAGACTGGCCAGATAATATCTGAGGGCAAAGGCAGCCCAGATCAAGAGCATTCCCACCCACCAACGCAACTCTAAACCACTCAAAGGAGACCTTTTTTCTATTTCTGTGCCACCTAACTGGGTTGGGGGAAGGAGGCTTTTCAGCTTAGCATCCCTGACCTTGCAGAGTATCTGCTTGAAACTCAGGCACTGACACACACACACACACACACACACACACACACACACACACAACTCCCCGCTTGTGGGAAGCTAGCTGAGTGCAAATTCCTCCACATGTTCTGAAACAGCTTCATTAACTACGAACCCCAACATCCCTTTTGTAGGGTTTTGTAGTCATTTTGTGGGGTTTTGTAGGGTGAACCCTGTGTTCTGTAGGGCCCCTAAACTGAATAACTGACATATCAAACCGGGGGTTGTAGTTAACACCTAGAAATCCAACACTGTCCGATTCACTCTCAACCTGGGCCATTGTTTTGTAGTCGTTTTGTAGCATGAACTCCATGTTTCGTGGTGGTCCCTAAACTGATACTCAAGCCAGGGGTCATAGGTATCCCTCGGAAACCCAACATCCCATTCAGTCCGAACCAGTGCCAAAGTTTTGTAGTTGTTTTGTAGGGGCTTTGTAGTGCAAACCAGCATTTTGAAAGTCCACCCCAAGTGAGTAATTGATACTAAAACTGGGGCTCCTACTAAACATGGGGCTCCCCTTACAAAACCCTGCAAAAGGTTTGGAGGGGATCCCAAATGTGTGAGTTCGTAGTTAATGAATCTCCCGGAAACTGTGCTTTCAGCCTGCCACACTGAAGGTGCAAAAGACACCCCATAAACATAAGAAGAGCCCTGCTGAATCTGTTCCAGCACCCCAGTCTTGCAGGGGCCAACCAGGTGTCTCTGAGAAGCCCCCAAGCTGGACATGAGGGCAACTGGTATGCAGAGGAACACTGCCTCCCAAGTTGCCTCACCCATTCCGATCACAGTGCATTTCATTTCCTCCAGAACAACCAGCACTACCAGGTGCTCAGCTCACCTAGACAAGTTACAGGTGGTTAGCCGTGTTGGTCTGCCGTAGTCGAAACAAAATAAAAACATTCCTTCCAATAGCACCTTAGAGACCAACTAAGTTTGTTCTTGGTATGAGCTTTCGTGTGCATGCACACTTCTTCAGATACGTATCACCTAGATTTTGTTTCACCTAGACAAGGCAGACTCTTTTGGGGTCAGGATGATGCTTCATGGATCCATCAACTCATTTTAGAATGGAGCATGTCCTGTATTTCTAAACAAAGATAGCCTTTCTGCCTGTGCCACTTCCCAGGACTGAAGCTGGCAAAGAAAGCTCCTTCCACAGATTCCGACAGCTCACCAACATGATAAAGAAACAGATCACATCATGCTTGGCAGCCGAGTCTGCATCCCTGGGTGATGAATATTTTATCTTTTGTCGATCCAAAGGCAGGCAGCAGGAACATCCCTATTCAGTTATCATTGGCAAGGGAAGAAAGTAAAGATTGCAAGGGATGTCTAATGAGAATGATGGTTGGAGCACTGAGCATCTCTCTCATTCTGTGTCTGGGCCCCAATTAAGACTACAGTCCTAAAGCCATCTATAAATTGGTTAAGTCTTCCTGCAAAACATGGATCTGATTTCAGGACTTGGGCCAGAACTTTGTTCTCCCCGAGCAAATTCAATATTCACTTCCAGCAGAGACGAGAACACACTGCAGAAACTGTACAAGAACAGACGGAAGTAGTTCTGGGTTACATCCAGGCCATATTTTTAAGTACATGGCTTCCCTCAAAGTCTCTTGGGAAATGTAGTTTGTTAAGGGTGCTGGAACTGTAGATTTGTGAAAAGTAAACTACAGCTCCTGGGATTATTTGAGGGAAGCTATGCGTTTTAAATGTATGGTATGGATGCGACCCTAGACAGTGCTTTTTTGTCTAGAAAAAAGGGTGCCGGTACTCACCATGCAAGAGAGGGCTCTTGGCCCCTGCCAGAGCATTGCACCTCCCTCCCTAAGACAGGTAGAAGCTTCCTGGGCTTTGGGAATGAGGTGTAAGAACTCTGGCAGGATCCTGCAGCCCTCCTGCCTCTCTCCCCAATCCCTGCTGCGTACTGCCAGAAAAGAGCACTGACCTTAGATAACATGTATGGGAACATGAGTGGGGGTCAGACTAGTGGGGGCAGAGTGAGGTGCACCTCCAAGGGGAAGGAATTCTACAGCTTAGGGGCTGCTGCACAGAATGCCCCCCCCGGCCACTATTTCTCTGCACTTCCAAGGCAGGCAGAACTTCTAAGACAGCCCGCCCTGCTGACCTGAACACCCAAAGCAGTCCACGGGGCAGAGGTGGTCTTTTGGGTATTTCAGATAACAAGAAAACCAGCAGCAGCCGAAACCTGCACTTCCCAGGCTCAAGATTCTGATTTACTCAATCACACCTGCTTCCAAGAGGCAGGTTCTTGGGAAGAACCTGAGGCTGGCTCAAGAATAACACAGTAGTCTTGAACAATAGAGTCAGCACCGAGCCGAAAGGCAAAGCCAAAAAACACATTGGAGGCAGGAAGGATTTATTGCTCAGGCAAAGTCCCAGACAAAACAGGAAGCCTTTTGCAGCCCTTCCTGTCTAAGAGGGGCATAATGATCAGCCTGGATGGGTGGAACTGGCCCGCAGCCTCTGAACAATGCCAACAGTTCTACAACAGTGCAGTGGTGAACCTGCGGCCCTCCAGATGTTCATAGATTCATAGAATCGTTGAGTTGGAACAGATCTCGAAGGTCATCTAGTCCAACTCCCAGCAATGCAGGAATCTCAACTAAAGCATCTGTGGCTGGTGGCCACCCAACCTCTGCTTAAAAACCTCCAAGGAAGGAGAGTCCACAACCTCCAGTCTGTCCCATTGTCTAACAGCTCTTACTGTCAGAAAGTTCTTCCTGACGTTTAGTTAGAATCTCCTTTTTTGTAACTTGAATCCACAGGTTTGGGTCCGACCCTCCAGAGCAGGAGAAAACAAGCTTGCTCCATCTTCCATGTGAGAGCCCTTAAGATGTCTGAATATCTCCTCTCACTCTCTTTTCCATGCTAAGCAGACCCAGCTCCCACAACCATTCCTCATAAGTCTTCATTTCCAGACCCTTGATCATCTGCCCTCCTCTGAATACATTCCAGCTTGTCAATATCCTTCTTAAACTGTGGCACCCAGAACGGACCACAGTATTCCAGGTGTGGCCTGACCAAGGCAGAATAGAGCAGGACTATTACTTCCCTTGCTGTGGACACTATACTTCTGCTGATGCAGCTGAGAATAGCATCCGCTTTTTTTGCTGCTGCATCACACTGTCGACTCATGTTAAGCTTGCGGTCTACTAAGACCCCTAGATCAGAATTCACATGTACGACAGGAAAGCCAGGTGTTCTCTATCTTAAATTGTGCGGCTGGCTATGAATTTCTGCAGCTATTGAAATTCATTTGTTAGTTTGGCTCCAGTTCTCCAATCTGTTATGGTAATCTTGAATTCTGTCTTCTGTGGCATTAGCTACCTGTCCCAGTTTGGTGTCATTGGCAAATCTGAAAGAAAAAAAATGTTGCTGAACTACAAATCCCATCAACCCTGGCAACTGGCCATGCTAGCTGGGGCTGTTGGGAGTTGGAGTCCAACAACATCCAGAGGGCTAGACTGAGGCTGCCTGTGCTTTAAATTGCAGTTATGGCTGATAATCGCACAGCCCAAACGCAGCCCCAACCCCAAACATTCCCAGTGGTTTCTGACAAATCAATCGCCTCTCTGCTCTAAGCCATTTGATGCAATTATTTTTTAACATATGGAGGTATTAACCCTGCTCCCATCAGGCGCACATTTATTACTGCTGTAGTCAAAATAACCCCCATGCTACACCTAAAGTTCGTTTTCTCTCAGTCTCCAAAGCAAATGCTTTGCATCAAGGCCCCCCCTCCCCCAAATCCCTACCCACCAGTGCTGTTGAAGAAAAGCCAAATTAATTATCGACTTGGCAATCAAGGGTGTGAGAGCAGGTAGGGAGAGAGCACATGGCCCTGGTAAGAGGAGGCTGCAGCTCCAGCCAGAGATCTTGTAAGGAGCTTCCTGGCAAACGCTTATCTGAACTAGGAACACTCCGTCTCAGACTGTGTTCATCCACACACACCCTGTGCCATGTCTGCATATTGGCGCAGAGTGGGGCGGATGGCACAGGATGCTGCCCCCAGACTGCTGATGAGGGCATCTGGCTGAGAACCTCTGATACCATTGTGAAAGCATCTGCATTGGCTGCCCATCTGCTACCGAGCCAGGTTCAAGGGGCCTGTATTAATTTGCAAAGCCCTGAACAACTCAGGTCTAGGGTACCTCAGGAGCCACCTTAATGATTACATCCTAGCTTGATCGCTGAGATTGCCTGCAGGAATGTCATTGGTCGTTCCCAAAGTCGATGAGGCTCCTTTGACAACAGCAAGCCTTTGGTGTTGTCGGCTCGGTCCTGTGGAACACTCTGCCAATACAGATTTGGCAGGTGTCCTCTGTGCCAGCTTTTAAACGCCTGCTGAAAAAAATTCTATTCCACCAGGCTTGTGCAGGCGACGGAGAACAAACCTTTCCACAATAGTTACCTGGTTTTAACTTTTTTATATGATTTTTATTGCGTGGTTTTCATGTACGATTGTTGTAAACCACTCTGATAACTTTTTGAAACAACGATTTAGCGTTATATAGATATATAAATAAATGTGCCCCTCTATTAGCCCGTTTGTTAGCTTCATCACACTCTACAGCAGCCCTCTAATGCCATCGCTGTATTATATTCTGCCCAGAGTGGCTGGGGCAACCCATTCAGATGGGCAGGGCACAAGGAATAAATGATATTGATGATGACGATGATGGGGAACCTCCAACCTGCAGACCAACCTTGGCCTAAGAGGTTGCCCAATTTGGCCTACAATTTGGCCATTTCCCCCAAACCAAGTCCACCTGACCATCGGCTGACATCACTGGGCCATGAAACCTCAGGGTCTTGAATGTTCCTGACCTTGCAACCCTAGGGACTGATGGGATACAGCCTCCTAGATTCCTTTTGCTGGCAGAGATCCTAACCAGCCAGAAAGATGATAACGTGTGTGTGTGTGTGTGTGTGTGTGTGTGTGTGTGTAAGAAAGAAGCAGCATCACCATTTATCAGTCACATTTAACAAGGCTGTCAGGATCCCAATCTGCAAGTCTCAAATGTGCAATGGCAGATACTTTGTCAATCTGTCTGTCTTACATGCATACGCATAAACACACAGAAGCATCTTGTAATTTCCTCCCAACCTCCTCGGACTTTGCAGACAGGTAAGGTCACCTCCGCAGTTCCTGCAACAGCTTGAACCTGCTTTCTCTCTGATGCAGAAGAGTCTTCTAATGATTTTGCATTTGATGGACTTAATGTGAGCTCAGCACTGCCTGGCAGGCTCCCTGCTGACCTGGATAGGCTGCTGGCCTCTCTGGAAAGAAGCAGAGAGAAGAAAGAGCCAGGCAGCCTTGATTTCCACCCCTCCTGTCTTTCTTAGCATCTCTCTCGTCTGCTGGTGGAGAAGATATGAAAGCATTTCCACCGAGGCCTTCCTGCTCTAGGCTGACACACGCAGATATGGTACGCTTTCAGCTCTGGGGAAAGATGAGATTTGGTATGAAAAGAAAGCTCTTTATGCTTTTTTTCTCCAGAGCTGCCCTCAAGAAAACTACGTTCTGTGCTGAATCCAAACAGAAACGAGTCCAAAACTGACCAGGCATTGGCCATGCAGAGATGATGGTTAGCCTGGGATTTGTGAGTGCAAAAACAGCAGGCCAAAACAAAACAGCAGGCATAAGAACTTTTAATGGGAGTTTTGCTTGTTTAAAAATTACAGTTTTTGAAGAATGCAATTTAAAAAAAAAGAAAATTTAAAGAGACTTTCCTGGAGTCTGCAGGATGTTTGGGAGCCCTGTTAGGAGTTCAAGATAATGTTGCTTTCGGTTTCTCATTTTTTTTACAAAACTCCATGTGAAAATTTGTCAGCACTTCTCCTAATATTTTATTTGTTTGCAATATTTATAGCCTAGCTTTTTCTCCAAGGAGCTACAGGTGGTGTACATGGTTCTTCATCTGAGTCACACAACAACCCTGTGAGGTAGGTCAGTCTGGGAGGCAGTGACTGGCACAAGCATGAGGCAGAATGTGTCCTTCAGATAGATTCCTCAGACTTAAACTTGTCTACATTCCTGGGGGACAATCACGGGAACACTAAAAGTGCGTTGGTTTTCTTTCAGCTTTCTACAACAACACATTTGTAGCATGTTAGGCAAACATGGTACAATAATTCCATATATCTAGCAGTGGGCTGGGCATGTCTCTTTCTTAACAAAAAGCACTCTTTCTTAACAAAAAGTGGGAGGAGAGAGAGCAAATTGTTTCAGATTGAGACATATCCCCTCCAAAGCTGCTGCTTGTTCTTGGATGAGCTATTTGCAAACAGCACTGCTGGAAACAACTAGTGGCTTTGGGGTGGGGTTTTTTTGGGGGGGGAGTTGGGAAAGTGGATCGGGGAAGGGGTTTAAGCTTAAACTCCTCCTCCCCACGTTGCCGACCTGATCCAAACCAGAGGCCCCACAGCTGCGTTTTCATAAGAAAGAATCATGCCCAGTCCTAAGCTTGTTATTTTTAAACACAGGGGCAGACAACCCTCCAGATGTCCTGGACTACAACTCCCATCATCCCTGATTTTTGGCCAAGCTAGCAAGGGCTTATGGGAGTTGTATTCTGGATCATCTGCAGATGACCAGTTTGCCTGCCTTTGCCCTTCATCTGAGCAACACGTTGTCTCCTGGAGCTCTCCATGGTGCTGGAAAGTTACACTATAACCATCTGCCTGAAAGTCTCTGGTCTGTTCCTGATGTCTGGCTCCTTCCTCCTGGTTCCTAGTTGTTCCTTGCTCCACACTGGATTCCCTCTCCCAAACCTTTCCAATTCTGTAACTCCCTGCTGACCTGCACATTGGAACATCAATTCCTCTAACTCAAGTCCTGTGATGTTATGGCCAGAAGCTGATGTTTTTGGCTTCTTCCCTTCCTCAATCATTTTGGTGGTGGGCTTTCCCTCCTTACACTTAAAGACAATCATTCTGAAGCAAAGACCAGGAAATGCACAATGTCTTTTTCTTTTTAATGGGCCTATGAAATCAGGCTGCTTATCTTTGCCACCGCAGGCTCACACTTGAAGTTCAGAGCTCATAGTTCTGGAAAGGACTTCAAATGGCAGGAGGAGCCCTTTTGAAATGGCAAAGAGTGGCACCAGGTTCAAAGAGCAGGATTGCATAACAGGGGCTTGGATGGGAAAGAAATAAAAGCTGGAGCATCAACACCTTTCAGATCCAGACCTTGCATCTTGTTTTTTTCCAAATCCTTACAATGCATGAGCGAGGAAACCCTTCTTTAGAGGACAAAACATAATTGCTTTTGTCAAGGATTATTAATGAGCAGGCATTCGGCAAGGATGGAGATCTGGACTGCAATTCCCATTAGCCCCAGCCAGCATGGCCAGTGGTCAGAGATGATGGGACTTGGAGTCCAACATCTGAGAGGCACCTCCATCTCTGTGGGCTCATCCACACTTTCACTAGTCCTGCCGCTTTCCACGGGAAAACCCACTGTTTACCTCTTAATCAGAGCAAACGTCAACCAGCTTTTCTCCAGAGTGACGTTTGCTCTGATTCAGCTGCAAACAACAGGTTTTCTGGGGGAAAGTGGTGGGGGAAAAGAAAAACCACAAGAACCCATGCCGAGAGAGCCTGGCTCAGAACCCATGCTGAGAGAGCCTGGAAAGCACGGGACAAGCACAAGTGTGGAAGAGCCCTGCATGGCATCATGGGGTAGGCTTCAGAGGCAAGCAGTGCTACTTCAAAAGCAACTTGAATATTGCAGAGGTCAACATCTCAGAAGAAGAAGCCTGCCCAAACAGTAGCTGAGTCGTACAGCAATAATACATATTTATGAATCATCTCCAACAGAAGTCTCAATGTGATTTACAATTGTATCATAAAAACAACTAGAAATGGGTTTTTAAGCCCCATATATCACAGAATCACAGAATCACAGAATCATAGAGTTGGAAGAGACCACAAGGGCCATCCAGTCCAACCCCCTGCCAAGCAGGAAACACCATCAAAGCATTCCTGACAGGTGGCTGTCAAGCCTCTGCTTAAAGACCTCCAAAGAAGGAGACTCCACCACACTCCTTGGCAGCAAATTCCACTGTTGAACAGCTCTTACTGTCAGGAAGTTCTTCCTAATGTTTAGGTGGAATCTTCTTTCTTGTAGTTTGAATCCATTGCTCCATGTCCGCTTCTCTGGAGCAGCAGAAAATATATATATATCTCCCTCCCTCTCCCTCTCTCTCTCTCTCTCTCTCTCTCTCTCTCTCTCTCTCTCTCTCCAATACAGGTAAACATCCAAGGCAGAGACATAAAAAGAAAAACCCTTCATCCAGTTGAAAAGGCATTTTGGGGGGTGGAGGAGAATGCCTTTAGTTGATTTTGGAAAGTACAAACAGTATGAACCTGACATATTTCAACAGGGATGCTGTTCCACAAAAGAAGGGCAGCCGCACTGAAATCCTTGCTTTGAGTAGCTGTTTGACAGAATTCTGTCATATTTGACAGAATTCAGGAAAAGGCTATCCTGCAAAATGCAGTGATATAAGGAGATAAGGGAGTCTCTCGGGCATCCTGGCCCTGAACTGTACAGGGCCTTAAATGCTGGTAGCAAACCCTTGAGTTGGCCCAGTAGCAGACTGGAAGCCACTGGAGATCCCACAGACAAGGTGTCATATCATATGCTGGTTTTAGGCTCCCGCCACAAGCAGCCTAGCCACCACATTCTGGACCAACTGCAGCCTCCAGGCCAACTTCAAAGATAGTCCCACACATAGCAGTAATCCACCTTTGAGGTTACAAGTGGTGGACAAGGCATTCCTAGGCACCAAGGACATCTGCACCTCCAGCGACAGAGGTATATCCAGGAGCATGGCCAGATCACACGCTGAGAAGTGAGTTAAGACCGATTCGATGCTGGATTTCCATAAGAGCAGCTGACCAGCAGGTTTTCAGAAGCACCATGCCCTGAGCTGCTAAAGAGATGCGTGCTGGGCTTCCGAAGCCCTGACCATCAGATGACCACTGGGGAAGATAAGGATCCAGACATGAGGGCAGACGCAGAACCATAGAACCATAGAACTGTAAAGCTGGAAGGGACCCCCGAGGGTCATCTAGTCCAACCCCTTGCAATGCAGGAATCTAAACACAGAGGGTGGATAAGGATGGGTGGAGCCTGCTGGCCAAATCCACATCCTTGGGATAGATAGATAAGAAAGAAAGAAAGAAAGAAAGAAAGAAAGAAAGAAAGAAAGAAAGAAAGAAAGCCTAGGAGAACCTGTTGCTCTACCTTCAGTAAATATATTTTCATCAGTACATCAGACTACAGCAAGAACCAGAGGCGGAAATGCAATCAAAACAGCTACTCATTTTCTCTCCCACCCATGAGCAGCCACAAGGCAGCCTGAAGGAAGGAAGATAAATTGCCTTTGATACCCTGCTGTCCTCTTTTATCTGGGCAAAACAGGTAGATCACTTCCATTGACATATTGATCCTCTGGGTTACAGCAAATCAATCATTCTCAGAAGTCCAAGAAAAATTGTTTTTCTCCCCTCCCCATCTACCCACTTGAGGAGAGACCGGGCTGGTTCAGCTGTGGCTATGTTGAATGCTGCACTGTGTCTAATTATTAGGAACGTATACAAGGAAAGAAGAACCCTGACCGATTATACCATGGGTAGGCAAACTAAGGCCCGGGGGCCAGATCCGGCCCAATCGACTTCTAAATCCAGCCCACAGACAGTCCGGGAATCAGTGTGTTTTAACATCAGTAGAATGTGTGTTTTTATTTAAAATGCATCTCTGGGTTATTTATGGGGCATAGGAATTAATTCATTTTTCTCTCCAAAATATAGTTCAGCTCCCCACAAGGTCTGAGGGACAGTGAATCGGCCCCCTGCTGAAAGAATTTGCTGACCCCTGGATTAGACCAAAGGACCTTGCAGTCCAGCATGACTGTTTTAAGAGTGGCCAGAAAGAGGCTTCTCAAAAGCTTAAAGTGCTAAGTGGAACAATGGACTATGCCTTATACAGAGCCAGGTGGTTGGTCCACATAAGAACATAAGAAGAGCCTGCTGGATCAGGCCAATGGTCCATCTAGTCCATCATCCTGTTCTCACAGTGACCAACCAGATGCCTATGGGAAGTTGGCAAGCAGGTCCCAAGCACAAGAGCCCTCTCCCCTCCTGTGGTTTCCAGTAACTGGTGTTCAGAAGAAGCATTATTGCCTCTGACTGTTGAAGAAGAGAAGAAGAGTTTAGATTTGATATCCCGCTTTATCACTCCCCGAAGGAGTCTCAAAGCGGCTCACATTCTCCTTTCCCTTCCTCCCCCACAACAAACACTCTGTGAGGTGAGTGAGGTTGAGAGACTTCAAAGAAGTGTGACTAGCCCAAGGTCACCCAGCAGCTGCATGTGGAGGAGCGGAGACGCGAACCTGGTTCACCAGATTACGAGTCTACCACTCTTAACCACTACACCACACTGGCTCTCTTGAAGACACAGCATAGGCATCCTGGCTAGTAGCCATTGACACCCCTCACCTCCATGAGTTGGTCTCTAACCCTTTCTTAAAGCCATATAAGTTGGTGGCCATCCCTGCCTCCTGGGGGAGCGAGTCCCACAGGTTAGCTATGTACTGCATGGAGTAGTAAATGCACTGCATGAAGAGGTAGCTACCTAGCTCAGCAGAACCTACAGCAGAGGTAGGGAGCTGGATCCAGCTGGTGGAGCAGATCCTAGGTTCCCATATCCTTGGTGGACTGTTTTGACAGGCACTTGACAGGCTCCTGGTTGGGCACTGGCAGCTGTGTCTCCACCTGCCCTTCACTTGATGTCTCATGTGGCATCAGGTGTGGAAGGATGTGGGCATGGGTTTGCATAAAATCCATTGGCCAGACTGGGACCCAACCCAGACCTAATTTGGCATGTGGTCCAGAGGTTCTCCACCCTGGTCCATATTGACAGCAGCTCTCCAGGGATACTGATAAGGGTCTTTCCCAGATTTCCTTGAGATGGCGAGGACCTTTTTTTATTCAAAACGTGTCAACTATAGCCCACCGGTTTTCAACGGGTGGGTTGGGACCCCCTAGTGCGTCCCAAGGTGGATTGTAACAGGAGCACCACCGCCATGCAAATATATGGTAAAAGATTCTGAAAGGGGTCTCCGAATGCATGTTTGGGTGAAAAGCGCTCTCTGGGTCTGAAAAGGATGAAGATACCTGCTACAGCCCATCAGTAAGCAGAGCTGCTTTTGGAATTCTCAACATCTGAATTCCTTCCCAGATTTTGGAAGGTGGTGTCAGGAGCCGGAGTCAAACGTAGGTCAGCAATCAAAGGAAAACACGGTGTTTGTGAAGTTAACGTTTTATTCAAGAAACCAAAAACAGCACAGGCCTTATGATCCCAGTAACTCTTCCCAGTAGGTCTTGCTCCAACAAAGCAGTTGTGAGGACTAATGGTCCCTGCCTGTCCACCACCTTCTAAGGCTCCTCCTATCCCGGGCTTTTCCTAAACGGTCAGAAACTGTGCTTGTGCACAACCCCCTTCGGCTCTGCCTTATTCATTTCTCAGCATGTTCTAGGAGACCAGGGGGAGGAGAGCTGGTTGCAGCAGGAGGGGGAGACCCCCTGGCTTCATCAGCAGCTGGCCTGTCTGCCTCCTGGTCCCCCTCCTCTCCTGCCTCTGCTTCTGCCTCAGAGTCTGAACTGCCCTCTGACACAGCCTTTTCCTGCTCACCAAGTGCTGTTGCCTCTTCAGCTTCTGACAGTCTTCTCCCTCTGACCACTCTTCCTGATCCCACCACCAACTCCCTGGCTCTGGGCCTTCTCCCCCTGGGGGTTCTCTTGGGGGTTCCCAAGCTGGTGCCTCCCACCACTCCTGGCATCCTGCCAGTCCATGACAGGTGGTCAGAGAAAGCCTGGGCACAACGAGACCTCTGAAACAACTGATAGGTGATGCTTCAGGTGCGGCAGAGGGGAGGGCTTCTGCAGTGCAGGATATATGAACTTTTAAGGTCTTTGTGAGGGGTCTGAACAGAGCCACTCAAGCGGAGAGTTTGGATTGAAAAGAAAAATCTAAGGGCCCAACCTGCCAGGCAGTTCTCTGGTGCAAGCCCCCATTGAAATGAAAGGGAGGCAAACAGATGCAACCCCATTCATTTCACTGGGGGTGTGCAGGATAACGTTCTGGTGGGTCGTGCCCCAGATAAACAAGTCATGCCTTGACTCCAAAGTCTTGATCCTGTGATATCACAGCCAACCTGGGCCCCCCTTTTTTTTAAGCCGCTGCTTTGCAACACAGTGTGAAACAGGCAGAAAGCTTAAAAGCATCCTGCCCTCCCCCTGGGAATCACACCAGTTTTATTTAAAGCAAGGAGGTGTTTGCCTCTTGGCTGTACCAAGGGCTGCCACTCGCAATCGCGCCCTTGACCTCTGGCCGTAAGTAGTCTAGGGCACAGTGGCAGACCTACATTTTGGGAGCCCTGAAGCTTGAACTATCATGGGGCCCCCTTCACAACCAGCAACGAGGTCTGTGTAACCACTGTTACCTTCTTCAATGGGGTTGTTCCACGGCAGATCACCACACCTTTAGAAAATCTGTGCGACAGGCTCTCAAACTTTGGGACTGTTGGAATATATACAGATAATAAGAATTAATCAATTAGAGTCGTGCGACTCCAATTGGGTCTACCAGACCCAAAATTCTTAGGCAATGTGGATTAAAGTTGCTTTTGGGGCCCACTGGGATCAGGGCCCCTGAAGCTTAAATTTCATTCATTTCATAGTAGATCTGCCCCAAATAGGGCATAGAAAGTTGCCTTAAACTGAGTTAAACTATTGGTATATCTAGCTCAGCAATGTCTACACTGACTGGCAGAATTTTTCAGGGTTTCAGACTGGAGACATGCCGAGTCCTACCTGGAAATAATAGGGATTGTATCTGGGACCTTAAGGATGGAAAGCCTACAGTATGCTATTGAAGTAGCTCAGTACTTGTCCACACTGGCTGGCAATGGCTCCCCAGGGTCTCCAGGAAGAGCCTTTCATAGCCCTACCTGGAGACAAGAGGGATTGGACCTGGAGCCTTCTACATGCAAATCATGTGTTCTGCCACTGAGTTGTGGTATACGCAGTTGAATGTGAAGAGGTTTGCAAACTGCATTGCTGTGAGTTGCTTCCCAATGTCTTCCTTGGAAGACGCATACATCAAACGAGGAGGAGGACAATGATGATGTTGTCCTTGCATTTGTTTGATCTGTGGTTGGGGCAGGGCAGGGAAGAGGCAATAGTTATTGGCTCCTGGAACAGCAAGAAATAAGTATGCATAACTGGATTGTGTGCGTCTGGTGGCTGGGGAGCCTTCCATCAGTCTCTCTCATTTGCTTTGGACCAGAAACCTGTCTCAGGAAATAACTGCACAATCAAATGAAGGGCTTCACAGTTTCTTGGGGGCTTAGAGAGATTAACCACATTGTAATCCAGCTGCAGGCTTCTTGTGCATCTATCAGAGGCCCCGAGCTCTCCGGGTTTAACTTGTAAAAGCATGAAATTTGCAATTAAAGGAGAGGACAGATTTAGTGGAGTGGAGAGGACATCTCTGTAATAGCTGAGCAGCCTTAAGGCGGGTTAAGGTGGATTGCGGAGGAAAACTACATGAGTCTACCGGTAGTTTGTGTGTGTGTGGTAGAAACTCCCCACCACCACACATACACCCCAAATACTATTAAAAGAGAATGTTGCCATTGAAGTGGAGGTGAATTTTCAGCAGTTTTGATTCTTATATTAAAATGTATTTTTAAAACTAGGTGGAAGAAATTTCAGTATGCAAACGAAAAACGTTCAAAAGATCTCAGCGTTCCCCCAGATGACCTGCCGATTGGGGATTCATCCTGATTTGCTTGTAAAGGAAGTACACAATGTCCAGATGGGTGGGGTATAAATAATAAAATTATTATCATTATCATTATCATTATTATATTATATTACTACTACTATAATAATATAATAATAATAATAAACTTTTATTTATATCCCGCCCTTCCCCGCCAAAACCGGGCTCAGGGCGGCTAACAATCAAATACAAATATAAAAACACAGATTAAAAATACAGATATAAAATACACTTTAAAACTTAAAAATTTTGAATTTTAAAAGTTACACTCAAATTACCCCAAAAGCCAAACGGAACAGCTCCGTTTTACAAGCCCTGCGAAAGGGTGCTAACTCTTGCAGGGCCCTCGTTTCTTGTGGCAGATCATTCCACCATATCGGGGCCAGAACCGAAAAAGCCCTGGCCCTGGTGGCTGCCAACCTGACCTCCTTATAACCTGGGATCTCCAGAAGGTTATTATTTGATGACCTCAAGGTCCTACCCGGGGCATACCAGGAGAGGCGGTCCCTTAAGTACGAGGGTCCTAGGCCGCGTAGGGCTTTAAAGGTTAAAACCAGCACCTTAAACCTGATCCTGTACTCCACCGGGAGCCAGTGCAGCTGATAAAGCACTGGATGAATGTGATCTCGCGGCAAGGCCCCCGTAAGGAGTCTCGCCGCGGCATTCTGCACCCGCTGGAGTTTCTGGGTCAGCCTCAAGGGCAGCCCTGCATAGAGCGAGTTACAATAATCTAGTCTGGAGGTGACCGTCGCATGGATCACTGTGGCCAGGTCAGGGCGAGAGAGGTAGGGGACCAACTGCCTAATACGGCGGAGATGGAAAAATGCCACCTTTGCTGTGGCTGCAACCTGCGCCTCCATGGAGAGGGAGGCGTCAAAGGTTACCCCCAGACTCTTGACAAGAGGCGCTGGCACTAATTGAACGCCTGCAAGGGTTGGGGGTTGGCCCCCCGACCCCATGTCGTCCCGACCTAGCCAAAGGACCTCTGTCTTCGAAGGATTTAACTTTAATCGGCTCCCACGCATCCATCTAGCCACAGCTTCCAAACACCTGGCCAGTGTGTCTGGGACTATGTCGGGACGGCCGTCCATCAACAGATAAAGCTGGGTGTCATCAGCATATTGATGACAACCCATCCCAAAGCTCCGGACAATCTGGGCGAGAGGGCGCATAAAGATGTTAAAAAGCATCGGGGAGAGAATTGCACCTTGCGGCACTCCACACACCAAGGAGTGCCGCGGGGACATCTCATTCCCTAGCGCTACTCTCTGTCCCCGACCTGAGATAAAGGAGCGCAGCCATTGTCGGACTGTGCCCTGAATCCCCACGTCGGCAAGGCGGTGGTCTAAAAGTTCATGATCGACCATATCGAAGGCTGCTGACAAATCTAAGAGAATCAGCAGTCCCGATCCGCCTCGATCCAGCTGTCTACGGAGATCATCCGTTAGCGCGACCAAAGCCGTTTCAGTCCCATAGCCAGGGCGAAAGCCGGACTGAAATGGATCCAAAGCCGATGTTTCCTCCAGAAACCCACTAAGTTGTTCAGCAACCGCTCTCTCAATTACCTTACCCAAGTACGGAAGATTCGAGACCGGGCGGTAATTGGATAGATCTAAAGGATCTAAAGAAGTTTTCTTTAAGAGCGGACGCACCACTGCCTCTTTCAACTCCCCTGGGAAGGTCCCTGTGCCAAGGGACAAGTTGATAATCTCACCCAGGGGGGCCCGCACCTCGTCCGGGCACGCTCTAATCAGCCAGGACGGGCACGGGTCAAGGGGACAGGTGGTGGGCCTTCCAGCTCGGAGGAATCTGTCTACATCGGCAGGGAGTATCCGATCAAAGTGGTCCAATACTGGGCCCGAAGACAGTCGAGGGGCCTCTAGCTCCATTATTGTATCCAAATTGGCAGGGAGGTCATGGCGGAGCTGCAAGACTTTCTCCGCGAAAAAGCTCGCAAATGCCTCACAGCTATGGGTCAAATTCATATTTAAATTTGGTTGTTCCTCTAGGGTTGTTAGAGACCTGATTATTCTAAAGAGTTGTGCTGGGCGAGAGCTAGCGGATGCAATGGAAGCTGAGAAGTAGGACCTCTTTGCCGCTTTCACTGCCATCTCATAGGTTTTCATAAACATCCTATAAGATGTTCTTGAAGCTCCGTCGCGAGCACGCCGCCATACTCGCTCTAGCCGTCTGAGATCCCGTTTCATTTTCCGAAGCCCCTCGGTAAACCAAGGGGTCCGGTTTCGGCGGGGTCGCAGAGGGCGCTTAGGTGCGATCTCATCGATGGCTGCCAAGAATCGGTTATTCCAATCCCTGACAATATCATCTAATGAGTCGCCAGGGGGGGCAGGGTCCCGCAAAGCCTGGCGGAATCTATCAGGATCCATCAGCCTTCGCGGGCGAGCCAAAATAGGCTCGCCACCCAAGCAGGGGAGGAGCTGAAAGTCAATCTCGGCTCTCAGGGCATAGTGATCAGACCATGGCACTTCCACAGATGGGAGCATGATCACATCTATGCCAGCACCAAAAATCAAATCCAGCGTGTGGCCTGCTTGATGAGTGGGGCCCAAAACAAATTGGGAGAGCCCTAGTGTCGCCATGGAAGTCACTAGGTCCAGAGCCTGTGAGGAGGGAGTGGCATCGGCATGGACGTTGAAGTCTCCCAGAACCAATAGGTTTGGGAACTCCAAGGCCCAGCCCGCCACCACCTCCAGCAGGTCTGACAGGGTGGCTACTGGTGCGCTGGGTGGTCGGTACACCAGCCAGACAGCCAAGCTCTCCTTGGAACCCCACATCAGACCAACACATTCAATGCCGGAGATCGTCGGTACTGGCAGAGCCCTGAAAGGACAACCCTCTCGGATTAACAATGCTACTCCTCCCCCCCGACCCACGGTCCGTGATTGGTGGAGGACGGAAAAACCTGGAGGTGCTAGCTCATTCAGGAAGATTACTTCACCTTCTCGCACCCAGGTCTCCGTCACGCAGGCCAGGTCAACCGCCAGTGAGATAAAAAAGTCCCGCATGGTGGCGGTTTTATTGCCAATGGACCTGGCATTGCACAACACCAATGACGGAGGTGGGCAATCCCTGCTCACCCTACCCTCGTCCTTCGGGATGGGGCGTAGATTGGAAGGGGTTCGAGCCTTATTGTATCTCAAAGCCCTTCGCCCATAGTGATATCTAGCCCCACCGCCATACCTCCTTAGCCCTTCCATACTGGGGATCCCAAAAATAAGCTTCTCCATTTTATTGGGTACAGCAGATGTTAGAGAGGAATGATAAGGAGCGGGAGAAGCCCCTAATAAGGAGGTTGGTTTAGGGAGTATATTTTGATCATTCAAGCTTCTGTCCTTTCTGGTCTTCTGTCAATCGACCTCTTGGATGGACTCTGTCCAACCGTCATGATCTACTAAAATTGCTCCGTTTTTAGAGCTTGGCAGCGCGATTTCGGCCTTATGTACTATCAGTTTAGATGTTGGGGGAAGTGCTGGAGAGCCCTTTTCGTCCGGTGACAGGTAAAGACATGCGAACCATTCCTCTTTTGTTAGAGGCTTTGAATCGCCTTTAGCATAATTAAAGTACAGAGAAGTGGGAGAGGCTACAAAAGGTAAGCACTTTCCTATGACAGAGGATTTATCGATTAGTGTGTCTTGCAATTTCTGAGTTTGTTCTAAATTAGTCAAGAGACACTGTTCATTTTCATCTATATTGATGCTCTCTGTCTTTTTTTCTGGGTTTAGGATTTTTTGATGTTGAATCTTGACTTTGGTAGTATTCGGCTGAATTAGCTTGGCAGTTTCTGCTGCACTGGGCTTTGCGAAGCCAGGTTTGTCGCTAGTTATCTTGCATTTCTCTAAGAGGGGAAAAGGGGGTCCGGTGTCCTCAAAAAAGCGAAATGTACGTATCCCCTTTCTCCCTAATTTGTCTTTATTCACCAGTACTTGCTTTGCTGCCATCCAATCCTTAAAGGTCACCAATACCCTATTTTGTATACTGTCATATGGGAGAAATGATATTTTACGGATATTTTCTAAACATATAATTTCGCCGATGGCTTGGAAGATCTTTCTCCGAATGTTGCCTTTCCTTTGTTCTTGTGTTAACGGAAAAGTGTGGCTGGAAAAGGTTGTAAAAATCAACTTAAGTTTGTTTAACGTGAGGTTCCAGCCTTTTCGTCGTATTCTAGAGGGCAACATTCCCTCTTGGGTAGGACGCTCAGTTCCTCCGCTGGCCCAGTTTTGTGGAGTAATCTGTTTAGTTGTCTGGAGATCGTTGTTAGGAGCTGTGTTTGAGGCTTTTTTTGGGGTCGTCATGGGAGCTGTAATGTTAGAGGGTGTTGGAGAGATTACTTGCTTTCTTATATCTTCAGTTGAGAGTAATGTGGGCCCGGCTGTATTTTGAGGCGTAGCCTCAAGTTGTTTTGTTGGGTCCTTTGGTCTTTGAATATTTCCTTTCTGTGATGTATAGGAATTTTTTGGTGTAAGGGTTTCCAGTAGGTTAAAAAGTTTTAAAAAGTTCATTTTCCTGTACTGATAGTACAGATTGCCTGGGCGGCGACCCGTTTTAATATTTTTAGTCTTTCTAATGTTTTTAATCTTTTTCTTTCGCTTTATGTATGTTTGGGAACCTCTCTTTTGTATATTGCTGTTGGTCTCTTCGTTTAGCTGAGTCTTATCACTATTTGCAAGGTTGTTAGACTCCCTATGCGGTATCAACAGGTCTTGTTTTTTAATTAGGTCAATTAAAGTAGAGAGAAGCGCCAGACTCTCTAGTTGAAAGGTTTTGACTGACTCAATTTCATTATCAAACCGTGAAGAGAGCTTACTGAACAAGTCTTTAAACATCCCGGCTAGGATATAATATAAATTTTCCATATGATGTGACCATATGCTATCTTGCCATGTTTCCAAAAGGTGGCATTGAGGGTCTCTTAAGTCCTTGCCAGGGGGGGTATGGGAGAAGGTTCTGCTTGGTCCGTTTGCCAAGCTGGCAGTTAGCAATTCTTGCTCTTGGGTCCGCGCTTGATCTAACCCAGTGACTTGGTCCGCGGACCCTCTCATTTCTAGCACAGCTTGACTCTCGTAGTCCTCCTTATCCTCATTTGCCAACGCCGCTTGCTGCAGCTCAGTTGCCAGGTCTATTGCAGTTCCTCTGTTATTTACTATATCTTCCTTTCTATCCCAGAGGCGTTCTACCGACCATTCAAATGGGGGCGAGCAAATGGGAAGGGATTTTTCCAAATTACCAAGGTCTTTATCCCTTGATTTAAAGAAGGAAGGGATCTTGGTTTGCTTTTTAACCATAGGACTGCCCTTGTCAGGTAAAATGCCCAGATCTTTATAGCATTTCCTTGTCAGTACCATTGTACGTTTTCTGAAGTTGAGGAGTTTAAGGTCACTTTAGCTTTAACAAGCTCACAGTTGGGTTGGGAGGTTGCCACGAAGGGGAGAATTTAGAATCTGGCAAGCGCGTCTTTCAACTCCCTTAGGTCCTTTGTTGATAAGACTGAGAAACTTTATAAGTTTAATTTGCTTGCTCAAGACTGGGACGCTTTCTCCGGCACTTTATCAGCTTAATTAGCTTGGGTTTATTTTGAAGCAGTCTTACTCACGGTCATTACTCGCAGAGACGAAGAGAAGAGGGAGTTTGCACGGGCGCCATCTTGAAGTTTGCACGGGCGCCAACTACTACTATTATTATTATTTATTACCTGGTCTTCACCCTAAGGTCCAAGGGCGGGTTACATTAAAACACAATATTAAAAACAGTTTAAAACAACTTACAATCACACAAAAAGGTGGGTTCCAAAAATATACACCGAAGCCAGGGTAATGATCAGTAGTACTGTATTCGACCAATGGGTCTCATCAGTGCACTTATGGGGATCTTCTCCCTCTCCAACCAGGTGAGTCTGAACATTGCCATTCACTGTCCTAAAAGGGTCATTAACAGTCGTCAACAGGTTTACCACAGCTATCAGCCTTTCACCTATTCCCACCACCCCTCTGAGTAATACCCCTCCCCACCCTCTCACTATATATAAGGGTCTGGTGACTTCTGTTTCAGTGTATCTGAAGAAGTGTGCATGCACACGAAAGCTCATACCAAGAACAAACTTAGTTGGTCTCTAAGGTGCTACTGGAAGGAATTTTTTTATTTTGTTTTGACTATGACAGACCAACACGGCTATCTACCTGTAACTAAAAGGGTGTGTTTGTGATGTGGAGGATCTTTTCAGCTTTGTTGAAAGGCTGTTTTGAAAAAGCTTATCCTGTAGCCCTCAATAGTGAAGCTGTTGGCTGGTAGATGAATGCCAAACTATTCCACCCGGTTCCTTAATTATTGAGTACCCCCAAGATTATTGTTGTGAGTCTTGGCAGCTCATCGCTTCATTCCTGATTAATTACATTTCCAGATATTTTCCTACACTCTTCTTCCATCAGGGCTTGGGATGAGGAGATGGCTGGGTGCCTGCGTTTGTGTGTGTGCAAGGATCAAGGTGCTCGCTCAAAGCAACCAATCCTCAGACCAGAAGAGAAGATCAGTCCCACCACCAAATCAGTGTGCACCTCTCGACAAAAATCAATTTGCAGATGGAAGATGGGGTAGGAGATGAATGCCATAGATCAATTGGCTAAGGAACAGGGAGCCTCTCCTTCTCCCCTACGGCTGCTTTTTAATTCCTTTCTTAAAAGCTTTTGAGTGATCTGAAGAAGCCAAGACCTCTGGAAGATTTAAGTCCTAAGGAACCTTGGCTTGCTCAATTGGTTTGCTTCCCGTTTCCCAGAAGGTCCATTTCAAATGGAGAAGTTCTTGTCACCATAAGAGACAGCCTCAAATAAAAGAGAGACAGAGATGGGGAGGGGGGGCAGAAAGGGGAGTTGAAAGACAGGGAGAACAAAACAGGTAAAGTGCCCTTGAGAGTAACTGCACAGCAAACTTTATTATGTTCCCCACTTTCCCAATGGCAAGACGTTCTATGGGCTGCCAACACTTGTTCATCTGACTACCGGCTTCCATGAAGGAATGAAACTATTCTGCCATTTTGTCTTTTTTATATATATGGGCAGAGTAATTCTATAGGAAGCTGGTGGAACTTATGCTGGATTAAATTAAGACGGACTATGTTACCCCTATTCCAAACGCCTTTCAGAAGTGAAGCTGCTGCTGGCTGAGCCAAGCCAAGCCAAGCCCGGCAAAGGGGAAACAGGCCTTTAAAACAGAGTTTGACTTGCAACATCATTTTAGCTGGTGTAAGTTTCACTGCATTGCTAGGTCAAGTGACTGAGCTTAAAGTGGTGCAGTGCCCCATCTCTGCTTCCCCTTCCTCTGCTACAGATTTTCATTTAAAAAAAAAAAAAAACCCAGGAGGAAAGTTGCATAGAGCTCCTTGTAAGATGTAGGTTGGACCTGAGATTTCACTGTAAACTGTCCACATTTAAAGAACACATTTGCAAACAGAAACTTAAAAAAAGAGAGAGAGAGAAAGAGAAAAAGATGCAGCTGGGATGTTCCTGTCCAGCGGTGCAGTCTTTCTGGACCCAGGCCTCAGGGTCGTCTTAAGTATATCCGGCGCTGTGGTGCAAAGCTCCCTCCAGCGCCCCGCCCCATTTCCCAGAGTTGTCAACCTTTTTTAAAGAGAGGATGGCGCTGCCGGCGGGGCTGGAGGAGGCGGGCAGTGGCTGGAGGGTGGCTCCTCCGGCAGGGAAGAGGCGGAGGCTGGACGTGGCACCTCCTGGCTAAGCTGGCCGCTTCATGCCGCAGTGGCCATGGCAGACGGAGGCTCCAGGCGTGGCTTTGGCGCAGAATGGCAGAGGCGGGCGAGGGTGGTGAGCTGATGCCGGGAGGCGCAGTGTCCAGCCTTCACGTCTTCGCTGGCGCCCTTCAGAACTTGGTGCCCTGGTGCCCCGCGCCACTAGCCTCTATGGGTAAGACACCCCTGCCAGGCATTCCAAGAAATCTCGGTTATTGTTTCTCAGCTCATAAAACCTTTCTGTCTGGCTTTCTTGTCTCTTTTTATGGGTCAGCTACAACAACTGTTTAATAAACCCTTGTGTCTGTATTGTTGGCTGCCCCATTGGAAACTGCTCCTCACTGAAACCACAGCTCTCTGTTAACACTGGACAGGGTGGGGGAGTGGATGTAAGTATGAATACAGTCAAACCTCGGAACTTGAACGGCTCCGTTGCCAAATGTTTCAGTTCCTGAATGCTGAAAACCCGGAAGTGTTCTGGTTTTCGAACGTTCCTCAGAACTCGAACACCCGACGCAGCTTCCGATTGAGTGCAAGAAGCTCTTGCAACCAATCGGAAGCCACGCCTTGGAACTCAAACATTTCGGAAGTCAAACAGTTTTCTGGAATGGATTACATTCGAGTTCCAAGGTTTGGTTGTACTGGCTTTTTTTTAGAGAAATGGGCTCAGCAAAATAGACTACCCAAGGGAGTGATAAAATTGGATACTTTTATTGAACCCTGGTCACGCTTGTTAACATTCACCAACAGGGAAGAATGCATCAATCCAACAGTCACCATTAGTGCAAACTGACAGCTGTGCAAATCTTTCATACTGGCTAACCTTGTTATGTGTGGAACAGTGCATTACAAATATATATTCCAGGGTACATCCCCTTTCCAGGTTGTTGCTATGCCACCAATTTTTTTGTTTTGTTTTGTTTACCTGTTCTAATGAAATTCCAAATACACATTATTTCTGGGGGTGGGGTGGGGGAGCTGAGATTTTCAGCTTGTAGAATTCTGCACAGCTTGTGTTTGCTTGTTTCCCTATTAGATCCAACGTAGCCTGGGTGACTGCGTGATTGACTCAGGAAGTGTCCAGTTCAAACCTCCTCTCTGTGATGGACTTGCTAGGTTGCCAAAGCTTCAGCCTCCCGCACCCTGAATATGGGGGCAACCACCTTGTAAGGCATGCAGGAAGCTGCATAAGTGGCTATCTGGATGGGAGAGAGGAACAGGGGTAACAGGGCTTAGTGAGCTGGGAGTGTCTGTAGCAGAGAAGTCCAGAATTAGAGGCAGAAACTAAAGCAGGAGATGAGGGAGGCCAAGAGGCAGAGATAAGTCTGGCACAGGTGTCTCCCCCTCTTGCTGAAACAAGTTCTCCTCCCCGCTGGTCTCCCAGAACCAGAAGGGGCATGAAAAGGGTGCAAGAGAAGTTGGCTGTGTGCAGACGCAGTCTCTGATTTCTTGGGGAAAACCCTGGAGAGGAAGGGACTGCAGCTGTGGGGAGGCAGGGACCTTCAGCCTCAGCAACTGCAGTTATGGGAGTTAGACCTACCAAGGATGAGTTGCTGTGCTCTTTAGGCCTGACACTCTGCCAAGTCTGTGCGGATTGTGTTTTTGCTAATGAGCTTGCATGGTGTGATTTACTGCTGGCTTGCTCCCATGGGCGTAGCCAGGATTTATTTTGGGGGGGGGGGCAGGCTTTATGTTAGGGGGGCAGAACCAAGTTATCTGTGATGCAATTGGCCAGTTAGTTAAGTATTTTTTTTTATTTACTTGATTTGGTGGGGGCAGCTGCCCCCTCCGGCTACGCCCATGCTTGCTCCTGACAGCTATGGCTCTTCACCCTCAATTTGCTTGGTCTTCTGATCCCTCCTCATCCCTTTTCCTCCATTTTGTATATTGCCTATTCAATTGTAAGCTTCCAGACGGGGGCCTGTCCCTGTAGTGGACACAGAAAAAATATTGCTTCTTTCTAAATAAGCAAATAAGTAAGTAATGTGGCGATGCACGCAGAGTGGTTTAAAACTGCTGGAAACACTGCTCAAATGCTAAGTGGGACTTCCTATTGTGTCCCTTCCTCAAACGAACAATGGTTTTCAGCTGCCTGAATATTTCCTCTCCAAAGTAGGGGAGGGTGGATTAATCTGGGGTCTATCTGTATTAATTTCTGCAAAGCTTTGAAATGAAAAATCAGAGCGTTTGCGTCACTGTTCAATCATGGATGGAAATTACATTCGACTTTTGCCCACCATGCAAGAGACTCTTATTCTCGGGAATGATAGAAAGGGAAAGGGGGTGCGAGAAACGCAGCGATTTGTTGAGGGAGAGTCAAAGCAGCTTGCAGTTTTGCCACAGGGTGGGAAGGATAAATAATAGTGTTGTGAAATTTCTAAGGAAATGAAGTCAAAGCTGTCAGAAGCAAGTGCCAGTTTCTGGGAAAACTAGCCCCTTAAATAAGCTTGAAATAGGGTTGTTTGCCAAGAATGCTGTTCCATCTTCAAGTGTGCTTCCATTGCAGAAACCCTTCTCCATCTCTGAGGAGTCTGAAAGTGAAAATTAAACCTTCTCGCATCCCAGGACAACCTGCGGCGGCTGCTGCAGGAAACGAAATTGCTTTAAGGCTTAATTAGGCTGAGTCTTCAGAAAATGTTTTGTACTTGAAAACGCTGCTTGTGTTAAGGTTGGTGGTTTAAAAGAAAAGGAAAGGGAGAGGCAGAGAGATTAAGCCCATGGGGCTATTACTAAGACAGCTCCCAAGAGAACATATTTTTCTAAACCTTTCCGATAGATGCAAGACCTAAGCAAACAACCGCTTGCCTACAGAGGAACTTATCAATAGGGGCTCCGTTTTGCCAGCTGTTCCTAGGCGATGCTTATCTCTGTATCCCAAAGAACTCTGCAATACACCAGGAGGGGAAATCAACCTCAAGAATTCACCATCAGATTTAGGGGCGGTCAAGGGACAGATGGGAAAAAATAATCTTTTGGAAACAAGCTTGTTCCAACTGCTTTATTTACAAATTTCGGAAACTGTAGTCTAATATAAAGAAATGTAGGGATTAAGTTTAATCTCCTAGGATCTGTATTTATTTGGTGGGGAAATATATTTCCCTAGGCCTACAGCTGGGATTGTTTAGCGCACACTCAGCAGCATGAGAGAATGCAGCACTCTCCTCCTTCCCTTTTCCAGATATGCAGACAGCAATAGTGTTCTTGGCATGGACATACGTTGGAAGCTGACTTATACCAAGTCAGACCGTTTGTCTATCTGGCTCAGTATTTTCTACATTAGGGGTGCAGAATCTATTTCAGCCACATTCCCTCATGGGCAACTTCCCAAGGGCCACATGTAAGTGCTGGGTGTGGCCACAGACACACTGTTAGCAGAGTGACTGGAATAAAGTAGACGGTGCCTAGAAAGAAAAGAAACTGAATGACACTTCACTGAGGTGAACTGAACAAAAACAGTCTATAACTTGAAGAGACTCTTATTTACAGGGTTCAGTGAGACAAGGGAGACATATTTAACCACACATACTGGGGTGAAACCTCCTTCCAGAGTATTCTCCCCTTCACATCCTCTGACTGTTAAATTGCAACCAACTTAACCATCACCCAATTTGGTGTGACGGGCCCAACCATCGCAATTTTGGACGACTCGGAATGTCTGTCACCCAATTTGGTGTGACGGGTAGCAGTCGTGCCAATCTGGATGACCAACTCAGCATGTGAGTTCCTGAGGTGGAGGCGGCAGCCTTTGTCTATGTTTCGACACCGGATGCCATTTTGAAGCAAGATGGTGGGTGAAACGTTACTTTGGCATGTCTTCACCCTATTTCCTGAGGTGGAGTAGGCGGGTTTTGCCTACATTTGGATGCCTTCAGATGCTGTGAGCCATGAGTGTGTGCGCATGCGTTGCGTGCACACACAGCCCAACAACCCACAACTCACACCATCCGTTTTAAAATCGCAATTCGTTTAGGTTTCTTCGAATTCCTGGGGAGAATCAGAAACAGAGACAGAATTGGCCATCCCCGGAAGTAAGAAAGTCACAACAAACTCATGTATGGAAGACTCTGAGTAATCGGAGAGTGAGTAGGGATGCTCACACTCCTCCAAGCAGTAATGTGAGAGCCTGTAAGGCAGAGAAGACAGGCACCGTACATTTTTCATCCACATCCAGCCGGATTTCAGTCCCGCAAGAGCATCTACATGCAGAAGCGTCTGTCCACAGACAGCTCTCTCTGGCTGCGCTGAGAGCAACGATGGTAGAGGTGAGCTAGAGGGCTCACAGATCCCTTTACTGCTTTATGAAGTTGACGCTGTTTTATGACTGACATTTCTGTGTCCCAAAGCAGCATCTTCCTCACACCAATCTGTTTCCTCTTTCCTAGGCCTTCCAGTGCCTCCAGATCTCTGATGCAGGAAATCTCAGATACTATTATATGTGTTCTTCTTTTAAATGAAGTCTGCCCCATCTGCCCTATGTCTTAATTGCAAATGCAGAAAAAGAGCGGGCTTTGTAATTAATCAGCAAAAAGAAAAAAAGAAAGAAAGAAAAAAGAGGGGGGAAGGATCTTAAGTTATTTAAATGCATGTACATGCCTTTTGTTCTGTCTGGGATGAATCTATTAGGATTCTCCCCACTTCCTTTGTCAGGGAGAAAATTGCTGTTTTTCATGGGCCAGATCTCATCTGCCGCTAAGTGGCATCACTTTAGTTGATTTAATGGAAGCTTTCCTGTTTACGAAGAGTGGGTATCTGGCCCTTTGCATCTATTTTCCGGTATTATGGCTTTGTACGATGCAAGCTGCACCGAGAACAAATTTTTCTTATCAGATCCTGCCTGTCACAGGACTCTTGTTGTTTTCTTTATGTTAAATAAAGCTGTTGGAAAATTCAAAGTTTGATAACTATTAGGAACATAACCAGGGCTCCTCACCCGTAGCAAATGTCCCTCTCCTGCAAGTTCATGAATTGCATTAGCAATTCTGTTGACCTTGGATTTTGGAAGGGCAGGGGCATAGGAAGGTGGGGGTGATGGGAGCGCCCTGCCCCCATTGGCGCGATCCCGGGGGTTCCATTGCGGTTGCCCCCCCTGCCCCTAGAACGCACGCCCCACCCCGCCCCCAGTGTGCATGCCCCATCCCTTTGGGCAGTGCGCCAAGCCCCCAGGACGCGTGCCAGCCCCGCCCCCGCCTGCTCCCCGCCCCTGGTGCCGGAGAACGAAGCTCCGCCACTGTGGAAAGGCCCACCAACACAAATGAGGAGCAATTTCCAAGCTACCATCCCCACTGAGAGTTTTGCCAATCTTACCTCCACACAGGTTATAATGGAGTTGGTATATAGGCAAAACACAAGTGCAGCTGCAACAAAATGTTGCAGTGTGTCCTCTTTTCTAACAAGAGGGCACTTCTTCATGATGCCAGCCAGTCAGCCAACCATGCCATCCTCCAAGAAATTATATGAGGGATAGTATCTCTGGTGGGGACACATTGTGCTCCTTCCTGGGTCCACCTTTGGTCCCCACCCTGCGCTCAGCTCTCGCCTGTGGCTCCTAGAAGCTGTCAGCATGCGACAGCAACCACACCCCGGGAACGGCTTCGACTGGCCGGCTAAACCAGGTGAAGGTAGCCGATGAATCTCAAACCCTCAGTGAGTTAGGGAATCACCCTGCATGCGAAGACAGGCTCAGGTGAATACAGCAGAGCAGACCAATAGCGGGTCCAATAGTCAAGAAGGTGGTTTCTGCACATGATGTAGAGGAAAGTGAGGGGCCCATGGGGCTTGTCAACCTGGGAAGGGAGCCCATCTAGGAAAAGGAAACTCTGATTCTCAACCTCCGTTGCCTGGCTCCTTTTGGTTCTGCCTCTCATTCCCTTGCTCCCATTACTTTGCTGAGATACCCTTGCACCAACGTTGCTTTTGAAATCTAGGCCCACTGTTTTCCTAGCATTTAGATAATCAGTAGAGAAGGGACTAGGACAGGCCAAGGGTGGTGAGATGCAAAATACACCAGGGCACCCAGCATACCCCTCAACTGCCCTGACTAAATCAAGACATCCTGTTTTTAGGTGCCATGCTCTCGTGCAGGTCATATGACTGGCATGGGCGTGTGGCCCAGAAGACGCACTCCCGGTTTTTGGCTGCAACCAGGAGAGGGTATTTCAGCACATATGGCTTGCATGATAAATGTGCTGAGTGCTGACATTCCCTCTCTGGCACAGCCATTAACAGGGGTGGGAGTTCCTGCACATTGGACCACTTCTAGCCAGGTCAAGGCATTTCCAGACAATGGTAATGTCTGCTAATTTCCTATTGCTGCCTCTTCAGCTCTCGGGATTGGACTTTGCCAATATCTGAGGGTGGGTGGGTATTGCATAGCAGTTATTTTATTATTACCGGTAATTAAGTTTGTATACTGCCCTATACCTGCAGGTCTCAAGGCGGTTCACAAGATAAAATCACGATATAAGAACACAAAATACATAATCATAACAAAAACAAAAGTAACTCAGTAACTTCCCTTCTCCAACACATTTTAAGTTATAGCATCTGGGGAAAAGAACCAAAATGACAGCCTGCTACAAGAGCACCCCATAGTCATCAACCTGTTTTCTCCTGCTCCAGAGGGCAGACCCTGGGCCAATGGATTCAAATTACACGATACGAGATTCCGACTAATCACCAGGAAGAACTTTCTGGCGGTAAGAGCTGCTCGACAGTGGAATGGACTCCTTCAGAAGGTGGCGGCTTCTCCTTCATTGGATGCTTTTAAGCAGATGTTGGATGGCCATCTGTCAGGGATTCTTTGGTTGGGATTCTTGCATTGCCGGAGGTTGGGCCAGCTAACCCTTGGGGGGACCTTTCCAACCAGGGCCGTCTTTATCCGGGGGTGCAAGGAGTGCGGGGCACCTGGGCGCCGAATTCTGGGGGGCACCAAATGTATACTGGTACCTACTGTATCCCGGTCCCTCTCGATTGGCGGCAGTGAAAAGCAATGGAGCGAAAGCCCCCGCCCCCCTCCTCCGTTGCTCTGTTACTCCGTAGCGTAAAATATTCCTGACCAGTCAGGAAACAAAAGCACTCTTTCTGCTGCGTCGTTGTTACAGGTGAGCGATTTCTCCCCTAAAAAAAGCAAACAACTTTGGCTTCCCCCCTCCCCCAAAAAGCTCAATAAAAGTTAATTTGGGGGCGCTGGGCGGATCTTTGCACACCGGTGGCGCATATGCTAAAGACCTGTTTCCAACTATGACTCTGTGGCTGGAATTGCCCAGCTTTCACTCCCTCCATGTTCGTCATGACTCGCAGAGTCTGGGCATGAGAAGATGCATCATACCGACTTTGCAGCAGGCCAAAGCTGTACAGGACAGAGTCCTCTGACACATGTGGAGGTCCCAGGGCAGGGCTGCATACGGATGCTGGTGGAACTCGCAGTTCTGGAACAGCCCCGCTGCAAAATTATTTTCCTGGGAGAAACAGTTGAACTGAAAACCTCGCCACGGTCTCTCTCTGCATCCCATTTCTCTCTCCAGCGCTTGCGGGGTGGGGTGGGGGAGAATGTCACTTGTTTATTGATGTTCCAGGTCTTAACACATTGGCTGGAAAGTCCTGGGCGCTCTGCCAGCACTGAGCAAATAATAATGAATAAGAATGTCACTGATTTCAGCCGAGAACAAACGAATTCTCAGAACCACTCAGAGTCCTGAGGAGGGAGCCCGGACTCATTACTGGTGACATTGAAACCTCCTTTGATAGCTGTATGGCATTTTGAGTCATTTTCTCACTCTCCATCCCTACGGGTTTGGCGATTAAACGGGGTACCATTCCTTTTTCTTGTGCTTGTTGCAAAACTTTGGAAGCCAGAGAGATTTTCTAGGAGCCAGACTAGGGGTGTGGGATATTATTCCGCCCCCACCATCCCTGTTTAATTAATCTATTTGTTTTTTGTTTTTAAAGATCTCTCACATTTATTTCATAATCACTTAAATAATATTTGTTTCATTACTCATGCCGAGTGTCTTTTGGCACAGACTGTGTTTCTTCCTTTGCCCAGCAATTCGGCCAACTCCTGTGGCAGATACTAACAGACTAGTTTTCTGTGGGTGCTCCTGGCAGCTCCCATTTTATTTCCCCCATAATTCCATGGAAGTTGCATTGTTCTGGGGCATTCTGGGGAGGGGGGTGGCAGTCTGCACTAGCAGCTGCCATATTTCAAACAGCTGCCATTCCCCCCCCCCCAGGAATTTCCCAGAATGCACGACAGGTTGCGCCATTATGCAGAAACACAAACTCTGGAGTTGCTGACAGGCAAATGCAGTCCTTGCACACTCCTAGAAGCAGCATGGTGTTGTGGTCAGTGTTGGACTGGGACCTGGGAGACCAGGGTTTGAATCCCCACTTAGCCATGAAGCTCAGTCGGTGACCTTTGGCCTCTCAGCCTCACAGGGTTGTTGTGGGGATTACAGGCAGAAGGGGAGAACCATGTATGCCACCTTCCCTGGAGAAAAACGTGGGCTATAAATGCAATATAATAAATAAATGAGATGAATGACAAATGAGTGGGGAAAAGACATGGGCCTCTCATATCACTTTCTCCAGGAATGGGAAAGCAGCTGGGGTGCTGCTGCTGAAGGGGAAGGCAGTTGGGGAAGGTTGAGAAGAGAGTTAAGCAGCCTTTCTCTTGCTGTTCTTCCGTTCCTAATAACAATCTCTGATGCTTTTTAGCAATAAAGCAAAAACGTTGGAAGCCTATTTATGCATTGCCAGCATATGGTCAAGTCTGGCCCTTCGAGGGGCACTTTATAACAGAATATTTCACACAAACAGCTGGCGTCTGATGTGTAACCATTTTTTTCAACCATTGAAATAGCTCAATATAGCAAAATCATTTTTTAGGGCATTCCGTATGCTTTTTTTGGGGGGGGGGGAATCATAGAATCATAGAGTTGGAAGAGACCACAAGGGCCATCCAGTCCAACCCCCTGCCAAGCAGGAACACATAGAATCATAGAATCATAGAATCATAGAATCATAGAGTTGGAAGAGACCACAAGGGCCATCCAGTCCAACCCCCTGCCAAGCAGGAAACACCATCAAAGCATTCCTGACAGGTGGCTGTCAAGCCTCTGCTTAAAGACCTCCAAAGAAGGAGACTCCACTACACTCCTTGGCAGCAAATTCCATTGTCGAACAGCTCTTACTGTCAAGAAATTCTTCCTAATGTTTAGGTGGAATCTTCTTTCTTGTAGTTTGAATCCATTGCTCCGTGTCCGCTTCTCTGGAGCAGCAGAAAACAACCTTTCTCCCTCCTCTATATGACATCCTTTTATATATTTGAACATGGCTATCATATCACCCCTTAACCGTCTCTTCTCCAGGCTAAACATACCCAGCTCCCTAAGCCGTTCCTCATAAGGCATCGTTTCCAGGCCTTTGACCATTTTGGTTGCCCTCCTCTGGACACGTTCCAGCTTGTCAATATCCTTCTTGAACTGTGGTGCCCAGAACTGGACACAGTATTCCAGGTGGGGTCTGACCAGAGCGGAATACAGTGGTACTATTACTTCCCTTGATCTAGATGCTATACTCCTATTGATGCAGCCCAGAATTGCATTGGCTTTTTTAGCTGCTGCATCACACTGTTGACTCATGTCAAGTTTGTGGTCTACCAAGACTCCTAGATCCTTTTCACTTGTACTGCTCTCAAGCCAGGTATCACCCATCCTGTATTTGTGCCTTTCATTTTTTTTGCCCAAATGTAGTACTTTACATTTCTCCCTGTTAAAATTCATCCTGTTTGCCTTGGCCCAGTTCTCTAATCTGTTAAGGTCATTTTGAAGTGTGATCCTGTCCTCTGGGGTATTAGCCACCCCTCCCAATTTGGTGTCATCTGCAAACTTGATCAGGATGCCCTCAAGCCCATCATCCAAGTCATTGATAAAGATGTTGAATAAGACTGGGCCCAAGACAGAACCCTGTGGCACCCCACTAGTCACTTCTCTCCAGGATGAAGAGGAGCCATTGATGAGCACCCTTTGGGTTCGGTCAGTCAGCCAGTTACAAATCCACTGAATGGTAGCATTGTCTAGCCCACATTTTACCAGCTTCTTTACAAGAATATCATGGGGCACCTTGTCAAAGGCCTTGCTGAAATCAAGATAGGCTACATCCACAGTGTTCCCTTCGTCTACCAGGCTTGTAATTCTGTCAAAAAATGAGATCAGATTAGTCTGGCATGACTTATTTTTCAGAAACCCATGCTGACTTTTAGTGATCACAGCGTTCCTTTCTAGGTGCTCACAGACCGTTTGCTTAATGATCTGCTCTAGAATCTTTCCTGGTATTGATGTCAGGCTGACTGGGCGGTAATTGTTTGGGTCCTCTCTTTTCCCCTTTTTGAAAATAGGGACAACATTTGCCCTCCTCCAGTCTGCTGGGACTTCACCTGTTTTCCAGGAATTCTCAAAGATTACTGCCAGTGGTTCAGAAATCACCTCTGCCAGTTCTTTTAATACTCTGGGATGTAGTTCATCTGGCCCTGGAGACCTGAATACATGTAAACTAGCCAAGTGTTCTTGTACTACCTCCTTACTTATTCTGGGCTGTGTTTCCCCTGCTGAATCATCTGCTCCATATTCTTCAGGTCGGGCATTGTTTTCTTTTTTGGAGAAGACTGAGGCAAAGAAGGTATTGAGGAGTTCTGCCCTTTCTGCGTCCCCTGTTCGCATTTCACCATCTTCTCCTCTAAGTGACCCCACTGTTTCCTTGTTCTTCCTTTTGCTACGGACATACCCATAAAAACTCTTTTTATTGCTTTTAGCCTCTCTAGCAAGCCTGAGTTCATTCTGTGCTTTAGCTTTTCTGACTTTGTCTCTACATGTGCTGGCTATTTGTTTGAATTCCTCTCTGGTGGTTTCCCCCTTTTTCCATTTCTTGTACATATCCCTTTTAAATCTTAACTCAGTTAAAAGTTCTTTAGATAGCCACCCTGGCTTCTTTAGGCACCTTCCATGTTTTCGTCGCATTGGTACTGCTTGAAGTTGTGCTTTTAATATCTCCCTTTTAACAAACTCCCATCCATCATGAACTCCCATCCCTTTTAGTATTACTGACCATGGGATCACATCCAGCATTTCCCTAAGTTTTCTGAAGTCGGCTTTCTTAAAGTCTAGAATTTGAGTCTTAGTATGCTTGGTTGCTCCTTTCTGATGTATAATAAACTCCAGAAGAGCATGATCACTCCCACCTAATGATCCTGCCACTTCTACCCCACTAACCAGGTCATCACTATTGGTTAGGACCAGATCTAAAATGGCTGATCCTCTTGTTGCTTCTCCCACTTTCTGGACAATGAAATTGTCTGCAAGGCCAGTGAGGAATCTGTTCGACCTTATGCTCTTGGCTGAGTTTGACATCCAACAAATATCAGGATAGTTGAAATCCCCCATTACTACTATCTCATTTCCTTTTGAATGCTTGGTCATCTGTTCCAGGAAGGCATCATCTATGTCCTCAGTTTGGCTTGGGGATCTATAGTAAGCTCCCACAATGAGATCACTGTTATTTTTCTCTCCCTTAATTTTGACCCAGATACTCTCAATTTGGCTTTGAAGTTTTAAATCATGGATCTCTTCACAGGTATACACATCCCTGACATATAATGCCACTCCTCCTCCTTTCCTGTTTGGTCTATTTCTCTGAAATAGATTGTATCCCTCTATTACTACATTCCAATCATGAGACTCATCCCACCAGGTTTCAGTGATGCCTATTATGTCGTATTTAGTTTGCTGTACCAAGAGCTCAAGTTCATCTTGTTTATTTCCCATGCTCTGTGCATTTGTATACAGACATTGAAAACCATTGATCATTCCCCCTAGTCTCCTACTTAAGGATTTTTTCCTCCCACCACTAGGTCTGTGTGCTGTTTGCTCCATTTGGTCCTTGACTTTTGGATGATCATCTTCAGCATTTGATAGACTCCTACCTTCAGGACCACTGTCTCCCTCCCCCACATAAGTCAGTTTAAAGCCCTCCTGATGAGGTTTTTGAGATTGTTGGCAAAAACATTCCTCCCAACCCTTGTGAGGTGCAGCCCATCACTTGCCAGAAGTCCATCTTCAAGAAACTGCAGGCCATGATCTAAGAATCCAAACCGTTCCTGCCGGCACCATTTGCGAAGCCAGTTGTTCACTTCTCCTATTTTCCACTCTCTTCCTGGGCCACGGCGTTCAACTGGGAGGACAGATGAGATGACAATTTGTGCATTTAATTGCTTCAGCTTCCTGCCCAGAGCCTCATAATCACTTTTGATCTTCTGGAGGCTATGGCTTGCGGTGTCATTGGTTCCCACATGGACTAAAAGGAAGGGGTTTTTATCCGTAGGTTTTATTATTCCTTGCAGCCGTTCTGTAACATCATGGATCTTGGCCCCGGGGAGACAGCATACCTCTCGAGACATCTTGTCAGGCCCACAGATCACTGCTTCGGTACCCCTCAGTAGGGACACCATCAAAGCATTCTTGACAGGTGGCTGTCAAGCCTCTGCTTAAAGACCTCCAAAGAAGGAGACTCCACCACACTCCTTGGCAGCAAATTCCACTGTCAAACAGCTCTTACTGTCAGGAAGTTCTTCCTAATGTTTAGGTGGAATCTTCTTTCTTGTAGTTTGAATCCATTGCTCCGTGTCCGCTTCTCTGGAGCAGCAGAAAACAACCTTTCTCCCTCCTCTATATGACATCCTTTTATATATTTGAACATGGCTATCCTATCACCCCTTAACCTTCTCTTCTCCAGGCTAAACATACCCAGCTCCCTAAGCCGTTCCTCATAAGGCAGAGTCTCATATGAACACATCCGGCCCACCTCGCCTCCATGAGCCACATGGCATCTGTGCATGGTGTGAATTAATGCCTTGCCTGTCTGCCTGACAGATCTGAAGACTCCTCAGAGGTGCAAATAAGGAATGGAATGATGCAGAGCAGTGAATTCTTGTTTTGCACTAAAGCATGGAACATTGTATGGCAAAAGGTGCAAAAAAAAAAGGCCAGGAGGTGATAGCAGCCTGGCTTATGAAGCTACAAGAGCCAAAGAAGTCAATAAACATAGATACTATAGTATTTATTTAGAGCATTTGTACCTTGTTCTTCAGCCAAAAAAGGCTCCCAGGTTGGCATACATATAATCAGTTGTAACAAAGCAGTCCCTGACTGCAAGGCTACACTCTAAAAAGTAAGTTATGAACCTGACTGTCCATACCTAGACACAACAGTCATTTGGGGAGCATTGATCACTTGGAAAAACAAAAATGGGGGAGGAGGAAGATAAACTCTCTTGCAACTTTGTAAAAAAGAAAGAAAAAAAAGCTTCCAATGCCTGATCACCTAGAGGCCATTTTCACTCACCACAGGTGACCAGACAAGTGATTGTTTACAAAGAAGCCTAATTAGGACTCTTAAGATATATTATTATGCCTGTGCTGCTAAGGTCCCTTTAGCTGCCATTTACACCTCCTTGAAAGCTATTAGTGCCCCACTAGCAGTCTCTCTTTCTCTTCCAAAGTAGAGCGGAAGGACTGAAATCTAAAAGCTTTGCAAGCACCCTGTGGCTCCCTTCAAAGTGCTATTTTGTGTGCTTTTTGTCTCTGGAAAATTTAGGGTAGCTTTTACAAAGTTTCCTTTGAAGAAGAGAGCACAGGAGGCTTCCCCTGTGTGTTTGCAATAGTATGCCTGTTTAGAAATGCACACATTGAGCAGGCATTATAAGAGGCACAGAAGCAAGCATACAGGCAGACAAGGGCAGGACAGGACATCAGCATTGGACCACAAATTCTGAAACCAACTCCCTGCAGGCAAATGTGGTTTTGGTCTTCACCCAACCAGTTGTCTCCCATCAACAGCCTAGATTGGTCTGATTCAGCAGAGTTATTATGTGTTTGTGAATTTCCATGAGCGTGGAATCACAGAAGATGAAGTAGATATAACTTCCAGAGGAAAGAAAAAGGCTAGCGCAACTAGACCAGTAGAGAAACCTTTTTTGAAACAGGAATATATCTGTGAAATTGCTCTCTCATCCGACAATGGTATCAATTTTCATGGCTCCAGAGCAGTTATGATATATAAATGGAGTTTGCTGTCAGATTAAACACCTTTGCTCCAGCATTTAATGAAGAACAGGCTTGGTTTACTGCTCTGCATACACCTGAGCTATGGATATTATTTCTTAAATAAGCAAGGCCAGGGGGAAAATCAACCACATAGATTAAATTTAAACTTCATACAGAAGAGCTAAAATATATTGATTTTCTCATAAAGGCCACATAGATGAGAATCCTCCCCAGTTACTGAACAAAGCTAGGCTAAGATTGCTCGGTTGAAAAGCGTATAGTATTTTACTCAAGCTGTGAAGAACTTGCCCCCTTGAGGGCTGAATTAATTTCGGCCAGAGGTTTTTAAAAGAACAAATGGAGAAAAAGAAAGAAAATAGAAGAAACGGGGTGGGGTGGGGGAGAGAAGAGTATGAAGCCTTCACATCTTCTGCTCTGGAAACTGGGGCAGCATCCTAAGTGAAAGTATCAAAAAGTAACCTTTAGCTTCCTCTGCAACCTCCTATGGAAAAGGTTATTTAGGGGGGGGGGGACTCTGTTAAGTACTCCATCTGGTGGAAAGCAGAACTGAGATGCATGCAAACCTCTTTTTGTGCAAAATGCCCCTCTGAGTTTTTATATGTCCTATGGTGCCTTTTACACCTGACTGAAATGTTTGGCAGTCGGTCCCCAACAAGGATGGTAGCTCTGCTCTGCAAGCAAAAGGTCCCAGGTTCAATCCCAGGTAGGGATGGGAGAGACCCTTGCCTGAAATCCGGGAGAGTCGCTGCCAGTCAGTGTAGACAATACTGAACTATAAGGACCAATGGTCTGACTCAGTATAAGGCAGCATCCTGCATATTCCTGTGTTCATTTCAGGGGGGTGATGGGCCTATTATTCACTTTTTACTGTGCTCGGTAGGGCAGAGAATGTGTGCGCTGTGCTGTTTCCATGCTGAAATTCATTTATGCGCAATAGCCCAAATGCAGATGTTTGGATGTGAATAACAGAATCAAAGAATTTTAGAGTCGGAATGGGGGCTACTGTTCAGCCGTATGACTCTTCAAACCGATGCAAATTGCGTGCTGCCTGGGGGAATTTCTGATGTGTTCTAGAGGGCCCTTTCACAGTCTGGTGTCCACTGAATAATAATAATAATAATAATAATAATAATAATAATAATAATAATAATAATAATTTTATTATTTATACCCCACCCATCTGGTTGGGTTTCCCCAGCCACTCTGAGGAAAACAGGGCCCAATCGGAATTTACACATTTGTAAGGATGCAATCTTGCGCATGTTTACCTAGGAGTAAACCCACTGAGACACACTGATGTAGCTTGCATACATGCAGAAGGTTCCAGGTTCAATTTCTGAACTCTCCAGACAAAATAATTGGATGCAAAATATCCTGGAGAGAGCTGCTGCCAGTCAGTGTACAGTTACTGATTAGATGAATATTTAGGGTGGCATTCTGCTAAGTTTTACTCATAGGCCTATTCCAGTCTATGGATCTAACTTAGTCATGTTCTGTAATTTCTACTCTGAGCAAAACTTAGATGACTACCATCCATAGCCTTGATATTGTGCAAGGCAGCTTATGTTACTAGCTCAGAAGGTTTGGAAAGAGGGTTAGGCAAATTCACACAGGATGAATCCCCGCCAGCTAATAACCATGATAGCTAAATGAACCTCCATGTTGAGAGGCAGTGTACCTTGATCCAGATGCTGGGGACAAATAATAGCAGGGAAGGGCTGTTGCTATTCCTGTCCTACTTTGTAGGCTTGCCAGAGATATATGACTTGCAACTGATCAGGGTGGATAAAAATCAATGGTTTGTTTTTTTTTATCATCAAAAAATTGGATTTTTTAAATTTAAATTGGATTTTTAAAATAAAATACCTATGGAAGAAAAATCTTTCTAAAGATAGTTTTCTATTAAGTTACATTAAAGTCCAAATGCTATTCATCAGGAAATAAGGATTTGTTTTAAGTTTTTCCTGTGTGCTAAAACTCAGTCTGTTTTTTTTTTTTAATCGTTTAACCACATCAGTTAACAAACATGGATACGTAGGCTATAATGTTATTGTTTTAGTTAAATGAATTGTTTAAGTTGTTATTAAGGAAATGATTATTTTTCTCCTTCCAATAAAGTACAGTAGAAAAGTTGTCCAAATATAAACAATAATTTCATAATTATCTGCCTATGTATTTCTAATAGTATAACCAAATCAGTAATTTTTGATGTAACTGTAAAAACTGTTCTGAAAATTTACTATTCCAAAAACGAAACCTTCATCTGGCTGTAAATATTAAGATTATACCAGCAAGAATGAGTCTTTCTGTAAAAAAATGATTTAAATCAAGTCTTACTGACTAGTGATTTAAATCGTGATTTAAATCAAATGCACCCTGCAACTGATGGAAACAAAATAAGACTAAAAGATGGATTGGTTCATCAAGTCTCTCCGTTTCCTTATTTATTCATTTTTATGTGTTCTCTCCTCCTAGTGGTGCAGCAATAAAATTGTTAGCACATTTGCAAAGCTTAAGCAGGGCCTGGTATGGTTTCAAATTAGATGGAGGTGAGGTGTTGAGAAATGCAACTCTATAATTCTACAATAAAAATATTTATATACCGCTGTATCTTTTAACATCACAAATACAGCATAAATCATGTAAAATAATTAACACATCAACAATAAAACAATTATAAAAAACAAAAAAACTATTAACAAACTAAACAATAAGCAAAACAGCAATTAAAAAATAAGCTAAATATCACAATTACAGTAAAAGTACACTTTCCACTTTTTTGCTGCAAGCTGCTTTTAGCTTTTTGTGCATCAGATGTCAAGGAGATAAACAGCTACGTGATTTTTAAAAGGCATCTGAAGGTTCAGGAAAGCCTTTCCATGTTTGATACTGTATTGTGTTATCACTATTTTCTGTTGGGAGCCGCCCAGAGTGTCTCAGTCAGATGGGCAGCATATACAAATAAAACAATAACAACAATATATTATTATATTACTATACTATATTGAATTTCAACATAGCATTATAAAAATGCTGTTGTAATAAAATGTGCAAATGCCAAATATTAAAATATTAATTGACACCAACACCAATATAAATATCAACATTGATCAATATGGATATTTCAATATGAATATTACAAAATAAACAAAACAAAATAAAAAATAATATATTATTATATTACTATACTATATTGAATATCAACAAATCATTTTAAAAATGCTGCCATAATAAAATGTGCAGGTGCCAAATATTAAAATATCAATTAACACCAACACCAATATAAGGTAACTATCAATATCGATCAATAGGGATATTTCAATATGAATATTACAAAACAGGGTGGATAAAAATCAATGATTTTTTTTTAAATCAGTTTTTTTAAAATTTCAATTGGATTTTTTTTTAATTAAATTGGATTTTTAAAATAAAATGCTTTTGGAAAAATCTTTCTAAAGATAGTTTTCTACTTAAGTTACATTATAATCCAAAGGCTATTCATCAGGAAATAAGGATTTGTTTTAAGTTTTTCATGTGTGCTAAAACCCAGTCTAAGGGTTGTTGTTGTTTTTTTAAATCGTTTAACCACATCAGTTAACAAACATAGATACATATGGTATAATGTTATTGCTTTAGTTAAATAAATTGTTTAAATTGTTATTAAGGAAATTATGGTTTTTCTCCTTCCAGTAAAGTACAGCAGAGAAGTTGTCCAAATATGAACAGTTAACTTATTAAACCTCACAATAATTTCATAATTATCTGCCTATGTATTTCTAATAGTATAACCAAATCAGTAATTTTTGATATAACTGTAAAAACTGCTCTGAAAATGTACTATTCCAAAAATGAAACCTTCATCTGGTTGTAAATATTAAAATTATACCAGCAAGAATGAGTCTTTCTGTAAAAAATATATAATGATTTAAATAAAGTCTTACTGACTAGTGATTTAAATCAAATCTTACTGACTAGTGATTTAAATCGATTTGATTTAAATCAAATCCACCCTGTTACAAAATAAGCAAAACAGAGAATAAAAATATGCCAACCATCGTCAATGACAGCAAAAGTGCGCCTTTTCCGCTGCTGCTTTGAGCGCGGTAACTTTCCGGGTGTGTGGGGAAGCGGCGTACAAATAAATAAAGCGCCTAATAAATAATAATAATAATAATAATAATAATAATAATAATAATAATAATAATAATGGCGATGAATTAAGTACAGTAATAAAAAACAGCGCCGGCGCCCTGTTTCCCTCCCCGGCTTCCTTCCCTCTCCGAGCGGCGCCGCCTCCCTCCCTTCCCGCCCTCAGAGTCTCCCCGAAGGGCGGCTGGCGCGACCGAGGCCCAGCGAGGCTCCCGCCGCTTGAGGAGAAGAAGCCGCGAGCCCGCCTACCTGAGGCCGCCCCTCCGCGAGGGAGGCGGAGCAGGACCGGCTAGGCCCGGCCTCCTCGCCGCCCTCTTCTTGCTCGCCGCCCGCCGCGTCTTCTCCTCCTCAGCCGCCATCATGGCCGCCGCGGCTGCTTCTTCTTCTTCGTCGGCCTCCTCGTCAGCCTCCGGGGCCTCGGCTCCGGCGGGCTCCAGCGCGGCGGGCTCCGGGGGTGGCGGCGGCGGCGGAGGCAGCGCTTCGGGCCTGACGGCTTCTCTGACAGGCACCATGAACAGGAAGAAGAAGCCCTTCTTGGGGATGCCCGCGCCGCTGGGCTACGTGCCGGGCCTGGGCCGAGGGTGAGTGGGCCGAGGCCGGGCGCTGGAGTTGGGCAGCGGCCCCGGGAAGTGGCGGCGGCGGCGCGGGCGGGTGGGCCTCCGCTCGGCTTCCTTCTCGAGGCCTCCTCGAGTGGGCCCTCCTCGGGTCAGGCCTTTCCCTCCCCGCCCTTGCAGCGTTTCCTTGCTCGGCTCTGAGGTGCCCACGTTGCGCGTGGAGGGTGCCTCTGACCATACGCAGAGTGCCTTCTCCGCAGGGCAAGGCGCGTGTGTTTGCGTGAGGCCTTTAAAAGGCTTCAAGGGCTCAACGCCTAGAGCATGTGCAGAGTTTCTTAGGCAGGGTGCTTTCCTCCTCAGAGCAAGGCGTGTCTGTGTGTATGCGTAGACTTTAAAAGGCTTCGAGGGCCTGACGTCTAGAGCATGTGCAGAGTTCTTTTTGCCTTCCGATTCCTGCATTGCAGGGGGTTGTACTAGATGACCCTCAGGGGTCCCTTCAAACTCTGATTCTGTGATAGGAAACGTTATCTTTCCCTGAATAGTACTTTTTTTTTCATTTTTTAAAATTGGCAAGTTAGGAAAGATAAGAAAATAATGAAAACATGCTGTGAACTGCCCTGAGATCTGTGGATGAAGGGCGGTATACAAATTTAATAAATAATAATAATAAACTCACCCTATGACTTTATTATTGTTACTACTACTACTACTAATGTATTTGCCTCTTGTTTCTTGGAAAGTCTATTTATTTATGTATATTTTACATTTTTGCGTTTATATCCCTGCTTTTGGGAGAAGGGTGTTGTGTCTCCTGTTCCCCCTCAAAGCTCAGATACTATTTGCATCCTAGGAAGGTTATTTTAACACTGACTCAGCTAACTCCATTGTGCCCCAGTGCAGGAATATGTTCAAAAACAAAGCCATGTGCTTTGTCTCAGAGGACGGTGACTCAGGTCTGCTTCCCTGGATAAGTTTTTGTTTGAAAAGCCATATTGGATATCTTTTTCCCCTTACCCTGACTTGTTAACATTGGTTGCAACGAAAAGCACCACAGCAGCAAAATTCAGCAGATTTCTTGGGATATATTCAGCCTTCTAAAAACAAAAACAAACTTGGTCTGGGCACTTAAAGCTGCATCAGTTGCCCATGGGAAGCTGGGTTTGAGCACTACAGCGCTCTCCCTACTTGTGATTCCCAGCAATTGGCATTCAGAGGTATGCCAGTGTAGGATGGTCATCTGTTATAGATGCTTGAGTTGATATTCCTGCAATGCAGGGGGTTGGACTAGATGGCCCTTGGGGGTCCCTTCCAACTCTACAGTTCTGTGATTCCATGGGTGCCAATATTGTGCAGGTTTAGACACTCACTGAAATCCTGCTCCAGTATTTTATATTCAGTATATGTACGCACTTGCAAGATGTCCTAGTGTGATTTTAAAAAGTGATAAAAGTTCAAACATATATATATTTGAGGCACACTGGTAACCTTGGAAAGTAAAGATTAGCTTTTAAAATTTGCAGCTGTTTTGCTGCCTGAGCATCCAGGGACCGTTCTCCCTTGCTACAGTTGAAGGGGTTATTGGCAAGCCTGGGTTTAGGAAGGACTTGGAGCGGGGTTTCTGAATTTGAAGGACTGGTGCCCAGTCCTGTGTCCGAATTCCCTCATACTGAACTGGCTGCTTTCTTCCATCTAGTGCTACAGGTTTCACTACCCGCTCGGACATTGGCCCTGCTCGGGATGCAAATGACCCTGTGGATGACCGCCATGCTCCGCCAGGGAAGAGGACCGTTGGGGACCAGATGAAGAAAAACCAGGCTGCGGATGACGACGACGAAGATCTGAACGACACCAATTACGATGAGGTGATGCGTCTTTGGCCTCGCTGTCTTGACTGACATTGACAGCAATGTACATAATGCTACATTGTGCTCAGACCATTGCCCCCCTTTAGCCTGTCTGCTCTTACTGGCTGTGGTTCTGTGGGGTGTGCTTAGTGGATAACGGGGTTCTTGCAGTTAACACTACCTTTTTGTCATTCGCAGTTCAATGGATATGCTGGAAGTCTGTTCTCCAGTGGACCTTATGAAAAAGATGACGAGGAAGCTGATGCGATTTACGCTGCTTTGGATAAAAGGATGGATGAAAGGAGAAAAGAGAGGAGGTAGGAGGTGATTTTTTTTCCAGCATTGAGAGAGATGCTGGTTGTATCTGGGGCCTCTGCACTGGAACCTTGCCTGTTGATTCTCTGGTTATATGTTTGGCCTGAACTTGGGGTCCTGAAGTATTAAAAGTACTTGCTTTCTCCCTTTTAGAAATAGGAATGGGTGCCTGCATGGTTGACGCCTGTGCCTTTTTTTATTTTTTAGAGAACAGCGTGAGAAAGAAGAGATTGAAAAGTACCGAATGGAACGGCCAAAAATTCAGCAGCAGTTCTCAGATCTGAAAGTAAGGAGAGAACTCCAAAGGTGAAATCAGAAAATTATAGTGGGGAGGAGGGGAGTCAGAAAAATGTTTGTGTGTGTTGGATATAAATTATTAAATCAATGTGGACCAGTGAATAACATAGGACTTCAGCTTGGGAGACCTAGGTTCAAATACTGCCTTGGTCTGACTCCAGACCGCTTGGAGTGTCTGTTCCTCATTTGCACACCAGGAATAACTTCTAAGAAGTTGTGGATGAAAAAGAGGGAGAAATCAAAACTCTGTATTTCAGTGACACACTGATTTCAACCATGGCACTGTAATTTTGTTGTCTGCATTTTTTGTAGAGAAAACTAGCTGAGGTCACTGAGGAAGAGTGGCTTAGTATCCCTGAAGTTGGTGATGCAAGGAACAAACGCCAAAGGAATCCACGTTATGAGAAACTGACTCCTGTTCCTGACAGTTTCTTTGCAAAGCACTTGCAGTCAGGCGAGAATCACACATCCGTGGATCCCCGGCAAACGGTGAGAAAGGGCAAGAAAATACAGGTCCACCTGAGAGAGGTTTCTTTTGTAACATAGTTTTTGTTCATTTTCATCTATAAATTGTTTAACTTGGTTGCATTGAGATCTGTCTTTGTTTACGTTAGAGCATATGATGACATGCAACACTTACATAAAATAAAAGATAAAACAGTAGGCACTCGGACAAACATTTCCGAGTTTATTAACAAAGTTGCGTCAAGGTGTCTAATCTATACCAAAGTTAATACAATTATTACAGATAGGAAATAATGTATAGTAATGTTTTATTGCTTAGATTGGTGACCATAAGTAAAAAGCGTTTTGTCTCAATAACAATTAGAATTTATAGGGAGGGGGAAGGGAAAAAATTGCACAGCAGACTGTGCTGTAAACTGTGGGTACTGTTCCATCATATGGCTCATTATTTGTGTAATCATTAAAGTCACACTAGACTGCATAAAAATTGTCAGAGCAACTTTGGAGTTAACGCCTGTGAATATTCCTCTGCTGATGGGAATGGAAAGGAATTGGCTGCTGCAAGTCAGGGACATTATTTGCATTGAATTCTTATTTCCATCCACCCCCGTGAACCCAACATTTTAATCTGGACACTGTCTGGGTTTGGGCAAGCTATAAAGGGAGGAGAGGCAATTTCCTTCAAATCCCCAGTGTGATCAGAAGGATTGTGTGCTGCAGCTTTTGCAGGTCTACCTTTTTGGACTTCAGGTGCGGGGTTGTTTATTTGTATACTTCCCCCCTGAATGAAAAAAAATCCTCATAGTGTTGGCCCAGTTCTGTGGAATGATATCTCCCAAGAGGTTAATTAGTGTTCCTCTGTTTTCATACTGCTCATCTGTTTTGAAAGGCTATTTGCTAGTGTGGAGGTAGGAACATTTCCTGGATAGTTTCACCATTTTGTTTGTTTCTGCTTTTCTAGATGTGTCTTATGGTGAGTTTTTATTACATTCTATAAATTACATTCTATTTATAAATAGCAATGAGCCACCTTGAGTGATTGTGGGAAGGCTTTGTGTGGAATCAATGTTGCTTCTAAGTGGATATCATGATTCCATCTTCCTGTCTGATATATAAGGATAAGGTTAGAAAGTTCCCTAAGCCTTCAGTCAAATTATCTTTAATATGTGCTAATTGGCTAGTTTCTGCTAGTGCAGCAAAATATGTCTATGTAAAAGCCAGTTTTCAACATTCTGTCATGTTTTAGCCTTCACCCCAGTGATATGTTCCGGTGTCCTGCTTTACTTTCTCTAGTACAAGTGACTAGCTGCTACTCATTCTTAGCGAGAAAACAAAAGCCCTGCTCATAGAGGCAGTATTATAGTGACAGCAAAGCTGACCGTCCCCTTGCTGACCATCATTTTGTAGTGAGCCCTGGCAGTATATAATCCTGTACACAACCCACTTACCACAACGATGAGAGTCCCCTCACCTCCAACTAAAACCGATGGCTAAGATTATGGTGGAGACTTGGGTGTTCTTTTTGCACTAGAGATTTTAAATTATTTGGTTTGCCCCCTTTTTAAAAAACAGCAATTTGGTGGTCTGAATACTCCCTTTCCTGGGGGCTTAAACACACCTTATCCAGGAGGAATGACACCTGGGCTGATGACTCCTGGGACAGGTGAGCTGGACATGAGGAAGATTGGACAAGCTAGGAACACCTTGATGGACATGCGACTCAGCCAGGTAAGGATCAAGGAACAAAGCGGATTTTTGTTGCTTATTGAACCTGATGAACGAAATTGGGCCTTAGAACTGTCAGCTTTGGCATCCAGAAAAATAACCTCAGTGGCAAGCACTCGCTTTTCTGGATGCCAAAGCTGACAGTTCTAAGGCCCAATTTCTCTGTGAAAGAGCATTAGGAGCATTTAGTTTTTTTTAAGTCTGCGTGCATGTTAGTGCGGCTTGAGTGATAAAATTTAATGACGTTGGCTACAAAAGCTGGGCCTGCTGAAGAGGCCAGAGACCATCTTGGCAGTGGATCCTGGAAGACCTGCTCCTTGCCTTGCTGGCCTTTTCCCTACCTGGCTTGGGAGGGCAGGGCCTTGATTGACTCCAGCTACAAGAGCTGTTGAAAACTCTCTTGGGCTGTGTTATTGTCTAGAGTGTTTTGTTTGGGTTTTTGCAGTTGTTAATGATACTAATTTTTGCACCTTTGTTTTTAGATCTTATTATAATATATACAGAAATTGTTTCAGTTTGGTTGTGTGCTTTTTGATGCATTTTATTTGTTTATGGTTTTTTATGTTTGTGATTGTGTAAATCTTGTCATGTTGTAAGCTGCCCTGAGCATGGTTTTAACTATGGAAAGACGCCATACAAATAAAATGATGATGGTGATCAAACACTTGATTAATCATTGGGTTTACATCTCTAGGTGTCTGACTCTGTGAGTGGCCAAACGGTGGTGGATCCCAAGGGCTACCTCACCGATTTGAATTCTATGATTCCCACACACGGTGGAGATATCAAGTAAGTCATCAGGTGCACTGATCTGGCTATTAGATTTTCTCATCATGAGAGCTGGGTTGGTGAACTTGTGGCTCTCCAGCTAGATGTTCCAGTTAAAGGTAGATAGCCGTGTTGGTCTGTCATAGTCAAAAAAATAAAATAAAATTCCTTCCAGTAGCACCTTAGAGACCAACTAAGTTTGTTCTTGGTATGAGCTTTCGTGTGCATGTGAAGAAGTGTGCATGCACACGAAAGCTCATACCAAGAACAAACTTAGTTGGTCTCTAAGGTGCTACTGGAAGGAATTTTTTTTATTTTGTTTTGTTTATTTTATTTTGTTTCAGCTAGATGTTGTTGAACTACAGCTCCCATCTGCCCCAGACAGCATAGCTAACGATCAGGAATGATGGGACCTGTACCCCAGCAACATCGGGAAGGCCATAGGAGTTGGAAAAACGCTCTGGGGTGGATGGCAAACTCCCCAAGACTCCTGAGTGTCCTCCCGGTGGCCCTCTCTGGCTGGAATCCCCCCTCAGTCCAGAGCGCCGATAATCTGTGACTCTTATCTCACGAGAAGAGCACACAGGTCTTCTAGCATCAAGCAGCAAGAAGAAAGACTCATCTGTAGAACTAAGCTACTTTATTTACACTACCCAGAAGGAAGAGATAAAGAACAGACTTCCTTTCCCACACTTTCTCAGACACTCATGACACTCATGTGACTTACACTAAACACAATATCACAACAATACTGCTGGAGCAGCATAGGATAGATAAAAATCCCAACAATAGGTTCCCCACCCTTGGTGTAAGAAGGCCTTTTTGCTTTGAGTGATCTGCACATGGTTCAGGGTCCAGCCTTTGCTTGTGACACAGAATGCAGAAACCACTAAGGTGGGAGGTACCAAACAGAACATCAACCCCCCTCCTGTTTCCAGAAGAAGGGATGCAAAGGACTGTGTGTCCCATAGGTCCTGTTTGGCCATTGCTTAATGGGCCAGAGTTGATGTGCAGGTTTCCCAGAAGTTGGTGCCAGCACATAGGCTGCATGCACACTCTCAAGTTGCCTCTACCTGGTTTGCCTCCAAGAGAGCATCTTTGACTCTTACAGATTGGCAAATCAACCAGATAATAATACATGCGAACATACACCATTCACTTAGTTTGCTTAAATCCACATCCATGCCTCTTTCTTTGTTCTCGCAGGTAATTTTTAAATATCTCCTATCCATTCCACCATCTTCCAGACTCTGCTTGCCAGCCCGCTTCCTTTGTTCCTTTGCTTCATTCCTGTAACCTTCCCCACAAACCATAGGCCCTGTTCTGTCCTCGCCACTTACTTTTATACCTTTGCCGTATGACGACATTTATTACCCAGGAGAAGTCTGTAGTGTTGGTGAATTGGTGTGATGTAGGAGCATGCTAAGTTATTCTCGGTGCATTTTCTCCCCTTGCCAGTGACATCAAGAAAGCACGTTTGCTTCTGAAGTCTGTGCGGGAGACTAACCCTCACCATCCGCCAGCCTGGATTGCTTCTGCGCGCTTGGAAGAGGTGACCGGAAAACTGCAGGTAGCACGAAACCTTATCATGAAAGGGACAGAAATGTGTCCCAAGGTGAGCATTTCATTTTCCAGGACTCCTCCTTAAGTACCTGTGGTGGTTTCTTGTCCTTTTGCACACAAAATTAATTCTCTTGATCACTGTGACTTAAGACAGTGGTGGGATCCCTTCACACTATAGGCCTAATTTGGCCCATGAGGCTGTTTACCCTAAGTTACACCCCCCAGCCCCACACCTGATGTCATATGTGATATTGGACATGGCATAGGTAAAGACAGGGGGACATGGGTGGCTCTTTGGCCTAAACCACTGAGTCTTTTGGGCTTGCTGGTTGGAAGGTTGGCGGTTCGAATCCCCGCGACGGAGTTAGCTCCTGTTGCTCTGTCCCAGCTCCTGCCAATCTAGCAGTTCGAAAGCACGCAAGTGCAAGTAGATAAATAGGTACCGCAGCAATGGGAAGGTAAACAGTGTTTCCGTGCGCTCTGGCTTCTGTCGCGGTGCTCCGTTGCGCCAAAAGCGGCTGAGTCATTCTGGCCACATGACCCGGAAAGCTGTCTGTGGACAAATGCCGGCTCCCTTGGCCTGAAAGCAAGATGAGCGCCGCAACCCCATAGTCGCCTTTGAGTGGACTTAACTGTCCAGGGGTCCTTTACACTTTTTTTACCTAGGTAAAAACACAACTGTAGAGGCAGAATGGGGAGCTTGAAATATGCTCCCAGTTGTTTCTTGGCAATGGAAGCTTACTGACAGCCCCTATCAGCTGAGTGACATTGCCAGTGCTCCCCACTGGGACTGGATGCACTAGGGAGCTCCCAGGCGGGGTTTGCTCCATTGAAGTTTTCCATTTGCTGGTCTACTACCCCTAGTATCGCAAGATTGTTATGGAGCACTTGGACTAAAATTGTCAACCAAAAGCTTTAATTTTCTGGTTTATCACCACAACAGTTATTAACACTGGGCTTCAGTAAAGCAAATAATTTAATTAGACAGCGCCTATATGATAGCAACAGAATAATTTGGCCACGATAAGGGAATTATTTTCCACCTTGTCATTTTGACACGTTGGCACCCTATTTGCAAAATTGAACCATTCCAAAATACAGACGCGCTTCCACTTACGCAAGATTGAATATACTGCCTTCGGCTGTACTTGAGGGCCGATTTCAAAAAATTCTGCTGGAAAACCGGTTATGTCCATGTGGAGATTGGCAGTTCTGAGTCAGTGGCTCATGTGCTTCTGGCTTGCACTCTTTATAAAGATTTGAGGAGTGAGGCTATTACCGATCTACTATTGTCCATGCCAGGTTGTTCAACCATTGCTACTGCGTCCTTTCTTTTAGCAGATCAACATAACCAGGTGACAGCAAAAACTGCCAACATTTTAGCAGGGGCAATTAGAATAAGATCTATTTTTTGATTATTGATGTAAACCTCCAAAATGTATTTTGAATAGTTAAGTTTTTACCTCCATCTTCAGTACATTTTATTGTATTTTATTGCTATGGCTAGTGGCTGATGCAAATAAAGATTCTTCTGATCTGGCGCAATTTTTTTTTTAAACCCACTTGGGAAAAGGAGCGTTGTGGCTCTTCCTTACAGCTACTTTTACATGCTCTGGGGAAATGTCAGTGGTGATTAGGCAAACATCTTGTGATTTGAGGTTCCCCATCCTGCTTTCTGGGCCCTCATTCTCCTTTCTGCTTATTAAATATTTTGCTCTGCTGCCACATCTTTACTTTCTGCTTTCCTCCACTTTGTGTCACCTGCACTGGCTCTGCTACCAAGGATGACTTTCTGCCAAGCAAAGGCAAAATGTGTTTGGGGCTATTCGGATTATGCCAGGGGTAGGGAAGCTGTAGCCCTCCAGATGTTGTTGGACCGCCAGGTCCCATCATCCCCGACCACTGGCCATGCTGCTTGGGGCTGATGGGAGCTGGGAGTCCAGTAATATATAGAAGGCCATAGGTTCCTTGTCCCTGGTTCATGACGGGAGAAGATGGGGGTTGGAGGGCATGAAAGAGAACTCTGCAAATTATGGAGAAAGTGGACTCATTTAGTTCGGTGAAGTTGTGGACCCAATGTGCAACGGCAGTGGAAAAGGCAAATCCATGCTAGGGATAATTGGGAAAGGAATTGATAATAAAACTGCCAATGCAGAATGTTATGATCAGGGAGTCTAGAATACTGCCACCTGAATGAATTATGTCAATACTTATTTAACCTTTGTATAATTCCATCCTGCTTCCAAAATCTAGTTTTTCAAAGAATTCCGGATTCATTCCAGTGGTCAGAGCCAGCACACACAGGCCTCTGGAGCTACTGACAAAAACTAATGTCTGTGTTTGCTTTTTTCCTCCCCACCCCTTTGCCTTTTGTGTCCTGACTTCTAGATTGTAAGCCTGTAGACAGGGACTGAATTTTTACTGATTGCTGTGAGCTGCTTTGGAAGCCTTTTTTTTTTCATCTGAAGAGTGGGAAGAAAATCACTTTAAATAAATAAAATATTTTGGGAAAGCGTAAAAATATATATGCCAATATTGTAATGCCATTATGCAAATCTATGGTGCGACCACATGTGGAGTACAGTTTGAAAAGGTTCAGGAAAGGGCGGTGAAATGATCAAGGGGATGAAGCAACTCCCCTATGAAGAAAGCCTGCCGCATTTGGGACTTCTTGGTTTGGAGAAATGGCAAGCAAGAGGCATTATTGCAAGTAAATGATACGTTCCAGCCAGACAAAAGACTCTAGGGTGGTGCGGAGCAGGGCCAGTGAATCTGGTGACTTGGGGTGAAGGCATAGGAAGGGTCACGCAGGCCAGGTAGAGGCTTGGAGGCCCACCTTGAGCCTAACATTCTCCATCCGTTGCTTAAATTGTAATCCAGTGTCTCTTTCTCCTGGTTTCCACAGAGTGAAGATGTCTGGTTGGAAGCTGCCCGCTTGCAACCGGGGGATACTGCTAAGGCTGTGGTGGCCCAGGCCGTTCGCCACCTTCCACAGTCAGTCCGGATTTACATCAGAGCAGCAGAGCTGGAGACTGACATCCGAGCAAAGAAGCGTGTCCTTCGGAAAGGTGAGAGAGAGAGAGCGCTGCAGGGTGCTCCCTTTGAAGACAAGTTTGGAAATTATGTTTAGTTCAGGGTGCAGCTGCTGGGCTATTAACTAGGACTGAGCAAGGGGACTGCATCTCGCCTGTATTGAAACACATGCCTCTACTCCTGGTCTGTTTCCAAGCTCACCTCAAAAAGTGTTGGACGGAAAGGTACTTGCCATTTTAAAACTTATGCCCCGGGTCCTTGTTAGACTGTTACCCCACACAACTCTGCTCAAGTCACCCAGATCATTGATTGGGGGCTCTCCTCTGTTTGCTCCTCTCTTCGGAAGTATGTTGGGTGCCAGGTAGGGAGAGGACCTTTTTGGTTGTGGTACCTTTTGAATTCCATCTCTGAGGTAGCTCACCTGACACCTGCTTTAATTTTTTTGATGCCGGGTGACTCTCCTGATTCATTGTGCTTTCATCTGCTGGCTCTTTTTTGTCTTGGTGGTTTGATAGAAGGCCCCTAGGAAGTAAGGGGTGGAAACAGGCAGGCATAATGTACAACCTAGATGGCCCCTTGAACAAGATAGACACGCAGAGTCTTTTTTTAAAAAAAAGTTGTCATGATTGCAGGTGGGGATCCACAAATAGTCCTGGTTCAATACCATCTTTGTCCCTTCAGGGTGGTAGGATGATGGTGGTTGTGGGGTGTCTAATCTCTGCTATTCTTCACGGCCTGTATCCAAAGCCAAGGGTGTCTCCTGCCCCTTGGAACTTGGGAGGAAGGCATGAGCTTGCTTCTGCTGCACTGAGCTTGCTGGAAGCAACTATAGTGGGTGAACGTGTAGCCCTCTGGTTATAGATAGGCGCTTGAAAGGAGAATATATAAAGACCAAACTTTTAAAACTTTTGTAATTAGTTAACATATACACTCCTATTTTCTACCAGAAAATGTTGGACCAAGTAAGTCTTTACATAGAACACTAGTAAATTCTTACTTTTCACCCCAAAGGCAGTGGGGGAGGGGAACCTCGAAGTTGTATTTTACTCCCTCTAAATATTGTGCTGAACCTTAGGCTTCCATTGTTCTCAGGAGTTAACAGTCTTATGAAATGCTAACCTTTCTGCTTGAAGCTGCTTTTCCATATTCTGTAAGTTGCTCTTCAGCAACTTGGAGAAATTAGAAATGACCTAGCCACATGGGCTGGATCCTGCTTATATATGTCTTTTATCCCCAAAACTGGCACCTCGTCTCCATGTGGAGTGCTCACCTGTGGTTGAAAGGCCATCTGGTTAGGCCATGTAAATGTCAGCCTAGCCGTGCGATGAGTTACTCAAAAGCGGGTGCTTTGTGTCTTGATGGCAGGCGAGAGTAGTAAGGGTGCTCTCTGGATCGGGTATTCATTTTGTGTTAGCTGGGCATATGTGATAAAGCCACAGTATGTGAGACGTTCTTCCTGATGTGTGGGAATTGAATCCTCTCGCTGCAAGAACATGCCGGTTCCTGCTGGGTAGTGTTTCAGAACATCAGGGCCTGTCATCAAGCATTTAGGGAAGTGCTTGGAGAGAACCCCCTGCTGCAACTATAAACATGATGAAGGACGGCGAACATCCAACTAGTCAGAATGTTGTCGCAGTAAATTTCCAGGAAGCATCTTCTGCTGCCTCAGAGCCTGAGGAAGATGCAATCATTATCTTTTGCGGGCTGCTGTGGGTGTAATTAAAGAGCCAGCACCAGCTCGATGTTTTGAGAAGGTTTTGTTTCTTAGTACATCAAGGCACCGGTCTCTTGCAGCTCTTCTGTCTCCTCACCCGGCTTTTTCTGCCACATCTGTGAAAGACCAGTTGTGATGAATGACCCACTTCAAAAAGCGTAGTCAAGATCGGAAGGTCCAGAAACCCAAGCAAGACCAATTTCCTTAAAGGCATACAAGAAGCTTTATTAAAAGCCAAAGTCTAAAAAGGAAACGCTTAAAACAATTACACAAATTAAGACTGCTCAGAGGCTAAAAAATAACAAAACTATATTATCTAGCTAGCCTACACTTACGCATAAATCTTAAAACAAAATAAAAAAAAAAAAAAATCCTTCCAGTAGCACCTTAGAGACCAACTAAGTTTGTTCTTGGTATGAGCCTGGTATGAGCTTTCGTGTGCATGCACACTTCTTCAGATACCCTTCAGAGCTGAAGGGCACTGTTGGAATTTGATGGCATACACAATGTTAGAAGATGAGCAATTAAATAGTCCTGAGATGGTACTGTATTTTCCGGTGTACAAGACGACTGGGCGTATAAGATGACCCCCAACTTTTCCAGTTAAAATATAGAGTTTGGGATATACTCGCCGTATAAGAAATACAACCCGGCGTATAAGACGACCCCCAACTTTTGAGAAGATTTTCCTGGGTTAAAAAGTAGTCTTATACGCAGGAATATACAGTATGTTTGATGTTGTTGGGGCGAGTAATGGTGTTGTCCGGGTGTATGTGGCAGCAAAGTTGGCATCTAGGTTTATTGCAGGCTCTGGTACCAATGTCCATGTTAAGTCTGGTTGTTGTGGGTGAGGAGTTGTTTATGACTGCATAAATCTTAGTAAAGGTAAAGGGACCCCTGACCATTAGGTCCAGTCGCGGACGACTCTGGGGTTGTGGCGCTCATCTCGCTTTACTGGCCAAGGGAGCCGTCCGGGTCATGTGGCCAGCATGACTAAGCCGCTTCTGGTGAACCAGAGCAGCGCACGGAAATGCTGCTCTTAGTAGCGTTTAATAAATAAATCTTAGTAGGCTGAGGCAAAATACCTTCTAAGGTCCGAAAAGGCACTGACCTTCCATGATGAGAGAACTGCTTATGCTCGCCCCAATCCCGGTTTTAAGGGAACGCTGACTATGGGCGTTCACCCTTTCCGCCCAAATAAATCAGCACCTGCTCCCATCATGTGTCTGTGATTACCGTTCGATACTGGCGTTGAGGCCCTAATGAGAGACAGCTGTGTTTAAGCTCATTATTCTAGCATTTCTAATGAATTCCCACACAGCCCTCATGCTAGTCTTAAAGGGAGAATATCACCACACACCAGTTATAAGGAAAATGAAAGATACCCCATTTTCCTCTTCTTTTAATGGTCTTACTTTAAGGTTAAGCAGCAAGTGCTGTAGCTCTGAATTGTGCTCAGCTCTTTCCCCATCCACCTTCAATCAATCCCTGTGTAACCAGGTGACCTGGAAGGGGGCAGAGTGCACAAAGTTGGAACACATTTTGAGATTACACACTTGCTGCACGTGGCAGCTGACTGGGTTGGAAGTGGTGGGTGGTTCTCATGTGATGTTTCTAACCTGGGTGCTACAGAAATGAGTTCAGCATAGAGGATTGTGTTCCACCTTTCTGATCTAACTAGCTGCCTCCTGGACAAGGATGGGGCAAGTGGCATGTCCAGTTTCTAACACTGTTCTGCAGGTCTGCTGAAAAGGCGCTTGGTTAAAACTGCCTTTAGAGTCTCTCTTCATAAACACAGGGAGAGACTGCCCTGGGTTGCTGAAGAAGAAAATCCTTGGGCTCAGCAGCTTTTTCTTTATTAAACCCAGGCCTTAGCATTTTAAGAAAACTTTTCCAAAACAATCTGTTTTAGGGGCACGGTATTGATTGCTTTTTGGAAGAGTGTCCTTTAAAACTGGCCGCAACTATTTTCAAAAGCAAAGCAGCTAGTTGTGTGGGTCCATTTATAGAAGTGTTCCAAACAGGAAGAGAGAGGGGGAAAATAATGCCTTTTATTAGAACCAGCCCAAATTCACAATGTGCTGTTGAGCGTTTCAAGTTGTACAGGACTTCTTCCTCAAGCAGGATGTTAAGGCCAAAATGAAAAGTAAGGGAGACAAGAGATTTAAGTATTCATTTGGTCACAGAGGAAGTCTCTGCAGAATTATTAGGTTAAGATTTGAGGGTTTTGCAAAAAACCAAAAGGAGCCGCAGATTATTCTTGCTAAAATAGCAGTTGAGCTGTCATTCAAATCTGCCTCTTGCACCATTTGATGCTATAGTAACTTTGCTGTCTAAATGTAAGAAAGCTGGAGATGGAATTTTACAAAACGTCAAAGCTACAGAATAAATAGAAGCTAAACAATGTTTCCTCCCCATTAGGGTAAGTCGTCCTTTTTTTAGGACAGCATATTCCCACCTCCCAAATCTAGTATGCCACTGACAGTTTTTATTTTAGTCATCATTGGCAGTTCACCTGCACTCTTCAGAAGTTTTGCCCCTTGTGGTGAATCTGCAAGCAAGGCTTTAGTGATTGTTTCCAGGTCATCAGCCTACTCTGGATACGACTCCTTCAACCCAACTTATCTTTTGTTTTCCTTTTACTATTTTCTAGCACTGGAGCATGTTCCAAACTCTGTCCGCTTGTGGAAAGCAGCTGTGGAGCTGGAGGAGCCTGAGGATGCCAGGATAATGCTCAGCCGAGCTGTGGAATGCTGCCCCACCAGCGTGGAAGTAAGCTGGCAAATCCCTCCCATTCACCGCTTCAGGCTGTGCTCTGGGTGGTCCTGTAATAAGACTGGGATGAAAAATCTCAGATGACAACTCTGGAATTTGAGAGTGGGGAAGACAGTGGCCCCCAAATGAAAATCAATTGGGTGGTGTTGTTGTTTTGCCACTCCCCAGTTTTGCAGTGGGAAGTACAAAGGATAGGTTTCCCCATCTCTCAAACTCGTCTGAGAACTGGATGGGAGATCAACTTACATGGCTACTGGGAAGAGTTCTTTTTTGCTACCACTGCAAAATTCATTCACTCCCATCAAAATTATCCCATCCTATTTTACCACTCTCAAATAATGAGTGTGCATGCTTCAGTTCGGCTGTGCTGCATCATTAAAATCCAGTCGAAGCCCCTAATAACATAAATGCAATCCTAGCAATTTATCATCTGTACGGATCTCATTTCAAATGTAAAAGGCAACCCACTGGGCAGGCGTAGGGGAGCAGGGGGAGAAGGAATAACATAATCATAGAATTATAGAGTTGGAAGGACCTTCTAGTCTAACCCCCTGCAATGCAGGAATGTTAACACATGGTTTCCCCCATCCAATTCGAAACCATACCAGACCCTGCTTAGCTTTGCAAATGTGCTAGTAGTTGTATTGCTGCAGCTTCCCCCCCCCCCCGAATGTGCTTCAGTCATACCATCCTTTTGCAAAAAGTTAAATGAGCAGGAATCTGTAAATCTGAACTTCTAAAACAGAGCTTAATATTCAAACGCTTTTTGTGCTATTGCAGACTTAACACAGGCAATCTCTTAACCATGCCATAAGAGTGGTGGAGCAGGCTCTGGTTTTGCTTGTGCTTCCTCCTGTGTTTTCCTTTTCTAGTGCAAATTCCCCTGCAGACCTTGGCTCTGGTTAAGCATCACGTCAGCACCAGGGTTACAGTAACTCCAACCAGGGTTTGAAGCTGCTTAGCAAGCTTTGGTTATGGCAGTGGAATGTAGCAAAACACCCAGTTAGTCTCCTTTGGGTACGTTCTGGTAGTTGAGCGATTGATGGATTTTTATATTTCTCTTCCTGTCCTTGAGATGTTATGTGAGATTTTGCTGGAGATAGACTAGTTAGCTGGGGTGTGAATAATTTTTGGGCTTTTTCTTGCTGTTTTTATAAATTCCATTTTTTATTTCACTTTTGGCTATTCTTGTAATCCATTTTTTATTTTTAAAAAAGGGGGAGAGAGAAAGAACAGACTTTGGAGAATCAACTACTGCTACATCTGCATGGTGATAAGTTCTGTTGCCTTAATGACAACCCTTTTTGCCCTTGCAATACAGCTGTGGCTTGCCCTAGCGAGACTGGAAACGTACGAGAATGCCCGGAAAGTCTTGAACAAGGCCCGTGAGAACATTCCGACGGACAGGCACATCTGGATCACAGCTGCCAAACTTGAGGAGGCCAACGGGAACACTCAGATGGTGGAGAAGATCATTGACCGAGCCATCACCTCGTTAAGGGCTAACGGGGTGGAAATAAACCGGGAGCAGTGGATTCAGGTACTGCTTTGGATTGTCTCTTTGGAAACCCTATTTAAGAATGACCTCGTTTTTCACCATAACATGCTCAAGGTGGATGCTGGCTCGAGGTGAGAAGATCTCACCATGGGTCTAAGTGTCTCCCATTTTGTCTACGAAAGCTCAGACAGGAATAAATGTGTCGACCCTTAAGGTATTCCAGACTGGCATTTGCCAAAGGTGGATAGAGTGAGAAAAGGCAGTAGAAATCCCAGATGTTTACCAGGAGTATTTGTGTTGAGATACAGGGAGTGCTGTGGAAGAGGAGAGGTAAATTTTGTTTTATTTTATTTTTTAAAGGCTGTAATCCTTTCTACACTTACCTGGGAGGAAGCTCCACTGAATACAACAGGACTTCTTTTTAAAAAAATATTTTTTATTTAAACTTTTCAACATAAAGGTAAAGGACCCCTGACCGTTAAGTCCAGTCGCAAATGACTCTGGGGTTGCTGCGCTCATCTCGCTTTACTGGCCGAGGGAGGCCATGTTTGTCCACAGACAGTTTTCCGGGTCATGTGGCCAGCATGACTACGGTAAGCTGCTTCTGGCGAAACCAGAGCAGCGCACGGAAATGCCGTTTAGCATGTCAAAGTGCAAGTAGATAAATAGGTACCGCTCTGGCGGGAAGGTAAACTTTTCAACATACAATACTATAAAAATTGGCTCTTGCTTCACTGTCGAGTCCTGAATTTCCCGTGCCCGGCATGAATTGTAGTGATGTTGCTTCTAGGATGCAGAGGAGTGTGATAAAGCTGGGAGCGTGGCGACGTGCCAGGCAATCATGAGAGCCGTGATTGGGATTGGGATTGAGGAGGAGGACCGGAAGCACACCTGGATGGAAGATGCCGACAGTGTAAGTTCAGATCCCAAGTGCAAAAGTTGGCTAACCCTGGATCAGCTGCCTGATGTGTGGTACTGATGGGTCAGGATAGTGAATCTAGAGAGGTGAGTGGTGTGGACTTTCTTGGGTCGATGGCTGGAGGTAACTTTATTTCTCCATGCTGTGCTGGCCTCCCTGCATCAAGGCCACGGTGCTCTCTAATAAAAGCCAGTTCCATTGGTGTTCCGATGTGTGCAAAAGCTCTGGTCCACAGCTGCATTTTGTGGAACTTGACTGCGTAACCTGGTGTGAATATGTTTAAGAAGTTTTTCTCATTTCTTAACCTAGAGGGCTCTTTGCTTATGCATACTCTCTCTCACATAAACCTATTTTGAGCACAGCATCAACTCTGCCTCATCACAACAGATTCCAAGTGTCTGGATTCCAAAAAAGCAACTTGGGATGTGACTACATGCCCCTCCGTGAAGCCCTTGTAAAGAGGAGATTTGCTACTTTCTCACTCCTTTTCTCGTGTGTTTTGCATTGTGGCTATTGCATCCAATTTTAGGGCAAATTGCAAGGCGATACTGCTTCTTAGTCTGGGGCAGTTATCCTGGACAATGATCAGCCTGATCAGAGTGATCCATGATCACTCTGAATTATTAAACTGGACTGGAATCCACACACATGCACACGCTGACAAGGTGGGGAAAATCAACCCTCTTTACCACTCTAGAATTCATCTGGTTGACAGAGAAACTAATACGCAGAAATCCCTTTTGAGTATGCACACACGAAAAGACAGATACATAAACATTGACCAACTTTGCTCTTTGTCTCAGAAGCCCCAATAGTTTTGTGTTCTCGTGTTCCCACAGTGCGTCGCTCACAATGCGCTTGAGTGCGCCCGGGCAATCTATGCCTACGCTTTACAAGTCTTCCCCAGCAAGAAAAGTGTGTGGTTGCGAGCAGCCTATTTCGAAAAGAATCATGGAACCAGGTACGTCACATTCGTGGTCCTGCTTGATCCCAGCTCATCATGATAGTTACTTTTGCAGGGTGTGTGTTTCTTTCACCTGTTGCATCTTGGAGGGGAAACCCCTTTTGTGGATTGGCCTATCCCGTTTAAGGAAGATCTCTGAAATATCCTTCCATGATCCTTCTCGTACTTTTTTAAAAGAAGTATTGGTTACTGTGATCCGTAATATATTAAGTAGATGGCTTGAAAGATGCTTATCGACTGTCTTCTGGGAAATGCAAGCTATCCTTGCTCTGCTTCTTATTACTTATGTAATGAACCACTTTAGAGAGTGTTTTCCAGAAGCTGATGTTGTAGTTTTAAGTGGGCAGTGGTTTGTGTTGTGGTACAGCATTTCTTACAACCTCCTTGATGAAATAAGTGAGGAAAGGTTATGGCTCTGGGCTCTTGTGACGGTAGCAATGGCTAATACTGGCTGACAATACGCGGAGCTCAGCGTTCTGGGTCACTGGTGCTCTCGTTCGTCCCCGCAGGGAATCCTTGGAAGCTCTCCTGCAGAGGGCCGTGGCTCACTGTCCCAAAGCCGAAGTCCTGTGGCTCATGGGAGCCAAATCGAAATGGCTTGCTGGAGACGTCCCGGCCGCCAGGAGTATCCTGGCCTTGGCCTTCCAGGTGAGTGTGTGTCTCTTTGCACGGCCTTCGCTGTGTCCATTATCATGGGGACAAGACGTGATGCTACAAGCATGAAGCGCTCTCTGCGTTGATGGATTGTATTTTGTTCCATGACAACGAAATGCAGCGGGATCCCATAGCTGAAATTTCTTTAATCACCAGAATCCAGATAATCCACTATGTGCCCTTCATATTTAAATAAAATGTTGGCTGTAATACCCTGACTTTTCTTTACCCAATATTTTGATCTTTTCTCTAAGTCTCTTGGAAACTTGGATGAAAGATGAAGCATATTGCTTAATCTTTATCACAAGTGCTTCAGCACTGAGCAGCCTTCCTCAGTGACTGCTTTTTGCAAGAAACAGTTGAATTTTAAAGATTTATATATCACCCTTCAGTGGAGCATGCAGAGTGGTTTAGAAAAATGAGATAAAGATAAAAAAAATAAAAATAAAAAATGCATTAAAAGCTCTGGGGGAATGAAAAATGCTTGATACCCAACAGATTATCGTGTTGGCAGCAGGTGGACCTCTGGGGAGTCAGTTCCACCATGTTTTAGCATTTTCTGCAACATTACAGGGATGAAGGTAGCCTTGCCAAAAGGTCAACACCATTTTTTGAGGGTTGGGCCTGTCGCGCAGGACATGGGAGAACTTTAATTTCTTCTCCATTTTACACAAGCATCTGTGCTTGATCACTTTGAGGAGATTCTTGCTCACCCCAAGCAAGTGGCTGTTTTCAGGCCTGTACCAGTGCTGCCTGTACATCTCAATGAACTTGTTTGCGCTATTAGAAATTGCACCTGCCCACTTCTCTCTTCTAGTGTGACAGAGGCCACCACATCAGGGGACTGACCCTGGATCTTGTGGGGTTTTCTGTGCTAGAAGCTGGTGATCAGAAGCCAGTAGTGAACATATTTCATACTCCGCTTCTCATAGGAAAACTGCCAGCCAGATTATTTTATTTGAAGAGCCCTGTTTTGAGGGTGTTAATGAATTCTCAGGACTGACAGACAAATATTTCTGAGTAGTCATTTGCTTATTTAAAATCAGTTGTTTAGAAGCGCTTTGCCTGGAGGGAAAGTGCCTGAGCCAGCAGGAGCTCACTTCGAGGTTCCCAAGGAAGGAACCCGAAGAAGTGTGAAAAAGAAAGAGGGTTTGCTTTGTTGCTGGCATGGTTAGAGAAGTCCACAGAGGTCCACAGAGCTGCCTCTGCTGCTCTCATTGGAAAGAGGAGGTTGGCATCGCTGTCTTGTCCCAATTGAAGCAAAAGTGATGTAAGTTGGGTGGGGCCATCAAACGGAGAGCCATGCGTCGATGACTTTGTGTGTCCCCTTGATGAGGCCTGTCACGTTTTGCAAATCATTATTTGGAAAATTAACATTTTTGTATAATTTGTGTGTGTGTGTGTGTAGTGGCCCCCACATCTCTCTCTCTCTCTCTCTCTCTCTCTCTCTCTCTCTCACTCTCACTCTCACACTCTCTCACTCTCACACTCACACTCACAGACAGACACACACACACACACACACACACACACACACACTGGGAGGAGTGGTGGGATATTGGCATGAGAAAGAAATATAAACCCCATGTTTGGTGAGTGTACAATTTCAGCATTGTAGCTGATCCATCAGAGATCTACTGGCAGCTTCCACTGAGCAAATCAGAAGGTGGTATCTGATTCCTGAACTGCCAACAGGACTGTGTAGCGTTGGGCTTTCATGCACCGCACTCTGTGAAGAATAGCGCAAGAAAAGGGCTGGTGGATCTCGGAAGAAGGAACATCCTTTTAACGCCCACTGCTGCTTTCCTTTATGTATATTTGTCTGCCCTTCTGTTATTATCCAGGCGAACCCAAACAGCGAAGAGATTTGGCTGGCTGCTGTGAAGTTGGAATCTGAAAATAACGAATACGAAAGAGCAAGGAGGTTGTTGGCCAAGGCTCGTAGCAGCGCCCCAACAGCCAGGGTAAGCCATGCGTAGCTCTGAGGGTATTTCAGCATTGAAACCACCACCCCCCAGGCCCCAGTGAATGTATGAAACTGCCTTTACAGAACGGGACTCATTTCTCTTGTCTAGTCTAATGGTGATGGTTTGAGCAAAAGGGTCTTTTCCAATCCTTCATCGTTAAAGTCCTTCAACTGGAGATGCTGAGGACTGAGCCTGGGACCTTTGGCGAAGGGAAGCAGTTGCTCTGCCACTTAGACATGGGACCAGTTACGGTCTGGGTCTTTTCAATAGTTTTGCTTGGATTCCTTTTTAATTTTTTTAATATCTTGCTTCTCGAGGGTTCGTTGCCCAGTAGAAGCTCGATTAAATCGGTTGAAATGAGCAACCAAACAACAGTACAAAAACTTCTTCATGGGGCATGATAGCTCTCGCACGCTGTGGGTGTGTTTGGACTGGAATACGTGTAGTCTGGCTGTGACAGTCTTTGAGATGATCTCTCCCCCCTCCCCTTCATCCTCTTAGGTCTTCATGAAGTCTGTCAAACTCGAGTGGGTTCTTGGGAACATTGCTGCAGCTCAGGAGCTCTGTGAAGAAGCGCTGAAGCACTACGAAGACTTCCCTAAGCTGTGGATGATGAAAGGGCAAATAGAGGAGCAGGAGGAACTGATAGAAAAAGCCCGAGATGCCTATAACCAAGGGGTAAGGGCACAACCTGCTTCTTTTTCCTCTTCCCCGCCTCCTCCTTATTCCTTGGGGAGAAGATGGAAAGCTCCTGCAGTAGCCTCTGCAGTCGAGCGTCCCTGTGGGAAGCCAAACAGGAGCAGCAGAGGTCAGGCTCCTGGCTCAGACCACTGCAGCCACTGCATCAACCTTGCAGTCAGTGTCAACATTTTATCAGGCATGTCAGCAGTTCTCCTCTCACTCCCACCCCAATATTCTTGCACGCCTTTGCGTTACTGTTTGGCTTGGACAGATTTTGTCCATGAGGATTAATGAGTCGTTCCAGGAAAGCGACTGACCAGCGAGGCTGCTCTTAAGTACCTGATCGATAAACCAGGCTCTCTAAAGATGTGCCCAGCTTGGACTTGTTAACGGGAACAGTTGTCTAAGGACAAATAAATTCTTGTTTTCCCCACCCCCATTCCATGTTGGTGCAGAGATAATTCCTCCTGCAATGAAAAGAGTCGAATCCAATAAATACCTACTGTTTGTAGCCACAGGTCTTTTCAGCAAAAGACTGTGACTGCAGTTGTGTGCACAGTTGGGGCCTCTTGAGTAAGGCTTTATTCCCTTCCAAACAGCTGAAGAAATGCCCCGGTTCCATACCCCTTTGGCTGCTGTTGTCCAGGCTGGAGGAGAAGGTCGGCCAGCTCACCCGAGCCAGAGCCATCTTGGAGAAGTCTCGCTTAAAGAATCCAAAGAACCAAGACCTGTGGTGAGCAAGAGAACCCATGGGGATTTCGTGTCTTTCATTTCTTAGAAATCTCCTACAGATTTGGTAACCTCTTGAAACCTCTTACATCCTGCAGGTTGGAATCCGTGCGATTAGAATACAGAGCTGGGCTGAAGAACATCGCCAATACGCTGATGGCCAAGGCTCTGCAAGAGTGTCCCAACTCAGGTGACGGAGGGGTCATTTCTCTTTCGCGTGTTGGCCTTTGCTAAACCTTTGAGTTGACTTCTTTTAAAAACACAACCCTCTCAATTAGTATCACAACTTTAGGCTAGCTGGCAGGCCTCTTCTAAAGCAAGCTCAATGTGCCCGTCCTTCATACTGTGTGAGGCCCCCCTCACATGATGCCTGTCTGCAGTTTTTCCTTTTCCCTGTCCTGGCCATTAGGGACAACCATACGGTGTGAGCAGGATCTGTGGTTATTCCCTCAATGCAAATAGATATTGGGCAATCCATGGGTTTGACCTTCGACATTGCCATGCCTCTTTCTGGTCCACTAAGCCCCAGTCTGCGTAGGCCTCATTCTCCTTGGAAACTCATCAGGCATCTACCAGGTGGTGCATGTTTCAATTTCCTGACACGTCTCCCTCTGGAGGCTTGTACTCAGTCTTGTTTACTTATCTCTGAAGAGATGAGAGCTGATGCTTGAGAGAGGCTCTGTGTGGGTCTATCTGTGGCATTTAAAATTCTCTCTGTGTGGTCCTAATGAATGGCTGGCTTGCCCACACCAGAAGTGCCCAGAGCAACCTTAACGCTTATCTTCCATGCCAAGCCGCCTCCTATGGAGAGAGAGCCCTCCTTTGATACTAAGCAAATAAAGAGATTGAAAACGGTCAGTTCAGCCCACCGGGGCTTATTTCTTAGTCCTTGAATGTTGAGAAATGAATGCAGTGACTGAAAAAAATGTTCTTTTGTAGTAATCACCGGGATGTTTAAGATATTTCTTTTTTTATCTATGTAGTAATTAAATGAAGGAAGGGGCTGAATTGGGGAGGGTGGGTTGGTTGCAGATGTATATAGAAATATATATAGAAATACTTTATTGTCACTGTACCACTTGTTTACAGTGAGATTAAAACGAGCCCCCCTCCCCACCCCACAATCTCTCAGTCCTTGTTACACTCTATGTGCTGTCGTACGACCACCAACCCCGAACGTCAGCTGCAATGTTGCTGTCTTCCATTCAGCAGCCTCATGGCCCACGGGTAGAAACTGTTCTTTAACCTGTTGGTGCGGCTTATCATATAAAGCCCTTTAAAACAGGCATAGGCAAACTCGGCCCTCCAGATGTTCTGGGACTACAACTCCCATCATCCCTAACTAACAGGACCAGTGGTCAGGGATGATGGGAATTGTAGTCTCAAAACATCTGGAGGGCCGAGTTTGCCTACGGCTGCTTTAAAACGAAGAGTCGTGAAAACACATCTGTGTAGGCCTCCTTTGCAAGATTCAGGTGTGCTGCTTGAGCTCATCCTGGCTATCCAGATGGGGTGGTGACCTCAACACAAACCAAGCCCCTCCCAGCCCACATGGGATATTTCCACCTCAGCCCAACCCCAAATGGGCAGCTGCCTGTGTTGCTTCCTTTCACAAAACAGGGTGTCATGCTCCGAGTTGCTGATTTCATGGCTGCCTTGCCAAACTGCATGTTTCCTTATTTTATGTCTTCCCCACGTCCATACCTGCAAAATCCAAAGTGGATTTCATGGTTTGCTATTTGGATCCCCCCCCCTTTATGTGTTGATTTTAGACTTCCCTTGGGTCAGATCTCTGGTCCACCTAGCTCAGTATTTTCTACAGTGCTTGGCAGCCGCTCTCTGGGGTTTCGGTCAGGGAATCTCCCAGCCCTACCTGAAGATGGCGAGGGTTGAACCTCTGGCCTTCTACATGCAAAGCAAATTATCTGCCACTGAATTACGGCCCTTCCCCCAAGTTTATTTCTTTTTGTCTTTCTCTCTACCCCCACCCCCCAAATTCTGAACACAACACCATAGATTAAAACTTGCCTATGATAACATTTTTTTTAAAAAAAGTCAAGTATGGAAAAACAGCAATAAAACTCAAGCTTGTTAGAAGGCACAGGAAAAAAAAGTCAAAACAAAATTCAAGCCAAACAGAAAATGTTAACTGCAGAAGTTTAATCAAGAGGGCAGCTAGAGAGACCTCTTGGGGCAAGGAGTTCTGCACCGCAGTCACAGAAATGGCTCACCAGGTGGTGCAGAGCTGCTATGCTAGCTTCCTGGCAGGTACAAAGGGTCACTGTTGCTTACCTGGAGGAAGGAGCTGGTGGGGAAGACAGCACAGTGCTTGAGTGTTGCATTGGCTGTTCCAGTGTGCTTGCATCACACCAACCTCCCCATCACCATCCCAACCTCCCCTCTCCAGTAAGCAACAGCGGCTCACCTACTGGTAAGCTAATGTTTCAGCTCCACTCCACCTGCTGAGCAGGGACATGCAAAAGGGACAGGTGAGAAGCATCATTCAGAAGCACACTGTTCAGTTTGGGGATCTCAGCAATCTAATCCCTTCTGCTTGTGTTGCCAGTATTAGCATCTGCAGAGGTTTTGGCCTTCAGAGAGATGCAGAAGTACCGAGCATCTGCTGGCAGCAAATGTATGCAAAACTACCTAAATTAAAACGGTGGAGTCTTCTTTTTTTGTGGGAGCCTCCTGGCTTGGAGGTTATAATACCTGCTGTGAGTAAGCAGTAGCAAGTTGCCATTGTCTGTTATCTGGTGCGACTTCAGCCTTCTTTGACTTTTAGGAATCCTGTGGTCAGAAGCAATCTTCCTAGAGGCAAGACCTCAGAGGAAGACCAAGAGTGTGGACGCTTTGAAGAAATGTGAGCACGACCCCCACGTCCTCCTGGCTGTGGCCAAGTGAGTAACGGCGTGTGCTTTGCAATCTGACTTGCAGGGTTTATAAAGCCTTCTTTGGATAAGAAAAGTCTGGTACATTATCCGGAATCCCAAGTTGTTCAGAAAGATCAGGTCCCCCTTGGTGGACTTTGCTTAAAGGCTGAGCGATCAAGAAGTCGCATGAAGTCAGCACATGCGCTGCACAGCTCTTCTTCCCCATGCCTCCTTTCCTTTCATACTCCCAATTTCCGGAGAAAACATTCCCCATTTTTAAAGACTTGCGGTAAATTATGTGTTGTGTTAAAAACAAGCAGTAAGCTTTGTACAAATCCCGGATCTTCCTATCTCCAGCTTGAGCAGCTTTTAATAAGTTGGAGCAAACTGCATATGATTTGATTTTGATGCATATGCTGGAGTGGCTGACATTGGTTTATTTACTTACTTACTTACTTATTTAATTCCATAAAATTCATACACTGCTTGATTGTAAAATACAAACAAACCCACAATTGAAGTGATTTACAAAAAGATAAAACAGTAAATTCACAACCCTTCTTGAAAATGTGCAAAAGTTTAAATATTAAAACAAGTTAAAATTGCCTCAACTGTCTAAGCAACTTGGTAGGCTTGTCTACACAGGAATGCTTTTAGCACATTTGTCAGCCATTATCAAGTACCGCAGTGGCTTTGAAACTGTGTTCTGAGAATATTGGAGTTTTCCTCGAATGGAAAATGAGTAGAGGTGGACACAGTCTTCTCACAAAGGCAGCTTGCCCTCCTGATATTCCCCTGTTAATGCACTAGGGAGCATTGGCTGTGCTCTGGCATGCTCTCCCTGTACAGACCCAACAGGCCTGGCCAGCATTGCCCCCTAGGGCTGGAGCATTTGCCCCTTGGAACCGCCTGCAGTTTGCCCGAGTTCTGGAACAGACACTCAGGAGTGGGGTTGTTTAGTACATGACCCAATCAGCACTACTAATTTGTTATGATAAGTTCAAGGTTTACTTGGCTGTACTTGTATCTTTGAAATGATTCCACCCTCACTTCGTTAACTTAAAAAATCCCAGGGCAGATGGATTAAAGATAGCAAAAGGGTTAGAAAATTGCATGAATGGAGATAGAAATTTGCAAAACCACTGGAATGCTTGGCTTGGAGAGTCTAAACTCCAAGACAAATGGGTAGGTTCCTGAGAGATTTCAGGGTAAACGAAGAGTTCCTGTAGTTCTCTACAAAAACCATCTAGCTTTTGCTGGTCATCTAAGCAACGTTTCATTGCCCTGTGTCCCTGTCCTGTGATATGGTGCAACCCATAATAATCAGTGGGCTTGCAAATGACTTTCAAGAGTATCAGATGTGAATCTTACAGGTAGTGTTTCTTTCCTCTATAAGCCGCAATCCAGAGCAGCAATCATGCTTTCCAGGCAACCTTTCTATCAAATCGCAGCAAATGAGATTTGTTGGTCTTGACTGATCCTGTCTTTTGATGTGCATAAATTGACCCCTGTCATAACAAAACAAAACAAAAGCCAGTGCAGCTGGTTCATTGGGAGACAAAAGTGCACAAGCAGATTTTTAGAACGTGCAGGCTGAAAAGCTCTGGAATTAAGCATAGCCCTTAGTTCTCCCTCCACAGCTGTGCTCCGAGTCTTTGCCTGGCTGCTTCCCAGGTGGATTTTCCGTAGTTAACAGCTGTGCTCTGTTGGAGAAGGGGATCTAATTTGGTTGCAGACTTCAGCATTGTACACAGTCCACCAAGCGTGTCTCTTGACGCAGCTCCCATCATTTCCACAGGGCACGCACAGGAACCACTTCTGCGGCACTGTGCCCATCGTTCGTTCGATCAGCAATCTAAACAGTCTTCCATTTCCTAATTCCCCCGCCTGTTGGCAGCAGGCCGAGTTAGGTCTGTTTGTGTGTTTGCGGCAGAGTTGGGGGACCTATTGCCCTCCTAGTATCGCTGGGCTTCCAGCTGGCTGCGGCTGATGAATATTGGGGTCCCGGCAGCATTTGGAGGGTCACTGTTTCTCTATCCCTCGTTTATGGGACTGCTATGCAGGTGTTGAATGGCGTGCTGCAGGATGGATGAGCATTGCACAAATAAACTAAAGAGGGTCCATTTTAGCTTGGCTAGAGATGATTTACTGCTTTCCCTGGAGTGACTCATCTTTTAAAAGGCAGCTTAGCATTTGCATTTTATCTCCTTGCAAAGGCCAATATAATATTCTGAAGAGCGTCCCAAAAGTTGTTTCCTCTGCATAGGCTGTGTGACTAGATACTGGTCAGGGAAAATGCCCTGATGCAAAATGTGTTATCAGAAAGGTGTTTGCTGGTCTCCCCAGCTCATCTACTTCTTTAATTCTCTTTCCTCCATAGGTTGTTCTGGAGTGAACGTAAAATAACCAAGGCTCGTGAGTGGTTCCATCGGACAGTGAAGATAGATTCTGACCTAGGGGACGCCTGGGCTTTCTTCTACAAATTCGAGCTTCAGCATGGCACAGAGGTAACTTGAAGGGATCTGCCAATCTTTAATTGGACCCGCTGAGGAGATTTTGCTGATTTGGGTCACCTCAGTTTCCTGCTACTTTCCATTTCCAAATCTGCAAAAGCTGAGGCTGAGCAGCACTCCACATTTCTTGGGAAGGAGCTTCAGAGATCTTCTGGGGAGGCGAGCAAGGATCTCATGGGAGTTCCTTCATCTCCATATCTCTCCCCTTGGACAGGGCCTGCCTTTCTCAAAAGATCACTTCTTGAAGGATGTAACTCTCTTCCTTTCAAGTGCTTCAGCAGTTCTCTGGCAAAGGCCTTTTTTTAAAAAAGGAAGTGCTGGGCAATGTACCTGCTACTTCATACGTGGAATCAGTGTGCAGTACTCCCAGCCTGTGGTTCCACAACTCCTTGGGCGGATCTCAGGGCATCCCCTTTGCAACGGTGAGCTTTTCCATTGGCCCCAGCACTGCCAATCATTTCAGCAACTGAATGCACATGACTGAGGACTGTGGAATTCTTAGAGAGAGGTGGATTGGCCTTCCCAGCCCAGTGAAACTGAACCCAGATAATAGGGCAGAGTTTAGGAAGAAACTTGTGCTTCCTTCTAAGCTGCAGCCCTAAATGCACATACCAGTGAGTGAGCCTCACAGAGTGCAGTGGGGGGGGACTTCATTTCTGAGTAAAGATATCTAGAATTGCACCGTTCTTGGGGATCCTTCTGGACGTAAATGGCTAAAGCTGATTCCTCTGCTGTTTTCTCCCTGCAGGAGCAGCAAGAGGAGGTGAGGAAGCGTTGTGAAAACGCAGAGCCGCGCCACGGAGAGCTGTGGTGTGAGGTCTCCAAGGACATCAGCAACTGGCAGAGCAAGATTGGGGAGATCCTGGTGCTCGTGGCAGCCAAGATAAAGAACACCTTCTAGAGGAGAGAGGAGGCTTTGTTGAGCCACGCCATGGCCTCTTTGCTTGGCTTCCATCCCTTGGACTTCGTCCCCTCAGGCTATGGCTCCTGGAAGGAGTCTGGAGGGCAGAGAAAAGGGGGTGACTTTTTTCCCTGGTTAGCTTTAAAAGGAAAGCCAACCCCTCCCCCAAGCGCTTCTTAATGAGCAAAATAACATTTGTGTAGGGAGAGAGCTTTATTTACCATCTTAGCCATCCTGAAGCATGAATAGTGGGAACCGTGGCCTGTCAGCTGGCAAGCATTTTATTTCACTCTGCCTGGACTCCAACTGGTGTGTTACCTCTGAAAAGCAACTGAGCCTTTTTAGTTTTCCAATACTCAGTTTGTCTTATTGTGTCCTCGATGAAAGTGACTCCTAGCTGTTTAGGGCATGGCAGCCTGCGGAACACAAACAGTGAAATATAACCTGTTTTCAAACGAGTTTAGCTGTCCTGGTGTTCCACAAGGGGGATTCTCTCTGACAGAGAATGTTAGGGATCTTTAAGGAAAGCCTAAGACCTTTTCTGGAGTTTTCAGAGCTTCCTGTATGGGAAGCTATGATGTTGAAACCAGTTCAGGTTTGCTGCTTAGATGTGACCCCATTGAGGCCTGAAAGGCAACGATTGCTCAAAGACCACAGATGGCAGTAGAAAGGCAAAAGTTGAAAAGGTTGGCTTCAGGATGAGACCCGTTTGGAGCTCAGTGGGGTTAGGACAGAACCTCAGCAAAATGCCTTTAGCCACATTAAGGTAGAGAGACTATTTTGTCAATTGTTAAATTTCTCTCCCCAGAATTAAGACATGTCATCTTTCTTAAGAGAAAGGTATCGCAGGAGTAGAACAGCAGTTGAAAATAGACTTTGCAGTCCTCATGCTTAATCATAGAAGTCGGTGGCATAAGGCTGGAAAAGCAAGAAGGAAACAGAAGAGGCGGCTTTTTAGGAGGACAGAGGTGGGTTGGCGAGGTCTGTGGGTTGTACACAAAGCCCAGCAGGAACGTCACCTGCACACGTCCCAGTGAAACGAATGGGTGCAGCACAATTGTCCCAACAGGTACGTGTGAACTGTTCATTTCACTGGAACTTGCATAAATATGTTCCAGTGATGGACGTATGTGGCTGCCTTGGATGAAAGTCTTTTTTTCATGTAGATGGATTTTTAAAAAAATAAATCTCCTTGCTTGAGTCCCTCCCACTACAACACACCAAAGTTTTCCCATCCCCAGATGAAACAATCCAGCATCCCTGACACCATTTCTTTTCCCAAAACGTCATCTGTGTTAAGATATATCTTGTGTGTTTCTGGATGAAACCTTGGTTGGTTTTTTTTAAAAGAACATGAACCAATGATGGTTGTACATAGTAAGAAGCTGTAAAATACAATGCTGTTTCGTTTTGTGATGCTTTTTTGACTCTGATCTTTACTGCGTGTGAGAGATGAGTGCGGTTGTTTGGAGTTGACCAAAAAACACGTAGGTGGGAGTGGAGGCAGAGTGTTTACTGCAGGAAAACCTCTAAAGTGGTAAACCCCTAAAGCGGTGATGGGGGAAGGGGGCATGGATGTTCAGACATTCAGTAGACTAGCCTTTTCCAATGTCTTGCCCTCGAGATGTTTCAGACTGAAACGTGTGTCACCCCCAACCATGGAAGGCACCAAGCTGGGAGAGACATCTCTTGGCATATACCAGGAGTAGCCCATGTCATGCCTTTGACATGGGAGATGTTGTCCAGCGATAGCCGGAGGTCTCCACATCAACATACGCCCTGGGGCTCTGAGACCAATCACACTTCTAATGTTTCCAGGTTTCCCTTCTACATTCAGAAATGGCATGGAGAGAGGGTAGGGGCTAAGGCTAAAGCCGCCCCGTTCTCGATTCTCCATTATCTCTGCAGGCACACATGAGAGAACCTGCATGGGAATCTTCAGAGCCTAAAGGTGTTTGGCAGCTGGGTCTGCCCTCCATGTCTAGTGTGTGTGCCTTTAGAGGCGGACCCCCGCTTCTCCCAGCCCAGTTTGTCTACGATAGCCATATCTGTAGTACTAAGAACATCATTTCTTTTGGGTGATCTCCAAGTGAACTGGACCTGTGTTCTCTCTCTCTCTGTTCTTAGTGCTCAAAGGGGGATAACTGCTAGAAGCAATCGAATGAACGCTGAATGGGGCATGTTAATCCTCTACTTCGGCTAATAATTGGGCTCTTTCACTACACCACTTTTGGGTGGCGGTGGTTTTGTTGTTGCTGATCTTGCAGTGCCAAAAGCCCCCCCCCCCTCTTTATGTAGTTTCACTTCTTGTTGGACATGCCAGATTTGGGAGTACAATCTCTGGGAAAGGAGTGGGAAGTGAAACCCTGAAAAGCCTTCTCTGAAAATTCTGGCAAAATAATTGGGTTCAAAACAATTAGATTCTCCTGGATCCTTCTGCAAACGACAGAGCAGTGTGTATTTTTATGTCCAAACTTGATTTTTATACTGTAATTAGAATATCAAAAGCACAGCCCTGTTTGTTTGTTTGTTTGTTTGTTTGTTTTTAAAAAAGATGGCTCTTTTCTGTCAAATGTACATGTGAACTATTCAGTTCTCATTCCTGAAGGGGAGATTTATTTACCTCCAGCCTCCTCTGCTGGTGGAAAGAAAGAAGCACATCCTCCTTGACCATCATCTCAGTGACTTTGATGTTTACTGTGAAACCCTTGGAAGCCTTCGCCAAGCTTGGTCAACGCAGGATTCTGCCTTCAGTATGTGTGTTTGTGCCATAAACCGCAATGCTGGCTGAAGGCTGGACCGTGCACATGGCAGTGAATAGATCCAACTTGCTTGCAGTGGGCTGAAGCCCAGCTAAAACACTGTTCCACTGCTGTATCTCCAAAGATGGTTTGGATGGGGTGAGATCCTGCTGATATGCATGTTGCAGGTCTTGAATTGTGGGTGGTGGGAATGAGGAATGAAATGGACTCTCCGTGTATAAACAAGATCTGCCAGAGGAAAGAACTGCACCTCAGCGATAGAGCATGCTTTGCACAGGGAAGGGCCCAGGTTCAGCCCTTGCCATCTGCAGGCAGGGCTGGGAAAACCTGTCTTAAGAGCTTTGAGAGACACTGCCAGTCTTGACAATGCTGAACTTAGTGGATTAGTGGCCTATAAGGCAGAGGTCACTGGGATCTCCCCCCCCCCCATCAGCTATAGATCAGCCACTGAGTTAGGATGGGTGCCTCTCTTACTACCAGTATGTCCTGTGTAATATACTTGATGATGATGATGACAAAAAAGAGAGAGAGGCAAGAATGGGATAAAAGAAAGCCGCCTTCTGTAGGTTTTTCTAGCTTGCTGCACTGATGGATAAGTACAGTGATCCCTCGACTTACGAAAGACCCGACTTATGTTTTTCGAGTTATGAGGGATTAAAGCGGCCGCCGCTTTCGAATTTTTTCGACTTCCGATCGGAAGCCGCGGCCGTTTTAAATGCGGTTTTCTCGGGTTCCGAAGGTTTTTTTGACCTACGAATGCGTTCTCCAACGCATTGCTATGGGGACTCGACTTACGATTTTTTCGACTTCCGGCGGTCCCGTCGGAACGGATTACTTTCGTAAGTCGAGGGTCCACTGTAGCTCACTAGGGCTTCAATTGGGAGCCATGCCTTGAAATGGCAAGACATGAGCCTGGCGTCTTTCACTGGTAAATCATAACTTGCAGAGTTGGAAGGGGACACCAAGGATCATCTAGTCCAGCCCCCTGCAATGCAGGAATCTCAACCAAAGCATCCATGACAGATGGTCATCCAACCTGCTTAAAAGCCTCCAAGGAAGGAGAGTGTACAACCTCCTGAGGGAGACTGTTCCACTGTCAGAAAGTTCTTCCTGATGTTTAGTTGGAATCCTTTCTTGTGACTTGAAGCCATTGCTTCGAGTCCTACCCTCGGGAGCAGGAGAAAACAAGCTTGCTCCATCCTCCATGTGACAGACTTAGATATTTGAAGATGGCTATCATATCTCTCAGTCTTTTTCCAGGCAAACCATAGCTCAGCTCCCTCAACTGTTGCTCATAAAGCTTGGTTTTCCAGACCCTTGATCATTTTGGTCACCTTCCTCGGCACGTGTTCCAGCTTGTCGATATCCTGTGCACTGTGCAGGGAAGTATATGAGTCTTTCACTGAGCCACAACAATTCCCTGCGCTCAGCGTGGTCTTCACAGGGTAAACCTCTCTGACAAAAGCATACATAAAACACCACCCAAATAGTTCATCAGTGCTCCCATTTAAATTCAGAAAGTGTTATGTATGTGTGAATAAGTGTAAATGTGTTTGCGTGCAGAATGTCTCTGGAAGCTGCCCTAGCAAGAACCCTCTCCCCTTGCTGCCATCTCTTAACCTGCAAGTTTCACTTAGCTATGCTAGGAAACAAGACACTCCGCTAAATCTCTGCTCTATGGCATCCTGCCGAGCACAGAACCAGTGCAGAATTTGCAATGTTAGAATTTGTAACCACAGCATCCTTGCTGGATGTCTGCCCATCCATTCTCTGCTTAAATACTTCTCCCTGAGCTTGTTGTAATTTAGTTGTGTCCGACTCTTCGTGACCCCATGGACCAGAGCACGCCAGGCACTCCTGTCTTCCACTGCCTCCCGCAGTTTGGTCAGACTGATGTTAGTAGCTTCGAGAACACTGTCCCACCATCTCGTCCTCTGTCATCCCCTTCTCCTTGTGCCCTCCATCTTTCCCAACATTGGGGTCTTTTCCAGGGAGTCTTCTCTTCTCATGAGGTGGCCTAAGTATTGGAGCCTCAGCTTCAGGATCTGTCCTTCTAGTGAGCACTCAGGGCTGATTTCCTTCAGAATGGATAGGTTTGATCTTCTTGCAGTCCATGGGACTCTCAAGAGTCTCCTCCAGCAGCTGAACTACTCCCTGAGCTACAAAGCCCCAAATGCGTTAGTGGCCTTCACCCTTGCTCGCACAACTATGTCTCCTTGATCGCTTGGGTTGCTCTTCGCTAGACCTCTCCCAGTTTTTACCTATTTCTGAGAGACCATCACAACTGCAGGTGTGAAAACCACAGAAGTCTGCCTATAGTGCCTCCATTATCTCCTTGTTCTGGACTTCAAGGAATTTAAGAGTAATACAAGCCTCACTGCAGTTCTAGCCCCTAGCTGTGGATGTGACCAGTTCTAGGAACATAGAAACCTGCCTTACAGTGAGTGAATCACACTTCTGGTCCATCTTGCATAGAGCCTCTGCAAGGAGTCCTTCCCAGCCGTATCTGGATACGTCAGGAATTGTGGCTCTCCAGCCAACTACAGTTCGTTGGACTACAACTCTCATCGGCCATGCTGACTGTAGTTGATGGGAGTTCAAAAATATCCAGATTTCCCATCCCCGCCATAAAGTTACGTATCCATATCAATGGTTCTCAAAGGGTGTGGCATGTGTGCCAGGCTGGTGTGGCAAGAGAGGATGGCACAGTGTGGCAGGATGTTTCAAGGACAATCAGAAACATTTAAACCTTTCGGGGTAGCATGACATAATATCATTTTTTAAATTTTGTTTGCAGAATATTGATAGATATCTTTTCAAAATGAGAGCAAGAGCATCAACTGATACTGAGGACACTCCTCTCTTCAATAACACCACTGGTTATTCTTCCACAGTTCTCGACAATATATTGTTGTGAACAGGAATTTTGAACTCTGGCCAATAGGAAAGATCAGAAAAGAGAAAGGCTTCTTTGTGTTGATGAGGAGACAAGAGTTTGTCTCAAATTAGACCTAATATAAACGAGATTACCTGGCAAAAGCAAGCTCCTGGATCTCAATTGAGTTTGTATGCACACTAGAGGTACAAATGTAAGAGGCTCATTTATAATTATATTTCAGGAATGATTCATGCCATTGTGCAGCTGCATCGTTTTATACTTTCTGGATGTCCCATTATCATATTATAAAATAGTTGTGTTCTATATTATAAATCAAGCACTGCTAGCAGTTGCTTTTTTTTTGTTTCCCAGTGTATTTTTTTTTCAATAAAAAAATTCGGTGCGGTGCGAGCAAAATTTTGAAAGTGTGGCCCAGAGGGAAAAAGTCTGAGAACCACTGGTCTATATTGTGCCTTTGAAAACGTAATTAAAAACAACGCAACCCATTGAGTGTAGAGCTAGGGAGCTACAATGCATTTGACTTAATGCACTCATTCAAAACAAAACCATCCATTGCCCTTGTCCACATTAGAGTACCGTATATTTCTATACAGTGCAACTTTTTTTAAAAGCTTTCCCTTGCTTAGATCTCGCCAGCCTCAACACCAAGGGGCAGCAGAGAGCTGTCCATCATCTATTTTCTCCCCGAAATCTATACAGATGTAACTTAATGCTCCAGTTCTGAATTTTTCGTTTAACAATTCTTTTAAAAAAGAAAGGAAAGTCAGAGCCTCCCTACGGTGAATTCAAACAGTGCCCTATTTATGTGACTGTATTCAGTGAGGGGTTGGAGTCCAGGCCAACTAAAAAAAAGGACACCAGCGATACTTGGCGAAATTGAGGTATGCGCGGCAGATGAGCTTCACTGGGTTTGCTTAACCCCACAGGAAAAGGTTTGGCGGTTGCGAAAGAGGACAGAGCTCAGTGGTTACAGCACCTGCTCTGCATGCAGAAGGTTGCAGGTTCAATACCCGATGGCCTCTGGGGAGGGCAAGGTGTGTTGTCCCCCTGTCCGCAACCCCAGATTGCTGCTGCCAGTCCGGGTGGACAATATTGAGGCAGGTGGGCCCAATGGTCTGACTCGGTGGAAGGGGGCTTCCTGTGCCCCTTTGTTCACTTATTGTACTGTAGGATAATTGGGGGTTAGGGGACGGGACACGCACAAGTATGGATCCTGCCCGGTGAGCATGAAAGGGGAATGTGCAGTTGGTAAAAACGATTATTTTGCCAAGGTTTCACTTTAGACAGTGAGTCTCCCCCTTCTTTTTGTGCATATTTTGAATAACACACTGAAAATCGGCGTGAGAATTTGCCATCCACAAACCCAATCATACAGAGAGCAAGGCGGAAACCTGATACTTTACCTGCTGCTGTGTTTTGCTTCGGTCGGAAGTCTAGCCAAATCAGAAAGGTGAAAATGGTGAACGAGGAAAGACTCTCACTCACTCACTCATACCCCAGACCCTAAAAGGCAGCACTTTCTGACAGTTGCTATATATTTAATTATATTTATTTTACTAGTTTCCCTCCTGTGCCTTTCACAGCAGCCCAGCACAGAGACATTTTAGCAGGGGAAGGTTTTGTATGGTGTTTATTTTCCTGGCAAGGAAACGACTGTTGTCAAAAGATTCCCCTGCTAAATTTCCACAACTATCCACTTAAAAAAAGAAAAGAAAAACAGGCACACAGTCACTTAAAAGAAGAAGTGAGGAATCTATCACTAAAGCAGATAAGCAAGAGCGCTCTGGAGTGTTAAAATACATACTGAAAAAGGGTCTGAAGCAGAAACTCAGGGCACTTCAAGACTGTCGTGGTCTTAGGGTGGCACCCAGACAAATCATGGCAAATCCAGGTTGTGCAATTAGTGCTGCAAACCTGATTTCCCAAAATTCATTCATCCATCCATCCATTTGTTTATTTATTTATTTATATTGTGTCTTTCCCCCAGAACCAGGACCTGAGACAGCTCACAAAATTTAAAACGAACACGGATAAAGCACAAATAGTTATAAACATAGCAAAAAAAAAAAAAAGTAGGTGAACGACAATAGAATTCAAAGTTGATGTGAAAAAGAAATCTAGTAAAATGCAGATAATAAAAAGGGGGACGTGATGGGGAAATACGCCTGAAAGTGTGGGATCGAATAATCGAATTGTAGAAATGGAAGGGACTCTGAGGATCATCTAGTCCAACCCCCTGCAGTGCAGGATAAGAACAGCATTGAATCTCTCTGCAATCAGATCAGTATGAACGCTCACTGAATAACCAACGTTGCCTCATCTTCCTGAAAACAAATCAGGATGAACCCTCCATAGACAGGCAGCCTTCTGTTCCCCCTTCCTCCTTCCCACAGTTCCTTGGCTGTGTTGCCCAAGCTTCACAGCTCTTCCTTAAAAAGAGACCTTGTTTTGCATGTGCAGCACAGACGAGCGCAAGAAGGAGCCCCACAGGATCAGGCCAACAGTCCACCTTGTCCAGTCCTCCCCCAGTGGCCGATAAGATGCTTTTGGGAAGCCTGCAAGCAGGACCTGAGCACTCGAGATCCCGGACAACCAGCGTTTGGAGATATGCTCCCTCTGATCTTTGAGTTTTCATAGCTGGTATTCGTTGGTAGCCTTCCATGAAAGACACACATGCCTTTAAAACCACCTGATTTTGGTAGCCATGAGTAATAATAATAATAATAAAATTTATTTGTACCCCGCCCATCTGGCTGGGTCTCCCCAGCCACTCTGGGCGGCCTCCAACAGACATTAAAATACACCAAAATATCACAGGTTAAAAACTTCCCTAAGCAGGGCTGCCTTCAGGTATTTTCTGAATGTAGGATAGTTGTTTATCACTTTAACCTCTGCTGGGAGGGTGTTTCACAGGGCAGGCGCCACTACTGAGAAGGCCCTCTGCCTGGTTCCCTGCAGCTTTGCTTCTTGCAGGGAGGGAACCGCCAGAAGGCCCTCGGCGTTGGATCTCGGCTGAATGGTGGGGGTGGAGATGCTCCTTCAGGTATACAGGACCGAGGCCGTTTAGGGCTTTAAAGGTCAGCACCAACACTTTGAATTGTGCTCGGAAACGTACTGGGAGCAGGTGAGGGAGTTTTCCAGCCCAGGCATGCTTCAGGATTTTGTTTGGCCTGCATTTTGAGGCAGACCAAACCAATTCACATGCACACAGGACCACCACCACTTGTGTGAGATATAGCACAGCAATCGGTCAGATATCACACTTCTCCCAATGCTGTGATGTGATTCTTGGCTGTAAGAACATGCACACATGAATGCAGAAGATATGAAGAAAATGCACTCTTTTTTCCCCATCTTCTGTTTTGATTTTTACAAATTATTATTTCGTTGAAAAGCAGGGGTGGGAGGTTGCCAATTTCAGCGGACAACGGAGGGAGGGAGGGAGGATGCTTAACCCTTCCCACCCAATTCTCAAAATTGGTGGTGGGGACTGGAAGAAGACCAGCTATTCCATTCCCAATTACAGCCTTCGCTCTTCTGTGCTCAGTAGGAGGGAATAGGGGAGTTGCAAGTTGCTCACTTAGTTCTGAAAGGGTGGAGAAAGCAGGGGTGGATTTCCTCCTAGCAGAAACAATGTCACCAAATGTCTTCAGAGGGGATGATGGCATGGAAACTCAGGACGGAAGGAAGGAAAGAGTGGAGGGGGCAGGAGAGAGAGAGAGAGAAGCGGCAGGGAGAAGGGATCAGAGCAAAACAACCGGAAGAAGGAAACGGGGACAGGAGAGTCTCACCAAAATAGCAGCGGGGGGGGGGGGAGGAGGCGAGGGATGTTTCCTCCCAGAGCAGCCATGGGGGGCGAGTGAGGGGCTGGGGTTCCTGAGGAAGGCCCAGGAAAGCATTCAAGGCCTCTCTGCACGCACCTGTGTCCAGCTGGAATACTGCATACAGTTCTGATTGCCCCTTGGAAAAATATGGTCTTATATTGTACTTATATTGCACTTTCTCCCAGCCCATGCGTGACTCTACAGATTGTGGAGAACAGAGCAACTGAAATGATGGCATGAGAATGGAGGTGGCGTTCTTCCCTACACGGAGACACTGAAGCATCTGGGGTTTTTCTTAGGTGAGAAAGCAGACAAGGGGGAGGAATGATACTGGCGAGTTCTGCAAACACGGTGAAGAATCTGGAAATCACGTCCGATGAGGAATGCTTGATAGCTGCCTGCAAATATCCAAAGGGATGTTACGGAGCAGATTGGGCAGGCATCCTGAGTGCAGGACTTGGAGCCAAGGGATGTAAATTGGAAGGAAGCAGTTTGGGGCTAAACATCAGGAGAACCTTTCTGCACCCCTAACAGCAAAAGCAGTGGCACAGGTTGCTGCCTCAGGGCTGCCTTTGCTCTGGGCATTTAAGTAGAGAACGGATGCTCATCTGCCACAGAGATTGTGGCAGAGTTGCATCTTGCATTGCAAATCCTGCTCTGAGCGAACGGGTAAAGTCTCATTGCCCTCCAAGACCCCTTCCAACTCAACGATCCTATCACAACCCTTTTCATTCCCCCAGGTCCTTTGAAGCTCCGGCTGAATTGATTTTATTCCGTTTGCCACGACTCGATGTTTTTATTCTTCCATTCCCCCGGCTCATGTGTGATTCTTATTGTTTATTTTTCATATTTACTTGAATGATTTGCTCCCCGGATAAAATAGAGGCTCGCTAGCCACCCTGGATCATTGTTGCCGGTCCTGAACTGAAGGGGCAGCGTGTACATGCATTTCCAATTAAATAGAAAATAAATATCCTCCACCTCTTCCAATGTTGCAGTTCTGCAAGCGCACGGCCCGGTGATTAATAAGAATTAATGGGCCAGACTTTTGGGAGACAGTCCTGATTTTCTGGAGCCATTTAGGGAGGGTCCATCTGTTGTCCTCTCGCTGGCTCCAGACAGACAAGAGGAATTCCGTTCAGGATGCGATGGGATGGGTCAGGCCGAGAGAGGGCAGGCAGGCAGGTGTGTGAAGTGCAGAACAAAGGGGAAAGGGGACAGAGAATCCCTTGGGTGTGTATGTGTGTGAAGAGAGAGGCTTTGGATAAGGGATGACTGCCTGCCGCTCATGAGCAGCCCCCGTTACCTGCCCTGCACAACATTTTTAAATAGGTATCCTGGCCACCACACCTTGCAGATCCAGTTCAAGCTTCATCTAGTACAGGCTTCCTCAACCTCGGCCCTCCAGGTGTTTTGGGACTACAACTCCCATGATCCCTAGCTAGCAGGACCAGTGCTGAGGGATGATGGGAATTGTAGTCTCAAAACATCTGGAGGGCCGAGGTTGAGGAAGCCAGATCTATTAGGCTAAGGCCGTGCTCATGGAAAACAATCTTACTCGGCTATGAGCGATCGCCAAAGAAGACGAAGTTAAGAACCAGTGGTCCATCTATTCCAGCATCCCATTTTCACAGTGGCCAACCAGATTCCTGTGTGGAATCTGCAAGCAGGATTCGAGCATGAGGACACCTTTCTATGACTTCCAGCAACTGGCATTCAGAAATATTGCTGCCTCCCGACCGTGGAGGCAGAGCAGAGCCATCATGGATAGCAGCCATCAATAGTCCTCTCCTCCGTGAATTTGTCTCATCCTCTTTTAAAGCCATCCAGGTTGGCCGCCATCACTGCTTGCTGAGGGAGGGAGTTCCACAGTTTCTCTGGCTTAACAGGCTTATTAACAGGGTTTTATACAGCTCCCTTGCAGGGCTCTTAATCCAGGTCTGCGGTAGGTTGTCTCCTAGACCAAAGGGAAGGCCGAGAGGGAGTGGGGGAAGCTTATATTTAGGAGGGAGCTACACAGTTCACACCATGCGTGAACAAGGAGCATGTAGAGGTCTCGGTCCTTGCCTCCTGCAATGCCACTTTCTATTCCTACCCACCAGGCATGGATCAACAAAAGTGTTAGTTGATGCGTTTGTTCTCCTCCTTCCCAGAACAGCCATCAGCCAGCTATGGAGACCAGCGACGGTGGATTATTCGGTGTAATTTGTAATCTATCCTCCTGGTATCTTACCACTACGGTCCAGATTCAGCTGGGCTGTCTTGTGCCCAAGTGAAGGGTTTTTTTAAAAAATTTTGTTGCTGTTTTGTTTTTCTAGCCCCTTTCAACACAATACTTTTTGATAAAAACGTCTAATCCAATAAACCTGTGTCCCCAACTGGCAAAATATGTGACATAGGTTGAAGGGTGAAGCTGTCTATTCTGGTTTCTTTCAGTTTCTGATATTTCAGTTCTCCAAATTTTCCCAAAACCATTTGCTTTCCCCCTTTTTAAAGTTCCTCCTGAAAAAAATCACCAGCAATTTAGTGCAAATTTCTCTCAACATACTTTTTTTTTTGCATGCAACTTTGTCAAATATACCAGTTTTGGCAAAGCGATTTCTCCCGATATAATGCATTTCTGTAGTTTATTTTCATTAATACGTATGTTTCTTTCATGCACACTGGACCCTAGTATGTTGCATTTTAGCCGGAGAACTGCCTTGCAGAATTCAGAGCAGTGTGAATTTTCAAAGGATAGCTCTATTTCAAGATGTGCATTATTTCGGAAAGCGTGGGTTTTATAGGTTTGGCTTTGAATTTCTCCCGCATCTCACAGAGGGTGAAAAAAAGTGTGAAAAGACATAGCATCCTAGTGTAAGGGATTCCACAGCAGAATATCGAGCTATAACATGGACCTCTGCTTAAAATTCTCCCAGGAAGGAGAGTCCACCACCTCTCATGGGAGTCTGTTCCACTGCCAAACAGCTAGTACTGTCACAAAGTTCTTCCTGATGTTTAGTCGGAATCTCCTTTCTTGTAACTTGAAGCCATTGGTTCGAGTCCTACCCTCAGGAGCAGGAGAAAGCAAGCTTGCTCCTTCTTCCATGTGACACCCCTGACCAGTCGTGTCTCTCTCCAGGATTTGAGACACGGGTCTTTCTGATCTCTGCTTGGCAGCCTTGAGCATCACATGGGGGGGGGCATTTAACATGTAAAACAATATGCTATAGATACCAATTCTATTCTAGTTGGAGTTCTAGAGCCAGAGTGGTGTAGTGGAGTGGTAGACTCGTAACCTGGTGAACCGGGTTCGCGTCTCCGCTCCTCCACATGCAGCTGCTGGGTGACCTTGGGCTAGTCACACTTCTTTGAAGTCTCTCAGCCCCACTCACCTCACAGAGTGTTTGTTGTCGGGGAGGAAGGGAAAGGAGAATGTGAGCCGCTTGGAGACTCCTTAGGGTAGAGATAAAGCGGGGTATCAAATCCAAACTCCTCCTCCTCCTCCTCCTCTTCTTCTTCTTCTTCTTCCTCTGACACACCACCTCCGTACCCTCTGGTACTCTCCATATACCACACAGACTCCTGAGGTTCCCTCCCCCTAGGCCTCCCCTATGGCATTGCATCTCCCCCCCACCCCCCACCCTCCATTGCCTCCTGGCTCGAAAGGAGACAGGATTGTTTTTCAAGAGAACGGTGCTTTTTTTTCTTTTCCAAGTGGAGGAGTCAGTGCTGGTGTTCCTTTGTCAGGCTCTGCACAGCATTTTACGCTGACAATTAACAAAACAAACACAGGCTGCTCTCGGGTCTGTTTGCGATTATTTGCCTTAACGATTCCCCAGCCTTGCTCTCGGGCCTCCTCTCATGCCTGGCCCTGCGCCAAGCAGAGGGGGACGCAGTTGTCAAGTACGTCTTCCAGAAGCTCTTCTGCTTTTTGGTGGTGGCTTCTGGCTCCATGAGGAGGACCTGGAACATCCCGGCATCTCCCAGAGCGCTGACGGGGCGCCAACGTGTCGTCGGGCCAGTCCCTGGGGAGCCTCGCGAGTGTGGGAAGCTTCGCTCCCTCGCAAGGACCTCCTTGCTCATGCGTCGAAGCGCCGCACGCCGAATTTTCAATATCCGCAACACACTGCGCCCAACTCTCCTGACCCTCTGATGCATATATGTGTATGTTACGCAAATACAATAAACATAACAGGCTGCATTATAGCACAAATAAAGTCTGTTATTTACTGTATCAGATTGTCAGATTCGCTTAATAGTTGCTCATGAGTAAAGACCAAGTCTGTCTTGTTTTTCAACTATTTTATTGTGCAAGTATGTACAGTGCGGAGCTATCCTAAAACATGACCACCTAGTCGCTAGCAGAATCTGGAAGTGCCCCCCTCCTGTTTCGGCACCAACACCAGAGTCTCGGCACCCTAAAGTGCCGCCTCCTTTCTCCTGACCCTTCTGCGTAAAGCAGGCGCCAGAAGCGGTGTCTTCCCCTTGGAGTGGGTCTGCTGAGCAGTGCTGGGTCTCTCGGCATCATCCTGGAGACCCCTTCCCACCTGGCTCCTCCCTGGTGACTCCCCCCCCCCCGGGGAGGAGCTGGCAGACTGACTGGGAGACGTGTCCATCGACAACAGAGGCTGAGGCTGCCGGTACCCACTCAGTGCCGGACTAGCAGGGGAGGGCACGCCCCTGACACATATTAACATATCAACAAAGATGAGACATAAAGTTCAACTGAAGGACCAGAAGATCCAATGGATCAGTTGTCTCTCCAATGGACTTTAGTACATGTTTGAACTTCTGTCTTGTGGAATTACAATTCGACTACATGAACAAATGCATGGAATGGACTCTAGTATATGTTTCAATTTCCTTCAAGAGCTGATTGGAGAGACAACTGATCCATTGGACTGATCCATTGGATCTTCTGTTCCTTCAGTTGAACTTTATGTCTCATCTTTGTTGATATGTTAATATGATACAGTAAATAACAGACTTTATTTGTGTTATAACGTGGTTGGTTGCGTTTATTGTATTTGTGTAGTATCTTGTACGTAGCTAAAGGTTTGATGTTGTGTTGCTATAGGTGTACGTTGGCATCCATCTGTCTTGAGAGACAATGGAGTACGCCTCCAAGGGTGGAGTCAACCCGCTGCATTTGCAGCACCGAAGTGATCTCCCTGGGGCACAAGTCTGGGCAGTGTGGATGGAGGTCCTGGGCTGCCCAGGTGACAAGACTCTCAGCCTCTCTGATGTGGTCCAAGGCTCTCTCTTGTCCCACCACCAACCATGCCTCTGATGTTGATGGGACGAGAGAAAGTGCTTAACAAGTGGGCAGGTGTGTGTGTATGTGTGCATGCAATTTCAAGTCCAATACCACTACAGTAAAAATGTCCATTAAAAATGTCCACGGTAACTAAAAGTTGCCCTCCCTTAACGTATCTGCTACCAAAACCCTGGCCTAGTCATTATGTCTAGTCCAAGAGAAGGGGAGGCCAAAACAAATCATATTGGAGCTGCTAAAATGGTCGGGGGAAATCAACCTAGATGCCCCAGCAGCTGACAACTCTGTGCTACTCTTAAGTATAGTGATTTAATTCACCGCAATTGTAAATGCTTGCATGCATTACTATGTGTTTAAATCTGATGGGTTGGTAGCTGAATTCTAGAGAGTTCTCTAGAAGTTCTCATGTGATTGGCTAACACTGGTCACATGGGAGGTGTCTCGTGAAGGAGACACTCCATTTTTATGTGAAGCAAGATGACTGTGTTTTAGAATCCACTGTGAACACTGCTACCAGTAAGTTGAACAGAGTGTTGGAGTTCTTCTCTGCTTGGAAGAAAGAGAGCTAAGTTGCAGGAGAAGGTGAAAGTAGAAATATTTCATAGGAGCTGCACCCGGCATGGCCTAATTGAGATGCAGAAAACTGAGTGTTGAGCTCTGGAAAGAGAGGAAAATACAGTTGTTTTGGAAGTTAGAAGAAGAGACTGTAAACCTATGCTTGGAGAAGCATGTGACTGTAAATATTATGTTGTAATTCATCTATAAGTTTCTGCAAGTAAAGTTTTTGAATGTTAAAGTCTGGACAATGATTTAATTTCCAAAGAAAGGTGTCAGTCATATACAGTGGTACCTCGGTGTAAGAACAGTCCTGTTTAAGAAGGATTCAGTTTACAAACTCTGCAAAACCAGAAATAGTGTCCCGGTTTGAGAACTTTACCTCGGTCTAAGAACGGAATCTGAATGGTGGAAGGGCACCGGCGGTGGGAGGCCTCATTAGGGAAAGCGCGCCTCGGTTTAAGAACGGTTTTGGTTTAAGAACGGACTTCCGGAATGGATTAAGTTCGTAAACCGAGATACCACTGTATATGATTTGAGCTTCTTAGCTGCATTTTCGCTGCCCTCACTTCAACAGCTACCTCTGTGTTTGGGTCAATTGTCCCACCAGCCTCCAAGCAGGAGGCACGGTCCTGCTTCAGATCTTCCAGCCCCGACAGCATGGCACTCTGGGAAAACCATGACAAATGTTACTCTCCCACTCAGTGATGCCCTGCTGTTTTATTTCTGCTTTGCAGGCACAAGCAGACAGACCCTCAAGCTTTGTCCTTCAGGGGCACCAGGAGGTCCCCTCTATCCTGCTCGACACTCGAGTTCTCCGTTGACTCTTGGATCTTGAAGTAAAGAGAGTCGTCAAAGCAGAGTTGGTCAGGCGGCTGTGCTAAAAAAGGCAGCTTCAAAACCAACCCGGTGAAGTAGCCACCAACAAGGGACATGAGTATGGAGACGCCAAGACCTGCTGTCTGGTAGAGAGCTTGCTGCTTGGCGCTCCTTCCCAAGTTCTCCCCCACCGAGGTTGTCTCCAGGGTGACGTTCCGTGGCAGCAGGCCACGCTGAGGGAAGACCTGGCGAAGGCGAAATCCGTAGGCCTCATCCGGCACCAACAAGATGACTACGATTCCGCCCACGGCGCCAATGATTCCCGGTAAGCCGTGAAGGTTGTGGATACCACACTGGTCCTGGAGGCGAACTCGAGTGGCCAAGAACGGTGACATGTACTTGAACCCAAGGATGCAGGCTAGCGAGGAAACGATGCCCAGGGCAAACGCCCCAGCTGGTGAAATGACCATGTCTGCCACTGCGCCAATGGCCACCCCTCCGGCCAACGTGGCGTTCTGCAGGTGGCACAGGTTCAGTTTCCCCTTCTTCTCCAGGAGGCTGGAGGTGGCAAATGAGGTCAGGGCGCTGGCGCTGAGAGTAAGCCAAGTGTGCAGCACAGCCCTGTGCTGAGCATCTCCTTGGTGGGCGAGGACAGCCACGAAACTGGGCCAGAACACCCAAAGAAACATGGTCCCCACCAAGGACAGAAGGTCGGAGATGTAAGATGGAGTCTCCATTGGGTGCCCCAGCTGCAATCCTGGCCGGTAGAGAGCGATGGAAGTGCCCAGCCCAAAATAGCAAGCAAAGACGTGGAGGGTTATGGTTCCTCCTACATCCACTGCCTGGAAATAACTCACGACGATCCACTCGCAGGCCACGTACAGAGGGATTTCGCACAGACTCATGAGAAGAAGCTGGATCGGGCTTGTTCGACCCAGGATAGCCCCAGCAGAGATGAGGACCGTCACGGCTGCAAACTCGGCCGTGAGGATGTTGTAGAGGCCGAGGTGGACTCTCCCATGTTGGCCGTAGTGTACGAAGCCCTGCACGACCAGGGCCCACTGGGTGGAGAAGTTGGCCAGCAGGAAGTTGCAGGCCACAGCGCTAACTCCGTAGCCCTTCATGAAAGCCAGCAGCAAGCCCAACCCCACCAACAGCATCAGCTGGATGTCCTGGAAGAGGGGGAAGATGGCGTAGACCTGGTTGGCGGATGGGTCGGCGTCGGCAGGCTGGCCAGCGGCGTCCGTGTGCTCATCGTATGTCACAAAGAGGGCGAGGATCACCAGCACAGCTCCCTGGAAGAGGAACAGCAAGGCAGGCAACCGACAGCGGAGGCTGGTGGAGAACACTTTGGACATCTTCCAGCAGGAGACGCCAAGAAGATCCTGCAGAAAGAGGAAGGCAAAACCATAGAATCATAGAATCATAGAGTTGGAAGAGACCACAAGGGCCATCCAGTCCAACCCCCTGCCAAGCAGGAAACACCATCAAAGCATTCCTGACAGGTGGCTGTCAAGCCTCTGCTTAAAGACCTCCAAAGAAGGAGACTCCACCACACTCCTTGGCAGCAAATTCCACTGTCGAACAGCTCTTACTGTCAGGAAGTTCTTCCTAATGTTTAGGAACATTAGGAAGGTCAGCCAGTTCATTGGCAAGTGCTGTAAAGGTAAAGGGACCCCTGACCGCTAGGTCCAGTCGTGGATGACTCTGGGGTTGCGGCGCTCATCTCGCTTTATTGGCCGAGGGAGCCGGCGTACAGCTTCTGGGTCATGACTAAGCCGCTTCTGGCGAACCAGAGCAGCGCACGGAAACGCCGTTTACCTTCCCGCCAGAGCGGTACCTAGTTATCTACTTGCACTTTGATGTGCTTTCGAACTGCTAGGTGGACAGGAGCTGGGACCGAGCAACAGGAGCTCATCCCATCGTGGGGATTCGAACTGCCAACCTTCTGATCAGCAAGCCCTAGGCTCTGCGGTTTAACCCACAGTGCCACCCACGTTCCCTGGCAAGCGCTGTAGTCAGAGGTAATTAAAAATGCCTGCCATATTCTTGTTGGCTTCAGATCTCTCTTTCTGCCAACTTGGTACCCCTTTCTCCTTCTTGTCTGCAAACTCTTTCAATGACTTTTTGCTACCCCTTTCTAACTCCTTTTCTTCTACTTCTTCTCTATCCCTTTGCACCCCTTTCTTACTCTCTCTTTCTTAGACCTCTTCTCTCTCTCTCTCTCTCTCTCCCACCATTTTCTCTCTCACTCTCCCTTTTTTCTATCCCTTCCTTCCTTCCTTCCTTCCTTCCTTCCTCCCTCCCTCCCTCCCTCCCTCCCTCCCTCTCTCTCTCTGCAAACTCCTTTGGTCTCTTCCCGCCAACTCTTTCATACCTTCTCTTTCCCTCCCCTATCGGTCTTTCTTTGCCACCTAGGGTCCTGCATCACAGCCCCACTGCTAGATTGGAGCTAGCACTACACAACACAATAGGATATTATTGTTTTTTAAAAAACAAAAACAACCCCCCCCCCACCATATAGGAAGACCCATGGGGGGTGGAATAGACTGATAACTTCAACATCCGATGCTCTGGTCTGAACGCTGTGCTTAAGGTACTGTCACTGTTTATCTTTTATTAGTGGCATTAAACATTAACCAGCGATAGATTCGAAACTGAGCTTCTTTTTCTGCAGCACTCCCAAACTGCACGTGTTTTTCAGTTTCTTGAACCATTAAAAGACACGTGTGCAGATACAAACGTTGCCTGCTGCCAAGGCTGCCACCAGGATGCATGTGTGCACTGTTGCAGAGGCTTCTGGCATTACTGACAAATGGCAAATAAACCTAAGGACCTAAGAAAATCCAGGGGGCTAGCCTAAAGCCCACCTTCTTCAGAATCCTGTCCTCACATGGTTCAAGCAGATGCCCATTGGAAGCCAGCAAGCAGGACCTGAGAGCAACAGCACTCTCGTGTCCAATTTTCACTTCTCAAAACAATAACATAAACTGAAACGCATCTATCCTTCAATATCTGCAGTCCTCTGAATGCTGCAGTGCAATTCTCCAAGCCGGTAATGTGCAAATTAATAATAATAATAATAATAATAATAATAATAATTTATTTGTACCCCACCCATCTGACTGGGTTTCCCCAGGCACTCTGGGCAGCTTCCAACAAAGATTAAAATACATTAAAATGTCACACATTTAAAACTTCGCTAAATAAATGAATGCATTAGGGATGGCATGTATAAAAATGCTTATGCAAATAAAAGTAGCACATGAAACACACTATTTTCTGGGGAAACGGCTTGCATAAATGTACACATTAAGCAAAATTGCATACAAAATTAGGAGTAAAGCACACTAAAACGCTGAAGGGCTTTAAAATAAATACCGTATTATTAGACAAGGTTTTTTGACTGAAAAACCATGTCAAAAAAATGGGGTTGCCCTATACACGGATAGTGGCGTGGGGGGAAGCTGCGCGCTGCCAGCCAGCTGGTTAGCGGGTGCGTAATTCCCCCCATGCAGCTGGGGGAGGTGCGCACTCTAGGGAGCGGCTGCCCACTTTGCCAGCCCCCAGCAACGGCCCTGCTGGGGTGATGGTGCACTTGCAATTCCCCCTAGAAAAAGCTCAACTTTGGACCATCTCCCCTCATTTTCTTTAAATTTAGTCTCCCAAAATCGGGGGCATCTTATACATGGGGGCGTCTTATACACAGAAAAGTACAGTGATGCAAAAGTACAATTCTCTCTCTCTCTAAGTTTCTATACCCTTGAGATTCCTGCAGGGTATAAGGAGACCAATGATATACAACCTTGCAAAATCCAGTTGTTGTTTTTTCTTTCAAATTTCTGTTTATTCATTTTTCATTTTACAAAGAGAAAGAAAAGAGATCACAAAAGAAAGGACAAAAACTAACAAATACATAAATGTATACATAAATACATAAATAAAAAATTATTATGCATGTCTACACAGATTTCTTCATAATACATTGGATTCTTTATCTCCAGCAACTAAATAATAGTCTATAAACAAACCAACTGATACATATTTTTTATACTTAATTTTGTGTAGATTTTGTATCTAAATTGACTTCCCTCAACTAGCACTCCATTGCATCACATGATAACTCATATATAATATAATATTCCAATTCCAATTACCATATTCCTGTTGTTGTTATTGTTTTCCTTTTTTTAAGCTCTGAAACCAAATATTAAAGATCCATTTGATTGGTATTTATTTTGCTGAAAAAATAGTTTTTCACTACCGGTAGCTAACAATTTTATGCAAGAGCTATTACAGAGCATGTAGCCTGTTCAGGTCACACCTCTTTTTTAGATAACCCCCCAAAAGCATCCAGCTGTTATTGTGACAGAATTTCTATCACCTTGGCGGAGAATTTCGGTCACCATCATACATTCCTGGACTGCAGCTCCCGTCAGCCCCAGGCAGCATCACCAATGGCTAGGTAGGATTGGAACCGTGGCCCAGCAAATTCTCGGGAGCGCTAGGGTTGGGGAAGGTGACCCTCTGTGACTCTACTTACCTGACAGCAGGAATTTGCAAATTCAGAAGCTTCCGAGCAGTTCTCTCTTCTAAGCCAGTTTGGGGTTTGCTGCACCTGATGCAGAAAGAGGAAAGGAGCCGTTACATCTTGAGAAGAAAGAGTGTTCTGGCAAGGTTTGAAAGCACATGGACAGCGCTTACCTCAGATTTGTAATAAATCCGATGTACCTGCCGATATGGGCACTTAGCACCTGATCCCTGTTTCCCGGGAATAGCCAATGGGTGGTAAGGCGAGAGGGATTCTGACGGTCGATCCCGCTTCCATGTGATGGTTGGATCTCCGGCATCAAGCCTACAAGCGATCGCTGAACAGGTGTGGCCAAACCCATCCAAGGACTGAGAAATGATTTGTCCTCACCTGTTCTCCGCCTTGCAAGCCCTGGAGGGCAAAGTCTCCCCTTGTGTCTATTTGTGGTGATAAGAGATGGAGCATAACCCTTTCATCTCCAGCAGGCCTGTGCTGCTTTACTTATCTCACAGAAACATGAAGAGCTGTAGCTCAGTGGGTGAACATCGGCCAGGTTCAATCCTGTGCAAACCTTGCTAGGGTTGGAGGAAACTCTTGGGAACCACTGTCAGATATATACCCCTGCAAGTTGCAGCATGTATGTGCCCTCCCTCAGGAGGGGAGAGAGGGAGGGAGAGGGAGAGAGGTAAAAGGTAAAGGACCCCTGGATGGTTATGTCCAGTCAAAGGCGACTATGGGGTTGCAGCGCTCATCTTGCTTTCAGGCCAAGGGAGCAGGCATTTGTCCACAGACAGCTTTCTGGGTCATGTGGCCAGCATGTCTAAACTGCTTTTGACACATCGGGACACTGTGACAGAAACCAGAGTGCACAGAAACACTGTTTACCTTCCCACCACAGCAGAACCTATTTATCTACTTGCACTGGCATGCTTTCGAACTGCTAGGTTGGCAGGAGCTGGAACAGAGCAACAGAAGCTCGCTCCGTTGCGGGGATTTGAACCGCCGACCTTCTGATCAGCAAGACCAAGAGGCTCAGTGGTTTAGACCACAGCCCCACCCGCTCCCCTCAGAAAGAGAGAGAGTCTGAGACTGACTATAGGACAGAGCCTCAGTAGGATATATTGGGATGGAGTGTGATATGTATTTTCCAATACTGTAATCCAATAAGGGTTCGGAATCTCTCATTTGGTCTACATTTACTATGACACAGAATTGCAGAGTTGGAAGGGGCCTGCGGGTCATCTAGTCCAACCCCCTGCAATGCAGGAACCAACACTACTGAAGAGTTAATCTAGATATATAAAATCGTTCAAGTTGGATGTTTGTTAACAATCGCCTTTCTCCATAACCCCTTGATCGATTCCGTTCAAATTTGGACACAACGTTCCATGCCCATATGGCAGTGATCATATGTACTTATATTGCACAAATACTACACCTTTCCCAGGTAAAAATGTGATTTTGTGCAAAAAAAATATAGCACCCTCCAGTGGACGTTAAACAGTACAGCACAACACACCTGTTTCTGACCCCTCCTCCTCCTCTCCCGACGTCATTGCCACCATCCAATTGACAGACAGACCAGGCGGAAACGCTACTGCTTGCTCCGTCGACAGGTATATAGGCACGCCGGCCGGAATCACCGTTTGCGGCGCTGTCTCTCCAAACGCTGCAGAGCCAGGCCGCGTCCGACATTTCCAGGCCCGTACGGACCGGCTGGAAAGGTAGGCTGGGCACGAAGACCGAGTTTGCCCTTGGTGGGTTGGAGACACCACCTCCAGTGGCTACAGAGGGAAGCCGCAGCACAGCCATGCCGGCCGGAAACGTCCCGTCCGCCATTTGTGGAGGCGACATTCCATTTCACCAAATCAGCCACAGCAAGGCGTGGCCAGGTCAACTAGTGCTATTATAAAGTTTTAACCTAGGTTTGTTGACACTTCTGAACTACATCAACGGGATATTTATTTTCTGAGCCTTTCCTTGAAGTTTTTTTTTTTTTTTTTAAAGTTACTTCTATTTTTTTTCTGGGATCAAATCAAAAGCCGGAATGGCTTTGTAATTCTGGGACTGTCTCTGGAAAATCGAGACACTTAGAGAGGGTGTTGAGGGCCAAATTTGCTCTTGATGTCCCTAATCCCACGTCACTGGTGTCTATTCCAAAGGCGGATCATCAAACTCTCCAGAGATACATACCAGCCGCTGCCCTCATGAGCTTCTCGCCTTCTCCTAGAGGGATGGAGAAGTAAGTCTTGGACTTAAAGCCTCAACCCAGCCAGCCTTGCTCTGAATGCTTTTGGCTCCGCTGGGGCCTTTTTATAAAAGTCCCATCAGGTTAAACAGGTTCCCGCTGACCTATTGCCAGTCATTAGTGAGAGAGCACTCCAGAGCCGGTTTGTCTCCGGAATGTGCTTCAGGGATGTTAGTCCCACTTAGAAGTTGGCAGAAATAATCTCCCCACCCCGACCACAATTCAAATATGAATGCTGTTGTCAGGGACTAGTTTATATTAGCATTGTAAATCATAATTGGGATGGAATGCTCCGCAATTGCAGCCTGGCCAAAGCAGCCTGGCATTTCGAAAATTAAGAGGATCTGTCGCTGGTCGAAAATGCGCTCTGCGTGCAGAAGGGGCCAGTTTCAGATCCTTGCCTTTTCAGATTTTCATTTTAAAAGGGGATCTATGATTATAGGGCTAGAAGCCCTGGAGAGACGTTGCTGGTTAGAGTAGACCAGTTTCTGTCAACCTGGTGCCCTCCAGATGTTTCGGCTCTCCAGATGTTTTTGCATGCCAGGGATTGGTGGCCTGGAGAGATCACTGGACTAACTCGCTCATCTTACACTCCCATTGCCCGAGGGTCCAGATTGTACAAGATGCTGGATGTGCACAGGATAACCTCCAACATTTCTCCGATGAAAGTAGGGACGTCGCATCCCATAATGATAATTTTACTACTTATACCCCACACATCTTACTGGGTTGCCCCAGCTACTCTGGGCAGGTTCCAGCATATATAAAAATATAATAAAACGTTAAACATAAAAAAACCCTTTCCCTATACAGGATTGCCTTCAGACAACTCGGGGGCCGGATAGCTCCATACCCTCCAACGAAAACGGAGGCATTCTACCATATCCTCCAACATCTCTCCAATGAAAATAGGGACATCCTAAGGACGCGGGTGGCGCTGTGGGTTAAACCACTGAGCCTCTTGGACTTGATGATCAGAAGGTCGGCGGTTCGAATCCCCACGACGGGGTGAGCTCCCATTACTCGGTCCCAGCTCCTGCCCACCTAGCAGTTCAAAAGCACGTCAAAGTGCAAGTAGATAAATAGGTACTGCTCTGGTGGGAAGGTAAACGGCATTTCCGTGCGCTGCTCTGGTTCGCCAGAAGCGGCTTTGTCATGCTGGTCACATGACTACTGCAATGCGCTCTATGTGGGGCTACCTTTGAAGGTGACCCGGAAACTGCAATTAATCCAGAATGCGGCAGCTAGACTGGTGACTGGGAGTAGCCGCCATGACCACATAACACCGGTCCTGAGAGATCTACATTGGCTCCCAGTACGTTTCCGAGCACAATTCAAAGTGTTGGTGCTGACCTTTAAAGCCCTAAACGGCCTCGGTCCTGTATACCTGAAGGAGTGTCTCCACCACCACCGTTCAGCCCGGACACTGAGATCTAACGCCGAGGGCCTTCTGGTGGTTCCCTTACTGCGAGAAGCAAAGCTACAGGGAACCAGGCAGAGGGCCTTCTCGGTAGTGGCGCCCGCCCTGTGGAACACCCTCCCATCCCATGTCAAAGAGATAAATAACTACCTGACATTTAGAAAACACCTGAAGGCAGCCCTGTTTAGGGAAGTTTTTAATGTGTGATATTTTAATGTATTCCAGTGTTTGTTGGAAGCCGCCCAGAGTGGCTGGGGGGACCCGGCCAGATGGGCGGGGTACAAATAATAAATTATTATATTATTATTATTATGACCCAGAAGCTGTCTGCGGACAAACGCCGGCTCCCTTGGCCTATAGAGCTAGATGAGCGCTGCAACCCCAGAGTCATCCGCAACTGGACCTAACGGTCAGGGGTACCTTTACCTGTTGAACTGAAATACAATTAAGAAGAAGTATATATAGTTTGAGAACCAAGGTACCACTGTATATAGAAATGAGCAAACCAGTGGTATCTTAGGGAGCAGGCTAGCAGGCGGGGCCCATGACTTACATCATAGGAGCCTACATAACACTGTTGCTATATGTAGGTTTTATTTTATTTGTTTTTTTCCTATTTCTTACATTTTGGAAATATACATCCAGTTCCCCCCCCCCCTTTAAATGTTTTGGGGGCCCCCAAGAGAGTGGGGCCCTAAGCGAAAGCTTGTTTAGCTTATACGTAAATCCGGCACCGCGCATGGGCAGGGGTTCGTGTAACCACTTTCCTCTTAGGCTGCACAGGATGTGCCTCCGTGGCAATTGGTCTTGCCTCTCAGGGCAGTCCCCCAGGCACTCCAAGGAAACACCACCCGCTGCAAGCAGGGATCCCTGGGCTCCAAATGGCACGGCTGGTCTGGAAAGAAGGAACCCCTGGCTGCTGCCAAGATGGTGGGCAAGCAGCCAAGATGATGTTACAAAACAGCCCGGAACAATGTTCCTTTGCACACACACACACACACACACACACACACACACACACACACACACCCTAATCCACAACCCCTCACTATGATGCACGAAATAAATAAATGCCCCCCACATGCTCCATGTTGTTAGCACATTTTGTTTCACATAATTTAAGCGGGCAATAGGATTTTGCACACACGTGTACAAAGACGGGGCTCGTTTGCAGAGCCGGGAAGCGGGGCTCAGAGAAGGAGCCCCCCCCTTTTTTGTTGAAACCCCGCCACCCTCGTTCTTTTTGTCCCACGCTCCCTCGTGGCCTCGTCAGAACCCGCAAGCGGGGCCTTTGAAGCTCAGGGTGGAAGGAGCCCGACATCTGGAAGAAACTTGGATTAATGGAAACATAATCCTCAAGACGAATCCTGCCCACCTCCTCAGCGTTTTGTGTGTTCCACGGCCCTCCTCCGACGCACGGCACTGAAGTCGTTCGCTTGTCCCTGAGAGGGGTCTTCTCTTAAGCGTCCCGATGGGTCGCTTGCAACTGTCACAAACTGTCACTGTGGTGCCTAGCGGGAAGCTCCGGCCTGGGTTGACACTTGACCCTGTGGCAAAGCTAACTGCTTCAGACCTGGCCCATCAAGAAGATGTGAAGATCCGGACACAAAAATTGGCTGCTGAGCTTTTTAGTTTTTTGCCAAGTTGTTGAGGGTTTTTGTTTGTTTGTTTGTTTGTTTGTTGGCTACATCTCAACATTAAAAAAAATAAAATAGATTTTGAGCTGCTTTTAAATGAAATTTGCCAAGAAGCACTTCTAATATGGGCTGCCATATGTCTGGATTTTACCAGACATTTCAGCCATTTTCACCCATACACTGTTTACCAAGGCCAAATACCGGGCATTATGGCAACCCTATTTCATTTATTATTTTCAATATTACAATATATATATATATATATCATTGTTTAAATAATCTCATTCACATCACCTTCCCTTTCGCTCCTTCCATGATTCATTATTGTCTCCCCTATTCAACTGCATATTCAAAATACTACTTTTCCCTTCTATTTTCCCTTCTATTTCCACCCTATTTTATTTTATTTTATTTTATTTTCTCTGTTCCAATTATTCAAATCCTGCTAACCTTTAAAGATGTTTGCAATGATTCTTCATATATTCCACAAATTTTCCCCATTCTTTCTTAAACTCTTCCTTCTCTTGGTCTCGAATTCTGCTTGTTAGTCCTGCCATTTCAGAATATTCCCACAATTTCATCTGACATTCATCTTTTGTTGGGACTGCTCCTTCCTTCCATTTCATTCATTCATTTTATTTGTATACGGCTTTTCCACAAATAGAAAATCATGCTCAAAGCAGCTTAAAATGCAAAAGCTGAAATACATTTCAAACGAACACTACAAAAACTATTTCAACATAGTAACAGCTTTATTATAACACAGCAAAACAATAGCAAATATAACAACGTACAATAAAACACATTTTGGTACTATAAATATAACAATATTACTTAAGCAACAGCAACTGAGCAGATAGCATCCAAGCTGCTGTGGTTGCATACATAAATAAATTATTTCGATCTTTTGGTACTTCTACACCTATTATTCCTAAAAGAAAGACTTCTGACTTTTTTTTTTTTAATCATTTCCCCCCCATTTCATTATATATCATTTCCCAACAGAGTTCGGTTTTATTACATTTGCATACCCTCCAACATTTTTTAAGATGAAAATGGGGATGTCTTATTCCATAATAATAATAATATTTTTATAATTTATACCCTGCCCATCAGATTGGGTTGCCCCAGCCACCCTGGGCAGCTTCCAACATATATAAAAACACAATAAAACATTAAACATTAAAAAAAATCCCTATACAGAGCTTCCATCATATGGCTCAGGTATCGGATAACTCCATACCCTCCCACATTTCTCCTATGAAAATAGGGACGTCCTAAGAAAAGTGGGACATTCCAGGATAAAATCAGAAACCGGGACGACTTCTGTAAATCTGGGACTGTCCCTGGAAAATAGGGGCACTTGGAGGGTCTGCTATTGCTAGAACCTGTTTCAGTGATAGTGCAACAAGTGTGAGCAGACCAGGCAGGGCTGGATTTAGGTTTGATGCGGCCCTCAGTTACTGAAGGTAATGGGGCCCTTTATATGTCCAGCTGTCCTTTGTCAACAACAAATGGTCGCTGTTTTTTGTGTCGAATATATGCTATATATGGTAATTTATGGGTATCTAAAGCCATTCGCACATAACAAAATATGTATTTTATCAAAGTAATTGTTAACTGAAATACAATTGAAAATGTACATCCAGTTTTTTTTCCCCTTTAAATTTTTTGGGGAGGCCCCCAAGAGAGTGTGACCCTAAGCTATAGCTTGTTTAGCTTATACGTAAATCCGCCACTGAGACCAGGGACTGTTTCTCACATGCCCTCTGGATTTCGGGGTCGGGAGACAACTGCATCTATCTGCAGTCACTGAGGACACCTTGAAATCAAAAGGAAATGTCAACCGTGACTCAACAGACAAATGGAAATCAACAGCATGGCTTCCTTTCCTCAAGCTTCTGTTACTTGATGCCCCCTGTCCACACCATTGCTCCAGGATGTGATTATATATGATAAAAGTAAAAAAAAACCCACCAGCTTCTTCATCCCTTATGGGGTACCCAAGAGCCCATATAGAGCCCTTTCGTAGGTTCTCTATCGGTATGAGAAAATAACAGAGACCAACCAGAGAATATTGAGATGCAAAGCAGCTAGTAAGCCTGATCTTTATTAACTGTTGCAACAGGGTGCTCACCCCCCACCACGCAGGAGAGAGGAGGAGGACCCCGAGCCATGTGTGCAAGCCCTTATATAGACATTTTAAATTGCCCGCTTTGGAGTCCAAGACCCCCCCTCCATACAGCATAGCTACATCACAGAAAAGGCGGTCTACAACAGAAATCTGAGTGCATTGTTTTGGCAAGTTACCTGATTGCATTATCTGGGTTTTGGCCACTCTTTTGTTATTATAACTACTTAATTCCTGAATCTAGGTCACAGCTCACAGGCTCACACCCTGTTCATATATTGAATGTGCCCTTAAGACAGGATTTGTGAGGAAAGAGACAAGGGAGGGGGGAGGTTTCCCACTTTGACCTTGCAGAGAAATATTTGAGGTCAATTTGTTCAGGACCTTTTCTATGGGGTTTCAGACATGTGGTTTATATATACAGTTATGAACACTTATTTCTTTATATACAACCTTAAAATTCTTATAACACATACAGTGGTACCTCAGGTTAAGAACTTAATTCGTTCTGGAGGTCCGTTCTTAACCTGAAGTACCACTTTAGCTAATGGGGCCTCCCGCTACCGCCGGAGCACGATTTCTGTTCTCATCCTGAGGTAAAGTTCTTAACCTGAGGTACTATTTCTGGGTTAGCGGAGTCCGTAACCTGAAGCGTCTGTAACCCGAGGTACCAGTGTGTGTGTGTGTGTGTGTGTGTGTGTGTGTGTGTGTGTGTGTGTACAGTATCACACACAGAGGGAGGCCCAAACCATTTGCATCCCAGCTGCAACAGCTCTCTAAGGAAGGCCCTAGAGGCGTCACCTTATAAACCAGAAGGGACAGAAAATGGGCCGGACTCCCTTTTACTCCCTTTATGGTTTCGACCTAGGATTTCAATTGACACCCCCCATTTCCTTTCTATGTTAAAAAAAACCCAACCCACTTCCCTTGAAGCAGGTGGTTTAGAGGGGTGGATTGTTGCGGGGGAGGTCAGGAAAGAGCCTTAAATTGAGGAGGGGGGTGTCGGTGTTTTTGTTGTTTTGTATTTACGAAACCCCAGCTTTTTCCTGATGCCGACTGTGGGAAAAACAACAACCGGATGCTGAGCCCAGCCATCTCCTGAGGAGGTATCAGACAATACTACCAACCACAATAATACAAGGATGATTTACATTTTTATTCTCCCTCTTCTCCACCTTTCTTCCTCTCCCAGGCCTCTCAAAAATGATAAAAATAAAAATAAAAACTGTCCTCCTTGAATTGCACCTGCCAAGGCCCCCCATCTCCAGCTATGGTCTCCCCCGGAAGTGTCTGCATAGATTCTTTATTTTTTTTCTCCCTTCCATCCCCAGATGTGCTGTATCCTTTCTCTCACTAATGGGGAGAGAGAGAGAGAACGAGAGAGGGAAAACAAAGCAAGGCCTCCACATTTCCTTTGTAATAAACAAACTCTAAAACCTGTGCTGGGCGGGCAGGCAGGCAGGGATTGACTTGGATAGACCTCGTGGGAAGGGAGGGAGGCCAGAAGGCCTGAAACATTCCCTTTTAGAGGTGGGGGGGGAAGTGCTTCCCACTCCCAATTTGCTCACTTGACTATTCCTTGGATTTCCCCAAAATAGATAAATTAAAAAGCGCAATTATAATGGCTAAGTACACACCATACATTTGAGTACGTTCCCCACTCAAAGAATTGCATTTTGGGAATTGAATTATGTTAAGGGTGCTGGGAATTCTAGCTCTGTGAAGGATAAACTACAGTTCCCAAGATTCTTGGGGCCGGGTGGATGTGCTTTAAAATGTGTGGCGCGTACGCAGCCAACATGTCTACTCGGAAGGAAATCTCACTTATAATGAGACGTACTCCCATGACTGTAAGAACTACCTTGGCATCTCCCTGCTGAGTAATGTGGGGACATTGGCAGTCGAGGAGGGGGGCAGGGGGAGCGCAGCGCCCCCGGCAGCACAATCCCGGTGGGGTGCCATTGCAACTGCCCCCCCGCTGGGCGCCACGCCCCTGCAGGCGGTGTGCCACGCCCCCAGGACACACGCCACGCCCCCGCCTGCTGTCGGCCCCCAGTGTCGGAGCATGAAGCCTTTGCCTGTGTAGTTCTCAACAGATTACAGTCACTCGCTGATGGGGGTCTATATCCCCACTCACAATGCGGCTTTAGAGCTCAGAGGTCGAGAGTCAACATGAATTTCTCACTGCTGCAGGAGAAATGCTGAGAGCAGAGACGCTCGTTGTAAAAGGTAAAAAAAGGGTAAAGGACCCCTGGACGGTTAAGTCCAGTCAAAGGCGACTATGGGGTTGCGGCGCTCATCTCGCTTTCAGGCCGAGGGAGCTGGCGTTTGTCCACAGACAGCTTTCTGGGTCATGTGGCCAGCAGGACTAAACCGCTTCTGGCGCAACAGGACACTGTGATGGAAACCAGAGTGCACGGAAACAGCGTTTAGCTCCCCACCGCAGTGGTACCTATTTATCTACTTGCACTGGTGTGATTTCGAACTGCTAGGTTGGCAGGAGCTGGGACAGAGCAACGGGAGCTCACCCCATTGAGGGGATTCGAACTGCTGACCTTCTGATCGGCTTCCTCGAACTCGGCGCTCCAGATGTTTTTGACCTACAACTCCCATGATCCCTAGCTAGCAGGCTAGATGGTTTTGTCTACCTGGGCTCTACTTTCCATTGATGGTGAGCTGGAGAAGCATATCAGCAAGGCAGCTAGGGCAATGGCCCACCTTTCCAAAATGGGAAGGATGGGATGCTACCAAGATGAAGGTCTCCCAGACTTTCGTGTTTTATGGATGTAAGATGTGGGCAACTGACAGCCACCAGGAGCAACGCCTCAATGCCTTCCACATGCACTCTGTCAGAAATATTTTTGGCATCACACAGCACGACAGAGTCTCAAACAAGGATGTGCTCTCCCAAGCTCACATTCCCAGCATGTTTATGATTCTGTCTTAGCGGCATCTACACTGGCTTGGACAACATGTCCACAGAATGGAAGATGGCAGGATCCCCAAGGACAAGCTCTACAGGGAACTGGCTTAAGGCACCAGGCCCGTTGGCAGACCAGCTGCGTGTTACAAAGATGTCTGCAAATGAGACACGAAGGCTGGCAACATCAACCCCACCATGCGGGGACCCCTTGCAGACAACCACAGGGCCTGGAGGCAGTCGGCTTATGTATTCACAGCAGTGACCAGAGGAGGAATGACTGATGGGAGGGGCGCAGAGAGAAGAAACGTCATGGTGCATCTGCAGCAGCACAACCAACCGCCTTCACCTGCTCCAGCTGCAACAAAACATGTCTCTCCTGTATCAGTCTCTAGAGCCACAGCAGCCGCTGTAACTCTCCAACAGTTTGACTTTACCCCAATGGTGGTTCAGTCTTCCATTCGAGACAGACAGATGCCAACAAAATGCTCCCAGGTAAGCAGTTATAGGATTGCAGCCTAAATAATGGAGTATTGGATGTTGTCAGATGATTGACATGAAAGCTGTCCTGCCCCCCTGTCAAAGTTTGCTCACAGGGGTCAGGACCAATAGGGACCTGGCTTCCCTAGGCCAAAAAGGTTCTCCACCCTGCTTAACTCAACCATCCCCATTTACTGTGCAAGATCATGGGCTGTGATGCTGTTGAATAATTATTTGCCAGAACTCTGGTGCAATCTGGGTTGATGAAACTAGAGCTTAGTTATGAAACGAGTGCCTGTGGGAATCAGCGCAAAGCTGACAGGTGACCATGTAAATGAGAGATTAATTCTGGTACAGGGAAAAGTGGAGAAATTTGTGGTTTTGCAAGAGTACGAAGGGGTAGCTTTGAAATAAAGAGGTAACAAATTCATGGAGGATAAAACGAGTAGTCGATGGCTGTGTTCTGCCTCCACTGTGGACTAGATGGGCCATTGGCCTGATCCAGCAGACTCTTCTTATGTTCTTAGAAACGTGGATCCACGTCAAAAATCAATCTAAAGGTAGAGCATCACAAACAGGAGACCTCCAAAACGCCACTTGCAATCACGGAAACTGTCAAAACCAGCATCTTGACGAGCTTGGCAGGTTCCTAGTCCTCATGGCAGCAGGGGTTCTTCCCACAACACCGCCTTTCCCCCTGGAACTGTTGTGCCCTGTTCATTCACACTTTATGAAGCCTCCACATGACGTTGCTGGCAGCCTGCTGCCTTCTTGTGAGTAATCCTCATGCATTTTTTCCGCACACGGATCTGTGACTTCTGATGGAGAAGAGGTGATTAAACGAAATTCCGGCTGATTCGCCTACTGTTTCAGAAAATTATTATTATTATTATTATTATTATTATTATTATTATTCCGGTAGGCTTGTCTTTAAATGTGAGCTGCGTCAAGTTGTCCTGGCAGCCCTAATTTTGACATATCTTACAGCAATCATTTCCAAATTTCCATCCATGCGCATGAAAATAGCATGCAAACCTCTTTCTGACTGATGCGTAAATGGCTGCCCTATTGCAGAAACTGGGGCTTGTTCCTTCTTAAAGCACCGAAAGGCCTTGGACCGATTCTCCCACCCTCACCCAAAAGCAAACATGCTGCTCCTTCTCCATCTGGAAGCTTGAGGGCAGCAGCGAGGTCCTTCCAGGAGCGCGAAGTCCTGCCTCCGGCGCATGCTGGGGAAAAGCTCCAGCCTTTCCTTGCCCATCGGGGCTGCAACATCCCCGCTCCGCTGCTGTGGGCTGCTCTCCAGCTGCTTGCTGTTTTGCAAGGAATTCTGGGCTTCTGCAGGACAGAGATAAGCTCAAGAATTTGCGGGTCCGGTTCCAAATATCCTGCCAGCTTCCGCCTGTTTCCTTGCGGCCGCTTCATTTCGTTTGTCTAATTTCCGCTGTATCACGCTGCGGAGGCCTTCCTGTTTTCTAGCCACAAATCCCGGAGTGGCTGCCGCAGAAGACCCTCAGGAGAAAGGAGGGTGGGAGCAGGGTGGGACCGGTGCCAATAGACTGGGATAACACCAGGGGGCTGGAGAGAGGAGGTGCAATTGGGGTGAGCGGTTCCCAGAGGGTCACACTTGCCTCACAGGAGCGCAGCAGCAGCACCAGCAGCAGCTGAGGGCTTGCTGTTTTAAACAAATTGCAGATTTCCCAGCAAGGCACCTGGTTTCAAGGCTGGATGTGGAGCTGTGTGGTCAGATGACGGGTGGACTCAGATGGGAGCTGAAGGGAAGGGAAGGCCCAGAGAGCCACGGCCCACATTTGCACACTGATCTTGCGTCTGGAGCCCACACAGACGTGCACGGAAGCATAGGCCAGTGAGATCAGCAACAAAATGTTGCAGCGTGAAGTGCTTCTGTCCAGCGTGGCTTCTTCCAGGATACTGTACTCTATCCCATTGCCCCTCCTCCAGTTTTCTTTCCCACCCTGACACACAAACAGCATTCCGTAGCCACTGAGCGTGCTCAGTCCCTGTCAGGCTCTTGCAGATTCCCCACCCCACTAAAGTGGTGGTTTTTTGGGGGGAGGGGGGTTCTTCCGCCAAACCTGCTGATGCATCCTACCCATGCATAGATTGTGCTGGTTTTGTTCACGTGTAGGACTGCATTTGTCGTGAGTGACTCCAGGCGTTCCAAGCACTTACCCCAGGTTTCGTCTCCTCGGAATGAAGGTCCGCAGAGACTGTGATGTCTTTAGGATATGTGGTTTTAGTTACACATACGCACAACCTGAGGATAAGGTGGAGAGGCTCACAGCGTTAACATCCCAAAAGAACTTGCCTCTTCATTCATCTCAGCTTTGGATCCAGCACAGAGCAAACAGGTCTCTGTGGCTCCAGCTTCCAGTCTGCTTTTCAGCTCAACCATTCATTCTAAGGCATGGGTAAGCAAACTAAGGCCAGATCCGGCCCAATCGCCTTCTAAATCCGGCCCACGGACAGTCCGGGATTCAGCGTCTTTTTACATGAGTAGAATGTGTCCTTTTATTTAAAATGCATCTCTGGGTTATTTGTGGGTCCTGCCTGGTGTTTTTACATGAGTAGAATGTGTGCTTTTATTTAAAATGCATCTCTGGGTTATTTGTGGGGCATAGGAATTTGTTCATTATTTTTTTTCAAAATATAGTCCAGCCCACCACACGGTCTGAGGGATGGTGGACCGGCCCATGGCAGCCAAAACCATTAGTCTGACAAAAGAACTTGGCTTGGCAAGCTTGCTATCATACATTCCCTCACAAATACAGGATCCCAAGAACTGGAAGGGACTCGGGGCATCATCCAAAACGGCCTCCCAAGAAAACACTAAACAGAACACAGAACCAGCAGAGACTCTCTTCCCTGCCACCTCAGTTGGAAATACGAAGCCAGCAGATCTCTCATGCTATTGGATCTGGTTCTCATAGATAAATCATTCCACTGTCCTCTTGGTTCCATAAACGCATCCCCAGTGCCCACTATGCTATAAAAAGAATTACAAAAAGAGTAGCGGTTTGCACGACTCACTGAGAAAGAAAATATAGTGACAATGGCTTGCACGTTTATTCAGAATCCAATTAAAACTATTCGGTTTCACTGTTTCAACAAAATAGATGAAACCAGAGAAACCAGCTTCTGAAAGTCTGATAGTTCTTTACACCTCCAGCAATCCCCTGCCACCCCCTGGCCTCTTAGTGCCACCCACCCAGATAACCTGACCACCTATTTTGGGGACAATTGTTACAGACCAACCTAACTACCTGTTTCTGATCATGTGGTGGGGGTGGGGTTTCCTGTTGGCCTTGGTCAATAGCTCCACCCCTTCTCCTTTAGCCATGCCCATTTAGTATCACCCCAGCTAATTCCCTTCTTTACACATGCAATATGACTGTATACTATGTTCTGAGCATGTGCAGAGTGTTTTTCCTTTACCACTAAGCAACTGCTGCCTATTACTTGCACTAGGCCAGCAACAGCAACTCCCAGCCTTGGACAATTGCCAGGGCCTTGGAAGATCCCACAGCTCCCCTCCCCCACCTTAACTTTTTATTTAATCACCTGGCGCTCCAAGCAATGCCAGGCAGCTGAATCTTAATTTTGCAGAAGGTCTGTTACTGAGCACCATTTTCAAGTGCACTGCTAGTGGCTGGGAGACGGGAGCACATTATATTATAATTATTTCAATTTGTTGGTTGCTTGACACATGAGGTGCCTCCAAGCTACTTCAAAAATAAAAACCACACACACAGAGCATTACGTAGATCAGAAAAAAGAACAACGCATTGCAATAAAAGCCTTCCAATCCCCCAATTAAAAAAACAACAAACCTCAATCAAATGGGAAGAAATTTGGTACGAAAAGCATACCAACTTCCCCCTCTTCAGAAAATAATCTTGCTCCCAAATTCCCTCCTAGGTGCTTCTCCCCATGGGATTAGAAATCCGTTTATGTGATTGAAATATACTCGGAGTCAAGTGTGAATTTCATGCTCTTTATTCAGCTCATAGTAGGAAGGAAGGAATCTTTCCCCAAAACGTCTGCTATATATACATTATTTACACAATGGGCCCCACGTGATTGGCTAAGTCTGGGCTACTCCTGTAGGCCAATCAGGTTGCGGAGTCACTTCATCCAGGAGCCTGATTGGCTGCTCTTGCAGGCCAATCAGGCCACTGATTCACTTCCACCAGGAGCTGGATTGGGTGGCTCCTGCGGACCAATCAGACTGCTGCATTCTGGACCCTATTGTTCTAGGATTCAGCTCAGTACAGTAACAGTGATGTAAACGAAGGCAGAAAGAGAGGGGCGCATCTGAGAGAATTTGGCTGGTGGGAGAAGGGTTAAGCATTTGCTTCACCCGTTCTCACCTCCCCATTGCATGCCGTTTTCCTCCCCAGGCACCTTTGCCCACTGGGCGAATGCAGAAGGGGTCCTCAGGCGGATGTTATGTGCAGACTCAAGTCTAGGCTGGTGCCCTCAGATCTTTGAATTTACTGGCAAACAGGTCATGGCTGTTCAGTCATCCTTTAGCCAACATCCCCCAACCGTTGGAAAAGAGCTTATTGGAAGAGCCGCAGATCTATTTTGCGTGTGCGGCTCTCGACAGACACCCCACACTTTTGTTCTCTTCTCCCCCATTACTCATTGCAGGCCCAGACTTTCCCCGCTCGTTCCAGCAAAATATTCTCCTTTCCATGCCGGTTGCTGCAGTCACGTCCTGTTTCCTGTCTGGCCAACACTGGTTTCCGCAGCAAAGGAATGGTGCAGAAATCATGGAATTGGCCACCCTTGCTGAAAACTTTCGACGACAGAAGGGTTTTCAGCAGAAGAAGGTGACGGAGCTACCCTGAGCCAAACTGCCAGCCCAGCTAGCCTAGGGTTTGCCTAGTTCAGCCCTCGCCAACCTGGTGCCCTCCAGCTGTGCTACAACTCCCAGCAGCGCCAGCCAGCATTACTAATAGCCAGGGACGGCTGTGGCTGTTATTTCCCCTTCCTTCCATAACGGCACTAGGAAAGTTTCAGGGGGAGATAACAATGGAGAAGTTGGAAGCAGGAAGGCTGGCGGAGCAGTTGCGAGTGTTGCTCTCCACCCTTCAAAGCTGAAAAAGGCAGGTGGTTTCATAATCCTAGAATTGTAGAGTTGGAAAGGACTCAAGGGGTCATGTAGTCCAACCCCCTGAAATGCAGGAATCACAGCTGAAGAATCCCTGACAGATGGCCTCTCTCTCTCTCTCTCTCTCTCTCTCTCTCTCTCTCTCTCCCATCCCCCACCCCACCCCACCCAATTTCAGGCAGCAATTTTGGGCATTTCAGAAATTTGAACTCTTTGCAAGCAGAAAGCCAGTACCAGGCCAAGGGCTGGGCTACAGCTTTTCTCCCTGATCTCCTAGCTTTCTCTCTGCAGGCAAGATGTCCATTCGCTTGTCTGTTTTTAGGTGTATTTATTTGTATTTATTTTATCTATTTTTAAATATTTCTTTGCCATCTTTCAGGGCGAAGCCCTCGCCGAGGCAGCTTACTTCAGTAAACAAAGCGCAAAAAACCCAGAACCTTTTCCAATAAAATGAAACCGTTACAAAGGCAGCCCACTTGGCCTTGAAGCTCGCTGGGTGACTCACTAGGGACGGGTCATAGCCCTGGGGTAGTGCTGCAGATATTAACATTGTGCATCACGAAGCAATTGGGCGCATAAACACTGGATCCTTTTGGAAAAGAAATGGTCCAGGCCTATAAATATTATTCGAAGCTTCACTAACCAGAATTTCTTCAAAACAGATACCAAAACAACCAACGGTACACCCAGAAAGTTGTATAAAACATACGCATATTCAAGCCTAGGTTCTTCTTCGTAAATATATAGCATAATTGCGATCAGAGCAAAAATCAAAGCTCTGTCTCCCCCATAGCCTGTATCCATCCTAAGGCTTTGCCCTCCTGGAGTGGCATCATTATCACATCGTTCTTCCTTGGTGCCTGGAGAACAACAGACTAACTCCCTTCAAAATGAAGATTTGCCACTGACTACCTTAGTCATGTGACTTAAGGTTAAACACTCACGTGAAAGAGCAGAGAACATCAACAGTTAATTATTAACCCAGCTAGAAGCTCAGAGAGCTTCAATATGCTTCAATGGAATTTCCCGGTGTTAAACCCTTAGCAATATACATACAAACATTTCTCCATTTCAGTGTGCAATTAAACAATTATGCTTAACAGTCTCTGATCCAGCAGACTCTTCTTATGTTGTTGGGCTCCAATTCCCATCAGCCCTGGCCAGCAAGACCAACGGTTAGGGATGATGGGAATTGTAGTCCAGCAACATATAATAATAATAATAATAATAATAATAATAATAATAATAATAATAATAATAATAATAATAATTTATTATTTGTACCCCGCCCATCTGGCTGGGTCTCCATCTGTGCTGGTTTGGAGGTTAGGGAGCACAACTGCCCCTGGAAGTCTTGCTTTAGGAAATTAAGCACTAGGCAATGGGAGGGGGGAATGGTGGCAATTGTGGCAGCGGCAGCGATGGAGCAGATGTTTGTGCAGAGGGGAGAGGGGGCAGATGCCAGCTCCGCTCGCCCCTTTCGGCACCTCCTCCCTGGTGTGCCAAGATTCCATGATGGAGTGTGAGTGTTTATCCCCAGCGATTCTCATCATTTTCAGCCGGGCCGGAGGTGTTCAAAGCCGGGAAGGAAGCAGAGGCAGCAACTGAAACAACAATAAAAAGAAAACAAAGACCCTCTCTTTTTTTCTTTTTCTTTTTTTTTACTTTTGCAAAAAATAATAATAAAGAAATTCTCCGTTCATAAATCAAATGAACTGCAGGTGATCCCTGGAGCTAGCCAAAGTCTCGGCAGAGAGGAGCTCTTCAAAAACAAGCCAAGGAACAGCTGGGAGAGAGGTGGGTTTCTGTGACTGCCTGTTAGCAGAACAGGGGATGCCTCTTGGTTGCCCATGGCTCAGAGGCTGGAGAGAGGGAACGAAAAGAGAAGAAACTGTCTTAAATCAGTGCTGCAAAGTACAAAGGTCCCCCCCTTCTCTCTCTCTCTTTTCTTTTAAAAAGGAGGATTATGAGTAATCTCTCCATGACACCAGTTCTTCCAAAAGAGTGATAAATGAGTATTTATAGAAGTGTAAGAAGTGACGCGGGTGGCGCTGTGGGTTAAACCACAGAGCCTAGGGCTTGTCGATCAGAAGGTCAGTAGTTCGAATCCCCATGAGCTCCCGTTGCTCGGTCCCTGCTCCTGCCCACCTAGCAGTACGAAAGCACATCAAAGTGCAAGTAGATAAATAGGTACCGCTCCAGCAGGAAGGTAAACGGCGTTTCCGTGCACTGCTCTGGTTCGCCAGAAGCGGCTTAGTCATGCTGGCCACATGACCTGTGAAATAAGCAAAAATCTGCTCTTATTCTCTTATGGGGTACACAAGAGCCTTTTCAGGTTCTCCATCCATAGGAGTAAATTACAGAGGCCAACCAGAGAAGATTGAGAAGCAAAGAATTTATTTCTGTTGCAACATGGCGTTTTTGCCCCACACACCAGAGAGTAGGGGAAAAAGGACCCCGAACAAAAGCACATCCTCCCACCCCCAGATACCTCCCACATACATCACAGAAGGGGTGTAACTCCAGACTACTCCCCAGATACATCATAGCAGCATCAAAGATTGGGAGGGTCAGAGGAGGTAACCTGAGAATTCTCACACCTGTGCCATCTCTCCCTGACCCCTCCCAGACACACATTTCAGCAAAACAAAAGGTTTCTTGTTTCCTGCCCTGGCCTGGCAGGGCTAATGTAGGGCTAACGATCCAAATCCATTTTAGGTGGTGGGTTCTTTGTGAGGGAAATGGCCCATGTCTGGCACTCAGGCATCAGGATGCCAGAGATTATCACTTTATTTTCCTGAGACAATCACCCCCTCCTTCCTTGCAGAGAAACAGTTTGTCGGTTTGGGAGTCAAAATGGAGACAGGCCTGTGGCCTGTCTTCAGACATGTGACCTTGTTTGCTTGGAACACTTACGAACATTTAGTATATATATATATAAGACCTTAAAATTCTTACAACACCTGGCCAATAATGCCAGATGAGCGCTGCAACCCCAGAGTCGGTCACGACTGGACCTAATGGTCAGGGGTCCCTTTACCTTTACCTTTAAGAAGTGAATCACTAGATCAGTGTAAATTGAGTACCGAATTGCCACAGTTTGCAGCTTTTCCTCCTCAATGTTTATTTGTTTCTGTACTGCACGTCATCCAAAGATCTCAGAGCTGTCCACAACATAAATATGCAAAATGAAAACACAAAACACACAATAAAAGCAAGAACAAGAACAAAACAAACCCAATTCCCACCCCACTCCTACAAACACATTTAAAAGGCTATAGAATGACAATCAGCCATAGGCCTGGTTGAAGAGGAACGTTTTTGCCTGGCGCCTAAAGATATGTAACAAAGGTGCCAGGCAAACCTCCCTGGGGAAAGCATTCCACAATTGGGGAGCCACTACTGAAAAGGCCCTGTTCTCATGTTGCCACCCTCTGGATCTCATTTGGAGGAGGCACACAAAGGAGGGCCTCTGAGGATGTTCACAGGGTCTGGGTTGGTTCATTTGGAGTGGAGCAGTCCTTGAGGTAATATGGTCCTCAAACATAAAGGCTAGAAACTTAAAGCCTTTGAAAAAATATACCGGTAAAACAATTCAATTGAGATGCTGATATTCTCAGAATTGAGGAGCTCATTCCAGATTATAAATGAGATTATAAAATGATCCCCAACGGAGTCAGGAGTACAGAGGGGAGTTTGCAAATTTCCCTGCTCCTACCCTGAATCTGCTAGGCTCAGCATTCCCAGTGACGGTTTCTTGATGCGGCTCAGTTAGCATGAGGTCTGGTGCAAATGAGGTCGCTGATGCAGTGCTTGTGGGGTTGCTCAATTTTATTTTACTTTTTTTATTTTACTTTATTTTTGTCTGCCTGGGCGATTCCTCATCTGTTCTGCAGGCTCTCTCTCTCTCTCCTTCCTCTCCTCCCAGCAGAACATGAGGATCTTCTCCTTGTGTTGTGGGTGGGAAACTAGTTAATTACCAAATGGCTTCGGGACGATGAACAGAAGGCTCTCCTGCCTGGATTTCTCCCCCATGAGAGGACAATTTGGCTCATACGCAACGTGCGCTTGACACAATTGCAATCCCAGCTGTAAAAGAAGTGCCACACACCCGAGTCTCCCCATATGCTTTCTTGAACATTTCAGAATCATTGTGGGGTGGGGTGCCAACTTGAATAAAATATTGGGGGGGGGGCAAGTAAGCCCTGTCCTGAATAACCGATCACAAGTTGCGGCGCATAAACACCACTCGAATGGCAAAGCCCATCAGCTTGGGGGGGGGGGGCTCAACTATTTTATTGAGGGGACCAAAGGGACCTTGGCCCCTAAGAGTTGGCTCCTATGATGGGGGAGGAAGGGGGTCATGGAAGCAATGGCCTGAAATTTGTTTTTTTAATACAAGAAATTCAGACCCACCAATTGTTTCTATTTTCCAGAGACGCCCCTGATTTAGAGAAGCCGTCCCGGTTTCTGATTTGATCACTGAACGTCCTGCTTTTCCTTAGGACGTCCCTATTTTCATTGGAGAAATCTTAGAGGGTATGGAGTTGTTTATTTTATTTATGACTTTCAGTTGTAGGCCTATACATTTCAATAATTTTACAATCATTTTAACATTCCAAAACTCAACTTCCTTCCTCTTCTTCCCGTGGTTCCTTAAATGTGATTTTTTAAAATGTTTTCTGCATATTCCAAGAGAAGGGATTTATGCAGCATGTAGCTAGTTTAAGATGCTGCTCTGTTGTGATTCTCTGCTGCAGACTAGTTTAGCTGGGTGCCTTAGATCTGAGTCTAATGTGCTAGAAAAAAAATTCTTGGGTTACTATAAACAAAAAAACCCACAAAAAAACCTGGACATTTTGCCAATTTTTAAAAATCCACCTGGACAGAAATAATAATAATAATAATAATAATAATAATAATAATAATAATAATAATAACACTTTATTATTTATACCCCGCCCATCTGGCTGGGTTTCCCCAGCGACTCTGGGCGGCTTCCAACAGAACACCAAAATGCAATAATCTATTAAACATTAAAGCCCCCCTAAAGGCTTTTAGAGGACATGTCCTGGAAAAAGAGGACATATGGCAGACTAGTTTAGCTGGGTGCCTTAGATCTGAGTCTAATGTGCTAGAAAAAAAATTCTTGGGTTACTATATAAACAAAAAACCCCACAAAAAAACCTGGACATTTTGCCAATTTTAAAAAATCCACCTGGACAGAAATAATAATAATAATAATAATACTTTATTATTTATACCCCGCCCATCTGGCTGGGTTTCCCCAGCGACTCTGGGCGGCTTCCAACAGAACACCAAAATGCAATAATCTATTAAACATTAAAAGCCCCCCTAAAGGCTTTTAGAGGACATGTCCGGAAAAAGAGGACATATGGCAACCCTACCTTCATTGTACTCACTTCAGTGCCTGCTAAAAACACGTTTGATTAGACAAGCCTACCTAGATGATGCTTAGAAAGTTGAGGCAATTTAAATCTGTTTTTAGTATTTTTATCTTCTATGTGATTTACAGTACTGTTGCATTTCCCCCTTGATTTTATTTTTTAAAAATCTTTTTTGCAAACTGCTTTGAGGGATTGTTTTCTTTCTTTTCTTTTTTTCAATCAAGTGGTATGTAAATTTTATGAAATAAATAACTACATACAGTGGATGTGGAGCTGTGCCCAGGCAGGCACGTTTTTCAGGGCATCCGTTGTGATATTGTCTGCGTTGAGTTGCTGCCTCATATTATTGTGTCTCATATTATTATTTAATCTGGATTAACAGTTTCCATGGAAAATCTGATAAGTAAAGACCCCCACGGAAACAGTGAATCCAGAATAAAGGTGGTGGTGACACACAAACACACCTACCTACCTACCTACCTGCCTAGGTGTTAAGATCCTCAGGTGAACACCTTCCCTCACCCCATAAACATTGGAGGTCTGGTTGGTGGTGACACAAGAGAGAGCCTTTTCTGTGGTGGCCCCCTTATTGTGGAATTTCCTGTTCTGATTACTAGGCTGCTGTCAGGGCAAACAGGATTTTGAAGCTGGTTTTAAATGGTATTTTAACTATTGTTTTTATTACTTTGCATTTTGTGAGGCTGTTTTTAAATGCTCCAAGCCTGCCTTGAACCCAACTTGGGGCGGGGGCGCTATATAAATATATTAAATCAATAGTAAACATTGTGGACATTTTTATTGTTAAATCGCTTTGGGATGTTGTAGGGGAAGTGATTCATCTGTGATACGTAAAATGCCCAAGAACTGCGCCAGGTTTGGGGGCCTGTTGGAGGAGGAGGCAAAATCTGCCAATACAGTTCCCATTGCAACAGTGTTTTATTTTGTTTTTTAATTTTTTAAAAAAGCCATCAGGGGGAAAATGAAACAATCTGTTCTGCTGCCATTACCAACGGTAAGCCCCACCCTTGAGACACTGCTGGAGACATAGGAGCCAACTCCTAAGGGGTATGGGATCAAATATAAAATATTTGAGGGGACCGGGCCTCCCCCAAGTTAATGCATAGCTGTCAACTTTTGGATTTGAAAATAAGGGATTTTTTCAAACTTTTGGATTTGAAAATAAGGGATGCCGCGAGGGCGGTGCAATGGCACCAAGTAGCCTCGCCACCCTGCACTCCAGAGGCTGCGCGCGAATGGGTGAGGGAAAGAGCGAGTGCATAGACGGCAGGCAGTCTGTCTGTCTGGTTGGGCGTGAGGGTCTGGCTGCACAAGGCATGCAAGCTCTGCCCCCAGTCGGTCTCAGACTCCTTATTGGCAGCCGAGCAACGCAGCTGAGGAGCCTCCCTGGCCGGCAGGGAGGGAGAGGAGCTGCTTCCTTTGAAATCCAGGAAATTTAAGGGATATCAACAATCCGGGATAGCAGCAGGAAACGGCATTGGAATAAGGGAGTTTCCTGCAAAAAAGGGAGGGTTGACAGCTATGAGTTAATGGGAATTGCCATTCATATGGTGTGCGTGCACAACACCATGTGATTGATTATGCGGGGAGGGACTTACCCGCCTCCCCCAATATTTTCTTTCAAGTTGGCACCCCTGGCTGGAGAATTTCTCCTACCCCCAGCGAAATTTGGTGAAACGTTCCTCCCAATTTCTCTGCCCCAGCTTGGGTGGAGGATTCCCAGGTGCATAAGCGGAGGCCATCTTTCAGGGATGCTGGCGTTCCATCCTGTGGAGGGGTTGGGCTACATGACCCCTGAGGTCCCCCTCAGATGGGCCCTTGGCCTCCCTCGAAGCCAACCGACCGCATCGCGCAACCCGTGGCGGGCCGCCACAAAGGAACCCTGCGTCTTTAAGACGTTCCGTACAGTACGAGGGAATGCACTTGCTGAATTACAGCTTTTTAATCAAATACATGTAACCATGTCACTTAAAGGGCTCAAGAGAAGGAATAATATATATAAAAAATACAACTAGAAGAGCATGATATTAAAACCAGCTGCCTTGTTATACCCCCACCACACTTAATCGGTTCTGAATGTTCAGAAGGAGGGGGGGCGGGTGGGAGAGAACTTAGCCAAAACACCATATTTCTGTCCATCTTTTGGATCCTGCTAGGTCTGCTTTACATTTTTTTTTCATTGGGGGGGTGAGGGTGGAGAGCTCAGCAGGAACAGCCAAGCTAGGAGAAAGATGGACGGGGGGCCTCCGAGGCCCTCTTTGCAATCTGGAATGGTTACACTCTGTCTCTCTTCCCTGTGCCAGGACACCAGAGATCTCGGGTTCCCATTGCAGCTAAAGGGTTTTGGGGTGGGGGAGAGGATTGCAGAAATGCTGCAGATTAATAATGGGAGAGCAGGCAAACTCCCCCACCAAAGCATATACCCGGTCTACGAGGCTTCACTTAGGAGGGCCATGTGGTGGTGGCTTTTATAGCCGGAGCCTCCAAACGGCAGATATCGCCCCCATCGACTCCTTCTCTGCTTTGCTTTATTAAAGGGTAAATGGTAAGCACTGCACTTGTAAATTTCTGGGGTTTCTAAGGGGGCAGGATTGGTAGTACGCCCGCTCCCAGAGGCTGCCCATTTCGTCTTCCGAAAGACAGAGCCATTTCATGTTAAATGCATGACTGCATTTAACAGATCGGTGTGGTTTGGTAGGGTTACTTGGTTTTGCTCTTTTGACAGCAGCCATGGGTGGGGATGGAGGCAATCAGGACTGGGACCACAAGGGAAGGGGGCGAGTGCAGGATTGAACTTCTCCTTGCACCGTGGGGTGAAAAATCACACGCCCACTGCCAGAAGTCGCTCTTTGCTCTGGGAGAGAAACCGTCATTGCAAAGTTATGTTAAATTATCATTTCCTAACCAGGGCAGGTAGCCACTTAAGAACATTAAGAAGCTGGATCAGGCCGATCAGGTCATAGAATCATAGAATCGTAGAGTTGGAAGGGACCCTAAGGGTCCTCTAGCCCAACCTCCTACAATGCTGGAATCTCAGCTAAAGAATCCTTGACAGGTGGCCACCTGACCTCTGCTTAAAAGTCTACAATAAGTGGAGTCCGCTACCTTCTGATGAAGTTCATTCAATCTATAAATATACACACATACCCATCATCCTGACGAAAACCAACATCTTGGATCAGGACATCACCAGCATGCCAGGCATCGACATGGGTGACCACCTGCTTGAGGTGGTCGATTGCTTTGTCTTACCCAGGTTACCATAAACATGTATCCATCGATGCTGAGCTGGAGAAGCATATTGGCAAGCCAGCTGTGGCAGTGGTTCGCCTCTCCAAAAGGGTATGGCAGATTGTGATGCTAATGACCAATGCCAAGATGAAGGTCTACCAGTCTTTCGTGTTGAGCTTTATGGAAGTGAGTCATGGGCAACTTACAACTGCCAGGAGTGACGCCTCAATGCCTTCCACATGTGCTGCGCCACGATGATTTTGGGCACCCAGGGCCATCTTACTCATAGGCGCTAGGGGTGCGGGGCACCTGGGCGCTGGGCTCTCAGGGGCGCCAGGCCAAGAGTCTGGCCCGAGAGTTGAGTCCAGGGAAGAGCCCGCCCATCGGTTGGAGCGCTGCGGCGGGCTCTTCTGCTGTGGGAGGCTCTGCGCTGCGAGTTCGGGGGCGACTGAGCCAGCGAGACGCTGAGGCGGCCGGCCAGCTCTGGCCTCCTGCGCGCCTGGGACTGGGCAACCTGGGGGGTGCCAGGCAGGTCTTTGCACCCCCGGCACCACATATGCTTAAGACAACCATGTGGGCACCCCATAATTCCAAACAAAGATGCGCTCTCCGAAGCCCACATTCCCAGCATGTTTGCACTCCTGTCTCAGTGACGTCTGGGCTGGTTGGTCATGTCCACAGGATGGAAGATGGCAGGATCCCCAAGGATGGGCTCTACGGGGCTTCAAGCACCAGACCCACTGGCAGACCAACTCTGCGTTACAAAGATGACTGCAGATTTGACACGAAGGCTGGCAGCATCAACCCTGCCATGCAGGGATCCCTTGCAGTTGACTGCAGTTCCAGGAGATGGACAGTCATGTTGTGCATCCATAGCAGTGACCAGAGGAGGAATGACTGCTGGGAGGAGCACAGAGAGAAGAAACGCCATGGTGCATCTGCAGCAACACAACCGGACGCCTTCCTCTGCCCCAGCTGCAACAAAACACGTCTCTCCTGTATTTGACTCTACAGCCACAGCAGGTAACCTTCCAACAGCTGGACCTCACTCAACAAGGCACATTCACCCATTGTCTCCTGAGACCAGTGCCGGATTTACGTATAAGCTAAACAAGCTATAGCTTAGGGCCCCACTCTCTTGGGGGCCCCCAAAAAATTTAAAGGGGAAAAAACACCTGGATGTACATTTCCAAAATATAAGATAAAAAACAAATAAAATAAAACCTACGGTACATACAACAACAGTGTTTTGTGTTGTGTATGGACCTATTAGGTCCATAAATTGTTGTTGTTGTTTAGCCGTTTAGTCATGTCCGACTCTTCGTGACCCCATGGACCAGAGCACGACTCCTGTCTTCCACTGCCTCCCGCATTTTTGTCAGACTCATGTTGGTAGCTTTGAGAACACTGTCCAACCATCTCATCCTCTGTCGTCCCCTTCTCCTTGTGCCCTCCATCTTTCCCAGCATCAGGGTCTTTTCCAGGGAGCCTTCTCTTCTGATGAGGTGGCCAAAGTCTTGGAGCCTCAGCTTCAGGATCTGTCCTTCCAGTGAGCACTCTGGGCTGATTTCCTTAAGATTGGATAGGTTTGATCTTCTTGCAGTCCATGGGACTCTCAAGAGTCTCCTCCAGCACCAGAATTCAAAAGCATCAAATCTTCGGCGATCAGCCTTCTTTATGGTCCAGCTCTCACTTCCATACATCACTACTGGGAAAACCATAGCTTTAACTATACAGACCTTTGTCGGCAAGGTGATGTCTCTGCTTTTTAAGATGTTGTCTGGGTTTGTCATTGCTTTTCTCCCAAGAAGCAGGCATCTTTTAATTTCGTGACTGCTGTCACCATCTGCAGTGATCATGGAACACAAGAAAGTAAAATTAGGTCCATAAATTACCATGTAGCATATATTCAGCACAAAAAACAGTGACAATTTGTTGCTGACAAAGGACAGCTGGACATATAAAGGGCCCCATTACCTTCAGGAGCTGAGGGCCTCATCAAACCTAAATCCAGCCCTGCCTCAGACAGATGAATGCCAGATATAGACATAGGTAGAGATATAAAAATGGCAGCCCCGGGATCTCGTATGAGCCTCAGGGGCTCCTTTCATGACCTCCAGCAAAAATTCTGATCCAAAGAATTGTCCTCTTCCTCCACCTTTTTCTCCAAGGACCTCAAAGTGGCCTACACGGTTTTCTTCCCTTCCTCATTTAATCTCCCAAACAACCCTGTGAGGTAGGTTAGGCGGAGAGGCGGTGACTGGCCCAAGGTCGCCCAGGGTGAGTGGGGATTTGAACCCAAGTCCTAGCCCGACACTCTCCGAAGTCAAGTCACAAGCAAAAGGTTCTTTAAGTTCCTTCTCCCCATTGTGGAAAGCAAGGGGTGGAAGGCTGCTCCGCATGGTCCACTGGGGCGTTCAGCCTAAATGCGGAACAGCAGGTATAGAGTTAACAGGTTGTGGCACTTAGAACCTTAAGGGGGGAGGAGTTAAGAGGGATATAAACCCAACCCAGGGAGTGAAAAGGCAGTTGGAGTTAGGGTTAGAGTTAGAGTGGGAGTTAAGTGGCAGTTAGTTTGGAATGGGTGGCTAGCAGACAGAATAGACAGTGATGATAAAACTTGTCGTTATATTAAGTTAGATACGATTAGAGGTAATAGGCCGGTAACGCTTAGAGGTAATAGGACTGAATAAGTCATCTGTTATAAGTTTACTGAACCCTGGTATTATCTGTAACCATAAACATGGGTACACAATAAAGCAACTTGTTTATTCACATTGTCCTTGTCTGTGGAAATACAACGAGCAGGTACCAGTTAGCAGTCTGGGGGGTTGCAACTGGGAACCAATTGTCATTGGTGCAGTACTCATAGACCGTGAAACGTCCGGGGGTGCTGTACAGGTCTGAGGTGACCGTGACATCCACCTCCCCACTTTGTAGTTCCAGTGGGTACCAGTCATTTGGGAGGGACCTTCCCATCTCTGGGTGGTTACGACTGGAGCAAAGGCAGGATACGGCCTCCCCCACACACACCCCTTTTAAGTCCCCCAACAATGGCTTTCAAATTCAGCTCAGTGAAGTGGTTGCAGAGGAAGTGAGCCTTCAGATGTGGAAGAAGGCGCCACTCCTCCTCATAGCGAACTCAGCTGGTGAGTGACGCCGGGGCTTGTAGCCAAAACATGGGCACCGGGAATCAAGAGGGAAGACTCAGCAGCCTGGCCAGGGGGCGGACTCTGGAGTTTGCGAAAGTACAAAACAGAATGAAAATCAAGGGGACAACCCCACCCACCAAAAAGACAACTCAGTGTGCATCCTCGGTAGCCGTGTAAAACAGAGTGACAGTAGGAACTGAAAAATGGAGGAACAAGGATCACAGTGGAATACCCTGCTTGGAAAAAATGGCTGGTTGGAATCCAGAAAAGGAGGGAGAATACGCTGCAACATTTCGTTGCAGACCCCCCTCGCCCCGATCTGTTTCTAAACCACCCTGTCCTGTGGAGTGGAGCCAAGCGACGTCACTCCCGTAGAACCCTGAAACACATGCTGGATGCTTTCATAGAAGCGGGGCTTGGAATACGATGGGTTCCACATAAATGTTTCATCATTGTAATAATGCTAATGAATGAGTGTGGCGAGGTTGCATTCCCCTCGTGTCTTTATTAAGAATGCCTGCAGCTCATAACAGCCGTGGAGAGACTGAGCGAGCTGCATCCAGGGGGGTCTGAAGGATGCCTCCCCCCTCCCGCTTTGAAGCTGGCAAGCTTTGACGTAGGGCCCTCCCCGTGGTGAACGTGAGCTTCTCGCATTTGCCACCCCACGTGTCTCAGTGGCCTGAGAAGGGATGCTGGAACATGGAGGGCAAAGTCCTAGGGGTAGACTTCTGGAAGATGCTCCTCCTCCTGCAACCAGCAGGACTAGGGACTTGAGCGAGGGTTTAAAACAGTGGTGGCCAAACTCGGCCCTCCAGCTGTTTTGGGACTACAACTCCCATCACCCCTAGCTAACAGGACCAGTGGTCAGGGATGATGGGAAATGTAGTCTCAAAACAGCTGGAGGGCCAAGTTTGGTTTAAACCACTGGTTTAAAAGGACAAGGGCGAATGGCCTGGTCCCCTGCGCATAAAGACCTATTTTGTTATTGCACAGTGATCTGTGTCCTGGGGTTTCTCCAGACTCTCCAGATTTTTTTGGGGGGGGGAGGATCCCTCTCAGGCTTTAGTTGAGATTCCTGCATTTGCAGGGGGTTGGGCTAGATGACCCTCAGGGTCCCTTCCCACTCTAAGATTCGATGATTCCAGTGCATACCTGAAATCTAGGGTCACTGGCTGGGTCATGTTTTGTAAGGTTTTGTAAACTTTGTATAACTTCTGTTATTTTCTTTTCTATAATTAAAACCAAGCAAAGGACTTACTTTGCATTCTCTTAATTATGTTCAATACGTGAAGTTTCCTCAGCACGTCTTCTGTGGCGCAGTTACTCCGCTCAATTTCATAACACAAAGTGCCCTAGACTGAGCAACAAATTCATTTTTTCAGGGGACTTTTTGTAGTTCGCAAAGTTATGGGGAAAGCATGGGATCAACAAATGATCGACAGGAAGGTGCATAGCATACTGACAGATAGCCTAATAGTGAAATAGTAATCATAATAGCAGTCCTCTCCACCACATTTTCACAAATTAGGGTTGCCATATTTCAAAAAGAAAATCTGGACACAAACGCTGTTGATGTATTCGACTGGGAGGTCTTGCACAGCAAACCTACTCCCCCCCCTCAAAAAAATAATAATCAGGCTGCTTGCGGTAAGGAAAGTGACAGGAAAATGTGCTGGAAAGTGCGAGCTGATACTGGCTTTGAGGGAACGGCATCTAGCTCTCTCTGGAGGTGGTGGGCTCTCCTTCCTTGGAGGTTTTTAAGCAGAGGTTGGAGGGCCATCTGTCATGGACGCTTTAGTTGAGATTCCTGCATTGCAGGGGGTTGGAACAAAATGGCGCTTGGGGACCCTTGAAACTCTCCAAATCTATGATCTCCGCACAAACAAATCAGAAGCGTTGCTTATTAAATGGTCAACTGTTGTCTAATCTCCTTGCAAAATAATCAAGCAACCTACCCTTGCGGATAAACTCGTTTAGAGCAGCAGAGAGGAGCCTTCTTTCTGCGAAGGATCATTTCCCCGTAGGGAAAGCCATTGGGCAGAGCCCGATCTGGTGGTGGGCAGAGTTTGCAGCCTTGCAAGATGGCATACATTGTGCCCAGTCTCTCTCAGTGCCCCCCACCCCCTCGCCACCTTCCCATCTCATGGGCCTATCCATTCCCCCTCCCATTAACGAAGGTTGGAACGGACCCCTTTCAAAGCACTTCTTCCCAGAGAGCCAGTGTGGTGTAGTGGTTAGGAGCAGTAGACTTGTAATCTGGTGAACTGGGTTCGCATCCCCACTCCTCCACATGCAGCTGCTGGGTGACCTTGGGCTAGTCACACTTCTCTGAAGTCTCTCAGCCCCACTCACCTCACAGAGTGTTTGTTGTGGGCAGAGGCGTAGGACGTGTCTTGGGTGCCCGGGGCGGCGTTGCCGCGTGGAGGCACCCCCCGGAGGTGATTACCTGATTTCCGGGCATGCGCATTCCATCCTGATGCATGTGTCGTGACGTCACGACGCATGCGTCAGGATGGAATGCGCATGCCTGGAAATCCCGGAATTTCCGGGCATGCGCAGTGCATCCCGGCCGGCGCTGCTGCTCCCACGGGGACCCACCGAGCGAGCGCCGGCTCGTGGGGCTGCCCCACGAGCTGGCGCTCGTGTGCGGCAGCCCCATAGCAGTGCCAGCGGGTGGGCCCTGGACGGGCTGTGGGGCGGAGCGGCCTTGCTCTGCGGCTTGCGAGCAGACTGCCGAGCAGGTTTGCGAGCAGGCTGCGGGGTGAGGCTGCCTCGCTCCATGGTTTGTTTGGGGCCTGCCGGCGAGGCGGCGCGGGGTGGGGTGGGGCCGGCCCAAGTGTCACCCCCCTCCCCTGGAACCCGGGGCGGACCGCCCCCCGCTCCCCTCGCGACGTCACTGGTTGTGGGGGAGGAAGGGAAAGGAGATTGTTAGCCGCTTTGAGACCCTTAGGGTAGTGATAAAGCGGTATATCAAATCCAAACTCTTCTTCTTCTTCCCCCCACTCATTTCATCCCTCTGTCCATTTTAGCTTCCCCGCCTTTGCACCCCCTTCTTTCTCCCCACACTCCTGTCACCCACAGATCACCCCTAGACTCACCACGTGGCGGATGCGTCCCCTTCTCTACCCTCCCACCCCTCTTACTTTCACACAAACACACATGCACACAAAATGGTAGAGGAAACAGTTTGCAGTGGGGCAGTCCAGAGAACCAAAATGGGTCTGCCACGTCCAGATGGCTGTGTGGAATTAGTCTGGGGACCTCAGGCTCTCCCCCACTATCAGAGTCAAGGATTACCGAGCTGGAAGGGGCTCCAAGAGGTTGTCCAGCCAGCTCCAATCTCAGCAGCAGCAGCAGCAGCAGCAGCAGCAAAAAAAGAAGAGCTGATTCTATTCTAGGCTCCATCAACAGAGGTCTAGTGTCCAGATCAAGGGAAGTAATAGTCCCACTCTAACCTGCGTTGGCCACACCACACCTGGAACACTGTGTCCAATTCTGGGCACCACAATTTAAGAAGGATGTTGACAATCTGCAGAGGAGGGCAACCAAGATCATGAGTCTGGAAACCAAGCCTTATGAGGAATGGTTGAAGGAGCTGGGTATGTTTCATCTGGAGAAGAAGAGACTGAGAGGGGATATGATAGCCATCTTCAAATATCTCAAGGGCTCTCACATGGAAGATGGAGCAAGCTTGCTTCCCCCTGCTCTGGAGGGTAGGACTCGAACCAATGGCTTCAAATTACAAGAAAGGAGATTCCGACTAAACATCAGGAAGAACTTTTTGACAATAAGAGCTGTCCGACAGTGGAAAGGACTCCCTCGGGAGGTTGCAGAATCTCCTTCATTGGAGGTTTTAAGCAGAGGTTGGCTGGCCATTTGTTGTGGATGCTTTAGCTGAGATTCCTGCATTGCAGGGGGCTGGACTAGATGACCCTTGGGGGTCCCTTCCAACTCTACAATTCTACGATTCTCAGAGTGGACCCCATGTCTGGCAACTGAACAGATGCCAGGCCACGTCTGGTGTGGGCCTGTAGTGACCTGGCGCGCACAGCTGTTTGCGCGGCTAAAGGGGGTAATGAATATTTGTTTTTAATTGCTCTGTGCGTTGATGGTGCTATTGAAATGATTAATAATAGCAGAGGCCCAACTGTGAGAGCCTCAACTTCTGGCACATGTGTCATCATTTCCTTGTTCTTCCAGCCTTGGATCACACCCTTTTCTGTCTACACACATGCGTCTTGGCCCAGGACCGCCAAGTTCCTATCACTCCCCCCCTCCCCAGGTCGCGCTTGCCAAGACTCTGGAGCTGTGCGGTTATTGTGTAACGTGGACAAACATTTGCGACGAGTGAGGCCGGGACCACCAGATATGTCAAAACACTTCACGTTTATTTGCCGCATACCATGCGTTCGATCACCTTGAATGCCAAAGACCGATCCCTCCTCTCCGACGGCTGCGACGCCTCCGCGATGTGTATCTCCTACGTCTGCATAGCACAAAATTGGTTTTCTTTTTTAATTTAATGAAAGGGGGATATTTTGAAAGCGCAAAAGCGCACACACAAACAACGGGTGGAAAATGTACATGTGTTCCATATGGGAGGATTGGCCAGTGGACAGCAGCCAAAGTGAGAAAGAGAGGGGAGGCGTTATTATTTTTTTAAAGCCACGTTCCTCAAAACTGTTGCCTGGATCTCTTCCCAGAATGGTCCCATTGTAGCCTCGACCAGCTTTCCTTGATGGGTTTCAGGCAGTCGGCAAGGTTTCGGCTCCAGCAGGAACACAAACCTTTGCCAGGGTTTACCCCCACAGCGCTCAAAGAAGAGAAGGTCATGTTGCCCCAGCCAGATCCCACATCCTCTCACGATCACCAGCGGGAGCGATGTGAATAGGGCAAGGGGAGAGACACAGACCCTCCAAGTGCCCCTCTTTTCCAGGGACAGTCCCGGATTTACGGAAGCCGTCCCAGTTTCTGATTTGATCCCAGAATGTCCTGCTTTTCCTTAGGTCCAGTCATGACCGACTCTGGGGTTGCAGCGCTCATCTCCCATTATTGGCCGAGGGAGCCGGCGTACAGATTCCAGGTCATGTGGCCAGCATGACTAAGCCGCTTCTGGCGAACCAGAGCAGCGCACAGAAACACCGTTTACCTTCCCACTGCAGTGGTACCTATTTATCTACTTGCACTTTGACATGCTTTCAAACTGCTAGGTTGGCAGGAGCAGGGACTGAGCAACGGGAGCTCATCCCGTCGCGGGGATTCGAACCGCCGACCTTCTGATCGGCAAGCCCTAGGCTCTGTGGTTTAACCCACAGTGCCTTAGGACGTCCTTAGGACGTCCCTATTTTTATTGGAGAAATGTTGGAGGGTATGGAGTTATCTGACCCCTGAGTCAAGGAGATAAGAAACTGTGCAACCTCTAGAAGACAACTGAAAGCAGCCCTGTATAGGGAAGTTTTTAAAAAATGTTTAACGTTTTATTATGTTTTTATATATGTTGGAAGCTTCCCAGAGTGGCTGCGGCAACCCAGTCAGATGGGTGGGCTTTAAATATTATTATTATTATTATTATTATTATTATTATTATTATTGATAGGACATCCCTATTTTCATCGGAGACATGTTGGAGGGGATGGAGACATTGACCCTCAAAAGCACAATGCAAAATACCAGGGGGACTTGATTTGATTTAATATTTGCATGCTACTATTCCTTCTTAAAAATAATATTATTTATTTTTTATGGTTTTGAGTGACACTCACCTATATAATTTGGAAAGTGGTTTGTCTGTCTGTCTGTTCTCTATGGGTTCAGTTGCCTCTCAAGATATTGTTGCTAAGAAATTGGCATGAGGGTTCCTGAGGTGAGGGTAGGGGTTTTACATAAGAAGAGGCCTGCTGGATCAGGCCTATGGCTCATCTAGTCCAGCATCCTGTTCTCACAGTGGCTGTTAAGTATAACAGATCTAATTGACACAGAAATGAAAAATGCACGTGTATTAATGACGGTTTAAAATGCTAAATGGCAAAATGTGTATTGCTAACACTGGGTATTTTCACAGGAGTTTTCTAAGGGACTCTAAGCTCCTAAATGAGTTAATGATTACCTGATTATTGTTTTCTGTTACTCTCAACTGTTGTAACCTTAGATCAGGTGGCAAAGGTATTTGCTTGCAAATCTCCATTTTGAAGTGAGTTGCCTTTGAGTCTTTTGTCTCTCAAAAGTCCCCTCAAGCGGATTTCGGGAGATCCAGGACCACCAGATTCCTTTACCGGAATACCCTATTCCTGGAGGGGCAGGTGATGGCCGCACCTCCCCTCCCGCACATTTCAATAAGCCAATGCCTAACCGCCAAACCTTACAAAGTTGCGATGGTTGCTAAGGGGGTAGGCGAAAACCAAGTGGCTACAGCCAATCTGCCAAATGGAAAAAATTCCTACCCAGCCCCTGTTCCAAAACAGGCGACCCAATACAAAGCAAGGCCAAAGCAGCAGCACCTAAAATTAGGGAGGGAGGGAGGGTGTTCGGCAGCGCGAAGCAAGTGCCCCCAATTACTTTGCGCTGCCGCTTTTATAGGCCCCGGGAATCACGCAATCCATCCCAATTGGCCTAAACAGCCTGGCGTGATCCCGGGGCCCGAATGTTAAGGCTTGGGCCATGCCCAGAAACATCTCACTGCAGGGGTGACTTAGGGGCCCGGGCGCAACCAGGACCCTCATTAAGGAGGATCCCATTTATCTATCCTGCACCTCCTGACATTCATTTTCACAAGTTCTGGTGTTGATGAGAGAGAGGGAGAACAACTTTCCTGTGGGATGTATTACACTGGTGCAGTCAATCACAACATTCCTAGGGTGTGCACAGGGGGTCTCAGTCCTCCAGTTGGAGTTTCCTGTGCCTGGACTGAGATCACTTCCTCTGCTACCGGAGGTGGGTGTGGCCTTACCTGTAGTATACAGGTCTGCTGCCATTCTCCTCTCTCTTCTCATCAGGACTTCGAGGATGCAACATCTCAAGAGATGCATTCTTGGCTTCCAGCCAAGAGGGCCCAGGTGGACCCTTCTCCCTTAAGGAGAGTGTCCACATGTACATACATTTAATCTAAGCTAGCCTGCCTTTCTGAGACTTGTAAAAGCTTGGAATGTCTGTGAGTAAAACCTTTTTACTTTTAAAAGCATTGTGTCATGTATTTACTTTTAAGAGGGAACCAGGGGAATTATATGCCAGGATCTGCCTTGTTATAGAAGTTCATAGGAACTTAATCGCCACGTTTTGCTGCGTTTAATTGGGGATGAGAATCTCTGCTAGTTTGGAGCTTGTTAGCACAAGCTGGGATAGGAAATATTAATCAATATTCCCTCATCCACATTCCCACTCATCTCCCACATTTCCTGCATTTGGAGAGATCCTTTTGGAGCTCTTCACAATCTCTCTTTGTTTTAACAACTCTGAACAATTTAGAATCCTTATGCAATTAGCAACTGAAAAACAAAACAAAAGAACAGCCACCTCTTAGACGCTTAGACGCATTTTGATGTCACGGTGCAGTTTGCAGACCCTAAGCTGGCAAGACAGGTTGAGCCAGGTGCCATTGGCAAGGCGAAGCTTTTTGCAGCCTCAGCTGATACCACTGCCATTGCGCAGGTGCAATGAAACTTCCCTGGCCGTCTGGAGAGGCAGGCAGGCAGGCAGGCAGGCAGGCAGGCAGGCACCCTCAGTCTCAGCAGACCCCATTAAAATCACCGCAGCTCCTCAAGGAATCTGGCCCATGTGCACGCATGGATGTGCGTGCATGCATTTTATTTTCAGCCCCAGCGAAGTAGCTGGGAGGTCCCCATCAATGCCGGAGTGTGCATTTCATGGAAAACCTTCCCTGCCAGATGCCAGAGTAATGGGACTATAATTGACGTGAGGACAGGGAGGAGAAGGGGGTCTTCTGGTTGCAGTGGACTAACAAAAGCCCTCTCCTTGCCAAGAATCCACCAGATAAAAGATGGAGAGACGGGCACTTACCGGGTATTTGTGCCTACAGAAAGAGGAAACAATGTGGCATTTCCACAACTAAGGTGCCTGAACTAGGGGTGGATTGATAGGTAAATTTCAGTTTCTCTCATTGTCTCATTTCCCCCTACCTTTGGTTCAGTTCTCCATGTTTTAATATGACTTTGCAATATTGCTTTAAATATTCACTAGCCTTTTAATACGGATTTCTCATAACATTTGCATTTTTCACATTTTTGTATGCAGTTTTTCCAAATTTGCAAATATATGCAAATATATGCAAAGCTCTTTCCCCTGATATAATGCATTTTTGTATCCCCTCTCCCAATACATGCATTTTTATCCAGACTTTTAAACCAAGTATAAGCATTTTTGGGCACACCTCTTCTTGGCTGGAGAACAGGAATGCAAAATTTGGAGAAGTGTGATTTTTTTCTGAGTTTCCCAGTCAGTTTTGCCATTTCAGCATAGTCCATCAGCTTGGTTTGCCATTCCTCTCTGGTAGAGACCTTGTCCTCTTTCCATCTCTGGGCTAATAGCATCCGGGCGGCTGTTGTTCCGTATATAAAAAGTCTTTTCTGCTCCTTTGGGATGTTGATACCTATAATTCCTAATAAGAAAGCTTCTGGGTTTTTTTTAACAAAGGTTATTTTAGACTTTTTTTTCTTCATTTCGTTATATAACATCTCCCAGAAAGCTTTTACCACCTGCTGAAGAAGTGTTGCTGTTCTCATTAGGCGTGACGCTCCTGTGCCAATCTTGTTTTTGCCAATAAGAGTTAACTCCGACTTGCTCGGAGTGATCTACCTCTGACTCGCTCCTGGCGACAGGGCTATTTCACCCTGTTGACACTGACCTGCCCCACACCTGAAGCCAAGACACGGTAGCAAAGGGACAACCGGGAGATGCTATGATAGCGGGCATCAAGAGATGAAGCCAGGCAGATGTGGTCATCGTTTACAGATAAAAGATAGCTCACCTTTTCGAATGCTCTTGCAAAGCCTTTCTGGGCTGTCAACAAGGGCGTTCTGAAAAGAACCAGATGCCCTTTCAGCCAAATAGATTTCCATCCATCCACTCTTTTTAAGCCTGCACCTTAGCCATCCCCTAAAACAGTTGACAGGATGGATCTGTGCTTTTTTTTTTTTTAAAGGTACCTGTCAAATACCTTCTCCATCTTTCCGCAGTAACGACCTGTTAAGAGCTGGATGCAGCCATACTGCCTGCATTAGCCCATCAGGTGCTCAGCTTCAGAGTACTCAAGTCATAAAACCAGGAGAGATTCTGCCCCATAACAGCTGCAGGTAGGACCTTAATGGCAGTTAAATCGCCCGCAAACTATTCTGCCCCATCCCTTTCCACCCGCCCCCTCTTTGCACCTGGTCACCACTCAAGAGTTATTACAGAAAACAATAACAATAATAATACCAAAAAAGGCAGGACTGTTCCTAGAATCTCAGGCACTGTCATAAAATGGGCTTTCCCGCTTAACAGTCCCTCCTCTGCACCTGCCTGCCTGCTTTCTCCCTCCGTCCATCTATTTCCAGCTCTCTTTCCAGCTGCCAACATAGCAGTGGGAGAAGTCTTGGCCTGCCCCGTGCTTTGATAGGCAGGAACCCAGAAGAAGAAGAAGAAGAAGAAGAAGAAGAAGAAGAAGAAGAAGAAGAAGAAGAAGAAGAAGAAGAAGAAGAAGAAGTGTTTGATATCCCTAAGGAATCTCAAAGCGGCTCACATTCTCCTTTCCCTTCCTCCCCCACAACAAACACTCTGTGAGGTGAGTGGGGCTGAGAGACTTCAGAGAAGTGTGACTAGCCCAAGGTCACCCAGCAGCTGCATGTGGAGGAGCAGGGAATCTAACCCAGTTCACCAGATTACGGGTCTACCGCTCTTAACCACTACACCACACTGGCTCGGAAACAGTACGTTGAATTCAAAGTGTTGGTGCTGACCTTTAAAGCCCTAAACAGTCTTGGTCCACTATACCTCCACCCCCATTGTCCATCCCGGACACTGAGGTCCAGCACCGAGGGCCTTCTGGCGGTTCCCTCGCTGCAAGAAGCCAAGTTACAGGGAACCAGGCAGAGGGCCTTCTCGGTAGTGGCACCCGCCCTGTGGAACGCCCTCCCATCAGATGTCAAGGAAATAAACAACTATCTGACTTTTAGAAGACATCTGAAGGCAGCCCTGTTTGGGGGAAGTTTTTAATGTTTGATGTTTTATTGTGTTTTTAATATTCTGTTGGGAGTATTCTGTTGGGAGCCACCCAGAGTGGCTGGGGAAACCCAGCCAGATGGGTGGGGTATAAATAATAAACCATTAAACTAAACGATTAACCTGCTGATTCAGACCAGAGGTAGATTTGGGGGGGAGGGGGGGTGACCAGTTCGATCACACTGGGTGCAGAGCCTTAGAGGTGCCATAGGGGGCGCCACAACTATGATGCAGAATGGGAAGTGAGGGGTGTGGGAAGGCATTAAATGTTGGTGTGAAGCAGAGGTGCTGCTGAAATGTGAGACCCCAAGGTATGCCGCTGATTCTGACAGATCAAGCCACCTAGAGAAGGTCTTCTCTCTCTAAGGGCCGGTTGAGGCACGCGTAGGGATGGGGGAGCAGTTTGATTCCATTCACATTTAAAAGAGAACCTGTCCAACTTGCACCTTCCAAAACAATACGAGAACCAAAACACAGGCCGGTTTCAGAATTTACATTTCTTCAAATTTTGCAATGCAGTTCTCCGGCCACGTAACATGCGCAAAAATGCATCTGTTTAGTGTGCATAAAAATGGAGAGATGGGTGAAAAGAACAGAGAAAAATGCATCACATTAGGGGGGAAGGCTTGCAAAAATGTGTAAGTTAGTTAAAACTGTATAAAAATGGGTTTATTCGGAGAAATTTGCACCAAAATCCTGGTGAATTTTCACAAAGTTTTTTAAACAAGCAGCAAATCGCTGCAAAACATGGAAAACTGAATTTAACTCTAGGAAAATGAGAGAGATCAATTCCTAGTCCATAGACAGATCAATGATCTGGGAATAAGGAGAGTGCTTTGTGTTTCCGAAACTTGAATTTATTGAGCTTTTGATATTTCTTCAGTGGAAAGTAGTCACGAGAGAGACATTTGGATCCCTTTCGTTTACACTTGAACGACACATGAACTAAAACACAGCTAGCCTTCAAAAGTTGTACTGCTCCCAAATTTTGTGACGTAGCTCTCTGACCCAAAATGTTTTAGGTTCAGGGAAAGTCTACGTAAGATGCATGCGTCGGTGAAAACAGAATACAAGAATGCATTGAATTGGGGGAAATGTTTGGCACACATGCATGTTAGGCAGAATTGTGGGGGGGGGCGGGATGTGTCTATTAGGGGAAAGCGGCAATTGGAAAACGAAATTGCAAACTGATGCTGGAATGTGGATAACTGAGAAAGATGAGAAACAGAGAGAAACCAAAATGGAAAGATCCATCCATACCTAAGAAAAGTGAGAGATATTACCCAAAGCAGGGGTGGGGAAGGAGGGGTCCCCCCTCCCCCCCTAGTACAAAGCATGAGGTCATTACATGAAACACATTGGGGGGGTGGCGGGGAGGGAAATGAAATTATTTTAGCAACTGGGAACAGCAGCCTCCACACAAAAGCCATCGCTGCAGCAGAACATCCTGTCCTCGAGGAAAACAGGAAGTGTTAAACCTCCATCCTGACATGGCATCCTTTATAGGTTAAGCAAACCCAAAAGGGAACTAACTCCGTCTCTAGGGGCAAATCAAACCGATTGGGGCTGTGATTGTGGAGGGCACGATAAAAGGTCTCTGGAATGTTTCGTTCCTCCCATACCTCAGATCCCACGTTAATGGAACCCCGTAGCAACGTGTGGCGGGCGAGATCCATCTTTCACAGTGTTAAGTCTCCATCTATGGGGGCGGGGGAGGGAGAGAACTCTAGCTCAGTGGAAGAGGGCGAGGCTTTGTGCGCCAAAGGTCCCAGATTCAGTTCCCGGCATCTCTCGTTAAAAGGGTCAGGTAGCAGGTGATGGGAAAAACCTCTTTTTTCCCCTCCCAGGCACTCCAGAGAGCCATTGCCAACCAGAGTAGACAATATGGGGCCGGATGGACAAACAGCAGGCTTTCCTATATTGCTCAGATCCCTGCTGCAAAAGCCTGCCAAAGTTGTTTGAACAGAAGGGACCTTCAGAGGGACATTTGTGACTCTTCAGCTCTTGCCGGACTACAAATCCCATAGTCCCTGATTTAGGATGGGCGCAATTCTGGTTCTCTCAGCCAATCTGGTTCTCTCTTTCCAATCTTGAATTCAGCGCTTCACATTTCCGCAACAATTTGTGACTTTTTGGGGAAGTTGCAGGGGGGCTGGACTAGATGACCCTTGGGGTCCCTTCCAACTCTACAATTCTATGATTCCTACTCATGAAAATTCACCAGGGTTTTAGCGCTCATTTCGCCGAATAAACACATTTTGGTACAGTATTCACTTCTGACTATTAATACACACAATTTTGCAAGCAATTTCCCCTAATATGTCTTTTGTATGCTTTTTGTCACTAAGATATTCATTTTTATGCGCACTTTCCCCCAATATAAAATATATTTTGGTTGGAGAATTACATCGCTAAATTCGGGTGAGTGCAAAATTCGAAGGATAGCTGTGTTTCAGTCGGCATATTGTTTCAGAAAGCGTGGATTTTATAGATTTGCCTTTGAATGTAAGCTAAATTGAATGCCCCCCCCCCATTCCCAGCCATGGCTATTGGCCACTCTGAATGAGTCTGATGGCAGCTGCAGTTCAACAACATCTGGAGGGCCATTGATTGATTGATTGATTGATTGATTTAATATACCGCCCTATACATGGGGGTCTCAGGGCGGTTCACAGAATAAAATCAAGATATAAAACCACAAGATACCGAATAAAACAACAGCCCAATAGCCCCCCCCAAAAAAACACATTTTAAAAGGGCCTAGGATGTAAATCGGATCAGCCAAACGCCTAGTTGAAAAGGAACATTTTTGCCTGGTGCCTAAAGGTTTATAATGAAGGTGCCAGGCGAACTTTCCTGGGAAGAGCATTCCACAGACGGGGAGCCACTGCAGAGGAGGCCCTGTTCTCATGTTGCCACCTTCTGCACACAGAAGATGATCTCAGGGTTCGGGTAGGTTCATTTAGAAAGAGGCAGTCCTTGAGGTACGGCGGTCCTGAACTGTTTAAGGCTTTATAGGTCAAAACCAGCACTTTGAATTGGGCCCCACCCCCAGACGAAAGGAATAGTTGCAGGAAAAGCTTCTGCGTTCAACTCTGTTCAAAACAGGAGTTTTCCGTTTGCTTAAGTTCATGGCCCAAGGTGAGGTGTAAACCAGAGGTACCTTCCACTATGCGACGGATCAAAATGCAGTGTCTATTTCTGCAGTATGGTCATTTATGAATCGCTTCCCATTAAGCATCTCAAAGTGATTTCACAATGCATTAAAAACTTATATAAAAACCGTTAAAACAAATGCATATATTGAAGCGACTGGAAACCATTGCACATGAAAAACAGGTATATAGATGTAGAAACATTTTCAAATCCAGTGCAGATACAGATTGGAGTGAAAAGGTCAACCCAGAAGGAGATACAATTTAAAATTATGATTCAGGGATCGATAAAGGAAGATTAATCCTATATGATTAATTGTGAAAATTGTTAAGTAAATGTCTAAACAGGCACCAAACATGCGCAGTTGATGGAAATAGGAATGGATGGAAAACAATTAAAAACTAAGAAAAAGTATTTTATTGTGAGCAGCAAAGGAGGAAAGGAAAAGAAGCAACTTGGGGGGGGGTGTTGAAAGTCAAGTTTTACATTGGGGTTAAATTTGAATTAACTTGTTGTTAATTTGTATAAAATTTGGAAAACTAATAAAAAATAATTGCAAAAAAGAGAGAGAGAAATTCCACCCAGAAGGTTTGTTGAAAGAGGGGAGTTTTCCCACAGAGAGGCAGTGTGGCACAGTGGTTAGAGTGTCAGACTAGGGCCTGAGAGGTCAGGGTTCGAATCTCCACTCAGCCACCAAATTCACTGTGCGACCTTGGCCCAGTCACTGCCTCTCAGTTTAACCTCTACCTCACAGGGTTATTGGGGGGATTAAATGAGGAGGGGGGGATCATGTGTGCCACCTTGTGATTCTTTCAGTCAATCCCACAGAGCTTTGATGGGCAACTGCTGACCGGGCATGGGCTGGATCATTCCCGTGGAGATCCTCCGTGGGCCGGGCCGGTGCAGCGCGATGTCGGAAATCACATCTGCGCATGTCCGCAAGGCCGGAAATTGCTTCTGCACATGCCCAGATGCCGAAAATTGCGCCTGCGCAGAAGCAATTTCTGGGGTCTGGGCATGCGCAGAAGCGATTTCCGAGGCCGTGGAAGAGAGTCCCCGCGCCGTGTTGCGGCGGTTCAGCGCAGCGCACGGGGACTCACGAGAGGGTGGCTCGGTTCAGGGGCGGCTCGTGGGCCAGTTAAACGGCCTCCAAGGGCCGCTTCCGGGCCATGGGCCTTAGGTTGCCGACCCCTGGGCAACTGGGACATCCTTCCCCCCCCCCTATGGATTGTCTCTGCCACTTAGCCTGGATGCTCTGCTTTTCATGTGCATCATGGGGGCTGGTGGTATGCAAAGACCAGTTAATCGCTTCGCTTGCGAGAGCTGATGGTCCCCGAGTTTGATATCTCTGCTAAGTATTTTAGCAGGGGCTGTTGGCGTCCTAAACCTCAAGTGCCCATTAAAAGCGCAGAAGCACATGTTACGAGCAGTAATGCAATGCTGCAGAAATGGTTCTCAAAGAGAGAGGTCCCCCCCCCCCATCAAGCGATTAACTACAAAAGTGAGTCATTGCCAAGAAACTATAAAAGGACCCAGGGTCATAAGAACTGGGAAGGAGGGGGGTCTCAGAGGCTTACTTCAGTCTTGTCTAAAACATGCCTCTGTGTGAGCTGTTTTGGCAGTTCTTCTTCATCCCACCCCCACCCCCAATTTCCCGATCATAGAATCATACGAGTTGGAAGGGACCCTGCGGGTCATCTAGTCCAACCCCCTGCAATGCAGCCGTCCCTTATGGGGATCAAACCTGCAACCTTGGTTTCATCAGCACCGCACTCTAACAAACTGTCATGCTTTTTACAGTCACTATTTCATTTCCAATACTGGAAACCCCAAAAGGAATTCAATTCTCCAAGCCATCTCTTCCATCCAAAGCAAGGGATTTTCACGGAAACCCATTTGTGGACTACTATATTTTCTGCGGCTGGAGCAGTGTGACCATTTTCTTATTGCCCTTTTCCTGCCTCAGCTGCTTTCATACAGATGTATTTCATGCAGAGTACATTGTGTGCTTTTGTGGACACATAAAACTGTGGTTGCTGCACCTTTGCATTTTGCTCACAGCCACACACTGCATCATGGGTTTTGTATTCTTAAGGGATGGATTCACAAACGGAGTTTCCCATGCCTTTGTAATTTGCCGATAGTCACCCGCTGCATTATGGACTTTGTAGTCCATATAGCATCAAGACAGGGGACGCAGGTGGCGCTGTGGTCTAAACCACTGAGCCTAGGGCTTGCTGATCGGAAGGTCGGCGGTTCGAATCCCTGTGACGGGGTAAGCTCCTGTTGCTCGGTCCCTGCTCCTGCCAACCTAGCAGTTCGAAAGCACACCAAAAAGTGCAAGTAGATAAATAGGTACCGCTCCGGAGGGAAGGTAAACGGCATTTCCGTGCGCTGCTCTGGTTTCACCAGAAGCGGCTAAGTCATGCTGGCCACATGACCTGGAAAAACTGTCTGCGGACAAACACTGGCTCCCTCGACCAGTAAAGCGAAATGAGGGCCGGAACCCCAGAGTCGTTCGCGACTGGACTTAACTGTCAGGCGTCCCTTTACCTTATTTTTTTATAGCATCAAGACTACAAAATCCAGCTTCTTGTTCTTATTCCTGGTGTTCCAATAAATCCTTTAAAAAAATAAATGCAAAAAGCAATGTAACAATTCGTAAACAGCAGATCTTGTACGTTTTATTGCAAGAGAAATTCCTGAAAGAATGAGTGACAGATGCCACAGAGGCGATGCCTATTTCAGCAAAACTTTCTGTTTTTGAAAACACTATTCCACAACAGCAGAACTCTGTATCTTGTCTAGGGAGACATTGGCAACGATTGCCTTCATGCTCCTTGACATTAGAATAGCAGCATCTGATTTGGGATCAAGATAAGAGACTCTCAGAATTTGATCACCTGCCCCTCATGCATGCAACACAAGATCTGGTGGAGGGTTTGCTAACTTGAGACAAGAGACTTAAAGGCAAAAACAGAGAGCGGGGCCTTTTCTCATCAGTATATCAGTGGTGAGAGACTGGATGGAGAACGTGAGTCCCTGAGTCAGAGAAGAATGGATGGAGGCAGGATCCCGTGAAAAGCAAGGCAGGTCTTTATTTTTCTGTTGCAAGGAGGTAAAAGAGACCCAGAAGAAAGATGTGCAAGGCCCCTTTAAAGACTTTTGAAATTGCCCAACCCCTTACCCAAAGACCACCCTAAAAGCATCATCTGTACATCACAAGAGGTGGTCTATATCAGAAATTTGAGTGTGGCTTCTCTCCTGTCTGCCAAGATAATGTTTTACTGATTGCATTACCTGGACTGTCTAGCCCAGGGGTGTCAAACTCAAATTCATCGGGGGCCGCATCAGCAGTTTGGTCACCCTCAAAGGGCCGGTTGTATCTGTAGGACCATAGTGCGCACGTTGTTTTTAGAGGAGGAAAACCAGAAAAAAAATATTTTTCTGGTTTTCCTCCTCTAAAAGGCTGGGAGGGGTGGCGGAGGGATGCTGCTTGTTCTTCCCCGCCAACCCCGATCGCAAAAACAAGCCTGCTTTGGCGAACGGGGTTGGCGGGTGAGAGAGAGTGAAAGAAAGAGGGAGAAGGAAGAAAGGGATGAGAGAGAGAGAGAAGGAAGGAAGCAAGGAAGCAAGGAGTGAGTGAGTGAGTGAGAGAGAGAGAGAGAGAGAGAGAGAGAAGGAAGGAAGGACGGACAGACAGAAAGAAAGAAAGAAAGAAAGAAAGAAAGAAAGACAGACAGACAGACAGAAGGGGTGAGAGAGAGAGTGAAAGAAAGAGGGAGAAGGAAGGAAGGGGTCAGAGAGAAGGAAGGAAGGAAGGAAGGAAGGAAGGAAGGAAGGAAGGAAGGAAAAAGGAAGGAAAGAAAGACACACAGACAGAAAGAAGACGGGCGACAGCGGAGATGCTTCACAGAGCGGGGGAGGGTCGGCGCGCGCCGCCCCTTCTCCGCTCCGTGCAACGTCTCCCTCCCCCTCGCCACCGACGCTTGCAAAAGCGTCACCCGGCGACACCCGGCAAGGAAAAAATGGTGCGGGGGGCTTCCCCGACGCGGCAGAAAGCTGCGCGGGGCACCCCCGAGGCGGCAAAAAGCCGCGCTGGGCCAAAACGGCCCGAAAAAAAAAAACCTTGCCGGTTCTCCCGGCAAGGCAAAAATGGTGCGGGGGGCTTCCCCGACGCGGCAGAAAGCCGCGCGGGGCACCCCCGAGGCGGCAAAAAGCCACGCTGGGCCAAAACGGCCCGGAAAAAAAAAAAAACTTTGCCGGGTTCTCCCGGCAAGGCAAAAATGGTGCGGGGGATTGCCCACCGCCAATCAGCGCGTGCTCACGGGCCACATGACGAGGTCTCGCGGGCCGCATTTGGCCCGCGGGCCTTGTCCTTGACACCTGTGGTCTAGCCATTCTTTTGAGATGGTAAATACTTTAGTTCTTGGATATAGGTCCCAGGCCCACCCTATTCATACACAAATATGCCCTTAAGACAGGATTTGAAGGATTTGTAAGTGAAAAGAATTACTGGGAAAGGTTTCTCCAAGATATCTCCTTCTACAGAGGAAATATTTAGAGTAATTAGAAAATCCAATTAAAGGTAGATAGCCGTGTTGGTCTGTCATAGTCAAAACAAAATAAAATAAAAAAATTCCTTCCAGTAGCACCTTAGAGACCAACTAAGTTTGTTCTTGGTATGAGCTTTCGTGTGCATGCACACTTCTTCAGATACACTGAAACAGAAGTCACCAGACCCTTGTATATAGTGAGAGGGTGGGGAGGGGTATTACTCAGAGGGGTGGTGGAAATGGGTGAAAGGTTGATAGCTGTGGTAAACCTGTTGACGACTGTTAATGGCTGCAATTAGTCTTACAGGAAAAAGCAAGGGGTGAGAAGGTTAAAAAAGCTTTGTCATGTATAATGAGATAAGAATCCAAAGGAATTCAGAAATAAGATAAGATAAGAATCCAAAGGAATTTCAGAAATAGACTGGAAAGAGAAGTTGCTGAATTGCAACTCATTACCAAGCTTAAAACCATGGAGAGACCTGGTCTGAACAAAGACATTGGATTCTTATCTCATTATACATGACAAAGCTTTTTTAACCTTCTCACCCCTTGCTTTTTCCTGTAAGACTAATTGCAGCCGTTAACAGTCGTCAACAGGTTTACCACAGCTATCAACCTTTCACCCATTTCCACCACCCCTCTGAGTAATACCCCTCCCCACCCTCTCACTATATACAAGGGTCTGGTGACTTCTGTTTCAGTGTATCTGAAGAAGTGTACACGGAAAGAAGTGCACACGAAAGCTCATACCAAGAACAAACTTAGTTGGTCTCTAAGGTGCTACTGGAAGGAATTTTTTTATTTTATTTTGTTTAGAAAATCCAAGATACGCTTTCGGGATTGTTCTGTGTGCTAAAATAATGTGTAATTTTCTCAGGGAATATTTCCCAAATCTTGAAGGGTGAAGGATTGATTTTCTGCGGAGTGTATGTCTGCTATGTGTGCTGCGCACCCTAAGAATTTATGACAGAAGGGACCCCAAGGGTCATTTAGTCCAGCCCCCTGCAAAGCATCTACCAACTAGATGGCTTCAGGAAGCTAGCAGGTTTTTAAATTTTTTATTTTTATTAGTTTTAAAATGACTATGAAACCACAGAGATAAGTAAACAATAACAAAAATCCAATAACATGTCCAACTGAAGGCAGGGCATGCAAAACCCAGTCGGTAGAGCATGAGATTCTTAATCTTTGGGTTGTGGGTTCGAGCCCCACATTGGGCAAAATATTCCTGCATTGCAGGGGGCTGGACTAGTTGGCCTTTGAGACCCTTCCAAATCTACAATCCTATAATTCTATTAAATTTCTGTAGGTGACGTGGGGAGAGATACTTGTAAATTCGAAACTATGCTGTATGAAATAAAATCCCACTATACTGAATAGAAATGATCGGAATTGCATTGCCCCTTAGAGACCCATAACTTGTGTGTTGTTTTTTTTTGCTGCAAGAACTAAAATCCAGATATGAGGATGGATTCAGGAAGCTGGTAGTTTAGTGGCATATGCTTCAGAGCCTGGAGGGACAATATAGCCAGCATGTTCAGCAGCCAATGATCGCTTTATCCTCCATGAATTTATCTAATCTCCTTACATCTGTCCAAGTGAGTGGACTTAGATGAGATTGGCTCTGTGAATCAGGAATTTCCTTCTCCAAAAGCCACTGGTGTCATTTACAGTACTCACTTTATCAGAGCCAACCCAAAAGTTGCAAAATCACGACACAAAAGCTTTCCAAGTTTTATGTATGTGTTTGAAATTATTTACAACCTGCTCTTCATTGGTCATGCTTTCCAGAGCAAGGATCGGCATTAAAATGCAATAAAAGGATCTTTAAAGGGCAATTTATAATAAAAACAGACAATATGCGTCAATCAGGCGAGGGAACCGGTTTTTTTTTTTTTTTGCAAATGCATGGAATGAGCAGCCATTTTCACCTGGTGTCGAAACTCTGTCTATGCCAGTGCTCTTCACACCTGAGGGTGGGGAGGGCAAATACAGAGACGGAGTGTCACAGTTGCCACATACCTTAACTCAGAGGACTGTGGATCAGGAGTAGAGAGATGCAGGAGAAATTCGGTTCCGTTTGCATTGAAAGGCGAACCTGCCTAATTTGTGCTTTCCGAAACAATACAGGGAACTGAAACACACCCATCCTTCAAAATCTGCACTTCTCTACATGTTGCGATGCCATTTCCCAGCCAAATAATGTATAGAAAAATGCACGTGCCAGGGTAAAGCCTGCATAAATACGCACCGATTAGAGAAAATAGAGAGAAATTGCTTTGCAAAAAGGTGCAGATTGGGCAAAAGCGGATTGGAAAATGTGATACGCAGAGCCGTCTTTCCTATTGGGCTTACTGGCGCGTTGTGCCAGGGTGCTGGCCTCTCAGGAGCACCCCAGTGAGTGGGGGAGCTGCACGGCTTTGCCAGCAGCCTCCCCTTTCTCTGCCAGCAGCTCCCCACCAACCATATGGCTGGCGGGAATGCAGCTTGCCTCCCAAGCCTCCACGGGAGGAGAGCGATCCCCGCAGAGGCTTAGGATGGAAGCTGCGCCCTGCCAACTATATGGCTGGCGGGTGTGCAGCTTCCTTCCCAAGCCTCCGCGGGAGGAGAGCGATCCCCACAGAGGCTTGGGAAAAGGTCGACAACTCTAGGAAGGGGATCTTTGCACCATGGCGCCGGATATGCTTAAGATGGCCCTGGTGATACGATGACAGATTTGCACCAAAACGCTGCTAAATTTATATGAGGACTTTGGGGGGGGGGATGCAAACTGATGTTAAGAACCGAACTTAACACTGGAAACAATGAGGAGCTGAGAGGAACCAAAATGGTATGAGTTGCCCACCCCTAGTCATGAGAAGTCACCCTCTGATGCTCTCCAAGTCCAGGCAGGTATATAAGGGAGCAGAAGGTCTTTTAGGTTTCTGAGTCTTCAGCCATCTAGAGAAGGGGTTGGCAAAGTTTTTGTGGCTTGGGTTGGTTCATGGTCCCGCAAACGCCGCGGTGGGCCGGAGTGTGTGTGTGCGCGCACACATGCATGTGCAAAAGCTATTTTCGGCGCTCCTTCAGGCACGGAGGAGGCGTGCACAGCTTCCCATTGGCTGCAGGAGCTTCCTGCAGCCAATGGGAAGCCGGCCAAGGTCGCGGAAGGCGGTTCCCGCTCTGCTCCGTGCCGGTTTAGTGCGGCGCACGGGAGCTGACCGAGAGGGCGGTAGGGGTCCCCAAGCAGGCGGTGGGGGTCCATGGGCCGGTTAAACGACCCCCATGGGCCGCTTGTGGCCCATGGGCTTTAGGTTGTCGACCCCTGATGTCGACCCCTACATGTCTGAGACATGTAGAGAGCTCCAAAACTCTTCACCAGAAGACATCTCATCTCATGAAGCGTTCTGGAGATCTGAAAAACTTGTATGGTATTTTGCAACATTTTGGTTGCTTCCAATAGAGGTGTTGGATCTTGGAGTTCGGAAACACGGACCAACTCATCTGCCTTATATTGATGACACTTTGTTCTCCATATCACTAGATGATCTCACTCAGTGGCGCTCTCTCTCTATATATATATACACACAAAAAAATATATATACTGCATGGTGCCAGCCAGATGGGTAGGAACAGAGCCAGGATAAAGCCAGGTTGCTCAGTTCTGCAGCTGGTCCAAGAGAAAAATATATATGCAGGACTTGATGAACCGCCAAGAAGTCCATTAGGCTGTACAGGAGTTTGGCGTCCCACTCTTGATTTTTAGATGTAATTACATGCCAATGGAGGCATGCCAGTAATCAACTTCCTTTCCCTCTGGGAAGTTGGCAACTTGACATAGATGAAAGCAGGGCTCAAGGAGGCCCCGGCAGTGGCAAGGAGCCACAGGCATCTGTAATACGTATTGGAGAGGGCGGGGCCTCTGGTGCCAGGGTGTGGCTTCCCCGCAAAGCGGAGAGCCCAGGCGCTTCTCCTTCTCTGAGGAACCCACCTAACGGGGCTGGGAATTCTAGTTGCCGAAAGTGACTAGCGGTATGATTTCATCAGCGATAGGTTCGGGACAATCGCCTTTCCTGTTGGTGGCTGAGAAGGGAAAAGAATTGACATGTGTGTGTTTCAGCTTCTCCTTTGTATCTCAGGAAGTGATCGCATAGCAATAACCTGCAAGAGAAGTCAAGAGCTGGTCTCTCCCCCCCCCCACTCCCAAAATCCACCTCCTTCCTTCCAGATTTGTTTCTGGGGACTATAATGTCATTCGGCCTTTATAAGGCCATTTCCTGACATAGCCATTTGCAGGGATATACACAGGATGTTTCCTATTTCTTTACAAAGTTGGGGGGGAGGGGAAGGCGAGCAAACGCCAACCATTCTGGCTCCAATTGGATGCCCCAACCATGGCAGAAGGCCAGACCTCCTGTTTTGTTGGTGATGTCATTTTCCCCTTCTCGGTCCTTTACCTCCCTTGGCCTTGTTAACGGGCTGCAAATGGAAACGAAATTTGTCACCCGTCATTTTAACTGGAACGTGCCTCCAAATCAGTATTCTAAAACTAAAGTGTGCTTTGCAAGTGTTGAAAACCCAATCCTTTACACCAATGGAGTTTTCCTTTCAAAACCTCTCTAAAGTGAGTATGGTTGGTTTAAAGATCAACCCCCGCCCCCCCGGCCACTCAACATCTTTTTGCCAACAGCAACAATAAGAGAGAAAGAGAAAGAAAAGGGACTCATAAAAAATAAAATAAAAACCTTCCTTGGCGAAGAAAAAATCTGTTTTAAATCATTGTCATCATTCAATGAACAGATGTCATTAGCATTTTTCTGCAATGGACTGACGTTTTCCTTTCTAGATATATTCTAAGCACATTCACGGCGCTTAAGAAAAAAAAAAGCCAATGTGTAGCTTGATTAATTGGATGGGGTTAAAATATGACAAAGAAGGAGTGGAAATATTTCGGGCAAAAGAAGAAAGAAAGAAAATCTACTTCAAGGGGCTGTTTTGGAACCAGAGTTTTAGCATACATTGTGTACAAAAACACAGCAGAAATACAGAGGGAGAGAACAGAGAGGATTGGTGATAACTAATAAGGTCATTGTGAAAAATTCACAAGGTAAAAGTGGCTAACTGCTTTGCCCAATGGAAGATCCCAAAGAAAGCTGCCAGGCTAACCGCCCATCAGGCGACAGAGAGCTGTCTTGGGAAACATCTTGCAACATCAAAGACAGCGTAGCCCAAGTGAAATTAAGTTTGCATTGCTATGGAATTAAGTTCTATTGATCGGAACTTAATTGCCCATTCCCCAGAGTGTTTTCATGAGCAACAGCAAGCGCTGTTCCTTGAATTTCCTGTCTTTGGAAACTGGATGAAAGTGCCACATGAACCAAGAATGTACAACTGATTTTTCAAAAAGAGCTTTCTTCTCCATATACCGCATTAGCAGTGATGATGAGCAAGTGAAGCACAGGAGACTGAAAGGCATTCCTGGTGCAAAATAATAATAAGAATAATAAACGCTCAAAGACATTTCTGTGCCAGAGAAACAATGTGCTCAAAACAGGGGACTTGCGTCCTCCAGTGCATTAGCAACATAACAAAAGATGATGTGATGAGATCTTAAGCTAGCGCTGCAAACAATCACAATGATGTTTAGGACAGGGAAGAGGGTGGGTGGGAAACCAATTGGCTCTGACCCAAGCCATTTGACGTCACCGTCTTATGTGTCAGGCTGTAAACAAAGCATCAGAACACATGCGAGGAGCCACATGAGCAGAAATCAACAGATCTAAGCAGGCTTTTATATTCTTTCCAATTTCTGCAGGCTCCGACGTGCAAATGCAGAGCCCCTTTAGCGCAGATTGTGCGCAGTTGTGCTAACGAAACCCAAAAAACCACACACAGACATGTCAAGAAAAGGATATCACGTCGTTTTATTAGAGGAATGAGGGTTGTTCCCCCCACCCTCAAATCTGAGAACAGATGGCACGTCCGACCAAACACATCGGCAGCTTACACAACATTGGAAAAACAGGCACGTACGCTGGATTGCATTGGCAACTGAGCCTGGATCAAACCCACTCTCTCCTATCTTCCCTATAGAGAAGGCCTTTCCTCTCGCACACAAACACCCCCTTGCCCAGTGCTTAGTGGGAGGTGTTCCCTTGAAACCAATGCGCAGTCTAAACAGGAATCGACTGCCAGAGAAATCTGGAAATGGTTGGGGACAACATTTATTGGGGGGAGAAACATGTGTTCACATAGCAAGCACATGAGAGCCAAGGAATTAGGAAAATATGTCTTAACAATTAACCAGCCAACAACGTTATTTGGGGCGGTCTTCTGCACAAACTCTAGCAGGGTCCTTGCGTAGCTGCCAATTCATTCCAAAGGGGTTTTATACAGATTCCCCACCCCCACCGTGGGATCGAGTCTCCTTGGTCTCTGCACTGATTGTGGCGATCGAAAATGCTCTCCTTACCCCCCCCCCAATTCCAGAAAATGGTTGCACATGATTTTACGACTGCCCCTCTCTCCTCTGTTCTTTATGTTTGTTTTAATTCAGTTGCTACATAAATGCTTTCCGTGACACAGATACCCTTTAATTTATTACCAAAAGAGACAGAAAAGAGATTCGGTAGTATAAAATGCCTGAACAAATTAAATATCATTTATAGATAAGATAGATAGATATAAAAAAGACTTAGTAAAAATATAGTCCTATGGTTCAAATGAAAGATAATAATCTTGATACAGTGAAAAATGTGCCTGTTTGGCACCCCTAAACTAGTCTCTGTCCCATAACAATCATTGCAAAGGAATCACTCCCGGTTTTGAACACCTTATTAGGTCTCATCCTTACTCACCTCCCCACCCCACGCTTTCTAGGCATAGGGTCGCACTTTCCCAGTCCATTTCTTTCTTTCTTTCTTTCTTTCTTTCTTTCTTTCTTTCTTTCTTTCTTTCTTTCTTTTCTTTTCTTTTCTTTTCTTTTCTTTTCTTTTTCTTTCTTTTTCCCATTTGCTTTCCCCAAGAAAATCAGATCCATACTGCTGATTAGGAGCAAATGGCAATTCGGGTTTTCTTCAAATTGCCATTTGCTCTGATTCAGTGGTAAAGAGCAGGTTTTTGCAGGGAAAGCAAAAATAATATTAATAAAAAGCTGTTGGACACAGACCTGGAAAGTGTGGACCTCTGGCTAGGAATGCAAGGCATAGGTCAGTGTGGATGAGCCCTGACTCGCTTCTCCTTTAGCCTTAATAACCCAACTCTGGAAATGCTGGTTCTCAAGGCATGGCGCAGACCTTGGGGAAAGTGGAAGGCTGGAAGTTACACCTCCATCCTGAAAACAGGGGCTGCTGTGGCTCAGCAGCAAAGCATCTGCTTGCATGCAAAAAGGTCCCAGGTGTAATTGCCTGCATCCCCAGTCAGCATGGACAATACTGAGTGAGATGGGCCAGTAGTCTGACTTGGTCTGAAGCAGGTGCCTACATTTCGGGAAGGGCCGTAGGCCAGTGGCAGAACACCTGCTTTGCACGGTGATGGTCCCAGATGGTCCCACCAGCTCACAGGATCCCAGAGGAGTGGGAAAAGATTCTTGCCCTGAGCCCTTGAATTATGGCCACCAGTCAGCGGAGACAGGAGTGGCTCAGATCTCACATGGCAGCTTCAAATGCACCTCCCCCCCCCAATGCTTCCATCAGTGTGATTGCAAAGAGCATTGGTTTACGTGGGCAAAGTTTAGCAGAGCTGCTTCAATGGGATTTACATAGAGGTTCACAGGGAAGTTGAGTCGAAGCAGGTTTGGTGAGCTTTCTGATAGGGATGCTGAGAATTACAGCCTTATATGAAAAGGCATCCGGGGGAAATTAACTCGAGAATGGATTTCTAAAACACTTGGAAGCTACTGAAATCAGTCGGTTGGCTTTGAAGTGAACGGACACAATCTGGGGTAAAGATATGCCAGCCTAAAAGCACCGTCTGTCAATTTTATTTTATTTTGACAGCTTTTTCAACCCTTTCCCTTCATCGCACTTCATACCCCTGTAACCAGTCTTAAAACCCTCCCTCGTCCCCATTTTGCTCCTTCCCTGCCTTGATGCCCAACCCCTTTCATGGAAGGTCTCAAACCGCACTGCAGTCAGTGCTTCCCCTCCTGCACAAGCCAATTCAACCCAACCTGTTTTAGGCATGAATATAGCTTTACCCCAGAACGGTGCCCTCGGGGTGCAACGCAGAGGCATGACAGTGAAAGGAATTTTTTTTGGCCATGCGCTCTGTTGGGTTGCAGATGGCACACTCGCCACCAGATCCCAGCTTGTTCTAGAACTTGGGTGATGCTTCAAATAGGACAGCTTGCAATTCAGTTCTGGGTCAGTTGGCTAGCCTGCTTTTGAAGAATGGCAAACCTCACTTCACTGCTTAAAAAAAAAACCCCAGATGTCGAGAGCCACTGCCTCCCCACCCTGCTTCCCCAGTTACGCAGACTTACAGTACGCAGACTGGAAGAGATCAAATGCACCAGAGAACCAGGCTCCTGAACTTTTTCCAACAATCCAGAGCGAAAGGATTTCAGCATCTTGTGGCTTGTCGTGTTATAATGCTACAGGCGCAAAGAAAAGCTGCACCCGCTATAATTCCCTCTGGGCCATAAAAGGTCCAGAAAAACCGTCCGCCCTCACACATTTTGGCACCCTATGAATTCAGTTCCCTTCTGCTTTGCAACAGTCTATCTCGTTGTGCTACATAGCAATACAGTATATCAGTGGTTCAGCATTATTATTATTATTTAAAAAAACAAAAACCCAAGCAATGCATTTAATGAGATAATCTAAATATTGCAATGTTCACAGGCAAGGGGAGAGGGTTTGGAAGGCTGATGCACAGGAAGGCACTTGTGGGGATATAGGTGGGCACTGTTATCTCAGCTAGATGAATGTCGGGTCTTGCAGAGGGACTCTGAGATGATTTGCACATTGCGCTGAACAAGGAAGGGGGCAGGGTCCCATGTTTTTGCCCCCCCCCCAACCCAGTGCTTCAGCTAAAAATGTGCAAGGCAGGGGATCTAAGGGCTCTTTCACACATTAGACAAGAGCAAAGTCGAGCCTGCCACAACCAGTCCCTCGCTCCCAGATGAGTACAATGCACACATGTCTGCACTGCAAACACATTTGTGGCATGCACACGTGACTAGTAGTCACACACGCTCTGCAGCACGGGAGAGAATGAAAATCCTGACAGTGACACTCATCGGTTTATGCTGAATGACCTTCAGTGGACACTAAAAATAAAAATAAAAAATCTGTTTAAGTGTGAAGAGGCCCTTAAATGCAGAAAACTCCACAAGCTTCAGGGGTGAGGTTCCCAAGCCCTGCTTGGGATGCAACAGTAGAAGGGCAAGTAGTTTCTCTGCAGTAATTCCCCGCAGCAACAGTTTCAAAGTTCCTGCAGATGTTTTCCGCTCACTCCTCGGCAGATTGGCACTTGTTTCTCAAAGGACAGGCACATTAGCTGAGCTGGGCTGTCTCTCAGCAGGTAAGAATAAATTTGTTAGAACGACCATGTGCCCCACAGGGATGGGAAGAAAACCAAGCTGCTCTCATTTGGAGCAAACAAAAAAAGAGGTTAGCCCCTGCGCATCATGCCTTTCCTAAGGGTATGTGTAGGTTCTGAGCTTCCGTCAAATTCATACCGGTTTAACTGGCACAGCTTCGCTCAAAGGATCCTGGGAATTGGGGTTAGGAGGCGGAATTCAGGTACAAGATCCCATGGTTCCCCCTCGCATGTTCCCAGGGTTCCCTAGGGGAAGGGAAATGACGGTTAAACCGGGCTCAGCCTCGAACCTCTCTCCCCTTGCCGAACACATATGCCCAGCCCTACCCAGTGATACAGGTGCTGTAATAGACAGCACTGCTGGCATCGGACAAGGCCGATATCAAGCTGCTCTCCTCGCAGGAGAGGCTTCGAGGAGTCACTTTGGACACGGAGACATGGTAGGCAAACCCCGAAGGATCGGGACGAGTCCTGCTCATATTCAAATACTGGTCAAACTCGTTGCGGTCCACTTCTGTCCAGAGCTCGTTGGGGTTCAAGTGCTCCACGCCCTCTAGGTGGTGAGATTCGGGCGGCGGGGAGAGCTGGCCAAGGTGAGCCGAAAGCCCGTTGGCGGCTCCGGCGCATATTTGGTTGTAGTACATGCCAGGTGGGTGGGGAGTCCTCATGGCATCAGCCAGGTGAGGTGGGTTCTGCGGGTAGCCCATGGGCATGTTCCTCCCCAGGTTTTTCTCCGGGGTAAACTCCATCTGGGGAGGTGGAGGAGGAGGAGGGTGGTGGTGGTAGCCTCGGAAGGACATCACGCCGCAGTCGTCCTGCATGTGCGGAGGGAAAAAGGCCGGCTCCGTCTGCTCCAAGACGTCCAGAGGCGACATCTCAGGGGTCGGCAAGCCGTAGTTCTCCATATCAGAGCTCACCGAGCGGAGTTCTCTGAAGTGGTTGAGCGGAGGAGGCTGGGCATGGCCCGGGTGCCCGATGGCGCCACCAGCCCGGTGGTTCATGGCAAAGCCGTCGCCACAAGGCTGGGCGAGATTGTGCAGGAGGATGTTGGGCTCCATCCTCTTGATCTTCTTGGCTTGCTTCTTCCTCCTGGGGCGGTACTTGTAGTTGGGGTGGTCCTGCAGGTGCTGGATCCTCAGCCTCTCAGCCTCTTCCACAAAGGGGCGCTTGTCGTTGGCGCTGAGCGCTTTCCACGACTGGCCTGGAGGGGGTCCGAAAAGGAAAAACACAGGCGTGAAGCTACAGCAGAAACGGGGGAGAATTAAGGGCTCCAGCAGATCAAGGGTTTGAGTCCTTCGCCTGCTTCAGAAGCCCAGACTATTGCTCATGTAATAATTGCAGCATACAAAGGCCGTTAAACAACAGGCAGTACTTGCATTAACGTATCTCACATTGGGAAGTAGGATGCTGTTGTTGTTTTTAAACCATACAAGTCCAATCACCAAAAGGTCATCTCATCAGCCCCTGTCCACCTTGGGGACATTAGGTTCCAGTTTTTTCACCATGTGTCTTAACCTTGCCAGAGGAGACAGACAGAGAGAGAGAGAGAGAGAGAGAGAGAGAGAGAGAGAGAGAGAGAGAGAGAGAGAGAGAGACTATGCCAAGAAGGTAGAGTAGATTCTCTGGGAGATCATGGCTCCAAGTCTCTGATATGTTCATGATCTCTTGGTATGATCCATGAGAACAACCCCCAAATCCACAGCAACACAAAAACATTATTAAGACCATCCAAGATGTCACAAGATGGTGAGCTATCTCATCAACCTGGATGCCAAGTAAAATAGGGTGTGCGGAAGGAGATCAAGTTGATCGTCCAGTCCGATGGAGAGTTTTGGAGAACCTGAGAGTGCATTCACTATTTTGGAACGTTTTCATGGGTTGTGATAAAGTTCCTACCCTGCTGTGATTTTTGATGTGATGGAGATTTCACGTCGACTAGAAACATCTCTCTCTCCCCCTGCTCTTCCTTACTTGCTTCACACACACACACACACACACACACACACACACAACCACAAGGTAGTTAAAGAGGGGGGAAACCAAGGTGCAGATTTTTGATAAGAGTGCATTATGGTGCTTTCACACAACCATAGTGATGTCAGCTTCCTTGCAAGTGGTTTTTGTATTTCTCTTGTCTACTCTGAAATGCAAATGTGATATCCACATTGCCGAACAATAGCCTTTCAGTTTAGAAATGGCTCATTCCGTCCCATAGTAATTAACGTCCATACACGGCATGTATGGATAGAGGACCCTGGACACTTTGCAAGGGGGTGGGCAGCTAAGTTATATATGAAATTCTTATTTAGGAGCCTGTGTCTCTCGTTTCTAGATAGGTGCTCAGGAAAGGGTGGGGGAATGAGAGAACTAATGAGTTCTTTTTTCCTTGACAGCTTCCAAGGACAAGGGGAAATGGCATTTTGTCTGGGCGGTATCCAATGTGCTTACTCTGTTGGTGCAAGGATTTTCGCTTGTGCAACAGAACTCCCCTATCTTGTCCCCTCAGTGCGCATCCTGTGCCCTCTCCAAATCTGCCCCAGTGGATTGGGAGAACCCCCAAAACAAATTTGAGGGAGGAAGTTCCATTGTGAAAGCACACATCATTGCACAAATGGAACAAGTTACTTAACCCCTTTCTATTCTATTTGTTGCAAATTTGATAATACTGAATTTGGACTTAATCAAGATTCACACTACAAAAAAGTAAATGAGCATAAAGACTTATAAGGTGGCTCTATGCCCTGGAGGCTAGGAAGATTAGGAAGAAAGAAATTGATGGGTTAGAGGTCAATTGCAAAGGGGAGTCTAAGATCTAATCCACACATTTTATTTGAAAATCACTTTTTATTCTGTGTAATAAGTAATTTTGGTGGATTTGACCATGGTTCTACTGCAGATGCAGGGACTGCTGTTTAGCTTTGTACTGCACTCAATACATACGCAGAACTCCCTGCCCAGGGCTGAGCTCAGAAGAAACCAGTTCTGGCTTTCTGCAATAGAAGCTGCAGTGCATAGTGCTGATTGCCCAGTGTATATGTCACAAACACTTCCCCCAACAAACCCTACAGCACTTTTGTGTCCCTCTAGATATTTTATTACACTTGATCTTAGCAATAAGGGAGGGTGAGAGGGCCATAGCTCAATGATAGAGCATCTGCCTTGCATGCCGAATGTCCCAGGTTCAATCCCTGGCATTTCCAGATAGGGCTGGGAGAGGACGCCCCCCAAAAAAAAGTCCCAGAGAGCTGCTGCCAGTCAGTGTAGACAGTACTGAGCTAGATGGACCAATGATTCAGGATGTGGCAGCTTCCTACGTTGTATAAATTTGGGTTTGTGTTAGAAATGTGATAGACCAACAGTTACCTTTTGTATCTCGGGGTCTTGGGCACCCTTCTATATCCAATCTTTCTCCCACCCTCTGCTTATGTGTGTGTCCCTGCATCCCTTCCCATACACACCTCCCAATTGAAGATGAAATGTCCTGCATCATCAAATGAAGCGACAGAAGCCGCAAAGCTTATAAATGTGTTCATCTTTCAGGGTCTCCTATTACTCATTGACTGTGGATCCTTTTATCCCGAAGAAGTGAAATTAGTAAAAGGGTCAAAACAAACTAAAAAATAAAAAAATTCTTTCCAGTAGCACCTTAGAGACCAACTAAGTTTGTTCTTGGTATGAGCTTTCGTGTGCATGCACACTTCTTCAGAAGAAGTGTTCATACCAAGCTGATACCAAGAACAAACTTAGTTGGTCTCTAAGGTGCTACTGGAAGGAATTTATTTATTTTTTATTTTGTTTTGACTATGGCAGACCAACACGGCTACCTACCTGTAACTAGTAAAAGGGTGTAGGGGGAAACGTTCTTCCAGTCTTTGAACTGTATCCTTTCGGGAGAAGAGGGGACTGAGAGAAACATTTCGTAGAATAACACCCAATGCATTTCCCTGCAGTTCAGTTTTTAAAACTGCACGCTTGGCCAGAATGCACATTTGATTTAAAAATGACTTTCTTTGGCTGCTTTCTCAGCTTTGTGAGAAACATTTGCAAGCGTGTGCAGTAATAGTGCAAGAGAGAAATGATCTGCCCTAGCACTCCCCTGCTGTAGTAGGTGCAACGGATGGGTAAATTATCTGGGTTAAAGTCACAATCCCATACCCCTTTATCTGGGAACGAGCCACACTGCAATTTACTTCTGGGAACAATGGTGCAGGATTGTACTACGAATGACCTGCAGAGAGGGGCTGATGAGAAAGGTTGCAGCATAAGAGAGAGCTTCTTCAAAATAAATTTAAAAAGAGAGAGCTTCCTTCCTCATGGCTGCTTGTCTCCCGTCTCCCAAACTCCTTTTTGACCCTTGTAAGAACTGCACTGTTCAGACAGATGCCCCCACGGAGCCCACCAGCAGAACAAAAAGGCTGCGGCCACCTCCGTTCCTGTTTGCCCCCAGCCTCCAATCTTACTCCGAGGTAAACTGCCTTGGAACATGCAAGCTCCATTTCTCAGGTATAGCTAATATGTGGGACCTACAACAAAATTTTGCAGTGTGTGTGTGTGAGAGAGAGAGAGAGAGAGAGAGAGAGATGCCTCTGTCAGGAGTCTAGATTGCTAGTTATGCCTTCCTCTAGGATAGTTCCCACTCCAGTTGTCAACTCCCACCCCAAACCCCTCAGCATCCCATTGCTACTGAGCATGCTTGGTCTTCGCAGGGTCTTTTCTGGAGGGCCCCGATTGTAGGTTGTTAAAAAGGATTTCTGCAAACCCCAGGTCTCCCTTCAGCACCCGAGTGTGCTCTCAGAGGGAGGGAGAAGCCTTTCAAGCATGGGCGTGACTAAGGGAGGGAGGCTGCCCCCCCCCAAATCAATAGAAATCAACAAAAATACTTAACTAACTGAGGTTCTGTCCCCCCTAACATAAAGCCTGCCCCGCTAAAATAAATCCTGGCTACGCCTATGCTTGAAAGGCTTTCGCTTCTCTATGAATCTGTCCAAAGCCACCTTAGCTCCTGGTGGTCATCATCTGGTGGCAAAGAGTCCCGCAGTGGACTCACACACCCCGCTTACCCAGCATCTTGCTCAGCACCGCGTTGTGCAGGTCCGGATTCTGTTGGGCCAGCCGCTTCCTCTCGTCCTTGGCCCACACCATGAAGGCGTTCATGGGGCGCCGGATGCGGGAATCCTCGGCGCTCTTGCCGTCGGACGGACGGCCCGAGACGGCGCCGTAGCCATAGCCGGCGTCCGGGCTGGGAGAACGGCTGGAGGCAGCCGAGGTGCCCAAGAGCGCGCCGCCGGGGTCGCCTCCCCTGATGGGCGCCGCTGCGCCTGGGCGAAATCCGAAGGCCGGCTCCGGGCTGGGGGTCCGGCTGGAGACGGCGGGCTCCGCGGCCCGGCTGTGCTGCGCGAAGGCGCGCCCGGGATCAGAGGCAGCGGCGGCAGCGGGAGGAGGTGGAGGCGGCGGAGGCGGAGGCGGCGGTGGCGCAGCGGCTGCTCCCGCGACGGCTCCCCATGAAAAGTCGCCTCTGGCTTGGGGTATCTCCTCTCTACAGAAACTAGGCTCAGATATATTCATTCCAGCTAGACGGACCTTTTGGGATCACAAGGCGAGCAGAAAAAGAAAAAACGGACAACAAGAAGAGAATCGGGTTCCCTTCTCCAAGGAAAGAAGAAAACGCTAGCAAAGGGATCAGCGGATCGAAATGCGCAAAGGAACCAGAGAAGAAAGCAGCAGGATTCGGCCCGAGCTAAGGGCTGGCTTGGTTCGCCCCCTCCAAAAAAAGGAGGACAAGAAGCACGCGCTGGAAAGGATGCTCCCGTCGGAGGGGCCACATTATAAAGGCTGCGCTCCCCATCCGAGGGAGGGCGACGGCAAAGGAGGAGGGGTTAGACGGGCCCGCTAGGAACACCCCCGACGGAGGAGGGCGATGGACGCGCAGTTTCATTCTGTGCTCCCCCCTCCCGGCAAAGGAAATCGGGGAAATTGCTCCCCCCCCCCGACTTTCCTCTCCCTCCTGTCGGATTTAAGTCGCGGGGAGGCAATTCCGTTTGCGCAAACCTCAGGCGCGCAGCAACGTCTCCTCCCAGCTAGCCAGACGCAAATGTACCCCCACGAAGTGGGCGACAGGGATTTTTTTGGGTGCCGCTGGCCGGGGGGTGCGGAGAGAGGGGATGGTTTGTTTAGCCTTGCTTTGATTTCCTAACATCCCTCCTCTTTTTAAATGTGTATAATCCCTTTCTGCACACACACCCTTTGGAAAAGAAGAAAAGCCGCAGCCAAATAAAGTTGGCTCCTAGGTGCACGTGGTCTGGGAAACGCTGCAAGAGAGCGTCGGGAGAGGTCCCTTTGCGGGGAGGAAGACTCGCTTGGGTGGGGGTGATTCTCAGTGCAGGTAGTGGGGGGAGGAGGTGGAGGAGCCGAGACCTCTCTTTGAAAGCGGGTCTGGAAATGGTTTGAAAAGTGCTGTCTTTTCAGGGGGGTTCAGTGCGCGCGCGCGCGGTTTCTTGCTGGAAGGGAAGTTAGATTGTAAGCTCTTTGGGGCAGGCCCGTTAGGCTGGAAAGCAGGGCTGCAAAATCTTTTCTTTCCGGCCCGAGGGCCGCATTTCCTTCTGGAGGGGGCCACATGCGAGTGGTGGGCGGAGCCAGAGGCAAAAGTGGGCGTGGCCACGAATATAAATATTACCTTTGTATGGTAGGCTCGTTTGTACACAGACACGCCCCTTCATCCAGACAAGCGGGAGGCAGTGACACAGATCAAGGGCGAATGCTAGCCAAGGAGGGGGAGGGGCTGGTGGGAGGTGTGGCCTCGGGAGGGGGAGGGGCTTGATGTTCCCCACCTCTGCTGTAAAGCAAATCGCGTTAAGTGCTGATGGATAGTCCTTGTACTGTACATGCAAGGAGGCTTACGCTACAATTCAGTGCGCCTTTACAAGGGGATAAATGGGTCTTAATGCGCTTGCTAAGTGAGAGTGGGACTTGCTTTAGGATTGTGCTCATAGGTGTCAAAATAAAACGGGAAGAGAAGACAGCAAGCTAGTTTCTGCCCCCCCCCCAAGTGAGAAGAATAGCACCTGAACAATCTATCTGGTGTCTCAGGTACTACAAATGCTAAAAACACTTTAAAAAAAAAATGAAAACTGGGAATCTCACAATCTTTTTTGGGGGGGCTGCTCCCCCTTTCCTTTCCTGGAGATGCTCAGGACTGTACTGTCAATTTTACGGAGCTGTTGAGTGAAGCTCTACCTGGAACTGATTGGTTTATTGATTGATTGAATTTATATACCGCCCTATACCCGGAGATCTCAGAGTGGTTCACAAAACAAAATCAAAATATAAAACCACAAAATATATAATCAAAATAAAAATAACAACCCAATACCCCCCACCCCCCCACACATTATTATTTAGTTGTTGAATTTATTGATTTATATCCCGCCTTTCAGTCAAATGATTCCGAGCTCAGTTTACACCAGATTGCAGGAAATGCTCAGAGATGTGCCAGCCTGCAGCCCCTGATCCTCCGGTCGATGGATGAGGCCAAGCTGGTTTTCCTCCTTTGAGTGATGTTCTCCCTGGAGTTTCTCTATGGTCCTTCATCCCTTGGTCAGAATGTGCCTCCTTCCAGCACTGCAGTCCCTCGAAACCCAGGACATGGTGAAACTATGTAACTCGCACCCACATGATTTGGTGATGGCCACCGACTTGGATGGCTTTGAAAGGGCAAGTTCAAGCAGGGTCAGGCTATCATTGGCAACTAGACACAATGGCTTGTTCTGCTTCCACTGTTGAAGGCAGTGTGTCTCCGAATGTCAGAGGCTCCCAGAAAATTGGTGTGCAGCTGGTGAATTAAAGGGGAAGGGCTTCCAGGTTAAGAGGTGGGGGGTTTACAGGAGCACAGGAAGCTGCATTATCCTGAGTATATTTATACAATTCAGTGCTGGCTACATTGACCAGAGCCTAGGGCTTGCCAATCAGAAGGTCGGCGGTTCGAATCCCCGCGATGGGGTGAGCGCCCGTTGCTCGGTTCCTGCTCCTGCCAACCTAGCAGTTCGAAAGCACGTCAAAGTGCAAGTAGATAGATAGGTACCGCTCCAGCGGGAAGGTAAACGGCGTTTCCGTGCGCTGCTCTGGTTCGCCAGAAGCAGCTTAGTCATGCTGGCCACATGACCCAGAAGCTGTCTGTGGACAAACGCCAGCTCCCTCTGCCAGTAAAGCGAGATGAGCGCTGCAACCCTAGAGTCGTCTGTGACTGGACTTAGCAGTCAGGGGTCCCTTTACCTATACCTTTACATTGACCAGCAAGGGATATTCCCAGCCCATTATATAATATTTATATTTGTATCCCATATTTCCTCCAAGCAGCTCAAGTTGGTATACACAATTCTTTGTCTCCCCATTATATCTTCACAGCAACCCTGTGAGGTAGGTTAGGCTGAGAGATGGTGACTGGACAAGTGGGGATTTGAACCCTGGTCTCCCAAGTGCTAGTCCAGCACTCTAACCATGTCACTATACTGGCTGTCTTACACTGGCGCTCCCTTAATGCTCTCTTATTGCTATTAAATGTATAGCCCAAGGACATCTTTGATTAAAAATAATTAAAAATAAAAGTGTGTTTAAAACACTTAAACAGAAACACAATAAAACACTCAATTTTTTATTTTTAAAGCAGATGTAACCAAATCACATGTCTGGATAGGCCTGCCGAAACAAGGAAGTTTTCAGCAGCTGTCTAAACGGACACAGTGATGGCGCCTGCCTGTCAACAGGCAGGGAGTTCCACAGATGCTGAGGGTTGGATCCGCATACCCTCTGATGAAAATAGGGACGGCCCATTCCATAATGATAGTTTTACTATTTATACCCCACACATCTCACTGGGTTGCCCCAGCCACTCTGGGCAGCTTCCAACATATAAAAAAACACAATAAAACATTAAATATTTTTTTAAAAAACCTTCCCTGTACAAGATTGCCTTCAGACAGCTCAGGGGTCGGATAACTCCGTAGCCTCCAACATTTCTCCAATGAAAATAGGGACATCCTAAGGCAAAGTTGGACATGGCATCAAATCAGAAACCGGGATGGCTTCTTTAAATCAGGGACAAGCCTGGAAAATAGGGACACTGGGGGGGGGGGGTCTGGACATGGGACCTCCTGCACGCCCAGCCGGTGTTCTGCCACAGAGCTATGGCCCTTTTCCAGACTTTCACTTCTGGGCCCCTTGTTCTGGAAATTGATTGCTGTTTCTGGACAGGACATCCTTATCAGTTGAAGTTTGCTGCAGGAAGCTGCCTGCCTCCACTTGAGGTCGGGGCCAAAAGCCCCGTTGATCTTGGTGGGTCCTGATGGCGCTTGCGCTCATCTGCACGGGGAACCCTTGGGATGCACGCTTGCCTGGGAGCAAGTCCCACTGAATTCAACAGGACCCACTTCGGAATAAACGTGCATCAGATTGTGCCTGCAAGAAGGGAGTGCAGGATGGCTGCTGACACCCAGAGATCAAAAGGAAGAAGCTAAAGCGTAATGACTGCGTGGGAATCCTATTTCTTGATCCCATCATGCAGCCTGTTTGATCAGGGCTCTGGGCCCAGATACAGAAATTAAAGTCAATTGTTTAATCAGCTAGATACGTTTGCCTAAAATTGCATTGACAGAAAAAGGTGATGCTGTTCTTGGTTTTAAATGGCCCAGGTTTATGTTGCAGCTGGAGCTGCCTTCGGTAGAGGCATCACCTCCTGTGTCAGAGTGCGGAGGGGTGTGTGTGTGTGGAATGATGGATTTTCTGCAAAAGTGCTTGCCATCTGCAATTTTTAAAAGTTTATATTAAAAAGAACCTTTTTTAAACGAAACAAAACCATGCTTCCTGCTTGGGGGGGGGTGTGCATTTTCAGTTGATTCAGAAATAAATTTGAAAACTGCTTAACCAAGTAATCAATTAAAGGTTGCAGCCTTGATCATAACAATGTGCATCTGGGCATGTGCGGAATGCCTTTCCCTCTCTGCCAAATGACAGGAGAGATGCCATTTGCGTAGTGCAATAGCTCTTGCTGCCTCCTCAATCCACCACATTTTCTCTGACCAAAGGTGCCAACTCCCTGGGGCCCTGGGTGCTGGAGCACCCACAAAATTCCCCGTGAAGGAGCCGGGCACCCACAGATTATGGTGCTAGGGCCATGCACATTGCATGGCATCCACAGCCCTGGGCACCCACAGTCGTGGGGCCAAGCTGCCACTCATGTCTCTGACTATGTGTTGTGTTTCCATTGGAAGGCAGGAAGTGCACAGAATTCAAACTACAAAGCTTTATTGGTGTTTTTTTTTTTAAAAAAGCTTGTAGTAGCTTAGTCGGTAGAGCTTGATACTTTTAATCTCACAGTTGTGGGTTCAAGCCCTACCCTGGGCAAAAAAAGCACCCCTGCATTGCAGGGGGTTGGACTAGATGACCCTTGTGATCCTTTCCAACTCTATAGTTTCATGGTACTGTGATTCTAGTCCTTATGGATCAAATATTCGGTGTGTCCCTCCTCACAATCCCCCTCCATACGTGCCTAGGATTAAAGGCGAAACAAAATCCCCTGGTGTCAGAGGCGTAGCAAGCCCAGGTGGTACCCGGGGCGAAATTTTTTTTGTCACCCCCCACCACTTTAATTTAATTTTTTTTTTAAAAAATTAAAAAGTGCCACCCCCCTCTGATGGTGCCACTTTGCGAGGTGTGGGGGTTTTTTGTGTGTGTGTCTATTATCTCTTTTTTTTCAATAAAGTTAAAATAAAAAAATAATAAAAATGATAAAAATTAAAAATAAAAATAAAAAATGTCACCCCCCCTCTGATGGTGCCACTTTGTGAGGTGTGGGGGGTTGTGTGTGTGTGTCTATTATCTCTTTTTTTTCCCAATGAAGTTAAAATTTAAAAAAAAATTTTTTTAAAATTTCTTTTTGAAAAAAGTGTCACCCCCCTTGGGGGTGGAACCCGGGGCGGACCGCCCCCCTTGCTACGCCCCTGCCTGGTGTAGTTTAAAAATCAAGTAATGTGCTGCTTAACACAATTGCTCTTGTGAAAGGCAGGAAAAAATAGCTTCAGGCGGGCGGAGGGGGGGGGCTCCCTGTGATAAATGTGTAGAGATATCTTCTGGCATAGATTGTGATGGTTTTACAGAATTTAGATGGCTTTTAAAGGGAGCCAAAGTCATGGAGCTCAATGAATTCTAGCTAAATGGAGCCCCAACTTCAGAAGCAGCATAACTCCAAATTGCAGCTGCAGGGGAGCAAACAACTGGGAGTTTTTGTTGCCGCTTTCATGCTCTAGTTGCGGGTTCCCAGAAGCATCTGGCTGGGCACTCTTCAAAACAGGATGCCGGAGGCTGGGCTGATCTGATCTAGCCTGTCACTGCTTGGGTTCTTAAAGACTTCCAAACTTCAGATCCCTTTTGCCCCGTGGAAATGGCCTGATCAGATAAACAGGTCTACCCAAAAGAGCTGGTAGCATAAAACTAATCAGGTGTGGCAAGTAGTTGCCATTATAACAATGTATGGCAGTTCAGCAAGGGATGTTTTTGAGCGTGTTTACTCGGAAGCCACCTTCGCTGATAGCAAGGGAATGGTGTGGAAGGAAACGCATCTGGGATTTTTGAAGAGCGGGGTGTTATTGCAGCCATTGCTGCGGTTCACCTTAAGACTGCAAGGGAACGGGTTAAATCTGCATTGCCTCGGAGTTTCCCTTCGGAGAGGCAGCCAAAAGATGCCTTTCGCAAGCAAAGGTTCTCTTCTCCAGTTCCTTCCAAAAAATAGCTTCCCCCCCCAATGTCTGCAAACACACACCCCAGATCCCAGCTTGAAATCTGAAACTTTGCATTGGCTGGAATGGGGGCACTGGGTTGTGCAAGAGACTGGCGGTGGGAGATTGCACGCTATGGTTTGGGGAGCGCGAGTGTGTGTTATGTCTGGAACTGATTTTGGAAAATCCGATCTGCATTTAACCCTAAACAAAACAATAGTCCTTCCCTCTTTCTCTCTCTCTCTCTGGTTTACTCTTCCTCCAGACGAAAACAGCAGGCGCTTTGAGCTGCATTTCTTTGCTGTCTTGGGAGTTCTAAATGTTGGTTAGACTGAGCGCACACGATGCGCTCTCCCTCTCCTGCTAGTTCAGGTCCTATCTGGTCCGTAGGGAGAGGTAGAGCACGTTTGCATACACGAGGTTGGTGGTTCAGTCCTTAGTACTGCTGCTTAAAAGGATGCTTAAAAGCAGAGGTTGGATGTCCATCTGTCAGGGATTCTTTAGCTGTAATTCCTGCATTGCGGGGGGTTGGACTAGATGACCCTCGGATCCCTTCCAAACCTTACAATTCTATCATTCAATAGTAGTAGTAGTAGTAGTAGTAATATATTTATACCCCGCTCATCTGGCTGGGTTTCCCCAGCCACTCTGGGAGGCTCCCAACAGATTAAAAACAGAATAAAACATCAAACATTAAAAACTTCCCCAAACAGGGTTGCCTTCAGATGCCTTCTAAAAGTCAGATAGTTGTTTATTTCCTTGACATCTGATGGGAGGGCGTTCCACAGGGCAGGTGCCACCACTGAGAAGGCCCTCTGCCTGGTTCTATGACTTTAAGTGTCAGTGTTGGAAAAGGGGCCTCTTGTGGTTGAGTAGCAGAGCATCTGCTTTGCATACAGAAGGTCCCAGGTTCAATCCCCAGCATCTCCAGGTAGGGCTGGAAATGTCCCGTCTGAAACCCCAGACAGCAGCTGCCAGTCATTGTAAGCAGTTCTGAGCTAGGTGGATCAAAGCTGTCCTACTTTAAAGAGAACAAGCCTCTCTGTGCAGCTCAAGAAGGGAGAGCAGGAGAGCAAAAGATGTCATTTCAGATGGGCATCTTTTGCAGCAAAAATTGGCACAGCGCTACAATAATCAAAATGACTGCATTTAGATGTGTGCTTGGGTTTGTGTGTGTCTTTACCTCACCCACGTTGTTTTACTTGTTTTCCTCTCCCCTCCTCCTCCGTTTCCTTTTGCACAGTGTATTTTTTATTGTAAGCCACAGGACTGTATAGAATGCAGGGCTTAATAAATTGTAGGCACAATAAATATTAATTTGCTGATTCATCCATTCTCTGTATGTAGGGAAAAACACTAGAAGTCAGCCGTCAGCGTTGAGTGAGGTCTCCAAGAATTGGTAGTCAATTTCCGTGCCTCTAGGTGGCGATTCATCCCTGAAGAGCAGAGAGCTCTAATCTCCTATCGGCTCCTTATTTCCTTTCCACGCCATGGAAGTGTTTTTTGCTGACCAAAGAACAAGGTGGTATAAATATAGAAAGATGTAGATTTGAGAGGGAAACCTTGCAGATGGGGCATGGCGGCATGCAAAGGCCATTTCATGGGAATGTTTATATCTGTCTCATTCCACTCATTTAATCGCAGCTGAAGGTCTATGCCGATAAAAGCAGGATGTCTTTTTGCAAATTTAGAAAACGGGACAGGAAAAAGACCCCCCGAGGGTTCACCTTGGGGGTGGGAGTGCCACGCATTGACCATCATGAGCTTATGCAGTTGTGCTGCTCCAGTAAAAGTTGTAGCTGTGCTTTTCCTTGTGAGATCTGGAGAGCAATAAAAAACGGGAGCCGATGTGGATAGGCAGGAAAATTCTGCCCCAAAAGGACGATGGAAGAGAACTATGCCCACTTGGGTAGGTCTAGCCCAGGGGTTGTCAACCTGGTCCCTACCACCCACTAGTGGGCGTTTCAGGATTCTAGGTGGGTGGTAGGGGGTTCTACGGCACAAGCTGAATCCTTCCATCGAGCACTGGTGGGCGCTAAGGAAATTTTACCATCAAGAAAGATGCATTAGTGGGCGGTACCGGTAGGTATAAAAAGGTTGACTACCCCTGGTCTAACCAAAGACTTAGATCCCAAATACCTGCAAGACTGACTCATTCCCTACAGATCTTTCTGGGGACCCTCTTGGTGGTTTCACCAAGTTCAGGTAGTGGTTGCCCCAGAGAGGATATTCTTTCTGGAAGCACCAAAGTTCTTAGAATCATAGAACTATAGAGTTGGAAGGGACCACAAGGGTCATTTAGCCCAGCCCCCTGCAATGCAGAAATCTTTTGCCCAAGGTGGGGCTTGAACCCGTAGCCCTGAGATTAAGAGTCTCATGCTCTATCGGACTGAGCTATCAAGCAGCTAGCTTTGTGGACCTTCCTCTCCACAGAGGAGCACCTGGCTTCACCATGGTACAGTTTTCAGCAAATGCTGATGATGCACTTATTTTTCTGGCCTTTGGCCCCTGAGATGTGTGTTTTCAGAGCCCACCCTATTCCTGTGACTGCCAACTGTTCTAATGGTTTTTAATTCTGAATTTTAAGTTGTTGTAAACCTCCCTGGGACCTGCTGGTGAAGGACAGGGGATCAGTAAATCAGGTTACTTTCCAAGATGGGGAGAAGGAATGAAGGAAACTCAAGATCACACCATATTTAATAGCGAAAAGCTCACTGTGTAGCGACTTTTCCTTATCATTCTACCATGCTGAAGTTTTCTCATGGAGATGGTCGGCTTCTATGTTTCACTGTGTTGCAATACCTTTGCTCTTTGCCAAACCCCAGGAAAGGAAAGTGCCTAGATGGGAGCATGGAAGGTAAATGATTAGGTGACTGCAGAGAGACACTATGAGGCCGATGTCAAGGTCTGGGATAGGAATAGCAGACCACAGACTCCGGAGCTGCCACAGAGAACCGCGGTAAGAGACTGCTATTTATTTATTTGATTTAAAGAATTTATATACCACTTAATCATTAGCATTTCTAAGCAGTTTACATAAAAATAAACCCTTACACAGACCACGGCAATAGAATTATATCATAATACTGAACATAAGGCAAAATTGTTGTTGTTGTTATTCTTAATATACTGCTAATTTGCCAAAGTAAGTAGTATATTAAGAATAATTAATTAAGAAAATAAAAGCAATTACCAGAAACGCATATAATTAATATACCCAATAAAACCATTTTATCGAAATGTTAAAATAAATACCCACAATGTACAATAAAGCAAGCCCATTAATGCAGCGCAACAATTAAAACAGCAATTAAAACAGGAGGTTCAAGTCCAGAAAACGGGGGAATGCTTGTCTAAATAGCGTTTTTGAGAGCCGGCCGAATGCCAATACTGATGGGGCCTCTCCTATTTCAGCAAGGAGATGATTTAGACAGCTCCAGAACACGAGTGAGTGTAAAAAGCAGACTGAATCATGCTCTGTCCACTGAATGTCACAGATATCTGGCAGATCCCTTAAAAAAAAAATCTGAGTCACCGAGAGGAATGTTGCAAACCACATGAAGATGGGACAGTTGCCAGTCCCTGGGAATGTGATGCATAAATTCAGATCCAAAGATATCTCTGCCCTACTTTAGTTTTTGTTAATTGCATATACATCTTGTATTTCCACCAAAGAGTTCAAAGCAGCACACAATGTTCTCCCTCCATCCCCAATTTTATCCTAGCACAACAACCCTGTGGGGTAGTTTGGACTAAGATAGGAGTAGCCCATGTGGTGTTCTCCAGATGCTGTCAGACTACAACTCCCACCATCCCCAGCCAACATGGCCAATGCTGAGGGATGATGGGAGTTGGAGTCCAGTAACCTTGAGAGGGCACCATATTAGCTAAGACATAATGACCGACCCAAAGCCACTATGTCAGCTTTGTGACTGAGTTGGGATTTTATGTTTGGGCCTCTCCTGTGATTTTCCAGAAATTGCTAGACCACAACCCCCATCACCCCTCACCATTGCCTATGTTGGCTGGGGATGATGGGAGCTGGAGTCTGGCAAAGTTTTGAGGGTTGCAAGTTTCCCATCTTTGTGCCAACCAGTTGGCGGTTGGAGGATGGATGGCGGCTAACAGATTGAGGTTGAATCCTGACAAGACAGAAGTACTGTTTTTGGGGGGACAGGGTGTGAGCAGGTGTGGGGGACTCCCTGGTCCTGAATGGGGTAACTGTGCCCCTGAACGACCAGGTGCGCAGCCTGGGAGTCATTTTGGACTCACAGCTGTCCATGGATGCCCAGGTTAATTCTGTGTCCAGGGCAGCTGTCTACCAGCTCCATCTGGTACGCAGGCTGAGACCCTACCTGCCCGCAGACTGTCTCGCCAGAGTGGTGCATGCTCTAGTTATCTCCCGCTTGGACTACTGCAATGCGCTCTACGTGGGGCTACCTTTGAAGGTGACCCAGAAACTGCAATTAATCCAGAATGTGGCAGCTAGACTGGTGACTGGGAGTGGCCGTGGGACCACATAACACCGGTCCTGAGAGATCTACATTGGCTCCCAGTACGTTTCCGAGCACAATTCAAAGTGTTGGTGCTGACCTTTAAAGCCCTAAACAGCCTCGGTCCTGTATACCTGAAGGAGCGTCTCCACTCCCATTATTCAGCCCGGACACTGAGGTCCAGTGCCGAGGGCCTTCTGGCGGTTCCCTCACTGCGAGAAGCAAAGCTACAGGGAACCAGGCAGAGGGCCTTCTCGGTGGTGGCACCCGCCCTGTGGAACGCCCTCCCATCAGAGGTCAAAGAGATAAACAACTATCTGACATTCAGAAAATACCTGAAGGCAGCCCTGTTTATGGAAGTTTTTAACCTGTGATATTTTAATGTATTTTAATATCTGTTGGAGGCCGCCCAGAGTGGCTGGGGGGACCCAGCCAGATGGGCGGGGTACAAATAATATATTATTATTATTATTATTATTATTATTATTATTATTATTATTGTACCACATTGATCCCCAGTTTACTTCCCTTTATTTCCATTGGGTGCCTAAATCTCCAGTATACTTCTATAACTGTGCAGATCTGTAATTGCTGAGGCTGCTGCTGGATTCAGGTTCACTGAGGGTTGGGGGTGGTTTCCCAGGTTCTGGTAAAAGTGAACCAATTTCGAGGGTCAGATTTTGAATCTGGACATTTTGGTGGGGTCTGTTCCAGAAATTGAAGGCTGTTAATGATAGCTTCTCATGCATACAGCGGGGCTGCATCTTACGGGCATTTAATGTGCACACTGTCACCTATGCCTGCTTGAAGGCTGCTGCTTGGAATGTGCAAGTTGAATGCACGCAAGGTGGAGACCTTAACACATTTTTTTGCACCAGGTTTATATGTAATATAAACAGGCTCAAGTGTCGAAGGTCAGACAATGCTTGTGTTTGGGAATTCAAGCTTATATGGTGTGAAAACGCATCAGTTCCATTTGACCCAAGTGTTGGAGGGTACGCAACAAGAAGTGGGGCAGGGGGAAGATAAGATAGCCATCTTCAAATATCTGAAGGGCTGTCACATGGAAGAAGGAACAAGCTTGTTTTCTCCTGCTCTGGAGGGTAGGACTCAAACCAATGGCTTGGTTTACAAGAAAGGAGATTCCAAATTAACGTCAGGAAGAACTTTCTGACAGTAAGAGCTGTTCACCAGTGGAACAGTCTCCCTCGGGCGGTTGTGGACTTCCTTGGAGATTTTTGAGCTGAAGTTGGATGGCCATCTGCCATGGATGCTTTAGCTAAAATTCCTGCATTGCAGGGGGTTGGACTAGAGAACCCTTGAGATCCCTTCCAACTTTACAATTCTATGAATCTTTGTCTTCCATCAGGTCCTGGTGCAACAGCATTTCGGAAGTCATTTCCCCTTTCCTGGTGCATACCCTCAGTTACCGTAATAATAATAATAATAATAATGATAATAATAATAATAATAATAATAATAATAATAATAATAATAATTTTATTATTTGTATGCCACCGATCTGGCTGGGCTGCCCATGCACCAGAAGCGGTTTAGTCATGCTGGCCACAGGACCCGGAAAAGCTGTCTGCAGACAAACGCAGGCTCCCTCAGCCTGAAAGTGCTGAGCGCTGGATCTCAATGAAATTGTGATGTGGTTTGTGCCACATGAACTCGCATTTATGAAAACCCGAGCGTTTTCAGGCCTTTGACCACCCTAAGCGACTATCTCAGGCCCACCCAAATGAGCCGAAATAGCCGCAGGTCAAAAGGTCACTGATTGTTTAACCCAATGGGGCCGGCTACGTGAATGGCACCCGAACCGGCCTCCGCCCTCGTCTGATGCAGCCTTCCGCCCCGAGAGAGAGGGAAAGCGGTCCAAGTTTCTCGGACAGTGAGCTCGGGGCGTGACATAAACACACAGCCCATGTCTTAACAATTAGCTCAGCGGGCCGACCGCTTAACTTTCACTGGGGACTGAAAAGAGCTTTGCTGCGCTCCACTCCAACCCCCAATGTCTAGACACACAAGCCGCGCTCGATCCTGTCCACACGCACTGGGAGTCCGCCTTGGACAAAGGGAAGCCAGTGAACAAAGACAGGCCTGACGGGCAGGTGGGCGAGAGCGAGGAAAGGCAGACGGGCGGTGAAAGCTGGCGGCGGTGGAGGAGGACGGGACACATGGAAGCGTTGGGGGCAGGGAAGCGGGCCGGCTGCCTCGGACCTCGAGCTTCTCACCCTTTGTATTTGCAGCGTTGCACAGAGGGAGGAAATGTTGGATATCCCTGGGCAGAGATAAGATCGCTGTAAAAGCCATCTGGGTGACCTCTCCCATCACCCTCCTCAGCAGAGCTGGCGTCTGGCAAGCTGGACGGCCGCCCAGGGGCCTTGCTTGCTCTCCCTCTCTCAATCTGCATAATATACACAAGTTTTTATTGGAGTCGCCGTTTCGCCTTTCTTTCTCGCCCCCCCCTCCAACAAACACTCCATGAGCGCACACCGCGTTTCTCTTTATAGACTCTTGTGTCTCCGAGAGCCAGGGCCACACCTTGGCGAGAGGAAGTGTGGCTGCCCAGGAGGTAGACTCTACGGCTTAGCGCTCTTTGAAACACAAAATACTTTATGGTGCGGTGCGCTCTCTCTCTCTCTCTCTCTCTCTCTCTCTCTCTCTCTCTCTCACACACACACACACACACACACACACAAACACACACACTTGCCCCCTTCTCCTCCATCTCTCCTGAGCTCCGGATTGTTTCTCAAGGTGGCTGAGTCAGGGCATGAAAAACGGCAAAATAATAATATCTAATAAATGATTTTTTTAAATCCCGGTTAGTCATTCCGCTCAGTTGTGGCCGCTTTGGATTAGAAAGAAGTTGGAAAGAGAAGCATAGTAGAACTGCCTGCAATGAACTATGTAGAATGGCCCTTAAAAAAAAAAGAGTCTAAATAATATTATTTAATCACACTGATTAATAGATACAAGAAAAGAGATTCCGACTAAAACATACAGAAAAACTTTCTGACAGTAAGAGCTGTTTGACAGTGGAACAGTCTCCCTTGGGAGGTGATGGACTCTCCTTCGAGCAGAGGTTGGCTGGCCATTTGTTGTGGATGCTTTAGCTGAGATTCCTGCATTGCAGGGGGTTGCACTAGATGACCCTAGGGCAGTGATGGCTAACCTTGACACTCCAGATGTTTTGGGACTACAACTCCCATCATCCCTGACCACTGATCCTGTTAGCTAGGGATGATGGGAGTTGTAGTTCCAAAACATCTAGGGTGTCAAGGTTAGCCATCACTGCCCGGAGTCCTTCCAGCTCTACAACTCAATGATTCTAGGATGTCTCACCTTTCCTGCAAGGAGCTCAAGGTGACATGCATAGCCCCCCCCCTCCTCTCTGTTTTATCCACGTGCTATGAGTGACCTTCATGACCAAATGGGGGATTTGAACCCTGGTGTCCTGAGGTAGGGTTGCCATATTTCAAACACTGGAAAACGGCAAAAATGGCATTGCCAACATGGGCTGCCATACACCCGGATTTTCCCGGACATTTCTCCTGATTTCTGCCCGGACACTGCTTCCGACTGCAATATTCCAGGTACGTCCAGGGTAATCCAGACATGTGGCAATCCTACCAAAGGTCTTAGTCCGGCACTTTAACCACGACACCACACAGACTCTCTATGTGGCTGATCCTGGCTCTAAGGCCTGAAGTAAGCCTGGGATGAGGAATGGCTTGCAGAGAAGTGCCGTGGAGGGGGTTTCTGGGTGGGTAAAAACATAAACGTATCCCTTCCTTCTCTCATCAACTGGCCTGCTGTCCCTGAAAATGCCCCAGACACCGCACTCATGTTTGCATTTGCTGGGGTCGTGTGTTGTGCAGCCTTCTGTGTAGCTTAGGAAAACGGCGCACAAGCCATGGGCTGTGGCTCTCGGACAAAATGAAAGGAAGGAAAAGAAGCAAGCAAGAAAGGAAATAAAGAACAACACAGCCTCTGCCAGGCAGCCTTCATCCCAGCCAGATGGCTGCACTGGCCTCAAGGTTCAAGATATTTTAAGCACAAGGGCAACGGAACCCCCAATAAGCAACTTTGCTTCCATTTTTTTTCCTGGGTGGTTGTTTTATAAATGAGTTTCAAAAATAATGATTGTGAGCTATTTGAGGTCATGTTTTAGAGGAAAGCTTTATGTGTCGTTGAAAATAAAATGATAAATAGGACCAGATGGTTTCGTATGAAGGATTGCGTGTAGTTTAAGTGGGACTTGGTGGCATCCGTGCATTTCCTTTGATAGCGCATGCTCAGGAGAACTTCTCACTGGGCTGAGCTCTGGGATGTTCAAATGAGTTTATCAGAAAGTAAGCTCTATTTCCCAGCTCCCCTACAGTTGCACGGCAGGCTCAAGGAGCCCGGGGAAATACAATTTCCCCAGTGCTGCCAGCAAATGCCAGTAGAACCAGGAAGATTTCATTTCCCGGGTCTCCTTTTACCTGGCATGCAGCTATTGCAGCTATTGCAGTGTCTCACATGGAAAGTGATTGGGAGATGGAGACAGAAAGTTTTTCATCCTTTTTTCAACAATCAGAACATAAACTAAGGGAAGATGGGACATGGGAAGAAGCTTGGAGGTACACAAGTGAAAGTTAGGGAGGAAGAAAACTGTTCAGGGGTTATCGATGATTACTGCATGATGTATATGTTGTTGTTGTTCAGTCGTTCAGTCGTGTCCAACTCTTCGTGACCCCATGGACCAGAGCACGCCAGGCATGCCTATCCTTCACTGCCTCTCGCAGTTTGGCCAAACTCATGTTAGTAGCTTCGAGAACACTGTCCAACCATCTCATCCTCTGCCGTCCCCTTCTCCTTGTGCCCTCAACCTTTCCCAACATCAGGGTCTTTTCCAGGGAGTCTTCTCATGAGGTGGCCAAAGTATTGGAGCCTCAACTTCAGGATCTGTCCTTCTAATGAGCACTCAGGGTTGATTTCTTTACGAATGGATAGGTTTGATCTTCTTGCAGTCCATGGGACTCTCAAGAGTCTCCTCCAGCACCATAATTCAAAAGCATCAATTCTTCGGCGATCAGCCTTCTTTATGGTCCTGTGAAATAAAGTGAAGAAAACGAACTGAAGTAGAAGGAAACAATACTGCATATGACAGGGCAGAATGGAAAGCGATGTCATTTTGCATCCCGATTCCCAGACAACATGTTTCTTGAGCGTTCATCCTGATTTTTCTGCAAAAAGTTTGTGGGGATATTAGACAGCACCGGTTCTCTATTGAATGTTCATCCTGATTTGTTCATGCAAAGATTAGGTGATGTTGCACTAAGCAAATGTTATCTCATGCTTTCTAGTGCCTTTTCCCATCACTTTCCTTATTGCAAAAAGTCTGGGAGGGGTGGGAGTTGATTTGTTGCACAAGACCTCAAAATAAACTTTAGTTGCACATCCTGGATTTGCCAGTTTTGCAGTTGAATCCAACTCAAAAATAGCGACAGTCTGGAAATGCCTGGCATCTCAAGCAAGGGCTAGGCTCAAGCCCTTCTCCCAAGCTACCTTTCCATGTGAAGGGATCTTTTTGCATGGAGGACCTGTCGGCCATGTTGTTCCTCTCCCCCATCCCCCTGCGCACTCTGGAATGGTACAGTCCAGACACAGATTTACCACCTCTTTGAAAAATAGACCCAGGGTTTTTGGTGCGTGTATGTGTGTGTGGTTTGGACGGAGTCACTTGTACGTGACTGTGGGAGGTATTAGGCAGCCCTGGATGTGTGCATCAGCCTGCTTTTCAACCATCCTGTTTTCTTGCTGTTTATTGCAAGGCTCGAGAGGATTTACGGCAGTGACAACACATCATTTCCAGAGGAGAGTGTTACACTCCCAGAAACCATTTCCAGATGCCCAGAAGCATGTTTTCTTTTTTGGTTGTTGTTGTTGGTTTCAGCATTAAGGAATTACCTCAACGCAATGCGGCCTGCGTGCCAAAGGCATGAACAGGACTCCTCAACCGGCCATGCTGAGGAAAGCAGCTGGCTTCAGTACGCAATTTATTGTCTTGATTATAGCTCTACGTTCAAGAGCATTTCCTTGCTAAGTGAATGTCTGCTGGAGCTCAGGAGGAGAGGGAAGGGTGGCTGGCTGGAAGCACAGCAGAGAGGAGATGCCCATTTGCAGCCCCAAAAAACCTTTTATCCTTGGCTTATTTGCAGAAATAACCAGTGGCGGAGGAACCTTCTCCGGCACCCGGGGCGGCGCAGCCCGTACGGACTGCGCATGTGTGGCACATGCGCACTCCGTATGGGCTGCCGCTCTTGCGTGGGGGGGAGGCAGGGGCCATCTTGTCACCCCTCCCAGAGTGGAACCCAGGGAGGACCGCCCCCTACGCCCCTCCCTTCCTACGCCCCTAGAAATAACTTCTCATGCCACTGGATGCAGGGACTTCCCGGTAGTGGCACCCTAGATTAGGATGTTCTGTGCAGGGATGCCCCACTGCTGCTGACATGGTTATCCTTTCAGTGCCATGTTTTAATTCCCCCTGGTTTCCAATGGATGTTTTCCTTACTTCTGCTAAAGGGCCAGATGCACTAGACCTCTTTGCCAGATGCAAAGCCTCTCTGTAGACAATTTTTGGTGGCATCAGCATAACCTTTGTCCTCCGCTGAGTCTGTCCCATGAAGCCCTCTGCTCTCTTCCTGGCAGCAGCAGCAGAGGGGTCTCTCACGGCCGGCATTGTCAGAGGGTCATTCAGGAAACGTACACAATGTCAGGACATTTTAACACTGACCTCACCGCTTTATGACTCTTCAAGCTTCCTCCAGCGGAAACCGAGTCCTTTGAGATGGAAACCTGAGGCAGAGATGTTGCCAGGGGGTCTGGGAGAGCTTTACTCTGCAGGAATCGATCCACAAAGGCTCTGGCTGCTTCTGTGCTCAAAAACGTGGGCAGCCCCCAATGTACCTCTTTGCATCCCTTGTTGAAAGCATGCAGGCAATCTTCAACTCCTTGTCCTTGGCCTTCTAGAATATTGGAACTCAGAAAATTGATCAAAACCTGGCAAAGAACCACCGATTCTTCCTTGAGAATAGGCGAGGAGGAGGAGACACGATAGAAGCTTATAAAAGCTTCTCACTCTATCGTAGCAATAGAACTTGTGGACACTCATTCAAGGCATAGTTAAACTGTGGAACTCACTCCCACATGAGGCAGTGATGGCCAGCAACTTGGATGGCTTTCTAAGAGGATTGGACAAATTCTTGGAGGAAAAGGCCATAATGACTAGTAGCCATCGATAGCCATGCTCTGCCTCCACGGTTGGAGACAGAAATGCTTCTGAATACCAGTTGCTGGAAACTGCAGAAATTCAAAATTGGGCAGCCCAAGTCAGGGCCATGGAGGGGCTAGCATAACAGTGGCACTTGACTCCGTTCTGTTTATGAATCACTTCCCATAAAATATCTTGAAGTGATTCCGCAGTGAAAACATCAACAATGAAAGCAACTCAATGCACAAAAACAGTTGAAAGCAATTCCGCATGTAAAAAAGCAACTTCAAATCCAATACAGATGCAGAATGGGAAAAGGATTTCCACTGGAAAGGCTTGTTGAAAAAGCAAGTTCTGTCACAGGTACCAAAAAGGCAGTAGAGATGGCACCAGTCTCTTGGGTAACGGGAGGAATTACAAAAAGTAGATGCCCCCACCCTGAAGTCCCTATTCCCATGCCATGTGGAACAGGTTTCCTAATAAGACAGGACCGTCTTTGGCAGAGCACAGTGATCCATTGAGTATATAAAGGGTGATACGATCTTTCAGGTATCCTGGCCCCAGGCTGAATAGGGTTTTGTACCTTTATGCCAGCTTGGTAGCTAATTGTCAGCCAGTGCAATTCTTTCAACAGTTGTAGCACAGTGATGTTAGTCTGCTCCAGGAAGCAATCAAGCGGCTGCATTTTCATATCCGCCAACTGCCCCTGAAAAATGGGCACATCTTGTTTTTTCACACAAGAATATGGTGGCCATTTGGGACACCTTGCTCTTGTGCAATTTCCTGCCGAGATCTCAGTCTGTGATCTCGCACGGCATGGGCATACCCAGGGAGGGGCAGAGGGGGGCAGCTGCCCCCCCCAGAAGGCAGCCCTAGAAGCAAAAATGATCAGCGTCCATTCAAAGCAAACCTGAACGACCATGGTTTGCCCCCCCTAGTTCAAAGCAAACCTGAACGACCATGGCTTGCCCCCCCCCCCTAGTTTTGATCCTGGGTACGCCCCTGTCGCACGGTGTCCCAAAATGTGTGGTTTTGGGCACCATGCCTTTTCCGGGTCCACAAACTCGTGCGGGTCACACAACTCAGGCAGGTTTTCAGACCCAGAAGATGGAGGCTTGGATTTGGGCCATGTTGTGTTGGAAGGTATGCATTTTGCACCGGCTGCAGCTTCCCAATCAATGTCAAGGGCCAGAATGCAATGCACAGAGTGATACAGAGTGCAGTGCACTACTGCAGCCTGAAGTTACCCACGTGTGCACAAAAGTGGTTTTTACTGCTGGCCAAAGTTGGCAAAATGCACAGCTAGCCACTGAGGTCACTGGGCCTTTAGTGACAGAGATGGATTCAGGAGCACCCCTGGACTATATTGGTAGAAATGGGGTTCATTCTCACCTTAGGAATTTGGTTGCTTCCAGAAGGTGGGCAGGATTCAAGGATTGAGTTCCGTCAGTGGAAGTCCACACAAGCACTTCTGCTTGTACAGCAGGGTCTGGAATGGCTTCAAATTGGATGTGGGACCACGTGTTGAGATTCCTTTATATATATATATATATATATATATATATATATATATATATATATATATAAATCATTTTTATTAGATTTTCCAATTCAACAACCAATCAAGAATATATATATATATATATATATATATATATATATATATATTCCAAATTACATTCCAAATTATTTATACAAATATCAAATAAATATTCTGCCAAATTATTAATTTTAATTTTTGGGACTTCCCATGCTTCAAACATATGGAGTTCTAATCAACTATTTTCCATTGCCATCCATTCCTACGTGTTGAGATTCCTGCATTGCAGGGGGCTGGACTGGATGACCCTCGGGTGCCTTCCAACTCTAATGGTTAGACGTTAAATCCAGTCAAAGGCGACTATGGGGTGCAGTGCTCGTCTCGCTTTTAAGGCCGAGGGAGCCACTGTTTGTCCATAGACAGCTTTCTGGGTCATGTGGCAAGCAGGACTAAGCCGCTTCTGGCGCAATGGAACACCGTGATGAATGCTAGAGCACACGGAAACGCCATTTACCTTCCCGCCGCAGCAGCACCTATTTATCTCCTTGCGCTGGTGTGATTTCGAACTGCAGAAGCTAAGACAATGCAACAGGAGCTCACCCCGTTGCGGGGATTCGAACTGCCAACCTTTCGATCGGCAAGCCCAAGAAGCTCAGTGGTTTAGACCACAGCACCACCCGCATTCCTCTTTCGACTCTACAGTTCTATGATTCTACTCTTGTAATCCTGCAACAGGGCTCCCCCACACCCTCTCTTCCCCTCCCCATATCCGTTCTTTGTCCTATTCTTATTGGTGGGACCAAGGGGTGTGGAAGCAATTTGATTCGGTTCACATTGAAAGGTGAATCTACGCAATCTGCACTTTCTGAAACAATCTGTGGTCTGAAACACTTCTCTGCAGTTTGCAGCGCAGTTCTCCAGCCAAGGAATGTGTGCAACGATGCTTACATCGCATACAGTATAGGAATGTGTGTACCAGTGAAAAGAATGTACAAAATGTATTTTTTTGGCCACTGCTTCAAGGACACACTCAGACCCTCGTGGGCCGGAGCCCAGCAGAGGAGAGGGGCGAGAGTGGAGCTGTGGCTGGCTGGCAGCGTTGGTCCGTTGCATGAGTAAGCTGCCTCTGAAGTTCCCTCGGGTGCCAGAGCTAGGCCCCGAAGGTGTGGCTTCCCTCCCCGTGGCTCCGACCTCAAAGAGGGAGTCTGTTTTTGGGGCGCCTGATTGAGCCCTCTCAAAAAAAACACAGCCCCCCCACGCTACGCCACTGTTCCTGCCAACACCCTTTGTGCAAACCTTCATCATTTCATTTCATTTCACTTTTAATTTGTGTACTGCCTTTCTATCTTACTATGCACAAGGTCGTATACAAGCTGAAGAAGCAACAAAATAGACAGCAAAGATCATACACGTAATAGCAATCTGATCCAATACAAGAAAGTCACAATAATTTTAAAGTAAATAACTCATATCAAATAAAGCAATATTCAATAATCCATTACAATATAATAGGAAACAGTAAGATTAAATATCAGCAAATAATAATTAAACAGTTAACACATCAATTGCAATAAAATATTAATAAACTATAATCAATAAAAAATAACAGCAAGGCACAATGCATAAAATGGCACAAAGCATGCAAAACCATGTAAAAGCATCAAATTGAGAAACAAGGAGACACAACGTATAACTTTTTTTAAAAAAAATACCCCTGAACTCCTCTTCTCCCTTCCCATCTGCTTCTGCTGTTCTCAAAGTCATTGTCACTCTTTCTGCAACCACTTTTTGCAAGACCCACCAAGGTAGAAACCCTTCTAAATTTTGCTAAAAGCAAGCGAACCACTTAGTATGGAACAAAGAGTCATGCAACTTGGATGAAATACGCAAAATGCATGCAAAAAAGAAGTGCCCATGTCATTGGTTTTCTTGGAAATACAATGGCCTGACCAAAAAAATAATAATGCCAAAAGGGAGGTCATCCATCTGCCTGGAGCACTGTTTGAATGGAGCCAGGATTGCAGGGGGAAAGAATGGGAGAGTTCTCCCCTCTGTTCAGATGTGTGTGATCCAAATAATCTGGGATGCCTCCATCTGGGAAAGGTTTTCTGTTCCTCCCCAGTGCTTGAGGTCCTTGATGTGTTATAACTTATAACAGACCATTACCTCACTGGTTCACTGCAGATGGCTGCAGTCTGAAAACCTTTATTCTACGATGGCTGGCTCTTACATCCCTTTCATCAAACTCATTTTTGGGGTGGAGGGGGCTTAATTCTTTAATTTTGCCTCCCCGCAACCCTGTCTTCTCCCAAGTTTTGTCTGACTCATAAGGATGTGATGGAACCAAGGATCTTGCTGACATTTCGTATAGCCGGATCATATTGCTTCCCTCTTTCAGGAACAGCAGAGTCATTAATTAGAAATATTAAACTGGAAGGATGGGTTTATATTTTGTCAGTTCTTTCGATGTTCGCTTTAGGGAGGAAAATCCATTGAAATGCAAAAACCTCCTTCATATGGGAGCGGGGTGGGGGCAATCTTCCCACCAAACAAAAAAGCATAATGTTCTGTAGGTTTAAGTTTAGTCGAACCCCTCTGCAGATGAATAATGCTCTCTGTAACGTCGTAGGGAGTTGATGCTCATGATAAAGGATAGATCAGAGGTTATGGAATCATAGAACTGTAGAGTTGGAAGGGACTCCAAGGGCCATCTAGTCCAACCCCCTGCAATTCAAGGGATTTGCCACAATGAGGGCTTTAATGAAAGCATATTTTATTCTGATACCCTTCAATCTATATCCCACCAGCTGCATAGATGCAGTCTTTTCATCGAAGGAAATCCGCCTCGCCGTAGTGAATCATCATCCACATTTTGTCATACTGAAAGTCATAGAAACATAGGATTGTGGAGCTGGAAGGGACCTTGGGGTCATCTAGTCCAACCCCCTGCAATGCAGGAATCCTGCCCACATCTGTCCTGGGTGGGCTCGAACCACCAACCTTCTGGTCAGCAGCCAAATGTACTGACCCATTGCTTCAGACCACTGGGGTCCAAGATAAAAGACACTCGACTGAACAGGAAGTCCCATTCATTTCAATAGGTCTACTCTAAGGATGACTAAGATTGGATCAAAAGTATTACTGTATTATTATTATTATTATTATTATTAGTAGTAGTAGTAGTAGTCGTTATAGTAGTAGTAACAGTATGTAGACTAAGTACATTGATTAATATTGCATTTTAAAAAATCAACCACATCCCTTATTCATGGAGTTTAGAGTGACACTGTGGTTCTCCCCAGACCCTTGTCCCAAGACATTCATTTGCTAACCCAGGGGTAGGAAACCTCTGGCCCTCCAGCTCCCATCATCCCTGATTCCTGGCCCTGATGGCTACTGGGGTGAGGGGCAAATTTAACAAGGGATAAATGTGAGCAAATGCAATGTTATGTATACAGAGTTTATTTTGATGTTACCCGGAGAGCCTGAGGCAATGTGGGATGTGGAAGAGGGATGGAAGATATTTTTGGGGGGGAGGGGGGGACGGCAGACCTGAAACATGAAAACAGTACTGTATTGAACAAATATATATCACAAAATAATGATTGCAATTTATATAGTTAAAATTAAGCAACAGGGTGCGATATATATCAGAAGATGGAGCCCCACTGGAAAGTCTATTTTGACTCATTTTTCAGTCCTGTCCGATTAATCCAGCATCCTTGGGAAGAGGGCTAACGCCACACTCTTGATGTGTTATCCAGCAGGCTCTTCTTATGAGGGCACCAGGTTGGGGGACACTGTTGAGGAGTTTCTGGTCTGAGAATGTGGCTGGAAGATGGACAGAGCAACCGGGAGACCATCACACCAGGTCTGTCGCCTCTTTATAAATAACACTCATCCAAGGGGCAGGATGTGTGTCAGGGCCATTTTGATAGAGTGTGTCTTTCCGGCTTAAAGAGAAACAAGGCTCTCTTTTTTCCGGGTGAGATTGCTTTGAAACCAAAGCCCTCTCTTTCCTTTTATTTTTGGACCTTGGCAGAAGCCTTCAGAGAAAGGTTCTTGCAGAGAAAACACTTTTCCTTTCCACAGGCGCTGTGGTCTGGGTGTGGGCGCTGGCACAGCGACACATACGCAGATGAGATAACGCAGGTCCCTTTATTTCAAAAGCTCAGAATTCCCACAGGGCGTTTGCGTGTTTGGGACAGTTTGTACATGCACTCGGTTTGCTCAGGGCTTGTGTCCTAAATGTAGACAGAGTCGGTTGAAGGAAAGAATCGTGCTGGAGGCAAAGCAAAAGCAAAAGTTCGGTCTTTGGTGTCAGGTCTCTCCAGGGCCATTCAGACATGCAGGGCATCTCTTCACAAAGTTACAGGTGGGCATGTGTGAATGGGCCAGTGTGGTGTAGTGGTTAAGAGTGGTAGACTCGTAATCTGATGAACCGGGTTCGCGTCTCCGCTCCTCCACATGCAGCTGCTGGGTGACCTTGGGCTAGTCCCACTTCTTTGAAGTCTCTCAGCCCCACTCACCTCACAGAGGGTTTGTTGTGGGGGAGGAAGGGAAAGGAGAATGTGAGCCGCTTTGAGACTCCTTCGGGGAGTGATAAAGCGGGATATCAAATCCAAACTCTCTTCTTCTTCTTCTTCTTCTTCTTCTTCTTCTTCTTCTTCTTCTTGTCACAACTAATACCGTGTTAGTATGGAGAACGTAGCAAAATTTCCGAGTGCTGCCATGAAGCTACGTCATTAAAAGACCTGAAAGGTGCCTTTTAACTTTATTTCACTTTATTGTATCTGTATACAGTGGGACCTCGACTTACGAAGATAATGCGTTCCGACACGATCTTCGGTAGTCGAAAACACTCGTAAGTCGAATCCCCATAGGAATGCATTGAGCGAAAAAAATTCGTAAGTCGAAAAAATCCTATTCAAAGCGGCCGCGACTTCCTTTCGGAAGTCGAAAAATTCGGTTGCAGCGGCCATTTTCTTTCTTCCGGAAGTCATTCGGAAGTCGAAAAACACGTAAGTCGGGACACTCGTAAGTCGAGGTCCCACTGTAGTTTTATCTTAAAGTATCTCCTTTTATGAACAAGTGCCAATTTTATGCTTTGACCCATGTATTTTTGTATTCTCTGCATGCCAATAAAGGAGGCTGATTGACTGACAATAGCTTGTATGTAATATGCTTGGGACGCGGGTGGCGCTGTGGGTTAAACCACAGAGCCTAGGGCTTGCCGATCAGAAGGTCGGTGGTTCGAATCCCCGTGACGGGGTGAGCTCCCATTGTTTGGTCCCTGCTCCTGCCAACCTAGCAGTTCGAAAGCACGTCAAAGTGCAAGTAGATAAATACCGGTAGGTACCGCTGCAGCAGGAAGGTAAACGGCGTTTCCATTCGCTGCTCTGGTTGCCAGAAGCGGCTTAGTCATGCTGGCCACATGACCTGGAAGCTGTACGCCGGCTCCCTCGGCCAATAATGCGAGATAAGCGCCGCAACCCCAGAGTCGGTCATGACTGGACCTACCAGTAATGGTCAGGGGTCCCTTTACCCTTTAATAAAATGCTTGCAATCACATGCATGTCACATTTTTCTTAAAGGCTCAAAGTCCTTCTCACATCCCTTCTTTCAATAATTCAAAAACAGCCTTGCATGACAGGCCAGTAGCCTTATGCCCTTAATACAGACTGGAGCAGAATGAAGACTGAGGCTGAGAGAAACTGGGAGTCTGTGGACTTGCTGGCTGATGAGGATGGCGGAACATTAAAAAATGCAGGATGAGTTGTGCAGGCCCAAGAAGAGTTCTCAATGTTTCCCCCCTGAATGTCCTATTGCAGAGGTGGGGAATCTTTTCCAGCCTGAGGATTAAATTCCTTTCTGGGAAACTTTTCAGGGGCCGCATGCAAGTAGTAGGCAGGGCCATATGCAAAATTGAGCTCCATGATGTTGGTGTGATGCTGCCCAATCCACCACAAACAGCATGTATGCTCTGCTCTTTGAGTGTTCATGAACGTTATCTCAGCAATCTTTACTACACCACTGTAGGTTAGGCAAATATCTATCTAGCTATCTCTCTCCCTCTCCCTCCCTCTATAATAAATAAATAAATAAATAAATAAATAAATAAATAAATAAATAAATATTATTTATACCCCACCCATCTGGCTGGTTTTTCCCAACCACTCTGGGCGGCTTCCAACAGAATATTAAAATACAATAATCTATTAAACATTAAAAGCTTCCCTAAACAGGGCTGCCTTCAGATGTCTTCTAAAAGTCTGGTAGTTGTTGTTCTCTTTGACATCTGATGGGAGGGCGTTCCACAGGGCGGGTGCCACTACCGAGAAGGCCTGGTTCCCTGTAACTTGGCTTCTCGCAGCGAGGGAACTGCCAAGAAGGCCCTTGGCTGAACGATGGGGGTGGAGACACTCCTTCGGGTATACTGGGCCGAGGCCGTTTAGGGCTTTAAAGGTCAGCACCAACACTTTGAATTGTGCTCAGAAATGTACTGGGAGCCAATGTAGGTCTTTCAAGACCGGTGTTATGTGGTCTCGGCGGCCACTCCCAGTCACCAGTCTAGCTGCCGCATTCTGGATTATTTTTCTATCATCTATCTATCTATCTGGTATCTGTGTGTCTATCTATGGCTTTTATATCCCACTCTTAAGTTTGCAAAATCCCCAGGGCACCAAACAGATAAAAACAGAGCAATTAGAAAATAAAAGCCATTAGGCACTTTCAGACTGTTGATATTTTCAGGTGCGATTCAATCACAGACTGGCAAATTGAGGTTCATTGGGTGGTCTTGCTCGACAAACCAACTTCCACAAATGAACAGACTATTTGCAATAAGGAAAGTGATGGAGAAATGCCATGGAAAGTGTGGAATAAGACTTTGAGGCAGCGTCATCTAACCTCCCTGCAAAACAAATCAGAGTGAATGCTCACTGAATAGCCAACGGCTTCCTGTCTCCTTGAAAACAAATTTAATAAATAACAATAACAATAACAATAAACAAATGAAGATGAATGCTCAGTAAACAAGTTATCTGGAAGCGCCAAATGATAAGTTAAATCAGAGGAACAATTAAAACAAACAAACAAAAGATAGTTGTAACAGTGAAACTCACAAAATTGTTGGATTAAAACCAGCTTTGGTTATACAATAGCTGTGTCATCCTGGGACATTTGCCTGGCACCAGAAAGATGCCAAGGTCAGTGCCAGCCCAGCCCCCCAGGGCAGGAATACTCGAGTTGTGGGGCCACCACAGAGAAGGCCATTTTATTGGTCACCACTCACCTGACCTCAGGTGGCAGGAGACATAGGAGACATTGCCCTTTGGGTACCCAGTCTCTAAACTTTTAAGTCTTTAAGGTACATTGTATTCTGCTTGGAAACAGACCAGCAACCAGTGCGGTTCTTTGAGTCCTGGCAAGATATCCCTGTTATGTATTCAGTGGTCTGTGTTTGCCTGAGTTTAAGTCTGGACTAAGGAATCTGAGCTCCTGTGTTCTGATTCGATACATGATGTCCAATCACAAGACATTTCAGGATTTGGGCCTCTGCCATTGTCCCTTGAACTCTGAGCTGTGATTCGCAGCTTGGAAGTTTAGATAGCCAATCACGTTGGGAGTGGGAGTGGCCCAGGCTTTCAGGAACGTATATAAGCAGTTGCTTTGCCCCTGTTTCCCAGTTATGTAGTTCAATAAAGGTTCTTGCTGTTATACTGTGTCTTGCCTCGTGGGAACCCACCTACACTGCAGAGGCGATGAGGATGGGATGCTAGGCTAGGTATGCAGCCCTGGCAATCCCCCCATCTGTAAATCCCATCTGGTCATCTTGCAGCTACATGTGGGACAAGCAGCCATTTATGAGCAGTCTGCAAAGGCAGCAACAATGCATTGCAGCTGCCTAATCTCAAAATGACTAGAACACTGATAACCTGGGCCAGGTTATCGCCATTGAGGAAATACACCAACCTTAGCAGGTGAAAGATGCACAGGTGCTGCTTGGGCAAACAGAAACAGAGCTGAATCAATTAGCTCTCCCCAAGTGAAGAATCAGAACCTTTTAGGGGGAGAACGCAGATAATGGGAGCTGCAGTCCAACAACATCTAGAGGGCACCAGGTTGGGGATCATAGAATCATAGAATTGTAGAGTTGGAAGGGACCCTGAGGATTGTCAATCCAACCCCCTGCAATGCAGGAATATGCAGCCGTCCCATGCGGGGCTCGAACCTGCAACCTTGGCATTATCAGCACCGCACTCTAACCAACTGAGATGTTTGGTGTACTGCACTAGGTGGACTTGGGTGTGAGGCGGTGTTCCTGGATTTTCATGACCTGATGCAAAGTCTATGGGATTCACAATGGAAGAGGAGAAATGTGCCCATCATCTGTGGTTGAAGATCTTCAGTGCTGGTTGTTTGTTTTTTTTAAAAGGAAGAGAAAAATAAATAAATGTAAAGTCCGACTCCCTGCCCTCTGGACCTGGGATATGCTAGAGGTGAAGGAATAAAGTCCTGAGAGCTTATCTGATGGAGCGTGAGCCTTGCCAAAGCTTCTTGCTATCAGCTGGAGACACATGTGCAATTGGCAAGGCTTCTGGGAAGGAACAATACAAACAGTCTTCATTGTGGAGTCAACAATGATGGGAGAAGGAGCCCGTGAGCTGTGGGCGGTCTGCGAGGCACACCGCAGGCGATTCCAAGCCAGGAAGATGCTGTCAAAATCAAAAACAGGGGATGGCAGATTTCTGGAGCGTGGCTTTTTTTTTTCTTTGCTTTTTTTTTTTTGGTTTGTTCCCAAAGGAAAAAGTCGTACTTGGGGAATGGTTCAGAGCCAATAGTACTAAAGCATCAGGCTTTTGTCTACATTAAAAAGTTTATAGTTGCTGTCATTTGTGCGCTAAAAATAAACCTCTGTTGCCAGCCAGCTTTGGCAAGTAGCTGGACTTGCCAAGGTGCTAGTTCTCATTCAAATTGGCTTTGTGCATGCAGGTGTTAAAGAGGGAAAAGAAGGGTTTCTTGAAAGGGTAAATAATTGCAGCTGAATTGGAATTCCTATGTTAGGAATCCATTCAATCTCCAAAATTTCTGGCGCTTTGAAAATGTAATTTGATTCCAAACCAGCATTTGGGGACAGACGCTTAAGCTTTCCTAAACACACGCAGACTTCAAAGGATGAAATCTACCACAGACAATAAAAATTGACTCCAAATTCTAATAAATGTCAAGATGAACAAATATATAGATACATTCCCTACAGCAGAGAGGGGCTGATTCAGAATAATCATATTGTATGGCCGTGGTAGAACTGCACTTCAGATACCGGTAGTTGGGGGATTATATTGTTGAACAGGAGAGGTTTAACAGAGCCCAGAAGGGTTTCTTAAACTTAAAGTGGTTCAAGTTTGATGGCCAGGCCCGACTGCAGACGAAATGGCTCATGGATGCTTTCTGAATGGCTAGGAAAAGAGAGCATTTGTCCTGATTTGTTTGCATGGTGTTTATAAGTTTTCCCGTTGATCAATTGTTCGCTCCCACTGGAGGTAGTAATGGCCGCCAACGTGGATGAAAAATAAGAGAGATTCATGAAGGTTGGGTCTATCAATGGCTAATAACCATGATGGCTATGTTCTGCCTCCACTGTTGGAGGCGGTAATGCTTCTGAGTACCAATGGTTAGAGGAGTCGCAAGTTGGGAGAGCACAGTGGGTGTGGGCGAAATCATGCACCAGGTCATATACTTATCAACTTCCCAGCTAGAATGCCAACAGTCGCTCTTCCCATCATTCTTACCAAACGCCCTCCCCGCCCGCCATCCCTCCAGACTCCCCGTTTTGCGGCTGCTGTGAGAAACCCCAAAGGCCTCCCTTGTTCAGGACCACTGCAGGCTTCCTTTGCCATTAGGTGGAAGGGAGTTTTCTTTTGCAATGGTGCCGGCAAGGCCAGCTGGCTGGCATGCGCCTCCCAAGGGAGATGTTAGCAGGAGGCTGTGCATTTCTGGGAATTGTGCGGGTCGGGGAAGGAGGCCGTCATTGTTCAAGCTACAAGCGTGCATCAGGCTTCTTGAGATCCCTCCTTGGCTAGGAGCAGAGATGGAGATGTCTGGGCAGTCAGAGGGGAAACTTCTGACAGTTATAATAACAGTGGTCACAACTGGGTCTTCAGTGCTGGTTCAGTTTCAGATATTTTGCTTCTAATGTGTTAAACAGCATGTGTGAATGCTATCGTCCCCCTTGGGATGAAAAAGGTTAGCCCCCCGCCAGTGTTTAACCTGACCAGCCTCAGGGAGCAGAAGGGCTCTTCACTAGCCTAATTTCCTTCCCACTCATAGTCTCTCCCTCAGGTGTTCAGGTGCTTGGCCGATCCGATATGTTTTGGCACCTGAGGCAGACCCCAAAATTGTGCCCCCCTCCCCGCCAGGGAAGATCTACATCAGGAACAAGGGGGAAAGATAGATCTACATCAGAGTCTCTTGCCATCAGAGGCAGTCGCCTCACTTTGCCTCGTGGGTGAGTCAGTCCGAAATAAAGATCCACATTGCAAATCTAACCATGCCTACTCATTTATGACTTCATTGGGACTTACTCCCAGGTAAAAGACATTAGGATTACAGCCACTCTCACTAGCTTGATTTCACAATTCAGTATGAAATTGTCATCTTATCTCATTTCCCTCAGTTGAGCATTAGAGAGGCAATTTAGTTATGTCAATAAAGCTGGAGGTGGGGGGGAGGAGGAATTTTAAATTCATTGTTACCTGTAAAGCACATATATGTAGAGAGGTCAAAATGGGGAGTAAAATCCAAATGGTTCTTCCCACTTTCACACAGAGGTTGGGACTTTAATGGAGCAGCACAGATAAAATCCATAGGTAACAAGAGAGATTATTTATTTCCATGTGAAAAGAACAATAATTAGTAATTATTTCCTTTTTTATATATAATTCAGAATAGGAAGTAGATTAAGGCTGAAATTCTAAACCCACTTGTCTGTGAGTAAGTCTCACTGAATTCAATGTGATTTATTTCTGAGTAGACAAAGCTGGGATTGCAGCTTTAGTGCATATATGCTACCTCTGGCAACAAGCAGCACTTCAGAAATAAGAAAAGAAAAAGAGGCACCTGTTAGCCAAAAGCAAATACCTTAATTTTTTCACTTCCCTATGTGTTAGCTTTCATAGTATATGAAGCAGCTAATGGCCCATCAATTAGCCATTTCCCCAGAGGGTTCTAAACCTCTTTGCACTTATTGATAACAACATTAGGAAATGTCAAACAAAGGGATGCATCAAAAAATATATAATTAAATACATATATTTTGCAGACTTAAAACAACTTGCTGTGAATGAATGCAGATTGCATTCACTTCAAGGAATTCCATTTCTAAACACAGAGGACACACACACAAAGGGAATTTCAGTATCTGCATCCACTTAGAGCTGAATTCTCCCACATCTAAAACCGTGGATTCTAGTGAAGGTTTCTTTCTGAGCTGATTTCTTTTTAGTCTAAGGCAGTGATGCTTTGTCAAAATTTTCACATCAAACTCCTGTATGCCCATCACAACTTCCCTGACAATGGATTCTGGGAATTAAGTGTTCATGCAACTCATACCTATGGGCATCAAGAGGTTTAAAGTAGAAGTTCAGGAGCTTAGAGAGGAGTGGAATAGAGAATCAGAATGTGTTATACAACCTAAACAATGGAAAATCACTATAGAATCTATAAGGAACTTTTTCTTAGATTTAAAATTTAGATTGATCAAGAAAAAAAAAGGTTTCAAGTATATTGAACTCCAAAATGCCTTTACATAGATATGTGCAAGGGGTGTAATCATAGAATCATAGAATTGAAGAGCTGGAAGGGACCCCCAAGGGTCCTCTAGTCCAACCCCCTGCAATGTAGGAATCTCAGCTAAAGCATCTATGACAGATGGCCATCCAACCTCTGCTGGAAAACCTCCAAGGAAGGAGAGTCCACCACCTCCCGAGGGAGACCATTCCACTGTCAAACAGCTCTTACTATCAGAAAGTTTTTCCTTATTTGTAGTCAGAATCTCCTTTCTTGTAACTTGAAGCCATTGGCTTGAGTCCTACCCTCCAGAGCATAAGAAAAAAAACCTTGTTCCCTCTTCCATATGACAGCCTTTGAGATATTTGAAGATGGCTATCATATCTCCTTTCAGTCTCCTCTTTTCCAGGCTAAACATACCCAACTCCTTCAACCATTCCTCATAAGGCTTGAATTCTAGATCAGCTGCCCACCTCTGTACACATTCCAGCTTGTCAACATCCTTTCTAAATTGTGGTGTCCAGAACTGGACACAATATTCCAGGTGTGGTCTAACCAAGGCAGAATAGAGTGATACTATTACTTCCCTTGATCTGGACACTACAATTCTGTGGATGCAGCCTAGAATAGCACTAATTCCCAAAGATGTCTCAGAGCCAATTTGGTAGTGGGGGGTGGTCAGGGGCAGAAGAGGGGAGGAAAGCCCCATTGCCATTGCAGAAGTCCACTAGCAGAAGGCATTCGCTAGTCAGGTGATGCCTGGCATCTAAAAATTGACGAAGACAGCTTGCTCCACCACAGGAACCCTTGTGTTGGGTTTGGCGAAGATATATTAAGAAGTGTCCAATTACAGACGAAAGGCTGGAGAGACAGATAAGCCATCTTCCAAAATGTATAGTAGATATATGCACACAGGTAAAAAATAAAGTCTCCCATGTTCACAGTCTTGAAAACCTGAAAGCCAAGGGCTTAGATGAATCTGAGACCACACTGACTGCCCGCTTCCCACTTCTCTGTTCCTGCTTTGCTGATGTCTCTGGGAAGTGTGTGTGTGTGTGTGTGTGTGTGTGTGTGGTGTGGTATAGGAAGCATGAAATGGGAAAGCCCTTTGTGAGAGTTCAGGAGCCCCCACCTTCCCACAGCCAGCTTTGCAGTGGCGCCGATGCAAGGAGGGTTTCGGCAGAGGCCCAAAGGGAAGTATATGAACGCCGGGCTTCTCTGGGTCAAGGACGCCAAACGGAGAGAGAAGAGAAAGGCTGCAGGGAGGGGAAGGGAGGGGCACAACCGATGAGGAACACAAATAGCAATGGCACAACCCGCACTTTCTATGGGTGCAGCTAGGCAAAAGGAAGACGTCAGCTCTGCACAAAATAATAGCTGGGCTGATGCATCAATGTGGGGAGATGTTTTGTGCATGTACAGCCCTCTGCTGTGGGCCACAAATTTGCAATCCACCTACTTCATTGAAAGAGTAGGGTGGTGGTGGATAAATTTGATTCTGTTTGCACTTCAAGGCAAATTTACCTAATTCATACCTTCCAAAACACAGCAATCCTTGAAAATTCACACTTCTCTGAATTTTGCAGTGCAGTACTCCTACCAAGTAATGTCTAAAAACATGCATATTAAGTGTGCATATGAGTGCATATATTAGTGACATTAACATACAAAAAAACCACAATTGCTTTGCAAAACTATGAATATTAGGTAAAATTCCACAGAAAAATATGCATATTAGGAGAAATTAGCACGAAAATGCTGGTGAATTTTCATGATATTTTTCAAAAATTGCAAACCAATCTGGAAATGTGGAGAACAGCACTTCAGTCTGGGAAAAATGAGAAACTGAGGGTGCATTCAGGTTTAATGTGTTAGTTTTACTGCATATAATGCTAGTGGGGAAACCCAGCCAGATGGGTGGAAGGAGGTAGACTCCACCGTGGGAGCAGAGCCGGGGCGGGAGAGTGCTAGAGCCCTGTCTAGTCATGTTTTATGGGATCAATTTCAATCTGTTACCTCCGAGGATGTGGACAGGCTGCTTGAACGAGTGAAACCGACCACCTGTCTTCTTGATCCTTGCCCATCCTGGCTAATAAAAGCTAGCCGGGAAGGGCTGGGCGATGGGCTCCGCGGGGTGGTGAATGCTTCCCTCTGCGAGGGAGTCTTCCCAGACCCGCTGAAAGAGGCGGTCATTAAACCGCTTATTAAAAAAACATCTTTAGACCCGGCCAATATGGCCAACTATCGCCCAGTCTCAAATCTACCATTCTTGGGCAAGGTGATTGAGCGGGTGGTTGCTGAACAACTCCAAGCACGCCTGGAGGATGCGGACCATTTGGATCCCTTCCAATCGGGATTCAGGCCTCATCATAGGACTGAAACTGCCTTGGTTGCGCTGGTTGATGATCTCTGGCGGGCTAGGGACAAAGGTGAGAGCTGTTTCCTAGTTCTGCTGGATCTCTCAGCGGCCTTTGACACCATCGACCATAACATCCTTCTGGACCGTCTCGAGTGGTTGGGAGCTGGGGGCACTGTTATACAGTGGTTCCGCTCCTTCCTCCTGGGCCGTGTTCAGAAAGTGGTGGTGGGGGATGAGTGTTCAGACCCCTGGGCTCTCACGTGTGGGGTGCCTCAGGGTTCCGTCCTCTCCCCCATGCTTTTTAATATCTATATGAAGCCGCTGGGAGAGATCATCAGGGGGTTTGGGCTGGGTGTTCATCAGTATGCGGATGATACCCAGCTCTACCTCTCTTTCAAATCAGAACCAGTGAAGGCGGTGAAGGTCCTGTGTGAGTGCCTGGAGGCGGTTGGAGGATGGATGGCGGCTAACAGATTGAGGTTGAATCCAGACAAGACAGAAGTACTGTTCCTGGGGGACAGGGTGCGGGCGGGTGTGGGGGACTCCCTGGTCCTGAATGGGGTAACTGTGCCCCTGAAGGACCAGGTGCGCAGCCTGGGAGTCATTTTGGACTCACAGCTGTCCATGGAGGCGCAGGTTAATTCTGTGTCCAGGGCGGCTGTCTACCAGCTCCATCTGGTACGCAGGCTGAGACCCTACCTGCCCGCAGACTGTCTCGCCAGAGTGGTGCATGCTCTGGTTATCTCCCGCTTGGACTACTGCAATGCGCTCTACGTGGGGCTACCTTTGAAGGTGACCCGGAAACTGCAATTAATCCAGAATGCGGCAGCTAGACTGGTGACTGGGAGTGGCCGCTGGGACCACATAACACCGGTCCTGAGAGAACTACATTGGCTCCCAGTACGTTTCCGAGCACAATTCAAAGTGTTGGTGCTGACCTTTAAAGCCCTAAACGGCCTCGGTCCTGTATACCTGAAGGAGCGTCTCCACCCCCACCGTTCAGCCCGGACCCTGAGATCCAGCGCCGAGGGCCTTCTGGCGGTTCCCTCACTGCGAGAAGCAAAGCTACAGGGAACCAGGCAGAGGGCCTTCTCGGTAGTGGCGCCCGCCCTGTGGAACGCCCTCCCAGCAGAGGTTAAGGAGATGAACAACCATCTGACATTTAGAAGATACCTCAAGGCAGCCCTATTTAGGGAAGCTTTTAACCTGTGATATTTTTAATGTATTTTATACCTGTTGGAGGCCGCCCAGAGTGGCTGGGGAGACCCGGCCAGATGGGCGGGGTACAAATAAAAGAATTATTATTATTATTATTATTATTATTATTATTATTATTATTATTATTATTATGCTTCTGTTCCTATTTCTGATATTCCTTTTTGATCAATATATCACCATGTTGTTTTAGATTGTAGGAAAGAAAAGTCTACCAAGATAGCACCCCAAATTTTGTCATGTGACTGGCGGTGGTGTGATTGGGAAAACCACAGAAAAATTGCAACACCAAACTCTTGTGAATTTCTAAGTTAATGGCATTGCAAACTGATTTTCCCTTATTGAGCAACTGCAGACAGCCCCTGGGGTTCTCTAACCAAAGAGTACTTGCCCCAAACCTGAATCGTGGCAGCCAGGGAATTCTCATTCATTCATTTAAAATGGTTTTTTATTAAATATTTTCTTGAGTTACAAAAGTATGTGCAATGTCTCTCTCTGGTATTTTTTTCCATGTAACATTTTTACAAATCAGTTTCATTTATTGAGACATTAGGAAGAAAAAGGGGGTGGGGAGATGGACGGGGGGAAGATAGGTGGGGTGGGGTCAGGTGGCAATGTTTCTATTTTACTTATTATATGTAGGGTTTGGTGTCAGCGTTGCGTGTGCAGGTTCTCTGTTGTTCGCTTGTGTTCCTTTGATGGTGAGAGGTTGGGGTTGGCTTAAGGTGTAGTTGTTCATTTGTGGTTGGCTGTGGTGGTCTTTGTTTTGAATTCTCCTTTTATATACCGTCCCTCCCCCCCCCTCACTTGCCACCAGCACTCTGGTCTACATTAACCATCAGCAGCTCTCCAGAGTCTCAGACAGCAGGTTTTCGCAGCCTTATCTGGAAATCGAACCTGGGTCCATCTGCATGTAGTGCATGTGCTCTACCACTAAGCTATGGGCCCTCCTAAGTTTGGTAGTTCTGGCCAAGTGTGGAAGCACCCCAGAGCTCTGCTGGCTGGGGCTAATGGGAGATGTAGAGTTTTTTTTACATCACCCCCTTAGAGGACAGTGAGGTCCCCCCCTAGTGCTAGAACGTCTTCAGTGGCATAACATGGATTGCCAGCACCCAGGGATGGGAGGAAGGGAAACGAATGGAGTATGCCTGCACATTCAACATCCTAATGGCATTCACGTCACCCAAGAGATCGCAGCTGCAGAGGTAAGAAGAGTTGTTCCGTTGTCTGGAAAGGTCACTTCCTGGTTCTCATGGAGAAGCCATTTTCAAAGGAGCCCAGCAACGGAAGCATGCGGCTGTATTGAGGCAGCACTGGGTGTTGAAATTTTGCTCTGCTAACAATTTTGCGCCCAGGGCAACCACCCCTGTGCGCCCTCCATGCTTTGCCACTGGACGTCTTTACCCTATACAAAAGTGTTCACACCTTAGCTAAAGGTGATTTATGAAGGACTTAAGGACTCCAGTTTATGTGAATTTGCTTTGAGAAACAATGCATCGAAGAGTAGTATCTGACCAAACTGCGGGAGGCAGTGGAAGACAGGAGTGCCTGGCGTGCTCTGGTCCATGGGGGTCACAAAGAGTCAGACACGACTAAACAACAACAACAACAACACAGGATACATACCCATTTCGGACAATGCTATGTGAACACAGATTAAAAACTGAGCACTGAAAATGCAGTGTGTGCACAGTAAACAGGACTGTAAACACAGCTGTAATTCAAAACATCTGAGGGATACCAAGCTGAGGAAGGCCTGTTTAGACAAAACTGAACTAGACATCTTCCCGTGATCTAAGGGCTCTTCCAGATGATGTTTATTCATCATTCATCCTAATTTACTTGCACAAAGCTTACACAGTAGTTAGACTATGCCCAGTCTTCACTGAGCATTTGTTCTGATTTGATTATGGGGCAGTTATATGACAATGAAACATTCTGATTTATGGGTGGGGTGTTTACACATCTTCCTGTTAATAATTCCTTGTGCATTTCCCTGTTACTTTTCACACAGCAAAACCTTTTAAAAAGTTAATTTGTTGCATTAGACTTTAACCCAATTGTGCAAAACCTTAACTTCCAGCAACATAAGAACATAAGAAATTCCTGCTGGATCAGGTTGATGGTCCATCCAATCCAGCATCCTGTCGTCACAGTGGCCAAAGAGTTGCCTTTGGGAAATACAAGCTGGGCCAGACCACAAGACCAATCTTTCGGTGGTTTCCAGAAACTGGTATTCTGAAGCATTACTGCCTCTGACCCTGGCTTTAAAGGTCAGCACCAGCACTTTGAATTGTGCTCAGAAATGTACTGGGAGCCAATGTAGGTCTTTCAAGACCGGTGTTATGTGGTCTCGGCGGCTGCTCTATGACCTAGGAGACCAGGATTCAAATTGCCACTGGGTGAGCCTGGGCCAGTTACTGCCTCTCAGCCTAACCTACCTCGCAGAGTTGGTGTGAGGATAAAATGGGGAGCGGGAAACCATGCACACCACCTTAAGCTCCTTGGAGGAAGAGGTGGGATATAAACAAATGAATAAAGTAACATGTTCTAGCTCTAGCTCTTTCCTATGCACACATAGGCTGCCAGGTTTGATTGAAGCCAAAAGGTCCTTCCTGCCAAATGAGCGGGAACCTCTCTCTCATCTTCCTGGAAATAGCTGCTCCTCCTGCAACAGGTCAGCTCTTGTGGAGGTGGGGTTTCCTCTCCCTCTGCCTCCACCCAGATTTGCTGGCAGGGACCTTCTGTATTCAGGGGGCAGAGCCGGACGATGCCACGGCAGCTGATTCATGGTTGAGGGCATCCAAATGTTGCTGAACCTTCCAGACAGTCCTGGGTGAAGCTGACTCTCCCTAGCCTGGGAAGTCATTCTGTGCTGAAGGTCGGAAGGAAGGACTGTTTGGGGGGAACCTGGCAGCATGGAGTGGGGCAAGACTATGAGCTGGGAGCTGGGAGATCTCTAGCCCATACCTCCCCCTCCCCCAGCTGTGATGTCCAGCCATTGTCTGTCAGCCTTCCATCTGCAATATGCGGGAAAGAATATGGTCATACTGCACAGGGCTGTTGTAAAGATTGCTGAGATCATTATGAAAAAACCTTTGAATACTTGCAATACCTTACGTATATATACGATGTAATATTAATGTTGAGGCATAGCTTAGCTAGGGCTTAGACCAAGAGTTTGTTCAAAGTATCAGAACTACGTCATAAGAACCTAAGAAAAGCCCAAAATCCCATTTAGTCCAACATCCTGTTCTCACAGGAATCTACTAGATGCCTCTGGGAAGCCCACAACCAGGTTATGTGTGCAACAGCACTCTTCCCATTTGTGATTCCCAGCAGCTGGTATCCAGAACCATGGTTTCTTTGACAGAGGAGGGAGAACACAGCCACCATGGTTAGCAGTGACTAATAGCCTTATCTTCCATGAATCTTTCTAACCCCCATTTAAAGCCATCTAAGTTGGAGGTCATAGCTACTGCCCGTAGAAGCGAATTTCATAGCTTAACTAGGTGCTCCTTAAAGATTTGTTGGGTGTGGGGGATGCACCAAGTTCCTATCCCTCATTGAGTAACTGCAGGCAGCTCCTGGTTTCTAGTTGCCTAGACTCTTGATCCAAGTTGATGGCATCAAGACACATGCATAAGTGTTGCACTCAACATTCCAATGTATTTTTATCATCCCCAAGAGCAGATAAATTATTTACTGTGCATTAACATTTTAATGTTTTGCTTATATGGGTTTTTTGTTTTTGTTTTTTTACATTTTTATGCAAGATGCCCCAGGCAACACTCAAAATTAAAAGCACAAAACATTTCCTTAGAATGCTCAACACAAAAAAAATAAAGCCATTAAAATAGTGCATAGCAAGTAACCATCAGCAAGCCACAGCAGCATACATAAATCTCAAAATATCCAAGAGAAGACCAGGATTGGTTACAGCGGTCTAAGTCTTAAACAACTGCTTTAAATCTTATGGGCACAACTTAGCAAAAGTGAAGCAATATTTATGGCTGCAGTTTGATGCAAATTTCTTTGGATAACTAGTGGTGTGCCAAAAGGAGTGTAGTCTAGTCTTAGTGAACAAGTTTTAAATGAGGGATCCCTTACCATATACTCTTAACCCCACACTAGACATGGCACGGGGGGGGGGGAAGACACAAACCCTAAAAGCAGTGAGCTTGAGTGAGGGGGCTGCAATTATCTACTCAGATTAAAGTTCACATTTCTAAAAGATGGAGTGTGGATCGTAAGTCCTCGGAGTGAATGAGCACCCTGGAATGTGGGAAACATCCCAGGCAGTGTCTGTGGTTACAAGCCATGTTGGAGCTCAGATGATACAAAGCACATTTTACAGCCCCTGCGGCAGCAGAACATCCTTTGTGTAGACAAGGGCTTCTGTGGGGTGGCCGTGGAGTGTCTTGAACCCAATCAGCTCACACCTATTCTCAATCTGCTCTCTTGCTTAGAGGCCTTTGGCTCCCCGTGCTCTAAAGTGTGGCTTTCTATAGAGCCTGGATTTTGCCATGGGGTGGAACGTTGCCAAGTACTGTACTGTTTCCAGATTCTGGTCTGGACCATTGCCTAATCCGTACTACACTGAAGCTCATTGTTCTGGGATCCCTGGAAGAATCTCATGCCCGTGTGCGCACAGACATCCTCTAATGAGAATGTATGCAGCTAAGGTTTCAAGGTTGACCTTTAATTCTATTCTTTAAAAAACTGATGTATCTTGAAATCCACATATTACGTGGTCAAAATTGGGGAGGAAAGTTTTTAAAACTTTCATCACCCTATACCATGATTCTGGCTGATGCAGTGTGAACATATATTGATGTGGCCACACAGCCATCATTTTCTGTTCTCTGTCTAGAAGTGTCGGGGGACGACAACAGATTTGCTCAGAGAAGCTGTCCTGATCTGGCCACCAGTCCTACAGAAAGAGCCCAGAATCCTTAGCCAGTTGGACAAGGAGCAGAGTCTCATCTCTTTTGTCTTTTTGCCTTTTGTGCATTTTTCGAAACCCTGATTGGCTTCCAAGCCCAGCTTCCAGATTGGCCAGGAGCCCTACATAAACTTCCTGCCTCTGAACAGCCCACACCGGCTGAATGTTCTGCTGGTGATCTGTTTTGCCAGTTGCTGGGGATGTGCCTTATTCAGCGACTCAGTACCTGATCCCAGGGACTGTGGTGTTCTTGCCTGCTTCCTGTTCTGCTCTCTTCAAGGATTGCTGCCTTGCATACAGGCCTCATTTGCTCTGCTTCTGCAAACATCCCATTATTCCATCCATGAGGACCACACTCACTTTCATCGCAGATGCACTGAGAAGGGCAAACATGCTAGAGGATTCCAAATCTCAATACCCTTATGCTTCAGTTTATGCCTGGGGAGGCCCATAGGGGAAGCAAGCAAGGGCATGGCACGTAATCAATTTCCTATGAAAACTAAACATCGCCTGTTCTATACTAGAAGCAGGACTTTGTGTGTGAGAGAGAGACTGTGTTCACCAGTACGGAGCAACAGCACTCTGCTTTTTGGGCTGCCCATGGCAGCCATTTTGTGCTGACGCCCACAACACCTGGATGCCACTTTTACATGAGTACCAGCATCTTGTGATTTTTATTTATTTATCTATAGCAAAATAGCACCGTTTAGAAAAGGCATATAACCAGATTTTTTTCTTTTCCTGATTAAGGACAGGGGCAAACAGGAGCTTAGCTAATCCCCAACCGTCACAACTGTTTGTTCTGCAAGGGCAATATATTGCAAGACTGAAATTGAAAAGTGTATTATGAGAAAAGCTTCTCCTGCAAGATCAAAAGTGACCACACCAGTTGACTGTACCCAAATGCTCACCACAAAGCTCAACATTGCCACCTGCAGAGACTTCTTAAGTACTGTTGCTCTTGGAGCGAATCAGGAAAATTGATAGCTTTATTTCTTTGATTATACATCTAAGGATTTAACATGGCAACCCTAAGTATGTTTATTGAGAAGCCAGTTCTGCTGAGTTCAGTGGGACTTATTCCTTAGAAAACAGGTTTAGGATTGCAACCTTGGTGTTGAACTGTTTTAGAGATGCTACTGTTATCGAGGTGCTCAATTCAGTTAGCACATTGTAGATACACTAGAACTCCTTTAGCTTTGCTTGACTGGTGGGGGTGTAAACTGACGAGTGTGTGGTATAAATTTAGGAATGGGGGAGAAATTCATTTCAGTTTGCATTTTTATATAAACCCACCCAATTCACTCTGTCCAGTTCAATATGTAAATCCAAAATGCAGCAAACCTTCAAAATTCACACCTCTCTGAATTTTGTGATGGAGTTCACCAACCAATAAATTTGCACAACAGTGCATACATTAGGGAAGGCTATGAAGAAGAAAAAAGTATATTGGGAAAAGGAATGTACAAAAATGCATTGTATTAAGGAAAATGGCTATGAAAATGCATACTGATTTTCATGTGGTTTTTTAAAATTAGAAACTGATGCCGAAACGGGGTGAACTGAATTTAAGATTGGAAAAAAAGAAACTGGAACCAAAATTGGCACATTCTTCCATCCCTACCCTTATTGGCAGGAGATTGCTTATGGGATTGAGAAGTGCAAGAACTCGATATGTCTGCAGATGCCTAATAATGTATATGCACTAATTTCTGGCTGCTAACACAAACAAACATCCCTGTTTGTTTCAATAACATTGATTTGATGTAATAAACAAAATAGGAAACATATAGAACTCAAGTAAACATAATATATACAGTAAGTGAGGCCCAGGCAAGGATAGTCACCGCTCATCATTTTTCTGCTTTCCCCACTTCCACAGGATCCAAAGCACATTATGCCAGCAAGTGAACAAGTGCCACACTTCTGTATATCAACAAAATCATTAGTGAATAAGGACAAAATCATAGGGAGTCCACCAAAAGACTTCCATCAGGTGGGACAAATAACAAAAGCTCTGTCAGATTTGACTGCAGCATGTAAAAGACTCTATTGTAAAAGCTTCTTGAGATGTACAGTATAGTTTCAAAGAATACCAAACTGTATAAAATGAGTCTGGTTTATTCTGACCTTCAGTTATTTTGTCAGGCACTGCTATCTTCCATGGAGAGTGAATCCTGTTTTCCAGTGATGAGCTTGGGTGAGACAGGCAGCTAAAACCATAGATAAAAGGTCAGTTATTTCATTTGAATACTTGCATTGCCCTCATCAAATAGGTTCAAGAACATCAACTGGCACCAGTGACACATTTTCACGTAATATGTTTAAAATTTCACAATTAAAGATTTCCCAAAACCAAGCAACAAATTCACGTTCCCATAAAAGGTGGATCTATGTCTCCCATAAGTCTATGGGGAACGTGTGGCCCTTCAAAGACTTCAACTTCCATCAGTCCCAGCCAGCATGGTCTATAGTAAGTGATGATGGGATTTGTAGTACAGCAGCATCTGGAGGACCACAGGCTCCTGCTTCCTGCCGTAGACCTACAACCCCCTGCAGCTAACAGGACTAACACTCTGGAACATGTGAGATAACTGTGGGTGGCTTTCAAGAAATTTTCTTTAACATATACTGTACTGAGACTGTGTCTCAAACAGTATTCCAGCTCTTAACGAATATCCCTATCCTGATATCTGCCTCCCAGGTTATTTTAAGAGTAGGCGGGGGACATCTGGCAATGCCGCATAAATTGTAGACACTAATCTTGGCACCTTTTCCTGTGTTGTAAACCAGGATTTCAAAACTGGTTATGGTATGAAGACTTTCAACAAATTCCTGGTTTATTAAGTTAAGCATCTGATTGTGCTGTAACCAATTTGTTCTGATTTCTGCTCAAGTTAGTTTAAGTTGGTCATTAGTGACGGGTCTAGTTCCACGAAAGAAATTCAATATAGCACCATCTTCTTCCATGGCCTAATTTTTTCTTCCTTATCCCTATTGTAGATGGCAGGGTGATATACACTGGGAATCACTGGGGAGATACATAAATAGGGCTGATTTTTCCTGCCACCATTTCCAAATACAAAGTGTGCACTGTGAAAAAGGACGAGAGACTTGTTTAAGGGTACAGGGCTGTCCAAAAGGTAAGGCTGTCAAGGAACATATTGTGCACGCCACCCCAATCTCTGAGCGGTGCGATATTCCAGGGGTTCCAGGCATGCTTAACCAGGAGATTGGGGTGTCTTTATGATATATGGTTTATTCACACACATATACAACCTGAGCTTACGAGGGTCTTGCTTCTCCCATAGAGGCTGCTCTGGATTTAAACAGAAATCAGCCATGACCCTCTCTTTAGTTTGCTGACTCTTTAGCCTGCCACTCCGCCCTCCCCCCAGGTCACGTCAACAGGATATCAAAAGGGTAATATTGTCTGCTTCCCTCTAACTGAAACCATCACAGTGGTGGACAATGTTCCCAAATTTTAGCCTCTTACCAAGTGGTTTTCTTACTGTAAACAAAAAGTGTGGGAGGCAAAAATATCCCATAAATTATTATTATCCTTCTCCTTCTCCCACAAGTCATCTGGTTTTGCAAACAAAAAGCAGAGAAATGCCCATCTTCTGATACAACACACATGGTTTTAAGACATTTTGTTATTCCAAGACATATTGGGATTGGGCTTGTGGTAGCAAAATGTCCCCCCAAACTGCCCATGTCAGTTTCTGAAATATTTGGTAGGGGAATAAATGTCCCATTAGGTTATTCAAGAAAAACGTGATGTAGGGAACTTCATGGACAAAGGTATTTCCCCCGTCTTGCATAATACAAGGAGCCGAACGTTGGAAGATTCAGGATGGGTAGCGATAGCCACCAGCTTGGATGGCTTTAAAAGAGGATTAGACAAATTTGTGGATGGGGTGATTGATGGCTACCAATGCATTTGGGCACTTGAGGCGGACCCCAAAATGGCATCCCTCCCCCCGCCTGGGAATAAGGGGTGAGGGAAGACCTACATCAGGAACGAGAGGGGAAGAAAGATTGACACGTCAATCCACTGTCCTGGTGATCCTGCCGCCTGAGGCAGTTGCCTCACTTCACCTCATGGGTGGGCCGGCCCTGGTATTCCACCTGAACACCACGAGTGTGGAATAGCGCTGTGGGCTCCTCACAGGCATCTGGTTGGCCACTGAGAGGACAGGATGGTGGCCTGATCCTGTAGCCAGGCTCCTCCGGTGCCTCTCAAAAAGGGCTCCTCTTCCAACACAGCTTTGCGGGAGTAGGACCTGTTGCTGCGTCTTCACAATGCGCTGAATTTCCCGAGTGCTCAAAATGCTTTTCATCAATAGGAAGAGGTTTCCTGGATCAGGCCACACAGCAGGGCCTATTCGTGATCTCTCCACAACTGGCATGCCTGAGAATGGAGGATATATGCCTTCTTGGCTTACTGCCGATTTTAATTTTCTGAATGTCTTAATGGGTTTTTACTAATCATTTCATGTTTTTTAACAATATACAAGCGGTATATTGTATACATTTTACGAAACGAAATAAAAAACCCCGTCAGGTTGGGCGGCCCTCAAACACCTTTTCCTGAGCGCTATTCTTTTATATCCGTGCAGCTTTTTTTATGCCTTTTTTCGTGTTTTCTTTGTGGACTGAGTTTCACGTTTTTATCTCCTCACGGACGCTTCGTTCCCATACCCCTCCCCCTGTGCTTCTTCTCCCCCCCACCCTTTCTCCTGTAAAATAATAATAATTTTATTGGTTGTTCTATAACATATCGTACAAAGCCACACAACATAAATTAAACACAGCAGCGTCATCTTCTCCCGAAATATTTCCATCTACTATTCCCCTCAGTCTCGCGCAACCCGCTCGGAGCTACCGCTCCGCCGAGGAGTTTGATGGGGCTTGTAGTCCTCCTCTCAGCCGCCGACCACGGGGGACCGCCCAGCGCCCAACTACACCTCCCACAATGCTTCACGGACCAAAACAGTGCCCCGCGCGCTGCCTTCTGGGAGTAGTAGTGCAACCAGCCCGCGCCGAGCCACGATCTTGAAGCGGCCCAAGGGGCGCGAAGGGACTACGTCTCCCGTCGTGCCTCGGGCCGGCGCGCACCGCGGAATCAGGCGGCGGCGTGCGAGCTCGTCGGCTCCTCACCGCGGCCCGCCGGACTGCGGCACGGCTCCCTCAGCCGCATCGCGACGCGCCCTAGGCGAGCCGAGCAGCCGGCGGCCATGGGCGGGGAGGAGGAGGTCGTGCGCATCGCCAAGCGGCTGGACAAGATGGTCGCCAAGAAAAGCGCGGTGAGTGAGCCTCTTCTGCCACTTGGCGCTGACTGAAAGATTCCCCCCAAACACACACAGCATCGTGGCCCCGCCCCTCGGTTCCCTTTTTCAAAAAAGCCCCGCCTTTCGCCTCAGCCTCCTCAGGTAACGTCTCTCTCCCCCCTCCGTTTTTTGTTTTTTTTTAGCCGTAGACCAGCGAGCGGGCGCCCTGCTCCCCCCCCCCCGCTTTGGTCTCCTTGACGACCGTCCACTCGCGTCTCGTGAAGGATTGGCCCCGCCCACCAGCTCCTCCGCGCTCTGCATTCCCCTCCCCCGCGGCTTTCCCCATCCCTCAGCTTTTTAACCCCGCCCACAACGTCCCCCTCGCGGCCCTGAGGGAGTTAGCCCCGCCCATGTCACCTCCCCGACGCTCCCTCGCTTTCTTCCCAGACTTTAGCTCCGCCCCGCCGGCCGAAGCCTGCATTGCCATTTGCCCCTCTTGAGGTACTGAAGGCTCCGCCCACCGCTTCTCGCGCTCTTCGGCAGTTGGCTCCGCCCACGAGGTCCTCGCGCCTGCCTCCTGCTCTGCATACTGCTTTTAGCCACGCCCCCTCCCCTTCCCCTCTTCCTCAATAATGGCCTGTGCAGTGCTTATTTGCATATGCTCATTTCATTTTATGCTGGCCTTTTACATTTGTATCCTGCCCATCCTTGGCTGTTGTGCAACTTTTCCTCCTTGCGATAACCCTGCGAGGTAGGACAGGCTAAGAGAGAGAGGTCAGGCAGTGTGGGCTGTACCACTTCAGGCATGTGGGGGGGGGGTGGCGGCTCCTGAGATGGAACACTCTACTGGTACAAACATAAATTAATTTGTATAGGCAGTGCTAAGATTTGCTTATGTGTAGGTTTTAAGCAGAGGGAGTGGTACAGCTGAAGTGGTACAGCTCTGCTCAGCTGTAAGCTCCACCTAGAAAATCCCACCCCCTTTCTCTTTTCAAGGTTCCTGATGTTGGGAACCTGAGGCCCCTATGCACTACTATTAAAAAAAGGAGACAGTGCTATCCTCTGGTGCTCATGGACTACAACTCCCATCATCCCTGGCCACTAACCTTGCTGGTTGGGCAGATGTGAACTGTAGTCTCAGGACATGTCAAGGGGCCACAGGCTCCTCCTGTTGATTTAAAGCAGTACATACAGGGTGAGGGCTGCTGCATCTGCTCTCACCACCTCTGCAATCCCACTTCTTCACCTTGTAGTGCACAATCCTGCTTGTAAAGAGAGAAAGAATACACAGATCTCTTTCAGCCTTTTAATGCATGCCTTGAAGCAGAGACTGACTTTCAGGTACAGACTGAAAAAGATTCGTGCATATGATGCGCTTTCTGAAATAAGACCTGTACGTCTTCATAGATGAGTAATGGCAGATGGAGCTGCCTGAGGTAAGTTACCTTAATCCATACATGCCCATCTCTGGACACCAACATTTCTCTGTTCTCAGCAGTTGTTTTCCACTTGAACCCATTCTTCAAGTAATAAGGCATACTTTTTAGCAGGTTTGGCAAAGAGCTGTTTCTAGATGTAAGGGGCTACATCTGGGTGTCTAGACTCCAGGCTGTGGGATTGATTGGACAGCACTGCTCATTCCAAAGTTGGTTGATTTATACAATTGGCAGTCATTTATGAATGAGAAAAGAAACGTGAAAAACAGTATAGATTTGGTGGTGAGTGTAGGTGCTTCAAATGTGCGCTAGCTTTTTCTTAAAACAGCCAGACTAGGGTTGTGGAGCCTTTTTTCTGTTGAGGGCCCTAGACCCTCAAGGTAACAAGTGGGCTGGGCAGGAAAGTACTGAAGCCAGGACCCAGAACTAAAAGTGGACAGGACACCCCATTTTCTCTTGTCATATTCCTCTGGGTGCCCCACTTTTTAGAATTTCCTTCCTTTCCATGCAGAGAACAGAATGCAGATTTTTTTCCTCTCCCAGACAACTGTTTTATACAAGGAATGCGTACTCTTCCAGCACTAATTGTTCCCAGTCTTTCCCGCCTCCTTGAGAGCAGCAGAGTGTCCTCCTGCTGGCTTGGTAGCAATCAGACTGAGTTGTTTTTGTTTGGCTTGGTTTATTTAAATGATTTTCATATACCACTCTTCATCAGGCTTGATTCAAGAACAGTGTACAAAATAAACGTTTTAAACTATTAAATACAAACAGTCACAATAAGTTTTCATTTTCTTGCAATACATGTTGTATTTTGCAAAGATGCTTAAAATAGCATATGAGCTCCAATATATCTTTCGCTGGCCTAATTTCTGTGGCCAAAAAAAGCCTTTGTCTTTTGGATTGCCTTATGCGAGGTCAGAATGGCCCATGGTGAATAGATAAAGCCAATTCTTGGATATTACTGTTATCTTGGCCATACTGCCATTCAAAGAAGCGATTAAAAACCCTTCAGTGAAAGAAATTGGCCCTCCCTGTGTTTTTTCTGGGAGGCCTGGCTCGAATGGATTTTCAGAAAGCTGAAAAGGGACTGAGCTTTGTTAAAGAGCAGATTGTTTATTCTGGATATTGCTGTAGTTCCTGGGCCTTGCAGCTTTGCTCAGATCGAGCTCTCCATGGCCTCTTTCCTTGTCAGATTGTTCTGGCAATTGTATTCCTTTCAGAGATGAAACAGACTCCATATTTATGGAGAGTAAGAGATCAAAAGCCAGTGAGTCTGTTGGGTTAGGCCTCTTTCTCTGCCTCTGCAGTAGGTCACTAGAGAGCTTGCTTTTTCTAGGAGTCCAGAATATTTACTCTTTGAACTGAGCAAGTCAGCCCCTGTCTGATGGAACGGGCAGAGGAGCTGCTGACCAGTCTTGATAGATTCCAGGCTGATGTGTGTATGGTTAGCACTGCAAAAAATCAGCCTGTGCAGATTCCTTCATCAATTGAGAGGCGGAGGAACAGATTCAAAGATCATTTAAAATCTCTGGTTTTATTTAACTTCATTTTCTAAATTTCTATAAATCATTTGAGGGCTTTTTTTTTAATTCCCTGCAGCCCCGCCAGCTCATGGAGTCTGTTTTGTTTGGTATTTGTGAACCCCCAACCCTGTCCTTTTTGTGGATCATCCAGACAGATGCAAAAGTCTTTGGGTTTGGAAACTCCAGCTTGTTTTGCTGGAGCAGAAATATTTTCTAAATTATATACATGTAATGAATATCTCAAACATGCTTTTCTCCTATGCTGCAATGGCTGCATTTTCAGCCACATGCTGATCCATGCCAGAGTGAAAATCCCCTCACAGTGGAAAAAGTTGGAATATATCTTGATTTGCGAAATGTTACACAGTTTACAGCTGCAATCATCTGCAGCAAAAATTGCTGGTTCGGCTGGGGATCTTTCTTTTTGAGAAAGGATTTTAGACGCAACTGACCTGTTTGAGGAATTCCGTTCTTAATTTGCTGTGCCTGTTTTCTGATGATCACATAGAAGCAATTTGGACTTAATTCGCTTGTCAGTTTCTGTTAATTTGTTGAATTCCTTTTCCTTCCAGGAAGGGGCAATGGATTTGCTGAAGGAGCTGAAAAGTATGCCAATAACTCTGGATTTGCTGCAGGTAATTCATGCTGATGGATGTCATTTGTCTTTTACCCTGCTGCCAGCGTGAATTCTCCCTTTACACCTGCTAGTCTGTTTCATGTAGGCTGCACGGTCACATATTGGAATACCATAGCTCAGTGGTAGAGCAGGCAAAAGATCTCAAGTTCAAGCACTCCCATCTCCAGGTGTGTTACCCAGGGGCCTAATATGGTGCCCCCCCCCCAAGATCCTCTCCCAATTTTGGTAGATTCAACAAAAAGAAAAAAATATGTAGTTGGCAAGGTGCTCAGCTGCTCCCTACCTAGACATTGGATTTAATGAGTTAGGAGGAGACCATTACACACCAAAGGTCAGCTGAGGAGGATTGGGAGGCTCTGACATGATACCCCTGGATGGTTGGCTACTGGCGACTCCATCCCTTGGGCTAAAAAAAAGGGTGGCAATCTCTGTGTTTGGTAGCCAAACTGATAATACAACCTGCCTTTGTGGATCAGACCAGGCCCATCTAGTCCACCCACAGGGCATGAGAGTGACTGCCACCCCCAACAGCAGCAGCCTCTCAGAATCCTACCTCTGATCATGGAGAATGTCCTTGTGTCTGCTATGCCTAGAAGCCAATACTAGACTTCTCTTTTTTTCCTGAGCCGTATAGGAAAAAAGTTCCATCTTCTAGTTTTCATCCTGTGGCCATGAATTCCTTAACTGAACTAGAAATTGCATGAAGGAGTGCTTATTTTCTTTTGTCTCGACCCTGCTGCTTATCAGTTCAATTGCATGACTGTCTGGGCTTCAGTGTTTGGACTATGCCGTACAGTGTCCTGTCTCTAGTTGTAAGAAGTCCTTGATGTCCCAGAGTCGTGGAGAACAAAATCAAGGTCTTATGCGGTAAGGAGGGGAGGGGAGAATTCTTGCTCTGAATGATAAAAGGTTTATAAAGCACACAGCATTACAACTATTGTTTTATGGAGTAAAGCTACTGCAACCTGTCTGAGATTTGGCCTTAGCATTTCATTATTGCTGCTTCGACTTTTTTGGGCACTAGTTTCCTTGTTGTGGAGATTTCTGTTTAGCTGGTCATATGATGAACTGGTGATTTCTTCCTTCACGATCTGCAGTCCACTCGCATTGGGATGTCTGTGAATGCACTCCGGAAGCAAAGCACAGATGAAGATGTGATCGCACTTGCCAAATCGCTTATCAAGGCCTGGAAGAAACTCCTTGGTGAGGGAATAAGCATGTTTGGATAGATTCGCAAGAATGTAAGATAAGTCCTCCTAGACTGGAGCAAGGATTTGTCTACCCCAGTTATCTGTGGCCATTAGTGGTGAATCAGCTGCCAAGGGGGTGGGGGAAGCAACAGCCCACTCCTCTCTCTCCTTTTTTTGCATGTACCCATGGTTGATTGTCAAAGGCTCAAAGGTTGCTGAAATGAGCATGTAGGTGGGGATTGGGGCGCCATCTACCCGCTTTAGCGACAAAACTACATCTGTGCCCGCAGCAAAAGCAGTGGGAAAGCTAATAGAACATAATTGCGCTAGTTGAGTGTGTAAGCCGGGTCACAGCATTTGCCCTGCTCCTAAAATTTAAAGCTGTTTTCTGAGTGTGCCATCTCGTGAGGAAGCATGGGAGCAGAGGTCTGAGGTCTTAGCAGCTGCTTTGTGTGGCAGGGTCATGCGACAGATGACTGGTCATGGAGCAGAAGGCGAAGGGCGATCCGATTTGTGGACACATCAAGTAGTCACACTGTCCTAGGAACAGTTGCTTTAGAACTTTATAGGGCCAGGCCACTAGAGAAGCTCACTTCAAGGTGATCAAACGCCAGGCGGCCTTGGGCATATGCCACGCAGAGAAGATTGCAGTTCCTCTTGATTTAACTTTTTCTACTTCTTGCTTCCTTTGCCATTGCTCCTTTCCGCCGCATTCAGATGCCTCAGAGGATAAGAGTGACGAGAAGAAAAAGAATTCCTCCTTGCCAACTTCCTCCTCAAAGGAGAGTGGCGACTCGAGAGACCAAAGGTAATAATGCTTCCCGTTAGCCAGAGGTGGCACTTTTGCACCTCCTATTCCCCTTCCCGCCCCTAACGTTCCATTTTGGGTATTAATTTTGATTTCTTTACTTTGGCTGTTGGAATGGGAAACGTTTTGATCTTGGTATAGTCAAATTAAGTCTGCCCTTAATTCATGATGGTGAGGAATAGAAAATAGTGGTTGCAGATAGAACTATCAGTGTGGTATCATGTTGTGGTTTTTTTTAATGCTATAGTTGTAAATGGAAAAAAATAAATGTATACAAAACACAGTGGCTTTTGTGAGTTTATTTTGATTACCATTGTTTATTATTTGATTCACCTTCATTCCTCCTTTATTCTCTCTCATGCTCATCCTTTATTAATAAAAACATCACTTCCGTTTTTGTTGATTTATTTTGTGTTTGGGTCCTGCCCCCCTCCCCATGTATTAACCTGTACTCTCCTCCCTCCCCCAAGTGCACTTACCCAGAGGGGGGGGGTGGCTGTGTTAGGCTGTTGCAGCTTAAGCAACAGAGTGCTTTTTGGCACTGTAAAGTCTTAACAAATTTTATTATGGCATGAGCTTTCATGGACTACAATTCACTTCAGCAGATGTGTGCGTATAATATATATATATTATAAAATAAAAATATGCATGAATATTTGTTAAGTCTTTAAGGTGCCACAGGACTCTTTCCTGTTTTGACTTTCCACTTAGTTTTGACACCAAAAGAGAAGTTGTCCTTTTTTCCTCAGCTGCAGCAGAGCAACGGGACAAAATTCTATTTAAATAGAAAATGTGTGTCATGCAACAATCCCTCAACTCCAGTTTATGTTGATACCATTATTCTCCAGACTGTTAATAGCAATCTGCCCTGTGGCCCCTGGATCAGGGTGATTTTGCCCCGCCCCAGGAGCCCCCCCACCCTAGAATAATCCCCAAGCATTTCGGGGGTGGGGGCGGGACTATGGGTTTTTAATCCCATACGAAACCTTTTCAAAGATTGGTGGCGCACGGCACCGTACAGGACTGGATCTGGGAGGATCAGATCCTACCCTTAACAGCTGTTAAGCGGGAGGATCCGATTCTGTGTGGTGCTGCTGCTTCATAAGCTGCTTTCCCACAGGAAAGCCTCTTGCTAAGCAGCATCTGAACCCCACAGGATCTATGCCTCCATCCAACAACTGTTGAACAGAGGCATTGACCTTGCATAGGTGGGGATGGGGTCATGTCAGGTAGGAAGGAGAGCAGTGGTGCTGGGCCCACCTTAACCAGTGTAGGTCCTGGCCTCTTTCATGTGGCTTCGTGCCCAACCTGCCTGTTCCTCCTGCCTGAGGTCTTCTCCCCTGCCAACCACAGATCACTCTGGGCCAATCCAACCTGACCTGTGGAAATTGTGGCTGTCTTTACATCACCTTTCCAGCGCCTAAGGACTGACACCTATGCCTGATTTGACTCTGGCCTCGTTCGAATCCAGAACACAGCCCTAATAGCCAGGGGCTGGAAATGACCAGCCCTCCATATGAGGCCCATTCTCAAGTGACTCTTTTGCAGCAAGGGGTGATGTGTTTCTTCCTGGACACGAGACGTGCAGCCTTCAGAGCTACTGGCGGTTGCTTCCTCATTGGGTGCCTTCTGTAAACCTCTGTGGATTTTGACCCTTTATCTGACACTGATTTTATAGCTTAAAGACTGCTCCACAGTGATGGGGGTAGAACCTTAATTTTCGTTAACCAGGAAGAAAAGAAGTTGAGATTTTCCATTATTTTGCTCCATTTCCTAGTTTGTTGGGTTGGGAAATATGCAGAGGATGTCTAGGCTAGGTTCATACTGGTTGTAGGAGGACATCAGTTGTAGGAGGACATGACTCCCATGAGGTTTGAGCATGCCCAACTATCTCAGTGTAAGTAACCCTTCCTTTTCCGATTTGTGTTGGTGAGGTTGAAATGGTCAGAACCATAGAGGGAGCCACATCACTGAACTAGCCTCATTGAACTACGTTCCTATGTTTGTCAATAGGATAGCAGCACTCTCAGTACTTGCACCTATCATTTGGGCTTTAGCCTTTACTTATTTGCTTTCTTCAGGGGAATAGTGTCACCGGGCTTTCTTGAGACAAACTGCAGCTGTGTGTTTTGAGTTTTCCTCTGTCCCAGTTACTTTAATTAAAAACAACAGCTCCTCTGAACGCCAGCAAACGCCGATTCCCACATGCCTTGAAGTGTTAGGAAATGTTTGTTTAAAACTTGCACGCTGTAAAATCAAGGGGAAAAAGACATTGTTTCTGTTGGCTGTGATAGAACCACGGGGCTGAAAGCTCCATCTGCTACTCTGTGTAGCTGCCACCTTCCAATCAAATGAGGATCAGGGTGCCATAAATGGAGAGTAGGTCTGGGCGATGTATTGGACTGGTTTGAGGGCCAGAGTGCAGTCGCTCCCAAGTCCCTCCGCTGCCAGCGCCTGGAGGTGAAACTGCCACCACTCCTGCCGAGGGAGTTGAGGTGGTTTCACCCTGGCTCCTCGCAGGCTCTGGGGCTGACGCAGATTGTTCCTCCCTTTGCTTTTCAACATCGCAATGTGTCACTATATCGTGATGCTTGGCTGATGATAATCACAATGTTGAAAAGCCGAAACGCCCAGCCCTGGTGGAGAGGAAGTGCAAATTAGAGACCTATAAAAGGTAAAGGGTCCCCTGACTGTTAAGGCCAGTTGTGGGCGACACTGGGGTTGCGGCGCTCATCTCGCTTTACTGGCCGAGGGAGCCGGCGTTGGTCCGCAGACAGTTTTTCCAGGTCATGTGGCCAGCACGACTAAGCTGCTGCTGGCGAAACCAGAGCAGCGCACAGAAATGCCGTTTACCTTCCCGCCGGAGTGGTAACTATTTATCTACTTGCACCTTGATGTGTTTTCGAACTGCTAGGTTGGCGGGAGCAATGGGAGCTCACCTATAGAGCAACATTAGAGGAAGGGTGGGTGGAAAAACCCTGGGTCATTCGCTGGTCTGATCAAGCCCTGACTGCGACTAGCAAATAAACTGATTGAAATGCGTTTCTGCATAAAGAAAAGTAGTGAGACATTTTAAACTGTTTGTGATGTGGGCAGATTGATTCTGCATCCTGCCCAGATCATTATGGACGGTCCAACCAAACTACACCAGCCTTCAATGCATTCTTCTGAGCAGGTTGGAATGCTGGCTTTATGAGTAGGCCGGCTGTCCTTGGGAAGCAACGAACGTTGTCACGCTCGGACCTGGAATGCCATTCCTACACTTGCTTAACACCCAAATCCAGTGGCAGCCATTCATGTGTAGCTTCCTTGAGCATATCATTTTATGGACATTCAAACAGCAGTGCTGACTTGAGTTAGCAGAAGGTGGCAAGATGTTGTAATAAGCATTTATAGGTTCCAGCCAAGTTATTGGAACGGCTCCAGGGAAAGCGATGTGAAAATTACTGCCTTTGGGTGGCCGTAATTTGGGACCTGACATTCCCATTGGGAGATCTGTTGCAGCCTTTCCTTACAGCTGCCTGGCAATTGCTTTCAAAGCCCATGGATTGTGGTTCAGCCATTGAAACAATCTCTGTATAACTTTGTTATCTCAGCATGGGGCCATGGATTACAGAGAGATTACAGTGGGACATAGGGGAGAGTGGAGGCTTTTTTTTGTATATGGGGAGATCATAGTGATGTCTCCTGTGCATTTTATTTAGAAAGTTACATATTTCTTAACATTTTCGGCAAACATTCCTAAGCAGTTTACGGAAATCAGAAGATCAAAATACCGTAAATAAAATTGGAAACACTGCAAATATAGGTCAGAATACCATGGATGTATTGTAAAAGTGCCATCTTTTAAAACTGCTAGTCAGCAAACAGAGAAGGATAACTCAAGTATCCAAACAGGTCTCTGTAACAAAATGTTTTTTTTTTTTAGGTTTGTGTGAGATATCCAATAGATGGATTTTCTAAAATATCTATTGAGAGATTATTGCAGAGGGTTGGTGCTGTGACTGAAAAGGCCTGGTTTCTAGAGATGGCAGTCCACTAGTCACAGTACGTTGGCTGTTCCTCTAAATTACCCATTCACTGGGAAGAAAGTGGTGTCAAAGAGCTTAGTTTGCCCAGTGCCGATGCACTATATTTCAGTGGTGTAGCCTATGGGCAGCAGTTACTAGAGGCCTCTGTGTAGAGACATTACCCTCTACGGCAGCAGTGGGAAGCCTTGCCCAAGGGCCAAATTAGGCCTGGCAGGGTTAAATTTGCGAAGCTGTTATTGCCCAAACCATGCCCACCTGGCCCACACCTGACCTGTGACGGCAGGTATGGTACAGGTAAAGATGTGGCTGCTAAGCAACAGGCAAGGCTTCTGCCACTGCTGATTGGTGGTGGTAGCAAGCCCTGCAAGGATGAGCTCTGGAGTTTCTCTGTCTCTCGCAGTGCAAATTTCAGGGGGCTAAAGAGTCAAAACCTCCCCACAGGCTATGATCCTGATCGGGATTAGGCCTTTGCGCCTGCAATTTGCTGCATTTCTGTGTTCGCTGGCAGGGTGGGTGGGAGGGAGAGAAATCCCTCTGCAACGAGCAGGAAATGGTGCGGGAGGGCATTCAAGGTGGGGGGAATGAGAATAAACTCTGTGGGCCAATGGGAACCCTCTGAAGGCTTTATCTGGCCTGCAAGCCAAAGCTTCCCTGTCCCGTGTCGACACTAACTGACAACTGCTCTCTGCAGTTTCAGACGGGAGACTGAAACCTATCTGGAGATTTCAGAGACAGAACCTGTTGCGCTTGTTTCACTGCCAAAGGTGGAACTGTACGACACCCGATGAATGGGAAGATTAATGCAACCGGGTAGCTCAGTTGGTTAGAACATGGTGCTGGTAATGTCAAAGTTGCAGTTTCGATCCCTGTAAGGGATAACTTGCATTTTTCTGCATTGCAGTGGGTTGGACTGGATGATCTTCAGGGTCCCTTCCAACTCTCATGATTCTAGGATGGGAGCTAATGTTGATGCCACAAGGAAATAAGCCTATCAGGGGTGTTCTAAATCTCATCCCAGGTGCCGTGAAAGTGTGGTGAGGGGATCCCCAGATTGGGAGCTCTTGACATGGTTTGCAAGAGGGATAAACGCATACAGACCTTTGTTCACGTTCCTGCTTTCTGTGGGAATGAAACAAAGCAAAAATGGCTATAGCAGAAGTGGGTGAGGAATTGCAGGGCATACCTGCCAAACAGACTGCTTTGATTTCATACTAGGAATTGGTTTGATGAGCGTGCAGAGGACTCGGCAATCCCATCCGTAGACCTGCTCAGTGCTCCACTTCCCAGGACTCCCTGGGGAAAAGTAATGCCCATTAAGTCACTTAAAAATCTGTAGTGCACATAGGGCAGAATCCAGCATTGCACAAGCAGACTTCTGCTCGTGCAGCAAGAACTCGCTTTCCTCTTTCCCTCCTACAGTTCCCCCACCCCTCATGCACCCCCAGAATTGCTCCATGGGGGGTCTCTGAATTCTCCAGATCGAATTTAAGGACACAGGGGGAACTGCACGGGGAAGGTGATGTTCTGTTGTGCAGCCGGAAAGCTGTTCTGTTTGTGCACGGAAAGCTTCAGTGCAAGCCATACAGTTGGCTGGAGGGGACCTCTGAGCCCCTTGTCATTTTAGCAGCATGCGATGAACCTGGCCATCCCCCAAGAATTCCTGGGAATAGTTTGAAGAGGGTATAGAAACTCAGCAATCCCATTCCCAGCCCTGGGGTACCCCCCTCCACATGGCCACCCATGCTCTTCTTAAAAAACTGTGTGTGTGTAATATTTATTGTTGGGAGCTGCCCAGAGTGGCTGGGGCAACCCAGTCAGATGGGCAGCAGATAAATAATAAAATTATTTTTAGAAATATGCTTCACACTGTTTCCAGAACACCTGTTCATGATTGAAAATGCTCAATTGCGTGTAAGCTCTAGGGGGAAAGATTCCTCACCCCTGATCTAGATAAAATAATTGAAAGCTATTATTAGGAGATTTGGGGTGAGACGCCATCAGCAATATTTTTCTGCAATGTCTGAATCAGGAGAGGCTGTGCACGTTCTGAACTGGTTCCAGTTCCAGAAATGCGGGTGTTGGCTGCCTTGTAATATTGTGCTATATATGAGGCTGCGCTTGTGCTGTGTCTGGAAGTACAGTTAGTGCAGCACAAATTAAGAGGCTAGAATGGACATCACAACTATAAAGGAACTCAGCAGTTGTTTGACCAGTGGATGCGGACAAAAGCTTAACAGCTAAGAAACTCTGCATCTATTTGCACTGGTTTCTCAAGGTTTTGGATTGCTCGAAGCTTGTGTGAACTGATTTATGAAACTCAAAATCAGCCTTTGCCAAACCAGTGCTATAAATCCCATCAGCCCCAGTCAGGGAGATGCAATCCATATCAGTTGGATGGTTTAAGGATGTCAAAGGCTGGTCTGAATTCTCACTCAGAGCCCCCCCCCCCACTCCAACTGGGACGCGGGTGGCGCTGTGGTCTAAACCACTGAGCCTCTTGGGCTTGCCGATCAGAAGGTTGGCAGTTCGAATCCCTGTTGCTCTGTCCCAGCTCCTGCCAACCTAGCACTCCAGTGCAAGTAGATCAATAGGTACCGCTGTGGCGGGAAGGTAACTGGCGTTTCCGTGTGCTCTGGTTTCCATCACGGTGTTCTGTTGCGCCAGAAGCGGTTTAGTCCTGCTGGCCACATGAACCGGAAAAAGCTGCCTGTGGACAAACGCCGGCTCCCTTGACCTGTAAGCGAGATGAGCGGCGCAACCCCATCGTCGCCTTTGACTGGGCTTAACCGTCCAGGGGTCCTTTACCTTTTACCTTTCCCAGCTGCAAGCCCACCTTCCTCCTAGACTTTCACAATTTGATTTCTGCAAAGTGAGCAGAGAAATTTTGACCAGCTTCATTTCTCTTCCAGCTCTGCCAAAAGGCAGGACCTGCCGAAGACCCCCACCACACCCAAGATCACCACCTTCCCACCAGTGCCTGTCACGTGCGACACGGTGCGCAACAAATGCAGAGAAATGCTGACTTCCGCTCTGCAGACGGACAGTAAGGAGCAAAGGAGCGAGTCCTTCCCTCACCTCTTCTCCTTTCCATCAGTGTTGTCTTCCTTGCATTCCTGAATCTGTGCCCTTTTCAAAACAGCCCGTGTTTGCTGGTGTTCATAGCGAGCACTAGTAAATTCTGAGCTTTCACAGAATCATAGAATTGGAAGGGACCCACGGGGGTCATCTAGTCCAACCCCATAGCTTTGTATGTAGACAAATGGCGCCGATGGGCACACTGCTTTAAATGTGAGTCTCTGGTTCAGCGCAGCCAGAACCTGGTGCCGAAGTGTGAAGGCAACTGCTTGCTTAGGGAATATAGTCTTGGGCCCTAACTCACTAGGCTACCTTTTGGTTTTCTTGTTTCTTCACAGATGACTATGTGACCATCGGTGCCGACTGCGAGCAGCTTGCAGGCCAGATTGAAGAATATATCCTTGCTTTGTTTGTAGCATCGGAAAGGAGGCATAGGGGATTTCTGGGCAGCTGTTATTTCAAAGGCAAACTCCCAATCCTCACACTTTAAACTCTCTCTATGCCATGATACACTTAAAAGCAGTTTAGTTGGGCCTCCTCCCAAAGAATCCTGGGAAATGTAGTTTTCGAGGTTACCAAGAATCTCTCGCATTTAAGAAAACGGCAGGACAGTAGAACGGCAGTGGGGCACCACAAGCCGGACACTCTGGGTGCCAGAGATAATAATAAGCTAAGCAGGAGAGCTTAACTGGAGAGGCCGGTCATCTACAATGTAATAATAATAATAATTTGGCCCACCAAGCCATTTTGACCAAGCCACACCCACCTGGTGTCATGTGGGCAGATCAAAAGCTGCCTGGGCTGGGGCTCTGGAAGTGCTGCAGATCCCAAGTTCAGATCCCAGACCAGCCGATCCCAAGTTCAGTGCTTCCAAAGTCTTGATGATCAGCTGGTTGGTGGCGCTGCAGAAGCATCACACACCTTCCTTCCGGAGCACAGACTGTCAGCTGATTGTTGGGGACTTCACGAGGCAGTGCAGGGCTCTTAGTAAGGGGCTTGCAAAGAGGTGTGCATGACTCTTTCAAGAAACAATCAGCTGATTGTCGGGCATCCAGAGTGTTGCGTTACCTGCCAACGTAATATCAGCCGATTGACGGGTGGGCTAGGAAACCTCAGGAGAAGGGAATGAAGGCTTCATGTTCACTTGGCAGTCTTCCTCCTCTTAATCTTTGAAGGTGCCTGGCAGAGGGGCTTCCAAGGTGATCTCTTTCATCCTCAGGGTCCTAGGACTCCTCTGCTGATGCAGAGCTCTCCATGATACCCCAACCTTGGTTTAGACTGTCAGGCTAACATGTTTGGAGCTGGGGCTGGGGCAAAGGCAACCTGACGGTGGTGCTCCTTAATGGCTTTTGAACTTATATACCAAGATGTCAAGAACACAGACTTGAAGTACAAGAACCGGGTCAGGAGCCGCATCTCCAACCTCAAGGACTCCAAGAATCCCGACCTCCGAAAGAATGTCTTGTGTGGAGTGATCTCTGCAGAGCAAATTGCAGTGATGACCTCAGAGGTGAGATGGACGGTTGCATAGCCCTGAAAAACCCAGTGAGACTTGCTCCAGTCTACTAAATGGCCTGATCTTACAAAGATGTAGTTCTGTTACCAAAATTCTAAACAGCTGCCGTTGATAAGGAAGAATATCCAGTGTAGGGTTAAAATTACTGTCTATAAACAGAGGGGAAAGGCCTTTGCGGAGGGGCCAAATGCGTTGGGCCAGCTCTGACATGCATCCTCAGGAGAAAACCTTAAAAGGATAAAGTATGTATTTTAAGGTGTGGGACTCTCAGTAGAGGCTCGGGCCTGGATTCTACTTGCTGGTCCCACTAGTGGAAGCCCTTGCAATAACTTCTGCTAGTTCAGCCGGACTTTCCGCCTCCCTCCCTTTGAATTCCCCCCCCCCCCAGCTCTGGGGTGGGTAGGAGAACCCCAGAGCCGCATGCAGAGGGACGAGAGGAGATGGCCCTATGAGGCAAGCAGAGATGTTTGTACTGGTGGGACGTTTGTAGCAGCACATTGAATTTCTCGCTCTTGTGTTTTATTCTCCTTGGGTTGTCTCCATACTATATTTGCCCGGGTCCAGCGTCATTCTGTTTTCATTGTCCATTTCTAAAGGTTCTAAAGGCAGGCAGGGGACAGAGGAAGGGGCAGGAAGGAGGAAACTCAGGTCTGCCGTTAAGTGTGGGGAGGGGGGTTTAAGGGAAGGCCTTGGTGGCAAGGAAGAGGGGTCTCTCTGTGTGACCATTGCCCCACTGAGAGGAAAAGTGGTTTTAAACAGCAGCAGAAGCTTGAGCAAAGCAGGGAAGGAGAGAAACTGATTGGTTGTCCGTGTGCATCTTAAACAATTTTAACAAGGAGAAATAGCAGTGATGGTAACAACACAGAATCAAACACAGCAGAGCCTTTCCCAATCCCCCTTGTGCCGTACTCAAACCTTGTTTTAATCTGCCTCTTCCCACCACCGCCAGTGTCTTCCAAACTCTGTTTTATTCAAGCTTCTGCTGTTGTTTAAAACTGCCGCTTTCCCCCTCTCAGTCCCCCCCCTTCCTGCTGTATTCAAACTGGCCCGTGGAACCAAAAAGGTTAAGATCATAGCTTTCAGGGGGGAGCTCATTTGCTCCACCGTTTCTGATGACTGTGAGGGACAAAAGTTCATTATAGAGTGTCTTTGAACACGTTTAGCGGAAATGCAGCTTGCTAGTGTGCAAATTGAGAAAGCCAAACTGAGCGGGTGCCCTTATCTTATTTCCCTGAAAGGAAATGGCCAGCAACGAGCTGAAAGAAATCCGGAAAGCCATGACGAAGGAGGCCATCCGGGAGCATCAGATGGCGAAGACGGGGGGGACCCAGACCGACCTCTTCACCTGCGGGAAGTGCAAGAAAAAGAACTGCACCTACACCCAGGTGAGACTCCAGGTGTGCACAGGGCACCCTGAAAGACCTGCTGGTTTGCTTCTCGATGTTCTGAACACCCTCTCATGAAATCCACTGAGACGTGAGGATCTTCAGCTTCTCCGTGGAAGGGTCAGTTCCGTCAGGATGGAGTCCAGATTTGTACCAGGCCAGTTGAGGGAAAGGACAATACAGCTGTCCGCTTCTACTGATGGAAGTGAAAGAGGATTGTTTGGGTTTTCGTCCATCTCTGGCAACATCAGGACGGGTTGTAATTGGTAGCTTTGCTAAGGCCAATAGCGGGGAAGCTTTCTCACCCCCCAGAATCCTCAGAACAAGTTTCTGTGGAGCTGCTGCTGGCTTGAGCGCCAGTTATCGATTCCAAAACGAGTGGCGGGCAAACAAGCAAGCAAGTGCAGATGATGGGAGGTGATGTGGAAAGGTTGCTACAGGGCAACCCTTGGAGACCAGCAGAACAGGCCTCACTCACCCTCAGCTGTTTCCTTCCTTCAACACAGGTGCAAACCCGCAGTTCAGATGAGCCAATGACCACTTTTGTTGTGTGCAATGAGTGTGGGAACCGCTGGAAGGTAAGCATGCCTGGCTCCCTTTATTTTTTTGACCTAAGGGCAAAACCTGCAGTTCCATCATGGCGTCTTCCACCAACCTCTTCTCCGGATGAAATGGCACGTGTGAAGAATAAAGCAATTCCCCGAACAACGTAGGATGAGATCTCCAGTATTGCTTTGTACTCCTTCAGACACTTGGAGAATATGCATAGATCATATAGATCTTGTCCTGTGCTGTTTGGATAATTGTTTTATAGTTCACACGCACTCTTATCATCTGAATTGGATTGTTGTTTACACATTGGCCCGTGTTTGCTGCTATGCAGTGACCCCAACTTGTATTTTCAGTAATGTTCATATTGAGACCACTTTTAATGGAGCTCCTGTGGCTCGGTCTCTTGGTTATCTTTAATTGAGGACTCTCTGCCTCTCCCTCTCTCTGTCTCCAGCAGAGCTAGCCAATGCATTGCCCTGCAGACATTGATGGACTGTTAACTCCCATCAGCCCCAGTCAGCATGGCCAGTGCTCAGGGATGATGGGAGTCGTAGTCCAACATATGGAAGGCATCACATTGGCAGATAGAAGTACTGTGTTCAGTTTGATCTCAGCATGCAGCCTAAAAGGTTTGTAGTCAATGGCATGTAATGGCTGCAATGGGATTCCAGTAGGCAAGATGTGACTTTTTATTTATTTAAAAAATCACAACTCTCAGGCGATTCTCCCTGCCCTGTCAGCCCTCTTTGTCTTCCCGAGTTCCTTCCCTTCCTTGCCAATACTGCACAGCAGCAAGAAAATCAAATCCGGTCATTCTGCAAAGAGAGCCCTCTTCGCTGCTTCTGTGTTTTGGGGTAAAATCACAGGCATCTTGGTTGACTCTTTCCAATCCTACCTACTTCTTGCAGTTCTGCTGAGACATCCCGGACCAGAGCATCAGCTGCAGCCGCCAACGCTGGGCCGGATCTCTGCCATACATTCCCCCAACACCGCCAGCAACTTTTGTACTGTTTTTGTCGCCGAGTTTGCTTTGTGCTCTGTACATCATCCAGGGGAGAGGAGGTCCCGGCTGCCTGCACACCTGTGGAAAGAGCAGCAGCCGGGCTTGGAGGCTGGGAGGGGGCCGGATGGAGAATTTGTGTGGACTTGACCACCTTTGGAGTTTCTCATCCTGAATCAGTATTTTGTGAGGGTCTGGAACAGTATTAAACATTTTTTTGGTTTTGGTTTTTTTAAAAAGAAATTTGGCCAGGTGTCTCGTCTTGAGCATACGGTAGCTTCTTCTGACTTTCCTTTCTTGTGGCCTCTCTCAAAAGCTGAAACGAGCGTCTGCCTCACTGTTAGCACAGAGGCAGGAGAAGGGGAGACGTAGGAAGCCACATTAGCCACTGCAACCAAAGCTTATGTCTATGGAATAAAATACTATGGGCAATTCTTAGTTGAGACACCTCCGCATGCTTGCCAGACCACAACCTATAAGGAGTTCCTTTTGGGGTGGGGGTGACAATGAAACCAGTTTCAAAGCAGATCTTCTCCCAGAACCAGGCTGTATGACAAGACACCTCAGAAAAGGTGTTGCAAAGGAAAGGTGTGAGAGGGGGATGGATTCAGAGCAACAAAGCACACCGAATAAGGACCTCATGAGGACTACCTCCATTAGGAAGCGCTTGGCACTGGAGAGAGGGTAAAGTCAGGCTTCGTTCTCGTGCTTCGCCCTCCGACTTCCTGGTTGTCCGTTTGATGCCGTGAACTGAACCTTTTAGGGTTTATCTCCACTACACATTTATAATAGTTTACCTGTCATGGCTCTTCCTCGCAAAGAAATCTGGGAATTGACATTTGTCAGGGGTGCCGAGAACTCGTGCCTCGAGATTCCCCTGCCCTCCTTAGCGGGTAGCAACATTGCTGGCCTCTGAGCAGCAGAGACCCTCCTGCCCTCTGCCGGCCACACACAGGAAGATCTGGGAAGCGGTGGGGCCCATCTACCAGTTGGGCTCTTGTGGGGGTGTCTGTGGGGGGTGGGGTGCACGAAAGGAGAGCAAGCTTGCTACAGAACAGAGCGAATGGCCCGGCCAGCAGATGCAAACGCGGAAGGGTTAAGGAAAGAAGACTGCTGGCGTCTGTGAGGTTGGGCACGCAACAGCCACTGAGGGAAAGGCCCAGTGGGTCCCTGGCAAGGGGAAGGTGTTGTGCTCAAGACATTTCAAGCGGGTGGAAGGAGGGGGGAAGGCCATGGGCTGGCTTGGGCTTTTAGATGGCAGAAAAGCCAGCCCCCACTTCAATCCCAGGAAGGGCTTTTGAATCAGGACTTTCAACCATCACTCCCGGGCAGCCAATGTAGCTAAGGGTAGGGCAGCACCTGTGAGCAAGAAAATGCAGAGAAGCGCAGGGAGATCACACGGCTTTTGGCAAAGGCAGATTGGCTTGCATCTCCTGCCCCTTGCTGCATCTGTTCCTGGTCTCCCTACCCACTTTTTTTGTATGTTCCATGTACAGTAATAAAAATTCCTAACAGAAAGATGAGGCCACAAGCTCTTCATACACTGCACCCAGGTAACAATTCTAAAACATCAAAGTCCCTCTTTAGAAATCAGTGCCACAGGGCCAAATGACTATGCATAATTTGCATAGATTTAGGTCTAGCAGGATATCCTTCTAAAGAGAGCAGAGGTGAGAGCGAAACCCCATTGGTTGCCTTGGTTTTTTTAAAAAATAAAATAGCCATCCAGCAGACGAAAGCGAAAGCCACATACAACAGCCAGGCACTTTTGCTTCCTTGAATTGGTTTCGTAGCATCTCTCTTGCCTGCCGGCACAGGAGGATCTTGGGATATCCATGGATGTGAACATTCATCCTCCCTTTCCAAGCAGTGGGACCACAAAGGCCGTTTAAATAAAATAAAATAAAAAACATGTTCATTGTTGTCCTTTCCTTCTAAAATACCATCACTTAAAGACACCAGGAACTCACTGCCGTAATCGGTTCGGGTGGGGGAGACTTACTTAAAAAATAAAAAATGAAGGGTTTTTTGGTAGAGGGATGGGTCAGATATAAGAAAGGATTTGACATGATCTGAAAAGGCAGCCTGCCACATCAAGCCTCTGGTGTGTTGGGATTCCATAGCTGTTTTGTACCTTTGCCAGTTGGAGAACAGACTAAATATGGCAAATATTGCAGCAAGCCTGCTGATCCGCTTCCAAGCTCCACCTTTTATGTTTTGCAAAAATAAACATATTTTCCTTTCCTCCCCCAACATATTTCTATTCCTGCTGGAGTTGCTTGATATGGAGAAGCAACTGTTGTCCATTCAGCTTGGTACTCACTGCTGTTTCCATGGCATCCATAGAGTAAGGATTTTCTTTGGGGGGGCAACCCCCCCAAAAAAAAAATCAAAAATGAGTGCAATAAGATCCACTGTAAAGCAGCATTTCCTGATCATTTATTTTACCTAAACTAAAAACCTAATTTTAGCGAAATTGTGCTGCAGTTTTAAAATGCAGGTATAAAGGAATCATTTTGATTGGCCGCATCTTTCCTGCTCTCATCTTCATAGCAAGCTGAAGTGTAAAAAGAGCTAGGTGAATCTGAAGGTCATACCATCCTACTCCCTGCACCCCAAACAGGATTCTCTATGCATTGAATCATGGGCACACTGTACAGAAAATCCCCTTGCAGATAGATTACAGCAATTGAAAGTTGCACAAGAGAACATGAGGACTAGAAACCAAAGCTCCATGCATAGCCAAGCAACCAATTTCCAAGAGTTGCCAACCAAGGTGCCTCTGGGAAATTCACAAACCAACACGACCCACAAACTGGTGTTGGGGTTGATGCTGCCTGAAAACGTGGAGATTCCACTTCACCAGCATGGCTATGTAGCTTTGAACAGAGCTGCCCTCCATGCATTTTCTTTTTTTAAAATCAAACAGATCTAAGACAGTGGCAGTGATCTACTGCTAGGATAGCTAGTTGGTAGAGCAGGAGACTTTTAATCTCAAGGTTGTGGGTTCAAGCCCCACATTGGATTAAAGATTCCAGCATTGCAGGGGGTGGACTAAATGAACCCTGGTGATCCCTTCCATATGTACATAAATTCCATACTGCTTTGTGAGCAGTACTTTGGTCTGTCCTGAATCCACTCCCAGTAAAATCCATTGGCAGACTCGAGTTCTAGTGCTCTGGACAGAATCATCAATCTGCTTTCTCTACCATGCGTTTGATAAACTTCCCCCATGTCCCAAAGATTGCATGTACCTTTCCATCATATTCTCCCACCCTTTGTGCCACATTGGAGAAATGTTGGAGGGTAGTAAGTTAGAAGCCCAGTTTCCTCTAAGAGAAAAAGGCTCTCTCAGTTGTAGCGATCTGCCAGATCTCACTGACTTTTGCTACAAGGTGTTGCCTTTTAACAACTTGGGGGTCAGGACCAAAGAACTCACTGGGAGCTACTTTTACTTGCCAAGCTGGGCCTTGTTGCTTTGCTTCCATTGGAGGTTGCACCTGATGCTGCGACCAGGTCTGTGTCATACAATAGGGCTTATTCTGCAGCAGACTCTCCCATTGGTGAAACTCCACAAAAGAGGCTGCCCTCCCCACCCGGCTTGCTAGCAACTTGGAAAGATTTTCACATGTGCATTTGACGGTCTGTGAACGGGCATGAATATTTGGGTGCTTGAACCACTTTACCTGCTTAATGTGATGTTTTAAATACAGTGGTACTTTGGTTTTCAAACGCCTTGGTTCCCAAATGCCAAAAACCTGGAAGTGTTCCGGTTTTCAAACGTTTTTGAGAAGCCAAACGTCCGATGCGGCTTTTGGCTATTGTTTCCAGGGCGCCTGCACCAATCAGAAGCTGTGCCTTGGTTTTTGAACATTTCAGACTTCCAGGATGGATTAAGGGTTTTTTTTTTTTTGCTATTTTGAGGCTTTTTTCTGTTAATTTGTTCTTGTGACTGTGGATGATAATTTTTATAATCTACAATACTGTCTTATTTATTTTACAGTACTGTACATTGATTATTGCTTTCACTTTATGGATCAATGGTCTCATTAGATAGTAAAATTAATGTTAAATTGCTGTTTCAGGGGTTGTTTTTAAAAGTCTGGAATGGATTAATCCATTTTGCATTACTTTCTATGGGAAAGCGCACCTTGGTTTTAGAATGGATTTCTGGAACGGATTAAGTTTGAGAACCAAGGTATCACTGTAGACTGTTTCATCTTGTATGTTCACCACCTGGGAATCCTTTGGGATGAAGGACAGTCTATAAATGTCTCTTAAACCCAAATCAATATCCCAGGAGTGAGACATTGTTGTTAAGTGCCCAGTCAGAACTGACAGGGCTGTTACATGCAGCTCCATAGATTACCTAACTTTGCCCAGATCACAGTTGGAATAATTTATATGGGTCCTTCCCCAGAGGGGCAGAGATGTGCACATGGAAGCTTTGCTTAAGGTTAAAAAAAATAAAAATCCTTGCAGCTTCCCTCAAAATTCTTGCAGACGTTTCAGCTCAAGCAGGCTTCCAAAGCTCTTCAAATTTAGCCTGTATCTCTCACCCTGAGAAAATGCACTCATCCTACTCAGCTAACTTAAATATCTATCATGCAATGCAGGCTTGTTCCTTTTTGAAGCCATTTGCCCCAATTGTTGTGATGCATCTCAAGTTTTCATCTGCCTTTTGCACCAGTGTCCTAAGGAACTGTGTCGGAAGCACATTTGATTCTAAAAGGTTGGGGACAATATTTTGTCCATGCCCCAGGCAGGACTCTTTACCCATTCGCCCCAGTGAATAACACCCATCATTAATATTGGAGAAACCACATAAGGAGACTTCCTGTGGCAAAACCTGCTCTCCATCCCGAGCACAGGATAGTATAGCACTACATTAGAGTGCTATGATTCTTTTTAAATTGAAAATGGCCCAATTGGAAGGTTGGGTGGGGAGAGGCCACCTAACCCTTTCTCCTCCAGCTTTTTTCCTACTCAGATCTGCCCATCCCAACATCTTTCCAGCAAGAACAATTAGCAGGGCGATCTCATGACCATTCCCCCAAACATTTCTCCCTCTCATACACAAACCAGATCCCTTATATCCACAGATCTTGTACCTGACCCACATTTGCAGAAAAAGCTTTGGTCAGAAAAGTGCCAGAACTCAGATGCATTTCTGCTGCTTTTAGACAACCACAATACAGCATTAAGCAGCAAAGTGTGTGTGGTTGTGTTGTTCCTTGGTGGAGCACTCAGATAATCACCACCTCCACGTTCAAAGCAGCATAATGTACAGCCACCCCAGCACATGGAACATAACCCCACGTTTTGTTGCCTGTTCTCCAAAATGAGTGTGGCAGGTGGGCCATAAAATCTTTTTGCATGGATCTGGAAGATGCCTGCCCATGTAAATTCTCTAGATATTGAGCTGACATCACCCACAGGGGAATTTTATTACAGTTACTGTGACACAACTTCGCCTCTTGGCTTTCCCACTCAACGCACAGCACAAACACCAGCCATATTCCTTAACCCAAAGGGACAAGACCCACAGAAGCATGACGACTGTTGTCACCCATTAAGAGGGTTGGGTGCTGATGAGGTACTTGCTGCGTTGTTTTGAGTTTTCAATTTATGAAATGGGAATAAGAATGATCTACACCACAGGGTTGTTGTGAGTAGAAGACAAAGCACCTGGTAATTATGCTGCGCAAGAGGAATCTGCCAAATATATATATATATTAAATTTTGCAGTATGGAATCCTTCTGTCTAGTGTTCCAGCTACCCAGCCATGTTTCCTTCCTGGCATTCACCCTACAACAGACAGCATTCCAGCCCCACTGAGCATGCTCAGCCCTCCCTGAGCTGTTTTGGGGTTCTTTGTCCCTCATTCCCCCCCCCCCAAAAAAAAGTTTTTTTGCACTTCTGCAAACCTCTGCATTCCACAAACACACCAGTACGTAAGAACTGGCACTCAAGAGATTTTGTTGTCACTATATCAATGCAAGTCAGCACTGATCTGTCCAGTCTGAATCAAGAAAGATGTATCCTAACAGGGCTACAGTACTCTCTCACAAAGTGCCGTTTCCTTTCCTTAATTTCCAGAATTAAGGACACTTAGCCTATTCACACTGTTGTAATTACCAGTACTGGAGGTCACTTGCTATTATCACATTTCTCGCACCTGTAAAAAAATAATAATCCTCAATTGACACAATTGGCCTTTATTACTTCTGGTGGAAGAGAGTTCCACAGGTCAAAAAAGGGTTTGTTTGGGGGGTGGGGGGTGTGAAGCCTGCCATGATGTGAACGTGTGCCCTCTGATCATTGTGTGGAAAGAGGGAGAAAGGAAACCCAATTGCTCCTTTTAAGACTCTCCAAGGCCAGTTTCGCAAAGTGCAGGTGTTACCAGGCAGAAACGAGAGAACTGCAAATAAAAGGCGGTTGAGAAGGAGCTCGAGTCTTACTGGCCACCCAACTAGCTCTCCAACCTTGGTGTGGGGCCTCAACATCATTGCATATTGTGGCTTGATGAAAGCATGATTTCAACAGACACCCACACCCACCTTTCGGAAGAGGCTGTGACAAACAGGCTGCCGTTTGTGACACTAGCTACAATTTTGGCACCCAGCATCAAATATAAGCTTTTGAGATCATGGAAGGGGGGGGGGGAGAGAACAAAATGAGGATGTCCCATCTTTGATGGAAGAAGACACAAAACCAGCTGCACATCTAGTGTGAGGAAGAGTCCACAAAGTGGCATCGCCCCACTGGGACCTGGCATAGTTCAGGTGAGGGTTTCGCTTGGAGAAACACTGCATGAACAGAACAAGAAGGGCAGCCACCACACTCCATGCAATGAGTTTCTGCCAAGGATCTTCTGTCCCTTTTTGTGGATACAGCTTCTTCTGTCACTGCAACAGTATGATGGGAGAAACCAAATCTGGTGGGACGCCTGTCTCCTCAAGAGGAGACTGAGAGGAGATATGATGGCCATCTTCAAATATCTAATGAGCTGCCGCATGGAAGATGGAGCAAGCTAGTTTTCTCCTGCTCCAGAGGATAGGACCCGAACCAACGGCTTCAAGTTACAACAAAGGAGATTCTGACTAAACAGGAGGAAGAACTTTCTGTTCAACAGTGGAATGGACTCCTTCTGGGAGTGGTTGAATGGCCACCTGTGCTGGTTGCTTTAGTTGAGCTTCCTGCATTGCAGGGGGTTAGACTAGATGACCCTTGGCGTCCCTTCCAACTCTGCAATTCTGATTAAAAGGAACCACAGAGGCGTGTGTGACACCCTTGACCCTTAGGCTTCCTTAGAGGTTGTTCCTAAGCAACCCCACCTCCGAGACAGGCCACCCCACCCCATATCCCATAGTCCTATCTCACTCACTCAGCCTACTTCTGCTGTTGAGTTGCTGGAGAGAGGAGGTGCTCTGTCTTCCTCCAACAGGCACGACTGAGCTACTCCATTCTGCTCCAGCATGTGCAGTGAGGAGAGACCAGCTGGATCAAACCAATGGTCCATCTATTCTCGCTTTCTGCTTCCCCCAGTGCTTAACCAGGTGCTACTAGGAAGCTCACAAGCAGGACATGAAGGCAACAGCCTTCAGAGGCTCAAGGCCTCATCTTGGCATGACTGCTAGGCCACTGAGTGCTGTGGAACTCTGCTGTGGCCCGGCGGAAAGGTTTCCTTCTCCATCCAAGTCTGCTCCCAAAAGAATAAGGTGGATCCCCCATTTTCCACCTGCCAAACACTTCCTTTACCTTTCGAAAACCAGTTCTCCGTTCCAGAGCCTCACACCTCCCAGAATCTGATGGGCTCCAACAAGCATCTCCACCACCGAAGGCCTCCTGAATCTTTGTAGGATGAACACGTAATCGTACTATCACCCCCTGTGCTGCTAACATGGGGGTCTATCACATGGAAGCCTCCTGTACACTTCTGGGATCTCAGGAAATTTGGAGTTTACTTCCGGGTTGCTTCTGGGAAGAGCCAAACCATTATTTGCACCAGGGAGGTCTGCTTTCAGTGGAACTCCTCAACAACCCTACCTATCCCCCCTCCAAGAGCTCCGAGGCAAAGCCATGTTCAATTTCCCACATCACTGAGATGACAGAAGCCTTCTCGAAGGTCTGGCCCCAGCTGGAATAAATGCAACTTGGGGGAAAAGAATCATAGAGTTGGAAGAGACCACAAGGGCCATCCAGTCCAACCCCCTGCCAAGCAGGAACACCATCAAAGCATTCCTGACAGGTGGCTGTCAAGCCTCTGCTTAAAGACCTCCAAAGAAGGAGACTCCACTACACTCCTTGGCAGCAAATTCCATTGTCGAACAGCTCTTACTGTCAAGAAATTCTTCCTAATGTTTAGGTGGAATCTTCTTTCTTGTAGTTTGAATCCATTGCTCCGTGTCCGCTTCTCTGGAGCAGCAGAAAACAACCTTTCTCCCTCCTCTATATGACATCCTTTTATATATTTGAACATGGCTATCATATCACCCCTTAACCGTCTCTTCTCCAGGCTAAACATACCCAGCTCCCTAAGCCGTTCCTCATAAGGCATCGTTTCCAGGCCTTTGACCATTTTGGTTGCCCTCCTCTGGACACGTTCCAGCTTGTCAATATCCTTCTTGAACTGTGGTGCCCAGAACTGGACACAGTATTCCAGGTGAGGTCTGACCAGAGCGGAATACAGTGGTACTATTACTTCCCTTGATCTAGATGCTATACTCCTATTGATGCAGCCCAGAATTGCATTGGGTTTTTTAGCTGCTGCATCACACTGTTGACTCATGTCAAGTTTGTGGTCTACCAAGACTCCTAGATCCTTTTCACTTGTACTGCTCTCAAGCCAGGTGTCACCCATCCTGTATTTGTGCCTTTCATTTTTTTTGCCCAAGTGTAGTACTTCACATTTCTCCCTGTTAAAATTCATCCTGTTTGCCTTGGCCCAGTTCTCTAATCTGCTAAGGTCATTTTGAAGTGTTATCCTGTCCTCTGGGGTATTAGCCACCCCTCTCAATTTGGTGTCATCTGCAAACTTGATCAGGATGCCCTCAAGCCCATCATCCAAGTCAAGAGAAAGCCTTTGAGTTGCACGGGACTCTCCTCTGGCCCAAAACCACCACCTACACCTGTGCAATTCAGAATATTCGTATGCTACACCCATATTGGTCTGACTGAAGTTTCCACCAGAACCATTTGAGATCTGCCACGGAAACAGCTTTCTTTTTTTAAAAAACAGGGAAAACCGAACAAAACAGAAAAAAGACAGGAAGAACAACATTCAGAAGATGTGGATTTTGGCCTTTTTTCTTTCTTTCGCCATGTTGCCCAGGATTCTCTTGCCCCCTCCCCTCCCCACCCACCCCTCCCCGCACCAGTTGGCCGATTCCTTCCGTACTTTAGTTCTTCTGCGTGGTCAGCATGTGCGAGCTTGCCAACATGGATTCAGTAGTAAAAGCAGAGGCCTGAGTTTTGAGGTTCATGTGGCGGCAGGTGCCACCTTTCTGGCAGAAGAAGACAGAGTAGGTTTGCATGGAGCAAACTTCCTAGTAAGTTGGACCAGCAGCTTGTTGTTCAGAACCGAGGCGGTTTTACGGGATTTGGCCCGGAATGCCATTTCAGGTCCCTTGGTTCTGTAAGACCAAGTGGGAGGTCCATATATATATATAATTTTAAAAAACCCAGAGTTAAAACCTGCCGTATGAAAGGAGAACCGTCACTTCGTATTTTGCTTCTCTCCCCACCCTCCCCAGTGATGACGGTGGTGGAAGGGGCTTAGGACTCCGAGGATGACCGAGAGACGCTCTGGAGCAGTGCTTTGTATACGGCCGAGTTCAGAAAACGGGGGTAGGAGTCTCTATGCATGAGTGTGTAGATCTGTAGCTGCGCATCGTCGAAGGTGTGCGAGGACGGCTCCTGCATCTTGCGGTTGATGCCTTCGCGGACGCGGGAGTCCAGGCTGACCTGAGGGACAGGTGGGCGAGAGAAGCAACACACCTTTTAGGGGGAAGACGGGAAGCAAATCTGCTGGGGAGAAGGGCTGAGCGATGTCTGGTTTTCACCAGCTAAACATTGCGATATACTGATTTTTCACAATGTCTGCAATAAGGATGTAAACTATGCAGAAGCGAACGGGGTAATAAAATAATAATAATAATAATAATAATAATAATAATAATAATAATAATAATAATAATAATAATTTATTTATACCCCGCCCATCTGACTGGGTTTCCCCAGCCACTATGGGCGGCTTCCAACAGAACATTAAAATACAATAATCCATCAAACATTAAAAGCTTCCCTAAACAAGGCTGCCTTCAGATGTCTTCTAAAAATCTGGTAGTTGTTTTTTTCTTTGACATCTGCTGGGAGGGCGTTCCACAGGGCGGGTGCCACCACCGAGAAGGCCCTCTGCCTGGTTCCCTGTAACTTGGCTTCTCGCAGCGAGGGAACCACCAGAAGGCCCTCGGCACTGGTAATGTCCTGGAAACTGCTCCTACTTAGGGGTCTAAAAGCGACACATTTTTACTTATCTTTAACAAATTGTTACAACTGTCATTTTGTAGTGCAGAGCAACAGGGGCGACAGGAATCACGATAAAAGGGGTGACCGTTTCTCCCCAATTTTTACATAGCACACACATATGATTCGCGAAATATCGCCATGTCAAATATTATGAAATTGTTATCACGATGTGGACTTCAAACCGATTTTGGGCGACGTATTGATACGTCCCCTACTGGGGAGTTACAGGGGAAATGGAAACATCAGCCAGGGGGAGGGAAGGAGCTGGGATAATAAAGTACATTATCAAACAACCGTTTTTAAGCAGAGGTTGGGTAGCTATCTGTCATGTATGATCTAGTTGAGATTCCTGCACTGTAGGCAGTGGGACTAGCTGACCCTCGGGACGGGACCCCTTCCAACTTTACAATTCTAGCTGCAAACGGACAGGTACCTCCTTGGGCGAAAGGATGGAGATGTAATCTTCGTAGATCATCCGGGCCTTCTCGTCGATGGCATGCTTGTTGCACTCGCTTTTGAGTTCCTCGCAAGCCAGCCAGAAGAGCATGTTCTCCTCGCTGTACTCAGTCCGTAAGAATTCCCGGAACACGTTCCTGCCGGCTGGGTTCTTCATCAACTTGTCAAAAGACTGGGACCAGCCCTTGACTTCCTCAGTCGTCGGCTTGGCGCTGAAGGGGCAGCCCTCCCGCCAGGCAGAGGCAAAGGGAGCGTAGGAGGAGCCACAGGGAACAAGATGGGGGAGAAAAGGAGTTATTTCAGTCCCCTCGGCCTGCTCTCAAGAGTCTCCCCCAGTGTGCTTGCTGCCTGGGAAAACCCATAGCTCAGGGGGAGAGATTCTGCTTTACATGCAGCAGGTCCCAGGCTGAATCCCTATCATCTCCAGGTAGGCAGGAAACGTCCCCTGCCTGGAACCCTGACCTATATAATATGGAGACTGCTGACAGGCAGTGTGGAGCAGTGGTTAAAGCATTCGACTAGGGCCTGGGAGGCCAAGGATCAAAACCCCACTCGGCCATGAAGCTCGCTGGGTGTTCTTGGGTGAGTCACTCACTCCCAGCCTAGCCTGTCTCACAGGGTTGTTGGGATATAATGGGTTGGGGAGAGAACTATGTACATCACCTTGAGCTCCTTGGAAAAAAGGTGGGCTATAGAGGTGCTTTGCACGCAGAAGGCCTCAGATTCAATCCTCTGCATCCCCAGGTACCGCAGGTAGAAGCCCTGCCCCAAATCCCAGAGAGCCACTGCCAGTCAGTATAGGCAGCACTGAGCCGTCTCAGGGTTTCCCAAACTTGGGTCTCCAGCTGTTATTAGACTACAACACCCATCATCCCTGACCACTGGCCCTGCTAGCTAGGGGTGATGGGAGTTGTAGTCCCAAAACAGCTGGAGACCCAAGTTTGGGAAACCCTTGGCAAAATGGACCGGGGGTCTTACTCAGTGCAAGGTAGCTTCCTATGCTTTACCTACAGTTCTGAAAAACAAGCTTGCAGGACTGCACCAGGCCTTGAGTTACGGCAATTGACTTTCTGAAGATCCATTTATGACTTTTTAATGTGCAAAAGGGGCAGAGATATTACACACACACACCCCGCCCATGTCTCCTGTGCTTCTTTCCTCTCTCTTTTTATGTATTTCATACTTCTTACTGGATTGCTATTTTAACTGCAAGACAAAGTCTTGAAAATTAAAATGGAAAGAACAAAGGATCTAGAAACCTCACCCTCTCTGACCAGCTGAACTCCAGCCCTATCCCACCCTCCGACTCTGAACGTTGCTTTTTGGTTTCTGAGCTTTCATCATGCACCCACCTTTGAGCTTATTAAGGACTAGAAGCATGTTTTTTTATTAAAAAAAACCAACACAAACAAACATAGAATGCAGCACTCTATTATTACCAAAAAAATTGAGTCTGCATACAAGACTTAACACAGGCTTCCTCAACCTCGGCCCTCCAGATGTTTTGAGACTACAATTCCCATCATCCCTGACCACTGGTCCTGCTAGCTAGGGATCATGGGAGTTGTAGGCCAAAAACATCTGGAGGGCTGAGGTTGAGGAAGCCTGACTTAACATCTATACATGCATTTGTGCTTTGGCTTAGGCAATTGCTTTAGGCAATTGTCCTAAAAAGATTCAACAAAGTCTGTAATAAAAAAGAAGTTTGTCTTCCCAAACATAGTGCCCTCCAGATGTTTGCAAGTACAGCTCACACCAGTCCCAGCTGTCACCACGGGGGAACCAGCACCGCATTGGGGAAGGCTGTGTTCTAAGCTAATACCAATTTATTTGGGGTAAGGTTGTAGCTCAGCGGCACAGAATCAGCTTTGAATGCAGGGATCTCCAAATCCAATCCCTGGTATCTCCAGGCAGGGATAGGATAGCTGCTTCCAATGAGTGTAGACAATATTGAGCTAGATGGATAAATCAGTCGTCTGAGTGAGGCACCTTCCTGTGTTCCTTTGCTTCCAGAGGGCCAAGTCAAGCACTTTTAAAACCCACTTTCAGCCCATGCACGATAGCTCAGTCGTTAAGAGCATGAGAATCTAAAATTCAGGGTTGTGAGTTCAAGCCCCACGTTGGACAGGAAGATTCCTGCATTGCAGGGGGTTGGGCTAAGATGACCCTCATGGTCCCTTCCAACTCTACGGTTCTATGATGTCAGTGTACTTAACTCCCCCACTGAAAGTGATCAAACTTGGAGGGCACATCATCACTTCAGCTGGGTCATGCACCTTTTGTGTAGAGATTTACCTCCCCTCCCCAAGGCTCCAAACAAGCCGAAAGACAGACCTGTTGAAATTGCCTATCTGGGGAGTAAATTGTTTCGGTGAGGGTGCCACCACCAAAAAGGTCCTGCCCGTTGTCCTGGCAAGTCCTCAGCATGGCTCGCTATGGACAGGTCGATGGTGAAAATTCATGCTGCAACCACAGCAAAGAGGGAACTCACCAGGCTTCACAGTTTGGAATGGGCTCCAGTTTGGTGTCTCGTGATGCCCTCCATGCCCGCTCACGATCTTCATTCCTAGTATCAAAATGAAAAGATTGCAAATAGGGCAGGGTGTGTACAGCGTCAAGAATGAAGTTATGGAGAAGCTTTAAGCATATGCTCATGCTCCCCACCACTCTACCATGAGTAAAGTTCAAACTACATGTTAATCAGAGTTGATTCTATGCACTGCCTCCTCCCCAAAACCCAAACCCAACTGGGAAAAGCTGCTTAACCCCTTTCCACTCCTACAGCTTTCCTGCTCAAGAGCACCCCTATCTTTCCCCCCAACAAGTGTAAAAGCACCCAGGGGAGGTCCGTTTTGAGCTGAAAAATGACGAGGGAGGGAAGGGTTAAGCACCTTGCACCCTTCTGCACAGATGCAGCTCACATCAGGGCTGCTGTGTTTTGAAAATGAAGCAGAGAGAGAGTAAAGAATGGATAAACTCCACATCAGAGGCAGACTGAGACTCAAGAGCTTATAGGAAACTTAGGGAAGGAAATGTGCAGCCGTCTTTACCAAAGCTGACAAGTAGAGGTCAGTGTTCTCTCAGAGTTAAAGCAGGCAACGGTTTCACTAGCAAATATAAGAAGTTTAAACGCTGCTCCAGGAAGTGAAACTTTTTACCGCTATGTTGGCTTGGAGGTGATGCCCAGAGCCAAAGGAAGACAAGCAAGAACTGTAACTCTGTTAGAAGTCGCTGGATGAGACAAGTGTCTGAAATCTTGGAGTGCAGCTGCCAGTCAGTGTGGACAAGACTGAGCTGGGTGGACCAACAGTCCAGATTCCGATTTTTCATTATATTTATATCCCAAGCTTATTCCAAAAGAGCCCCTTTTCCTGCTGTCCAGTCCTGCTCTCAGCTGTTCCCCTACGATGTTCACGTGCCTTGACAGCTATGTACAAGGCAGAATTTTCAAAAGCAGGGGTAGGAAAACCTTCAATTGCCAAAATTCCCTCTTCTACCTACAAAATGAGTCCTGTTCTCTTCTGCATCACCTCAAGCTCAACTCCAGTGTTAAAGTCTCAACCCTCTCTGTGCTGACCAGGGAACGGCTGAGAGTGGGGTTGCACTGCAGAAAAAGGGACTCTTTTGGAAGAAGCATGGGGTATGAAGTTAATGAAAAATTATCTGGACCAACCCCTGCTGCTTGGCTGATCAGGGGGAGGGATCTCACATGCCTGTGAGGCATGTGAGATTAGGCAGTGGGCTAGAAGCAGCCTAGGGAGCACAGGTTGCCTACTTCTGAACAAGAAATAGAGGGGGAAAGTATGTTCTTTGGAGTTTACGCATAGTGACTGGAGAATGTGCATATTGCCTAGACCAGCGTTTCCCAACCGGTGTGCCGCGGCACAGTAGTGTGCCGCAAGACACCGGCTGCTGTTCCGCGGCTTCTTTCCCCCTCCGGGCGCGCCGCTTCCGGTGGGCGCGGGCGGGGCGACCGGCGGTGCCCTGGGCCGCTTCCGGGTCGGTCCGGGTGGCTGGCGCCGCGTCGCCTCGGCTCCGCTTCTCGCTCGCCGGCCGCCGCGGGCTGCCGGGCGCTTCGCCTGCTGCCTCTGCCGCGGTCGGGGACGGGCGGGAGGTGCCGGTGCCGCCGGGCTCGCTCGGGGCCGGCTGAAGGTGCTGCCGGGGGGCTGGGCGCGGGAGGCGGAGGGGGGGCGGGCGCTTGGTCCGCCGATCTCCCGCTCCGTTTTCGCCCGCCTGGGTCCTTCCCCTCCCTCCCGCCAGGGCGCGCGGACACCCCGCCCCCCGGGTGGTGTGCCGCGAGATTTTTTTCGTGGGGCAGGTGTGCCGTTGCCCCAAGGAGGTTGAAAAACACTGGCCTAGACAATGTACAAGACACAGCCGATATTATGCACATTCCCCAAGGCCTGTTGGGGATTGTGCATAATGACCAGGAAATGCACATAATGTCCTCTTCACGGACAGATTCTGTGCAGCTTCTCCATGAGGCTCAGTGAAGGTGCATAATGGCCGGGTGTTAATGCACATTAGCAGCTCAACTTACATTCCCCTTAGCACACACAAAAATATCTGCTGCCTGATTAATCTGAGCATCTTTCTAGTCAGTCTTTTTTTATATAAAAAAAATCACTCTCTAGACATTTCGCCTATTAAAGTTTGCATCCTTGATTCAAACATAAAAGATCAATGTTGGCAGCCGCCTCTGTGCCCGAGGCAAGCGACTGTAGGCCTGAGTTGCTTCAACTTCCTTTTTTTAAAGAAAAAGAACTTTCGCTCGAAGCCCCGCAGCAACAGCAGTTCCGGTGTGCAAATTTCATTTTTTTCTCACCCCCCCCCTTCTGCCCGGCGGTCTGAGGGCATCAACTATACAGGAAAAGAATTAACACGAAGATATGCCGCTGTCAAAGGAAGCCACCCTGAGTCCAAATGCAACCGCAGGCTTATCTTGCTGGGACTCGGGGGAGAGGCAGACAGAGTGGCAGATCCTAGTCCGACTGCACTGGCTATCAATTAGTTTCCAGGCACAATTCAAAGTGATGATTTTGACCTATAAACCTTAAACGGCTCAGGACCGCAACACCTCAAGGACCGCCTCTTTCTATATCAACCTACCCGGACCCTGAGATCGTCTTCTGAGGCTCTTCTTCGTGTGCCCCTTCCTTGATAGGTCCAGAGGGTGGCAACACGAGAACTGGCCTTCTCTGCAGTGGCTCCCGGTCTGTGGAATGCTCTCCCCAGGGAAGTTTGCCTGGTGCCTTCATTATACACCTTTAGGCGCCAGGCAAAAAAATTTCCTCTTTAACCAGGCATTTCATTGATCTGTTTTACATCTTATACTGGGGTCAGCAAACTATGGCCCGGGGGCCGGATGTGGCCCACTGGGCTCGTAAATCCGGCCCACAGACCCTGCCACCCGCTTGGTCAGTCCCCGCACTAAACCGGTGCGGCGCGGAGGCCTCGCCGCGTGGGGACTGACTTCCGTGACGCTGGCACGGCTTTGGATTGGTTGCAGGAAGCTCCTGCAGCCAATCCAAAGCTGCAGTCACCTCTGGGCGATGTCCCTTCCTCTCCACTGAGGTGGCCATGTATTGCCAAGAGCCAAGCGGAAGCAAGGCTGCCTCTGCCGCCCAGGCCAGCGGCATGGGGTCTGCGCCCCGCGGACCCCTGGCCAAGGCAGAGGATGATGTCAATGCTGCCAAAGATGAGGCGGGGGTGGGGGTCCTTTCGGGAGAGGGTGGGTACGGCCCCCCGCAAGGTCTGAGGGACAGTGGACTGGCCCCCTCCTGGAAAAGTTTGCTGTCCCCTGTCCTATACCCTTTTAAAATGTGGCTCTTTTCTGGGGTGTGTGTGTTACTGAGTTGTTGTTTTTATTCTGATTATATATGTTGTTATATTTTCTGTGAACCGCCCTGACCTCTGGGTATAGGGCAGTATATAAACTCAATCTAATAAATAATAATAATAATAATAATAATAATAATAATAATAATAATAATAATAATGCAGCCTGGAGGTGAAGGGCTTTGTTGCAGCAATGAAAGAGAAGGTCCCAAGTAAAATTTCCAGTATTTCCAGTTAGGGCTTGGAGTGTCCCCAGTCTGAAACCCTGGAGAGCGGCTGCCAATCTGGGCAGGAAGCACTGAGTTATGTGGATCAACGGTCTAACTCTGTGTAAGGAAGTGTTCTCTGTTCCTAGCCTAAGATGTGGTGAATTGGTCTTTCTCTGCATCCCACTCAAAATGGGAGTGTGGTCAGTGGTGGCTGCAGACAGAGTCTTCTCTGTGGCAGTACCCAAGTTATAGAACACTTTGCCCCATGGGATTTGGGCTGCTCCCTCTCGTGCTGCTTCCACAATCCCAGCATGTCCACGCTTCTGTCTCAGCGACGTCTACGCTGGCTTGGTCAAGTCCACAGAATGGAAGATGGCAGGATCCCCAAGGATGTGCTCTATGGGGAGATGGCTCAACTCTGCATTACAAAGATGTCTGCAAACGGGACACGACAGCTGGCAACACCAACCCCACCATGTGGGAATCCCTTGAAGATGACTGCAGGGCCTGGAGACAGTCAGGTTGTGCATCCGTCGCAGTGACCAGAGGAGGAATGACTGCTGGGAGCAGCGCAGAGAGAAGACAGGCCATGGTGCAAAACCAGGCGCCTTCTTCTGCCCCAGCTGCAACAAAACATGTCTCTCCCGTATCGGTCTCTACAGCCACAGCAGGCACTGAAACTCTCCAACGGTTTGACTTCACCTGCAAAGGTGCACTCCTCCATTGTCTCCCGAGACACAAGTATGCCAACAACAGTACAGACTTCCCTATTCTGGCAGAGATTTGCCTTGACAGGTAAATAATGTTGTGATTTGAAGATGTGTTTTTAATCTGCTGTGCCTGTCTCTGTTCTATTCTGCTGCTGCGGTTTTATTGCAAGATTGCAATTTTAAGGGATGCAAGCTGCCTTGAGTAATCCATAGGCACCAGAAGGGCAGGGTAAAAAACAACAACAACTGTCTTATCAAATAAATAAATTCCTGGGGACAAATTCCCAAGGAAGGGTCCAGCTGCTCCACACTGGGAGAAGAGGGGGAAATTCTGGGTAGGCCTCACGTTTGTGAACTGGTGAGCACAGATAGAATCTGATATAATCAAAAGGGTTTAAAAATAGGGAACAATTTGAATTTTAAAAGCTCACATAAAGAACAACTCCCCTCTGAGGAAAGGTTGCAGCATTTGGGCCTTTTTCTTTTTGAGATGGGAGACATCATAGAATTGTGGAGTTGGAAGGGATCCCAAGGGTCATCTAGTCCAACCCCCTGCAATGCAGGAATCTCAACTAAAGCATCCCTGACTCGTGGCCACCCAGCCTTTGCTTAAAAACCTCCAAGTAAGGAGAGTCTACAATCTCACGTGGGAGATCGTTCCACTGTCAAACAGCTCTTGCTGTCAGAGTTTTTCCTGCATTTCCTTTCTTGTAACTTGAAGCCACTGGTTCGAGTCCTACTCTCCAGAGCAGGAGAAAACAAGCTTGTTTCCTCTTCCTGGGGACAGCCGTTGAGATATTTGAAGAGGGATATCATAACTCCTCTGTCTCCTCTTTTCCAGGCTAAACATACCCAACTCCTTCTGGTTTCTAGACCTTTGATCATCTTAGTTGCCCTCCTCTGCACACCTTCCAGCTTGTCAACAGCCTTCTTAAATTGTGGCACCCAGAACTGGACACAGGACTCCAGGTGTGGCCTGACCAAGGCAGAATAGAGTGGTCCTATTACTTCCCTTGATCTGGACACTAGTCTTCTGTTGATGCAGCCTAGAATAGCATTAGCTTCTTTTTGCTGCTGCATCACACTGCATGGGGGCCAAATACAGTCCTCCAGGCCATGGGTATAGCCAGGATTTTTGCTGAGGGGGCACAGGACCTTGGGGGGGGGGGCAGAACTGAGCTATCTGCGACTTGATTGGTATTTTTATTGCCGTAATTTACTTGATCTACGGAGGGCAGCAGCCCCCCCCCCCCGGCTATGCCTATGCTCCAGGCTTTTCTATCTGGCCCTTGGGATTTTCTCCAAGCCACACTCCTCTCCCCAGGCCACACACTTCACCAGCCCTGCTTTGCACACTTCCTTGAGTATTTTCACCTGGCTGAAATGGGCCCCTGAACTCTGACAAGAGGGCAGAAGTGTGCAAATGTCTGTAGGAAGTAGCCAACTCCAGAAAGGTAAATTTCACATTCGTCGCTCTGCTCCCCCCTTTTGCTTCTGGCCCTGCCCATTATTGGCATGTGGCCCCCAGAAGACTGCACGGAAGGGAACGTGGCCCTTGCGCTGCATGTGAATCCGACAGCGACAAGCACAACGCAAATGGGAGACAGGGCTCAGTTTTGAGCGCAGACTGGGAAATAGCAGCCTTTCCTAGAACAGATTGTGGGGAAAATCAGCCGTGCAGAATATCCTAAATCCAAAACACAAACACGCATCCGAACCCAAACAAAACTGAACATCCGACGCTTCCGAGGGCCTCCACACTCTGTGAGGCACAAATACCAGACCATCTGCTCAAGATGGTGTTTACACTTGCTTTGTTAAATACTCCCCCAATTAGCCACCAGCTATAAACAAAGCTTAAGCACATGGCTCCTCCGAAACACGGCAGCTGAACATCAGGCAGCAGAAGGAGAGGGAACCTCCAAAACTTGCCTATAAGAAGAGAACAATGGCCCATCTAGTCCAGCAACCTGTTCTCACAGTGGCCAGCCAGATGCCTGTGAGGAACCCATAAGTAGGATTTGAACACAAGAGCACTCTCCCCTCCTGTGATTTCCAGCAGCTGCTTTTCAAAAGCATTACTGCGCCAGACCATGGAGGCAGAACAGAGCCACCACAGCTAATAGTGTTCAATATCCCTTCCCTCTACAAATTTGTCTAATCCTCTTTTAAAGCCATCCAGGTTGGTGGCCATCACTGCCTCCTGTGGCAGGGAGTTCTGTAGTTTAACTGTGCACTTCATGAAGAATAACTTTCTTTCCTCTTTCCTGAACCTTTCAATGTTCAGCTTCACGGGATCTCCCCGAGTTCTAGCGTTCTAGAGGAGTTAACCTTTCGTATTTTGCTTTTTGAGAGTACTCTGCATTAGACTGCATTGACACTGTTCTAAGTATCCAAGCAGGTTTGCTAGGTAAGACGTTTGAAAAATATAATTTCAAATAATATAAGAATGCATTCTGAAGGCTGCAAAAAAATAATTTTTTTCTTCCTTTTTTGCTGCGTGTTTGGGTTGTTAAAAGCAGTGGGGCGTCACTGCTGGAACAGAAAGTCACTGCATGACTTGACAAAATAGGATGGGTTCAGTTAAAAGCTGTCTTTGAAGAAGCTTTTAAAAATATGCTGTATGGGATGTTAAATGTTTATTTCCCCCCTGTTGTGTTTTAGAATGTATTTATGTAGAAGTTCTTCAGTGTAAGATCTGTTGGGTGACAAGTGACTAATAAGTCAAATAAATGAATAGTGTTATCAGGGAGAAAAGGACTTCTCTATCCACCTTCTCTGTGCCATGAATTATTTCACAAACTGCTATCGATCTTACTCGCCTTTTCTCTTAACGAAAAAAGGCGTAATGGCATAATAACCTATCGGCTTCCTCTTCCATAGTTTCAAACCAAAATTAGCTGACCCTGCCCATCATTGGTTCAGTCACCACCTATGATTGGACACCTGCTAACCGCAATGGGCACCAGCCTCCACCAGCCCAGGCCCTAAGACACAGGCACAGGTAGGCAGCGTCGAACCCGCCCCAGTTCGTTCCACGTACCACGAGCAGCTGCAGCAGCAGCACCAGCAGAAGCAGCAGGGGTTGTTGCGTCGGTGGTTGCTTGCGCGTCGCAGTACTGTCGGAGAGGTCTCATGCTGGGACATTGGAAGGGGTCTCCCCGCGTACTCTGGCTCTGGGTACTAGGGAAGGAAGCAGAAGGAGCAGCGTGAGATTTCACATGGAGCAAGCCTGTTTTCTCCTGCTCCGGTGGGTAGGGATCGAACCGACAGATTCAAGTTACAAGATTCTGACTCAACATCGAGAAGAACCTTCTGACAGTAAGAGCCGTTCAAAGGTGGAACGGACTTCCTAATCTACTGGGAAGGGTTGTGGGAGCCCCCAGAGCTGATTTTTTTGGGGGTGGGGAGGGGGGATTCATGGGGTAGACATGGGGGTAGGATAAGGAGGGGAAGTGCCACTGTGCAAGCAGAAATTGTCCTGCTCTCACAGACACTTAGGTCATATTCACACCATATGTTTAAAGCGCTTTGCGGGAAGCCACAACTTTTTAAAGTGGCTTAAAGTTTAAATACTGCTTTAAATGCATTCTTAGGGCCTATTTGTCATAGGCAGTATGAGCCTAGATGAATCATTGGTCTGACTCCTGTAAATCTAGGTGGTTAACAATTCTTGCCGAAACTTCACCAGAGCTGAATAGAATGGTGTGTATGATACTTATAGCCCACCTCTGGAGCTTTCTAAACTTACCATTCATAGTAGCACAACCGCTGTTTGATCCAATGTTTTTGAGGGTGAATTTGTAGCTCACTGCCTGCACATTTGGGCACATGTTACTGCTATTAGAGGGCAAAGGGTTTTCCTTTCTACACTAATGGCGGGTTGTGCCCAAATTGGAAAAAATAAATAGTCACATCATATCCCTTATGTACCTTTGTGTTCCTTCAGTCAGCAGAAGTCAAGAGTTTTTAACATGCACGCAGGGATAGCCCTTCCGCAGCTTTTCAAAATTTTATTCAGTGCCGAGTATTCTGGAATTCTAATCTTGTGGGAGCACAGGAGATTAGAAGAGGAACTATGAGTCTGCCAGAGCTACGACGAACCCGGCTATTGTGATGAAATGTTGTCTGCAGCTAATGTTTGCTGTCATGGGCAGCACTCTGACTCAGGACCCTCAACTTGATCTGCCACATCTCTCCTCTGAACCCGGCCACAAACTCGCAGCTCGCACCAGTCAGAGGGAAAGTGGTAGGAAACACATGCCTTCCAAACCACATCCACCAACCCCAACCCCCAACTCCACACAGGAAGTGGGAAGATGCTTGTACACATGCCATAAAAAATACTGAGCATCCATTCCTGTTCTTTCTTCCACAAAAGTCAGATTTTTTAAATGGAAGAAGAAAAAGCTCCCCCTGGTTATACTATTCTGGAGTACTAGCTGAATAATGACGTCATGTTGCAACATGCTAAACATTTCCCCCAAAACCGAGTCAATGGCAGGAATGCTTCCACTTGATTTCCACTCAAATCAAGTTATGATGTCAAGGTGCTACGTAGCCAATCAGATTTGACTGTGTTCTGATGTCACCCGAGACCATGTGACCAATTCAGGAAGCGTTGTCTCACTCTTGAATAGTTTTCACCCCCTTTCGATGCAACAAAGGGGTGAAAGAAACCTCTAGAAGGGCAGCACTTCCCAAGGTTGTCAGATTAACCCCAAGCCTGACCTTCCTGTAAGACAAAACCAGCAGCTCACCTGCTTCTCCACTTCATAAACCGCCGGCATGGGCAGTTCTGCTCTGCCGTTCTGGCCCACCGTGGCTGTTTTTTCTGGCCAAGGGCTGGCCACACGTCCCGTTGACACTTGCCCTTCCTAGGGCCCCTGCGGTTTATGGGATGGCACCTGTCGGAAGAGAAAGGTAACACCCCATCAGTGTTCACAATGAAGTTTCTTCGCCGAGGGAGTTGAACCTCGCATACCAGAAAAGGAAGTAGCGTATTATCGTTTTTTAGTATCTCAACTTATCTCTAATGCCTGGGTTTTTAAAAAAATTTAAAACCACAACACACACACACGCGCACACACACACACAAAATGAACCTCTGAAGCAAAGAGACTGATGATCCTGCTCATCACATGTAAAGAAGAGAAGAGAAGAGAGAGAAAGAAAAGGTGCTAGCATGTTGCTCATTGGAATGAACATCCTATTCAAAGCCACACTGCTAAACTACATCCTCACTTGGATATGCTTCAAATTCCCAATCTACTTCCCAATCCGTAAATGACAAACGCCCACTAAGTCTGCTCATGAATATAGATCTCCTTAGCTGAATTGGTGGGAAAGAATGTACATAACACAGTACATTCTGCTTATGTGTCGTATCACAAATATTCGTCCCCTAAAGGTCCATCAGTTGGACTATATCCACACTCAACATCATCCCCCCTCCAACAAACAGCCTCTGTTCCTGGGTACACATGGCTTAATCTTTCAGGTGTCTACAGACCAATGTCCACAGACTTTAAGTTCAAACCTACAATTGGTACGATGTACCAAAGAAGGCACCTGCATTTCGTCACAGAGGCAGGGAACCTGTGGCACCTCCAGATGTTGTTGGACTTCAACACCAAACTGACTTTTGGCCAAGCTGGTTGGGGCGGACAGGAGTTCTAATCCAACCACACCTGGAAGGCTACAGGTGCCTCCATGATCCCTGGCTGACCATGTTCACCATGGACAGTGTTCTTCTACCCTCTGGCGAACATGATGAGCTTTCCTTCAAGTCTTGGTCCTACAGAAGTGCGGGCATGTGAGTGTGGTGGTCCCCCTCCCCACATTTTAGGTTGGAAGGAGAGCGCCATGACTGGCTTGGCACACTCCATGTCTTTCCTGGAAGAAAGGGAGGTGGGGCATTTCAGTGGCTGATGCTCTGCAGAGGAACTTAGGAACGTAGCAAGTTACCTTACACAGAGACAGACCATTGGCCCACCTAGCTCTGCATGATGTAAACCGAGTGGCAGAGGCTCTCCAGGGTATCAGACAAGGGTCTTTGCTGGCTTTGCCTGGAGAGATCGAACCAGCGACTCGCCTCTGCCCAGCCTTGGCCACGTGGCAGCAGAAGGGAGGGTGCAGGACCCTGGCAAGGCAACTGCGGTTGGCCAAGTTTCCCACGCCTGCCAATGCGCAAAAAAATAAAAATAAAAAATAAAGACACATCCCTGTCCTCTGCTCCATAAGTGGGGAAGCACAAAACCTGATGGCAGACCCATGTAAAGCACATTGCAGTAACAGAGCTAGGTAAATGCTTGCAGGCCCTTCATGCACAACACTGGTGCAACCTGAAAAGCGTGACAGCCTTACAGACTCTTTCCCCTGTAAACATTCTTCACCATCAAATAACTGATGACCTGCAGGTGTGGAAGTCATCACAGAGAGTTGTTTCTCAAAGCCTCAGATACGAAGCATTTTAACAGAAGCAACTCCAGTGGAGTTTACAGTATTCCACAGCATCCTCACAACAACTTTGGAAGGTAGGTTAGGCTGCTGTACATATGTTTCTTAAAAAACGAAGACATAGGTCCCATCTAAGGGTGCATGAAGTTCCAGAGCTGTTAAGCACCCAACAAGAGCGGCAGTGCTGTCATGTTCTTTGCTGATTCAGACCAACACAGAACTGGAATAATAAGCAAGAAGGTGTTTGGAGAAGTCACAAAGCCCACATAACAGAAATCAGGTTCCTACAAATTTAGGCATCTGGAAACCTGGGAAACTCCTGTCTTAATGGGGCAAGGCTGATTAGAGAGATAGACTTCTTGGTTGCACACATAAATGAGGCAGTTGCAATGCTGGTCCTCCATACAGAACCTCTCATTAAAGGGTAAGGGGGGGGGGAGAAAGGGTATTTAGCTATCATTTTTCACTGCAGAAAACTACTTGGGGCAGGATGTTTCACTAGCCATTTCAGCTGCCTCCTCCCCAAGAGCACAAATCTGTGGGCCTAAGCAACGATCGCGCAACCCGAGCAGCTCCGTGGGCCGTTTGCACATCCGACGCCCTCTGCTGCAACTTCGCTGCATGACCTTGCGCCACAGAGAGTGGCGCAATCGCTGGATTGTGCATGCCGGAGCAGAACCTGCGTGGGACTAGGAACTGTGTCAGCAGGGGGTAAGCCCGCCCTTGCGACGGCCGATTTAAAAAAAAGATAAAGAACGAAAACTTCAAGTGGCTTGCTGCAGCTGCACACCACACAAGACAAGACGAATCAGTCGGCCACCAAAGAGGCTGGGGTCAATGTTGGTCCCTTTAACTCCTTCCCTGTCTCTGCGAAACTGACAGATGGAAGCTCTACGGTTGCTGAGCCAGACTAAAAGGCATTTCATGCATGAGGTATTTTATAAATATGCCTAAAATTTTTGAGCACGGGTCTAAAAATGCAATGTGGGAAAGAAACAGGTTTGTCTGGAAACATGGGTTTGTACACCAGTGCCCAATTTAGCGGAATCATAGAATTGTAGAGTTGGAAAGGACCTCCAAAGGTCATCTAGCCCAACCCCCTGAAATGAAGCTTCTTGTGAAGTGTGTAGGCCCTGGCAAGTAAAGCAACGTACAGAAAAGCCCTGAATCAGGTCTGTGGTCCTCCAGATGTACCTGGGCTACAACTCCCATCATCTCTGACCATTGGCCATGCTGGCTGGAGATGGTGGGAGCTAGAGCCCAGCAGAACCTGGAGGGTCAGAGGTTCTCCAACCTGGATGTAGCACTGGGAATGGGGAACGTGCAGCACTCAAGACGTGGCTAGACTCCATCCCCGATCAGCTCCAGCCAGAATGGCCATTATGGGTAGGGATGACTGGAGGTGGAATCCAGCAACCTCTGGAAGGTCACAGATTCCTCGCCCTAGCCCCAAATGGTCATAAAATCATAGAATCGAAGATTTGGAAGGGACCCCGAGGGTCATCTAGTCCAACCCCCTGCAACACATGAATCTCAGCGAAAGCATCCATGTCCCATGGCCACCAACCTCTGTTTAAGAAACCTCCAAGGAAGGAGAGAGTCCACCACATCCCGAGGGAGATTGTTCCACTGTCAGAAAGCTCTTCTTGTTGTTTAATTGGAATCTCCTTTCTTGTAACTTGAAGCCATTGGTTTGAGTCCTAGCCTCTGGAGCAGGAGAAAGCCCGCTTGCTCCATCCTCCACGGGACAGGCCGTGAGATATCTGAAGATGGCTATCCTATCTCCTCTCAGCCTAAGCATGCCCAGCTCCTTCAACCGTTCCTCTTAAGGCTTGGTTTCCAGACCTTTCATTGCCTTGGTCCCTTTAGCTCAGTCTTACCTATCTCAGAAGGCAGTGGACTCGCCTTCACTAGAAGTTTTTAAGCAGAGGTTGGATGGCCATCTGCCAGGGATTCCTCAGCTGTGGTTCCTGCATTGCAGGGGGTTGGACTAGATGACCCGCGAGGTCCCTTCCTACTCTACAATTCTTTGATACCCTGACCAAAATCTCCCCCAGCATTTCACTTGGGGCACCTGCTAGCTAATAGCTTAGAGCTGGATACACTAGGCATTCTATTTGAGATTTTAAGAGACAGGGACATGTCCTGCCACTGAGCCATGGTATGAACAGCTGGCTGTGGAGCATTTCTCAGCTCTACTGCATTTGCACATGGGGCAGGGGGAGAGAAACTAACCGCTTTCCTCCAATTTCAATGCTAGCCTTCTTGCCACTGCCTCCCCCTTTCATGCAAACCATCTGTAAAGTAGCCAGAGCCAGCCACCGCGACACAGAAACTTCAAAGCTGAGTCTTGACTATCTTACTTACACAATGCAGCATAGGTTGGGGGCGTCAAACACAGGACCTGCCTGGTGTTCTGCTCCTTCCTGCCTGTAACCTCAGCATGGAGGGGAGAGCACGGAAGTCCATCGCCACCTTCATATTTGAAGGTTCTGTCCAGGCCTTGCCAGCACCTTGGAAGGTGGTGGACTCTCCTTCCTTGGAGGTTTTCAAGCAGAGGTTGTGCCAGGGATTCCTGAGCTGAAGTTCCTGCATTGCAGGGGTTGGATTGGGTGACCCTCGGGGTCCCTTCCAACTCTACAATTCTATGATCCACCCCCCTCCCCACCAAATCTTTGCCAAGAAATTCCAAATTCCCCTGTTGACATTTATTAAAATCGAGCCACTCTTGTCATTTTGTACCACTTGCAGGATGCTCCGCTTGTCTTTGGAAAGTTATTATTGATTTATTAAAGTTATAACATCCTGCCGTTCCTCCCAAAGGAGCCCAGGGTGGCATCAAGGGCTGAAACTGCATCAAAGACAGCTCACATGCTTTTGTGTTAATGACCTCCTTATTCCGTAAATCATGGGAGCAATGGAAAAGTTCTTGATACGGCTTTGGTAACAAAGCGGTATCAAGAACATTTCCATTGCTCCCATGATTGGTGGCTAAGGTGCTCAGTTTATACCTATGAATTCCACCACCACCCCATCAAAAATTGTTGTATCCTCACCAAAACATCTCTAGGCACCCCGGCCCTGCAGCTCAGGGCATCAGACAAATGTCTCTTTCACCAAATTTGCACTATGGGTCAATGATACCGGCCCCGCCTCGCAGGGCTGTCGCATGAGACAATAACATTGCCAAAGCACTGAAGGGTGCTTGATAAAACTACAACAATGAATGCAAAATGGCTGTTGGCAAAGACAAGACACGCTTCCGCTTGGACCCCAAACAAACAGGATGTCAAGATCACCTAACTCAGGCACCTTATGGTAAACCTTATCTACCCATGGCATCGGCTTCTGAGAACAGGGCCGTTTCAGGGAACGACTCTCAGCTGGATGAGAAAACTTCAATGTGCAGAATAAATGAAAAAGAAAAAAAAAAGACCCATGCCACCAAATGTTAGGATAAAAAGGCTTAGCTCGGAATCCTGTTATGCAATTCTGTTAACATCTGCCAAGCTGACGACAAACTCTGTGGATTCCCTCTGCGGCTACGTTAATATCAAAACCAGACACACGCTCCCATGGATCCCAGGTGCTTGCCTCACAGAATATATTAACACCACACAGCGAGAAGCCGGAAACCAGGCCAATTCAGCAAGCACAAGGATGTGAGCTGGGAGAAAATTGGGGGGGGGGGAATTAGCCAGACCACACCCGAAGAAACAGATGATGGCAATTAGAAATCGGATTGGGATTTGGAAAAAAATAAAAACTAGCAGAGCTGTAAAAGTCTGGGATCATCTCCCTGGAACAGCTGTGGAATAAAGAACCTCAATGCACCCAAGACAGCGATAGGAGCCTTTACGGAGAAAAACTTGCCATTTCTATTCCAACGGTGCCCATTCCAGTTACAACTGCAAGCAAACCCTTGCCAGGACGCAACAGGATTTTCTGGGATTTTTCCAGCCCTGGAAAACGGAACAACGCTCTGGAACAGCCATTCCCAGCTTGTAGCTAGTGTCATGCTGTGTATGGGCTCTGCCGACGCAGCTTGCGGCTTCTACGTGAAACCTTATTTCCTGCGCTTGTGTTGCCCTGCGAGAAAGCAAAGAGGGGAAGAGAAAGCCCTGAACGATAGGTTTCCTAGCCTGTTGCAACCGGCAAGAGCAGCAAGAGGCCACCTGAGATTCTCTCCTGTGTGAGAGTTTGCTGAGGGAGTGAAAGCCCTGTGCCGTTGTCCGCCGCAGGAGGAGGCAAGGATAAGACACAAGGGGGAGGAAATGGAGCCGAGAGAGAAAGACAGGGAGAAGAGGCTGGAGGAAGGAAAAAAAGAGGGGTGGGGAGGATTGCACAATGGCATCGCAGAAACCTGTTGCATGGAGGAAATGCTGAAACTGCATTGGAGGCTGATGCGTCTGCATGGGAGAGAGGAACCTCCTGTCCTTCCTGGCCTAACCTGTGTTGACCTTCGCTCAGGTGCAAGACTGACTGATATACTCCTGGGTTGCTAACCTCATTTCCTACCTCCTCCTTTTTCATCCTCACCTTGGGAGAGGAGACATTTTTGTGTGTCTCTCCTGATAAGATGCATAGCTCAAGGCGACTCCACCTTAGGGTACTTTCCCAACCAACATGCATTTCCTGTAATAAACATGGCTTTCTCATTCTTTTAAACTCAAGAGCAGGCATAGGCAAACTCGGCCCTCCAGATGTTTTGGGACTACAACTCCCATCATCCCTAGCTAACAGGACCAGTGGTCAGGGATGATGGCAATTGTAGTCTCAAAACATCTGGAGGGCCGAGTTTGTCTACGCCTGCTCAAGAGTCTCTGTGTGATTGCAAAGTGTGCTCCTCCAGCAGGGATTTAAGTTCCAACTTCTGCCAAGCATTTAAACACCAAACACCAACCCCCAAAAGGGGGGTGGGTGAAACTGAGATGGGCTGCAGAAAGAGAAGAGAGTCAGAGCTACGGAACACAGAAAAATAAAGGGGGTAAAGAGAGAACAGAAATGAAAAGTACACATTGAACAAAAAAATGGCAGCAAAAATGCTTCAGTGTAGTGGTGCAACCCAGTTGAACTAAAGTGTAAAATGCAGGAATGGTCCTTGGAGTCATTCATTCTCCACTCCTGGCTTTTTCCAATCAATGGGCAACCAGTGGCAGAGGTGGGCAGAATTTATTGCAGGCTTGGAGAGGAGATGGACGTCCTGGGACCATGACAGGGAGGGAGACCTAATACTGCCTGCCTCTCCAGCACTGCCTTGCTGCCTGGGTCAGCAGTCGAGGCAGAAATAAAATACACTTGCTGATCTCCTCCTCTGCAAGTGTTCTCAGGGCTCACTCAGTGCTCTTCCCTGATCTGCCACTTCTGACTCTGTTTAGTCAAGATTGCGACATGGGGAGGGGGGAGACGGAACAGGGGACCTTCTGGATTCAGAGTATGTGCACCGTGGCTTGAGTGACAGCCTCTTCCCAAAAGTAAATGTCTGGAAAGATGGACTCAGTTACAGGAGGCCCTAGAAAGCTTTACAGAGTTAAGGAGTGCAGACATATGCAACCTTCCGTAATTCATAGAATTGTAGAGTTGGAAGGGATCATATGGTCATCTATAGTCCAACTTCCTGCAATGCAGAAATCTTTTGCCCAACGTGGGGCTCGAACCCACGGCCCTGAGTTTCAGATGCTCTACTGAGTGAGCTATTCATCATGAGCCGCCCTTCATCCACCCATCTGCCCCACAAGTCTTTACCCAACCCATTCTGGAAGCAGAAGGCATTGGGGAAGATGGAGTGTACAGAGTGATGTGGAAAGGTAGAAACTAGGAAGGAGGGAGCCTCCACTATTGTTGCCTCGGTTGGAGAAGTGATGCTGCTTTGGTTGGAAAAGCTGCATGTGTCCTGCTGCAAACCAAGACTGGCCCTGCCTACTCCAACCAAAATTTCTAAAGTGCATTTGAAGTAGGGATGGGGGCGGAATCTGATTCAGTTTGCACTGAAAGGCGAATCTACCTATTCTGCACTGTGCACTTCTCTGAATATCGCAATGCAGTTCTCCACACAAGCAATGTGAACAAAAAATGCATATACTAAAGTGTGCATAAAAATACCCATCCCTAACTTGAGGCCAGAACTAGTGATTCATCATAAAACATGGGAGCAGGGTTACTAATCCTGTGTTTGCCTTTGAAGAGGAAAAAAAGGGGGGCTGGTCATTTGCAGGGAAGAACCAATATGTGTGTGCAGGAAGGCCAGGGAATTAACTATTCCCTCGGTCATTACTGGTCTTCTGAAACTGGTCCTCACTCTAGCTGAGCTCCAAGACCAGGTTTCCCAGGGAAATGGGGAAAGTTGCTGCAAAACGATTCCACTTCCTTCACCTCTACAGGGCACGTTAGAGGCAAACGCAGGATTGGGAACTCTACATTTGTTGATGAGCATCTGGTCTCACCATTTGGGCAACTCCTTCCTGTCATTCAGGAGCCTCTCTATGCAACTCTGGGCTTTGTTGGTCAGAGATGAGGCTCGCACGAGCATTTGCACAATCACCTTTCCCAGAATGCAAACAGAGGGGAAAGAAGCCACTGCATTGCTTTCAATTGAGTTTTTTTTTTTAAATACACATAGGAATTTATTTAATCTCAACTCTAAATATTCAATACAAATAAGAAACAAATAATAGATTGAACAAAGTCACCCTGTTTGCAAAAAGGACTTCTGCTTGTGCAGCAGAACTTCCCCTCCTGCTCTGCTCCACCAGGATCTGGGGGCAACATGGAAAGGAGAGAGGACATCGCCTTGCAGAAATGTAAGTCCTGGAGCAAATGGGAGGGTTCGTTCGATACAACCCCAATATCTACATTCATACACATACACCAAGAATATCGTAACTCACGCTAAACTCCAAGAGCCAGGCTGCAAGGCTGCAAGATACAGTGCTTGAGCGTGCAAGCAATTTGGATCCGCTTGTGTTGAACACAGACGACTCCTGGCCACATGCTGCCCCTACCAGCATAGAAGGAAGGCTGGAAAGGCTTCAGGGCTGCCTTGCCCCTTGACTTCCCCAGTGCTCACAGGAGGAGGAAGCTGTGCCGGACTTGCACTCAGCAAGCACAGCAGCTCTTTGCTGGAGGAGGGAGCTGTCAGTTGGAGAGGGCTTCTCCCCGCTGATCTCTTTTGGTGGCTAATCTTCCTTCCCAGCTGCTGGGATATCTTACGCCTAATAAACATGCACTGGCAGATGCTTTCAGTGGAAATCCCAAAGGAAGCAGGCTCCGCATGAACATGGAAACAGATGAAGCTGCTGCTTTATCCCAGGTCAATTAGCCCATCTTGCCCCCCAATACGGATTATTCCAGCCTTTCCCAACCTGGTGCCCTCCAGATATTTTGGATTATAGCTCCCAGCCAGCACATCTGATGCTTGTAGTCTAAAAAACCTGGTTAGTTTGGATGTGTAGTGCAGGACACCAGAGGTTGAGGAAGGATGGTTTATTCTGACTGGCAGCAGCCTACGAATATCTCGGGGGAAGGTTTCGCCCAGTCCTGCTGACCAAGTGGTAATCCCAGAAGTGATTTATTAGTGGCCACAAACAAAGAAAGTACGAGAGACCCTTCGATGTGATTAATCACACCATCTCTGAAACTTACAACATTGCTCAACCAGTATTTGGGGCTGCAATTCAAGGCACTGTGGTTTTAAGCAACTTCTAATGCCGAAAAGACAAGCTGCTTTTGAAGCTCAGCAGTAACGGCTTGTCTCTTCGGGATCAACGTAAGCAAACACATCGGGGGAAATACCCGGCTGCGAGGGCAGTTAGCAAGTTATTCCTTGGCTTTTCTTTTTGGCTTTTCAGAGAACGGAGAATCTCCAGATTTTAGAGAGGAGAAAGTGTGAGACAGTGACTGTTGGGAGGAGAAGGGCCTTTGCTGAGATTCCTGCACTGTAGGGGGTTGGAGAAGGTGACGCCCGAGGTCCCTTCCAATTCTACAATTCTATAATCACGATTACAAAAAATGGTGGGGCCCTAATTCTGTTCCCTAGGAGGCTTCTGAAGGCCACCATCCACTTTCAGTGGGCCGAATGTGGCTTTGAAGATTGCAAGCTCTGCAGACCTGGCCTAGCGAGGGCACACAAAAATCTGCAGAGGTTCTGCCCAGCAGCAGAGCAAAGGAGGAAGTTCATTTTGGGTAGCTAAAATACCGGCAGTTTATCTCAAAACGCCCTTTAAAAAGAGGAAGGAGAGAGAGTGTGTTAATTGCGAAGAGGAACAATCTGAAAATGCGGAAATTTCCCAAGACAACAAAATAAGGACCCGTCTCTTTGCTTTGAAAAGGGGGCGGCTCCCCCTTTTTGTTCTGGGGAACCTGGACTCATATGCAACAGATTTAACAACAGCGCAGTTCAAGAGTCATTGCTGCCTGGTTTCCAAATTGTGGCTTGGTGATGAGGCAGTGTGACGTTCAAAGGGGTCACCAGGAGTCAGCGCTACGCCGGACAAATTAAGTTTAAAAAACTGGAATTCCAAGGGGAATGGCGACTATAGTATATTCCACTGGAACGGCCAAAAGCCACTCAAAAAATTTTTTTTTAAAAAAATTACAATTTATTTCCACAAGCTTTCCCTGGAGTGTGACCTAGTGATAGGTTATTGTCTCTTTCAATTATTATTATTTTTAAAAAGAGAATTTGGCATTGTTCGCTGCTTCGGCATTTTACTATTAAGCAGTATATGAATTTGCAAAGAAAAATATATACAAAAACGCCCACATTGCTCAGTCGGTAGAGCACGAGATTCTTAATCTCAGGGTGGTGGGTTTGAGCCCCACAATGGGCAAAAAGATTCCCAGGAAAGTTGCCTCACATCCAGAGACGGCCCAAAACATTTTGGCGACGGCATATCCAAACAGCATTCACCTCTACCACAAACCTGTGGTAAAAATACATGTTGGTTAACAAATTGTCAATTTTTGCCATTCTTTCCTGGCCCCACAAGAAACTGCCAGCTGAGGTAGGCCGCCTCTTCCGGCCTAAAGTTAGGACTGGGCCTAGTTCTCATCTAATTTCCTGGGCATCTTTGCCCACTATGTACTTGGGATATTTTCACCGCCTGGAAACCAGAGACTAATTCTCACACAGAAAACCACAGGGTTTTCTTAAACCGTCATGGCTTCCCCCAGAGAATCCTGCGAAATGTATTCTGTTCAGGGTGCTGAGAGTGGTCAGGAAGGCCACCATTTTCTGCATTCGCTTCTGAAGAGCAGTTGACTATAAAATGACTGGGAACTGTAGTCCTGTGAAGGGGAATAGGGGGTTTCCCTGAACAAACTATACTTCCAATGATTTTTTTGGGGGGTGGGGGGAAGTGTTTATAGCAGTGATTACCAAACTTGGCCCTCCAGCTGTTTTGGGACTACAATTCCCATCATCCCTGACCACTGGTCCTGTTAGCTAGGGATGATGGGAGCTGTAGTCCCCAAACAGCTGGAGGGCGAAGTTTGGCCATCACTGGTTTATAGTATATGGCACAAAGTTGCGAACGACTTCTGCCTGTGCTGTGGAAATTCCCTTCGCTCTCCTCACACACCCATCTGCTGTGGGGGATCTGCTGTGGGGATCCCCCCCCAAAAAAAAACCATTTGGGAGCAATAATAATAATAATTTTGTTATTTAATATGCCACCCCCATCTGACTGGGTTGCCCCAGCAGCTCTGGGTGGCTCCCAACAAAATATTAAAACACACAATAAAACATTAACCATTAAAAACTTCCTACTTGGAGTAGATTTGGGAGTGGGGTGGGGGTCACGTGGTAGGGTTTTAGGGGAAGTTTTGATATGTGGATGGAAATCATTCTGCCGGGATGGCAACTCCTGTCAGATCCTGTTACCACCCCGGGTCTTCTTAAAATAAAAATAAAATAAAAGCAGGCAACGAAAAGGAAGCCCCTACATCACAACACAAAACGATGACTAATCCAAGCGGAAAGGAAACTCGCTTACAGCCTTTAATATACTATTAAGCTAGAGGGACAATTAGAATAAAATAGCTTCAGGAAACTCATGAACTATTATTATTTTTTAATTTGTATACCGCCCTATACTTGCAAGTCTCAGGGTGGTTACAACGTAAAATCACAATACAGAAACACAAAATACAGAATAATAATAATAAAACAAACAAACTACTTGGATGTTGAAGTTATGTAGCCGAATCCTGGTCAGAAAATAAAATAAAATACAATTGTAACCTGACAGTATGATGTGTTCTGCCACTACCCCATCTTGAAATAGAGTTAACATGAACAGGGAAAGGAAAATAATCGGGAGCAGAAATCCTAAAATGCGAAATGTCGTATGAATATTTAAATGAAACAGATAAAAGCAGCAGCAGATTAATATGTTCTGGGAGAGGTTTATGGGCTTAGAAAACAGAAATGGGATTGGGGGGGGGGAGTTGCCAGTTACTGGAAAGAGGGCAATGTGGGGTTCAGACAAAAGTTCCTGGGGAGAATGTGGCATAACTGGGTGTCTCCCAGTTCACCCACCCACCCACAACAGCTGTTGGCAGAGGTGCGAAACCTCTCAGGGTGACCTCAGTGCCGACATGGAAGAAGGAGATGGCAAACTGGGTGGTTGCCTTTGCACCCAAGGAACGCATTGTGGTGAACTGACACCCAAATGCCTCGAGCGCCATCTTTGGCCACAGCCCCGAAGCCCCCCTGCAAAAAGAGCGAGGTTTGCAGTAACACCACACACAGGAACCGCTTCGTGCAAACAGCTTCCCACGCAGAAGAGGCACCCACACGATTTTGCCTAGATAGATAATTTTGCCTTCTGAGGAGCGACGGCGGCATGAGCACGGCGCTTCAAAGAGGGCTTATTTCTATGCGCCGACCGAGATGCGGCGCATAAGCTTGAACCGAAGCATCAATATGATAATCCACTTAAACATCTATGCATTTATGATCCCCGAAAGAGGAGGTTGGCGGCCGGTGGGGGGGGGGGGGAGAGGTGACAGAAGCAGCTAAAAAGTGAGCGGAACAAAGGCATGGGAGGAAAAAGAGGTGGGGAGGATATGAAGGGGAAAATGGAAGAGAACGAGCAGAAAGCATTGAGACAAGGACGGGTCACACCAGCGTAAAATAGGATATGAAATATTTTTTCCAGCTCTGAGCACAAATATTCCCAAAACGCCAAGCTTCTGAGTAACCAGAAATTCCCCTAGTTTTGAATACACCGGAATACAAATGTGAATTAAGGGAAATTATCCGGGAATGAACTACAGCACAGCACTTAAGTTTTTAGAATATGGCTTTGACAGGCAGACCCTTAAATGAGGCAGAGAGGTAGTCATTTATTTGCCCACAGTTTGTAAGAACTGCCTCCCACAAGGAAGCTTTTGCAAACAGGAAAGGAAAAAAAAGCTGGTTCGCCCCCCCCCCCCCCGGCAACGGACACATGAAGTTGTGGGCAGGTGGTTAAAAACAAAAAAAGCCCAAACACTGTGGACAAGTGGATTCTGTTTGCAAAAGCTGCTTTGGCTGGGCAGTTGCAGAGACACCACCCCATTGCGAAAGGCTATCTTGCCCAAAGTCAGAAGAAGTCAACCTTGAGAGCATGGTAAAAAAAAAGTTCCAGGTTAGAACAGGTTCCCTACCTGTTCCGTGGCTGGCAGGATTCCATCTAACCATCCTGAGGTCTCTCCAAGCAGACTGATGTCTACTTGCAGGGCACGGCACAACACATTTTGCAAAAAAGGAAAGGGGGAAAAAAGCCAGATACACTGGAGGGGTGATAGAACAAACAAAAAAAAAGGAGGAGAGGGGAAGTGAATGTCTTGTTACTTCACAGGAAAGGGAGTGGCAAAGGAAATGGCATAATCTAATGCAACGCTAAAGCCCTTTTTTGGGAAAGCCCCGGCCAGCGAAGATCTCTTGTGAAGGCTTCCTAGAGACAGGAAAAGCTGGTGGCCACGCAGAGAATGAAGAGAGGAAGCGGTTGAGAAAATGAGAAAGAGTGTGGAGGGGGCACAGAATGGCGGGGTTTGGAACAAGGGAGAGCGAGAGCGTTCCGTGTTACGTTCTCTTGCTGCGCCGCAAAACTCTTCAGCAAAAATATTGCAAAAATAAGCATTTTATTTATTTATTTGCAAACATGGAGGTGCATTCATCTAATTGCTAACTGGTTTTAAAATATTGCAAAAATAAGCATTTTTTTTTTTACAATTATGGGGGTGCTTTAGCCTAATCGCCAAAGCTGGTTAAAAAAAATATATTGCAAAAGATCTGGATCTGCTGGCCTAAGCAATGCGGTTGAGCTCTCAGAATCCCAGGTGGCAGCTTATGGCATTTTATCAGCGTTGGCTGACATGCCTGCTTTGAGTGCCACAGGAAGACAGAGACCAGGTTGTTCTCATTCAGACCATGCAACTTCCAGATCTGCCGACTGAGAGGCATTCTATGTGGAGCCTGCCTTTGGGGCGAAATGTCTGGAACTTGTGGCTGGTGCAGAATGAGACAACTGGCTTGCTAAGTGATGTGAACACAGGAAAACAGGGAACTGCTTATACAGAGTCAGTCCACTGGCCCAGATGGCTCAGCATTGCTGACACTGGCTAGTAGCATCTCTCCAGTTTTTCAAGGAGGGGACATTTCCAGTTCTACCTGCAAATGCTGGGGAATGAACCAGACACCTTCTGCATGCAAAACACTGAATAACATCCCTTGCCTATGTCTGACCTCTAAATCCTGAAACAACTTGGGTCCTAAATATCTGTAGTCCCATTATGAACCTGTCCTTCCTTCCAGCCCATGAAACCTGGAGAGGTTCACCTACGGACTCCATCCAACAAAAAGTCTGGCTTAGCCTCCATGGGGAAAGGGGTCTTCTCCTGGGCAGCCCCAAGCTCTGGATCTCTCTTCCAATGAAGGTTTGAGTAGTCTCCTTCCAGGTGTCTAGTTCGCTTTCCCCCAGAAGGCTTTCATTCACCTGAACAGCATGCCCACCAGTGGGTACCAGGCTAGTACGGTAGCTAAATGCCAGCCTGCATTATGCCACTCACCATCTTGCACAAGATTTCATTTTTCAGAATGGGAATGACAAACTCCAACGCTATGAACTAAGCACTATGTATGTCCCAGCTGTTATCTGAATGTATCTGAAACTGCTTTATGAACTCTTTTCATTTATGTTAATTGTTCAAACTATTTTTTATATATATGCAATGTATGTGGTTTGTATTGTATTGTATTGTATTGTATTGTATTGTGACAACTGCCTTCAGATGCCTCAAAGGAAGGGATTTATAAATGAAATTAAGAATAATTTCAACGTAGCCAAGTGACACAGCAAGGGTACTTCAACAAAAGCAAGTAACACCAAATAGTTTTCTATAAATGTGTTGCTGATTTTAACCTCAATCCAACACAGTTTCAGGGCAATTTCTGTGAACAGGCTCTTTCAAGTAAGCCCCACTGGGCCCACTCACTTCTGCACAGGATCAAGGCTACACAGCCCCCACAACATTCCAACAAAACACAGAAAATATGGGCAGATGCTGTGCAAAATATGTTTTCCACTAGCAAAGGATACGAGCTCTTACAGTTTGGGGCCATTGTGAATGGGTGGCATCCCTTGAGTTGGAGAAGGAGCAAAGAGGTTGAGAGGACTGCTTTATAAATAGTCTTGGCTGTGATTAAATACGAAAATCAGGTGAAACCCACAAACTAATTATACATTTTCACTGCAGCTCTCATTGCCAAATAAGCTATGTCCCTAATGGAATCAAACAACTGCCATGATAAAAAAAAAACCCTTTTTTTGGTCGGTTTTCAAAATGCAAGTTGCTTCAGAACCGGCTTCTCTCTGCTTTCCAAATCACAACTTCTATGTGGCTCCTTTGCTGTCTCTAAAGCCCCTTTGAAATCCAGCTTAAATCCAAACCATTTCCACGCACTGCATTCTGCCATCAGCAGGGGTAGACAGTATATCCCAACCTGGATTCTGCAGATAGCTCTATGCATGGTATTTCTCTGGTCAGGAGCTAAGACAGCCCTGGACAATATGGGACTAGGGTGGAATCTACACGCATATTAAAAACGCTGTGAAAATGCTTTAAAAAAAGTTTTGAAAAATACATTGAATTTTGCATAGCTCACTTTCACCATCTAGTGTCGCATTTGTATACTGCACTTTACAACACATTTAAAACTTTTTTTTGCAGCTGTGTAACTGTGTCCTTAAGGGACCCAGGTGGCACTGTGGGTTAAACCACAAAGCCTAGGGCTTGCTGATCAGAAGGTCGGCAGTTCAAATCCCTGCGGCGGGGTGAGCTCCCGTTGCTCGGTCCCAGCTCCTGCCCACCTAGCAGTTCGAAAGCACGTCAAAGTGCAAGTAGATAAATAGGTACCACTCCAGGCGGGAAGGTATAAGGCATTTCCGTGCGCTGCTCTGGTTCGCCAGAAGCGGCTTTGTTATGCTGGCCACATGACCTGGAAGCTGTATGCCGGCTCTTGGCCAATAAAGCGAGATAAGCGCCACAACCCCAGAGTCGGACATGACTGGACCTAATGGTCAGGGGTCCCTTTACCTTTAACTGTGTCCTTAGGGACGCAGGTGGCGCTGTGGTGTAAACCACAGAGCCTTGGGCTTGCCGATCGGGTCAGTGGTTCGAATCCCCGCGACGGGGTGAACTTCCATTGTTCGGTCCCAGCTCCCGCCAACCTAGCAGTTCGAAAGCACGTCAAAATGCAAGTAGATAAATAGGTACCGCTTCGGCGGGAAAGTAAACGGCATTTCCGTGCGTTGCTCTGGTTTCGCCAGAAGTGGCTTAGTCATGCTGGCCACATGACCCGGAAAAACTGTCTCCGGACAAATGCCGGCTCCCTCGGCCTGTAAAGCGAGATTAGCACCGCAACCCAGAGTCATTCGCGACTGGACTTAGGGGTCCTTTAGCTGCGTCCTAGGTTATCTCCAGGGATCCCTAACCATGTATACCCCTGTCTGGTGACTTCATTCCCTCCGGAGAGATGTTCTTAGTAGAGTTGTATGCTCTGGAGCAGGAATAGGCAAACTCTGGCCCTCCAGATGTTTGGGACTACAATTCCCATCATCCCTACCTGACAGGACCAGTGGTCAGGGATGATGGGAATTGTAGTCCCAAACATCTGGAGGGCTGGAGTTTGTCTGCCTGCTCTGGAGGTTCATCTTATGTCCAACAAAGCCGGGGCCTTTGGTGTGGTAGCAACCTGCCCTATGGAATGTGCTTCCAACAAGACAGTATAATAATAATAATAATAATAATAATAATAATAATAATAATAATAAATTATTATTTATACCCCGCCCATCTGGCTGGGTTTCCCAACAGAACATTAAAATACAATAATCTATTAAACATTAAGAGCCTCCCTAAACAGGGCTGCCTTCAGATGTCTTCTAAAGGTCTGGTAGTTGTTGTTCTCTTTGACATCTCAAGGGAGGGTGTTCCACAGGGCGGGTGTCACTACCGAGAAGGCCCTCTGCCTGGTTCCCTGTAACTTGGCTTCTCGCAGTGAGGGAACCACCAGAAGGCCCTCGGCGCTGGATCTCAGTGTCCGGGCTGAATGGTGGGGGTGGAGACGCTCCTTCAGGTATACAGGGCCGAGGCCATTTAGGGCTTTCAAGGTCAGCACCAACACTTTGAATTGTGCTCGGAAACGTGCCGGGAGCCAGTGTAGGTCTTTCAAGACCGGTGTTCTGTGGTCTCGGCGGCCGCTCCCAGTCACCAGTCTAGCTCATTAAGCTCATCTCTTCTTCCAGGCGTTCACAGAAAGGCGATCCAGTTATGTTGATGAATCAAGCTGCTCTACAGAGGCAGAAGAGCCAGTGGCCAACTGACCGATTAACTGACCGACCGCCCAGTCTAACCGGAGTTCCTCACTGACCTTCGCACTGTTGAGACCCTGAAGCAGAGCTCACTTATTCACATGCATCCTGATCTGAGAGTCACTGCCACATGAGAGAAGCCCAGCCCCACAGGGAAAAAAGGCGGGTGTCAGAAATGGGTCAATTGTGGAGAAAAGAATTTTGAAGATCTCTTTGAAAGCACCCCTGTGGCCAAGGTGGATCTTACTGTTGTCTGTTAAGAGTGCCCAAGGGCATTCAGATTACTTCTGAACAACAAATTCTCAGAAGCTCCAGATCACTTCGCCCCTTTGAAAAGCTGGTATCACAGCATCAAGGGCATCAGTTTTGCCAAATTCATTAAACTAAATAGCTTTAATTGGATTTGAAATAAACGTGCAATTAATTGTTCCTGCTTTGAATTTCATTGTGCCATTATTTTCCTGAGTGGGCAGTGCAAACCACTATTTTGAATAAAGCAATTTATAGGGTAGGAAGGAGTTTAAAGAAACAAAGGCGCAAAAAAGATTTGGGAACCACTGCTCTAGGTTTGGAAGGTTCAGGAAAAGAAACATGGCAGTAGAATCGTGGTCCAGTTTACTTTCGAAGCAGTGGGTAGATCAGCCAAGCAAAGAAGAAATGCATGCAGAAATCTGTTACGACGAATGTTTACTACAGGAAGCAGCGGTGACATTTGCGCAGGTGATGTGCACATTACCCTCCCCTGGAATATTAAGTCAGGGGTCGCCTCGGTTGCCTTCTTGGCGCATGTGGAGGAAATTCCTTTTTCAACAAGCCTTTTAAGCCGTGCTCTTTCCCCAGCTTGGAATTGTCTTTAAGGACGCAATTATGGAAATAAAAATGTAGCTCAAAGCAGGGCTGCCTTTCGAGAGTGCTGGGTTCAGCGGGTGCAGAATGCAGGTGAACCGGTGCAGGTTACAGAGATGGCATACGGCAAAATCCTTCCTACATCCCTGAGCCAGATCATAGCTCAACATTGCCTGCATCTGGGATGAGCGCGCAACCCCAGAGTCGTCCGCGACTGGACCTAATGGTCAGGGGTACCTTTACCGGACACAGAGTTAGGCCACTGGTCCACATAGCTCAGTACTTTCTACACTGCGGTTGTCTGCAAGGCATTCCCACGTGACGGGACTGACGGTGCCACCCTTCATGTCATGTTCACAGCAGAGTGGATAAAAATAAATGATTTTTAAAGAAAAAAATAAAAAAAAATCGGATTTTTCTTATTTAAATCGAATTGTTTTTTATTTAAATCAGATTTTTTTAAAAAAATAAAATGCTTTTGGAGGAAAAATCTTTCTAAAGAAAGTTTTCTATTTAAGTTACATTATAGTCCAAAGGCTATTCATCAGGAAATAAGGATTTGTTTTAAGTTTTTCATGTGTTCTAAAACTCTAAGTTGCTGTTGTTGTTTTAAAAATCATTTAACCACATCAGTTAACAAACATGGATACATATGCTATAATGTTATTGTTTTAGTTAAATAAATAGTTTAAATTGTTATTAAGGAAATGATTATTTTTCTCCTTTCAATAAAGCACAGCAGAAAAGTTGTCCAAATATAAACAATAATTTCATAATTACCTGTCTTTGTATTTCTAACAGTATAAACAAATCAGTAATTTTTGATATAACTGTAAAAACTACTCTGGAAATTTATTATTCCAAAAATGAAACCTTCATCTGATTGTAAAGATTAAGATTATACCAGCAAGAATGAGTCTTTCTGTAAAAAAATGATTTAAATCAATTCCACCCTGGTTTGCAGACATATTTATAACGCAGAGTCGGTCTGCCAACAGGCCTGGTGCCTCAAACCACCTCCCCATAGAGCAGGCACCCCCAAACTCAGCCCTCCAGATGTTTTGGGACTACAATTCCCATCATCCCTGAACACTGGTCCTGGTAGCTAGGGATGATGGGAGTTGTAGTCCCAAAACATCTGGAGGGCCAAGTTTGGGGACGCATGTCATATCAGCAACCATTGTGCTCCATATTGGTTGGATTTTCACCCTGCCCTTATTCCGAAGGAGATGAGGCAGCGTAAGTTGTTCTTGTACCCCACCTGCTCCCAGTGTTACCTTCACAGCAACCCTCCGAGGTAGGCTAGGTCAAGAGACGGCAGCTGGTCCAAGATCACCTACTGAGTCTCATGGTTGAAGGGCGAGCACCTTCCAAACACAAATGGTTCGCCAAACACACGGTTTGCCCAGTAAAACAAAAGCCCTGCGATTCAGTTGCATCCAAAGCTAGTCCTACTCGGGGTAGACCAACTGAAATTAATGGACAGGACTTGTAAGTCGCTTGGCATCATTTCTGTAACGAAAGCAACTAATAAAAATAACAGTTGTTCCAATAATTTCATTGGGACTTCTCCGATTAGGGCTTAGTTAGGTGAAACCCCATTAAGTCTGAGATAATCTGCATCATTCCAAGGAGTTCAAGATGGGATTCATGGTTCTTCTCTTCCTCCTCAAGGAATCCACACGACAACCCTGTGTTAGGCTGAGAGGCAGGGACTGGACTAAGATCACCCAATGAGTGACATGGCTGAGTTGGGATTTGAACCCTGGTCTCCCAGATCCTAGCCTGACACTCTAACCACTAAACCACACTGGCTCTAGGTGACATCACCGGTTTTGTCACCAATCAAGATGACACCTTTTCACTAACTGAAGCTGATTATTTTTCTACTGAATCATAATGGGAGTGGTTCATCCCCCCCCTTTTTTAGCAGTGAGATTCGTTTGCATTTACAAAGATGCCATCTGTGTGTTTCCTTGTAAGCTGTGGTTCTTCCTGTTTAGCAAACTCAGCTTTGCAAATAAGTCTGCAAGGTATGGATGAGCCAAAAAAAAAAAAAAAAAAAAAGGTGTTACTGGCTGCCTGCCCACAAATAGTCATTTGTGACTTTCAAAGCAGCAGGAAGAGAATGACGCTTTTGTAACATTTTATTTTTTTTTATCAACGAATGCTTAGAGGGCATTGCCACTGGGCAAGCAGCTGTTTACAAGCCTGGGCAAACCTGTGATTGACAAGAAAGGTGGGCCATGTAAAATTTACGGAGGAAATGCACTGCATTTAAGCAGAAATATCTATCTTTTTAAAGACTACTTATATGGCTCCTATCTCCTTCCAAACCACAATGTCCCGTCCAGCAGACACATGAGAAACAGAAGCCACCGTAACAGTCATGTAGTAGCTAGAAAGTTGGGATAGGCTCTGGGAAACCGGGGGGGGGGGGGATGTCAAATCCACATTTGGCCATGAAGCTCGCTGGGCCAATCATCCTGCTATAGGAATTCTAAGGTCTTATATACTGTATATTGTCTCCCTGCTTATTTAACTTATATGCAGAATTCATGCGAAAGGCTGGACTGGATGAATCCCAAACCGGAATTAAGATTGCCGGAAGAAATCAACAACCTCAGATATGCTGATGACACAACCTTGATGGCAGAAAGTGAGGAGGAATTAAAGAACCTTTTAATGAGGGTGAAAGAGGAGAGCGCAAAATATGGCCTGAAGCTCAACATCAAAAAAACGAAGATCATGGCCACTGGTCCCATCACCGCCTGGCAAATAGAAGGGGAAGAAATGGAGGCAGTGAGAGATTTCACTTTCTTGGGTTCCATTATCACTGCAGATGGTGACAGCAGTCACGAAATTAAAAGACGCCTGCTTCTTGGGAGAAAAGCAATGACAAACCTAGACAGCATCTTAAAAAGCAAAGACATCACCTTGCCAACAAAGGTCCGTATAGTTAAAGCTATGGTTTTCCCAGTAGTAATGTACGGAAGTGAGAGCTGGACCATAAAGTAGGCTGATCGCCGAAGAATTGATGCTTTTGAATTATGGTGCTGGAGGAGACTCTTGAGAGTCCCATGGACTGCAAGAAGATCAAACATATCCATTCTTAAAGAAATCAGCCCTGAGTGCTCACTGGAAGGACAGATCCTGAAGCTGAGGCTCCAATACTTTGGCCACCTCATGAGAAGAGAAGACTCCCTGGAAAAGACCCTGATGTTGGAAAAGATAGAGGGCACAAGGAGAAGGGGACAACAGAGGATGAGATAGATGGACAGTGTTCTCGAGGCTACAACATGAGTCTGACCAAACTGCGGGAGGCAGTGGAAGACAGGAGTGCCTGGCATACTCTGGTCCATGGGGTCACGAAGAGTCGGACACGACTAAACGACTAAACAACAAAGGTTTTATATATACTGTATATAAAATAAATGTTCATAATGTACAAGGCAAACACATACATAAGTATATAAACCACATGTCTGAAATAGTACAGGAGAACAATCCTGAAGCCATTTTGACTCTCCCAAATTGACCTCAAATCTTTCTCTGCAAGGAAGGAAATGGGAAAAGCTTTCCAATTGTCTTTGGACTGTAGGGGCTTACACCTCCCTGTAAATATAGTCTGGCAAGTATCTGTTAAGCTGAGTAAACTATCAATATGCGTAAGAGATTCAGGAACTAAGTATTTACCATCTCAAAGGAATGGCCAGGCTACGCAGAAAAGGCAAACAGATAAGGCATTATCAGGTATCCTGGCAGACAGGAGAGAAGCAACACACTCAAATTTCTGCTGGGGACCACCTCTTTCTGTGATGTATGATGTATGTATGATGTTTGGGTGGTGGTGGTCTTGAGCTACAGGGTAGGCAATTTCAAAAGTCTATACAGTATAAGGGCTTGCACACCAATGTTCTGGGTTTCTCCTCCCTCCTGCGTGGGGGGAATGGGGGACCCTGTTGCAACAGTTTAAAAAAGATCAGGCTTACTAGCTGCTTTGCTTCTCAATATTCTCTGTTTGGGCTCTGTTATGTTCTCCTACCGATAGAGAACCTACATAAGGATTCTATACGGGCTCTTCAGTACCCCATAAGGGATAAAGAAGCAGGTTTTTTTCTTATAACCATCAACTCTCAGCCAAGCCTACATGGCAGGGTTGTTGTGAAAATAAGACGGCGAGGAGAAACACGTAAGCTACCTTGAGCGCCTTGGAGGAACAGCAGATAGAAATGGAATAATGTACCGGGTATATAAAGACGGCCTTCTCTTTCTGCTTGCAGGATTATGGAAAGGGGTTTCTAAATTTCTGGGGAGATAAAGTTAAGCCTTGGGATTGAATTCACATTCCTTTCCCTCCCACTTCAGCCACTCTGAAGGGCAGGTCCATCTGTCTTGGACGAGTCTTGCTCTGTGTCTCGGAAAGTGCCCCGCAAGTCGGCCAAATTCTCTTTGGAATCGGAAAACGCCACGCCATTCCTCACAGAGTCTCCACCTGCCCTTTGGCAGGGCTGCTTCTCCATTTATGTGTGGCATTGGTATCCTTCCCCGAGGCTACCAATGGCTAGAGGCTACCAATGGCTATGCCGCTGTTGGAGGCACCATGCCTATTATGAAAGCCCGTTGCTGGGGGTCCCAGACGGGGAAATTGGGCCATTGCACCCGGGTCCTACTTGAAGGCTTCCTATGAATATCTGGCTGGCTGCATTGAGAACAGGACGCTGCAGCAGATGAGCCTTGGGCCAATCCAGTCTGGCTCTTCTTATACTGTTAATCTTGAGAGCCAGTGTGGTGTAGTGGTGAAGAGCGGTGAACTCGTAATCTGGTGAACCGGGTTCGCTTCCCAGCTCCTCCACATGCAGCTGCTGGGTGACCTTGGGCTAGTTGCACTTCTCTGAAGTTTCTCAGCCTCACTCACCTCACAGAGTGTTTGTTGTGGGGGAGGAAGGGAAAGGAGAATGTGAGCCGCTTGGAGACTCCTTAAAGGTAAAGGGACCCCTGACCATTAGGTCCAGTCGCGGATGACTCTGGGGTTGCGGCGCTCATCTCGCGTTATTGGCCGAGGGAGCCGGCGTACAGCTTCCGGGTGATGTGGCCAGCATGACTAAGCCGCTTCTGGCGAACCAGAGCAGCGCACAGAAACGCCGTTTACCTTCCCGCCAGAGCGGTACCTATTTATCTACTTGCACTTTGACGTGCTTTCGAACTGCTAGGTTGGCAGGAGCTGGGACCGAACAATGGGAGCTCACCCCATCGCGGGGATTTGAACCGCCGACCTTCTGATCGGCAAGCCCTAGGCTCTGTGGTTTAACCCACAGCGCCACCCGCGTCCTTAGGGTAGTGATAAAGCAGGATATCAAATCCAAACTCTTATTCTTCTTCTGGTGAAAGAATCTAAAAAGCACCAGATAACTATACCCATTAAAATGCCTGGGATAATTTTTTTAAAAAGACACCCTCGCCTGGCACCTAAAATGCCACCCTGGAGAGAGAGCACCCCACAAACACCATCACTGAAGAGGTCTTCTCCCTAGCAATCAATCGCTCCTCACATCACTGACAGGGAAACTTGGGAGAAGGGTCTCCAGGGAGGACGTCCAGGTCCAAATTCAGAACATCAGAGAAATACTGCTGGATCAAGCCATCCAGTCCCCCATGTTGTTCTCAAGGCATCTGCCTGTCTTGAGAGACAACGGAGTGTGCCTCCGAGGGTGAAGTCCTAGCAGCACCCAAGTGACCTCCCTGGGGTGCAAGCCTGGGCAGGGTGCGGGGAGGTCCTGGGCTGCCCAGATGACAAGACCCACCCCCTCAGCCTCACTGACGGGGTCCAAAGGAAAGCAGAGCAAGACGTTTGGCACCAGCTTGGGTGCAGGAGTCGCCCGAAGGAGGTGGACAAGGCGCCACCCAACCGTCTTAGGGACTCCACTCCGGATTTGTGTGGGGTTTAGCTTTTCCTTCTCCTGAAGATATCCCGCAAGGCAGTGGATGTTTAGGATCAGAGTTTCCCTTCTCTGCATCCCAGAAGACACCAAACAGATACAGGAGGAATCTGAGCAGAGTGGATAAAAATCAATGATTTATTTTTTTAAAAAAAATAAAAATCAAAAAATCAGATATTTTTGATCTAAATCAGTTTTTTTTAAAAAATAAAATGCTTTTGGAGGAAAAAAATCTTTCTAAATACTGTATAGTTTTCTATTTAGGCTACATTATAGTCCAAAGGCTATTATCCATCAGGAAATAAGGATTTGTTTTTCATGTGTGCTAAAACAGTCTAAGTTTTTTTTAAAAAAAAAGTTTAACCACATCAGTTAACAAATATGCTACAATGTTATCGCTTTAGTTAAATAAATTGTTTATATTGTTAATAAGGAAATGATTATTTTTCTCCTTCCAATAAAGTACAGCAGAAAAGTTGTCCAAATATAAACAGTTAACTTATTAACCCTCACCCTAATTTCATAATTATCTGTCTATGTATTTCTAATAGTATAACCAAATCGGTAATTTTTGATATACAGTAACTGTAAAAACTACTCTGAAAATTTATTGTTCCAAAAATGAAACCTTCCTCTGGTTGTAAATATTAAGATTATGCCAGCAAGAATGAGTCTTTCTGTAAAAAAAATGATTTCAATCAAGTCTTACTGACTAGGGATTTAAATCCTGATTTAAATCGATTTGATTTAAATCAAATCCACCCTGGATCTGAGTGTCACAGAACTCTTCCTATTAGTGATTCTCAGCAGTTGGTATTCAAAGGCAACAGTGGAGGCAGAAAGTAGCTACAAATAGCCTTCCCTTCCATGAATTTGTCCAATCTGCCTTTAACACCGCCTAGGTTGGTGGCCCTCACTGCCTCCTGTGGGACGAGTTCCACAGTCTAACTAGGCATGGCCAAAGCCCTTTCTTTTATCTCTCCTGAATCTTCCAGCATTCATTGGACGTCCCCGACTATTAAAAGACGGGGAGAAAATGTCTTTATTCCCCCGCTAAAAATTGTTTTCAGCTTGTTTTAACCTCTGTGCCAGGTTTTTGTCTTATTTCTGTTTGTATTAAAAAATGGGCAAAAAAAATAAAAGGCACAAATACAGGATGGGTGACACCTGGCTTGAGAGCAGTACATGTGAAAAGGATCTAGGAGTCTTGGTAGACCACAAACTTGACATGAGTCAACAGTGTGATGCAGCAGCTAAAAAAGCCAGTGCAATTCTGGGCTGCATCAATAGGTGTATAGCATCTAGATCAAGGGAAGTAATAGTACCACTGTATTCCGCTCTGGTCAGACCTCACCTGGAATACTGTGTCCAGTTCTGGGCACCACAGTTCAAGAAGGATATTGACAAGCTGGAACGTGTCCAGAGGAGGGCAACCAAAATGGTCAAAGGCCTGGAAACAATGCCTTATGAGGAACGGCTTAGGGAGCTGGGTATGTTTAGCCTGGAGAAGAGAAGGTTAAGGGGTGATATGATAGCCATGTTCAAATATATAAAAGGATGTCATATAGAGGAGGGAGAAAGGTTGTTTTCTGCTGCTCCAGAGAAGCGGACACGGAGCAATGGATTCAAACTACAAGAAAGAAGATTCCACCTAAACATTAGGAAGAACTTCCTGACAGTAAGAGCTGTTCGACAGTGGAATTTGCTGCCAAGGAGTGTGGTGGAGTCTCCTTCTTTGGAGGTCTTTAAGCAGAGGCTTGACAGCCATCTGTCAACAATGCTTTGATGGTGTTCCTGCTTGGCAGGGGGTTGGACTGGATGGCCCTTGTAGTTTCTTCCAACTCTGATTCTATTATTCACAACTGGTTTTTTTTCAGTTTCGGTTTCTTACTGTACTTAAAGAGGTTTCTAACCCCCTATGCTGCATGGATGGTACATCTCTATAATCCTTCCGAGCCTTAAAATCTACATCGGCCAAGTACTGTTGCACAAATAGCATATTTATAGAGGGACGGGACAACGGAGGGTCAGATAAGCACCTATTAATCACTAGTTAAAGCTCTATCAAAGACAGCTTAAGAAGAGTCAATAGCTATTTAATCAGCATTTCCCTTAGACAAAATGGAATGTAATTCCTAACCCCGCTTTTGAAAAGCATTCCTGAGCAGTGCAGTGGAAAGGCTTTGCGGAGAAACAGGAAAGGAGGTCGGAGCCAAAGGGCATTTATCTGTTGCAAGGAGAAGGTTGCTCATGCACTTTCTGCCAAGGTGCCCTAACGTGCCAGAATGAAGTCTAAATTCAGCATGCAATATAAATTATGCAAAGCACTAAAAATAATGCTCCATCGACATGCTTGGAGATTTATTTATTTTTTAAAGTTGTTTCCAATTCTACACCAGAGGCTGGAAGAATTTGATGCCAGCTCCGAAAGTCTGGCATCTAATCATTTTAATATAATCATCAGTTGGTAGAGCATGAGACTCTTAACCTCAGGGTTGGTTGTGGGTTCGAGTCCCATGTTGGGCTTGGACTAGATGACTCTCATGGTCCCTTTCCAATTCTAGGATTCTGTAAGCACAGAAATTGCTTTCGGAAAAACAAAATAATAATAATTTTACCTTCTGAAAATGTCAGGTAATGCTTGATAATAAAAATAAAAGCAAAATATAATTTAACTTGGCAAACATTTTTAATGATTTCTATGCCATTTTGCACCCATTTTACCATATTTACGCGAATCTAATGCGCACCTCAATTTTTAGAACCAATTTTTTTTTTTGCTGGTGAATGTAAATGCACCATCAAATCTAATGGGCACCCTAATTTTTGTGGTGTAATTTGGCCAACAAAGGTGCACATTACATTTGAGTGAATGCGTTACTTACCAAGCAAAACTAAATTATGTTAACTGAACCAAAATATCTTTTGAATTCCCAGGTCATGTCACAACTTTTTAGCACACCCCTTTTTGGAAGTTGAAAGTTGGAAAATTCAACATGTCCTACCCTTCCATCTTTCTCCATTGCCCCACACCTTCCTAAGGTAAAAGGTAAAGGTAAAGGGACCCCTGACCATTAGATCTGGTCGCAGACGACTCTGGGGTTGAAGCGCTCATCTCGCTTTATTGGCCGAGGGAGCTGGTGTACAGCTTCCGGGTCACCCTGGTGCATCTGCAGCAGCCCAGCAAGACACCTTCCTCTGCCCCAGCTGCAATGAAACATGTCTCTCCCCTATCGGTCTGTACAGCCACAGCAGGTGCTGCAAGTCTGCAACGGTTGGACTTCACCCCCAAAGGCACGCTCTTCCACTGTCTCTTCCGAGACAGACAAATACCAGCAAACAAATACAGTGGTACTTCGGTTTTTGAACAGCTTAGTTCATGAACAACCTGGAACACGAACGCTGCAAAACTGAAAGCAGGTGTTCCGGTTTTTGAACTTTTTTGGGGAAGCCGAACGTGCTCCGTTTTGAGTCCCCGTGTTTCCTCTTGCGCTGCTAATTTGCGCCCCGTCCCCCCGTTGTAATTCAAGCCTTCCATTTCCGATTGCAGTGTTCTGAGGTGGTATTTGGAGCTTATATTTGGTGCTTTTGTTTTTGCTATTTATTTTGTGTTTTTTGTTTTGAGGCTTTTTCAGTTAATTTGTTTTTGTGACTGTGTGGATCCCAGTTCAGCTACTGATTGATTGATTGATTGTGTGACTGTGGAAATGGATAAAAGCTCCCCATCCAAACAATGACTATCATCAGTGCAGGTAATAATTTTAAAAAACTTTATCCTCTACAACACTGTTTTATTTATTTTATAGTACAGTACATTGATTATTGCTTTCATTTTATGGATCAATGGTCTCGTTAGATAGTGAAATTCATGTTAAATTGCTGCTTTAGGGGTTGTTTTTAAAAGGTCTGGAACGGATTAATTCGTTTTGCATTACTTTTTCAAAGCGTGCCTTGGTTTTGGAACGCTTTGGTTTCGGAACAGACTTCCGGAACGGATTAAGTTTGAGAACCGAGGTACCACTGTAAAATAAATGCAACCATTTTTCAAGCACAAGGGGGACTCCAGACCTATGCCACCTGGCCAGCGGAATTCAAGGAACCCTAGGTGTCCGGAAAACAAGGAGATTTGGTCTGGTTTGGGGTGTGTGGATACGGTACTTAGTCTGGAGGGGAAATGAAGAGCAGCCAAACGTCAGAATCTGCCAGCGGCCTCTTTAAACAACCTGATGTCTGCCAAGGTCTCTTGGAAGGCTCTGCAGAGCTGCTTAAGGAGAACTGTTTGCTTTCCAGACAGCTTCATGGATCCCTAGAGGAGACCCACCTTCACCCCCAATCATACATCATCTACAGGCTGCAGCAACTGTGACAAGAGCCACCATGGCACGTTTCGGGGAATGTGCTTCTTCACATCACCGTATGCACCGAAAAATGCTTCCCAGTATTTCTGCAAGGTTTCAGCCAGTCGTCGTCATCTAGCAGAAGCCAATTCACCTCTTCCACCTGGAAGTCTGTGAGCCCAGGAAACTGGAGGGAGGGGAAAAGCAGATAAGGACTTTCTCCCTCAATTTTCCCAATTAAGAAAAAAAAAAAAATAGGGAAATTTGGGTGAGCACTAGCAGGGGCGGAACGGCTACGTTTACGTTCTTCGAATGAATGAAATGCTTTTTAAGGCAAGACTTTACTGAAGTTGAGTATGAAGATTCACCCACCAATGTCTTTTGTGCTTTATAGATAAAGGTAAAGGGACCCCTGACCGTTAGGTCCAGTCGTGTCCGACTCTGGGGTTGCGGCACTCATTTCGCTTTATTGGCCGAGGGAGCTGGCGTACAGCTTCCAGGTCATGTGGCCAGCATGACTAAGCCGCTTCTGGCAAACCAGAGCAGCGCACGGAAACGCTGTTTACCTTCCCGCCGGAGCGGTACCTATTTATCTACTTGCACTTTGACATGCTTTCAAACTGCTAGGTTGGCAGCTTTATAGATACACTTGCAGATTTGGAAGGGACCCCCAAGGTTCATCTAGTCCAACCCCCTGCAATGCAGGAATCTTTTGCCCAGGGCGGGGATCAAACCCATGACCCTGAGATTAAGAGTCTCTTGCTGTACCGACTGAGCTATCCTGGGTTTTCCTTTCGTACTTTTATGTTATGAACTGCCCAGTGATCTTTGGATGCCCAGTGATCTTAACAAATTAAATTGATGATGATAACGATAATATTGATGATGATGATGGAAGCAGCAATGCTTCTGAATACCAGTTGCGTTAACCACTGCGCTGCAGTGTAGGGCTGCACCACTACATCTTAGTGAACCCCAACACTGGCTTCATGTCCCCTCATCCTTAATTCTATGGCCTCGTCCTCCGTTTCTCTCTCCATCCATACACGCCAAGAGCCACTCTTCCTATAAAGCTTTTGGCACAGCCCCTTAGTCCTCACTAGGGATGTCATGTTGGAGAATTCAATCAGAAATGGAAACAGGGGTGCAATCTGCCGTAGTCAGCATACCCGTCCTATGTCCGGAACGCAAATCCACCTGGCCAATACGATCGGGATTTGCTGTTGTCCCGGTTGTTTTCAGTCTGCAAACAATCATGCTCCCCTCCCACCCGCTTTTGCAAATGAGTGGGGTGGAATAACATAACTTATCCAAATTACACACTTTTGCCACAGCAGACAAAAAGAGACAAAAAGTTTTGTTTGCGGAAGAAGGCGAACCGCAGCAGAATGGAAGCACAGGAAGCACAGGGCCGAACGAAAAATCTTCTACCTCTGCATTACAGAAACGAAGCCTAGGTATGTGTAACTGAACAGGATAACATATCCTTCCCATTCACCCTTTTCTCCTCCGTCCCCCTTCTCTTTAGGCTCCCCACAGCCGGGTCTTCAATTGTAGGCTCTCTGGGACAGGGACCTGCCTTTTAAAAAAATCTTTAAAAAGAGCCATGCGTGCTGTCGGTGATATGCAACACACTTCCTAATAGAAAGCTCAGCTTGTGAATGTCACCAGGATATTCACCTAACACGAGGGAACGGAGAGACAAGAGGGAAGCATCCGTGCAGTTGGGAAAGCCCCAGGCTTTACAGAAGCACAGAAACAACTTTTCTATCAAAAGTAAAGAAGGGAATCCTCTCTCTCTCAAAAACAAAATTAGCTCATCACTCAAAATAATGCATCATACTGTTGACTCATGTTCAGCTTGTGGTCCACCAAGACCCCTAGATCCTTTTCCCATGTACTGCTAGTAAGCTAGGTGTCCCCCGTCTTATATTTGTGCAGCTGGTTCTTCCTGCCTAAGTGCAGAACCTGAGATTTGTCCCTGTTGAAATTCATTTTGTTAGCTGAGGAAAGACTCCTGTTGCAATCCTGCAGAGCCACTGCCAAGTCAGTGGAGTGTGGACCATACTTACGGTAGCTAAATGGGTCAGCATCAAGCAGCTCCCCATAATCAATTTATTTTTATTTATTTCGGAACATTGATTGACTGCTTGGTTGCAACAAAAAAACAAGCAAACAAAACCTCAAAGCAGTTTGCGAAAAAAAGATAAACGAATAAAATCACCAATAAGAAGAATCGGCAACAATACATTTAAAACTTTTGCAACGTTAAAATAACAGTGAACTAAAAACAGATTAAAACTCGCAACAACTTTCTAAATTCCCCGAAAGACTTGTACACACACAAAAGTTTGCAGCAGCTGCGGAGAAAAGTACAGTGAAGGCGCCCCTGCCTGATATCAACAGGCAGGGAGTTCCAAAGTTCTGCCACACTAAAAGACTTAATTCATGCAAATGCAAAACAGGTTTGCAGCTGTCTTTGCCAACCTAGCGCGCGCCCCTCCCAGGTGTTTTGGAGTGCAACGGGCAGATGCTACTGGGAGCTGTAGTACAAAATATCAGGGTGCTGCCACGTCGAGGAAACTGCTTTGGCGAATGAGAGGCCTGCAGGAGCCAATCTGAGAGGGTGGGCTGGATGGGAATTTGTTTCTCAAGGGGTCTTGCCATGCCCTCTGGGGAGCCCTTCCACATTTGGGTGCTGGGCATGCACAGAGACTCCTGCATGTGGCTCAAGTCCCCTCCTAGGGGGCAGGCGCCACCTGCCCGCCCCCACCTGGCTGGCAAATTGTGCCACCGCCTTCTCCTTCGTTGGTGCCAGCTGAGAGCAGCTTAGGCTCCAAGCAGCGAGTGTGGGAGTCCTTTTTTTTAATTTGTGGTTTATAAATGATCTTTTAATTGACTCTCGCATCTTTCCCATTTTGACGTTTCTTCGTTTTGCAAAACCGCAGCTGCGCGTCGCCCGTGCAGGAAAGCAAAACAAACGGAGGGAGCCGCCGCCGTTTTTGCAATCTGAACAGTCCCCCCCCCCCGTCCAGATCGACAGGTACGGCCACTGGGCTTAAGATATCCCCAAAATGTCCCGGACGAGACAAATCGCAATTCACACAGGCGCTGGGAAGTGCGTGCTGCACCCATTTCCACCAATTCCTCCTGAATTCAACAGGAAAAAGTTACAGAAAAACAGAAGGACGCCTTAGGCAAAGACCACCGGTCTGCCTAACCTCTGATTGGCAGAAAAATATGTTTCCTTGTCTTTAACTGGAGATATCTGTTGTTAATTGCATTTGCATCTCACGTTTTCCCGCCAAAGAGTTCATGGAGGCAAAACATGCTTCCATCCCTACTCATTTAATCCCTACAACAGCCCTGTGAGGTAGGTTAGGCTGAGAGGAAGCGACTTCAACATTTCCAAATTTGCCAGGCACATTTTGCACCCGGATATCGGCCACCTGTGACCAAGTGAAGATGCCCAGGTGCTGGGAATGGTGCCTGATATCTCCACCATCTGGAGGTACACACCCGGGCGTCTTCGGACCGTGACTGTTTTCACACACTAACACCACACCCTGTAGAATGTCACCCATTATATTTTATCTGCACAATCAGAACGAATTTCAGGAACCCAAAACTCGCATTGAAACAAACATACGACTTTTGGGCTGCCCGGCCCCAAAATAGCAACAAGGCGTTCTGTTTCGGCAACCATAACCCTGGTTTAATGAGCCATTTGGCGCCTAAGCTTATCTATCTGAGTTTCTAACGAGGATTGACCGGCTCCCAAGGTCACCCAGTGAATTTCGTGACCAAGCGGGGATTCGAACCCTGGCTTCCCAAGGTCCTAGTCCGACACTCAAACTCAGGGGTCCGCAAGGTTTATCTTGCCTGGACCAGATCAGTCCTGCAGAGATCCCTCCATGGGCTGGATCGCGGCCCCCCCCCCAACAATTTTTGGCATCTGTGCACACGCAGACACAATTTCCAGTGCCACAGATGCGAGTCCCCGCGCTGCGCCGGTTTAGTGCCACGTGAGTGGGCAGCTCGGTTCAGGGGCGGCTCGTGGGCCGGTCAAATGACCTCTGTGGGCTGCTTCTGGCCCATGGGCCTTAGGTTGCTGACCCCTGCTCTAACCACTACCCCATACTGGCTCTCAAAAACAGAGAGGAGGCGGTATCTACAAAGATTGAACATTCTGCAGGCAACTCAGGGTTCTACCAGGAGGACAGCATAACCGAACCAGGACCTGGGTTCAAATCCTGGCCCATTCACAAAGCTCAATGGGTAACCTCGGGTCAGCCGCTGCCTCTCATCCTTAACTACCTCACAGGATTGAATGAGGAAAGGGAGAACCATGTAAGATAAAAAAGCAATAAAATGAATTTAAAAATACAAGCCACCCAGGCTTCAGATCCCTCCCTAGCCTTGAGCTCTTTTGCAGCCTTTGCTTCTCCTTTTTTTTCTTTCCAAAATCTGCTAGCGATGACCTCCATCACAGGGTTGTCATGAGATCGAATCCGAGCACGGCCAAAATTACGCTTATCTCCACGGTCCTTTAGCAGGCAGTCGTTAAAAAACAAACGAACAACGTCCCTTGTAACTGGAGCAGATTTCTCTGGCTCCTCCTGTCCAGTGGCCCGTCTATTCTGACTGACAGCTGTCCTTCACCAAGGCAGAGATCTCCTGCCCCCATCTCTTGGGATGCCTCCGCCAAGGATTCAACCCTGGGGGATTTCTACATGCAGAGAGCCTGGATGCCGGAGAAGAGACCGCACTAAACTGGATTTCAGAGGTAGGGTGCCAGGCAATTCGCAGCTCTTCCTTAGGCAAGGCCGGGTTTTCTCTCTGCTGGGAAGCCCCGTATTAAGACAGGGAAATCCCACACCCGAATACCCCCCCCACACACACCATGTCCTATTTCCTTGCTCTAGAAAAGGGGGAGATCTCTGCTGCTGGCTGTCTCTCCCGGTGCAAAAGCAGGGGTTCCCTTGCTCCGGCAGAGGATACCAGCTCTCCAGGGTGGGGCTGAAAAGTGGGGAGGGGGGAAGAGGAATTGGAGAGAGAGAGAGAATATTTGCAGGGAGGAGGAGGAGGGGAAACCCCCACCGCAGACTCTGGAAAGGGAAAGCCCATGCACCTCCCTTCCCTCCACCGTCCAGGGGAGGGCGAGGATGCAGCAGAGCGGGCGGGGTGGGGGAACACTCTTGCAATGCAGGCAGGCAGGAAGGCATGCATGGATGCCAGCTAGGAAGGGACTGCAGCCCAGGCGGGGGGGGGGGGGAGAGAGGAAGGCTGCTGGGAGCGCCCTCTTGAATGAGCTTTCCAACGCAACCCTGTTTTTTTTTTTTAAGTGCATGTGTTTTATACACACACACACACACACACACACACACACACACACACACTCTCTTGGTCCGAGCAACTCGTGCAAGGGCTGACGGGCATCACTCGCCACGCGACACGCCCGGCAAATCCCCGGGTCAAGGAGGAGGAAGCTGGAGGGCGCGCGCCAGCCTCCTGCCCCCTGGCTGCTCCTTCAAAAAAGGGAAGCTCCCCCACCCCCACCCCACCCCAGCTGGCAACCGAATGCGTTGCAAGCGATGCGAACTCCCCTTCTCCAGTCCCCTTCTGAGCAAAAGCCACGCAGAGAGGGGGCTTTCTCTCTCTCTCTCAAATCGGATGCACACCACCGCACATGGCTTTCATTTTAAAAGGAAAGGGCCATAGGGCGGGTATTTTTTTTTAAAAAAATGCAATGTGTCCCCCCCCCCGCCCCAGCGGAGGGTGTGTGGAGAGAGACCCTCGCTCAGCTGGCAAAACGGGACGCGGACACTCCACCCCCTCCAAACCCCCCCCCCCCCGCCGCTTTGCCTCGCTCCCTCCAAGTCCAGCAATTTGCAGCCACGAAGCAGCTGGGGTGTGTGTGTGTGTGTGTTGGCTTATTTCGTTCCCTCCACCTCCACCCCGGCTGCCCATCTCCTCCCAGTCCATTGCAACTGGATCTCTCTCTCCCTGCCCCCCCCCCCCAGTGGCACACTTGATGCATTTATGAAGACGGGAAGGAGAGAGAAAGAGGCTCGCTCGCTTCCCCGCGCGGCAGTTTCAGGAAAGCCGTTTTTCGTATCTCTCTCTTTTTTGCAACGCGATGCAAAGACAGGAAGAGGACCGGGGAGGGGCGGAGGGGCTTTTCCTCTCTCTCTCTCTCTCGCAAGGTCTGCTCCGATTCCGCTCTTTCCTTCCCCTCCTCCAAGGAAACACCCCCCTCCTCTGCCCCCCACCCCCGGCCCGATCGCTTCCCTTTTGCACCCGCGCCCAGCACCAGGGAGAGTGGATGCTGTCTGTCTTTCCGTAGATAAGAGAATATATATTTTTGCAAAAAAAGAGAGAGTGGGGGTTACTCACGTTCTCTGCATCCGAGGCCCCTGCAGCCTCCCCCCGCCGGCTGGAGCACATCCGTGCCTGCCTGCCTTGCTTGCCTTCCTCCCCCGGGCTGCTGCTTCCTCGCCTCTTATTTTAAAGCTCCAGAATCGACACCCTTTGAGGAAAGGAGGGGGGAGGGAAGGAGGCGAAGAGAGAATTGGAAAGCAAGCTTTGAAGAAGAAGGGGGGAAAAAAATACTTGGCTGGCAGGGTCTCCACTGCGCACGCGTCCCCCAGCCCCAGCGATTGACTTCCTAAAGCAACTGCTGTTTTGCACTTCCTCGCGTCAAGAGCGAACCAACCAGCCCCCTTCCCGCCCCTCTCTCTCTCTCCACCCCCCTCTTCCGGGACCGGGCAGTAGGGGTTACCACCCCACCCCCAGCTCATGCACATGCACACCTTTTCCCGGGTGCATGCATGCATTGCAAACCCAGCGCCTGCTGCTGCACCGTGCAAAGGAACCGCTCAAGCAGCAGGGAGAGAGAGGCTTGCAAATGGGAGAAAGAAAATCGAACCTGCATTGCATCCGCCGACGGCGCAAGTTGCAGAGCGGAGTAGTATTTTCGGGGGTGGGTAGGGGTTTTGATGTGGGTGGGTTTTTTTTAAGGGGCTCCGCACGTGAGAAAGTTCAGGCTGCGCTCCGTTTTGGGCGCTCGCGGCTCCCTCGCCGGATCGAAGGCTTCGCCACGGGCTTTTCTTTGAACTGCTTTGATTATTGTTAGCGTTATTTTTGCTGGGAGTTTAATCTGGGCTGGGATTCGGATTCAGGGCAGAGCGCAGCCGAAAGGAATGGGCAGGTGTGGAGTGCCAGGAGTGCCTCTGAGCACGTGCAAAGCGCCCTTCCTTCGCCGTTTGGATGTTAGCGCGAAAGCCGGGTGGTTGCCACCCCACTCCCTGACGCTCCCGTGACGCTCCAGGGGTCATGAAGGAAGGAGGGGAACACGAAGACCCCGCGGCAGAGGTGGCTCCCAGGCTCTACTGCGCCCAGGTGAGCGGATGCGAGAGTCATGCGCATCTGCTACCGCTTCTTCGAGGAAATGCTGGAGAGGGCCTTTATTGCATTGATAGCTCACCCTTTTCTCCAAGGAGCAAATGTGACTTGCAGGATTCTCCCCTGCCCATTTAATCCACAACAGCCCTGTGAGGTAGGCAAGGCTGAGAGACAGTGACTGGCCCAAGGGCTATTTCCTGCCCCAATGGGGGGCGGCAACCAAATCATCAGGTTTCAGTAAGGAATAACTTCTCTATTAGAAGCACACTCAAGGATTTACAGGGGTCCACATTATCACATTTATTGTGGCCTTTTGGGCACCACCACAATGGCAGAGCGGGGATTTGAACCCTGGTCTCCCAGGTCCTAGTCCATTACAACCATAGTTCAAATCTCATTGCAGCCACAAGCTGCTAGGAGCCATAAGGCAGGGCACTATTCTGCTTAGCCCAACACAAACACACACAGCCTCAACCACTTGGCAGGAAGGGGTTAATTATACTGGCCTGCCTTACAGGGCTGGTGTGTCAGGATTAAGGTGACCAGGTATGTTTCGGGCTTTGAACATTTGCAATTGGCTATATGTGCTAAGACTTATTTATTAACCCCCTTCATTGTCAGCAGCACCAGAGGTCCGGCTCCGTCGACCCTGCCATCTGGAGGAGAGGCTGTGTGGTTTAGTGGTTACAGTGCCGGACTAGGACTGTAGTCCTAGAATGCTCCCCCAGTTGTGACGCTCAGTGGATGACCTTTAGCCTGAGACCCATCTCTCAGGGTTCTTGCGGCAATAAAAATGGAAAGGTGTGATATAAATGTAATAAATAAATACATTTTTTAAAAAATTGTGGCACCATTTCCCAAGGCCCCCTCATAGCACAGGTGGTGGCTAACACACACACACACACACACACACACACCTCCAAGATCATAATTGCTGCTACTCTGGATTCATAAGTATTGCTTTGTGTAATAATAAGCGGTTTCCAGTATCTGCATGTGTGCAGCGCATGGGGGACTTGCTGAGCAGGCCGCTCGGTTTGGGGGCAGCTTGTGGGCCGGTAAAACGGTCTCCGTGGGCCGCATGCCGACCCTGGCTTAGGACATGAAAAATACATAGCTGCAACATAACAAAAGTAGTCATAAGCAACGAAGAACACATTAAAAAAATACGCAGCCAATTTGAAGATTTTCCACGTAAATCAAAATAGGATCTCAAATAAAGGTACAAAAAGGCGCCCGATTCTGAGCCAGCTGCAGTTTCCAAAACGTACGCTTTGAGCAGTTACAAATTAAAAGATGCAAGCAGTGTTGGCGAGGCCCTGGTTTTTAAGTCAGCTCTTGTTAAAAGAGACCTGGACTGTAAGGGGTTTGAAGACTTAAAACCGTTTACATCCTGGAGCTGCTTGCTTTAGAGAAGTCTCATGATCCTGCAGTAAAAGCAGGGGTCGGCAACCTAAGTCCCATGGGCCACAAGCGGCCCATGGGGGTCGTTTAACTGGCCCATGGACCCCCGCCGCCCGCTCGGTCGGCTCCTGTGCGCTGCACTAAACTGGCATGGAGCAGAGCAGGAACCGCCTTCCGCGACCCTGGCCGGCTTCCCATTGGCTGCAGGAAGCTCCTGCAGCCATTGGGAAGCTGCGCACGCCTCCTCCGTGCCGAGAAGTTAGCACGTGCGTGCGTGCGCACTCTGGCCCACTTCGGCGTCTGTGGGACCGTGAACCGACCCAAGCCACAAAAACTTTGCCGACCCCTGAGTAAAAGGCTTGGAAAACGAGGGCTGCTTGCAAAAAGATTGCTAGGAACTTTAAAGTACTAGAGTTTGTTCATATGCCTGCCCTCCACTTGGATAGCATTAGTGGGAGTTCATTATGAATAAGAGGCGAAATGCATTCACATAATAACATTGGAAGTGTCCTGCTGGATTGGAACAAAGGCCTATCTAGTCTCACTGTGGCCAGTCAGATTTCTCAATGGGAATCCCACAAGCAGGACTTGAGTGCAATAGCTTTGTTCACAAGCAGCTGATATCCAGAGGAATACTATAGAGCAGGGGTCAGCAACCTTTTTCAGCCGTGGGCCAGTCCACTGTCCCTCAGACCATGTGGTGGGCTGGACTATATTTTTTTTGGGGGGGGATGAACGAATTCCTGTGCCCCACAAATAACCCAGAGATGCATTTTAAATAAAAGGACACATTCTACTCATGTAAAAACTCACTGATTCCCGGACCGTCCGTGGGCCAGATTGAGAAGGCAATTGGGCCTCATCCGGCCCACAGGCCTTAGGCTGCCCACCCCTGCTATAGAGCTCTGATCCTGGAGACAACATATAGCCCATCATAACTAGTAGCCCTTGAGAGCCTTCTCCATGAATTTCTTTTAACGCTCCTTTCAAGTAAAAGTTGGAATCCATCGAGAGAAAAAACTGGTGTAGAAATTGCACGATCTCGGCAACCGCTTTCGTTTTCCCCCAAACCTTCCCGTTTCTTTGCCTTCAGGGTTGAAAATGTGAAAATCCCTCGCATGCCTTTTCCAGTGCCCACGTGAAAATCCAGTTTGCCCTGAAAGGAGCCCTATGTTCAACATCATCTGCACCTTAAATTCCGAAGGCTTGTCTCAGTAAACAGGGAGGAAGGATAAAAAGAGGGAGCCCATCACATCCTCACTTAGGAAGGAAACCTGCAAAATCGGGGCAGCCTGCTTTGGCTCTACCTCGTGTCCCCCCACCAGCTGGGCACCTGATGTTGATGAGAAGGTGCTCACCTGGAGATTTTAACACCCGGATCTTTCAGGTAGTCTGAGCCCAAACCTTAACTTGTCATGTCCTCCAATCTTGGGACTCTTTGCTCACCCCACCCCAAGCAAACCTTGGTTGTTTGGGGGAGGGGACGATGACAAACCATCATCCAGGTGTAAAGGACACTGCAATCTAACACCTGTGGTTTGCAACTTGTGGCACAGCAGAGGGAAGGAATGTGGTGAGGACTTTTGAGTGATGTACTCGATTATGCTGTCTGTTTGTGTTTAGGAACAGTTAACACAGGAGCAGGGAACATACAGCCATCCATAGTACTGGTAGTTAAATTTCCAGCTTCCATCAGCCCAGCCAGAGTGACCAATGATCGGGGATTATTTTGAAATAAATAAAGAAATTAAAAAATTGTCCATTAGGTCCAGTCGCAGACGACTCTGGGGTTGCGGCTCTCATCTCGCTTTACTGGCTGAGGGAGCCAGCGTACAGCTTCCGAGTCATGTGGCCAGCATGACTAAGTCACTTCTGGAAACCAGAGCAGTGCACGGAAACACCGTTTACCTTCCCGCCGGAGCGGTACCTATTTATCTACTTGCACTTTGACATGCTTTCAAACTGCTAGGTTGGCAGGAGCAGGGACCGAGCAACGGGAGCTCACCCTGTCATGGAGATTCGAACCGCTGACCTTCTGATCGGCAAGCCCTAGGCTCTGTGGTTTAGACCACAGCGCCACCCGCGTCCCCTTAGAGACCAACTAAGTTCTGGGTATAAGCTTTCGTGTGCATGCACACTTCTTCAGATACACTGAAGACCCAGAACAAACTTAGTTGGTCTCTAGGGTGCTACTGGACAATTTTTAATTTTTAAATTTATTTATTTCGACTGTGTCAGACCAACACGGCTACCTACCTGAATCCGGGATGATTGTGCTATTTATTTATTTATTTTCTATGCCACCCTTTATCCGAGGACCACAAGGCAGTTTATGAACACAAAAATATGTAACGCGGTAACAAACAAATACAATAAACCCTCTATAGGTAGTTTAATTAGCCAGAGGCCGGGGGGGGGGGGGGAGAGAAAAGGAATGTTTTTGCCTGACACCTAAAGATATGTAACAATTGCACCAGGCAAGCCTCCCTGGGGAGAGCACCCCAAAGACAAGGAGCCACCACAGAAAAGGCCCTGTTCTCATGTTGCCACCCTCCGGACCTCTTGTGGAGGAAGCACATGAAGAAGGGCCTGAGATGATGATCTCAGGGTCTGGGGTGGTTCCTATGGGGAGAGACGGTCCTTGAGGTATTATGGTCCAAATTCCAGATGGGAACAACATCCGGAATGCCACTCATTCCCCACCCCTGCCTTAATGTGTTGTGGCTTACCTGTTCCCTTCTCATATTGGGCTCGCATCACATCCCAGCCGGCATGGGCAATGGTCAGGGCTGATGGGGGTTGTAGTCTGGTAGCTAAGCATGGTCTACACCAGGCATGGCCAAACTTGGCCCTCCAGATGTTTTGGGACTACAACTCCCATCATCCCTAGCTAACAGGACCAGTGGTCAGGGGTGATGGGAATTGTAGTCCCAAAACATCTGGAGGGCCGAGTTTGGCCATGCCCTGGTCTACACTGATTGGCAGAGACTGTCAATGGTTTCAGCCATAGAATCCTTTCCATCTCTACCAGGGATTAAACAAGAGACTTTCTGAACACAAAGCATGCCCTCCATCATTGGTCTGTGGCTCTTCCTGGGTTTGAGCTCCATCATGGGGGGAAATATTTGTCAGTTGTTTGGCGTTTCTTTTAGGGATGGAAGGAACTGTCAATTTGGTTCTGCTCAGTTTCTAATTTCCCCCCAGTGTCAAATTCAGTTCTCTACAGATCTGCAGCAATTTACATTTTTGTTTTAAACCCAACTCTCATGTACATTCACCAGGATTTTTGTGTCATTTTCTCCCAATAAGCACATTTTTGTACGCAGATTTGACACAATTTTCAAGCAATTTCCTTACATGCAACCCCCCCCTTTTTTGCATGCTATTTTCACTAGTATATTCCTTTTTACACATGCCTTTTCCCAATAAGGGCATTTTGGTCAAATCGTTTGATTGGAGAACTGCACTACAAAGCTCAGGTAAGTGCAATTTTCATAGAATGGCTGTGTTTTGGTACTCAAGAAAGTGTGAATTGGATAAATTCATCTTTAAATGGAAACTGAATCAAATTTAGCACCCATCTCTAGTTCCCCCCCCCACTTTGTCTACTGCACATATGTAATAACCCAGAGGGGGGGGGAACTCTCTGGAAGATGTTCAGCAGATGTGGTTAATGCAGTTTATCTGTTCGAATTTATTATTATTATTATTATCTAGCAATTGTCGTAGGCAACGGCAGTGACCTTTAATCTTTTTTCACATTGTCAGATCTGGAAGGGGCGACTGCTATAAACAGGAATCGGCTGCAATTTTGTTTGGGTTTTGTTCGTGTATTTGAGCGGAGTTTTCTAAGGACCCATCTCGACTTTAGCCCTGACTTTTCTTTAGGTGGGGGCAGCAACCCCCTCAAGTGCCCTGGTAAAATCAGGATATCCAATTTTTTCACACGAGTGCACAGTGGCCAATTTGGGCACCGCAATCTCGCACTACACACTTTTTGGGGAGCCGTGATCTCGCACGGTGCCCCCCCAAGCCTGTATTTTGGGGCCATGATCTTCTACACATCACATGATTCGCAAGGGAGCCCAGGCCTGGAAGATGCAAATCCCGTTTTTTGTGTGCCCTGATTGGAGGGAATGAAAGCACACACCCCCATGGAACATCCATGGCACTAAAAGTTACAAGATTTCAGCAAATGGGACATGCCCCAATTGGAAACAGAGTACCGGTAGTATTTATTCTGAAACCTTTTCAGGTTCTAATAATAATAATAATAATAATAATAAATTTTTATTTGTACCCCGCCCTCCCCAGCCGAAACCGGGCTCAGGGCGGCTAACAACAGCAAAATCACAATAGAATAAAAACCAATTAGTTCTAACAATATTGAAAGCTAATCGTGTACAACTACCCCAATACCTATCCAAAGGGCGAATTCTCCCAAAGGCACAATACAAATTATGTCTGTGGGTTGGAGGCAAGTTGGTAGAACACTACCATTTGGACTGGATTTGAAAATCCGAAGTCTTAAAAAGAGAAAACGACGCGATACAAAACAAGGCGAACCTTTGATTCCAGGAGAAAGTGGTGCAGAACAAATATTAAGGGATGTATTGGATTTAATCATAACAGCGTAGAATGCAAATGAATGCAAAGCAGTTTAGAGATGCAGCTCTGCTCCCTGAAAACCGTAGGAAGTTGCCTTCTAATTTTTTTTAAAATTATTAAAGATATTCTTGGGCTACAAGAGTGCATACAGTCTGCTTTCAGTTCATGGGAGTCCTTTCTACAGATCAGTTATGTGAAACACTATTGTTATAGACCAGGGGTAGGCAACCTAAGGTCCAGGGGCCGGATGCGGCCCAATTGCCTTCTCAGTCCAGCCCACGGATGGTCCGGGAATCAGCGTGTTTTTACATGAGTAGAATGTGTCCTTTTATTTAAAATGCATCTCTGGGTTATTTATGGGGCATAGGAATTGGTTCATTTTTTCCCTTCAAAATATAGTCCGGCCCACCACATGGTCTGAGGAACCAAAGCGTTCCAAAACCAAGGCACGCTTTCCCATAGAAAGTACCTCAAAATGGCTTAATAAGTTCCAGACTCTTCAAAACAACCCCTAAAACAGCAATTTAACATGAATTTTACTATCTAATGAGACCATCGATCCATAAAATGAAAGCAATAAACAATGTACTGTAGCCACACAATCAATCCATCAGTAGCTGGACTGGGTTCCACACAGTCACAAAAACAAAACAAAAAAGAACCACAAAAACGTAAAATAAATAGCAAAAACAGACAGACCTCAGCGTAACACTCAAAACGGAGCACATTCGGCTTCTGAAAAAAGTTCGCAAACTGGAACACTTACTTCCAGGTTTGCAGTGTTTGGGTTCCAAGTTGTTTGAGTACCAAGGCACCACTGTATGTGATATTTATTCAAAATATTGAATATTTTATTCAAGTTGGCACCTCTGGGTAGCAAGGAGCTGCAGGGCAAAGCGGACCTGTGAGCTGATCCTGGAAAGCTTTCTTTCCGTTTGTAGGAATGAGTTAAACTGTTCTATCCTCCCAGTCACAAATCCTACAAGTTTTGACGCAGAATAAGCCCTTTCACATAGATAACAGCTGGCAAACGTTTTAGATTGTACAGTCTAAGGACAAGCTAATCATGTTTTTTTTGGGGGGGGGGGAAGGAGTTTTGAACTCGATGACGTCTAATCGCTCCCCCACCCATTGGGCTGTACCAATGCTAGCCTTACTCACAGTAGACCCATTGAAATTATAAACATGGATAACTTGGGGCCATTCATTTCATTTTGGATGGGGAGCTGTGTCTGTGTGTGTGTAATTATTTTTAAGATCCTTTCAAAACTGCTTATTTAAAAAAACCTCTAGGTGGTAGAACTACAAAAGAAAAACAATAAAGCAGTGTTTCTTTTCAATTAATATTTTATTATGAGAATTTCAGTTATAGAGAAAAAAGAGAAAGTGCAAATAAAAAAGCAAAAATAATAAGTAAAAAGATATAATGTAGTACACTAAGTATAGTCAGTTACACTTCCAAACATTATTATATAGATATTTAAGGAGTATTATTGTCCCAATACATATATGATTATAAATAACCTACTCTATTCTGTATAAACTCATTCCAAATGTCAACATATTTATCCAAACAAAGTCTGCGGCTACAAGCAATCCATTCATATCTTGCGGCTGATGTCATGTCGTCAATCCATTGATCAAAGGGTTTATTATTGCTTAATAAACTCAGTTTTTTTAATATTTAAAGATGAAAAAACCCAGAGTTTATAAAATGCAGGAATTCAGTAATAAGAGAGTCCATTCTTATGGGTCAGGGAAAGCCTGGGGGGAAAGATACATCTTTATTAGTATTTGTTTTGTTTGTTTGTTTGTTTGAATTAAATTTGTATACCACCCTTCATCTGAAACTGGGCAGTTCATGCTAAAAACAAATTAGACACATTAATGTAAAGTAGGCTGCCTGATTATTGTCTATTTGCAATGACTGGGAACAATCTGTTTGATTGCCAGATGCCTGAGGCAAAGAACGGGGTGTTATTAACTGCATCGTGCAGCTTCCCAGAGGCTCCCGGCTGCCTCCCTGTTAGAGATGATGCTCCATGAGAATGAATCTTTGATCTGTTTCCTGCAAACTAGTTCGAAGACGGCGAGACATCCCGCCAGGTAACGCCAGCACATCACGAAGCAGAATATTATGTGGGCATTGCCGGTGAATATTATTCCAGTGGCAAATGCAGATACCTTCGCCACAGCTCAATGGCAGAGCACCTGCTTTGCATGCAGAAGGTCTCGGGTTCAATCCCTGGCATCTCCAGGTAGGACTGGGAGAGATTTCCCATCTGAAAACCTGGAGGGTTGCTGCCAGTCAGTGCAGACAATACTAAGCTAGATGGACCAATGGTCTGACTCAGCGTAAGGCAGTTTCCTATGATCCTACATGTTTAAGATAGGGACACAAAGTCTCCCTTTTATTTGCATTTTTAAAAATTTCCTATAGAAAAGTGGGGGTCGTTTTTTTAACCACTTAGGATGCACCCCTAACTCCACTTACCTGGGGGTTAGCCCCATTGAATTCAATAGGACTCACTTCTGGGTAGGCTCTTAGCCTGCAATCCTATACCCACTTACCTGGGCGTAAGTCCTGTTGAACTTGGTGGGACATCTATGCATAGGGTGGAGCAGAAAATGGTCAATAGTGAACTTTATTGCCATAAGTTCATTATTTAAATGCTTTAGAGCAGGGGTAGGCAACCTAAGGCCCGTGGGCCAGATGTGGCCCAATCGCCTTCTCAGTCCGGCCCGCGAACGGTCCGGGAATCAGTGTGTTTTTACATGAAGAGAAGAAGTAGAGTTTGGATTTGATATCCCGCTTTATCACTACCCGAAGGAGTCTCAAAGCGGCTCACATTCTCCTTTCCCTTCCTCCCCCACGACAAACACTCTGTGAGGTGAGTGAGGCTGAGAGACTTCAGAGAAGTGCGACTAGCCCAAGGTGCATGTGGAGGAGCGGAGACACGAACCTGGTTCACCAGATTACGAGTCTACCACTCTTAACCACTACACCACACCGGCCTTTTATTTAAAATGGATCTCTGGGTTATTTGTGGGGCATAGGAATTTTTTCATATTTTTTTTCAGTGGACCGGCCCATGGCTGAAAAAGGTTGCTGAACCCTGCTTTAGAGGAGTGGTTGCTAAACAGAGGCTAGGGAGAAACAGCTTTCAAGCTGGTTGCCAAGCCGACCAGGAAAGTGACAAAAAAAAAACCCCACTGCTGAAGATCTGTGATGAAAGTTTCTGCAATGTATCCTCCTTGTGCTGAAAAGACAACCCACTTCATAGAACTACTGCTTGTCTCTTCAGTAATATATAGTTTGTTTTTATATTGTATTTTTATGCTGTGAACCTGCCCTAAGATCTATGGATAAAGGGTGGTACACAAATTTAATAAATACAATGCATTGCTGGTCACAGCCACAAAGGGCAAATTAATGTCTGAGTTTGAATGTTTAGTCTTTATTCTCTCCCGTAGTTGCCAAAAGATAATACAACACAAGGAATTTCTGCAAAGAATAAACACAACAGAATAGCAGTTCCAAGTGCAAGAAAGTGTTATGATCGCGCGGTGGCAGCAGGAGGTCCCATTAGCTAAAGTGGTACCTCAGGTTAAGAACATTTTCAGGTTAAGAACGGACCTCCAGAACGAATTAAGTTCTTAACCCGAGGTACCACTGTATAAGCTGTAAGGAGCTCAACTGGAGCATTTCGCTACCCCTTCCCCAGCTTTCTGTTTTGCTTTTCCGGCTGTTACAAACATACCCATCACAAAGTATCTTTTTTATGTAATACAGTCATACCTCGTGTTGCGTTCGCTGCAGGTTGCGAACGACACGGGTTACGAACGCGGCAAACCCGGAAGTGGGTTTCACCGTGTGCGCGTGCGCAGAAGCATCCGTGCAGTCTGCTCATGCTCCGCGCAGGTCGCACATGCGCATAAGTGTTCTGCGCAGGTCGCGCATGCTCAGAAGAGCGATGTTGCACTTCGGCACATGCGTTATATCGCCGCTCTGGTTACGTATTTTTCGGGGTGCGAAGGGCACCCCTGAACGGATCAGGTACGTAACCAGAGGTACCACTGTATACTGATATAAAACAGCTACTTAGTCTAAAAAAAGAACAAAGGCAGAAAGGAGAAAAGAATTTGAAAAAGGAAAACCTAAAGGAAGAGAAACAGAGAGGAAAGAAAGAGAGAGAGATAAATAAGGATAACAGGACTTCCGGCTCTCTGTCCTGCAGCTATGATTTTAAGATCATTCTTAAATTTCCACTTCGGTGGTGTTTTGCACTTAAAACCTCCCAGCTTTAATCCTCAGCGTTTCTGGGCAAGGCTGGGAGAGATCGCATGCCTGAAACCCCGAAGAGCATCTGCCAGTCAGTGTAGGCAGCACTGAGCTATATGGACCAGTGACTCTGACTCAGTAGAAGGCAGTTTCCGTCATCCACTCCTTCCCTAAGCACTTCTGCAAGCAGAGAGTTTGGGCTTCTGTGGTTGTTCTGAAATTCCCATCTGCCTCTCTGCCTCCTGTGTGTGTGTGTGTGTTTGTTTATGTGTAGGGTTGTGTCTCTAAGAGCCGGCCAGCAAGCCATGCGACTGGTGTGGGAACCTTCAGTCCTGGGGCAAGCAAGACCTGAGTTCGAGACAACAATCGGTACTCAGAACCATACTGTCTCTGACAGGGGAGGTAGGGCATAGCTGTCAAGCTCAGTAGTCATTGAAATCAAAACCATCGTAACATTAAAATATAAGCACCCATAATTAAAGCACACAATAAAATAACCCCCATAAAGCAGCACAGCAGCTAAAGTAGGGAATGCGAGCTTACCGTATTATTATTATTTATTAATTTCTCCCTGTTCCTCGGCGTTTCCTTCTGAGCTGCGTTCTTCTGTGCATCCAGTAGGTGCCACCCAACTCCAGCAATCGGGAACTCGATTTCCTGGGCCCACACCAGAGGACAGACCCTTCTCTCTCTCTCTCAAAAGCAAGAAGGGGCTATCTCACCTTCCCACAACGCCGTTTGTTTGCTGCTAGCCATACGCTCACTCCTGCAGCCAAAGATTGAGATCAAAACCGACGCGTGAAAGATGACACAAATATGTCGAACCTTCCCCCTCTGCCTCTGTGACATTGCCGCATACTTGGTCCTGAATCTCCCCAGTCCGATAAACACCCAAAGCCCCCGTGTTTCCTAGGGATAGAATCATAGAACACAGATAAAACAAATTCACGCACAGGCAACATTCGCAGGGAAACCAAAATGCTTGTTTCCAAAGCTATTGTACTACCAACCATACTGTAAGCTTGTGAAACATGGACCACTTATAAACGCCATCTCCAACTCCTTGAAAGATTCCATCAACGGTGTCTCCGAAAAATCTTACACATCACTTGGGAAGACAGGCGAACTAATGCCAGTGTACTGGAAGAAGCAAAGATCATCACTGTTGAAGCAATGATTCTTCAACATCAACTTCGTGGGACTGGTCATGTTGTGCGGATGCCTGATTGTCGTCTTCCAAAGCAACTACTCTATTCCGAACTTAAAAATAGAAAGCGTAATGCTGGTGGTCAACAAAAGAGATTCAAAGACTGTCTCAAGGCAAATCTTTAAAAATGTAGTATAAACACCAACAATTGGGAAACATTTGCCTGCGAGCGCTCCAACTGGAGAACAACCTTTACCAAAGGTGTCATGTGCTTTGAAGACACTCGAATTCAGGATGCAAGGGAGACATGTGCTAGGAGGAAGGCACACTTGGCAAATCCGCACCGGCACACTTGGCAAATCCGCATTGGTTTCCCGCCCGGAAACCAATGTCCCCACTATGGAAGGACGTGTGGATCCAGAATTGGCCTCCACAGTCATTTACGGACTCATTGTTGAAACCCTGTTTATGGAAGACAATCTTACTCGGCTATGAGTGATCAAAGAAGAAGAGAGAATAATAGAACCGTAGAGTTGAAAGTGAGACCCAAGGGCCCTCTAGTTCAATCCCCTGCAATGCAGGAATCACAGCTAAATAATCTCTGACAGATGGCCATCCGACCTCTACTTAAAAACCTCCAACGAAGGAGTCCACAGCCTCCCAAGGGGGACTGTTCCCCTGTCGAACAGGATGATGGCTAGAGCTACTCCCAGGATCAGAGGTAGACTGCGGTTACCTCTGGAGGCTCAGTATCTGTTGCCACATGTGCCAGAGCCTCATTCTGTAGCTGTTTGGTTTCAGGCCCTCAGCACAGCAGCACCTGCCCTGTGGAATATGCTCCCCATAGAAACTAGACAGGAACCAACAACTGTGGTATTTCATCATGTATTAAAAAAACAATACCGTAATCTGCTTGTTTTTCCAGAGAGATGTGCCTATTCACTGGCATTATTTGTTGGCAGTATTTTATGATGTGCTTTTTATGTGCTTTATTACATTCTGTTAAAGTTGTGCATCACTATGGTAAGGGTTAAGTGTTTGTTGTTGCTGTTGTTTAGTCATTTAGTCGTGTCCGACTCTTCGTGACCCCATGGACCAGAGCATGCCAGGCACTCCTGTCTTCCACTGCCTCCCGCAGTTTGGTCAGACTCATGTTGGTAGCTTCGAGAACACTGTCCAACCATCTCGTCCTCTGTCGTCCCCTTCTCCTTGTGCCCTCCATCTTTCCCAACATCAGGGTCTTTTCCAGGGAGTCTTCTCTTCTCATGAGGTGGCCAAAGTATTGGAGCCTCAGCTTCAGGATCTGTCCTTCCAGTGAGCACTCAGGGCTGATTTCCTTCAGAATGGATAGGTTTGATCTTCTTGCAGTCCATGGGACTCTCAAGAGTCTCCTCCAGCACCAGAATTCAAAAGCATCAATTCTTCGGCAATCAGCCTTCTTTATGGTCCAGCGCTCACTTCCATACATCACTACTGGGAAAACCATAGCTTTAATTATACGGACCTTTGCCGGCAAGGTGATGTCTATGTTTGTCATTGCTTTTCTCCCAGGAAGCAGGCGTCTTCTAATGTCGTGACTGCTGTCACCATCTGCAGTGATCATGGAACCCAAGAAAGTGAAATCTCTCACTGCCTCCATTTCTTTCCCTTCTATTTGCCAGGCGGTGATGGGACCAGTGGCCATGATCTTAGTTTTTTTGATGTTGAGCTTCAGACCATATTTTGCGCTCTCCTCTTTCACCCTCATTAAAAGGTTCTTTAGTGTTCTAGAAATGTTTGCTTCCTCCCCTCCTCCACCCCCACCCCCATTCCTTTTGTGCTATGTCTGTTAAATTGAAAGCCTGAAAGGAGGAACTGTCTTATTACGGTACCGATCTTTGTAAGGCCCCCCTGGGAGCCCTTTTTGGCTGAGCAGCAGGGTAAAAATCCTTCAAATAAATACATCGATCCAGTCTGCTTTGTCCTACAGATCTCTATAGGAGGTGCTGAGATTGCTCTTATCTGCTCAGCCGCCCCAATATATTGCCCAATGAGCCTTAATAGCTCATTCAGGACCTGCACAGGTGAAGTTTCTGCACCACAAGTTTCTCAGCATGGGTTATATACAATTCCCTGGCAGGACTCCTAACACAAGTCTGCGGCAGGTTTTTCTTTTCGGCAGAGGAAAAGGAGGGAAGGTGCAGGGTTAATTCACTAATCCTGAATGCAAAAAATCCCCTGATATTGCAGTAATTAGGCCAATCTAAAAAAACTTATTCCACATCAACATTCCCATATAATAAAAGTTAACCTGGTACCTACTTTGATATCATTTAGATCCCCCCCAAAAAAACCTTTTCCTTTTTAGTTTCACCAAGCTCGTAATTAATTAATTAAATGTATAAATTTAATTAATTAAATGTATACCCCGTTCGAATGTAACAAAAACTAAGCTGTTTACAAATGTCTTCTGCTTTCTTTCTCTTTTAATGCCAGTTGCCCCTTGTCCTCTTCAGCTACAACTATGGTTCTGGTTATATTTAGCAGCTGTTAAGCACATACATGTTTATTTACCACATTCTGTCCTTTTGATTGCTTGTACGAAAAGACTTTAAAAAATAAAATATAATAATAATAATAATAATAATAATAATAATAATAATAATAATAATAAACTCAAATTGATTCGAATTGAGAACTTGTCGTCCTGGGGTTATTGGACAAAGAGCGGCACACATATTCCTTACATGAAATAAACGAATGGGGTTGGAGAAAGCTGTCTTTGGGTAAAATTTGCTTCTCTTTCCTGCTCATTGGGGAACTCTGGGTAATCTTCTAAGGCAGGCTTCCTCAACCTCGGCCCTCCAGATGTTTTGAGACTACAATTCCCATCATCCCTGACCACTGGTCCTGCTAGCTAGGGATCATGGGAGCTGTAGGCCAAAAACATCTGGAGGGCCGAGGTTGAGGAAGCCTGTTCTTCGGGACCTCAGGGCAGAGCCGTCTTTCCTATTGGGCTTACTGGCGCGTTGCACCAGGGCTCTGGCCTCTCAGGGGCGCCCCAGCGAGTGGGGAGCTGCACGGTTTTGCCCCTTTCCCTGCACGCCCGCCAGCTGTGCCCCATCAATTTCCTGACAGTAAGAGCTGTTCGACAGTGGAATTTGCTGCCAAGGAGTGTGGTGGAGTCTCCTTCTTTGGAGGTCTTTAAGCAGAGGCTTGACAGCCACCTGTCAGGAATGCTTTGATGGTGTTTCCTGCTTGGCAGGGGGTTGGACTGGATGGCCCTTGTGGTCTCTTCCAACTCTATGATTCTATGATCAACCATATGGCTGGCGGGTGTGCAGCTTCCCTCCCAAGCCTCCGCGGGAGGAGAGCGATCCCTGCAGAGGCTTGGGAAAAGGTCGACAACTCTGGGAAACGGGGTGGGGGTGCCGGAGGGATCTTTGCACCATGGCGCTGGATATGCTTAAGATGACCCTGCCTCAGGGGTTCTTGTAACGCCCTTTGAAAACCACATTAAAGGAACTGATATGACACACGTGTGGCTTGTATACTGCGGCAATCCCATTGAAGCTTTAATCCTTCAAATTATATGGGAGGACCATCACTTGCAAATGTAATGTTTTGCTTAAATCTTATTTGGGGGGGGGCAGTTCTGCTTAACTCTGACGCTGCCTTGGAGATGTTGCTCTTAGGAAGAAATGACATGGAACCTTTTTTTCTGCTCCTGACATCCTCCTGACCTTTATCCTTTTCACTTTCCTGATCTCCACTCCTCTTGAGTCTCAAGTATTCTTCTCTGTGCTTCTTTTGGGAACAATTATTCAAGGATCCATTCTGAGTGTTGCAACAGATACCTTTGAGATACTACTTGGCTGCCATTATTTCCGTTTCCCTCTTGGGTTGCTATGTATGCCTTAGAAAGGAAATAAAACCCCACTAGATAGTCCTTCACTGCAAGAATGGCTCTCCTGCCTATTTTTCAATTTACTAGGGGCTGGGCACCTACTCACATCACTTGCCAACTCCCCTCCCATTCCCCTCCCCCTTGAGGAGGCACTGCAAATCCTCCAATGGGAAGCTGTGCTCTGGCTTTATGCAAATCCAGGATTGTGATGTGATGCAACAGATTCTCCAATTGGGGCCGCGTGATGACAGCATTACATTTTTATGTACATAGGCAGAAAGCTCTGGAGCACACCAATCCAGAGCTGACGCATCCCATACGATGTTGCACCATGTTGCTCAGTGCCGGAAGAAAGCTTGCACTTATGGCAGTGTGCAAGCCATATATTTAAAGCGCATGTCTTCCCCCATAACCATGGGAACTGTAGTTTGTAATGGGTGCTGGGAATTGTAGCTCGGCGAAGGATTCTTTTTTGGGGGTGGAGAGCAATGTGCTTTGCACATGCTTTAAATGTGCTTTAAATGCATGATGTGCACAGAGACTCTGTCTGCATGGGATAGTCTCCTCCAATAAAGGAGTTTCACCAGATTCTCTGGACCTTTATCTGAATAAGGAGACTGAGAGATGATAGCCATCTTCAAATATCTGAATGGCTGCCACAAGGAAGAGGCAATGAGTCCCTTTCTACTCTGTTCAGAGAGGTTGGAGGAGGCTGCATAGTCCGAGTCAGAGGGAAGTCAAGGCTCTGGACAGCAAAGAAGAGTCAGAGATGCCACAGGTAATTGAACTCAGTTTCCAGTTTATTTGTAGAGCATCTTTGCATATGAAGTGCTTAAGACAATGTACATCGAAACAATAATAATACAAGAGATGAACAACAACAAAGAAGCAATCCAAAATATCTAGGATAATGCAATAAGCCACTTACAACAGTGAGGCAATCATACATAAATCATATTTTATAGTCGGTTGTTTATTTATTAAACAACAAGGTATTAAACAGCAATTCTGTTAAAAAAAAAGGAGTTATCAAAATATAACAAAACAAAATCCAGTCAGGTTAGCCACACAACAAAATCAGTTCCTAGCAATGCTTTCCTATTCACAATAACAGTGCAATCTTAGAGGCATGTCTACTCAGAAGTGAGGCCTGCTGTGTTCAGGTAAGCATGTATGGGATTATGCCCCAAAGCACGTGGTAACCCCCTGCCCCCCGCCACAAAAATACCAATTCAGAAGACGTCATTTGAAAAGCAACAACGCATAATTCAATTGCCAAGAAATTCAGGAGCCTGGGAGCGCATGTTAATAATAAAACTAATAAATTGTAAAGGCCGAGGTATTAAAAAGGCGGAATATGCTTGCCTACAATTTCATAACTTTATTTGGCCTGCGACATTTAAATTCTTCCCAAGCACAGGACACCAGAGGACTTTGTCCTGGCTGAGGAGGAAGGAGCAAAGGATGGAGGAGCCATTTAATAATAATAATAATAATAATAATAATAATAATAATAATAATAATAATAATTTATTATTTGTACCCTGTCCATCTGGCTGGGTACAAATAAATAAAAACATGCCTGTGTGTAATTTTATGCTCCCTCCTGCTTCACTCTTGGAATATAGCAAAATATAACACAGTGTTAGAAAAATGGAGTCAGAAGCGGGATAATAGTCCAAGGGAGGTTGTTCCACGTGTTTTAGGAACCTGGTTGAACAGTGAGTGTTTTTTTCTTCTGAGCAGCATGGGAAATATGTGGTTATCCAGAGACTCCAACTCCCATTAGCCACAGCAAGTGTGGTCAGGCATGATGGGAGTTGTAGTCCATCCACATCTGAAGAGCCCCAGGTTCTCCACCCTGGCTCTTGAGCCTCAGCATTATGTTGAATGTTATTGACATGAACACACATGGTGATGCCAAAGCTTATTATATGCAATTGGGCTGGGGGAGGGGGAGAATAAAACGCTGAATTGATTTCCCCCCTTTTATTCAATGTGTGTCAGCTGCTGCTAAGATAAGAGCGAAGGGTTGTGGAAGCCACCCAGATAATAATAATAATAATAATAATAATAATAATAATAATAATAATAATACATCATCGTCATCATCATCATCAACAACAACAACAAACTTACTCAGAGTAGGACCATTGAAATCAGCGGGTGCAAGTTAATCATGGCCATTAATTTCAGTGCGTCTACTCAAAGGAACAGTTAGCTAGCTAACTGCAACCCTTAGAAATAAGATCTTCCATTGTCTAGATTGCACCAAAAACCCCACTGTGGCTCAAAGCACCAGATACTGGTCCCTAAAACTATTCTACACTGCCAGTATATTTTAAGCATTGCCTTATGCTGCATCAGACCATTGGTCTATCTAGCTCAGCACTGTCTACACCAGGGGTCAGCAAACTTTTTCAGCAGGGGGCTGGTCCACTGTCCCTCAGACCTTGTGGGGGGCTGGACTATATTTTGGGGGCAAAATATGAATGAATTCCTATGCTCCACAAATAACCCAGAGATGCATTTTAAATAAAAGCACACATTCTACTCATGTAAAAACATGCTGATTTCCGGACCATCTGTGGGCCGGATTTAGAAGGCAATTGGGCCGGATCCGGCCCCCGGGCCTTAATTTGCCTACCCATGGTCTACTACACTGACTGGCAGCAGTTCTCCAGGGTCTCAGGCAGGGACCCCCCCCCCCAAGCCTACCCGGAGATGTTGGGGATTGAACCTGGGACTTCTGCCACGGAGCTATGGCCCAGGTAGCACAAGCTACCTGACTTCTCCTGAGGTTGGAGCTGGAGAGGGGATTGTCCTCACAAGGACACTGCTTGGCACAATTTGTGGAAAAAGGGGGAGAGGCACTGAATGCAGCAAAACAACAACAACAACAACAACAACAACAACAACCCAGAGAGGAAAAAGTTTTGAATGTGTCCGAAATCTTTTGTTATTGCCCATGCTTGGCAAAGGGGGAAGCTGCAGTAAAATATATACCGCATTGGCCCAAATGTAAGCCGCACTCCCCCCCCCGCCCAAAATTCTGACTGTGAAAAGTTAAAGCGCGGCTGATATTTGGAGCTGAGTGCCGGAACCGCTTGGGGAGCCGGGAAGTATGAAGTGGGGGAAGAGGGGGTGGTTCGCCCCGGGTGCCACTCAGGGGTGTGTGTGACAAGATGGCCCCTGCCTCCCCCCAGCTGTAGAGCGACTGAGGGCGTGCGCAGTCCGTACGGGCTGCTGCTCTTGCGCGCCATCCATACGGGCTGCCTCTCGCACTGCGACCGTACGGGCTGCTGCACATGCACACTCCGTAGGGGATGCCACACACGTGCAGTCTGTACGGGATGCAGCACATGCGCACTATGTACGGGATGCCGCTCGCGTGGCAGCCTGTATGGTCGCCGTGCAAGCGGCAGCCAATATGGCCACCACGCGGGAGCGGCAGCCCGTACGGAGTGCGCATGTGCAGCATCCCGTATGGAGTGCACACGCGCAGCAGCCCATATGGTCGCTGTGCGTGCGCAGCATCCCGTATGGAGTGCACACACATGGCAGCCCGTACGGTTGCTGTGCGTACGAAGTCCGTACGGATGTGGCACGTGAGTCACTGGGCGGTTCACCCCTCCCCTCGCTGTCCCGCCCCGGGTGCCGGAGAGGGTTCCTCCGTCACTGTTGGGGAGCAGGGCACTGAGCGCTGCCCACCCCTGTCCCCTGTTCAAGGTGGTAGTGTCGGGAGGCGGGCTGCACTCGCAAATAAGCCTTGAATTTTAAAGGTGTGGCTCATTTGCGGGTGCGGCTTACAGTCGGGCCAATACGGTGTGTGTGTGTGTGTGTGTGTGTGATCACCTGCCCGACTGCCTGCGCTGGGGGGACACGGTCCTTTGTGGGCGCATTCCCTCAACACTGGCTGGGTGGCCACTCAACGAGAGGGCTGGGGGCACCCAGGCCCTCCCCATACTATGCTCCTGGGTGCATCAGAGTCACGGCGGTCAGGACAAACTGGGATGGTGAATTGTGGAAAGTCATGGTGGCTCAGCCCTGGCGAAGCCCACCGAAAGAACAGCGAGCAAAGGAGAAATAACATAGAAGCTGGGTCGGTTGCCTTTATTGGAACATGGATATATACATGGTGACTATCTTTACATACAGTATGCGAAAAAGCGACCTATCCAAGCTTAGAGGCTCTACAGACGTCTGAGCAGCTACACTCCCCTTGGTTCAGCACAAGGCCAAGCGCTCATCGCCAAGAGCCCTGATTGTGGCAAAGGAAACGGGGACCTATTTCCGGAGGGCGGTTGCCCTAGAATCTCGCTGAAGCGGCAAAAGAGAGCAGACACAGAGCGTTTAGCACTTCAGAACCCGTTGCAAAAGACAGGTCATACCAGGGGAATGCTGTTAACAATGCAGATTTGATTTACCAGGGGCAGGGAACCTTTTTCAAGGGCCACGGTCCCTTCTGGGCAAGCTTCCTGGGGCGGGGGGCGGGGGGGACACATGCCAGAAGTGGGGCAGGACCAGAGGCCAAAACGGGTAGAGCAACAAATGCAAATTTCAGCTTTGTACGGTAGACTCGTTCCTACACTCAAACAAACCCCTCTCGGTCCTCCACCCAGGCCAGCAGAGAGGCATTCTTAAGAGTTAAAGGAGGCCATATTAGGCTTCTGGGGGGCTGAGGTTCCCCACCCCTGGATCCTGCATGGCTTCCCCGTAAGATTCCTGAGAATTGGAGATTTTGCAAAGCGGAGAAGTTTCCATCTCTCCCTCGCAACAGTTCCCAGCATTATTGGGCCATTACAATGGCCGGCCCAGTCAGTTTCAGATGCAACATGCATACGCGTGTGCAGGGCAGGGAGGTTATATTTATTTATTTATCTCATTTCTTTATTTACTGAATTTATATACCGCCCCGTACCTGGAGGTCTAAGGGCTGTTCACAATTCGCATAACCTCCTTCGGATTTTGCACTTCCCCGAATAGTGCGGTGATGTCCTCGGCTCATGAAAGAACTAAGGTGCATTGATTTTAAAAAATGTGCACGTCAGAGGAATATATGCGTTGGGTACATTGAGACACCCTCACATACGTGGCGAAAATATACGTAGCCAAATATCGGTTTAAATGCCAATTTTCATGTGGATTTTTTTAAAAAAAAATAAGCATAATGCAGAAAGGAAGGTGGAAGGGACATTGGCAATGAACACATTTGAAACTGATATGGACTTGGAAGTAGCCTTTTCTGTCCATCCCTGTACAAAAGATATATGAACTTGACCCCTTGGGCATATATATATATTATGCCATTCACATGGTTTGGCAAAAGCCCCTCTCCCCTGGGAATGCTGAGAACTGTAGCTTTGTAGGGGAAGAAGAAAAACAACCCTTGGCACCTCGAGAAATTTCAGTCCCCAGAATTCTTCCTGGGAAGGCATGGCAAGTGCATAAAACCAACACAACACAAATTGCAAACAAATGCCAACGACAAGAAATGAGATTCTGACTAAACATCAGGAAGGACTTTCTGACGGTAAGAGCTGTGGAATGGACGACCACAAAATGTGCTGGGCTCCCCTTCACTGGACGTTTTAAAACCAAGACTGGAGGGCCATCTGTCAGGGATTCTTTAGCTGAGATTTTTGCATTGCATGGGGTTGGATTAGATGGTAAAGGTAAAGGACCCCTGGACGGTTAAGTCCAGTCAAAGGCGACTATGGGGTTGCGGCGCTCATCTCGCTTTCAGGCCGAGGGAGCTGGCGTTTGTCCACAGACAGCTTTCTGGGTCATGTGGCCAGCAGGACTAAACCGCTTCTGGTGCACGGATGACCGTGACAAGTGCCAGGAGTGCACGGAAACGTTATTTACCTTCCCAACGCAGTGGTACCTATTTATCTACTTGCACTGGCATGCTTTTGAACTGCTAGGTTGGCAGGAGCTGGGACAGAGCAACGTGAGCTCACCCTGTCGCGGGGATTCGAACCGCCAACCTTCTGATCGGCAAGCCCAAGAGGCTCAGTGGTTTAGACCACAGCCAACTCTACAATTCTATGATCCTATGAAGTGGTGCGGTTTAGACATGTCCTATGCTTTTTAATGAGCCTGGTAGAATCTGCTTTCTTACTGTTAAACCTTAGAACCAGGCATATATAGGAACATGCTCTAAGCATTTGAATCCTGGGAAGTCATCTCATTCATGCAATGACTCCTGCAGGCCTCATTCTCTGCACGATCTCATGGGCCAGGGACCACCTGGCTGCATGTTGACCCTCTGCTTTATTTTGGGTTGGAGAGACAGCCTACCGGTAGTAGTTGTTACAGGCCATATGGTTGCTGGGCGGGGAGGCAGAAAATACAAAACTGACAGAGGAGGAAGCAAGGAGGTGGGGAAGGATGGGGATTGGGGCCAGTGTCTGCTTATCACGAGGTTTCGCATGCATCACCACTGGAATGAGGATGCTGCGAGTCCCACATTCATGGATAAGCATGCACAGGATTGCATGTTTTGCCCAGGGTTTAAATGGGAGGAATTCAGTATCTACAGAGCACAGCAAACTCTGCAATTCTGATCCTCAGATATTTTGCTAACTAGGCACAGGACTGCACTGAATACGAAACTTCCAAAGGATAGGTCTTCAGTACCTAAAGGTTTTTGAACGGAAAAGCATGTCTCTAACAAGAGATGACTAATCTCAGGTCCAGCGTTCTCCAACCAGCATCTCCCATCCCAGGCATAATGCTAGCAAGCCTTTGCCACTCTGGTGCCCTCCGGATGCTCTGAATGACAATTCCCGTCAGCCTCAGCAAGCAGAGCCATGCACCAGATTGCTTTTGGCCTTGTACCACGCACATTGATTTGAAAGGCAGAACTGCAAATTGGAGCGAGAATCCCATCTTGGCTGATCAGGACCTCCCCGACCACAGTGGAGATCTGTCAGTTAAGTTTTTGGCCAGCAGTTTGTACTTCCTGAATGTTTAGCCACATCGTTTCCTTTAAAAAGTACCAAAAACGTTTAACAATGCACTGTTTTCAAAATTGCAGCCTTACACACAACTGTTGAGAGGTCCCATTGCAGCCTAAAATGCATATTTAAATGCAATATATGTTTGGAGATCTCGAAGATTAATGAAAAAAATGGGATGGACACAAAAAATTGGGTCACATGCAAATATAACAATGAGCTGAAACAGATTTGTCCATCCCTAACTATGAGGTTTTTTGTTTTTTGTTTCAAGTCATGGATAATAATCCATGACGTTTATTGAACAGCAATAGTTTTTCTGAGTTGGAGCCGTCCAGAGATGTGGTCTCTGTCTGGCTTCCATCCATATTCTCCTCCCCTTATACTGCCTTGTCCTATGTGGGGTTTCAAGGCTTTCTGATATAGATCTCACCGGTTTCATCTTCCAGAATCTCTTCAATCCGGCTTCTCTGTAAAGCAAAGCAAAGGAAACAGTGTGCAGATGGTCTCGGTTCGCATTGTTTATTAACCATAGTAGCAGCAGCAACCCTGTGTCCATTTCAGTCGCAGCAGTCACTGGTTAAGAAATTATCTCAAGTCCACCCTATGGATTGTGAGCTGAATTTGTAATGTAAAAGATTCTCCAAGTTTGTTTTGATGCCTTGTGAATGGCAGCATGCAAGACTTCGCATCTGTACATGTATTTGTCTTGGAAGACAAATAAATTTGGTAACTGTTTTTAAGATACAGTGGTACCTTGGTTCTCAAACGCCGAAAACCCAGAAGTAGTGTTCTGGTTTTCGAATGTTTTTCGGAAGCCGAACGTCCGGTGCGGTTGTCAGCTATTGTTTACGGGGCGCCTGCACCAATCAGAAGCTGCGCCTTGGTTTTCGAACATTTCGGAAGTCAAATGGACTTCCAGAATGGATTAAGTTTGGCGCTTTTGTTTTTGCTATTTATTTTGCATTTTTGTTTTTGAGGAGTTTTCGGTTAATTTGTTTTTATGACTGTGTGGATGATAATTTTTGTCATCTACAATACTGTCTGATTTATTTTATAGTACGGCACATTGTTTATTGCTTTCATTTTATGGATCAATGGTCTTGTTAGATAGTAAAATTCATGTTAAATTGCTGTTTTAGGGGTTGTTTTTAAAAGTCTGGAACGGATTAATCCATTTTGCATTACTTTCTGTGGTTTTGGAATGCCTTGGTTTTGGAACCGACTTCCGGAACAGATTACCGGTACGTTTGAGAACCAAGGTACCACTGTATTCAGTAAAGTTTGCAAAGAGGAAGAAGAGGAGGAGGAGGAGGAGGAGGTGGTGGTGGATTGGGTAAAGTCATGGAGGAGAAGACTATTTATTAGCTGTGGTGGATCTGCCTCCACAGTTGGAGGCAGGAATGCTTCTGAATAAGAGTTGCTGGGATCCATGGGGTTGAGGAGAGGGCTGTTGGGCTCAGGTCCTGCTTGCTGATTTGCCACAGGCATCTAGCAAACCATTGTGAGAACAGGATGCTGGACTAGATGGGACACTGGTCTGACCCAACTGGCTCCTTCTATGTTCCTTAACTATCAATGGATCCAGCCACAGTGAGTTAGTTGAATGCTTTTAAAGAACCATCGAAGATGATGGTCATCCCTTCGTCTTCCCAGGAAATGGTCCACCATATGAATCAGGGGCACCATCTGGGGGGGCATGAGGGGTCTAGGACCCCCCAAAAAATTAAAGGAGGGGGCCGGGCCTCTTCGATATTCTGCGGCGACATGCGCACGCAGCCCCACATTTCTGAGCGACCTTCTTTTTTCTTTTCTTTTCTTTTAAACTTTATTAACAAATTTGCCAAATAAACATACAAAATGAAGAAAGAAAAACCATACAAAACAAAGCAAAACAATAACATATCTATATTCAAACATTACCAAACGTCCTCTTATATTGTTTCAATCATTAATATTCCTTCCCTCCTCTTCCCTCCCCCCTCCCCTCCTCCCTGCTTCCCTCACCTATGTGCAATCTTATTTATTCTTATATTATATTTCTGCTGCGTTATTCAAACTCCTATAATAAACTCGCTCTTTTCTTTTTATTCCTCATTCCCCTTGCGATATACTACTTATATTATTCACTAACCTGCTTTTCCCAGGTTTTCCATATATATATCAACACATTCCCATTCTTTGTTGACCTTTTGAATGGAATCTGAGCGACCTTCTTTCTTGCTGGGCCCCCCTTTCAGAACCGGGAAATGGAGAGATATGTCAGTGGGAAGGAACTATTTGCCCGACAGTTTGTGCGTTCAACATACCTGGACTGTGTTCATGCAGTCTGCTAGTTTTCTAAGGTTCTTCCTGGGTGGGAGGAAGACCTCAAGCCTCACGGCTCCTTTAGCATTCCTCTGGAAGGAGATCAGGAAGTTGATCTCTTGTGCCTGGAGTCGAAAGAGAATGAAATGAATGAAGAACTAAAGCTGCTTTAGACTGAACCAGACCTTTGGTCCAGTGCTGTCTACTCTGAACGGCAGCCCTCTCTCCCAATCCTGAGACCTGAGGGCCAAACAAGGTGGCAATCTTACTTCATCCTTCACCAACCTAGTTCATCCTTCACCAATTCATTCTTCATGTTTTGGGACTACAACTCCCATCAGCACACCTGTTCTGGCTGGGGCCGAGGCAAGTTGCAGTCCAGAATATCTGGAGGGCGCCCGGTTGGGAAACGCTGCTCCCTATTCATGCTTGGCAACCACACGTAAGTTTAAAAAATAGTAGTAGGTTCAGGGTGGAGGGTTTTCATCTGGACCACAGCGTATGGGGAGGGAGGTTTATCCCTGCCCTCCCCTACTGTGATTCCAGCAGAATCCCATCTGCACTGCAATTAGCCTTTGGAAACAGAGAAAGCTCCCATTGCCACCAATGGGAGCTTTCCCTCTAAAGCTAACTGTAGTGCTGCTGGTGGTGGCAGAATTCAGGATTGTGTTGGGCGAGGAAAGGGTGAAGATCAACTCAGCCTGCAAAGCAGCTTTCCCTAACAGAATACACATTGCAATGCAATTTACATGAATATATGCCCTTTGCTGAACACTTTACCCCGGCGTGTGCAGTTTTGGACACACCCTTTCGATGGAGAACGGCATTGCAAAATTCGGAGAAGAGCGCATTCTGAAGGATGGCTGCGTTTTTTGTGCTTGTGTTGCTACAGAAAGTGCAAATTAGGTTTGCCTTTAAATGTAAATGGCATTGGATTTCTCCTCTGCCCCTTGTCACAGCTAACTTGAACCCAAACTGATTTCATTGGGCTCCAGTGTCACAAACACCCGTCTGTCGCGGTCTCAGCCCTGTCATGTCCGTTTGCCTAAATCTGACCCAGGCGCAATCCCTGAAAAGCCACTGGGTTTTTTGGGGAGATGCATCTTTGTGTGTATGTATTATGCTGTTTGTTGCCAAATTTCTGGGAGCCTGCAAAGGGCGGCCGTTGTTTATTGCCAGTTAAAGACCCCCAAGAGAGATGCTTTGTTTCACTGGCCAGAATAGCCCCAGTCTTGGAAGGAGAGGAAAGGCTTTGTTTTGACAGTAGCAGCAGCGGCGGTGGCGAAGTCCTGTTCCAAGCTTTCTAACTATAGCATATTTTACAGCAAGAGCTGTAAATAACAAGCCCAGAGTTACAGCAGGGGCCAAGTTATGACATCATGTTGTTTGGAATTATAGAGAGCGAGAGAGAGAAAATAACCTTCTATGGAGGAGGTCTGGTCTAAAATAAGTAACTTTTCCAGAACTAGCTTTCTCACGGGGATTACACAGGGAAAGTTGGAGGGGCATTGATACTGCGTTGGCAGGTTATTCCAACAGGTCTCGGCGGAGCTTTCCCAGGGTTTGCATTTAGGAATGGCATGCGATAACACTTCCCAACCCCAAAAAATCAAATCTGTGCATGGACCAGGAATTCTGGGCTGTTTCTGCCACACCCCCTTGCTGTCTCTGGCTACGTTCCCATGAATGGTGCTTCCATTTCCCAACCTCTTTGCTGTTCTCAGGATGAAGTAGATGCCCCTAGAGCGAGGTGAAAATGAGTGTCGGAGGCTAGAGGCCACAGGGCAAGCAGGATCAGCCAAAGATATTTTCTTGCTGGAAGCAGAGTGGTAAACATCCTCACCCTACTGAGGTCAGGGTGCGCAGCACTCTATGATACTACGTGCCAATTTAGCATAGTGGCTAATTTAGCATAGTAGTGGCTAATTTAGCATAGTGCGAATTTAGCATAGTGCCACTTTATCATAGTAGCAGAGTGTTGGATTAGGACCTGCAAGACTGCGGTTCAAATCCCCACTCAGCCATGAAGTTCATTGGGGGACCTTGGGCCAGTCGCTCACTCTCAGCCTAAGCTACCCCATAGGGCTGAGAGAATAATAATAATAATAATAATTTATTATTTATACCCCGCCCATCTGGCTGGGCTTCCCCAGCCACTCTGGGCGGCTTCCAACAAAATACTAAAATACAATAATCCATCAAACATTAAAACCTTCCCAAAACAGGGCTGCCTTCAGATGTCTTCTAAAAGTCTGGTAACAGGTAGATAGCCGTGTTGGTCTGTCATAGTCAAAACAAAATTAAAAAATTCCTTCCAGTAGCACCTTAGAGACCAACTAAGTTTGTTCTTGGTATGAGCTTTCGTGTGCATGCACACTTCTTCAGGTATCTGAAGAAGTGTGCATGCACACGAAAGCTCATACCAAGAACAAACTTAGTTGGTCTCTAAGGTGCTACTGGAAGGAATTTTTTTATTTTGAAAAGTCTGGTAGTTGTTGTTCTCTTTGACATCTGGTGGGAGGGCGTTCCACAGGGCGGGTGCCACTACTAAGAAGGCCCTCTGCCTGGTTCCCTGTAACTTGGCTTCTCGCAGTGAGGGAACCGCCAGAAGGCCCTCAGAGCTGGACCTCTGTGTCCGGGTAGATCGATGGGGATGGAAAGGAGAAAGGAGAAATATGGTTGCCTCTTGGTTAGGCGGTCTCCAGCTCTCCTCCTCATCTAGCCCGTCCCTGACATCGCTCCCTCCCTCCCCAAACTCCATACAAACTCACTCTCAGATTCTGGTACTGGAGCCTCGAGTTCCGGAGGCGGTTCCGAGCTTCTGTGGCCTTCAGGACCCCGATGAGGTTCTTCTGTTCCGCCACCTTTTCCTCTTCCGGCACCAATTTCCTGTCCTTCACGAGAACGGCAGCCAGCATTTCTTTCACCTTGGGCTGACTGGGGTCAGCAAAGGCCAAGTAGCGCGCCATCTGCGCCGGAGTCATCTTGCCTGCTTCGTTGGCGCTCGAACGCTTATGGTGTCGCACGTTCAACTTATTTCTCTGGACGGCTCCGCCTTTGGACATCTTTGCTTATCTCGCCGACTTAGATTGGATGCTGCTTGGCAGGAGGGCTATGGAAGATAGGAAGACCATGGGAAAACACAAGGCTATTTAAAATGCTGAAATAACACTTGAAATGCATTATGCTTTCCAACTCTGTACATCAGGGGTGTCTAATGCCCAATTCAGGGGCCTGACCAAGCCCCCCCTTACTATTTCCCCCCTGCTCACTTTTGCTTCCCAATTCTGAGTTCCCCACCCCTGAGATAACAGCAGAAAGATGGATGCCTAGGGCTGCCTGCTTTTCACTGGGCCCTGCAGCCACCAGCAGTTGATGCTTTTCATGGTGTGGAAGCAAACAGTACCCCCTGCTAACCGTTTCAGATCGAGCCGAACAGCAAAAAAAGAGAGGCACAGCTCAAGGGTTTGGCTGAAAAGCTGGCCACCCTAAAACCACACCGTGCGTGTTTGTGTTCCACAACAGATATACGAAGGGAAGAGAAGAGAAAACGAAAATAGAAAGACGTGTCAAAAGAGGAAAACGCTCCCCATCGCCGGGGTCTCCTGAGCCTGCTAGCAGGAAATTACACAGGATGTTTCAGATAAGAAAGAGGAAGCGGTTTCATGGGTGATACCAGAGCCTTTTAACTAGAATTTCAGCCACAAGCTAGAAGCGGACAACTCCTCAGTGCCAAGTCAGCGCCTGCGGCGTTTTCTGCCTTGCTTCTGATGAACCACGTCTCGGCCAGCAAGCCTCTTTTGGGCTGGAAGGTGTGATGGCCCACAACCGGAACTCACAGGTGGACACAGGCCTAGATTTGCTGCAGGGGGTCTTGCTCTTACAAAACCTTGTCCAAGAACAGAAACATTTTTTTAAAAAGCATTGCTGGAACATTTGGTTGGGAGAAGTCAGCCTCTTGTGTAGGTCACAGAATTAGAAGGTCCAGAATGTGATTCTGTCTGCTCCATGCAGGTTCTTGCATGAGCCAGGTAACCATCAGGCTCTGAGACCTGCATTGCCCATCAGTTACATGACACCCGGTTGAGCCATTTGGGTTCCCCACGCTGATACTCCCCACATGCCCCATGGCACATTCCTGTGCCCCATGGCACATTCCGCTTGGAGGAGCACTGCAATATACTCGGAGTCAAGTCTGAATTTCATGCTCTTTATTCAGCTCATAGTAGCAAGGAATGAATCTTTCCCCAAAACGTCTGCTATATACATTATTTACACAATGGGCCCCACGTGATTGGCTAATTCCGGGCTACTCCTGTAGGCCAATCGGGTTGCGGATTCACTTCATCCAGGAGCCTGAATGGCTGCTCTTGCAGACCAATCAGGTCGCTGATTCACTTCCACCTGGAGCTGGATTGGGTGGCTCCAGCAGACCAATCAGACTGCTGCATTCTGGATCCTATTGTTCTAGGATTCAGCTCAGTACATAACAAGCACCATTGGCAAAGGCAACCTTAGCTTCCAGCGCTTACTCCGCAAAGGAAACAAATGCTGTTATCTTGTTCTGTTAAATAATAATAATGATAATAATAATTTATTATTTATATCCCGCCCATCTGGCTGGGTCTCCCCAGCCACTCTGGGCGGCTTCCAAAAGAACATTAAAATACAGTAATCTATTAAACATTAAAAGCCTCCCTAAACAGGGCTGCCTTCAGATGTCTTCTAAAGGTCTGATAGTTGTTGTTCTCTTTGACATCTGAAGGGAGGGCGTTCCACAGGGCGGGCGCCACTACCGAGAAGGCCCTCTGCCTGGTTCCCTGTAACTTGGCTTCTCGTGGTGAGGGAACCGCCAGAAGGCCCTCGGCACTGGACCTCAGTGTCCGGGCTGAACGATGGGGGTGGAGACGCTCCTTCAGGTATACTGGACCAAAGCCATTTAGGGCTTTAAAGGTCAGCACCAACACTTTGAATTGTGCTCGGAAACGTACTGGGAGCCAATGTAGGTCTTTCAAGACTGGTGTTATGTGGTCTCGGCGGCCGCTCCCAGTCACCAGTCTAGCTGCCGCATTCTGGATTAGTTGTAGTTTCCGGGTCACCTTCAAAGGTAGCCCCACGTAGAGCGCATTGCAGTAATCCAAGCGAGAGATAACTAGAGCATGCACCACTCTGGCGAGACAGTCCGCGGGCAGGTAGGGTCTCAGCCTGCGTACCAGATGGAGCTGGTAGACTGCTGCCCTGGACACAGAATTGACCTGTGCCTCCATGGACAGCTGTGAGTCCAGAATGACTCCCAGGCTGCGCACCTGGTCCTTCAGGGGCACAGTTACCCCATTCAGGACCAGGGAGTCCTCCACACCTGCCCGCCTCCTGTCCCCCAAGAACAGTACTTCTGTCTTGTCAGGATTCAACCTCAATCTGTTAGCATCATCCTACCTGCCACTTGTCCAGCGCTTTCCTTAAGCATCACCTTGCTCATTAATCCTGGAAGGTAGGCCTTTATTACATTTAAGCCTGGGCAAATATTACTATTAAACACACATCCCTTTGTAATGACACTTACCTTTGGGGAAATTCAATGGTGGGTGTGGGTGTGGGTGTGGGTGTGGGTGTTTTAAAAAGCCACTTCGTTGAGAACAAAACTTCAGTCTCAGTTAGCAAGTCTTTAGATACAATGCAAGACAATAGTTTCCCTGTTGATCAAAAAGAAAAAAGCACCAGGTCATGCTTTGCTTTCCAGAGTCCATCGTGGGAAAAGTGGACAGGACAAATTGCCCCAACACCCCCATATTCCTTGCATCCCAACATTCTCTCTCTCTCTCTCTCTCTCTCTCTCTCTCTCTCTCTCACACACACACACACACAATTAAATTTTCTGTTTTACAATTTAAAATACTCAGTTAAACATCCTTAAGATATCAATGACTTCCCTTCTTCTCTTTCCATGGTTCATTTTGCATACCATAAATCCCTGCATATTTTACATAAAATAAACCATTCCGTATTCCATTATTGCATCCATCAAAACTTATTTACACTGTTGAATTTATCTTAATGCTGCCAACGTTTTCAAGTGTACACAATTTCCCCCCATATATTCAACAAACATTTTCCAATCTTCTCTAAACGTATGTTCTTCTTGCTCTCTTATTCTATATGTTAATTAACATATTCTATAGTATTATTATTCTATATGTTAACGGCGCAGTCTGCATGCTGCGCATATTTTGTCGGCTTAAGTTGCCATTCTTCTTTGGTTGGGACCTCACTCGTTTTCCATTTTTGGGCTAACAAAACATGGACCGCAGTAGTGGCATACATAAATAACCTTTTTTTCCCTACTCCTGAATATTTCCATCTGAATTATCTCCAACAAAAAGGACTCTGTTTTTTTGGAAAGGTACTTTAAAACATTTTTTTAAAAATTCATTATGGATTATTTCCCAACACTCTTTTACCCTTTTACAAGTCCACCACACGTGAAAGAACATTCCCTCAACCTCATTACATCTCCAGCACTTATCTGATAAGTGCATCCCAACATTCTAACATTCTGAGCCCAGAACTTCAGATTTGCACCAAGGCCTTCTTCTCAGCAATTTGAAAAAAGCGGAAATTCACCCCCCAAATTGGAAAACCAGGGGAGAAAAACAAATATAAATAAAAAGGCATTTCTGCCTTTTTGAAAAAAACTTCCCAGTGAAACAAGCATAAAAACTGTAAAGAAACATTAACACTATTTTCAATGTCTTGCAATATTCCAGACATCTACCGCCACGAAAACATCAGAATTTGCTCTGGAAACATGTTCAGTAAAGCAGAACTCCAAAATCTGGAGTGGAAACCGGGCAGATTCTGTAACCAGTTTTGAGGAGCCTGTAAAAAGAAGGTTTTACTGTGAAGCAAGCCAGAGCAGCCACCTTGGCAGGGAGCAGATTTTGGGTGCAGAGTGGAAGGCAGGTGGACCTGACACTTGGGCTAAGATCCACTGAGACATTCTCCCGGGTAGCTCTGCTGAAACAAACAGGGGCTGTGCAACACCATTGCGCAACCCAACTTTAATCAATGGTGCAGAAGGAGAGGGAGGGTTAGACGCTTGGACATTTTGCAAAGAGGTCCTGGGGAAATGGAGCTGATGGGGATGGGCAAATCTGTCCCATTTTGCTTTTTCTCAGTTTCTCATTTTTCCACTCTTAAGGTCTGTTCTCCCCATGTCCACATCAGTGTGTGATTTTTTTTTTTTTAAAGTCCCTTGAAAATTCATCAGTTTTCTCCTACTACAATTCCTCAAATGAATTCCTATGTCTCAAACGCCTTGTAGAAGACACGGACCCTGAGATTACGCTGAAAGTAGCCAAATACTGTGCAGCAGCCATAAAGTTCAGAGAACAAGCGGTGTTACCGATATGAATAGGCCCCAAATGGCAATTTTTAGGCCATATTTTAGTGCCACAATTTTAATTCATATATTTTAAACGTTGCTGTCTACGTATACATATGTGTACTACTGCTGTTATGTAAATTTCAATGTATTATTTTTGTATTATTGATTTAATAAGCTGGTCTGTGACCGTAAGAATAAATTCATTCATTTTCCTACTACACATGTTACACAATTCTACCCAATATACACATTTCTGCAAAGCAATCTTCCCTAATATGTTATATTTCCCCCCCCCCCACGAATATATGCATTTTTAGGCACACTTTACCCTGGACAGTATATATGCACACATCATTTGGCTAGGGAACCACCTTGCAAAATTCAGAGGAACACAGACTTTGAAGGAAAGCTATGTCTTAGTTTGCGTAGCTTCGGTAAGTGAGAATTAGGCAGATTTGCCTTTAAAATGAAAATTGTGTCAAACTTCTTCCCCATCCCGTGCAGAGGCAAATACATCCACGAGGAAAAGGACAGGAGTGGGGTGGTGATATAGGGGTGAAACAGGCTCCCCCTTACCCTAAAAACCCACCTCCCCACTTTTTGATTTCCCCCACTCCACAACCCTTCTCTCACCTGCCAGTCAACATCCTCTCCTGCAGCTCACAGGGCCTTGTACTGGTCTGTCCTTTTGGTCCAGGCCTTCAGTGTACAAACGTCTCCATGGTAACCTAGCTGCCAGGCAACTCAGACAATGGCAAGGAGGCTCCCATGCCCTCCCAGTCTGCCCAGCCTTCGCACACATGCACTGACCAGCAAGCCGGCCGCTGCTTGCCGGCCTGTTGAACTGAGACTTAGAGAGGGAAATGGTGAGTTAAAGAAAAGGTTTAAAAACACTTTTGTTAAACAAAACCAGAAGCTTTTTTATCGGGTATAGTGGGTAAAGAGATACCGAGACAAGATAAAAAAAAAGGTTCTTATATGCAACAACTGTGGCAAGAATTTTATTAGCCCAAAGATGGAAACAACAGGAGTTATCAACAAAAGAAGAGTGGCAAAGTCAAAAGATGGACTTTGCAGAACTGGCGAAACTGACGGGAAGAACCCGGAACCAGCAAGACCAAGAATTCCAAAAAGACTGGAATAAATTTATATTACAGTCATACCTTGGGTTGCGCTCGCTGTGGGTTGCGCTTGCTGCGGGATACGAACGCGCTGAACCCAGAAGTACTGGAACGCGTTACTTCCGGGCTTCGGTGCTCGCGCATGTGCAGAAGCACTAAATCGCGCTTTGCGCATGCGCAGAAGCGCCGAATTGTGTCACGCGTGTGCGCAGACGCAACGGTGCAGGTTGCGAATGCTGCGGGTTGCGAACGCGCCTCCCGCATGGATCGTGTTCGCAACCCGAGCGTCCACTGTATATTTGAAAGACAAGTGTAAGCAATTAACATCACTAGCAGGGTTATCTGAAGATTTGTAAGATGAAATTGCTACCTATTCAGGTTGAGTCATTTAATATTTCAAGTAATGATGTAACAAGGATAGGAAACAGAGCGAAATGTAGAGGTGCAAAGTTTAATTTTGTAAACCATTAGACGGGAGGAAGTTGTTAGGCTCAGTTGAGCCAAAGAGATAAAATAAGAGGATAGGATGTTACGTAATGTGATTATATGTAAAACCAATAAAATTCATTAAAAATAATAGAGAGGGAAAGGGGAGGGGGGAATACCTAGAGGTTGTGGCAAGAGACTGGAGCTTCTAGGAGCATGTTTACAATTGCATTTTTAAAAAATTAAAATTCATTGGTTTCTATCTAATGGTTGCTGTTGGCATCTGTCTGTCTCAAGAGACCATGAAGTGTGCCTTCGAGGGTGAAGTCAAATGGTTGCGATAGCAGCACTGAGGTGACCTCCCCAAGGCACAAGCATGGGCAATGTGTCTGGAGGTCCTGGGTTGCCCAGACGACAAGACCCCCCTCTTCACCTTGCTGATGTGGTCCAAAGGAGAGCAGAGCAAGATGTTTGGCACCAGCTTGGCTTCAGGAGTTGCTGGAAGGAGGCGTACAAGGCGCCATCCAACCGCCTTAGGGACTCCACTATGGATTTGTGTAGGGTTTACTCCTTAACCTTTTCTTCTCCCGAAGATGTCCTGCAAGGCAGCGGAGATTTTTCTTCTCCTAAATGGGCTCCCTTGCCAGGTTGATGAGCCCCAACTGTCCCTCACTTCCTTCTACAGCACACACAGAAGCCTTCTTCTTCTTCTTCTCTCTCTTTTTTTAAAAAAATATTTTTTATTAATGTTCTTTTTCTCATAACAAATATCCAATATCAATAACATTCATTTTCCAATTTTCCCCCTCCCTATTGACTTCCCTCAGCTTCCATTTCTGGTTTATTACGTCAAATGTTACATTCTGCTGATCAGAAGCCAGAAGCCACCTTCTTGGCACCTTCAATTCCCATATGGGGATGTCCAAGCAACTAATGATGAATATAAAAGCACGTTGCAACATCAATAATAAGTAAAGTTTCAATCTCTCTATCAAATCAAAATATATATGCAAAAGCAGCAACAAAGCAAAGAAGCTGGATTTAAAAATAAAAATAAAAATCTAAAAGACTAAGTGGAAGGGAAAACTTGCTAAAGTTTTTAAATGGCAATGGATCAGTGGCAGAGGAGATAATTTGACCTTACAGGGATGGGGGTGGGTGAGTGGGAGGTTTCTGCATATTGGGGCTCACTAAAGAGGAAGCCCAGACCAGAAGAGCAGAAGATGTTGCAAATCAGATCAAGAGAGGAAGTTGGACCTGGCAGCACCGCTGCTGTGATTTTTAGCTGTTTCACAGGGTCATTGTTAAAGTGTGCTGAGACCTGCAACTCACGACTTCAAACCATTAGTATGTTTGTAAAAAACAAACTGTTCTATACTGGTTCTTTGTTCCTTTTCCATTCCCCCCCCTTTAAATGCTCTTCTAAGAGCTGAATAATATTGGAGATCATCTAAAAGCATTTTCATAATAGGAATGATGAAGCTTTGAAAAAGAAATGGGGGAATGAAAAACCGTTTTCAGAGGATATGAGAGAGGCCTGTAAAGACCGAATATACCTACCCACAACCCCCCATTTCTGCTCCTGGCTCCATTCTAGTATTATACGAGGGAGAAAAACGTCTAGCACTTTTCTCCAGACCATGCATCATTTTAGAAACATAAAGGAAGGCTGGGACACTGAAATATACTCGGAGTCAAGTGTGAATTTCATACTCTTTATTCAGCTCATAGTAGCAAGGAATGAATCTTTCCCCAAAACGTCTGCTATATATACATTATTTACACAATTGGTCCCATGTGATTGGCTAATTCTGGGCTACTCCTGTATTGTGGATTCACTTCATCCAGGAGCCTGATTGGCTGCTCTTGAAGGCCAACCAGGTCGCTGATTCACTTCCATCTGGAGCTGGATTGGGTGGCTCCTGCGGACCAATCAGACTGCTGCATTCTGGGTCCTATTGTTCTAGGATTCAGCTCAGTACATAGCAGGTTCCTTTCCAACTCTGCAATTCTATGATCCCTCGTGGGACTCTGACCCTCAGCCTTGTCCTTATCACGTCCACCCTCAAGGCAGCCAAGCTACCTGGCCAACTTTGCAAACCAAACTGATGCAATGTGCACTTTGAGGGGAGGGGGGCATGCATCCATTGGGAACATTTTTGGCTACTGCTGCCATCCCATTAGCTGGATTTAATGTAAGACGCTTAAGTTCTTTCAGTCATTTGTGTCACAGCAGCAGAGTTCAGTTCCCCCGGGGGAAGCCGAGGGGCGAGAACACAAACACTATGACAGAAAGGCCGTCTTTGTTGTGGGTCAGGTGGAGAGAGATGGCTATCGCTTGTTGAGCTTGCCTGCTAATGAGGATTAGCAGAACAGAAGCAGATTCTTGCAGAATGGCCTTTGATGGATAAATGTTTTCTTCCTCAATGTGCTTTAACCAGAGGGGAGGGAGGGGACTTGGGCCTTCAGCATCCAACTGAGCTGCAGAAATCAGGAGCGGAAGCGTGTCAGTTTGGGCTTGATTGTCACACAAGAGCATCAGAAGTTCCTGCTGGATCTGACCAGTGACCCATCTAATCCAGCATCCTACTCTCGCAGTGGCCAACCAGTGTGGGATATAATCCACTGGGAGCTGTCAAATACAACTTACCTTGTTTTCCTAGAGTGGACATGCAAGGGAATGTGAAATATACTCGGAGTCAAGTGTGAATTTCATGCTCTTTATTCAGCTCATAGTAGCAAGGAATGGATCTTTCCCCAAAATGTCTGCTATATATACATTATTTACACAATGGGCCCCACGTGATTGGCTAAGTCCGGGCTACTCCTGTAGGCCAATCGGGTTGCGAATTCACTTCATCCAGGAGCCCGATTGGCTGCTCTTGCAGGCCAATCAGGTTGATGATTCACTTCCACCTGGAGCTGGATTGGGTGGCTCCTGCGGACCAATCAGACTGCTGCATTCTGGATCCTATTGTTCTAGGATTCAGCTCAGTACGTTTGGTCCAGCCAGTCAAAACTTCCTGTTCCTCCTGGCCTGGAGCATCCTTCCTTGTATGTGACTAGTGGGTAGGTGTGACCTTTCCAGATCTGGTAAAAGGCCAAGGCATGGTGCCTCTCTCTCTCTCTTTTCCATCTTCCTTTCGTCCTGCAAACTGCTGGACAGCTAGCCTGCAGTCACTACCGGTAGGTAAATCTCCCTTATGGGGTAAACCTGTTTGTATATGCTTGTAACTTTAAGCCTTAAGCCTGCCTTCAGGGATCACACTGTGCTCTGCCTGATCATGAGTAAACTTTCTTTTTATTGCTTATGAATAAGACTGTGGTGCCTTTATTCTTTTAGGAGGGATTCAAGGGGTCTTACCAGGAAAATATTCGAACACATTTCAATCTGGACAAGCCAGATTGAATTGTGTATTGTCTTAAGAAACTCACACGAGCTTGCAACAAGTTCTCTGCTGTGTAAAGGGGAATGCACTCTGCTCAGTAAAGGAACTTGCTTGCGTGAGTTAGGAAGGATATTAATAAACAATATATCCTCTCCTGCCACCCTGAACGTTCCCACAACCAGATGCCTGTGGCGGATCAGCAAGCAGGATTTGAGCACAAGAACACTCTCCCCTCCTGAAGCTTCCAGCAACTTGCATCCTGCAGCATTTCTACCTCTGACCGTGGAAGCAGAGCACAGCCATCATGGCTAGTAGCTTTCAATAGCCCTCTGCTCCACGATTTTGGCTAATCCTCTTTTAACCATCCCGTCTGAATGCACCCTCAGTCTCATTCAAATCAGCTCGATTTCCTGGATTTGAAATTTACTGCAATGCGTTAGACAAGATGAGTCAAGCCCCAGTTACCGTTTCCATATTGGGTTTCAACACACAGAGTCTGTTGTTCAACCTTGAAAAGCAGTTTAACAGCTTGAGCTGATTTATCTCAAATATTGACACTGATGAGTGCTGTTAATTCACGGTTTTTAGCAGCAGCGGGATTCAAGTCAAACGAGGCTGGCTGATTAGCAATTCCCCGACGAACTTAGCAGACTTTGGAGGATCTGCAGATGAGACGTAATGTTAATACCTGAAGCCTCATCAGAAGAAGAATCCAAAGATGCTTCTACTCATCCTTGGCCATTTAATGACACTGTTACTATTGCTCTCTTGCTCTCAGACAAAAAGCCAGCTCCAAACATTCTGTCACACTCCTGTGTGACCAAGAAGTAGCAGGCAGGATAGCGCAATGCAGGTATACAAGGAGACTGTGCAGATTGGAGCAAGCTGGATCCTCAATGCCTGTGACCATCTGGAACTAAGGGCAGGTTCACTCCCCAGGACAATGGGATTCTTGAGTACACACTCTCATTTTCTGCAACATAATCGCTCCATCAGGAGGCTCCTTACGGGGTCTTTGCCGAGGGACCACATTCATCCAGTGTTCTGCCAGCTGCACTGGCTCCCGGTGGAGTACAGGGTCAGGTTTAAGGTGCTGGTTTTGACCTTTAAAGCCCTATGCGGCCTAGGACTCTCGTACCTAAGGGACCACCTCTCCTGGTATGCCCCGTGTAGGACCTTAAGGTCCTCAAATAACAACACTTTGGAGGTCCCGAGCCACAAGGATGCTAGGCTGGCCTCAACTAGGGCCAGGGCCTTCTCAGTACTGGCCCCGACTTGGTGAAACGGTCTGTCACAAGAGACCAGGGCCCTGTGGGATTTGGCATCTTTCCGCAGGGCCTGCAAGACGGAGCTGTTCTACCTGGCCTTTGGGTTGGTTTCAGTTTAACACTGATGTTTCATTCCTTTATGGTTTGATTGGTGGGCTACTTAAAAATGAGGCTGCATTTTAAACTTTAAATTGTATTTTAACCTGCATTTTAATTGATTGTTTTGTATGTTTTGTTGTGATTTTATTGGTTTTAGCCGCTCTGAGCCCGGTCTTGGCTGGGAAGGGCGGTGTATAAATAAAAATTTATTATTATTATTATTATTATTATTATTATTATTATTATTATTAAGCATCTAGGGGACACTGCTGTTGTGAAGGTGATCCATGCCTCTGTGAGGTATGGGGTGGACCAGTCCATATCGAGGGGATCCTGCAAAGGGTTTATATTGTTACAAAAGTTGGGTGCCAACTCCACTCTCAGGGGGTTCCAGGCACTCACCCAGGAACTCACTTGAAGAATTGAGACATGGCGGGGACGGCTGTAGCCTTAAGAAATATGGTTTATTCACCTGTTGACACCTTCAGACTGCATGGAGGGAGTCAAGATCTTACCGCTTGGTCATTTCAAGAGGGGCTTGTACCCCACAGCCATGGAGTCCAAGGCATCTCTCCCAGCCAGCCTTCAGCCAACCGGCCCAAGATGGAGTCCAGACTTTCTTCCTTCTTCTTCCCAGAACACCTTGCTTAAAACTCTCTTTTCCTGTCACTTCAAACATACAGTACGCCCTATCACCTTGGCAACACCTGTCTACCAAGCCAAAAGGAGTCCTCTCAGATAGGGTTGCCATATTTCAAAAAGTGAAAAATGGGAGGGGGGGGTTCTTTTGAGCTATATTTCAGGGAAATCTGCAAAAACGTCACTGCCATACACCTGGATTTTCCCGAACATTTTTGCCGATTTGCTGACCCTGCTTCCGACAGCAGTATTCCAGGTACGTTCAGGAAATTCTGGAGGTATGGCAACCCTACTCTCAGATGGCCCATCAACCCCTTTTGTCATGTTAACAGATTTGCTGGTTTGCATAAGACAGCCCAGGGATTCCTTGTCTGGCACAGTTCTGCAGCTTGTACCTTCATCCATAACCCCATTAATACAAATCCTACCATTTATTTATTTCTAGGATTTTCTTTGGGCGAGGAGTGGATCCCCCTCAAATCTAGAACAATACGTATCTCCATTTACAGAATGCATAAATAATAAAAACATGGCTGCACTGGGAAGGGATGCTAAATCATTGTTTAGTGCAGCCTTCTCCAAGTAGGCCATCTTCAATTTGGACCCCTTTGGAGGAGACAAGACAAAGGGAGAAAGCATCTTCTTCACCTCTCTCTCGTCACTGCTTCCATACTCAGATTCTGCAGTCATGAGAGCTAGGGCTCTGGGAGTTGGGGCAAGGGAGCTTGGCAGATGCCCCAAAATGCTAAACTCTGATGCCAGCCTTGCCCTTTGCCAAGGAGACAGATCTTGCTGCTAAAGACCCAAGAAGGTTTGGCCTGCTGCCTTTTGAAATGGAATGCTGGAGCTTTGGCCTGATCCACCAAAGCGAGGTTTACATTCTCCAAAGAGGAGAACAAAAATAAACAAGCAACTCCACATCGGGTCCAAACATTTCCCAGCCAAGAGCCAACTTCTTGCACGCTTTGCCAGTGGGAAACCAAAGTTATTTCTAATTATAGCTGACCGACCAGCTTCACATTTCGCAAACTATCTGTTTGGGAACAGAGAGGCTCCATGGGATGATCTCAAAAGTAGAATTTACCAGCCAGCAGTCCCCAGGCCCTGCACATTTGCAGGAGCATCAGAGTAGCGGTAAATCTGTCCAGAAATTCATAGAATCATAGAATCATAGAGTTGGAAGAGACCACAAGGGCCATCCAGTCCAACCCCCTGCCAAGCAGGAAACACCATCAAAGCATTCCTGACAGGTGACTGTCAAGCCTCTGCTTAAAGACCTCCAAAGAAGGGGACTCCACCACACTCCTTGGCAACAAATTCCACTGTCGAACAGCTCTTACTGTCAAGAAATTCTTCCTAATGTTTAGGTGGAATCTTCTTTCTTGTAGTTTGAATCCATTGCTCCGTGTCCGCTTCTCTGGAGCAGCAGAAAACAACCTTTCTCCCTCCTCTATATGACGTTGTTGTTGTTCAGTCGTTCAGTCGTGTCCGACTCTTCGTGACCCCATGGACCAGAGCACGCCAGGCACGCCTATCCTTCACTGCCTCTCGCAGTTTGGCCAAACTCATGTTAGTAGCTTCGAGAACACTGTCCAACCATCTCATCTTCTGTCGTCCCCTTCTCCTTGTGCCCTCAATCTTTCCCAGCATCAGGGTCTTTTCTAGGGAGTCTTCTCTTCTCATGAGGTGGCCAAAGTACTGGAGCCTCAACTTCAGGATCTGTCCTTCTAGTGAGCACTCAGGGCTGATTTCTTTAAGAATGGATAGGTTTGATCTTCTTGCAGTCCATGGGACTCTCAAGAGTCTCCTCCAGCACCATAATTCAAAACTCTTCTCCAGGCTTCTCTTCTCCAGGCTAAACATACCCAGCTCCCTAAGCCGTTCCTCATAAGGCATCGTTTCCAGGCCTTTGACCATTTTGGTTGCCCTCCTCTGGACACGTTCCAGCTTGTCAATATCCTTCTTGAACTGTGGTGCCCAGAACTGGACACAGTATTCCAGGTGAGGTCTGACCAGAGCGGAATACAGTGGTACTATTACTTCCCTTGATCTAGATGCTATACTCCTATTGATGCAGCCCAGAATTGCATTGGCTTTTTTAGCTGCTGCATCACACTGTTGACTCATGTCAAGTTTGTGGTCTACCAAGACTCCTAGATCCTTTTCACTTGTACTGCTCTCAAGCCAGGTATCACCCATCCTGTATTTGTGCCTTTCATTTTTTTTGCCCAAGTGTAGTACTTTACATTTCTCCCTGTTAAAATTCATCCTGTTTGCCTTGGCCCAGTTCTCTAATCTGTTAAGGTCATTTTGAAGTGTGATCCTGTCCTCTGGGGTATTAGCCACCCCTCCCAATTTGGTGTCATCTGCAAACTTGATCAGGATGCCCTCAAGCCCATCATCCAAGTCATTGATAAAGATGTTGAATAAGACTGGGCCCAAGACAGAACCCTGTGGCACCCCACTAGTCACTTCTCTCCAGGATGAAGAGGAGCCATTGATGAGCACCAGTTGCAAATTTAGGACGGGGTGGGGAAATCTTTCGGCTTCGTGGGCCAGATCCCCATCTGTGGGCTGACAATGGCAGGTAGGTGGGAGAACACACCTGCTAAATCACATGGTGACATTGAGGCATGATTGACTGGTAGGTTCCACCCACCAATTAAAATCCCTTACACAGAGGTTCCAAAGTGCCCAACAGCTGGTTTGCAAGCCCTTTGCAGGCAATGCAGTGTTGTTTCTCTCTCATATCAGAAGGGGCGTGGCAAGGGGGTGCAGTAGGTGCGGACCACCCGGGGTGTCCCCACTGGGGGGGGGGGTTGACAAAATGGCGGGCGGCACTCACTGCTGGGCCTGCAGCACGCCTGAGCCAAACGTCTTGGGCGCCTGCAGGCTACATGCTGTCCGCCCACTGCCTCCCCCCCAGCTGTAAGGTGGCTAAGGTGTTGTGCCCCAGCCCTATGGCTGCCGCACGCCCTGCCCCATGCGCGCCACGTGCCCCACCCCTATGGGCGCCCCCCCAGGTGCCTGAGAGGCTTCTTTCGCCGATGCATATCAGTTGATGGGCATTGCAGCCAAAGCCTGCTGTTTGCAGGCATCAGCTGGGCAAGGGGTTCCCAAAGCAGCAGGCTTTGGGTTTAACAAAGCTTTCTTCCCCGTAAAGGTAAAGGGACCCCTGGCCGTTAGGTCCAGTCGTGGACGACTCTGGGGTTGCGGCGCTCATCTCGCTTTATTGGCAGAGGGAGCCGGCGTACGGCTTCCAGGTCATGTGGCCAGCATGACTAAGCCGCTTCTGGCGAACCAGAGCAGCGCACGTAAACGCCGTTTACCTTCCCGCTGGAGTGGTACCTATTTATCTACTTGCACTTTGATGTGCTTTCGAACTGCTAGGTGGGCAGGAGCAGGGACCGAGCAATGGGAGCTCACCCCGTTGAGGGGATTTGAACCGCCGACCTTCTGATCGGCAAGCCCTAGGCTCTGTGGTTTAATCCACAGCGCCACCCGCGTTTCTTCCCCTTGCCAACGCAGAATTGTGAGCACACTTTGAAGTTCCCTGATTGTGCATTGTCGCCTGAGTCGCTACCAGTACCCACAGGCAATTTCACAAAAAAGAGAGGCTTGGTTTGACAGGGAGGCAATAGATTAAAAATTTGCTTCTTTGCCTTGCTGGTCCTTTAGGAGAAAGAGTTCTTTATAACTGCATTCAGCCTGCCTCCTAGTGGTGATGTTTTCAATCCAGGGCTTCTCAAACATTTTGATCACAGAATCACAGAATCACAGAATCATAGAGTTGGAAGAGACCACAAGGGCCATCCAGTCCAACCCCCTGCCAAGCAGGAAACACCATCAAAGCATTCCTGACAGGTGGCTGTCAAGCCTCTGCTTAAAGACCTCCAAAGAAGGAGACTCCACCACACTCCTTGGCAGCAAATTCCATTGTTGAACAGCTCTTACTGTCAAGAAATTCTTCCTAATGTTTAGGTGGAATCTTCTTTCTTGTAGTTTGAATCCATTGCTCCGTGTCCGCTTCTCTGGAGCAGCAGAAAACAACCTTTCTCCCTCCTCTATATGACATCCTTTTATATATTTGAACATGGCTATCATATCACCCCTTAACCGTCTCTTCTCCAGGCTAAACATACCCAGCTCCCTAAGCCGTTCCTCATAAGGCATCGTTTCCAGGCCTTTGACCATTTTGGTTGCCCTCCTCTGGACACGTTCCAGCTTGTCAATATCCTTCTTGAACTGTGGTGCCCAGAACTGGACACAGTATTCCAGGTGGGGTCTGACCAGAGCGGAATACAGTGGTACTATTACTTCCCTTGATCTAGATGCTATACTCCTATTGATGCAGCCCAGAATTGCATTGGCTTTTTTAGCTGCTGCATCACACTGTTGACTCATGTCAAGTTTGTGGTCTACCAAGACTCCTAGATCCTTTTCACTTGTACTGCTCTCAAGCCAGGTATCACCCATCCTGTATTTGTGCCTTTCATTTTTTTTGCCCAAGTGTAGTACTTTACATTTCTCCCTGTTAAAATTCATCCTGTTTGCCTTGGCCCAGTTCTCTAATCTGTTAAGGTCATTTTGAAGTGTGATCCTGTCCTCTGGGGTATTAGCCACCCCTCCCAATTTGGTGTCATCTGCAAACTTGATCAGGATGCCCTCAAGCCCATCATCCAAGTCATTGATAAAGATGTTGAATAAGACTGGGCCCAAGACAGAACCCTGTGGCACCCCACTAGTCACTTCTCTCCAGGATGAAGAGGAGCCATTGATGAGCACCCTTTGGGTTCGGTCAGTCAGCCAGTTACAAATCCACTGAATGGTAGCATTGTCTAGCCCACATTTTACCAGCTTCTTTACAAGAATATCATGGGGCACCTTGTCAAAGGCCTTGCTGAAATCAAGATAGGCTACATCCACAGTGTTCCCTTCGTCTACCAGGCTTGTAATTCTGTCAAAAAATGAGATCAGATTAGTCTGACATGACTTATTTTTCAGAAACCCATGCTGACTTTTAGTGATCACAGCGTTCCTTTCTAGGTGCTCACAGACCGTTTGCTTAATGATCTGCTCTAGAATCTTTCCTGGTATTGATGTCAGGCTGACTGGGCGGTAATTGTTTGGGTCCTCTCTTTTCCCCTTTTTGAAAATAGGGACAACATTTGCCCTCCTCCAGTCTGCTGGGACTTCACCTGTTTTCCAGGAATTCTCAAAGATTACTGCCAGTGGCTCTGAAATTACCTCTGCCAGTTCTTTTAATACTCTGGGATGTAGTTCATCTGGCCCTGGAGACTTGAATACATCTAAACTAGCCAAGTGTTCTTGTACTACCTCCTTACTTATTCTGGGCTGTGTTTCCCCTGCTGAATCATCTGCTCCATATTCTTCAGGTCGGGCATTGTTTTCTTTTTTGGAGAAGACTGAGGCAAAGAAGGTATTGAGGAGTTCTGCCCTTTCTGCGTCCCCTGTTCGCATTTCACCATCTTCTCCTCTAAGTGACCCCACTGTTTCCTTGTTCTTCCTTTTGCTACGGACATACCCATAAAAACTCTTTTTATTGCTTTTAACCTCTCTAGCAAGCCTGAGTTCATTCTGTGCTTTAGCTTTTCTGACTTTGTCTCTACATGTGCTGGCTATTTGTTTGAATTCCTCTCTGGTGGTTTCCCCCTTTTTCCATTTCTTGTACATATCCCTTTTAAATCTTAACTCAGTTAAAAGTTCTTTAGATAGCCACCCTGGCTTCTTTAGGCACCTTCCATGTGCCTAGATGGTTTTGTTTCATTGCAGTCACAGCCCTTCAGCGATCCAGGCCCCCTGCGGGATGTTCCCTTCTCACTATCTGTATAAAAAACGCCTTGTATCATAATCTGCAGTGCCTAGGTTTCTGCTCATCCTTCCCAGGCCAATCCAAACTCCTTCCAAGGCGAAAGACAAATTGGGGGCTCCACCCTGCTCTTTCATTGTTCAAAAGCTGTCCCAAGTTGGCTTACAGATACATATAGGAACAGCTAAAAACACAGGAAAAAAATATATAATTGAAAGCAATTAAAGATAGATAGATAGATAGATAGAATAAATAAATAAATAAATAAATAAATAAAACCCACTAAAATGTATTATTAATTTATCTATTTACTCCAACACTCAGACACTCTTTCAGAAATAAAGTGTGGAGAACCAGTACTGTTTCTGATATCCAGTGTCCCTTTTCTGTTTTAAATTACAAGTTTGCAGTTATGAAAATTATAGAGGAAGAAGAGACGGTTTATTTACTCATTTGCAGCTTTCTCAAAGGCTAGCTCATTCTCATTCTGCTCGTTCCATTTGGTTTTGGTGGGGTTTCTGTTTGCTAAAAAACAAGATCTTTCTAGTTAGAACGTGGATGTTTTCATTTGAGAATCACGTGCCTTTCCTCTCCACTAGGAGAGTGGAGAGCCCGGGATTTATATGCAGAAAAGCAATGCCCAAACATCCCTGACAGGAAGCAGGGCATGGATATGCAGATGAAGGGGTGGAGCTAAACAAGGAGCAGCAAACTTGATTCTCAGTGGCTCGAGGTCCAGGCAGAGAGCTCTGAAGGGCCACACTCATTCTCGTGGTGCTGCCAAGTACTGATGTAGCGTCCAATGATCTCACACAAGGGAGCTTCTTGTGTTGTGGTGCAAAATAGAGAAACCTACTTGTGCAAGAAATTCTAGGTGTCGACATGCCCCAGTTACTCATGGAGAAGTATATGCCAACAGAGAACCAAAGCTGTGAGCAGGGGCGGAGGTAGGGGGGCGGTGGGGGTGGTCCGCCCTGGATGTCATCACCGAGGGGGGTGACATTCGGCGCGCCACCTGCCTGTGACTCCCAAGCCTACCCCGAGCCATCGGGGGAAGGGGTGGAGCTGTGGCGCCTTGCTGGTGGCCTTCCCCCTTTGTTTTGACAGCTCAGGGAGGCTTGGGAGTCACGGGCGGGCTGTGCGCCATTGCCCCCCCCACTCCCGGGCTGCTTCCTGGGGGGGGGGAGCCTCCCCTGAGCTGTCAAAAGGAAGAGGGAAGGGTGGAAGGCTGCTGGCAAAGCGGCTCAGCTCCCTCCCTGCCCAGGAAGCAGCCCGCCATGGGCGGCTCGCTCCGCCCCATGTGCATCTCACCCCCGGGAAGCTCACCATGGCACCCCCTGGGACGCTCGCCCCCCTGCGATGCTCACCCTGCCCCCATGGCCCCGTCCCTGGGTGCACAGCATGTGCGCAGCTGCGGCTACCGGAGCAGCTAGCTCCGCCTCTGTGAGTTCCAGTTCCCTTACAGATGGAATGTCGGAACTCACTGTGACAGGAAGAGAGCGTGCCAGAAGGTGGGCGTTGAGAGGGAGCTGGGAGAGCCAGGAGGAAATGTACTCATTATCCTGAACTTTACTCAGGCTAATTAGCTGTCATTAAACAGTGAATTAGCATCAGGAACAGCTGCTTCTGTTTAGCAAGGAGATCAGCCAGAACCAAGTCAGGAGTGTCGGCAGCAAAAGGGACTCCAAATTGTTAGCGTTTTCTCCAGGGTTGCAGCCATTTAGCGCGATCCCGTGTCACTCCCTGCTGGGGATGCTGAAAATAGTGCGCCAAGGATCCAGATGGGCTTGTGGGTCTGGATCATAGCTGTCAACTTTCGGATTTGAAAATAAGGGGTTTTTTCAAACTTTCGGATTTGAAAATAAGGGATGCCGCGAGGGCGGTGCAATGGCACCGAGTAGCCTCTCCACCCTGCGCTCCAGAGGCTGCGGCGAACGGGTGAGCGAAAGAGCGAGCGCATAGACGGCAGGCAGGCTGGTTGGGTGTGAGGGTCTGGCTGCACAAGGCATGCAAGCTCCGCCCCCCAGTCGGTCTCAGACTCCTTATTGGCAGCCGAGCAACGCAGCTGAGGAGCCTCCCTGGCCGGCAGGGAGGGAGAGGAGCTGCTTCCTTTGAAATCCGGGAAATTTAAGGGATACCAACAATCCGGGATAGCAGCGGGAAACGGCATTGGAATAAGGGAGTTTCCCACCAAAAAAGGGAGGGTTGACAGCTATGGTCTGGATATCTTAGGGGGTTGTCCCTATGTGCTGGGTTCTGCACCTCTGTCATTCCTGATCAACCCATATCTTGGTTTTAGGGAGGACGGGGTCAGAAATCCTTGGTTCCTTCCAGTACGCAGGGTCTGCCATTGCCATTCATGATGCCTCTGATTGCACAACGAGGCAGCCAGCCAGCCAGCCAGCAGGCCGCTAAATTAATGCTCCGAGTCATGCTTCATCTCATTTCCTTCTGACACCCCTCCTGTGTCAAATCACTGCCTGGAGCCCATCCCTAATGGAGCAGGCCACAGTAGCTGGGGGCGAAATGGAAAAACGCCACAGGACGACTGCATCCCTCGTGCAGAAGCCAGAGCCTCGTAATTGTCTGTCATTAGCATCGCCATGCAACGCAAAGACCTAAGCAGGTTATATATATGTATAAAATTTGATGCCACAAGAATGGAGGATGCAAGAGTGAAGAGAAGGAAGGAATCTGTGCTGTTCCCATGGGTTACCCGAAAGGCGAGGTCCAAGTCCGGTCTGTGGTCAGAGGTGCAATGTAAAGGCAGTCCGTAATAACTGAAGCTGGGTGCAGGGCAGGGAGTCAGGCAAAGTCAGGAACAGGTAGGCAAGCAGGGAAAATGGTCAAAGGCCTGGAAACGATGCCTTATGAGGAACGGCTTAGGGAGCTGGGTATGTTTAGCCTGGAGAAGAGAAGGTTAAGGGGTGATATGCTAGCCATGTTCAAATATATAAAAGGATGTCATATAGAGGAGGGAGAAAGGTTGTTTTCTGCTGCTCCAGAGAAGCGGACACGGAGCAATGGATTCAAACTACAAGAAAGAAGATTCCACCTAAACATTAGGAAGAATTTCTTGACAGTAAGAGCTGTTCGACAGTGGAATTTGCTGCCAAGGAGTGTGGTGGAGTCCCCTTCTTTGGAGGTCTTTAAGCAGAGGCTTGACAGCCACCTGTCAGGAATGCTTTGATGGTGTTTCCTGCTTGGCAGGGGGTTGGACTGGATGGCCCTTGTGGTCTCTTCCAACTCTATGATTCTATGATTCTATGAACCAGGGCGGGTCAGGAGCTCAGGCAAGAAAGCAGGACAGATTTCAAGCAGGAACACTGGCAGGAACTGGTCACCAACAATGTTGCTCCTGCAACTTGGGGCTGGGGCTGGCCGGCTTTTATCTGCCCCGAGGCATAGGGCGGCCCCGATCCTCTGGTGACTCGCCTCTCCTGGCTTGGAGGCGAGCACTCCTCCTGCGGGAACTCAGTTCCCTGAGCCTCTCTGCCCTGAGCCTCTGCAGCTCAGGAGAGGCTGGAGGGTTACCGGACCCAGAGGCAACCTCAGCTTCCCCTGACGGGGCTGATAGTGGAGCACCTGCAGGCAATGGGTCCTCCATCCCAGCAGGAGCCAGAGCAGACTGAGCCGATGCCTGCACCTGAGGATCCAGCACAGGTGAGGACCCTTCAGACTCAAGCCCTAGCCCCGGCTCTGCTGATTCAGGAGGCAGGGAATCCTGTGCAGGCTGGGATCCCTCAGGTTCAGCATCTGAGTCTGAATCCCAGGCCATCACAGAATCGTTGGACTGGTACTGACTCAGAACATCTTTTTAAAAGATCTAAATATGAGATGTAGCAGAAATGAAATGAATATGAAGAATGGGTAGGGAATTCCCAGTTGTTCAGACTTTGTTCAGTAATACATTGCAGTGGAACCTTGGTTCCCGAACTTAATCCGTTCCGGGAGTCTGTTCGATTCCCGAAACAGTGCGGGGACCAAGACACGGCTTTTGATTGGCTGCAGCAGCTTCCTGGATAAAGAAGAAAGCAGTAGTAGAAAACAACAATTTTGCCAGGGATGCTTAATCCTACATTGTGTTAATGAGAGTGAAGCCACCCACTTAGCTCTTGGATAATAAAGTACAGTGTGATTCCTAGAAATTGAGATTCCCGGGCACAGATTAAAATGAAAGACCTTTAGCCAAAGGTGGTCTTACTTTTCAAAGTACAGAAAGGTTCTTAGAAATCAAGATTTCTAGGTACAGATTATTCTTCTGGGAATAATAGCAACTCCTGCTACCCTGTCAGGCCAGGCAATTGTTTCTTAATAGTATTTAATTTTCTTGCCTTGTGATTGCTGTGCGAGTTAAATGGAAGAATCCGATATATTTTTCAAGAAGCATCAGAGAAGATGGCAAGAGTTATGGAGGGAGCAACCCAGCTTACTCCTGTCCTAGAATTCTTCCATCAACCTCCAACAGAGGGTATTTGTTGCGACAGCCCGTAAGTTGTGGAACCCCTTGCCAGGGCCAGATTTAGGTTTGATGAGGCCCTAAGCTACTGAAGGTAATGGGGCCCTTTATATGTCCAGCTGTCCTTTGTCAACAACAAATTGTCGCTGTTTTTTTGTGTTGAATACAGTCATACCTCGTGTTGCGTACGCTCTGTGTTGCGTACGTTCGGGATAAGAACGGAGGCGACCCGGAAGTCCTCCGTGGAGCGCGCGGGTGCGCAGAAGCGTTCTGCGCAGTTCACGCAGAAGCGTTCTGCGCAGTTCACGCAGACGCATTCTGCGCAGTTCACGCAAGCGCAGAAGCGCTAAAAAACACGAACATCCGGGTTTGGTGTTTTTTTCCCTCGTGCGTTCATGTTACACACGCCTGGGTTATGCAGCGCGACCCCGTAAATCAAAGTAATTGTTGCGCTGAAATACAATTAAGAAGAAGTATATTAATAGTGAAATACAATTAAGAAGAAGTATATTAATAGTGAAATAATGATTAAGCACTAACTTAAAATGATTTTTTATTCATAACAAACTTAATAATGCAAACACATGGGCATTTGGCAATAACAAAAGTTCCTTTAGAAACACAATTTACAAAGACTCATAATTTTTTGGGGCCCCCAAGAGAGTGGAGCCCTAAGCTATAGGTTGTTTAGCTTATATGTAAATCCGGCACTGCCCCTTGTGTACATTTCCGAGCACAATTCAAAGTGTTGGTGCTGACCTTTAAAGCCCTAAACGGCCTCGGTCCTGTATACCTGAAGGAGCATCTCCACCCCCACCATTCAGCCCGGACACTGAGATCCAGCTCTGAGGGCCTTCTGGCGGTTCCCTCACTGCGAGAAGCAAAGCTACAGGGAACCAGGCAGAGGGCCTTCTCGGTAGTGGCACCCGCCCTGTGGAACGCCCTCCCATCAGATGTCAAGGAAATAAACAACTATCTGACTTTTAGAAGACATCTTGGAATCGAGGGTCTCCTCAAGGCTTGTATCCCCTTGTGGGTAATCTGCCATTGTCAGGGAGCCGACAAGGAGAACAGGTTGCTCGCAGATCAGAGAAAGACCAAACATCAGCTAACTTCCAGTTAGTTTCTTTATTGAGGAAGCAGAACAGAGAACACACAGAAACTTCTAAGAGTTGCTCCTGTCTGGATGAAGCAGTTGCCTGGACTGGGGTGTATTTCTTCTTCTTCTTCTTTGGCGATCCCTCGTAGCCGAGTAAGATTGTCTTCCTTAAACACAGTCTTAACAATGAGTCCGTAAGTGGCTGTGGAGGCCAATTCTGGATCCACACGTCCTTCCACAGTGGGGACATAGGTTTCTTGGCGGAAGTAGATCACGGTGAGGGTTTGCCAAACGTGCCTTCCTCTTAGCATGCTTCCCCCTTTCAAACCTGAGTTCGAGTGTCTTCAAAGCCCATAACACCTTTGGTAAAGGCTGTTCTCCAATTGGAGCGCTCGCAGGCCAGTGTTTCCTAGTTGTCGGTGTCTATAGTACACTTTTTAAAGATTTGCCTTGAGACAGTCTTTTTTAAACCACCAGCATTACGCTTTCCATTTTTTAAGTTCAATTGCTTGTTTGCAGAGGGCTTTTGAAATTAGGCCAAAGGTTGGATGCAGGACCCATTGCACCACTGTTTTCATCCACGTGGTGGAGCAGGCTGGGGTACGTCCACAGGGCAACCTCCCACCCTGGAGTGGTACAGTCCCACTCTGCAAGGGACTGTACCACTCAGCCCACAAAAGAGGCCCAGATCCAATCTTTCTGCAAGTTCAAGCAATGCAGCTTTGCCCCCTTGTGTGGCTGTGTTTCTAAATTACGAACAACAAGGAAGACTTTTTTTAAAATAAAAAAATGACATCATTAGGCTACATTTCCCCAGAGACAACACATTTTCTTTTATTTTGAAGGCAGCTTTCCACTCCTTTGTCCTTTGTCCTTTGTCCAGCTTTCCTAATCCTTTGCATTACCTGTCTCCGAAAGGGCAGATAGCACTTGAGGGAGACCATAGTAACAGAGGGACATGTTTACTGCATTGCTTTTAAGTTCATATTTTTAGCTCAAATGCACCCTCTCTCCTTCCAGCCGCTGGTGCTCAGCGCAGCAGGATGGAGCTGACGGTGGAGGGAAGGGGGAGAGCCACCCTCCATTCTCTCCTCTGCCACCAAAAAGGAAGAAATATCACGTTTATTTGTGCAGAAATTGGGGATAAGACTGAAGCTGGTTCCCCCAAAATCTTTCTTAGCCAAGCAGCACCTGCCTTTTCAACCCCACCCCCCAACTCACTGACAAGCCTTTTTCTCCACCCCAGTTTTTTTTAATATCGAAGCTTGATTTCTAGACCTGTTTTCCTCTTGTAGCTTGAATCATAGAGTTGGAAGGGACCCCCAAGGGCCATCTAGTCCACCCCTGCAATGCAGGAATCTCAACTAAAGCATAAATTGTGAAGTTCTCAAATGAGAGAAGTGAGAGAGCCAGGGTGGTGTAGTGGTGAGAGTATCCAACCGGGACCTGAGAGACCAGGGTTCAAATCCCCACTCAGCCATGAAGCTCGCTGGGTGACCTTGGTGGGCCAGTTGCTGCCTCTCAGACTAACCTACCTCACAAGGTTTTTGTTGCTGGGATTACATGAGGAGGGGTGAACATGCTGCTTCGGGCCAGTTCCTCCGGTGCCAATTGCGCGGTGGGCCGGAGGGCGGGGGAGTGTGCGGCCATGCACGCGCTCGCACCCGCTATTTCCGTCGCGGCTGCCCATCTCCGGGATGGTGCGGCACTGGAAATAGCTTGTGCGCATGCGCAAGCGTCATTTCCGGTGCGCACCGACCCAGAAGTGCACCAGAAATGATGCTTGCGCATGCGCACAAGCTATTTCCAGTGCTGCGCCATCCCGGAGATGGGCAGCCGTGCTGCGCCGCACCACGCCAGTAAGAGCGAGCGGCGGAGGAGGACGGCGGGGGTCGTCGCGGGCCAGAAAATTGGCTCGCTTGGGCCATATCCGGCCCGCGGACCTTAGTCTGGGGACATCTGGGCTAAATTTACAGACTCAATAAGAAATCACTCAAAGGAGAGAATAGGATATTTTTATAAATTATATGAGAAAAGGAGGTTCCCAGATCATCACATGGCTTAGCATAGATTAAAATCCCACTGGTAATCAGAATGTTTCTCCACAGACGTACCAACTAAATACAGATATTTAGAAAAAGGAATTATTAAGTACGTTCAAGGGTAGCGGGAAGTCATGTTACGAATCGAGGAGTCAAGCCAGAAGTTGCAAAAAAGATGACTTGCACTCCCTACATAGAAATGTATTTGAAAATGTTTTTAAAGGCTTTTTTCCACTTTCCCCTTTTTCTTTGTTTGTATGCTCTTTCTTTCTTTTCTATTTCTTTGTATATTTGATGTGTGTATGTATATGCAATATCAAAATAAAAATTTAAACACACACACACACACACACACACACACACACACACACACAAAACCAGAAGCAGAAGTGAAAGCAGGAGGAGGGAACCCAATATTGTTATCCCTTAAATTTCCCGGATTTCAAAGGAAGCAGCTCCTCTCCCTCCCTGCCGGCCAGGGAGGCTCCTCAGCTGCGTTGCTCGGCTGCCAATAAGGAGTCTGAGACCGACTGGGGGCGGAGCTTGCATGCCTTGTGCAGCCAGACCCTCACGCCCAACCAGACAGACAGACAGCCTGCCGTCTATGCACTCGCTCTTTCGCTCACCCGTTCGCTGCAGCCTCTGGAGTGCAGGGTGGCGAGGCTACTTGGTGCCATTGCACCGCCCTCGCGGCATCCCTTATTTTCAAATCCGAAAGTTTGGGAAAATCCCTTATTTTCAAATCCAAAAGTTTGAAAAAATCCCTTATTTTCAAATCCAAAAGTTGACAGCTATGTTTATCGCTGGCTTTCTTCTGCCACCTGCCACAGTCCTTGACACTCTTTGGGACTCTGTCCTGTAATGCATTACTGAAAAAAGGCTGAGAATCTGGTGTGACCTTCCGCAATGAACCCCCAAAGGGAATTTCTATCACACTTGCTGGGCTCATCATCTCATTTGCCTTCGTAGCCCTGGGGATGATGAGAGATGCAGGTTTGAGATCCAGGAAAGAGCTGAGGCAACCGGCAGGAAGACCCCAGTGCTGCAGCTGGTATCAGAAGCCTCTGAAATTATGGCTCCCTTGGGGTCCCTGGGGTTCTGGGCTTCCCTGGAGAGTCTCCTGCTTCCAGTCCTTGGAGATCTCATGGTTTGGACACAGCTGGAGCATGATAAAGCCAGGGGTTGCATCCCCTGCTCCACCACTGATCTATAGCACCTGCCACAACGCTGATGCAGTAACAGCAGAAAGATCAACAGTGACCATCAACAGTGACAATGTTCTGAATTAAGTGCCACAGAAACTGTTAATTCTAATTGACTACAGGATTGGAAATTTCATCACAGCCTATAATTATTCTGTTACGACTCCTGGGAAGGATAGGATCAGACGGTGGTATTGAATTGATTCATTATTCATTAATGACAGCGAGAATGTTGGTAGCTTAGCATTGGAAAAATAAAAAGCAGATGTGCTTATGATAATTGCATGAGAAATCAAGAACTAGCCCTTAATTAGCTATGTCAGATTGACTTTTTGGGTGAAGAAAATGACAACAATTTTAATTACTCCAATAAAATCTGCCGGAAGGAATTGAAGCAAGTTGGTGAATTATTATTTTTTAAGTTTATGAATTATTGAATACATTGTAAAATTGGTTATAAGATACTAGGACCAGCTTGGAACTGATTTCTCTTGTGTTTTAATTGTGTTCCAAGTCTCCTTGAAAATCGAGATTGAGAGGTAAAGTATATAGACTTCAGCTTGTCAGTACTTCAGAACTACATATTTTCAATTAATATCCATTTCCAAGTTCATTATTACAAAGCGATTTAAATAACAAATAATGGAATCGTATAACATAAATTGGAGCAACAGAACGCAAACCATGAGCCCATTTCAAGCAAAATCAATTTGAATTATGCATCACCTTGTGCAGCAAATCTCTTTTTGACAACATTTTGACTGTGTTTCTTGGTACTTGCATTTTTTTTTAAAGAGAGAGAGAGCCAAGAACGGGAATTAAAACAGAAAGATAAATAAGAGGGAGCTCCTTGGCATATCACATCAGCTTTGAGCAGATGGATTCCTGTTTGTTTACCATGTGGCGTCTCTGCACGCCCAAAGGCATCTGCAGAAACCCGGAACAGCAGGAAGGATGGTTTGCACACCAAGCACCTCTCTCCTCTATCAAATCACTATCCCCCACCTCCTGATGGAGAAAGATGTTTCTCTTTGATGCTCTCTTGCAACCAAGGAGGCAGCTGTCCAGGTGCTGAACAGGAACATTGGCAGGAGCAATTCTCTAGCCACCACAGGTGAGAGGATGACACAGAGGCAACTACTCAGGGGCCTGAGAGAAAAGTAATAGGCAAGGGGAACAGAGACGTTGTTTCAGCAGGAAACAGGAGCACTCCCATTGAGCACCTACCTGTACACATCATGTATCCAATAGATTAGGAACTCGCTGTCTATGAAAGCTGTGATATATTGCCAACAGGGCTTATTGTTGCATTTGTCGCAAGGGGCTAAAATGCATCTATCAGGATAAGAGATCAAATGAAAGGAATGCCTTACCAGTTAGAATCTTTAATAATCACAGTGAGAGAACAAAGTACACCCTTGTGCAAATTAATTGAAACAAACAATGAATTTAGTAGTTTATTGTACAAAACTCACATATACGAACATTAGTAATGGATATGACCTCCGCTATTTTTAAGCAGCATTTGAACATGGTTTGGCATGGAGTCTACTAGTTTCGAACAGTCACTGTTGATTTTCGGATCCCTGTACCACACTTGAATCAGCGCCTGAATGGGCTTCTCAATAGTCGTACAGTCTACAACACGGAGGCGACTTTTGCATATAGCCCACAAATTCTCAATGGGATTTGCATCCGGGGAATTCCCTGGCCAATGAAGTACCTGTATTTGCTGCTCTGTCATGAATTTCTTCACCACTTTCGATGTGTGACAGGGGGCTAGGTCCTACTGCAATATCCCAGTACCATCAGGAGACCTCTTTTCCAGCTCTGGAATAACTCTCTTTCGTAGAACCTCAGTATATTGTGGTGACCACATCATTCCTTCTATTGGCTGCAGACTTCCGACATCATAATGATCAACTGACTTTTCGTGTTTGTTTTGAGTACAGAATTGCGAATAAGATAGAAAACATGCTTTGTTTCAATTAATTTGCACAAGGGTGTACACATCTAGAAATGGTGGTGCTCCCAATTAAGGGACACTCCCCCCTCCATCCCTATTAATCTACGTCACTCCTACGTCTTGTAATCTGTGCTTGTAGCTTCTGTGCTTTCTGTTCTGACACTTTCGGAGCTTTCTGTGACTTTGGAGAAGGGTGGTGGTGGATGCTATCCAGAGAATGTGAACCTGTTAACTCTCTCTCTTCTAGTGTTTCTTCTGCTAGCTGTTCTCCATCCAGTATTTCCCAGCTTCTGCCTTCTGAACTATGCCCCTCTGCAAACCACTGCTCCAAATCTATGCTGTCCTCCTACTCCTGGGAAGATACAGGATCAGGATTAGGATCACGGGGAGGAGGTGGCTCCCACCATTCTTCATCAGTGCAGCCCTCCTCTCACGGTCCCTGACAGTAGGGCAGTTTATTTCATGGGAGAAATTTCCCTGGGGATTCAGTTGTGGAGGCTCACACAAAACTCTCAGTTAGTCAGACTGTATTCAGTAATGCATTCCTAGACAAAGTCTAAAGAGTCTGTGAGAGCTTTACATGAGCACACATTCTATATGGGCGAAACGTATATGATCTTGGCTGTTTCACCCTCTCCCCAGCTACTATCTGCCACCCCATCACTGCACCATTTCTCACCCAACCACAATCCTTGGAAACACTTGCTCAACCCATTTTCTTTTATTGTATGTGAAGAGCCCTTTTTGTACCTTATCTGGAGATTTTTCACTGAGACATTCAGCCATTAGGTTCTTCCTTAGCTGGTTGTTACCACTTCTGTGGTTCTTGCGTACATGACACTGACCTCACCAGTAATGAGCCTAGCAGAAATCCACGTCAGGATGTCTACACACTCACAACCACACCCCCCCTTTATGTCCTCCATCCAGAAAGGCAAGAGGAAATATAAGAGTTCATAAACACTTTTGAGCCAGACAAAAAGCCTCTGGGATGCACAGATGGTCTAGTGAGGAGTGTGGTCTGCAGAGAACTTCAAAATCCAAATAAATATGCCCTAATGGCCACATCTGGCCTCAAGGCTTGAGATTCCCCAGCCCAGGTCTAAACAAAATGTGGTTATTGAGTTGGTCAACCAAGATGATTAAGGGCATGGAAACTAAGTCTTATGAGGAGCGCTTGAAGGAGCTGGGTATATTTAGCCTGGAAAGGAGGAGCCTGAGAGGAGATATGATAGCCATCTTCAAATATCTTAAGGGTTGTAACATGGAAGAGGGAACATGCTTGTTTTTTCCTTCTCTGGAGGGGAGGACTCGAACCAATGGCTTCAAGTTACAAGAAAGGAGATTCTGACTAAACACCAGGGAAAACTTTCTGTCAGCAAGAGCTGTTCAGCAGTGGAACAGATTCCCATGAGAGGTTGTGGACTTCCTTGGAGGCTTTTAAGCACACGTTGGATGGCCATCTGTCATGGATGCTTTAGCTGAGATTCCTGCATTACAGGGGGTTGGTCTAGATGACCCTTGAGGTCCCTTCCAACTCTTAAAATTCCATGATTCTATGATTTCTCAGGGGACATTTCCCTAAGAATGTTTTCCCTCGAGATTCCTCTCCCACCATTCCCCACCACTCCCTGGAAAAAGAAACATTCTCCATCAAATATTCACCAGCAATGTGGGCGCGTGGGGGTGGGCCTGTTGCTCTCAACCCACTAAATCCTTGGGGTGCTGCTAGTTCCAAGTGCTGCGGAGTATACAAGGGGAGGGGGGGGGAGATGTTGGAGAAATCTCCCAGGAAAAAAGAAAGTTCTGAAAAGTGGCTTTCTTTTTCTAGGGTGGTACAGTGTCAGACTTCGGGATCTCAAATGTCAGCGATGCCCTGTGCAATGCCAAAATTTGGCTCCCCCTCCCCGGCTCTAGTAAAGGTAAAGGGACCCCTGACCATTAGGTCCAGTTGCGGATGACTCTGTGGTTGCGGCGCTCATCTCGCATTATTGGCCGAGGGAGCCGGCGTACAGCTTCCAGGTCATGTGGTCAGCATGACTAAGCCGCTTCTGGTGAACCAGAGCAGCGCACGGAAACGCCATTTACCTTCCCGCCAGAGTGGTACCTATTTATCTACTTGCACTTTGATGTTATTTCGAACTGCTAGGTAGGCAGGAGCAGGGAACGAGCAATGGGAGCTCACCCTGTCGTGGGGATTCAAACCGGCGACCTTTTGATCACCAAGCCCTAGGCTCTGTGGTTTAACCCACAGCGCCACCCATGTCCCACCCCGGCTCTCGTACTCCATTCTAAATAATAGTTGCAGCACCCCCTGTTTCCCCACCCCCCCCACCCTGCTGAGGCTCCACGCCCAGTGTGACGGAAGGAAGTCATCAAGCTCACCTAAATCTGCCTCGGGGTGGAGGAGCAGAGAGGAGAAAAAAGAAAAAAAGAACAGCTTCCACTGCTGATGGACATCCACAGGATCCCCCCCCCCCCCCGGAGGAAGTGGCAAAGTAAAATATGTACTGAAAGGGGAGATCAGGCTAGTTTCTTTCTCCTGACCCCCAAAGGAGCGTAAAAGTGTTTGTACATCTCACCTCATATGTCTGATTTTACAAAGACTCTCTTTTAAAAATGAAAACTGAATCTAGGGGTTATGCTTCATCGGGGTGGGGGGCTGACCCCCTTGCCCCCACCTGTGGACATCCATGAGTGAGTCCCAACTGGGTGTTGCAAAATTTCTCCTCCGCCCAGAGGTGTTTCAGTGAAGTGGGACCCCCCTCCTCTTACACACGCACACATAGAGTACAGAATTTCGAGAGAGGCCCTTTGCACACTGATTTAAATACAAAGGCGAAACAGCAGGACAGCCACAGCGAAAGAAGAGGGAAATGGCTAAAGATATTTCATTTTACCTTGCACTTGCCTGGCTGTTGCTGGGAAGCCAGCCAAATCTCTTGCTTTGTTTGGAAGTGGCATCATGAAACCAGTCCACCAACATGCCTTCAAAGAATTAGGCACTGCATGAATACCCACCAAAAGATGCCCCGTTGGCCTCTGAAAATCAGATGAGGCAAAATGCAGAAAGGTGATGACTAGCACAGCTGGAATGACTTTGCTTGTTCCACCTGTTTTGTTTGATTTATACAGAGTTTTGCTACTGTTTTATTTTATTACTCTATGACTTTATTGTTGCAACCCTCCCTTCGTTGGCAGGCAGGTAAAGTATGCTGTGGCGGGTGGCGCTGTGGGTTAAACCACAGAGCCTAGGACTTGCCGATCAGAAGGTCGGCGGTTCGAATCCCTGCAACGGGTGAGCTCCCGTTGCTCGGTCCCTGCTCCTGCCAACCTAGCAGTTCGAAAGCACGTCAAAGTGCAAGTAGATAAATAGGTACCGCTCCGGCGGGGAAGGTAAACGGCGTTTCTGTGCGCTGCTCTGGTTCGCCAGAAGTGGCTTTGTCATGCTGGCCACATGACTCGGAAGCTGTACGCCGGCTCCCTCGGCCAATAAAGCGAGATGAGCGCCACAACCCCAGAGTCGTCCGCGACTGGACCTAATGGTCAGGGGTCCCTTTACTTTTAAAGTATGCTGGATGCATATTGGCAGGATGGAAGGATCAGTCAGAGGAGATATGGATGGAAGGCCCATAAAGGATGGCACTGAACCAGTGCGCCCAAGCACTCATTTGCGCATAGGAGCATAGGAACAAGCAGTCAGCGATGGTTTCTCGTAAGAAATGCACCCGAGTTAGGGCACATTCTTTCATTTCTTCGGCTGTCTGCTACTCAAGACTGACACAGCGCCTCTTACCTTTGATGCATTCCTCCTTCCTTTCGAAATGAATTATGAATCGGCAGAAGGGGAGGCTGATGAGCAGAATTCCCGAAAGGCTTTTAGTCTCAGAGTCGGCTGTGAATAATTGCCTGCTTTAGGAACAGCACCAAGGCCAAGATATATGAAGCAGAAGTAGATCTGGAAAATTAAAGAAAACCCCTGTGAATTGCACAAGCTCAGTAATGGGAGAGATGAGGGCCCATAAACTGAAGTTACTAGCAATGATGGCTTGACTCTGCCTCCAGGACTTGGAGACACAGATGCTTCTGAATCCCAGCTGTTGGAAACCTTGGGAGGGAAGAGGGTTCTTGTACTAGGGTCTTGCACCTGGCTGGCCACTGCCAGAACAGGATGCTGGACTAGACAGGACATTGGCCTGATCCAGCAAAGCTCTTCTTATGTTCTTATGTCCGCTGCTCTGCAAACCCCCACCAGCGGCGGGCAGGTGGGTGGGAGTTTGGATTGTGGCTCTGCTTATTTATAATATTTTGCCGGCCTGCCAACTAAAGGTCCCAGGACGGGTTGCAACAATATAGTCATACAGTATAAAAACAAGGAAAACTCTGTATATATTGAACAAAACAGGTGGAACAAACAAAGGTATTCAAACTACGCTAGGCATCACGTTGCTGGACTGCAGCTCCCATCATCCCTGACAATTCGCTAAGACAACTTGGGATGATGGGAGTTGTAGGCCACGAATGTCTGGAGATTCATAATTGAAGTGCACCCTTGTAGTGAATGAGACCATTGGCCCATTTAGTTCAGCACTGTCTGTCCGCACTGGTTGTCATTGGTTCTCCAGGGTTTTAAGGCAGGTCTCCAGCCCTACCTGGGAACACCAGGGATTGAACCTTCTGCATGAAATTCAGATGCTCCACCACTGAGCTCTGGTCCTTTCCCAATTATTTTGTTGACTTGCCAATTATAGTTGTGTGGTCAGGGCGAATTATCATTATTGGATCATATTGGTTTCCTGCTGCTCCCTTTTAAAAGCCTCTCCTTCCCATTTCTTATTACTCTTTTTCCAGGACTTCTTTCTTCCTACAATGAAGTTTTGTGTGTGTGTGTGCGCGCGCGTGCGTGTCTGTAGCCTCCTTCCCTCCCTCTGTGCATTCAAAAGGACGATTACAAAAATTACTGTCACATAAGTGTTTACGTCTCAGTTCTCAGCACTTCAGAGAACTTAAGTTTCTCCTAAAGTGTTCTTGGAAAATGATATGCTAAGTCCCACTTCCTGAACTCGTGGCCCTCTCCTCCTCCGCAGGAAACCAATCAGCCCCGGCTTAAAAGACGGCACCAACGTCTGCTTTGCTAGTTTGAAACAACGTGTTCCTGGCTCCAGATGATGTGGGTGGGTGCTTGATACTTGCTTACGTGGATTCTCACAGGAGTCCAAAGCATAAAGAAATCAGCATGTCAAACTCAGCTCTCAAACACCGCTGTGATAAAGTCAAAAAACTTGAAGTGTGAAATGCTAAGGTGGTGTAGGAGGCAGAGCTTAATCTAGAACAGGGGTAGTGGTCTGAGAGTGAAATGTGACTCTCTAGATCTCGATTTGAGCTATGGTTTTCCCAGTAGTAATGTACGGAAGTGAGAGCTGGACCATAAAGAAGGCTGATCGCCGAAGAATTGATGCTTTTGAATTCTGGTGCTGGAGGAGACTCTTGAGAGTCCCATGGACTGCAAGAAGATCAAACCTATTCAATCTTAAGGAAATCAGCCCGGTGTGCTCACTGGAAGGACAGATCCTGAAGTTGAGGCTCCAATACTTTGGCCACCTCATGAGAAGAGAAGACTCCCTGGAAAAGACCCTGATGTTGGGAAAGATGGAGGGCACAAGGAGAAGGGGACAACATAGGACAAGAGGGTTGGACAGTGTTCTCGAAGCTACCAACATGAGTCTGACCAAACTGCGGGAGGCAGTGGAGGACAGGAGTGCCTGGCGTGCTCTGGTCCATGGGGTCACAAAGAGTCAGACACGACTAAACGACTAAACAACAACAACAACATTATCTCTAGGCCACACCCCTTCCATAGGCCACACCTTCCTTGAAGGCCTTCGCCTGGCTGGGATCAGAATATAAGTTCATAAGAAGATGACCAAGATGATCAAGAGTCTGGAAACCAAGTCACTCTATTCTGCCTTGGTCAGACCACGCCTAGAATACTGTGTCCAGTTCTAGGCACCGCAGTTTAAGAAGGATGTTGACAAGCTGGAACGTGTGCAGAGGAGGGCAAACAAGATGGCCAAGGGTCTGGAAACGAAGACTTATGAGTAATGGTTGAAAGGACTGGTATGTTTAACCTAGAAAAGAGGAGACTGAGAAGAGATAGGAGAGCCATCTTCAAATATCTCAAGGGCTGTCACATTAATAATAATAATAATAATAATAATAATAATAATAATAATAATAATAATTTATTTATACCCCACCCATCTGGCTGGGTTTCCCCAGCCACTCTGGGCGGCTTCCAACAAAATATTAAAATACAATGGTCTGTTAAACATTAAAAGCTTCCCTAAACAGGGTGGCCTTCAGATGTCTTCTAAAAGTCAGGTAGTTGTTTTTCTCTTTGACATCTGGTGGAAGGGCGTTCCATAGGGTGGGTGCCACTACCGAGAAGGCCCTCTGCCTGGTTTCCTGTAACTTGGCTTCTCGCAGTGAGGAACCACCAGAAGGCTCTCAGCGCTGGACCTCAGTGTCCGGGCTGAACGATGGGGGTGTAGACGCTCTTCAGGTATACTGGACCAAGATGGAACAAGCTTGTTCCGTCCTGTTCTGGAGGGTAGGATTCAAACCAATGGCTTCCAATTACAAAAGAGGAGATTCCGACTAAACAGGAAGAACTTTCTTATGGTAAGAGCTGTTTGACAGTGGAAGGGTCTCCCTTGGAAGGTGGTTGACTGTCCTCCCTTGGAGGCTTTTAAGCAGAATTTGAATGACCATTTGTCATGGATGCTTTAGCTGAGATTCCTGCATTGCAGGGGGTTGGACTAGATGACTCTCAGGGTCCCTTTCAAATCTACAATTCTATGGCACTAAGGGCCTGCTGGATCGTGCCAATGGCTTATCTAGTTCAGCATCTTGTTTCTCACAGCAGCCCACCAGATGCCTGTGGAACATCCACAAGCAGGATTTGAACCCAAGAGCCCCCTCCCATCCTGTGGTTTCAAGCGACTGGGATACAGAAGCCTCCAACTGTGGAGGCAGCCATCATAGCTAGTAGCTTCATAGCTTAATAGGATTACACGGTAAAAAGGCTTAAGCCTAAGTATTCCCTCCTTAACTAATTTCTCGATTCAGTTTTCATCCTTTGAGATGGAGCCCTACATTTTACTGCATCTGATGCACCCATCTTTGCTAACATAAAGGAGGAATGGACATTCTGCTTTTTCAGAATTTAAAGGGTCCCTTAGAATTTCAAACCCTGGCCTATATCTGAAGGTGGTTGGAAATTCAGATATCTCAGCCCTGGATCCTTGAATTGCAGAATGCCACCTCCGAAATATTGAAATGGGCAGCTGTTGGATAATTAAAAGGCAGCAAGTTGCTGAAAAGCCGATTAACCTTCTGGCTGTCGAACGTCTGTGCTCAAACCTCTGGCCTGCTTTGGAAACAGCAATACTGAATCATTTCACCCTTTCATAATTCAATAATGGCTAAAAGCTCTCTATTCCCTGTCCAGGCAGATGAAAAATTGATACAGACCAGATAGCAAAGTAGTTTACCAGGAACACAACCCGCAAATCGGTTGATGGATGGTTTTGGGAGTAAACCAGTTTCGGGGCTGTTTCCGTAGCCTTTTCAGAGTTGATGGCCTGACTCAATTCACACTTCAGGTGGGCATCTGGCGAAATGTTCCTCCGACTGCTCCTCACTTTGCTTCCAGATGACTTGGCAAGCAAGATTGTGATGAATTAAGTGGGGTGGAAACCTTGGAGCAGAGAAGCACCTAGCGGTCAGCGAGAGATATCCTGACCAGCCACGTTAGATCAAAATCATGACTATTTTAAACATCTGTGGCTGGTTAATAGGGGATTGGCTCTCCTCCTCAACATATTTTGTGAGGTTTTACTCATCCCTAGCTTACAGAAATGGAGAGACACTCCATCTTTTTAGTACGTACACACCTACAACTGTAACCATGGTATCTAGAAACTTAAAATAATAATAACAATAAAAGCAAAGATCCTCAGGATTCTGGTGAGCCATGTTGCTGGTGAAACATTTCAAGTAGAGTCTCAAATTCTGTGTGTTGAATATTTTTTTGTAAGCCATGCTAATTTATGTGACATTATTGAGTTGAGTTGCATGAAGTATTTTAATAGAATCATAGAATTGTAGAGTTGGAAGGGACCCTGAGAATCTTCTAGTCCAGGCACGTCCAACAGGTAGATCGTGATCTACCGGTAGATCACTGGACGTCTGTGGTAGATCAGTGGCTCTCTCCAAAGAAGCTGAACCACTTTGGCTTCCCTAAAAAAAGCTCAACATTTTGACCCTTCACCCCTCCCTAAACATAGCTCAAAATCTTTGACCTGAACCCCCAAAAAGGGGGTAGATCACTGCCAGTCTTTAACTCTCTGAGTAGACCGCAGTCCCTTGGGAGTTGGCCACCCCTGTTCTAGTCCAACCCCCTGCAATTCAGGACTTATGCAGCTGTCCCATATGGGGATTGAACGAATGTTCTTCTTGTTCTCTTATTCTGTATGTTAAGTCTGCAAGCTGTGCATAACTTAAGTTGCCATTCTTCTTTGGTTAGGGCCTCGCTCGTTTTCCATTTTTAGGCTAACAAAACAATCAGCACCATGTACTAACCAACCGAGCCACCCTGTTTTGATTGCCTAATGTTTATTTTCCCCATTTAGAATCCAGAATTCTTTGCTCCTTTTATTTGTTTATGTCCTGGACTAGGGAGAAGAACTTGGAGCTCACAGAATATTAAGGAGTTCAATGGACACTGAAAATGAGTCATTGAGACCTATGGGAATTGGCCCTGAAGCTTAACAAGAACAGATCTTTATCCTCCTGCTAGAACTCAAGGAGTCAATCCTTAACACGCTCCCCTGAGACTTTTCTCAGGTTTCCCTGAGCAATAAGCAATGGTGGACCAAATGCAGCTGGAGATTATAATGCATCTTGGAAGATTCCAAACAGACTTGAATAAAGCATTTCTTCTTCTTCTTCTTCTTCTTCTTCTTCTTCTTCTTCTTCTTCTAAACCTAGTATTTTAGATTTCTCTTCCGTTTAGCTTTTTCCAGGGTCTTTGTGTGCTGGTGTTTTTAATAATTGGAGGGATATCCAAATCAAAATCGATGGAATAAAGTTACTAAGTCTATTGATTCAAAGGTAAAGGGACCCCTGACGTTTAGGTCCAGCCGCGGACGACTCTGGGGTTGCGGCGTTCATCTCGCTTTCCTGGCCGAGGGAGCCGGCGTACAGCTTCCGGGTCATGTGGCCAGCATGACAAAGCTGCTTCTGACGAACCAGAGCAGCGCATGGAAATGCTGTTTACCTTCCCGTCTGAGCACGCTTGTCCAAACGAGAATGTTTTTTTGCAGGTGCTGAAAAGAGCACAGGGAAGAAGGTGCCTGCTTGATATCAATAGGCAGGGAGTTCCAAAGTGTAAATGCTGCCACCCTAAACGATCAAGTTGTTACCAAGATGGAATGGGTATTATGTGACCTTCGTACCAGTGTCAATTCTACTGATTGAAGCATGTGAAGGTAACACAATCTTGTAGGTAATCTGGAACCATGTTTTTAAGGGCTTTGTATACTAATAATAACAACTTGAACTTGGCTTGGTAGCATAACGTCATTTTGTATAATGTATTTAATTTGGTTTTTATATATTGCATTTAATTTTGTTTGATTACCTTTACAATCTTTTTTTTTAAAAACACAAAGCAGCATATCATTAAAACAAATAAATATATGCATAAATAAATAAATAATATACCAGTGTTTTGAAAAATGTCTGTTTCGGTTCTACAGTCTTTTGTAGCAAGTCATTTTAAGGATTACATTCCCTCTGCCGCAGTCACTTTCTCACTCCTCTCATGGTGGGAACTGAGCTTCTTATTTCCAGTAACGCACTACTGATATAGTTGGTTTTGATACTTAGTATATTCCCTGGCTTTTCATACCAGGAAAAATAAACAGGGATGCAGCTACTTGCTCTGAAAGATCAGATAATAAGGGGGTCAGTTTTTGTCTGACTCTTGTGAGCAGTAATTGCATCCTTGTTTATTTTCCTAGTATGAAAGGTCTTGTAATCAGCCTGAGTAAAGATGGAAACTAAGCATTAAAAGCAGCTTTAATGAGGACCCTTTTGTTTGGGGGGGCACATTAAAAGCTCTGCAATTTCAAACAAGCAAATGAACGAGAACAGGATTATCTTAATAACCACGAAATACTTTGCCAGCCTCCGCATAGCAAAACCCTCCAGCAAATTGTGGGACATTATTACAGTGGAACCAACGATTCATGTTTTGCTAGATAACTTGCTAGAGAGAACTCTGTGAGATCACTTCCTTTGTCTGCCTTGGCAGGAAGCTGTAATGCTGCCAACTTCCTGCCTGGGCCGCCTCCTCTTTCTTTATCATGCTCCAAGCTGATAATCTGATTTATGCACCAGCATAAGTCACAACTGGACCAAAGCTGGCCAAACATTAGGGTTGCCATATGTCTGGAAAAACTGGACATGTCCTCTTTTTTGGCGGGGGGGGGGGTTGGGTCAGTTTTTTTTTTTTTGAGCAGCTCACGCTTGGGCTTGGGCTGCTCTGCTGCCAGCCCGAGCTGGGGAAAGAAGCACGTGGGCGTGGCAGCGGTGGCCCCCGTGCACCTCTTTCCCCAGCTTGGGCTGGCAGTGGCTCGGGCTGCCCTCTTTTTTGCTCTTCAAGATATGGCAACCCTACAAAACGTGATTATACCAAGAGTCAGGTTCCAAAATCACACCTAGACCGCGCCTTACTATTGTTGGCATCCGTCTGGTCTCAAGACACAATGGAGTGCACCTCCGGGGGGTGAAGTCAAGCCGTTGGAGAATCACAGTGCCTGCTGCAGCTGCAGGGACCCGTAACTTGAAGCTGCTGCCTGCTGCGTTGATTTTGCTGCGTTTGCAGCACTGAAGAAGAAGAAGAAGGAAGTTTGGATTTGATATCCCGCTTTCTCACTCCCCGAAGGAGTTTCCAAGTGGCTCACATTCTCCTTTCCCTTCCTCCCCCACAACAAACCCTCTGTGAGGTGAGTGGGGCTGAGAGACTTCAGAGAAGTGTAACTAGCCCAAGGTCACCCAGCAGCTGCATGTGGAGGAAATAAATAGAAATAGAAATACTTTATTGTCACTGTACCACATGTTTATAGTGAGATTAAACGAGCCCCCCTCCCCCCAATCTCTCAGTCCTTCGTACAACCACCGACCCCGAATGTCAGCTGGATTGTTGCTGTCTTCCATTCAGCAGCCTCATGGCCCACAGGTAGAAACTGTTCTTTAACCTGTTGGTTCGGCTTATCATTCTACTATATCTCCTGCCCGAGGGCAGGAGATTAAAAAGGTGCTGGCCAGGGTATGAGTCATCCCTGAGAATGTTCCTCGCTCTTCTGAGGCAATGGTCTTCTGCGATAACATCTAGCGGACTCAGGGGACAGCCCATGATGTCTTGTGCTGTCTTCACCACCCTCTGTAGGGACTTTCTGTCCATGGCTGTCAAACCAGTGTGCCACACCGTGATACAGTATGAAAGAACACTTTCTATCGTGGACCGATAGAAGGGAATCATTAGTTGTTGTCTCACATTGTTCTTTCGCAAGACCCTAAGGAAATGAAGTCTCTGTTGGGCCTTCCTGACCACCTGGGCTGTATTGACCTTCCAAGTAAGGTCTTCCCTAAGATGGACTCCCAGGAATTTAAAGGAAGAGACTCTCTCCACACAGCCCCCCCTGATATACAACGGGGCTAGCTCCCCTCTCTTCCTGCGAAAGTCCAACACCATCTCCTTTGTCTTGCCAATGTTTAGGTGCAGATTGTTCTCTGAGCACCATGTGGTTACCTTTACGCAGATTCGTCTCCACCTGTAATTAAACCCATTACGGAGACGCGAACCCAGTTCACCAGATTACAAGTCTACCGCTCTTAACCACTACACCACACTGAAGTGACCTCCCCAGGGTGCGAGCCTGGGAAGTGTGTCTGGAGGTCCTGGGCTGCCTAGACGGCAAGACTACACTCTCGGCCGCACTGATGTGGTCCAAAGGAAAGCACAGCAGTACACCGGACACCTTACTATACTGTGGACATTGATTTAGGAGCAGAAGATGAGCCTACTGGATCAGGCCAATGGCCCATCTAGTCCAGCATCCTGTTATCACAGAGGCCAGCCAGGTGCCCATGGGAAACCAGCAAGCAGGAGAGCATTTTTGCTTCCTGTGGTTTCTAGCTACTGGAATTCAGAAGCATTGCGGCCTCCTTCAGGGAAGTCAAAGCCAGCCATCTATGATAGCCTTGCCCTCCTCTAGCGGGAGGAACTCTTTGCAGGCTGCAAGCTCTTTCCACGACGGTCTTTCAGGCTGCAAGCTCTTTTGTGGCTCAGAGCCGGTCGCCCAGAGCAGCAGCGATTAGGCAGTTTGCAGCTTCATTCAAAAGACGGCCACAGACGTCGAGTGCAGCTGAAGCTGGAGACAAATGAGTCTCGGCTGCTTGCCTTGAAGAAGCAGGAGCATGACAGAAGGCCCATTAGGAAGGCCTTTTCGCCCAAACCTGTTACTTCATTACTGACCAATTAGCCTGGCTGCCGGTGGATCCTCTTGAAGCCAACACAGTTCAGATGTGTAATAATGAATGTCAAGATGAGAATGGAGGACTTGAACGTGACTCTGTAGGTACTGTCCAAATAGAATCATAGAATTGCAGACCTTTTTTTTTTGAGGGCATGGTTGGTTGCCTTCAGTTGACGGCAGTGAGTTTAGTTTTCCTTGTTTGAAGGGGAAGGGGTTGTTGGGTCAAATTAGCCATATCAATTTGTATGACAGAGTCAGGGTTTTTTTTGTTGCTGTTGTCTTGTTGGGCTACGTTTCAGTGGTATCAGGGGTCCATGTTCACTCCTTTCCTCTAGTTAGGATGCTCCTAGATGCTGAGAGGGGACGCGGGTGGCGATGTGGGTTAAACCACAGAGCCTAGGGCTTGCCGATCAGAAGGTCGGCTGTTCGAATCCCCAGGACAGGGTGAGCTCCCGTTGCTTGGTCCCTGCACCTGCCAACCTAGCAGTTCGAAAGCATGTCAAAGTACAAGTAGATAAATAGGTACCGCTGCAGCTGGAAGGTAAACGGCGTTTCCGTGCGCTGCTCTGGTTCGCCAGAAGCGGCTTTGTCATGCTGGCCACATGACCCGGAAGCTGTACACCGGCTCCCTCGGCCAATAATGCGAGATGAGTGCCGCAACCCCAGAGTCGGTCACGACTGGACCTAATGGTCAGGGGTCCCTTTACCTTTAGAGGCTGAGAGTAGGTGGCTTATGAGTTCTTCGTAGTGGAATGAGGGGAATGAGGACATTCTCTGCAGAGCTCACGTAGTGAGAGAATATCAGAGAAGTACAAGAAGTGACAAAGAAATTCCCTTATTTTAGGAAGTATTAGACGAGAGAGCTGCCCCCTTTTTTTTCTGAGTCATAAAAAATACCAGAGCTCGAGAAGAACAACCATTAAAAGATTAAAATTACCTCTTGCTAGTTGCTCCCGTCTTGGAGGAATAGGAATAAATTTGCAATAAAGTTGAGGAAGAGAAAGGAAGAGAAACCTGGCTCGTTTTTAAGAATTCATAACTCTTTGATGGGGAGGCAGGCCTGGGTGTAAAAAAGAGGATAACTGGCTTAAATCCAATAGCATCTGCCAGCAAAACCCCCAACCTGAAAACAAATGGGGGAAGGGATAATGATTTTTGGAGTGGAAAATGAGAGGAGAAGGATAGTTTTATTGCTGTTAATATATTTCCATGACTACACATCTCTTCTCTAAAGCAATCTTATGTAAGCAGTTTTCAGAGACTGGTTACCAAAGAACGTATATTACCTGAAGCAACTTTCCTATTGTCTTTTTGGCACTTGCTAAAGATATTTCTTTATCAACAAGCCTTCTAAAATCTATAGCATCTTGGATTGGAATTGATTTTCTGCTATTGTTGCTTGAAACTGTTTTTATATTTATACTTGTGTGCGTGTGGGGTTGTTGTTGTTTTTTTTTATAAAAAAACTCCCATAGACACATGGAATCATAGAGTTGGATGGGACCCCAAGGGTCATCTAGTCCAACTCCCTGCAGGAATCTCAACTCAAGCATCCATGAAAGATAGCCATCCAACCTCTGCTTTATATATATGTAGGTGATTATATATGTAGGTGATTATATATGTATACACATACATATATACATATACATAGATAGATAGATAGATAGTAGCAGGTTGGTGAATTTTGGTTGAACTGCTTCCTCTCCAAATGAGTCAGCGACACACCAATTAATTTTTTTTTAATATTTGCCAAGTAACTGGTGACAACAAGGGCAATGATGACTAAATGGTATGCAGCTCAGGACCCCTATATCTCAAGGACTGCCTCTCCCCATATGAACCAACCCGGACCCTGCATTGCAGGGGGTTGGACTAGATGACTCTTGGGCCCCTTCCAACTCTATGATTGTATGATTCTTCGAGTACCCCCTCCATGGGAGGGCCAGAGGGTGGTGACATGAGAACAGGGCCTTTTCAGTGCTGGCTCCCCGTTTGTGGAATGCTCTCCCCAGGGAGGCTCAACTGGCACCATCATTATATCTCTTTAGGTACCAGGCAAAATCTTTCCTCTATAACCACTCCTTTGGCCTTTAGCTATCTGCGGCCTTTTAGATGGGGTGGGCGGGGTGGGCAAGGTGTTTTTAATGTATTTTCCCTCTTGTGTTTTTCTGATGGTAAGAGCTGTTCAACAGTGGAATGGTCTCCCACGAGAGGTTGTGGACTCTCCTTCCTTGGAGGTTTTTAAGCACAGGTTGGATGGCCATCTGCCATTGATGCTTTAGCTGAGATTCCTGCATTGCAGGGGGTTGGACTAGATGACCCTCAGGGGTCCCTTCCAACTCTAAGATTCTGTGTGTGTGTGTGTGTGTGTGTAGACACTAGCCTAGTGCCCAAAGGTCCTGAGAGCAGTGCCCCTCAAAGGAGACAATACCAGGCTAGCTGGACCATTGTTATAGGGCCTCATACTGAATCAGACCATTAGTCCACCTAGATCAGGGGTCTGCAACCTTTAAGACAAAAAGAGCCACTTGGACCCGTTTCCGAAGAAAAAACAAAACCTGGGAGCCGCAAAACCATTGCGACATTTAAAACAAATATAACACTGCATATATTGTTTCTTACCTTAATGCTATATATACAGGATCGTGCAGTCAGCTGTCAAAAATGGAGGAGGAACCCCCAGCAATGGTGTGCAAGCTCCTATATAGATTTTTGAAATCCCCCCTTGGAGTCCAGTCCACCCCCAGACACATCATCCTACATCACAGATACATCAGAACTACATCACAAATAGGGAGGGTCAGAGGAGGTAACCTGAGAATTCTCACACCTGTGCCATCTCTCCTTGACCCCTCCCAGACACACATTTCTGCAAAACTGGTTTCCTGCCCTGGCCAGGCAAGGCTAATGTAGAGCTAAGGACTATCCTTTGTTCTAGCCCGGCCCAAATCCACAAATTAAAGTGGAATGATATTCCCTTTGTGAGGGAAATGGCCCATCATCTAGCACTCAGGCAGAGCCTCCCCTTCCTTGCAAAGAAACAGCTTGTCAGTTTAGGAGTGAAAAAAATGGTTCTTCTTGTGCTGCTTTATTCATTTTAATTAATTTTGTAAGCAGTAGCACTGGAAACTTTAGCAAGAGCACACTAAATCCTGAATTCTTTGATTACTGAAGAAGTTTCTCAGGATCCTCAGCCCTCGCAAAGGAACTACATGCCAGGGAACTCAATTTCCCAAGCTCCCTTGCAACGATGAATCCCGTCGGCATGAGGGAGGGGGGAAACAGCCCGTGCAACACACACACACACACAGTGACCAGCTGTGTGTCGGAAGGAGTTCTCCCTGCAATTGCCCATTGTCATTGAGATTTTGGGAGGGGGAGAAAGACGTTGTTGAGCTTTTTTTTCCTTTTTTGGCTGCTGATCACTAAGGCAGCAAGAGAGGCAAGTCAGCGCCGGGGTACTTAGAGCCTTTCCCTCCCCCTCTCTGATTCGCTCCTTCGCAGCCAGTACAGCGCCCGGAGCCGCGGCAAAGTTGTAAGAGAGCCACGTGCGGCTCCGGAGCCGCGGGTTGCCGACCCCTGACCTAGATCAATGTTCTCCACACTGACTAGGTGCTGGTTTTGACCTTTAAAGCCCTATGTGGCCTAGGACCCTCGTACTTACAGGACCGCCTCTCCTGGTATGTCGCGCAGAGGACCCTAAGGTCCATGAATAATAATAGCTTAAGGGTCCCGGGGCCTAAAGAAGCCAGATTGTCCTCCACCAGGGCTAGGGCCTTTTCAGTGATGGCTGCGACCTAGTGGAATGCTCTGTCCCATGAGACTAGGGCCCTGCAGGACTTGATTTCTTTCTGCAGGGCCTGTAAGACAGAGATATTCCGCCTGGCTTTCAATTTAGCCTGATCCTCCATTCCTTTTTCCCCTTCCCTTTTTCTATGAAGAAACCCTTCTGGGACCCCACATTTAAATTCTTCCCTGTTCTCCTTGCTGGCCCTAGCAGGACTAACTTGGCCAGCTAGCCCTGGCAATGCTACATTTATGTTGTACTTTATGCTGTTTTTAAAGTCGTTTTTCAATGTTTTATATTTGTTGTTAGCCGCCCTGAGCCCAGTTTTTAAATCGGGAAGGGTGGGGTATAAATAAAATTTTATTATTATTATTAGCAATGGCTTTAGAAGTTTTCTGACAGCGAATCTTTCCCCAGCCCTATTTAGAAGGGCTGGGGATTGAATATGGGAGGTTCTGCACTCAGAACAGATGCTTTAGCACTGAGCTACAGCCCTATCTGTGTATAGGACTGTTTTCTAAGCATGGTGCAGAATGCAGCCTACTTGAGACGGAGCAATGCAGCCAGCTTCAGGGAGTGATGAACAAGTTCCTTAACATGTTTTGCATCTCCCCATCACCTCCACGAACCCCTTTAACTCTCCAAGTAAATTTGATCAAGATATTTAGGACGGATCAGCAAATCATTTCATCTGGGTCACTGTTGACCTGATGGAAACAGGCACCTTTCATCATCATTACTCGGCGAGTCTCTTAGCACCCGGGTCTAAGATGAGCAATAAGAAATTAATCTCGCATCCTGTCATTCCAGCAGATCAAGAAGTCTCTTTGCAATTACAGAACTAGTGGAGCAGAGCAATGCACACCACATAAGAGGTCTCTGATGTTTTTATTGGGCCCTGAAGATTAGTAAGCAGCCTCTCCAAATGTTGAAAACTCATTAGCTAGTGTGGACAGGGATGAGGATGTAAGAATAACTCGGCAATAAATAATTCAGCCAGTTAAGCCTAGATGGAAACTCATAAAATCACTGAGTAAAACTGGAAATGCTGACACAACAATTGTCTGACATGCACAGCATGCAGAATTGCGCTGTTCCTACCTTTTGTCTCCAAAGAAATGGCATTTGCGCATGCACCAATGTCATTTCCGGTGCACTTTGGGGGTGGCGGAGGCCGTGCGCATGCGCACAAGCAATTTCCGGTGCTCTGCCGACCCGGAAGTGGGCCGGAAATAGTGTGTGCGCACGCATATGGACGAGCGCTCCCCCGCCCTCTGGCCCGCAGCGTGATCGGCGCTGGAGGAACTGGCTCGCGGCTCGGTAAGTTTGCCAACCCCTGATCCAGACCCTCCAAGGACTCAGCTACATTAGTAAAGAAACAACAATTTGAATGTGCTATAAACATACAACACCAGATGGCACCAGAGAGCAGAAAATTTTAAAGCACGATTTTCCATGGAGATTTCCCCTCCTTTTGTTATAGCGATCTAATTTCTGACTTATTTATAGTGTCCCCCCCCCCCCCGGTGTCTAGATCCACCCCAAGCGTCCCTATTTTCCAGGGACTGTCCCGGATTTACAGATGACAGGTTTCTGATTTGATCCTGGAATGTCCTGCTTTTTTTTAAAGGATATCCTTACTTTCATCAGAGAAATGCTGGAGGGTATGGAGTTATGCGACCACCGAGCCAAGGAGATAAGTAACTCTACAACCTTTAGAAGACACCTGAAGGCAGACCTGTATATGTACCATATTGGCCCAAATATAAGCCACACCCAAATATAAACCGCACCTTTAAAATTCGGGGGTGGGGGGGGAGAGAAAAAGACAATACCCAAATATAAGCCGCTCCCTTAAAATTCCACAGGCACTCATACCCGTTCCGTTTTACCATATGTCTGTTTCAGCAGCAATATCGTAAAAGCCAATTTTTTGTAAGGTCGCAAATTTATGCCACACTTTAACTTTACATGGTCTGAATTTGGGGGAAAAAAGTGAGGCTTATATTCAGGCCAATACGGTAAGTTTTTTTAAAAATGTTTAATGTTTTATTATGTTTTTATATATGTTGGAAACTGCCCAGAGTGGCTGAGGCAACCCAGTCAGATGGGTAAAGTAAAGGTAAAGGGACCCCTGGCCGTTAGGTCCAGTCACGGACGACTCTGGGGTTGCGGCGCTCATCTCGCTTTATTGGCCGAGGGAGCCGGTGTACAGCTTCCAGGTCATGTGGCCAGCATGACTAAGCCTCTTCTGGCGAACCAGAGCAGCGCACGGAAACGCCGTTTACCTTCCCGCCGTAGCGGTACCTATTTATCTACTTGCACTTTGATGTGCTATCGAACTGCTAGATGGGCAGGAGCTGGGACCAAACAACGGGAGCTCACCCCATCATGGGGATTCGAACCGTCGACCTTCTGATCGGCAAGCCCTAGGCTCAGTGGTTTAACCCACAGCGCCACCTGCATCCCTAGTCAGATGGGTGGGGTACAATTATTATTATTATTGAATGGGACATCCCTGTTTTCACCGGAGAGATGTTGGAGGGAATGTGGTTCACATTTCAGTTGCTTCCATGCACTTTATTCTTCCAAGCAAACAGCCCACCCACCTTCCCACTCGACACACACTTTGCTCAGGCCAGAATAGAAGATTGAACCCTAACAGAAAACAAGAACCTTGCATTACATACATGCATGAGTCAAACTCGAGCTTTTTACCTCCTAATTTCCTTTTCAAACCTCTTCCCCTTGAACCACTGTTTTGCTTTAATCTGCCACCAGATAACCCCTACTTGTGAACCCGACGAAAACCAGAATTCCCAACACGATTGCTAGAGGTTCTTTAGAGAAGCAGAGAGAATTTCTTTGGGCAAGATCTGAAGTCTCCCCTTGCCCTCATTGGTGGATTCACGCTTGATGTTTGTTTCATTATTTTCTTTGGTCTTCCGGTCTCTTCTTGCTTTTGGGAGAAAGCGAATCCCCAGATTTCAGGCCTTGCATTATTCAGCAGGTGCAATGCTATCAGCTCACCCTGCTGCCAGCCTCTGGCAAAATGCAGCCAGCAGAGAACAGGCAAGTCTGTCCTGGCAGTTTGAGTGGCTGGGTCCCCACCTGGAAAAAGCATCTTCCCCTGTAGGCACAGAGCCAAGAAGGCAGGCAAGGCAGCGACTGGCAGAGCTGAGGAATATCTATCAGCACGAGGGACCTGTTTCTTATGGGAAACTTTGTGAGGCCTGCATGCCAGTGATGGACAGGGCCAGAGGCAAAAGTGGAAGGTTCTGTAACCCGCGGAACTCCCCACCACACTGCCTCCCCTTTAGCCAATGACAAGGAGGCAGTAAGTGGAAAGAGACAGTTTATTTTGAAGTTGCAACATCAATGACACAGTGGAAGAACTGAGTGAGGAATACAGATTTCAATGCGTAATATATACTGTTTGCACTTATGCTATACCCATTGTCCCACCCTCCAGACCCCTCTGATTGGTGGGAAAGTGTGGGAATGTTTAGGGATGCACGAGAGGATATATTGTTTAAGATATCCTATCCCAACTTGTGTTTACAAGTTCAACAATATCAGCTTGCTCAGACTCGCTCAAGTCTCTATAAATATACTGTCCTGGTGTTTTCCCCTTTAATCCCTCTTAAAATAAGACCCTACTTGTTTGGCTAAGCAGTTGTTGCTTGCTTGAGAGCGTAGATCAAAAGAGAGAGATGGCGTCTGGCCTCAGTGCTTTTGTTTTACCTGCACAGGTGAGTCCACACCCATCTCCAGTTACACAGAGGAAGTCCATCCCAGCCCAGAATAAACAGGAAGTTCCAGCTGGTGGATTGAGACCCTCTTTATGTCCACTCTAGCAATGTTGTGTTTGACTGCTCCTGTGTTTTACATCCCACAAAAAGGTCTATACCAGCACAATCTAAGCTTTGTCTACATACTTTTGGCAATTTCCCTATAGGACTGTTTATGCTCTTGTCACTAAGCAACTTCCCCCTATTTTTGCTAGGCAAGCAGAAAGGTATTTCCATCTGTCTGGACTTTGGAATTTCAGTTCCTTCTGAAACTATCTTGGGTCAGCTCTGTTTGTCTGACCCCCTTCCTTCGGACCGTCCATGTGCAATGGTAGCGGCCTGGCTGGAAAACTTAAAACCTGCTGCCGCTACACGGGAGATGGATTGAAGAAAAGGAAATACAAATTGGCCCTGCCCCGTAGCTTGACCAATCATGGTTAGGAGCAGCTTGGAGCTAGGTGGAATCACAGATCTAAAAATAAAGTGTAGACTCACTCATGCTGGCCAGCTTCTGTTTTGACTTGAAGTGTTTGCTTTGGGTTTCTCAGAAATATGTAGAGGCAAGAGCGGGCAGGGGGAGTGCCAGCCTGCAATGGCGCCCACCTGAGAGGTGCCAGAACTGCGCTCTGCCACACTCTGGCTGCAAAAAAGCACTAATTTCCACCCATTGCTGCAGAAATATGAGGCTGCTGAAATGTCCCCTTTTGGAGCTGAAACATAGCATCATTAAATACATATATTGAAAACTGGTTTTGCAAATCAAAACATAAAGTAATATCCCTAAACAACCCAGACATTATAATTAAAGAGGCGGACAAGGGTGGAGCTGTCGTCATCATGAACAAAACTGATTACATCCAGGAGGCTCACAGACAAATTTCCAATACCACCTTTTACACAAAATTGGACTCAGACCCCACACAAGAATACAAAAAAGAACTGAACAAGATTGTTAAGGAGCTACCCCCACACATCCAAGAACAGATCCTCACAAACACACCAGCGGAACCTCGACCAGGAACTTTCTATCTTCTACCTAAAATACACAAACCAGGAAATCCAGGACGCCCCATCATCTCAGGTTGTGTATGCCATCAAATGCCAACAGTGCCCTTCAGCTCTCTATAAAAGGTATCTGAAGAAGTGTGCATGCACACGAAAGCTCATACCAAGAACAAACTTAGTTGGTCTCTAAGGTGCTACTGGAAGGAATTTTTTTATTTTTTATTTTGTTTCAACCACGGCAAATCAACACGGCTGCCTACCTGTAACTATCCCTAAGCAAATCACAGCTGGGTTTGGGGAGAATTCTAAACAAGTCTGATTTGGGGATGTTTTCAGATGCCTCCGTTTCTTCCACGCCCCAACCCAAACTGTGAAATAATAAGCTTTTAATGGGAAGCAGCTGTTCTATGAAAGTTTATTAAAAATCCACAGTACGGCCATTGGACTCAGCGGCAGATGGAGGCAACAGATGCAACTGGGTAGCCCATTATCTCATCCTTTGGCAAGCTGGATTGGATGCTGCTTTCCTAAAGCCAGCAGACATGATCACCCTGATTGTCGGCGCTTCAGGGTGAATTTCACTGGAGATCCAGATTCATTTTGGGATCAGATGTTGACCCTAGGGTGTCTGGAGTCCAACCCAGATTGAATGGAGGGAGAGGCAGGATGGGAGCCCCTAAATCTGGTCAAATATTTGGGCAGTTTTAAAATGATGTGGCATCTCTCCTTGGATGTATAAAGGGGCCTAATCCTGAGTCAGGCCACTGGGCCAACCTGGCCAGGACTGTTGACTGAAACGGAAAGCATCAGTTGTCGAGGTTTTAAGATGGGGCTCTTTCCCTCTTCAGCTACATGGGGTTCCACAAGGTGAGAGAATAGTGTGAATAAGTTCTGCACTATTCCTGGGAAGGGCCAGAGTCTTAGATGGCCGCTGCCAGTCTGTGCAGGCAGTATTGAGCAAGAAGGACCAGTCTAAGTCAATGTAAAACAGCTTCCAGTAGGATGCAGTCAATGCTAATCTGACTCTGAGTAGACCCATTGAAATTAATCATTGGTGCTGACCTTTAAAGCCCTAAATGGTCTCATCCCAGTATACCTGAAGGAGTGTCTCCACCCCCATCGTTCTGCTCGGACACTGAGGGCCTTCTGGTGGTTCCCTCCCTGCGAGAAGAGAAGTTACAGGGAACCAGGCAGAGGGCCTTCTCGGTAGTGGCACCCCCCCTGTGGAACGCCCTCCTACCAGATGGCAAAGAGAAAAACAACTACCAGACTTTTAGAAGACACCTGAAGGCAGCCCTGTTTAGGGAAGCTTTTAATGTTTGACAGACTATTGTATTTTAATATTTTGTTGGAAGCCGCCCAGAGTGACTGGGGAAACCCAGCCAGATGGGCGGGTATGAATAAATAAATAAATAAATAATAATAATAATAATTATTATTATGACGGCAAAAGGATTCTGAGCTGGTCAAAATCCAGATTAGGATGCAAAGATATTACTGTGTGAGTGTGACTTGGAGGAGGAAATCTTTACTACACAAAGCAAAAGCAGCTGTAGCAGCCGTTTTGAAAAGAGCCAAATATCCTCCCCATGTCTTTGCAAACGCACTGAAAAACACATTAAAGAAAAGGGTCAGAGAAAGCAGCAGCTCTCTCCCAATTCCTTACTGACAGGAGGGGCAGGCGGGGCTGGCAGCTGGGGCAGCAACATCCCTTGTGGACGTTTTCTGGTTTCCCAGGGGCGGAACATCTCTCTGGCAACCCTCTTGAACCTCCCCTCAAGGATCCACCTCCTGACCCTCCTCATCAACAGCTCCCTCTGCCAGTTCTGACATTTCTCGAGGTGCCATCGCTGCAACCCTCACCGTGCTCAGGCCCTCCTCCAGGTCACCTAGCTCCAGCTGCCTGCCTCCATCTCTTTGGGATCCACCCACACCTTCATGACAGCTCCGCAGGGATCACGACAACTTCCAAGGAGGGCAAGGACCTCCCGTGACTAGATTAACACAACCTTCCTCTCTCCCACTCACGCTGAAGGTGCAATTTGTTGCTTGCTAGTTACAAACCGGCAATTATCCTCAGCTTCACAGCAGCCCATCTTATGCTTAGGGACGGATGGGTCTTTCAATTTCAGTTTCTCTCAGCTTCTCATGTCTCAAGTTCAGCATGCCGTGTTTCCACATATACCTTCCGGTTCTATTTATCTATCACATGACCTCAGAACAATTTGGCAGCGTTTTAATGCACACATCTCCGAACACATGCACTTTTGTAAAGCCATTGGATGACACCGTCCCTCTCTATAGACAGTTTTGTACTGGTTCTTCTTCTTCTTCTTCTTCTTCTTCTTCTTCTTCTTCTTCTTCTTCTTCTTCTTCTTCCAAAGCTGGAGAACTGCATTGCAAAAGTGCAAATTTCAGTTCAGTTCAGCTCTTTATTCGACCGTCAGTCAGAAAAGATACATTTCCATACAAAATTAAAACATCTAAAACGTCTAAAAGAACTTTGGAGTAAAACATAGCCAACAATAAAATGAAGCTGTACAGATAAACCCATGTCGATGCTCCCCCACCAGGGAGGCTGTTTTTCCAGTAACATTATTCAACAAATATAGAACCTGTCTTTCTCTGGATAGAGAACTAAGTTGACATAGGAGTGGAGATATAAGATTTTGCCTGAGATCTGCATAGAAAGGGCAGGGCAGGAGAATATGTTCGGAGGACTCTACCACTCCCAGGGCACAATGACAAGTTCTCTGAGTGCATGGGACTCCCCTGAACCTTCATGCAAATTTCAAAGAACAGCTGTGTTTCGGTTCATGTACCATTTTGCAAACTGTAGTGCTTTGCACTAAAATGCAAACTGAAACAAACCTCTCCCCCACTCCATCTGGGTTTCAAGGATGACTGTGAAATTAAAAGATAATGTATAGCATGAAGTGGTGAGAAGCTCTTGGAAGTCCAGCCAAGGAAGTTATTTTAGGTTCAGCATCTGCTGATCATGTAGTTTCATGGTATTGGAGTGTTCCATCACCTCATTTGGATCCAGGAAGTACATCATACAAAGGGGGCAGGTCCATGAGAGCCAGTAGTGGTGTAGTGGTTAAGAGCGGTAGAATCGTAATCTGGTGAACCGGGTTCACATCTCCGCTCCTCCACATGCAGCTGCTGGGTGACCTTGGGCTAGTCACACTTCTCTGAAGTCTCTCAGAGTGTTTGTTGTGGGGGAGGAAGGGAAAGGAGAATGTGAGCCGCTTTGAGACTCCTTCGGGTAGTGATAAAGTGGGATATCAAATCCAAACTCCTCCTCCTCCTCCTCCTCCTCCTCCTCCTCCTCCTCCTCTTCTTCTTCCATCTAGTGTTGTAAGAAGGCACAATGACTATGTAAATAACCTAAATTATGCCTGTTATCAGGGGCAGAGCAAAGTGAGTGTGGTGAGTGCAGTCCGCCCCAGGTGTCACCTTTGAGGGGGGTGACAAAATGCTGTGCAGCACTCAACACCTGTGAGATAAAGTCAAACCATTTTTGCAGGCAAAAAATAATAATTCAATGTGTGTGTGTGTGTGTGGGGGGGGTGTGACAAGAAGTTTTCCGCACTGGGTACCACCTGACCTTGCTACGCCACTGCCTATTATATTGTCATTACATCATTCCATCCCATTCATTTCAGTGCAAAGGAAACACAATGCAAATGGGGTGAGTGTAAAATCAATTGCGTATCGCCTGCAGACTGAAAGCAACAACAGCTAGTACCAATCGCATTCATTGGATCCATTTCAATTCTGGACATGGAACAAATAAGCAAACATCACCAATTTCTTTTCACCTTTCCATTTTCGTCTGAGTTCTCTGACATCCCTGCTTTCAATTGTACCTGGTTACAGGAGAACTGCAATCTGTGCCTCTGTGACCTCAATTTATCCTCTCTGTGTCCAAATGATGTACTCTGATCAAACATTGTCCTGTGAACCTACTTTGCAAAATTCATGTTGCTTTAACAACAACAAAAAAGTGAGGGGCTTTGAATAAAACCAGCCTCATAAACTATTCAGTAGAGATGTCTTTGGGGAGCACATACAAACAGCAACTTCATCAGATCATGTTCACTTAGTGGAAAGTATCAACCTAGCCATGTAAACAACTTAATTCATTCACTGGAGCTGAGTTTTCACTGCAGTGGTAAACCTGTGCATCTCAGTCAAGCTCAAATTGGGGTTTGCTTTCCACCTCTGTTTCTTAGCCCCCTTGATCCTCCCCCCTCCGATTTGTGAAGGGAGATTTATTTATAAAAATATTTATATGCTGCTCATTTCAAGCCTTTTCAGGGCAGTGTGTGCAAACTAAAATAATAAGAAAATGGTTGAACAGTAAAACCACCATCATATAAAACCTGTTGTTTAAAAACATTGGTTAGTCTCCAGTTTTAACTGCAGTGTTGTTTCAATGTGATGGTTTTATTGCATGTTTTAATTATGAACATTTATATTTTAATCATAGTGCATTTTAAATTATTACTGTTTATTTTATTGGTGTTGTGTTATTGGTTTTTGTGTTTTGTAAACCACTTAGAAGCCGGCTTGGCATTAAGCAGTATATAAATGAAATAATAATAATAATAATAATAATAATAATAATAATAATAATAATAGCAACCAATTACCCGAGAGTAACATTAATTAATTCCTGACATTAAACAGCACAAAAGGCTTGAGTGCAGAGGTATATCTTTAACAAGCTTTGAAATACCACCATCATTTGCTCTTGCTGGCGTTCCCAGTGGAGGTCATCCCCTAGGAAGGGGACCACCACAGAGAAGGCCCTGCCACTGATTGCCGTCAATCCAGATTGTGGCACAACCAAGAGGGCCTTTGCACAACTGGGAAATAGATGCTCCTGCAGACGGAATCGGAGCCAAATCCACTTACAGGCCTGCCTGACCAACATCGAAACAATGCTTTCTACTGGGGGGCATGTGGCTATACTATAGTTTTCTGTGTCATAAAGCAATGCATATGTGCTGCACAATAAGATTTGGATATACACTGCAAAACCCATTTAGTCTTGTTGATAAGTGTTGATAGTTTACAATGCCAATGTGCTGGAAGTATGTGTGGAGGGGGAATCAAAGGGACAGGCTTCAGCCATCTGCAGAGATAAACGTGCTGGTTTTGCTTCCACTTCTCCTTTCTTGGTGTAAAAAAAAGTGAGAAAGCTGCTTCTTCCCTTCTCTGCATGGGTGCAAATCAAAGAAGAACAGTGGTGCTTTAATCCCTACAGAAGAGGCAGTGCGAACATTGCAGAAATTAAGTACTTTACCTTTGAAGGTGATGTGAGATTAAGCTGCGGCTGTTTGGAAAGGTAGGAGGGAAAACACCGTTTACAAGAGGATTTGACATTTCCCTCAGGTGCACAGCTAGCAACCGCAAATCAGCTTCCCTGGTTCGGAAACCTATTTCAGAGCTTCAGAATTGAAATTCAGGTGGGCATTCCGGAAGTCACCAATGAATGCCTTAGACTGCTTTCCCCAAAGACCAGCCACTGCTCTCTCTCTCTCTCTCTCTCTCTCTCTCTCTCTCTCTCTCTCTCTCTTTGGATAAAACCGATGAAAGAATTTGTTTTACAGAACAAAGTTGGTCATTCAAAAGGTGTGTCAGGGCACTGCTTTCTCAGGTACACTGACAGCTCTGAAGTATCACAGGGGAATAGAGCAGTGCATTTGATGGGACTCCGAACCATCGATTAACACAGTAGCTTCAAAGCAGGAGCTTGACTCTGCAGAGTCCCCCTAAGAATAGTCAGGAACAAGGAAGCCTCAGAAGCCCAGAGTAAGTCTGTGGCTTGGCACATCTCCCCTGGCGCCCTGCATCTCAGCCCTCTGCCTGAGCCTAATCATCAAGTCTTGGTGTGATGTTGAAGATCTGGTGCCTAAAGCACTTCCAGACTCCAGCTGGTGCACCACAACCAGACAGCAAGTCGCTACGATCATAGGATCGTGGAGTTGGAAGGGATCCCAAGGGTCATCTAGTCCAACCCCCTTCAATGCAGGGATCTCAACTCAAGCATCCATGACTGGTGGCCATCCAACCTCTGCTTAAAAACCTCCAAGAAAGGAGAGTCCATTACCTTCTGAGGGAGTCCGTTCCACTGTTGAATGGCTCTTCCTGTCAGAAAGTTCTTCCTGATGTTTAGTCAGAATCTCCTTTCTAATACTGTAACTTGAGTCTATTGATTTGGGTGACTTCTCCAGAGCAGGAGGGAACAAGCTTGCTCCATCTTCCATGTGACAGCCCTTGAGATATTTGAAGATGGCTATCATATCTCCTCTCAGTCTCCTCTTTTCCAGGCCAAACCTACCCAACTCCCTCAACCATTCCTCACAAGGCTTGATCATCTTGGTCACCCTCCTCTGCACACATTCTAGCTTGTCAATACCCTTCTTAAACTGTGGTGCCCCAAAATGGCTACAGGACTCCATGTGTGGTTTGACCAAGACAGAAGAGAGAAAGTAATATTACAGTGGTACCTCTGATTACGTACTTAATTCGTTCCGGAGGTCCGTTCTTAACCTGAAAACGTTCTTAACCTGAAGCACCACTTTAGCTAATGGGGCCTCTCACTGTCGCTGTGCCGCCGCTGCCCGATTTCTGTTCTCATCCTGAAGCAAAGTTCTTAACCTGAAGCGTTATTTCTGGGTTAGCAGAGTCTGTAAACTGAAGCGTCTGTAACCTGAAGCGTTTGTAACCCGAGGTACCACTTTACTTCCCTTGATCTGGACAGACATCCTTACACTGAAAGCTGAGACCCCTGATCCAACTGCTGCTTAAAAACCTCCAAGGAAGGAGAGGCCACAACCTCCTGAGGGAGACTGTCCCACTGTCAAACAGCTTTTACTGTCATAAGGTTCTTCCTGATGTTTAGTTGGAATCTCCTTTCTTAGAGTCATACAGTTGGAAGGGACCCCGAGAGTCATCTAATATACCCCCTTGCAATGCATAAATACCACACACAGCTGTTTCCTAAGTGGGCTCAAACCACCAACCTTCTGGTTAACAGCCAGATTCACTGATCCATTGAGCCACCTGTAACTTAAATCCATCTCTCTCTCTCTCTCTCTCTCTCTCTCTCTCTCTCATCTTTCTATCTTTCTATCTATCTTTCTATCTATCTTTCATCTCTCTCTCTCTCTCTCTCTCTCATCTATCTATCTATATCTATCTATCTATCTATCTATCTATCTATCTATCTATCTATCATCTATCTATCTATCATCTATCTATATCTATCTATCTATCTATCTATCTATCTATCTATCTATCTATCTATCTATCTATCTATCATCTATCATCTATCTATCTATCTATCTATCTATCTATCATCTATCTATCTATCTATCTATCTATCATCTATCTATCTATATCTATCTAGCACCTATCTCCATCCATATCTATCTATCTATCTATCTATCTATCTATCTATCTATCTATCTATCTATCTATCTATCTATCATCATCTATTATCTATCTATCATCTATCTATCTATCTATCTATCTATCTATCTATCTATCTATCTATCTATCTATCATCTATCTATATCTATCATCTATCAATCTACTGTATCTATCATCTCTATCATCTATCTATCTATCTATCATCTATCTATCTATCTATCTATCTATCTATCTATCTATCTATCATCTATCTATCATCTATCTAATTTATTTATACATTTGCACTCTGCCTTGCAGCCAGAAAGTTTCTCAGAGTGGCTTACAAAAATCAGCATTAGAATGGTTTGCAGCATAAGAAACTGTGACATACAAGGAAAGGGGGGGGTGAGAGGGAGGAGGAAAAATAAAGTAAGCTCAAGGACAAATCCTTAAAGTTACAGGGTTGTATCCAATGCTGAATGATCAGTGCCTCAATCCATGCAGCAGGACTTCCTCCTCCTCTCTTCCCCATGCTCTCCTTCCTGAAAAAAAATCTGCTGTGGAGGCTCCCCCAACCCCCTGGAGGAGATTTTAGGGTGCGGGTGAGGGGCTGCAGTGGATAGATTTCAGTGAGGTTGTGCATGGGCATGCCCATCCGCTGTCCTTTGGAAGTTGTCACACGCAGTGCTATATCATGCGCATCAAAGGTCTAAGGCACAGCAAAGCAAAAGACGCATGGGATCCTGTCCCTGGAAGTCCAGCAGGCTCTTGGGGATTTGCAGAAATGCTCTAGAGGCAGGCGGGCAGCTGACTGCGTGTAAACAGGCATTGCCATGTCAAACAACTTTCTGCCAATGAAATGGCAGTGCTTTGATCTGCTTTTTCAAAAAGGACCAGGAGTTCACTATTCCTCCCCCCAAAATAAAATAAAAAACAAAAAAAACAGGAAAGGGCATGTTTAGCATAAGACATCACTGCCTGAGGTCGGCCAGCCTCCATATTTCAGGCCCTCGGGAGGATGCCTGAGTGATGGGTAGATGATTCAGGTAGCCGTTAGTTATGCCTGCCTCCAAGTATCATTATCCGCCCACCAGCGGGATGTGCTTTGCTGGCTGCCAGGCATAACATATCACTCCTACTTTTATCCACCCACCAGCCTAGCAGCTTCTTGCCGGATTACACAAAAATATATATGGCTCTGAATACAAATACATCTCATATATATGCATAAATACAAACCTGCTGTGTGCATAGAGCATGCAACATTTTCAGGGAGCACAGGAAGAGTTGCTCAGGGAGGGTTTAGGTTGGCGAAGGGAACTTTTTTCAGGCCAGGGGCCACATTCAGTGCTGTACAACCTTCTGAGGGCCACATCACCTCCATCCAGGCAGGCAAGAGACATTCTCAGAGTTCACAATGCCTAGACTCTTTATGTTAAAAACAACTTTACTTTCATAAACATATAACCGAGAAGAATGTATTTACAATCTCATGCTTCTTCACTCTGTTCCTTATAGAGAGCTACTGTGCAGGATTCTTCCTCTGTCTGTTTCCGGAGAAAGTGGGTGGGAGTTCCATACACTCCAAAGCTAAGAGCTTAGGAAGACTGAAACACCAGGTGCTTCCATTTCAAGAGAATGGGGTGCAAGTACATTTCCAAGCACAAGTCAAAGTGTTGGTGCTGACCTTTAAATGGCCTTGACCCGATATACCTGAAGGAGCGTCAATGGCCTTGACCCGATATACCTGAAGGAGCGTCTCCATCCCCATCATCCAGCCTGGACACTGAGGTCCTCCTCCAAGGGTCTTTTGCTGGTTCCCTCAGTGCGAGAAGCAGAGTTAATGCTTGATGTTTTACTAGGTTTTCATAAAATAAAAAATAAAAAAATTCCTTCCAGTAGCGCCTTAGAGACCAACTAAGTTTGTTCATGGTATGAGCTTTCGTGTGCATGAACACTCCTGGTGTATCTGAAGAAGTGTGCATGCACACGAAAGCTCATACCAAGAACAAACTTAGTTGGTCTCTAAGGTGCTACTGGAAGGAATTTTTTTATTTTTTATTTTGTTTTGACTATGACAGACCAACACGGCTACCTACCTGTAACTAGGTTTTCATATATGCTCTAAGCTGCCCAGAGTGGCTGGGGAAACCCAGCCAGATGGGCAGGGTGTAAATAATAAAATTATTATAAGTTCTGTTACATATCATGGAACTTCAAGGAAAACACAATTTGTTCACTCCGAAAGAAGCTATTGGAGTGCTCCAAATCACTTGCATTCACAGAAAAAGGTAGGTCCAGCTGAAAGGCAACATGTGGAGATCTGCAATGATCATTGCAATGCATTCCTAATTATTATTATTAGTATAATTTTAGAAGGATGACTCTCAGAAGGGCGTGGGGCTGTGAAGGGGCATGGCTGGGAGGGTCATGAATTGGTTCCTGCACTGCTGATTGGGTGGTCGTATTAAAAATGCCTCCCCATTCATTTCCCCCATTATCATGTACTGCATGGGTAGGCAAACTAAGGCCCGGGGGCCAGATCTGGCCCAGTCGCCTTCTAAATCTGGCCTGTGGACGGTCCGGGAATCAGCGTGTTTTTACATGAGTAGAATGTGTCCTTTTGTTTAAAATGCATCTCTTGGTTATTTGTGGGGCATAGGAATTTGTTCACCCCCCCTTCAAAATATATTCCGGCCTCCCACAAGGTCTGAGGGACAGTGGACTGGTCCCCTGCTGAAAAAGTTTGCTGACCCCGATGTACTGTAAACATACATTATGGAACAATGTGCACGTGATTTGTGGATTTGTGTGCTTAGATGTGCTTTTTATGTATATATTTGCATATTATTTTGTGCATTGGGGTGGGGTCAGTGTTAAATGAGCATCTGAAACAAATCTCGAGTGTGTCAGAATCCACAAATCTGTCTCAAAGTCCACTTGATGCAGATTCCTAGAACATCCTTATGGATAGCTCAGTTGGTTAAAGCATGATATTGATAGCAGCAAGGTTGCAGGTTCGATCCCCATATGGAACAGCTGCATACTGCAGTGACGTGGACTAGATGACCCTTGGGATCCCTTCCAACTCTACAATTCTAGGATTCTATGTCAGGCAACATTCTGGAATCCAGATTCTTTGTGCTCTGTCCTTGGTACTGAAACCATCATTTCAGCTCACAGCTGGGTTGTTTCACATTTGAATGCTCTCCCACAGAAAACCCTTCCTTTCTGCACATAGAAAAGTAATATGTTAGGGAGAAAGATTATCCCTGAGACATTGTCTTTCTATGAGCGGGGTTGGTTGCTGATGACGTTGTGGAAGAACATTCAAACAATCATCTATCTCACCTGTGGGAAGACAGTCTGGGGGGCAGGGGGAGCATTCATAGAATTGTAGGGTTGGAAGGGTGACCAAGGGTCATCTAGTCCAACCCCCTGCAATGCAGAAATCTCAATCAAAAGATAGCCAGTGAACCTCTGTTTTAAAACCTCCAAGGAAGGAGAGTCAACCCCCCCCCCAAGGATGACTGTTCCATTGTCCAAAAACTCTTACCATCAGAAAGTTCTTCCTGATGTTTAGTCAGAATCTCCTTCCTTGGAGCAGGAGAAAACAAGCTTGCTCCATCTTCCATGTGGCAACCTTTGAGATATTTGAAGAAGGTTGTCATATCTCCTCTCAGTCTCCTCTGATTCAGGATAAACATACCCAGCTCCCTCAACTGTTCCTCATAAGGCTTGGTTTCCAGACCTTGATCATCTTGGTCACCCTCTTCAGCACATGTTCCAGCTTCTCAACATCCTTCTTAAATTGTGGCACCTACACAATACTCTAGATGTGGTCTGACCAAGGCAGAATAGAGCTGTAATATTACTTCCCTTGATCTGGACACTAGACTTTTGTTGATGCAGCTTAGAATAACATTAGCATTTTTTAAAACTGTTGTATCACACTGTTGGTAAGAAGACCCCGAGATCATTTTTGCATGTGCTACTGGCAATCCAGGTGTCCCCCACCTTATATTTGTGCACCATTGTTCCTTGCTTCTGCAGATTGTGTCAGCTCAGTCGGTAGAGCATGAGAGTCTTAACCTTAAGGTTGTGGGTTCGAGTCCCATGTTGGGCAAAGGTTTTCTGCATTGCAGGGAGTTGGACTAGATGACCCTCATGGTCCCTTCCAGCTCGACAGGTCTATGATTCTATGATCTGTTCCTGATATACTTTCAGTAAAGAGAAGGATTGGAACTTCTAGCAGCAGTTGTATTTTTCTGCCCTGATAGCAGAGCATTTGTCTTTGTAATTTGCAACAGTGCCTTGATTGATTAGGGGCACAGGGTTTCCACTTGCCTGCATCTTTTCCAAGGGAGCTATTTACTTTCCTGCCTGCGTTTTGCATCCTGCTCTTTCCTGTGCCTCATCAAAGGAGGTTATATTTACAGCCCTGCTAAACTGCATGGGTGATAGCGGCACCGTATAACCACTGAAGCAAATGATGGATACGGCTGAGATTATCATGCTCATCTCTCCAAGAGAATTTGCAGATTCTGAAGGGCTGCAGTGAATATGATTTTAACACCTCTTTCTTGTTTCCTAGCAATGTACCACCTCCAGGGCTCATAAGCAGCATGGACTGACCCCCCCTTCCTCCCTTCTTTTCAGTGAACAATTGGCACTTCCCACCTTGGGGAAAATAACTCAGCCACACTGGCATCAGTAAATCAGGGAGCAACAGTGTGATGTTGAACAGGGGACCAGAGGGAAAAGTACCATAAAAATGTAGAAGGCAAATGGGGACTGTGATTGATGCACTGTTTATTTCTGCTGCTTCTATGGTCTCAGTCAGCTGGGCAGCTGTCCAAATATCAGGTTAAAAAGGAAAGGAAAGGAAAGATGCAGGTCTTTATTAAGGTGGAAATGGAACTGTGATAAATCTCCCTTAGCCAGAGGTTACTCACATCCAAAATGGATTGTGCTCAGAAACTTACTGGGAGCTAGTATAGATCCTTTAGGACTGGCGTTATATGGTCCCAGCAGCTGCTCCCTGTCACCAGTCTAGCTGCCACATTATGTATTAGTTGTAGTTTCCAAGTCACCTTCAAAGGTAGCCCCACGTAGAGTGCATAGCAGTAGTTCAAGCAGGAGATAACCAAAGCGTGTACCACTCTGGTCTGACAGTGTGCAAGCAAGTAGGGTCTCAGCCGGTGTACCAGATGGAGCTGGTAGACAGCAGTCTCGGACACAGAATAGACCTGCACCTCCATGGACAGCTATGAGTCCAAAATGACTCACAAGCTGCACACCTGGTCCTTCAGGGGCACAGTTGTCCCATTCAGGGAGTCCTCCACACCTGCCCGCCCCCTGTCCCCCAAAAGCAGTACTTCTGCCTTGTCAGGATTCAACCTCAATCTGTTAGCCGCCATCCATCCTCCAACCACCTCCAGACACTCACACAGGACCTTCACTGCCTTCACTGGTTCTGATTTGAAAGAGAGGTAGAGCTGGGTATCATCCGCATACTGATGAACACCCAGCCCAAATTCCCTGATGATCTCTCCCAGCGGCTTCATGTAGATAGGTTGGATCTAGTGCTGTTTCTACTCCACCACTCCCTCCCTGCTTTGGTGGAAAATGCTTCCTCTTTTGCACATCAGGACATCTGATTTTTTTGCTGTTCTTCCTAAATACTGTTCTCTTCTGGGCCCTATAGGAAAGGGGGAGAAAAAAATAAATTCCATCCTCATTTAAAGGTGAACTTCTCTAATTTGCACTTTCTGAAGCAATATGCAAACCGAAGTATGGCTATCCTTTGAAAATTGTATATCTGAAGGAGCGTCTCCATCCCCATCGTTCTGCCCGGACACTGAGGTCCAGCGCCAAGGGCCTTCTGGCGGTTCCCTCACTGCGAGAAGCAAGGTTACAGGGAATCAGGCAGAAGGCCTTCTCGGTGGTGGCACCTGCCCTGTGGAACGCCCTCCCACCAGATGTCAAAGAGAGAAAAACAACTATCAGACTTTTAGAAGACATCTGAAGGCAGCCCTGTTTGGGGAAGTTTTCAATGTTTGATCTTTTATCGTGTTTTTAATATTCTGTTGGGAGCTGCCCAGAGTGGCTGGGGTAACCCAACCAGATGGGCAGGGTATAAAAAAAGATGATGATGATGATTATTATTATTCCGATAATGCAGGCTTGTTTCATCATTCGGTGGCCGTTGGCTAGTGGATGACTCAGTCTGCTTGCCCTGGGGGCAATCTTCTCTTATCCCTGAACTGCAGCTTGGCCATCAACACATCATGGTGGAAAGGAATGAGCCTCTTCAGAAAGGTGTTTTTGTTTGTTTGAATCTTCACATTGGCCGTTGCCGTGGTGCTGCCGGAGATTGCGAGGAGGAGGCCGCACGGATCAACCGCCCTCATGAAGTCTCCGTGGGCGAGATCCGTTCATTACGTGGGAGAGAGCAAGACAGCAGTCTCCAGTGGAGGAAGGAGAAATTGATTTGTTGGCTCGGAGCATCGAGGTTGCAGGAGGAGGGGCAGCTGAGGGGGGAATCAGGTTCTTAGATTGTTCAGTACGTTGTACTGAAACGGAGAGTTCAAATGCTGGAAATGGAAAACTTAAGAACAGCGCTTGGCATTTGTGTGCCCCTTGAAAGTTCTCTAAGTGTTTCATGCACAGCATCTTGGTAGCCCCAGCAACTCTTCAAGGAAAGCCTGCAGTTTGATAGCGGGGGGGGGGGGGGGCAGGGTGAGAGAAAGACGCTTGCTTAAGGCAGATTCAGAACAGACAAAAGAAAGTGCTTCTTCACTCAGTGCATAGTTATCCTATGGCACTCGTTCCCACAGGAGGCAGTGATGGCTGCCAACCTAGATGGCTTTGAAAGGGGATTGGACAAATTCATGGGCTATTGGTGGCTCCACAGCTGGAGGCAGCGATGCTTCTGAATACCAGATGCTGGAAACCCCAGGAGGGGAGAGGGCTCTTGTGCTCAGATCCTGCTTGTGTGCTTCTAACAGGCATCTGGTTGGCCACTGTGAGAACAGGATGCTGGACTAGATGGGCCATTGGCCTGATCCAGCAGACTCTTCTTATGTTTTTACCAGCTGAAGACATCATAAGGGTTTCAGGAACTGCAGGCCACTAGGAATGTGATAGGGGGTCGCCAGAGAATGAAAGAATGAAATGAATGAATGAATGAATGAATGAATGAAAGGATAGTCACAAAACATCCCTTGGTCACTTTGAAAGCAAGATAAGCCCAACCAGAGGCTTATATCACCTAATAATGGTAAAGGGACCCCTGACCATTAGGTCCAGTCGTGGATGACTCTGGGGTTGCGACGCTCATCTCGCGTTACTGGCCGAGGGAGCTGGCGTACAGCTTCCTGGTCATGTGGCCAGCATGTCAAAGCCACTTCTGGCGAACCAGAGCAGCGCACAGAAATGCCGTTTACCTTCCCACCAGAGCAGTACCTATTTATCTACTTGCACTTTGATGTGCATTTGAACTGCTAGGTTGGCAGGAGCTGGGACAGAGCAACGGGAGCTCACCCCATTGCGGGGATTTGAACCGCCGACCTTCTGATCAGCAAGCCCTAGGCTCTGTGGTTTAACCCACAGCACCACCCGCATCCCTATATTGCCTAATAGACTTCTATAAAAACAACAAACCTTTGTCAACACAAGAAATACAAGACGAACTAGAAGACACCCAAATGTCCTGGTTAACACATCACCAATTACACGCCTTCTTAAATAATCCAGTAGTAAAATCAGCAGCAACTAGGCCCCCGACAACCTTCGAAAACCTCATCCTAACAACGAAGGAACATGGCAGAGGGATGGTTTTTACACCACAAAGAACTCATAACCCATCTACTTTCAGCAGCCAGAAACATCATAACCAGACACTGGAGAGACCTGTCAGGAGTAGGCATGGACCAATGGTACCAAATAGTATGGGAAACAGCCTTACTAGGAAAACTAACCAATAAGCTGAAACTGACATGGGGACAAATAGAAGAAGACGCCTTCACCCCGGTAATAGCTCCCCTTTATCACACACACAGCCCAACAAGATAATGACAAAAACCCACCAACAGCATACAAATCAATATGGCTAACCTGATCCAAAACACCCACTCACCCCACTTACACATGAAAACAAAGACCACCACAGCCAACCACAAATGAACAACCACACCCTAGGCCAACCCCAACCTCTCTCACCACCAAAGGAACACAAGAGAACAACAGAGAACCTGCACAAGCAACGCTGACATCAAACCCTACATATATTAAGCAAAATAGAAGCATCGTCACCCGACCCCACCCCACCCATCTCCCCCCGATTCACCTCTTTCCCCCCTCTCTTCCTAATGTCTCAACAAATGAAACTGATTTGTAAAAATGATACATGGAAAAAATACGAGAGAGAGACATTGCACATACATTTGTGAATCAAGAAATCTTTAATAAAGATACATTAAAAACAAACAAACAAAACAACACCCTCCATGAGATTTTCAATGAGATTTTCTCTCCCCTTCGGTAGTTTTCAAATGCAGTTTCTCTTCTCAGGCTCCATCTGCACACTATGCATTCAAAACATGGTATCAGATCACTTTAAGCCATCATGGCTACCCGCAAAGAATCCTGGGAACTGTAGTGCGTGAAAGGTGTTGTTAGGAGACCCCTATTCTCTGCACAGAACTATAGTTCCCAGAGTTCTCTGCAAAGAGGGATTGACTGTTGAACCATTCTGGGAATAGTGAGGGGAATAAGGGCCTCAGTACACCTCTTGGCACCCTTAATAGTTCCCATGACTGTTTAAAACTGTGTGTTGATGCTTTATAGCAGCCTTCCTCAGTCTTGGGTTCCCAGATGTCGCCGGACTACAACTCCCAACATTCATAGCCAGAAGGGGCAGCAATCAGGGATGATGGGACTGGTAGTCCATCCACATCTCGGAACCCAAGGCTGAGAAAGGCTGCTTTATAGGTATAATGCAGATGGAGCCTCACTCATGAAGAATATTTTTTATTTTTAAAAAAATGAAAGATACTTTCAGTACAACACTAATTTGGGTGATGTATTCACCATGTTCCTGGTAAATGCCTAGCTAAAAGGTACAGGCAAGTAATGGACAATTCACATATGCATGCAAATCTTTTGATTAACCAATAACACCATAATACCTGTCAAATTTCTAATAGATGGTAGGGGGAGAAGTATTCCATTATTATTATCTATTAAATTTATTAGTCACAGGTAACTCAAAGTGACTTTACAAAAAACAACAACCCCTAATACATACATTAAAACCTATGGGGGGATCATAGAATCATTGAATGGTAGAGTTGGGAGGGATCCCGAGGGTCATCTAGCCTTACCCCCATGCAGTGCAGGAATCCTGCCCACAGCCATTGCTGGGTGGGCTCAAACAACTGATCTTCTGGTTACTGACCAGATGCACTGACCCACTGCACCACAGAAATGAGGTAAAGCTTAATGGATTCCCCCTGGAAAGTCTGGAATTCATGTGTGTGCGTTTACAGACTGAATTTTTTATGCCTGTAATGTCATAAGAACACAGAAAGAGCCCTGCTGAATGAGACCAGTAGCCCATCTAGTCCAACATTTCATTTTTATTTCATTCATTTATTAGGTTTATTAGTCACTTGTCACCCGAAGGTCTCCAAGCAACTTACAGAAAAGAAAACCCGGAAACCTGGAAAACCAGCTGCTTACAGCTGAATCAGAACACATGTCAATCCGCAGAAAACCCAATTGATATTGGTTACGATTCAGCGGTAAGCAGAGGGGTTTCCTAGAGAAAGAGGCAGGGCAGATGAAAAACCTCTCCGACTGTCAGGAGTCCAGGTTCCCAGCTTGATAACACAGTGAGCATAGGTAATTATAAAGGAGGATTTATTGCAAAAACAAACAGATAGCTCTGAATGGCTCTAACAAAGCCTCCGGCATCATTACTCAAGATGACCCTTCTGAAGACTTTTTCCGGCGTCAACAGAAGAAATTGAACTTACGACCCTTACGTCTCTTGTTTTGCTTCTTATCTAGCAGCCCTCCCATTTGCCGACTCTTCAGACTTAGTGGATCAGCTCTAACCTCTTCCTGTGAGCTTTGGCTGTGTTCTAGCCTGCTCTCAGCTACTGCCTTATCATCCTGCCCATCAAGGTCAGGAAGAGCCGGAGTCTGCAGCTGCCGGCTCTCCCCTGCCTGGCTAACATCCAAGCCTCTCTGTTCCTGTCTGCTTTCTGCAGTTGGCTGCAAATCTTCGCTTGGAGCTGGCTCATTCCTGACACTGACCCATGTCTAGAAAGCGCAGGGGAAACAGAACGAGCCCTTAGTGCCTTGTGAACACTGCAAACAACAACAACAACCTTGCACATATGAGGAACACCAATCCCAAAATCATCTCCTGACTGGAAGTAGCCCTTTCAGGATACTCCTGCCAATGCACAGACTGCTGGTGTAACATCCCAGCAGTTTTTCTGGTGCTGGAGACGGCTTTGCCATTTTCCTGAGGGGATATATTATTCATTCCACCATGGAACTTTTATTATGCAAAGAACCTCGGGATGCCTCCAGAGAAATAAAACCATATGCCAATGAGCTTTTGTCTCTTGGAAACAGCCAAAGACACCTCAAATAATTATCACAAAGCTGTATGCAGTCAACGCGACAGATAACTATATCTCCCCGGTTAGAGGATTTTCTGTTCTTCAGTCGAGACGAGCTGCGTTCTTCGCTGCCGAGAAGTTGCAACCCGCACTTGGAATGAGAGTGTGCGAAGGCGATTGTAGCTGATAAAGCGAAGCCTGTTCTTACCGGGTGGCACACTCTTCCAAATTACAGACTTCCATGAAGGTGACTCAACAGCCAAACATAAAGAAGTTGCCGGTGCTGTACGTTTCTCAGCGGTTTCCCCGATTAGAAATGAATGTTTACATTCGGGGAATAATGGACGTGCTGACAGCTTAGCAATTTGCAGTCCCTTTTGCTAATTGGGAGAAGAAAGATGCAAAGAAAAGGGAGAAGAATTCAGAAGAGATGGAGGGCCTGACTGAGGCCCACCTAATCCAGCAGCCTGTTGAAGGGGATGGGACAACTCCACACCCTCCAACTTTTCTCCCATGAAAATACGGACGTCCTATTCCATAATAATAATAATAATAATAATTTTATTATTTATACCCTGCCCATCTGACTGGGTTGCCCCAGCCACTCTGAGTGGCTTCCAACATATATAAAAACATAATAAAACACTGGACATTTTTTTAAAAACCTCACTATACTGGGCTGTCTTCAGATGTCTTCTAAAGGTTGTATAGTTACTTATCTCCTTGGCTTGGGGCTCACATAACTCCATACCCTCCAGCATTTCTCCGGTGAAAATTGGGACACCCTCGGGAAAAGCGGGACATTCTGGGATCAAATGAGAAATCAGGATGGCTTCTGTAAATCAGGGACTGTCCCAGGAAAATAGGGACAATTTTCCACCCATGAGGAAAGGGGCTTGTGCAGACTTGTGCTTTTCTTGTGCCTGGAAAGCATGGGTCTGAGCTGTTTCTCACTTGTCCTGCTCTTTCTAGGCAAGGCACAAAATCCTGAGGTTTCTGCACACACAGCTCTCTGCACCCAGGAAAGTAAGAGTCACTGTCCAAGCTCAGGGACATATTATAGAGTTGGAAAAGGTTCAGAAAAGAGAGGACAGCATGACCAAGGGGATGGCGCAACCTCCCCTATGAAGAAAGGTCACAGTGTTTGGGACTTCTTCGTTTAGAGCAGGCATCCCCAAACTCGGCCCTCCAGATGTGTTGGGACTACAATTCCCATCATCCCTGACCACAGGTCCTGTTAGCTAGGGATGATGGGAGTTGTAGTCCCAAAACATCTGGAGGGCCGAGTTTGCCTATGCCTGGTTTAGAGAAACGGCGAGAAAGAAGGGACATGATAGAAGTTTATAAAATTGGGCATGGCATGGAGTCAATAGATAGAGAAAGGTTTTTCTCCTGCTCCTGTATCACTAGAACTCATGGACATTCAACGAACCTGAATGTTGTAAGAGTTGGGATAGATATAAAGACTTCTTCAGGCAACACAGAATTAAACTAAGTAACTCACTGCCACAGGAGGCTGTGGTGGGCCCCAACTTGGATGCCTTTAAAAGAGGATTGGGCAAAGTCATGGAGGAAAAGGCTATCAATGGCTACTAGTCATGTTAATCTATGCTCTGCTTCCATGGCTGGAGGCAGCAATGCTTCTGAAGACCAGTTGCTGGAAACTGCAAAAAGGAGAGAGTGGTTGGGTTCTGCTTGCAGATCTCCCACAGGCAACTGGTTCGCCATTAAGAGAACAGGATGCTGGAATGGATGGGCCATTGGCCTGAGCCAGCAGGCTTTCCTTATGTTCTTAACAGTGAAGGCAGAACTTAAGTCCTCAAGAAATTCATCTTGCAGGAATTGGTCTGATCCTCATAAATCTGGTGCTCACCACGACATCTTCCAGGAGATCTGGTGCCCATCACGACATCTTCCAGGAAGGGAGAGTGCTGTTGTGTTTGGATCCTGTTCGTGGGTTTCCCATGGGCAACTGCTTTGCCACTGTGAGAACAGGATGCTGGACTAGATGGGCCACTGGCCAGATCCAGCTCTTCTCATGTTCTCACAACGGCAAATTATATATCCAATTTTTGCCCCTGCAAAGCAGCCAGGTTAGGATGGGGGGTCAAAGATGGACAAACTACCTCAGAGTTAGCATGACGTAATCCCCGAGGGCTTGCTGATCAGAAGGTTGGTGGTTCAAATCCCCGCGACGGAGTGAGCTCCCATTGCTCGGTCCCTGCTCCTGCCAACCTAGCAGTTCAAAAGCACGTCAAAGTGCAAGTAGATAAATAGGTACCGCTCCGGCGGGAAGGTAAACGGTGTTTCCGTGCGCTGCTCTGGTTCGCCAGAAGCGGCTTAGTCATGCTGGCCACATGACCTGGAAGCTGTATGCCGGCTCCCTCAGCCAATAAAGCGAGATGAGCGCCGCAACCCCAGAGTCGTCCGTGACTGGACCTAATGGTCAGGGGTCCCTTTACCTTTACCTTTATCCCCCACTAGAGGTACCAACCCTTCCCTAATACCCCACAGAACTCAATAGTTCTATGATCTTTGGCAAGGACTATTTTCATCCTTGCTCCCTGAGGCCTGTTTACACAGAGATGCCATGGGTGAACCTGCAACTTCTGCTATTGGAGCTCTCATGATGAGCTCCTATTCTTCACCACTGACCACCACACCATTGGGTGCAGCTGGTTAAAGAGGACAGAGGCTCCACTCACTGCAACAGGTCCTAGCATGGAAATTTCCTCCAAATGTATCTCCTCGTAATTACTGCTATACAATAAATATAGATCCGCAAGAAAATAACTGCGCACAGGCTGTTTATGAACAAATCAGAAGACAGCAAAAGACATCCTTATCTGCCTGAACAGGCAAACATAGTTAATGCCGGCTGAGTCGTGTCTAATGATGCTATTACCAACTGTGTGACAATCACCCAGAATTCTGCTGCCTGCAGTCGCTCCCTTCTTAAATATATCATTATCAAACACCATCTCCTCCTCTGCAGAATTAGCGGGCAGATAAGTCCAATTTGGCAGGTGGGCTGCCGGGAGCCATTGCCAAAAACAACAAGGCATCTTGAGGAAATGAAAAAGCCCCCACCCCCACCCTGACAGCCTTTCTATTTCACAGTCATTGGTGTTCAGGATGCTATCAGAGCAGTCGCTGTTTGCAGCTGCAATGGTTTCAGGGAACTCACACAGTTTCGCTTCCAATCGGTGCGCATCCCACAACGTCCTGCCGAAAACCCATTAACTTTTCATACCATAAATGTTCTGGTTTATTTTCATTGCACTGTAGCCCCTCTGGGTGCAGTGATGCGATAGCATCAGGGCAGCATCCCAAACAAGTTAAAGCAGAATAAAACCACCACTAGCACACTATTATTGTGCCAGGGGCATGTTGCAGAATACACTGCAATAAAACGTCAGTCTGAAAGCACCCAAACGATATGGGTGTGGGCAGGGTGGGGGAGAACCTTGGGGAATTTATTAGAATATGCAGACAGTTTGGGCTGAATGCAGCAAAAACTAGGGATGAGCAAATTCTTGGCTCCTCACCAAAATTGTCTCAGCATTTATGAGTGTGATTGGTGAGCATTTTTTTTTGGGGGGGGGTTGACCTGGGTTGCCCTTCTCCCAGCAAAGCAAAGCCAGTGTGGTGTAGTGGTTAAGAGCGGTGGACTTGTAATCTGGTGAACTGGGTTCACGTCTCCACTCCTCCACATGCAGCTGCTGTGTGACCTTGGGCCAGTCACACTTCTCTGAAGTCTCTCAGCCCCACTCACCTCACAGAGTGTTTGTTGTGGGGGAGGAAGGGAAAGGAGAATGTTAACTGCTTTCAGACTCCTTCGGGTAGTGATAAAGCGGGATATCAAATCCAAACTCTTCTCTTCAAACTCTTCTTCCCAGTTTAACAATCACAGAATCACAGAATCACAGAATCATAGAGTTGGAAGAGACCACAAGGGCCATCCAGTCCAACCCCCTGCCAAGCAGGAAACACCATCAAAGCATTCCTGACAGGTGGCTGTCAAGCCTCTGCTTAAAGACCTCCAAAGAAGGAGACTCCACCACACTCCTTGGCAGCAAATTCCATTGTCGAACAGCTCTTACTGTCAAGAAATTCTTCCTAATGTTTAGGTGGAATCTTCTTTCTTGTAGTTTGAATCCATTGCTCCGTGTCCGCTTCTCTGGAGCAGCAGAAAACAACCTTTCTCCCTCCTCTATATGACATCCTTTTATATATTTGAACATGGCTAGCATATCACCCCTTAACCGTCTCTTCTCCAGGCTAAACATACCCAGCTCCCTAAGCCGTTCCTCATAAGGCATCGTTTCCAGGCCTTTGACCATTTTGGTTGCCCTCCTCTGGACACGTTCCAGCTTGTCAATATCCTTCTTGAACTGTGGTGCCCAGAACTGGACACAGTATTCCAGGTGGGGTCTGACCAGAGCGGAATACAGTGGTACTATTACTTCCCTTGATCTAGATGCTATACTCCTATAGATGCAGCCCAGAATTGCATTGGCTTTTTTAGCTGCTGCATCACACTGTTGACTCATGTCAAGTTTGTGGTCTACCAAGACTCCTAGATCCTTTTCACTTGTACTGCTCTCAAGCCAGGTATCACCCATCCTGTATTTGTGCCTTTCATTTTTTTTGCCCAAATGTAGTACTTTACATTTCTCCCTGTTAAAATTCATCCTGTTTGCCTTGGCCCAGTTCTCTAATCTGTTAAGGTCATTTTGAAGTGTGATCCTGTCCTCTGGGGTATTAGCCACCCCTCCCAATTTGGTGTCATCTGCAAACTTGATCAGGATGCCCTCAAGCCCATCATCCAAGTCATTGATAAAGATGTTGAATAAGACTGGGCCCAAGACAGAACCCTGTGGCACCCCACTAGTCACTTCTCTCCAGGATGAAGAGGAGCCATTGATGAGCACTGATGAGCTCCCTGTGAAGAATCAATCCATCTTCACAGGGAACTCTGGGAATTGTAGCTCTGGAAGGGGAATAGGGGGAGTCTCTGAACAATTCTTTGCACCTTTTACAAACTCCAGCTCCCAGAACTCTTTGGGGGATGCCATGAGTGTTTAGCGTGGTATCATAGCACTTTGAATGAATGAATGAATGGTGTGAACATGGCCTCTGTTGTTTCCTTGCAGTTCTGAACTCCTCATCCTGATCTTGGACTTCTTCTGCTTGGCCCACTGCTCCTGGCTTCTAGCGTCACTGCCCTCACCTTTCCTGATGCTACTCTCAAGTAAACACCTCTGTCATTGTGGGCTGGATGGTAGCCAGGACTATGTGAGACAGCCACTGGAAAGAGGATGGCTGTGTTTGGGTTCTTGCCCTGTTCCAAGTTTGCCTTTAAATGTGAACTCTTCCCCTAATCCCTAGTGATCTAACACATCTAAGGCATCACGCCAGATGAAGAGGTCGAACACAGGCTGTGTGACAATGAAGGGGAATGACTGGGAAGGGGGCTCAGGAAGAACAGTCAAGGGCCGCTGCCCCCAGCACCTACCCAATGGTAGAACTGGCCCTGTTTCTTGTGAAGAGCAGGCCCATGCTCTTATGGGGCTGCCAAGCTGCAATGTGGAGAGTCTTCCTCGATCTGCAGAAACACTTCTGCATGGCTGTTTTATCTGTGCAACTCTGTCCCCGGAGCAATGCAATATTCATTGAAGGTTTGTGACAGAGAGGCATCCATTGTTTTCGAAACTCCAAGAGCTGGGACATTGTTTGGCTGCCAAGCCAAAGACCATCAGAGCTCGTCAAACCACGGTTGGCAGCTTCTCGCAGGCGAGGGAAAGGAAAGTCTCTGGCACTCTGTGCTGCGACATTTGGGGAAACGGCGCGAAGCAGCAGACCTGGGGTGCTGTGATTGTTCTGCCTTGAAAGCTTTCCAGTGGGTTGCCTCACCGAGCACGCCATTTGTTCTAAGAATGGGTGAGAGAAGAGATCGCCTGTGTGCTTTTGTGGCCCCGAAGTGGCATCTTCCCCAGTAATTGGCTCCATTGAAGATGCGAACTTGCCAGCACTTTAAAGAACACTTTGGTTGGGGGCACCGCGGGTGCAAAGCTCCTTCCTTTGCCAAACTGTTCTCTCCTCCTCTCTCTTTCCAAACAGTTCTCAGCTTTAGAATGAGGCACTCAGCCGGGAATGCAAACATTGGTGGTCTGTTGAGAATTCAAGCTGTTCTGCGTATTCAGGGGGGAGAGATTGGCTCGGGTTAGTCCACAAACACAGAACAAAATATTTCATTCAGGCTGATTAATATGGTGAGGCATCCACAATCATTTCTCTGTTATGGGTGGAGAGAGAATTAGCGCTGCAAAGCTCATAGAATCATAGAATTGTTGAGTTGGAAGGGATGCTGAGGGCAATCCAGTCCACCCCCTGAGATGCAGGAAGCTCAACAAAATAATCAATGACTGAAGAACATCCAACCTCTGCTTTAAATCCTCTAATAAAGGAGAGCCCACCACGTTCTGAGTGAGTCTGTTGCACTGTTTTAGAGCTACTACCGCCAGAAAGTCTCCCCAGTCTCCTCTGAACCAGGCAAAACACACCCAGCTCCCTCAAACCATTCCTCATAAGGCTTGGTTTCCAGACCTTTTATCATCTTGGGCATCCTCCTCTGTACATGTTTTCCATTAAACGTATGGAGAAAAATATTAATAACCATTGTTGTTGTTATTGTTGTCATTTACTCGTTTAGTCGTGTCCGACTCTTCGTGACCCCATGGACCAGAGCACGCCAGGCACGCCTATCCTTCACTGCCTCCCGCAGTTTGGACAGACTCATGTTGGTAGCTTTGAGAACACTGTCCAACCATCTCATCCTCTGTTGTCCCCTTCTCCTTCTGCCCTCAATCTTTCCCAACATCAGGGTCTTTTCCAGGGAGTCTTCTCTTCTCATGAGGTGGCCAAAGTACTGGAGCCTCAGCTTCAGGATCTGTCCTTCCAGTGAGCACTCAGTGAGTACTACCATACTGATAGTAAATACTGTGTATGAAACAGTCCAAATAATTACTTACTTCTTCATTGTAGCTCGTTATTTAACTCTAGTTTTAATACCTGTGGTTGAGCTTGCAAACCTGAGCTCATTCTGAGCTTTATTTTGCCTGACATTTGCCCTGAAACTGTTGGCTACTCGTGTATAATCCTCCTTTGTGATTTCCCCATTCTTCCATTTCTTGGACCTGCCCTCCTTTCAGCTCATCTGTAAGATCCTTATGCAGCCACTCCCATTTTTTTTAGATGCCTCCCATTTTTATTTCTTGTTGGAACTGGCTGCATATGGGCCTTCAGGATTTCACCTTTAAGAAACCTTACATCCGTCTTGGACTCCCTTGGAGGTATTTCTGAACATGGGCTCTCACTCACATGGACTCTGGTCTGGTTCAAATGAAGTGAGATATTTAGACATCACTCTTAAAGGTAAAGGTAAAGGGACCCCTGACCGTTAGGTCCAGTCGCGGACGACTCTGGGGTTGCAGCGCTCATCTCACTTTATTGGCTGAGGGAGCCGGCGTACAGCTTCCGGGTCATGTGGTCAGCATGACTAAGCTGCTTCTGGCGAACCAGAGCAATGCACGGAAACACTGTTTACCTTCCCGCCGGAGCGGTATCTATTTATCTACTTGCACTTTGACATGCTTTCGAACTGCTAGGTTGGCAGGAGCAGGGACCGAGCAACGGGAGCTCACCCCGTCGCAGGGATTCGAACCACCGACCTTCTGATCGGCAAGCCCTAGGCTCTGTGGTTTAGACCACAGCGCCACCCGTGTCCCAGACATCACTCTTAGGATGACCATAATTCCACTGCCCACCACACCACATCCCGATTTGCAGTACAGCTATAAAAACACTGACCCCGTCTTTCAGGTCTGCTGTAATAAAGCCTCAGTGTTTCTGAAATGCTCTTTGAACACTCTAAATGCAGAGAATTATTAATCCTGTGGCTTTCACTGAGAAAATGTGAACTCACATACAAGGGAATAATGATTAGAGCAGTGGTTTCCCCACCCACAGGACCGCTTGAAAACGTGACCTGTTGGACCACTTACTGAGTGTTCAACCAGTTGTTTAACAATTGTAATGTATTGACTCTCCATTCCTTCTAAGTGTCTCTCATCCTCTTTTCCCCAGGAGAAGTCTTTATTCCTATGGGGAAGGCAGAGCCTCACTCACATTACTGTGCCTTTCTCTCCATCCTGCTGACCTTCTCAGTGGCCACTGAGCCCATCGGTCTTCAAACACACATGTTCTTCACATCCCTGTAGCTACAATGCTCTGCAGAGTTGCTGCTATGGACCACCAGATGAAGCTCAAGGACCACATTTTTGGAACCCCTAGACTAAAGCTGAAATGAATTCATATCCACTGATAATGTAATCCTGGCTATGAGGTCATAGACTCACTGCTTTGCAACTAAGCCAAGTTTTACTCCCCGTGCAACTTTCTCTGAATGCTGCATGGAAAAGCACATGAATCTGACCTTTGGAGAGTTTGCAAGTAAACCCTTTTTAACTTACCAAATTAGGATCACCACATGTCCTCTTTTTCCAGGACACGTCCTCTTTTTCATGGGTATGTAAAATGAGAGTCGCCATAGAGATCCATAGTTAAAAGTAGAGGTTGGCAAATGTGTCCTCATTTTTGCTCTTCAAAATATGGCAACTCTACAAAATATATAGTCTTTTTTTCTATACTAGGGGAAGGGGGAAACTTTGGAACTCACAAAGGCATATTTTAAAGATCTAACAGCCTATATTTTCATGCTTTATGTTGTTGAATATTTTGTGATTTCAAATCATTGCTGGGGTTCTCTCAGCAAATAGTACTTGCCCAAAACTTGGATCTTGGCATCCTTTCTATATGTATTTTTCATTTGCCACCAACACATTGGAGGCAAGTAAACAGAGGTTGGGATTGTCATCTTTCAGGGATTCTTTAGTTGTGATTTCATTGCAAGGGGATGGACTAGATGACTAGTGCCGGATTTATGTATCAGCTAAACAAGCTATAGCTTAGGGCCTCACTCTCTTGGGCCCCCCAGATTTTTTTAAAAGAAAAACAACAACTGGATGTACATTTCCAAAATATAAAATAAAAAAACCAAATAAAATAAAACCTACATACAGCAACAGTGTTTTGTGTTTTGTAGGCTCTTATGATGCTCAGGACATGGGTGGCGCTGTGGTCTAAAGCACTGAGCCTAGGGCTTGCTGATCAGAAGGTCGGCGGTTTGAATCCCCACGACGGGGTGAGCTCCCATTGCTCGGTCCCTGCTCCTGCCCACCTAGCAGTTCGAAAGCACGTCAAAGTACAAGTAGATAAATAGGTACCACTCCGGCGGGAAGGTAAACAGCGCTTCTGTGCGCTGCTCTGGTTCGCCAGAAGCGGCTTAGTCATGCTGGCCACATGACCCGGAAGCTGTACGCCGGCTCCCTTGGCCAGTAAAGCGAGATGAGCGTCGCAACCCCAGAGTCGTCCGCGACTGGACCTAACGGTCAGGGGTCCCTTTACCTTTACATTCTGCATGGACTGGTTGCATGGCAACACGTTCAAATGGCTTTAGATACCTATTAGGTACATAAATTAACATACAGCATATATTCAACACAAAAAACAGGAACAATTTGTTGTTGACAAAGGACAGCTGGACATATAAAGGGCCCCATTACCTTCAGCAGCTTAGGGCCTCATCAAACCTAAATCCGGCCCTGTACCCCTTGAATCTCATCCAGCTCTACAATTCGATGATTCGAACTCACACCTCAAGTACATCATTTTCCTAACCAAAAATCATCATTTTTAATGAACGTGTTGTGTTAGGGCAACCAACAGAGTGCTTTAATTGCAGAAACCTAAATTTCTTGTCTGTGCTTAAATCCCTTCCACAAAATAATGACCGTTTGGAGGAAGCAGCATTCAGAAATGCCAGCCTCCCCTTTAGCTTGAGCAGATGCAGTTCACGCTGCCACGTTACTCCACTACATATGTAGGCCCAGCCTGAGTTCTGTCTGTGGGATTGTATCTGCCATGACCCACCGAGACATGCAAGTCACCACCAATGTCTGGGCAAACCAGCCTCAGGCTAAAGGTTGATGTTATCTTTCAAGGCTCACCTTTAACATGAAGAAAAGCTGATCGAGTGCAAGAGTTCGCCAACCTGCCTCTGTATCTCTGGGCAGCAGCTGTCTGTATTCCAAAGGAAATGAATCATCTATTGCATTCAGGTGCTGGACTGGTAAGTGCCCTATCTTTCCCTTTAGCACGATGTTTTTGCTCTCTGCGGCTGTTTGCCTCTCAAGAAGACCGCTGCTAGAGAATCATTCCTGCCAAGCAGGACCCGTGTTTGTCTAGCTAGAGTTAGCATCTGGCTGGGGGGAAAAGACGCAGCAGGACATGATATCGAGAGAGGAAAGAGGAACAAATGACATAGATGAAACCCCTTGGCAAAGGTCTCCTTGAATCTGTCTCAAGTGGCGATTGAATAAACACCACCTGCTCAAACTGGCCACTTGGACTAGAGTTGTATTTTCTTTTCTTTAATGTGTTCTCACTTCAGTTTATTGTTGATTTGCCATTTCATCATAACAGAGAGAAACACAAACATAAAAACCCACCGCAATACTCAAGACAAATATATCCTCTAATGTCATCAACTTGCTGATGGGTGCAAGGGTTGATTTTCAGAAAATTAGTCACGGTGCACCAGACTCGCCACCTCCCAAGGGCATGATCCAGCCAAAGTGAAGCGCTTTTAGCTCACCCTGATTTCAGTGGAGGAGATTTAAAGGCATCCCAGATCAAAGGCTCTGAGTTGCACCCAACTTGGGGGGGGGGGCTGCGCATGATGTCACGCACATTGTGCATGTGTGTGATGACTGTTGCACTGGGAGATGCTGACCAGGCCTCCTTCTGATGCGACATTTGCACATCAGGCCATGCTGGTCGGCCCAGGGCAACTTCCTGCCTGGCCATGCAGTGTCTGGAGATTCAGAGGAGCCCGGGGTGACTTCCTGCCACGCTGTGCCATGTTGGGGTGACATCCTGCCAGGCCGCCTCTGCCATCTCAAGATGGGGGGGGGGAGCTGAGCCCCATCCCAGCAGACATGGGATGGGAGGCTGTAGAGGCCTCAGCCCCATAGAGTTGGCACCCCTGTCCCAGATCTTCTCTGTAAGGGAAATGCTAACCTTGATAGCTATGACTTGACCACTACTGTTGGAGGACAGTAATGCTTCTGACCATCAGCTGCCGGGAACTTCAGGAGGGGAGAATGCTGTTTTGCTGACTGTGAGACGGATGGGTGTCTCCTCGGAAGTAAGCATCCACAAAACGCAGTCTGCTAAACTAATCACTTTATTTCATAACATTGATAATCCAGACCTTGCGATTATGCATCCGACCCCTCGGAGTCAGATCCTTCTAGTACGGATTTGCGGCTCCGCCCCCAGCATAGGAGCTTCGGAAAGCCTAGTCTCCGCCTCTCCTTTTTCCGCTTCCGCGCCCTTGACCTGGGCAGCCCTACGGCTCCCCCTTCCCTTTCGCTTTCACCTTCCCCGCTTGTGGTGTCTGATGCTCCGGTAGGCTCTCTAAGCCTCAACTCCTCCTCGGTCTCCATATTCTGATCCCTTCCCATTGGCTGTGCTAACGCTCTGGTGGAGCTTTCCTCCCATTGCTGCACTACCTGCTCTGGCGTCAGCAGGGGCTGTGCCTGTTCCTGATCCCAGACCCTCAATAACTCTTCGGGCGTCAGCGGAGCCCTATCTAGGTCAGCTGTCTCCTTTGGCACCGCTTCGGAAACCGGCCAGCCCCTGACATCCATCCCCCCTTCCAAGCCCCCCTTCCCCTCCTGAAAAGGCACACCTGGTTGGGGCAGATTGGTTTCGGAGTCCCTTGCTAGATCTCCCAGCTCCCCCCAAGACTCGTCTGCTGTGTCAGGGGAGGAAGGGAAACCTAAGAATATTGTGGTGTCGCCACTGGACGATGAGGCAAACATGTCTTCCCAATCCTCCCTGGCCATGGGTGGAGAAAGGGGTTCTGCACTCTCGGTCCCTTCTCCTACCATTGGGTACCCTTCACTCCCCCCTGATGGTGGGAAACCCCAGAAGTCCCCTTCCTCCGAGTCTGTGGGCTGAAACACGTCCCTTAGTTGCCAACGGTATGGTTTGGGCTTGTGCGGGAATAGTTCGTGAAATTCCCACACCAGATGCTCCTTGGTGACTTCCTCTGCCGGGATCCATGCATTTTCCGACGCTGGCTCCCCCTCCCACGCTACCAAATACTGCAGTTCATCCCCTTGCCACCTGGAGTCCAAAATCTCGGTGGCCTCGTTGAAGAGTTCCGGTTCCACCATCGGTACCCCCTGCGACCCCTGCTGGTAGCCCTGTTGGTACCTGTGAGGTTCCCTGTACTTGGACAGGAGAGACCTGTGGAACACCGGGTGAATCCTCATGTCGTCCGTCAGTCGCAGTTTGAAAGCCACGGGGTTGATCTGCTCCACTACCTCAAAAGGCCCCAGTCTACGTTGCTGCAGCTTCTTGCACCTGCCGCGAATGGGCAGCCCTTGTGTGGACAACCATACCATATCTCCCACCTGGATGTCCTCCCCCTCCCTGCGGTGCCGGTCCGCTGCCGTCTTGTAGGCTGCTTTAGCCCGCTCCAAATTGTCACTGAGCAATTGGTGCAATGCTTCCAACTCCTCAGCGAAATTCTGTGCAGCGGGCACGTCTCCATCCCCCTGTTCCCCCTCCCTTCCCGGAAAGGCCCTGGGGTGGCTGCCGTAGATCGCCTGGAACGGGGACATGCCTGCCGAGGAGTGTTGAGCATTGTTGTACGAAAACTCTGCAAGGGCGAGTTTGTCACTCCAGTCGCTGTGTTGCTGGGAAGCATAACAGCGCAGATACTGCTGCAGTATGGAATTAACACGCTCCGATTGACCGTTAGTTTGAGGATGGCGTGCTGAAGATAGACACACCTGCACCTTCAAGATCTGCATGAGCTTGCGCCAGAAACGGGAGGTAAATTGGGCGCCGCGATCCGAAATTACTCTCACTGGCATACCATGCAGCTTGAACACGTGCTGCATAAACAACCGGGCCGTCTCCTCCGCCGACACCACTTTGGGGCAGGCAATGAAGTGAGCCATCTTGGTCAGGAGATCCACTACGACTAGTACAGCCGTGTTGCCCTTGGACTTGGGGAGATCCGTGACAAAGTCCAGCGAAACCGCTTCCTTTTTTTTTTTTTATATTTATTTAATTTTCCAAATTTTACAAGCACATAACAGTCCGGTTAAATTTCCTTTGCCTCCCATCTCCCACCTTAGGAAGCAGTACATACCTTCCCTCCCTCTCACGGAGGTATTTTTTTAAAAAACAATGATCATTTAACCATCTAAACACAACCCTCACTTTGCTTGGGCCTGATCTCCTTCCAGACCAGGCCTCTACATTTCTAACTATTATCAAATGACTTCCACAGCCCCTCCCTGCTGAATTCTTAAATAATACTTGGCTCACGGGTTCTTATCTTGGTCTTAATACATTTATCATCTATTTTTTAACTTAACTTGAATATATCTGCTTCTTTACAATTTCCTCTTAACTTCAAAATACCTTAGATTATAACTTTCTCTTAATCCTCCTTACAAACCTTGGTTTTACCCTTGGCCTTACATCCTAATTTTTAAACTTAATTTCCCCCTCTCCCCCCACACCCCAGAATCTGGTGTCCGTTTTTCCTTTCATACCAGAAATTAAAGCACATACTTTTGTCTCCAAACCATTAAATCAGTCCAAAAAAACAATAACAACATCTCAACCCACACCCACTCGCTGTTTCACCAATGTCCAGTTCATGTAGTCCATCAGAGCTTCTTTCCAAGTGATTTGCTGCAATCTTCTTTTCTTCCTTCGCCTTCGTCCTGCGTCACAATCCAGGAAAGCCATATTTACTTGCTGTGCTTGTTGCGAGCTCTTTTTCTTGCTGACATTCTTGCTGACATTCCATCTCTTAAGTTCTTTCTTTTTCTTGCTGGCATTCCTTCTCTTAAGATTCTTATTTTTCCTTGTCTTCCTATAAACAGTCCTGCTTCCAGAAGACCCGTTACTGATGCGCGGCTGGGTGCGAAAACTGTGTTCCATAACTAAATCCTCATTCTGGTTCTCACACACATCAGCGTGAAAACCTTCTGGCAACAGTTCATCCGGTATGAGTTGGTCCAAACGTCTCTCCAGTCTTTCCGAGGCAGCATCAAAGGCATCACTAAATTCTTGCAATCTTTGTAGAAATAGGTTAACTTGTAGCTCTGCCTTTGAAATGCCTGTCATTTTGTCAAATAAAGATACAATCTTTCAGTTGTTTACTTCACTGCGACAGTTGTAGTTACAAAATAGCGATCTTCGCCAGATTCCTCCGGCATGAGGGAAGAGAGGGGCTGGTTGCGCTGAGACTAAACTTTGATCAAACGCCACTTTCACTTTTGCCTCGGCTGCCATTTCCCGTCTCTAAATCTTCAACAACGATAGGGCTGGCCTCCATTTTAAGCCCTATACTTTGCTCTCAAATTGGTCCAAAACGTTCAATTTACTCACGATCTCCGAGTCCAAATCACTAATTTGTTGAGGAATCCCAGCGCACGAACAGGAGAAGTCACGGCAGCTGCGCCCGTCAGGGGGATAGATGTCATCAGATCCGATGGGCTCCGGCTCCCCCCGCCCGCTTCCCGGAGACCCTTATTAGGGTCTCCTCGGGAGCAGGAGAGCCGTTAACGAGCCACTGCCAGACCAACCGGTCCCGGGACGCCCTTCCCGGGAGTTTTGGGGGCTGGGGCGCTGTCCCAGACACCCCTTTCACCCCTTTTTCGGACAGGGAACATCAGAGCGATGTTCCCCCCGACTTCTCCCTCCGGCGCCGGAACCGGAAGCTCACGCGAAACCGCTTCCCAGGGCTTGCTTGGGGTGGGAAGCGGTTCCAGTAGTCCTGCTGGTACCCTTCTCTCCCCCTTGGCCCTTTGGCAGACCTCGCACCCCCTGACGTAGTCCTTAACGTCCTGCCTGACCTTTGGCCACCAGAATTCTCTAGTGACCAGTATCATGGTTTTGAATTGCCCAAAGTGCCCTGCTATGGGGTTGTCATGAAGCTGTCTGAGAATTTTGGCCCTCATATCCTCCCCTGGCACATACAGTGCCCCCTTGTACACCAGTAGCCCCTCCTTTTCCTCAAACCCTCCTGCCCTGGGATTCCCCTCCTTGAGTTCCCTCAGTTTGTTCTGGGCAAAGGCGTCCGCCTGTGTGAGGCGCACCAGTTCTTCCCTACCACCCAATGTCGCCCCACACCGCCACTGTTCAGGCTTGAAGATGGCCCTTGCCACCGGAGGTCCTTCATCTTCCATGTATTCTGGCTTCCTGGATAGGGCGTCCGCCCTGCTGTTCTGCTCGCCAGGAACATACTGGATGTGGAAATTGAATTCCGCAAAAAACTCTGCCCATCGCATTTGGCGCTGGTTGAGCACTCTAGCCGTGCGCCAGTACTCCAGGTTCTTGTGATCAGTGTGAACCTGGATTTGGTGTTGCGCCCCCACCAAGAAGTGGCGCCAGTGTTTGAATGCTGCGACCACTGCCAACAGTTCTTTGTCCCAAATGGCGTAATTGGCCTCAGACCGGCTCAGCTTCCTGGAATAGAACGCACAGGGCCGCCATTCCTTTGCTGGATCTTGCTGCAGTAGTATCGCTCCTATGGCTCGATCTGATGCATCTGTCTCTATTCTGATGGGCTTGCTGGGGTTCGCATGCAGCAACTGCTCCTCTGAGGCGAAGACTTTCTTGAGTGTTTCAAAGGCTTGTTGCGCCTTGTCCGTCCACTTAAACTTCTTCTTGCCTCTCAAGCAGTCCGTAATTGGTGCTGTCATGTCTGCGAACGCCCTTACGAACTTGCGATAAAAATTTGCGAAGCCGACGAAGCGCTGCACGTCCTTCTTGGTCTTGGGGCTTTTCCATTGCAGGATCGCCTCCACCTTATTGGTATCCATGGCTATTCCTGTATCTGAGAGTCGGTAGCCTAGGAAGTCCACCTCCGTGGTGTGGAACCGGCACTTCTCCAGCTTGACCGCTAATTGGTGTTCCTGGAGTCTCTGCAGTACTTCCTTTATGTGGTGCACGTGCTCCTCTGGGTTCTGAGAGTACACCAGCACGTCATCTAAATAGACCACTGCCTGTTTGTACAGCAGGGGTCCCAACACGTGATGCATGAACGCTTGGAAGCATTGACTACCTCCCTGGAGGCCGAAGGGCATCACGAGGAACTCATAAGCACCCAGGGGTGTGAACATGGTTGTTTTCCACTCATCGCCTTCTCTGATCCTGATTAGGTTGTACGCACCCCTCAGGTCCAGCTTGGTGAAGATCCTGCCCTTGCGTACCGCCGCCAGCAGGTCGTCGATCTTCGGCATGGGGTAGGAGACAGGGAGGGTCAGGGAGTTGAGAATCCGATAGTCACAAATCAATCTCCGTTGGGGGGTGTCCTTTTTGTCCACCCAGAACACTGGGCTGCCCCCTACAGCCTTGCTTTCCCTGATGAACCCTCTGGCCAGGTTTTTGTCAATGAAGTCCTTCAGATCTGCCATCTCCTGCTCCGACATTGAATAAAGCTTGCCCGGTGGCAGCTGAGCTCCTGGCACCAGGTCGATTCGGCAGTCGTAGGGGCGGTGGGGGGGTAGCTTGTCTGCTTCCCTTTCGTTAAACACCTGTTGAAACTCCGCATATTGCGCAGGGAGGGTGACTTCCCCTGCTTGCATCACGGCAGCCTTTGCCTGCTCCTTGGGATTGAGCTGCTGCAAGCAATTCTCCATGCAATACGCAGAACCAAACACTAGAGAGCGCTGATGCCAGCTCACTACTGGGTCATGTCTGTCCAGCCACCCCATCCCCAGTATTAAGGGGGGGCCTGCTAACGTGGTGACGTGGAAAGCAATAACTTCAGAGTGCCTTCCCACCCCCATCCGCATAGGTGGAGCGCTTTGCGTGACCGCCCCTCCTTTTAATTCTCTCCCATCAATGGTGGTGACTTGCAAGGGGACAGGCAAAGGCAGGAGGTGAAGCTGGTGCTGCCGTGCAAAGTCTATATCCAGGAAATCAGCCGATGCTCCCGAATCTACCAAGGCGGGAACTTGCATGGTGAAGCCATTGGGTAGCTCCAGTGTGACTTCCAGCACGATGCCTGGCTTGGGAGGGTTGGGGAGGGTGTGCTCGGGCGGGCTGGGGGGGGGCGTCTCTGGTGCGTTGCTGGGGGGACCTTTTACTGCTCCTGAGCCGGGCTGGCCGTCCCCGTGACTTGCCAGCCGGCATTCCCGTTTCCCTGCCTCGGCGTCTGCTCCTCCCCTTCTCCTGTTACAGCCCCCGTCATGCCTTGCCACACCTTTTTCTTATTACACGCTTTAGCGAGGTGTCCTATTTGGTGACACACATAGCATTTTCTGGGCGCCTTCCCGCCTTGCGTGTCACTCCCCTTGGCAACCGTTGCGTTTGAAATAGGGCGCGCGCGCGCTCCTCCCAATTCCATGGGCGTTTCTTCCGGGAGGTGCGTCTGCGCGCCAGCCGGTCTCTCTGTTGGTGTGGGAATGCGGAAGTTGAACCACCTTCCCGCCTTCCCCTCCTTCCTGCTTTTGTCTCTGAGTTCCAGTCTAATGCCGATTGCCATCGCTGCTTCGGTGAGGCTTTTCATGTCATTGTAGGGACCCCCCCTCGCCAAAGAGTCTTTTACTTCATCGGCCAGACCTAACTTAAAGAGCGCTATCATTTGAGGCGTATTGATTTCCCATCCCAGACGATGGGTTAACGACAAAAACTTTGCCTGGTACTCGCGCACCGTCATATTCCCTTGCCTCAAAAGCAAAAGTTCCTGCGCTTCCAATTCCTGTTCCGAACTGCTCGTATAAACAGCGTCCATCGCTTTAAAGAACTCCTTTACTCTCTGAAGCGCTGGGTCCTTGGCCATAATCAGTGGCCTCACCCAATCTCGAGCATGTGATTCAAAATGCGAAATTACAAATCCGACCTGCTCTTCCTCATTTTTAAATGAGTCTTTTTGTAGTTCCAGGGCATATAGCATGTCCGTTCTAAAACCTATGTACTGTTCTGGTCTGCCCTGAAACCTGCTTGTTAGCATGGTGATTCGCCTGCCCGCCTGCGCACTCCTGCCCTGCTCAGCGTGGATCCTTGCCTCCTCCAACCTGGCTTGACTAATTCGGTACAGTACCTCTAGCTCACGAGCTCTATCTTCCCAGGTAGGGGCACCTCCACCGCCGGCTCCTTGGGCAGCTAACGCTGCGGCTTCTTCCGCGCTGCTCATGCTGGTTGTGCTTTACTTCTGAGGAGGTGACGAAGACTAGAAGGATGCTGTGAGACGGATGGGTGTCTCCTCGGAAGTAAGCATCCACAAAACGCAGTCTGCTAAACTAATCACTTTATTTCATAACATTGATAATCCAGACCTTGCGATTATGCATCCGACCCCTCGGAGTCAGATCCTTCTAGTACGGATTTGCGGCTCCGCCCCCAGCATAGGAGCTTCGGAAAGCCTAGTCTCCGCCTCTCCTTTTTCCGCTTCCGCGCCCTTGACCTGGGCAGCCCTACGGCTCCCCCTTCCCTTTCGCTTTCACCTTCCCCGCTTGTGGTGTCTGATGCTCCGGTAGGCTCTCTAAGCCTCAACTCCTCCTCGGTCTCCATATTCTGATCCCTTCCCATTGGCTGTGCTAACGCTCTGGTGGAGCTTTCCTCCCATTGCTGCACTACCTGCTCTGGCGTCAGCAGGGGCTGTGCCTGTTCCTGATCCCAGACCCTCAATAACTCTTCGGGCGTCAGCGGAGCCCTATCTAGGTCAGCTGTCTCCTTTGGCACCGCTTCGGAAACCGGCCAGCCCCTGACACTGACGTCCTCCTTGTGGCCTTCCCATAGGCATTCGCCACGGTGAGGACAAGATGCTGTACTAGATGGGTTCCTGGGCTGATCCAGCAGGCTCTCCTTGCATTCTCAGTTGACAACACTGAGGGAATGAGCCCTTTCGTGGTGGCTCCGTCTGTCCCATGCTCTCCCCAGGGAGAACATAAAGACAGCTGCATCAGGCCAAAGGTCCATTTAGTCCAGCATCCTTTTTTCACATGGCCTGTGGAAAGCTCAGAAGCAGGACCTGAGCACGTTAACACCCTCCTTTCCCTTTCCCTTTCCCTTTCCCTTTCCCTTTCCCTTTCCCTTTCCCTTTCCCTTTCCCTTTCCCTTCCCCTTCCCCTTCCCCTTCCCCTTCCCCTTTCCTTTCCTTTCCTTTCCTTTCCGAGTTTGGATTTGATATCCCGCTTTATCACTACCTGAAGGAGTCTCAAAGAGGCTCACATTCTCCTTTCCCTTCCTCCCCCACAACAAACACTCTGTGAGGTGAGTGGGGCTGAGAGACTTCAGAGAAGTGTGACTAGCCCAAGGTCACCCAGCAGCTGCATGTGGAGGAGGAGCAGGGAAGCGAACCCGGTTCACCAGATTACGAGTCCACTGCTCTTAACCACTACACCACACTAGAGCATCCTTCTTTTGCATGTGACTAGTAGGTAGGTGTGTGACCTATCCAGACCTGGTAAAAGGCCAAGTCACATAGCCACCTCCCTTCTTCTTTTTTGTCCTGCCTACTTCCTGCTTCACCTGGACTGCACTGCTGGCTGTCAAACAGCAGCCCCTAGGTTATATCACATATAGGGTAAACCTGTTTGTACATATTTGTAACTTTAAGCCTAAAGCCTGCCTTCAGGGATCACACTGTGCTCTGCCTGATCGTGAGTAAAACTACTTTTTGTTACTTATGAATAAGACTCTTGTGTCTTTATTCTTTTAGGAGGGATTCAAGGGGTCTTACCAGGGACACATCTCAATCTGGGCAAACCAGATTGAATTGCTTATTGTTGTTGTGTATTGATTCAGAGTGTTATCATATCTGTATTACTATTGTCTGTAATCACATTAGGGTAAAGTAACTGCCTTCCTGTCCCAGAAGGAACAGTTACTATTGGTGCATTCAAGTTGCTGCATTTGGATCCTCAGTCTTATTGGTTCCCACCAAAAAGCAGCTGTGTGATTGCTTGAGATTGTTCCCTCCAAAATGTATCCTTTCCTAGTCAGTCCTCTGTCCCTATAAATGTAGCTTCCCTACCCTCAGTTCCCCCAGTCTTGTTTGCCTGAATAAAGAGTTGTTACAGGAAGAAGCTGTCTCCTGCCTGCTATGTCAGAGAGCTGAAATCACTAACCCACGCTACAACAATTGTCTTAAGAGACTCCCACGAGTCTGCAACCAGCTTCTTGCTGGGTAAAAGGGGGAATGCACTCTGCTGTATAAAGAAACTTGCTAGCGTGAGTTAGGAAGGATCATATTAATCAATATATCCTCTCCTGTTACCCACAACATTCCCACAAAAGGAGCCGTAACTCAGTCGCCAACCCAGACGCTGCCGATGCCACCTTGAAACCAAAATCATGTGTCAAGATGCTGGGCTGCGCCATCTTATAGGGAGATTCAGATTCTCTCTCCCCCCCCCCCCCCGAGCACCTTCGCTCATTAGTGGGGAACAAGGCATGCACATACTCTTCTCTAACTTGGCTCCCTCTCCACCTCCTTTGTTGCGCCACAAAAAAGAAAGGTTGCGTAACACACTAAGCACATCCCTTCCTAGCCGGATGATACGGGGTTGCCCACACCTGCATTGGCTCCCGGTACGTTTCCGAGCACAATTCAAAGTGTTGGTGCTGACCTTTAAAGCCCTAAAAGGCTTCAGCCCAGTATACCTGAAGGAGCAGCTCCACCCCCATCGTTCTGCCCGGACACTGAGGTCCAGCTCTGAGGGCCTTCTGGCAGTTCCCTCATTGCGAGAAGCCAAGTTACAGGGAACCAGGCAGAGGGCCTTCTCAGTAGTGGCACCCGCCCTGTGGAACGCCCTCCCACCAGATGTCAAAGAGAACAACAACTACCAGACTTTTAGAAGACATCTGAAGGCAGCCCTGTTTAGGGAAACTTTTAATGTTTAATGCATTATTGTATTTTAATATTCTGTTGGAATCCGCCCAGAGTGGCTGGGGAAGCCCAGCCAGATGGGTGGGGTATAAATAATAAATTATTATTATTATTATTATTATTATTATTATTATTATTATTATTATTATTATTGTCTCACTTCAGCCTAGTGGCCAGCAGCTTCCTTTCTCGATTAGCTCCTGATCCCCTTTCTAAAGGAGCCCCCACCCAACCCAAACGCCCGCCTCTCGCTGTTTCTGATTGGTAAAATGTTCACTCTTTCATCATCGATTATTCCGTGGCTGCAGCCTGTTGCCTTTTTTTTTGGTTGGCTCAGAAGGCCTGTCAGTATGTCGCAGGGTGCACACACCCAGTCCGGCAGTGATACTTTTGCTTTTTTTTATGTGCATGGGCAGTCTAGCAACATCGGCTCTCCCACTGTGCTTTGTGGTGCTGGCATCGTCATTGCTGTCCACTGTGCTTCGGGGTGCGTACGCTCAAGGCACGGAGGGTGGCGCAAGATGGCGGCAGTGCAAGTGTCGCGACCCGACTAGACACTGATAGACCGGGGTCCGCCAGGGTCGCGCCATGCGGGCGCCAGGAAGGGGAACCATGCAGCGGGCCAGAGAAGGGGGCAACTGCGGAGCCAGGCGCGCAGGGGTTAAACCGAGCGCAGCAAGGCCCGACCTCGCCCAGGCATGCCCCGCGGGGTAAACAACCCCAGAATGGGCGATAACGACCGCTAACGAGCCATCAGCAGCGGGCGTGGTGGAACCGGCAGCATCGCAATAACAATGCAAAAAGCACCCATGAATGGTGCAGGTAGACCAGAGCAGTTAACTCTTTTGTCCAAGCCACCCCGGGTGGGGAAGAGGATTACCCCCGGACCTTTAGGGCAGAAGGGAGGGGGGAATTGGGAGTCACCCAGCAAGGTGTACATAAGGGGGATTCTGAGGTGGCCTCCTCAGAATCCTCACGGACTTTCCACGTTTCTCTGTGTGCTGTACAATAAACTTCAAGACAACTTCCGCTGACTTCTCGGAGTGGCGTGCGTTCTTGACAGCTAGCTACAGTCACCATTGGGGACACGACATAGTGAGGATTCTCCAAAACTTCAACGTCCGTATCGTGTTGGGATCGCTTACCGGCAGCTACCGAGATGGCGACCCCATGGCGCGGAGCGGCACGTTTTCAGACCCCCGTTACCTCGAGCACCCTACTCGAGCGGCCGGCGGATCTGTTCACCTCGAATCAACGGAGCCTTTCCTCGGCCGGACCAGACAGCGGGAGCCTGGGCGAGCTACGGCGACTCCAGGAGCAGCTGAACCGCCTCATCTGGGAGCGGCTGCGGGTTGGCGAGGAGTCGGGCCGGTTGTTGGACCAGGCCTGTGGGGGCGCGGTGCCCCGGACAAGTCGTAGCGGCGGCGGGAGCCAAGGCCACGCGGGATCGGGGGTCTGCAGTCGGCAGACCCCAGGGGAGGGCTCAGGTCAGGAGCCCGGAGTGACTCAGTGGCTGACGTGGTTGGACGGGACGGCCCCGAGGGGGCAGGTGCTTCCCCTGCCAAGACGTCGCAGCAGCCGGCTGGAGGACGACGCAGTGGCGGGGAGGTCCACGGGTGACAGCAGCGAGGACGAGCGCACGGCAGCGACCCCGGAGGCCCGCGGGAGGCACGTCCGCCGGAGGGCGACGGCGCGGCGCAGGCCGCCCCCGGAGCTGAGGGCCACTTACGAGGGGGACCCGGCGGAACTCTCCACCTTCATCTTCCACGCAAGGAACCACGCCAGAAGGTATGGGGGAGGCGACTGCGACCCAGAGGACTTGGTAGCGGCGGTCATCTCCTCCCTGCAGGGGAAGGCCGGCCAGTGGGCCATGCTCCTGGTCGACCGCAGGGACCCGGCTCTGGCCACCCTGGAGGACTTCTTGGCAGCCCTACGAGCGCGCTTCCAAGACCCGCAGGCGGAGGAGAAGGCGAAGCGACGGGTCCAGAAGGCCAGGCAAGGGGGTCTCCCAGTACAGGACTATGTAGACATGTTCAGGGGGGAGGCCGCCCGAATCTCCTCTTGGAACGAGGAGGTCCTCGTCCACTATTTCAAGGAGGGCCTCCATCCTGAGCTCCGCAAGTGGGCCGTAGTGAAGGGGACCCCTCGGGAGCTGTCGACGCTGGACGGCTGGTGCCGCACGGTGGCTCAGTTGGAAGCAGACCTGGGGATGCTGGAGTTAGAACCCAGGGCGGGCAAGGACCGAAGGCCCGCGGAGAACTCAGGGACCCCCCGTCCCGCCAATGGCGCGGGGGTCCCCCGGCCCAAGCGCACCCCCGACCTGGAACGGGAGAGGAGACGCCGGGAGGGACTCTGCATGAGGTGCGGAGGGGCAGGACACTATGCAGTGGCGTGCCCCAAGCGACCCCCGGGAGAGGTTCGGACCCCAGCAGGGTCCCAAGCGACGTCGGGAACCAGTAGGACACCCAAGACCGGGAGCCGGGCGGCTGTCGCGTCGGAGCCAAGGGGAAAGCGCCAGTCCGACTCCGAGGGCTCGGAGTCGGGAAACGACCTGGACCTGCAGTGAAGGACGCCCGGCTGCAGGTCCCGCCAGGGTCAACAGACCCCAAGAAACGGGCGGGAAGACCACCCAACCTGGTCCGGGTGAGGCTGGAAAACCCGGACGGCGGCAAGCAATGGACGGGCGATGCGCTGCTGGACTCGGGCTGCGACCACAGTATGCTGCACCCCGAAGTGGCCAAGGAACTGGACTTGCCCACCCAGGTTCGGAGCACCCCCTTAGTTTTCGTCCAGATGGACGGCAGTCCCATAAAGGGGGGTCCGTTCGGGGTGGAAGTGGGGCCGGTCTCCTTGTGGGTGGGGGACCACCGGGAGTCCAGGATGCTAGTTAGGGTCCCCACGGATGGGTACCAGGTAGTGCTGGGGTTGGACTGGCTGATGGAACATAACCCCATAGTAGACTGGCGCTCAGGGCGCCTGACGTTCGACCTGGATAGGTGTGGGCAGCACAGGGTCGAATCGGACCCCCAGTGCCCCGGGAAGGGGGAGACCAAAGGGGTCCACGGGGACGAGGGCAAGCTGGATGTGGTGGCGCCGGAGATACCCCCGGAGTACCGGGATCTGGCGGCGGTGTTCGGGGAAACCGAGGCAGACGAGCTGCCCCCCCACCGCCGCACAGATTGCGCCATCGACATCCCAGAGGATGCGGTCCTCCCCAAGGGACGCATCTACAAGATGTCCGGGGAGGAACTCCAGGACCTCAGGGAGTTCCTGGACAAGAATCTGGCCAGAGGGTTCATCCGCCCCGCCAAGAGCCCCATGGGGGCTCCGGTCATCTTCGTGGGCAAGAAGGATGGCACCCGGAGGTTGTGCCAGGACTACAGAGGGTTGAACGCCATAGCGGCAGGGAACGCGTACCCGCTTCCCCTCATCCCGGATCTGCTGGACCAGTTGGGTACCGGCACGATCTTCACGAAGCTAGACTTGAGGGAGGCATACTACCGGGTGCGGGTCCGGGAGGGGGACGAATGGAAGACGGCTTTTAACTGCCAGTTTGGACAGTTCGAGTTCCTGGTAATGCCGTTCGGTTTGAGCGGGGCCCCGGGGGTGTTCATGAGCCTCATCAACGAGGTACTCCACGACCTCCTGTACAAAGGGGTGGTGGTCTACCTGGACGATGTGCTGGTGTACAGTCAGGACCCCCAGGAACACGTCCGGTTGGTCCGGGAGGTCTTGCAGAGACTCCTGGACAACCACCTATACGTCAAGTTGCCCAAGTGCGAGTTCCACCGCCCCTCCTTAGATTACCTGGGGTATAGGATCTCGGCGGCGGGGTTGGCCATGGATCCCCAGAAGGTGGAGGCAGTCCTGGGGTGGGAGCGGCCGTGGACACGGCGCCAACTCCAGAGCTTGCTAGGGTTCGCAAATTTCTGCAGGGGCTTTTTGCCCAACTATTCGGCCTTGGTGACCCCCCTCACCGATCTCCTAGGCACCAAGGGGAAAGGAAAGGGGGCCAAGCGTCCCGGGGCGGCTCTGGATTGGGGGTCCCGGGCGGAGGAGGCTTTCCAGGGGCTCAAAGGGGCGTTCGCCGCCGAGCCTACGCTGATCCATGTGGATCCAGCCCGGCCCATGGTGGTACAGGTAGACGCTAGTGATGTGGCCATGGGAGCGGTACTCCTGCAGAGGGACGGGGAGGGCCGTCTGAGGCCCGGAGCGTACCTGTCCCGGAAGTTTGGGAAGGCGGAAAGGAATTGGTCTACCTGGGAGAAGGAGGCAGCGGCCATCCGCATGGCGCTTGAGGAGTGGAGGCACTGGCTGGAGGGGGCAAGGGAACCGTTTGAGGTCTGGACAGACCACCGCAACCTCGAGGCCCTCCGACAGCCACGGAAGCTGACTGCCAAGCACATGCGGTGGGCAGAGTTCTTCTCCCGGTACGATTTCCAGCTAAGCCACATCCCCGGGAAGGACAACTTCCTCGCGGACGCCCTGTCTCGCCTGCCCCAGTACGAGGCGGATGTCCGCACAGAGATGCGTCCACTATTTGAGGACAAACACCTAGCCCGAGCCGTCACCACCCGTAACCAGGCTAGGAGGAAAGAAGGACAGACAGGGGGTCAAGATGGGACACCCCCCCGGGAGCGCAGCCAGCCTTCTGCAGCACTCCGCGACAGACTAGTGGCAGCGTATCCAACAGACGCGGAACTACAGAACCTGCGGGACTCCTTGACACTGGAAGGGGACATCTGGAGAAGGGGGAGCGCCGCGTACGTCCCGGAACCCCTCCGGAGGGCCGCCCTGGAGGCATGCCACGACGCCAAAGCGGCTGGGCACTTCGGCTTCGTCAAGACGTGGAAGCTGGTTCGGCGGAGCTTCTGGTGGCCCACGCTCCGCAAAGATGTCAAGGACTACGTTGCGGGCTGCCCCATCTGCCTCACCTGCAAGCCGGCAGTGGGCAAGCCGCAGGGCCTCCTACAGCCTCTGGAGGTCCCACCTCGACCTTGGTCGGTGATCTCCATGGACTTTATTACGGATCTGCCACCCAGCCGAGGCAAGACAGCAATATGGGTCGTGGTGGACCTGTTCTCCAAGCAAGCCCATTTCGTGCCCTGCGCCTCACTGCCTACCGCCACCCAGGTGGCAAAACTGTTCATGGAGCACATCTTCCGGCTCCATGGGGTTCCAGACAAGGTCATTTCCGATCGCGGCTCCCAGTTTGTGTCCCGATTTTGGAAGGCGTTCCTGGGACTGCTGGGGATCGAACAGGGACTCAGCTCGGCCTACCACCCCCAGACTGACGGACAGACGGAACGTGTCAACCAGGTGCTGGAGCAGTACCTGCGGTGTTTTGGCTGCTACCAGCAGGACGACTGGTCACAGCTGCTTCCGTTGGCGGAGTTCGCTTACAATAACTCCGTACATAGCAGCACGGAGATGTCCCCCTTCACCGTGGTCTATGGGACCGACCTGAGGCACCTGCCGGACTTGGGGGAGCCCACCGCCCGGGAGCCGGAGGAGCTCGGAAAGTGGAGAGAGAGGACGGCCAGGTGCTGGGAGTCCCTTCAGGAACAACTGCTGGAGGTCAAGGCGGCGCAGAAGAGGACGGCGGACCAGCGAAGAAGACCGGCGGGGGACATCAAAGCGGGGTGCCGGGTCTACCTGTCCACGCGGCACTTGAAGCTGGGCCTCCCCAGCAAGAAACTCGGGCCCCGGTACTTGGGCCCGTTTAAAGTGCTAGAGGTAATCAACGGAGTATCTGCGAAGCTGGAACTCCCAAAGAACTTGCAACAGATACACCCGGTGTTCCACTTCAGCTTGCTGAAGAAGTCCCCGGAGGACGACGGTTGGCACCCCGTGGCGGCGCCACCCACCCCGTTGATCCTGGCGGGAGGGGAGCACCATGAGGTCAAGGACATTTTGGACTCCAGACTCTACAGAGGGCGTTTGCAGTACCTGGTGGAGTGGAAGGACTTTGCTATGGGGGACCGAGAATGGGTGTGGGCGTCGGACGTTTTGGCCCCACAGCTGGTCAAGAGATTCCACCAACAGTGGCCAAACCGGCCGGGGGGCCCCGGGACTCAGAACGCTCCCCAGGGGAGGGGGGAGTCAGTTTCGGGGGGGCAGGATGTCGCGACCCGACTAGACACTGATAGACCGGGGTCCGCCAGGGTCGCGCCATGCGGGCGCCAGGAAGGGGAACCATGCAGCGGGCCAGAGAAGGGGGCGACTGCGGAGCCAGGCGCGCAGGGGTTAAACCGAGCGCAGCAAGGCCCGACCTCGCCCAGGCATGCCCCGCGGGGTAAACAACCCCAGAATGGGCGATAACGACCGCTAACGAGCCATCAGCAGCGGGCGTGGTGGAACCGGCAGCATCGCAATAACAATGCAAAAAGCACCCATGAATGGTGCAGGTAGACCAGAGCAGTTAACTCTTTTGTCCAAGCCACCCCGGGTGGGGAAGAGGATTACCCCCGGACCTTTAGGGCAGAAGGGAGGGGGGAATTGGGAGTCACCCAGCAAGGTGTACATAAGGGGGATTCTGAGGTGGCCTCCTCAGAATCCTCACGGACTTTCCACGTTTCTCTGTGTGCTGTACAATAAACTTCAAGACAACTTCCGCTGACTTCTCGGAGTGGCGTGCGTTCTTGACAGCTAGCTACAGTCACCATTGGGGACACGACAGCAAGGCAGGGGCTGAAAAAGGTGCCGGAACTGTGTTTTGGTGTGTTCCATCAGAAAGAAAGAGCTATGTGTTGTGTGAATAAGGGTTTTCTTTTGGCTGTCCCAAATCTTTCCAACAGATTGGCCTCTGGGTCTTGTAGGACTTGTCTAACTTAAATTGTACGCAAGACAAATATATGTGAAATATCATTATCGGACTGCAACCAAGCACATCTGTCTTTGGATTAAATCTTTGCATTGCTTATCCCATCCTTATCCAACCTGGTTGCCCTCCAGATGTTGTTGGACTCTGACTCCCATCAGCCCCATGCAGGGATGGTCAGGGATGATGGGAGTTGTAGTCCAGCAACATGGGGAGAAGACTAAATTGATGACGTCTGACTGCAAGTATGTATTTGTTTTTGGGTTGTTTTAAATGAGTCAAATATAATACTTGGGTGTTATTCATCTTCTCCAATAATAATTTTGGAAGTTTTTAAATGTAATAAAAATAATCAAGAGAAATCAGTTAGTAAGGCCACTTAGCTCTGTGAATTTGTTTGGCAGTCGGAAGAGACACCTGCGCACTTCACAAAAGCAATGCTTTTTATTTCCATGCGCTGCCATAATTATGTTGCTCATGAAAGGAAAGGGGAAGAATCAGAGGCATAACCTTTACAGCAATTTTGCTGGTTCTGTCTGCTGATGACTCACAGGGAGACCTTCGGTCGCATTGGACTTCAGCTGTCCCCTACCTTTCTCATCCTTGAAAGGAAGAGATAATATTTGCTTTATTTGCTGGGTATTGTGTGTCTTAATTAATGTTTTCAAAGGGTTGCGAGCTCCTTAGGAGAGAGGTGCGAAAAGAGCAGCAGGGGATTATGACTGTTATTTTACTGGCGCAAATCAGATAGTGTACAGAACTGCAGCAAAGAATTCGGCAAGGCACTCTCGCATAAAAGCATACTTCACAACAGACGTCAGCAGCCTCCTGGAAGAGGCTACAGCCAACATCAGGTCACCTTTTTGAAACGGACAGATTTCTTTCCCCCAGGAGTTTAACCAAAGCTACAGAGGATCCCTGAGGAGCTATTGCATGTTAGAACACAAGCCAACAATTCACCTCCCTGTGGATACTTGGCAGAGGATCAGTGCGGACGAACAAGTCCCCTACCTGTAGCCAGTGTCTATAGCAACCCGCTTTGCAAGGGAAAATTTGTAGGTGGAAGAAATGAGATGGAAGAGAAGAGATGGGGGCCCCATTAGTGCTGCTACCCCTAATATGCTGGCAAAACAAGAACAAATAAGCAGCAGCCACGGGAAGGAGGAGAGAAGGAAAGCGGCAGTGAGTGGATGTCTTGTGCTAGCCCCCCATTGGCCCAAATCCTGAATCGAGAAGGTAGTCAGCCTGTTTACTCAATGTGATAAATTGTGTGGACTGCTAGACCAGCTTAGAAGGATGTCATGTAGTATTCAGGCTCTGGGGTTTGTGCATACCTTGCAACGGTCCTGTTTTAAGCGGGACATCCTAGATTTAGAGAAGCCAGCTCAGCTTCTGATCCCCCCCAAAATCCCAAAGATGTGTGTTTGGGGACCTTCTACTTTGGTGCAAATCAGTTGGCTCGCAGCAGAATGCAGGACCAAAAGACAGTGCCAAAAGATGTGCTCTTACCCGCCCACTGCCCACTCTTCTTCTGCTGCAGCTTTTCGGCCAATGTACTTCTGGAATCAGCACTGGCTTCCGGAAGTCCACCAGTAGCTGCTGAAGCAACAGAGGCTGTTGTGGCAGTGGCAGGTGAAGGTGCGAGAGAGGGAGGGAGGGAGCTGAGAGAGGGGGTGAGGCCAGAGTGAGTGGGGGTGTGGCCTCCATCAAGGTTGTGCCCCAATTTGCCTCACTGTGGTGTTTGAGGGTATGGGTTTGTGCTCAGTGCAGACCAACACTGTAGCCTAGATGGTGCCCTTGCCTCATATCAGTGTTAGGAAACCCCTGGCCTGTGGGCCCAAGGCATGCCCACCTGCCCTACACCTGATGTCAGCTGATGATGCAGCTCCCCGACCCAAATGGGCTTTGCATGCACTGTAGATCAATCTGCAAAACCATAGAGGGTGAAGAAAAGGAGTCACCTGATGTCACAGTGATGTCATGTGATTGAAAGTTGGGGTGGCCTTTCAGAATGTTGCATGACAGGGCCTGAAGCATTTGGCCTGCCCACTGGCAATGGGTCGCCAACCCAGCCCTACATAGAGCCTGGTTTGATTGGCTGGTGGGAAGTCCAGAGCACTGCTGGTGTGGGAACAAAAGTCCCAAAGTCTGGCCACTGGAGACCCCTGTTGGAGACTTTCTTTGGTGACCTGCCAGCCTCAGGACATCTATGTGAGAGCCAGTGTGGTGTAGTGGTTAAGAGCGGTAGACTCATAATCTGGTGAACCGGGTTCGTGTCTCTGCTCCTCCACATGCAGCTGCTGGGTGACCTTGGGCTAGTCACACTTCTTTGAAGTCTCTCAGCCCCACTCACCTCACCGAGTGTTTGTTGTGGGGGAGGAAGGGAAAGGAGAATGTGAGCTGCTTTGAGACTCCTTCGGGGAGTGATAAAGCGGGATATCAAATCCAAACTCCTCCTCCTCCTCCTCCTCCTCCTCCTCTTCTTCTATGTCTTCTCCACAGTGTTACTTTCTGAAATGGGCCATGCCACTGTCTACTTCGAAAAAGCTACCACCTAGCAGGTGTGTTGTAGTCCCTTTGTTTTGGTTGTGCACCTTCTCCAATTAGTAAATTTATCGCCACCTTTCGAGAGGCATTTCAGGAAAAGCTAAAATCAATTTCTTTTTCTTGCACAGGTGATATTGGTCTAAGAAGCCAAGGGAAACAATTTATGGCAGAACAAAGTGTGCTCAGGGAAAATGGATAGACATGGGGCTTTGAAAACAATTTGTCTTTGGCCCGCTGAATGTTTTGCCAGGCTCTCCTGAAGGGAAAGAGATTTAATTGGGTTCAACAATATTCACTGCAGGGCAGAGCATTACACTTGCACCTGTCTCCGTGTGAGGGAAAAGCAGGCTCTTTAGGTAAGGACTGGGGGCTCCAAGTGAACTGTGAACCATACAGCTTGGAAACTCCTCCGGAGCATCCATTATCTAAGGTGCACAAAGAGCTTGCTTTGCATAAAGCTTGGAGGGGAAAGCTCTACTGGTGGCACAGATGATTCAGCTGTTCTGGTCCACTATGTTGGGAAGAATCCAGCCAAAGTTATGCACGAAGAAACATGGCACAGATAAGGTTCTATCTAGGCTGTAGCTCCATGATGGAGCATTTCTGCCGCAGGTAAAAGGTGAAAGGTATGCTGATGATCTTTCAGCATGGCTGCTTTTCCACATCCTTAATTCTGTTTATACTCTGGTATTTTGGGGAGATTACTTTTAAACATATTTTTTCCATTATGGATCATTTCCCAATACTCTTTTATCCATAGCCTCTAAGGGTCTTAATCCAGCCCTGGGCCAACCAGATTCCTGTGGGAATCCTGCAAGCAAAATATGAGCACAAGAGCACCTGTCAGGAGTTCAGGTTCCCAGCTTGATAACACAGCAAGCGTAGGTAATTAAAAAGGAGGATTTATTGCAAAAACAGATAGATAGCTCCGGACGGCTCTGACAAAGCCTCCGGCATCATTACTCAGGATGTCCCTTCTGAAGACTCCTTCTGGTGGCAACAGAAGATATTGAACCTACGTCTCTTACATCTCTTGTTTTGCTTCCTATCTAGCAGCCCTCTCATTCACCGACTCTTCGGACTTAGTGGGTCAGCTCCAACCTCTTCCTGTTCTGAGAGGCTGAGTCTATTTGTGCCTATTTATACTTCCTGTGAGCTTTGGCTGTGTTCTAGCCTGCTCTCAGCTATTGCCTTATCAGCCGGCCCATCAAGGTCAGGAAGAGCCAAAGTCTGCAGCTGCCGTCTCTCCCCTGCCTGACTAACATCTAAGCCTCTCTGTTCCTGTCTGCTTTCTGCAGTTGGCTGCAAACCTTCGCTAGGAGCTGGCTCATTCCTGACAGCAGCGTCTCATTGGCAATTTCCAGCAACAATAGATGTATCACATCACCACTGTGGCTAGTGGCCTGGATACTTGTATTCTTGATGAATCTGTCCACTCCTCTTTTAATACCACCCAAGCTTGTGGCCATCACTGCCTCTTGTGGCAGTGAATTCCATAGTTTAACTATGTAAAGAAGTCCTCTCTTTTGGTCTGTCCTGAATCTTCCAACATTCAACTTCTTTGGATGTCCATGCATTCGAGTATTATGAGAGAGGAAGAAAAACGCCCCGTGTGATTAGTGAGTATCTGACGATTTTGCTGTTCAGTATTGTTTTGATTGATTGGTTTTTTATTGTCTCCTTTCTGGCCTTGGGGCCACAAAGCGGTATATAGGAAAAGAAAGATGTTTAGCGTGTGGCATCTCGGTCACACTAAATGCTAGCTTCTGCGGCTGACAGATGTCTGGGCCGTGCATGCAGACCTTGCTATATTCTCTGCCTAATCAGAAGGCTAATGGTAATTGACGAGTTTGGAGACATTTGCACAGTGCCTCTTCTTTACGATGCTCATTCACCTTCATGCAAGTTGTATGAAGGTTGTGTCTCAGGGGGTAACTGATGCCCTTTTGCAGTGCCGAGCTACACAGATGTATAAATCATTGCCTCAGCAGCTGTCCCAGAACTATTGTTCCCCAAGTCCCTTGGTTGCAATCTTCATAGCTTTTATTTTTATTTTTTTGTATAAAATTTTTTATTAAACAAGTTTAAAATCCATACAATTTTTCAAAAATACAGCCAATTACATTTTCCCCTCCCCTCCCCCTCCCTCCCTCCCTGACTCCCCCCAGCTCCCTTAACTGTTTTATTAATTCACATTGTTTCTGCATATTATACAATTGTAAATATTATTTTCCTGTTGCTCAAATTCATATTCCACCTATAAAGTTGTGTATGTTTATTCAAATCCTGCCAGTGATTCTAAGGCTCTTTGTTGTTTTTTCAAATAGTTTGTAAAAAGTTCCCATTCTTCCTTAAAGTCCCGATTGTCCTTTCCACGTAGTTTATTTGTTAATTTTGCCAATTCCGCATAATTCATCAGTTTTTCTTGCCATTGTTCCTTTGTTGGTATTTCTTCCTTCTTCCAACCTTGTGCTAGCAAAACTCTGGCCGCAGTTGTGGCATACATAAATAAGTTCTTTATTTTCTTTGGTATACCTTGTCCTAGAATCCCTAGTAAAAAAAGCAATCTTCATAGCTTTTATATAGATTTAAAAATTGTATTCCTTGGGTTAGCAAAAATATATCCCTAGCAGGGGGAAAAGTGACCCCCCCCAAAAAAAACACCCTTTAGGAGGATTCATGAGCATCCTTAGAGGGGGGCAGTAGCCCCCTGGAAAAACCATAATCCATAGATTCCTGGCTTTAATTTCCAAGAAAAGAGAGTAGATTTCTAGCATGTGTAAAACCTGATATATAAGACAGAATGTTCAGGCACTATTCTCATTTTTGGGTGAGAAACCAGCCTGCTTCCCAGTAGCCTGCTTTGCTTCCTCCATTTTCTTCATGTTGACCCCATACTCATTTCTTTCTCTCTCCTTTTTTCAGTGTTTAAGGAATTTTGTATTAAAGCAAGAATTTTATAATCCAAATTATGTTTCTTTGCTCAGCTATCAATTCCTACTGTTAACTACAGCAGTAGTGATATTCTGAGCGTTTTCCACAGTAAATTACAAAATTAAAGAAAGGAATGCTTTAAATTTTTGTACTGTGCTGAATTTTTTCCCCCTGGGTTTATAAAACATTAATTTGTTTTTTAAAAACTTTTGCTTTTTTTGTAGTATTTTAAATCAATAGGTAATCTAGGACCAACAGTTTTGCTAGTCCTGGCATTTGTTGTGTACATAACCCCACACTCATAAGGAGCAAGAGAAATGGGGCTGCATGGATTTCCCTGGGGAATCTATCCAGTGACACAGAGCCAACACCGAAAAGGCCATGTCCCTGCCACTGACCAGCTGAGCCACTTTCACTGGTGGGACAAGAGAGCAGGGCCTCAGATGCCAACATTAAGGTCAGGCAGGTACTTACGGTTGGTGGTCCAGAAAGCCTGATCCTAAGTCATTTAGGGATTTAGAGGCTAAAGCATGTGCCTTCTATTGGACCCAGAAGCAAACAGCCAGCCAGCGTAACTGCTGCAGAATAGCCCTGATATGATCAGAGCGCTTGGCAAGTATTCTTGCTGCTGCATTTGGCGCCAGTTGAAGCATCTAGGACAGTGTTTCCCAACCAGTGTGCCTCCAGATGTTTTGGGACTACAATTCCCATCATCCCTGACCACTGGTATTGCTAGTGAGGGATGATGGGAGTTGTAGTCCCAAAACATCTGGAGGCACACTGGTTGGGAAACACTGATCTAGGATGTCCTGAAGGGCTGATTCAGAGTGCATTGCGGTAATCCACCCTCAATGTAACTGAAAGATGCATCGCAGAGGTGAGAGCGGCCTTCTCCAGAGGTGGTCGCACTAAGTTCTTCTTCTTCTTTGGCGATCCCTCGTAGCCGAGTAAGATTGTCTTCCATAAACACGGTCCGTAAGTGACTGTGGAGGCCAATTCTGGATCCACACGTCTGTTATGTACTGAGTTGAATAGGATCCAAAATGCAGCAGTCTGATTGGTCCTAGAACAATAGGATTCAGAATGCAGCAGTCTGATTGGTCCGCAGGAGCCACCCAATCCAGCTCCAGGTGGAAGTGAATCCGCAACCTGATTGGCCTACAGGAGTATCCCGGAATTAGCCAATCACGTGGGGCCCATTGTGTAAATAATGTATATCAAGCAGACATTCTGGGGGAACTTCCATTCCTCGCTACTATGAGCTGAATAAAGAGCATGAAATCCACACTCGACTCCGAGTATATTTCAACGTCCTTCCACAGTGGGGACATTGGTTTCCGGGCAGGAGTTGGTCATGGTGTGGATTTGCCAAGCATGCCTTCCTCCTAGCACGTTTCTCCCTTGTGTCCTGAGTTCGAGTGTCTTCAAAGCCCATGACTCCTTTGGTAAAGGCTGTTCTCCAACTGCAGCGCTCGCAGGCCAGTGTTTCCCAGTTGTCAGTGTTTATACTACATTTTTAAAGATTTGCCTTGAGACAGTCTTTAAACCTCTTTTGTTGACCACCAGCATTACGCTTTCCATTTTTAAGTTCGGAATAGAGTACCGGTAGTTGCTTTGGAAGACGATCATCAGGCACCCGCACAACATGACCAGTCCAATGAAGTTGATGTTGAAGAATCATTGCTTCAACACTGGTGATCTTTGCTTCTTCCAGTACACTGATATGAGTTCGCCTGGAAAATGTCGATCACTTCTCCTTCCTAGGCAGTTATCACACTAAGTAAGAGCAGTTTGACAGTGGAACAGTTCTCCCTCAGAAGGTAGTGGACTCTCCTTCCTCGGAGGTTTCTAAGCAGAGGTTGGATGGCCATCTGTCATGGATGCTTTAGCTGAGATTCCTGCATTGCAGGAGGCTGGACTAGATGATTCTCAGGGTCTTTTCCAACTCTACAATTCTATGATTCTATGAGCCAGCTGAAGCTGGTAGGAATCTGATGCTTTGGGTGCTGGGGGTTTTCTCCCCTGTGATGCTTGCCTGAACTTCTCCCCTTGACCTTCAAATTAATTAATTTAGTCTGGTGAGTGCTTCCTGCGCAAGTGGGCCTTCTCGGTAGTGGCGCCTGCAAAGCAATAAACAACTATCTGACTTTAAGAAGACATCTGAAGGCAGCCCTGTTTTTAGGGAAGCTTTTAACCTTTGATGAATCATTATATTTTAATATTCTGCTGGAAGCCGCCCAGAGTGGCTGGGGAAACCCAGCCAGATGGGTGGGGTATAAATATATAAATTATTATTATTATTATTATTATTATTATTATTATTATTATTATTATATTTATTATGGTGTGCGAATGGACTCCCTCAATGGGGAAGGGCCATGGCTCAATTGAAGAACATCTGCTCTGCATGCAGAAGGTCCCCTGTTCAATTCCGAGCATCTCCAATAAGGGCAGGAAAAGACCCTTGCCTGATATCCTGGAGAGCTGCTGCCAATCAGTGCAGACAGTACTGAGCTTGATGGACAGGTGTCCTTACTCAGTATAAAGCAAGTTCCTGGGTTCCATTGTGTCTGCATTTTTATTCTATTTAAGAGTTACATACTGCTTGATCAACAAAACCTCCAAGAGGTTTACAGAAAGGAAAATGCTGCTGAAACATTCCTTATTTATCCTTTTTTCAGTTATATTTTATTAAATATTCAGAAGTTCAACATATACACTCCAATACATAATATACATTTTTCTTTTCTTTTGTCGAATCCCCACCCCATTTTCCATGGTTTTTTAAATTTCTCCCCCTTTTCTGTGCCCTAATAGGCCTACCCTATCTTCTATCTCTTATACCATAACAACAATACTATAACCTCTCATCCCTTCTGTTGCCCACAGTTCAAATCCTGCTCATGAGTTTGTTGCACTATAGTGTTTCTTTAAGTAGTCCAGAAAAGGCTTCCATTCTTCCACAAAACACTCATCATTAGATACTTTTATTAACATTCCTTATTTGTCTTTTAAAATTTTTTGATACTCCACCATTCACAAATAGGGTTGCCATATTTTGAAGAGCAAAAAAGAGGACACATTTGCCAACTTCTGCTTTTAACTATGGATTGCTATGATGACTCTCCTTTTACATACCCGTGAAAAAGAGGATGTGTCCTGGAAAAAGAGGACATATGGCAACCCTACGGCATGCAGGTTATCGCTGGATGTTCTAGGGAGCCAGGTCTGCTTGAACCTGGCTCTGTTTCCCCCTGTTTGAATTTAAATTGCTGCTGTTTTCCTTGGCTGCGGCGCATCAGCCTGGCTGTGACGATCAGATCCCTGTGGTCAGGCTGTGATAACTGGAGATGAATACTAATGGCTGTCTGAAACCCTCCCCACATATAAAGCACTGATTTGACTCTTATTTAAGAGACCCAGCTTTGCATTTCTGAGCAGAAAGCAGCGTTTTAATTTCTCTAAAAGCCCCAAATAACACAGTGGTGTCCCGGACAGCCGAATGGCATGTAATGAACTGGCAAGGGGAAAAATCAGGCAGATGGCTCCCCTTGTAATGACTTTTCCTTTTGAATTTCTGATATTATCTTCTTGTCTGACGGCCAACTGTGAAAAAGGTGAAAATCCTGAACGCAGACATTGGGGTGGGCCCTCACAATAACCATGTTTCTTTTCTTAAGGACAGGCACAATAAGATGAAATCTTGCCATCTTCTTCTGTCCTGGCATGGAAATAAAGGCATTGCGAGTAAGCATCCATTTCAGGCTTGTCTTATTTTACTGCTGGTTTATTGATTTTACTGTTGGCTTATTCCTGATTTTACTATCAGTCCTCCCTGGACCACCCTGTCTCAGCTACTGCATGAAAATAATCCCCTCTCCTCTTTTATGAAACAGAGTAGAGTGAAATATTCAGCATACGGCTTGAGATACATTCCCGATCTCTGATATATAACGAAACGAATAAGATGTTTAAGTGCGTTATTCCCCAAAGACCCGAAGCGTTTCTTATTGGGATAATACGGACAGGCATTCTGAAGAAGTTGATTAAACTATTTATGTGTGTAACAACAGCGGCTAGAATTTTATATGCGCAGAAAGGGAAAGGAGGATTCCAATGAAGGAAGAATGGATGTTAAAAGTAATGGGCTATGCAGAAATGGCAAAGCTGACAGTCAGATTGCGAGACCCAAAGGACGAATTTTTTGTAGAACACTGGAGGTCTTTCATGGACTATTTGAATGAAAATAAAACCACACTGTCAAATGAATTTGCTGGCTGGATTCGAGAAATGAGCGTCAGAAGAGGAAGGTGATGGAACTATATTAGAGGGTTTCTTTATGTGATGGAAGTGTGAAATATAGAGCAGTAGAAAATTGTTTGCTTTAAAACACTGTGGGTGAGAGGGTGGGAAATCAATTTAGGATATGTAGGTATCTGAATGGAAGAGAATCTGTGAAGTTTTTGAAATTTAATAACAATTATTATTAAAAATAGAGAGGACTCAGCTATACAGCTGCAAATATAAGGTTTTAAGCGTGTTTTAAGTGCATTATACAAATGTGACACTAGATGGCGATTGTGAGCTGATGGAAAATTCAATATATCTTTTAAAACGTTTTTTTAAAAAAAGCATTTTCACAGCGTTTTTTTATGTGTCTAGATACCACCAGATACATCCCCAGTCTCCAAGCGGTGTGAGATTCCAAGTGTTTCAGGCGTTTACCCAGAGTTTGTGTTTCCTAGGAGTGAGGGATAGCAGAGACTGTGGTGCCTTTATGATATATAGTTTATTTACCCATCTATGCAACCTATTGAACAATTGCCATGTCCGTTGCCTTTTCGATGCCTGCAGGAGAGCTTCCTTTATCAGCAAGCCTTTTAAGTGGAGATACAGTCTGGATCTGTATTGTTTTTATATACGTTATCACTGTTGACGTGTTTATCGATGTTTTTATGGCCGATCCCTTTGGGATGTTTCACAAGAAGCAATTCATAAATGAAAGAAACGTTTCATTTATTAATTTACTTTTGGTGTCTCTGTACCACCTTTCATCAAAAAGGCCATGGAGTGGTTTACAGCAGAGTAACATAACAAAGAAGAATATGTAAAATGCAGAATACAATACGATACAATACAAAAAAGCAAAACACTACAGCAATACATATTAATGCACAATGCTAGACAATACATAATAAGCAACAGGAAAGTGTAAATGCATAATATAATAGCTATATAATACTACACACACACACACACACACACACACACACACACACACACACTTTGAATGGTGGAACTGGCATGGCTTGAAGAAATGAAGCTTTTAGTGAGGCAAAACCTACATTTTGGAACTCCCTGCCTATTGACACCAGGAAGGCACCTTTTCTGTACTCTTTTTGGCAGCTGCTAAAAACATTTTTCTATAGACAAGCCTACCTGGATATAAAGAACACTAGAATGCGTTTCAATCTGGTTTTAGATTATTGCTGATTTTAGTGTGGATTTTTTTTGGTGGAAAAATATATTTTAAATTGTTGTTTTTAAACATCTTCAACAATAATCTTACTGTTTTATTCTCTTTATAAATGACTTTGAGGCTTGTTTGCTTTTTTACAGTGTATAAATTTTATGCCATAAGTAAAAATATGTATAATAATCAGCAATCCACAAGAACACATAATGCATAATGAGCAACAGATTATGAGCAAAAAGGTCAAAAATGTAAAGGACCCCTGGATGGTTAAGTCAAAGGCGACTATCGGGTTGCGGCACACATCTTGCTTTCAGGCAGAGGGAGCCGGCATTTGTCTGCAGACAGCTTTCCGGGTCATGTGGCCAGCAGGACTAAACCGCTTCTGGCGCAATGGAACACCGTGACGGAAACCAGAGTGCATGGAAATGCCGTTTACATTCCCGCTGCAGTGGTACCTCTTTATCGAATTGCACTGGCGTGCTTTTGAACTGCTAGGTTGGCAGAAGCTGGGACGGAGCAACGGGAGCTCACCCCGTCGCAGGGATTCGAACCGCCAACCTTCTGATTGGCAAGCCCAAGAGGCTCAGTGGTTTAGACCACAGCACCACCCGCGTCATAATGCATAACGAGCAGCATAATGCATTATGCATAATGCATAATGAGAAGCACATAATTTTGTAGCAGGGCCCACAGTACATAAGCAAGTCCAGATTAGGACTCTCAAACTAGCAACGTTTGAAAATCACAAATGGTGTCAGACGGAGTTTGGTTCTAAGCACCCGAAACGGAACACTGCCACTGCCCACCTGCCAACAGCAGCCCCTCTCTGCTGATTCCTTCCCCCAGCCACTCTCCCGTAGGCGGCAATTTGACAAGCTCATCACGTCACCCTTTGACTTTCCCTCTCTCCCATTAAGCCACAGTCTGCCAGCCCCTTCGAAAGCCTAACAGGTTGTTGAGAGGGGGAGGTCAAGGAGAACCTCAATCCTTTCTGACCTCCTCCTCGCTAATTATCCTCTCAAAATGCAAAGCTCTTGACTTCATGCCCTGGAGTGGGAGAAGAGAGAGGTCAGGGCAGCAGAGGATGGAATCACAGGGAACAACATGAATTAAAGGCTTCTGATTGCAGGAAATCGCATAGCCGAATACAGACACATCTCCCCCTCCTTCTTCTTCTTCCCAAAATAGGCTTGAGAATGAAAGGAATTTGCATCGCCCCTTTGTTTTTGGTTGATTGCTTTCCACCCTTTGCCAAGGAAACAGACGACACAAAGACCAGTTTCCAGTGCTGGTAGAAGTGGCCAGATGCCACCCTGCAACTGCTAAATCAATGCTCAGCAGTATCTCTGATGAGGAGCCTGTTCCAGAATCGCCTGGTAGTGCTCATGCAAAACAGGTGTGTATGAAGCCACCAAACCATCTGGCTTGGTTTGGCTTGCACGACATACCAACCCAGGAATCACTCCTGAGCAGGACATGTCTCGGTAGGAGAGAGCATGCCCTGGATGGATGAAGACTTGGCTTCAGGCTTACAGCATCTTCACATGAAGAGCTACAGGGAGAAGGGTTTGGAAAGGCTTACACTGAGAGTTAGTCCTGGTCAGATTAGACATTACTGGGCTTCAACAGGCCAGACCTTCCTTGAATGCCTTCGCTTGGCTGGGGTAAGAATATAAGAAGATGACCAAGATGTCAAAGGTCTGGAAACCAAGCCACTCTATTCTGCCTTGGTCAGACCACACCTAGAATACAGGGTCCAGTTCTGGGCACCACAATTTAAGAAAGATATTGACAAGCTGGAACGTGTGCAGAGGAGGGCAACCAAGATGATCAAGGGTCTGGAAACCAGGTCTTAAGAGGAAGGGTCGAGGGAGCTGGGTATGCTTAGCCTGGAAAAGAGGAGGCTGAGAGGAGATATGATAGCCATCTTGAAATATCTCAAGGGCTGTCACATGGAAGATGGAGCAAGCTTATTCTCTCCTGCTCTGGAGGGTAGGATCTGAACCAATGGATTCAAGGTACAAGAAATGAGATTCTGGGCAAACATCAGGAATAAATTTCTGACAATAAGAGCTGTTGGACAGTAGAGTTGACTCCTTTGGTAGGTTGTGGACTCTCCTTCCTTGGAGGTTTTTAAGCAGAGGTTGGGTGGCCATCTGTCATGGATGCTTTAGTGGAGATTCCTGCATTGCTGGGGTTGGACAAGATCAGCCTTGGGTCCCTTGCAACTCTACGATTCTATGATTCCATCATTCTACGACCAATGGGACTTGGGCCAGTCAGACAACTTACATGGAACTAATGAAATCCATTCTAAACTGTGGAGGCAGAGCATAGCCATCCTGGTTAGCAGCCATTGATAGCCTTTTCCTCCATGAATTTGCCCAGTCTTCTTTTAAAGCCACCCAGCTTGGTGGCCATAGCTTCTTCCTGCAGGAGTGAGTTCCATAGTTTAACTTCCTTTTATTTGTCCTGAATATGCCAACACTCGGCTTCATTGGACGTCCATGAATGGTAGTGTTATTAGTGAGCGAGGAAAACGTTTCTCTACCCGCTTTCTCAATGCCATGTATCATTTTATAAACTTCTGCCGTGTCGTTATGTCCCCTCCCATCACAGCCCCCTTCGTCAGGCACTCCATTGCCAATCAACCACTTCCCTCTGGCATGGTCACAAAGCCCCAACCCTTTGTCCCCAAACCCATCAGGCTGGGTAGAAGAACAGGGGCGTGTTTTAACAGTGACTGAGCTGACCAGGGGGAGAATGAGAGCAGAGACACCTGGAAGGCTGTTTTATTCTCTTTCTTTTCCAAGGGCTATTTTGTGTTTTTCGCCTCCGTCAAAACGAGGACAGAACAACCCATTTCTCTCCATTATCCTGGCTGAGACACTCTGTCTGTGCACAGACAAACAAGCCTAGCAAGGTGAGAGGGGAGCTGAACCAGAACCTCTGCCTTGTGCATGAGAAGGACCACGTGAGATGGTCGCTACATCCATCTGCTGCTCTTGGATAAAAGGCTGTGACCTTTTGCTTCCATAAAGAAAGCCTTCCCTCCTCTAAAAATGAGGACAGCATTTCAAACTGGCTAAAGATGTTTACTGCTGCTGTGTGGCCTGGAAGTACACAGGATGCTCTCGAAGGACCAGACTGGATATGTTGCATAAAAGGCAACAGACTTTTATTTTCCCCACTCTTTGAGGTGGGGAATCTTCAAGAGGGGGTAATGTGAAGTGGAAGAACAGCAGAAGGGAGGGGATGCTTATCCCTTTTCCTTATTACTGTTTCTCAATTTCCGCTACCCATGTGAATCCTGAATGTATTTGCACTGGGGCAAGCAGACATCTCCCCTTCATGGATCACTGCCTTGTCGTGGCGAAGGGGCTTGAATTACTCAGGGAAGCTATGGACAGGTCAAGATGGACAGGTCGTAGTGGAGAGTTTGGACCAAACGTGATCCACCTGGAGAAGGAACTGGCAAGCCACTCCAGTATCCCTGCCAAGAAAACTCCATGGACAAAGACAACAGGCATATAAAAGATATGACGCTGGAAGATGAGCCCCTCAGGTCGGAAGGCGTCCAACATGCTACTGGGGAAGAGCGGAGGACAAGTACAAGTAGATTCAGAGCTGATGAAGCGGCTGGGCCAAACCCGAAAGGACGCTCAGTTGCGGATATGCCTGGAAGCGAAAGGAAAGTCCAGTGCTGTAAAGAAAAGTATAGCATAGGAACCTGGAATGTAAGAACCATGAACCTTGGTAAGCTGGATGTGGTAAAAAACGAGATGGCAAGAATAAACATTGACATCTTGGGCATCAGTGAACTGAAATGGACGGGAATGGGTGAATTCAGTTCGGATGACTATCATATCTACTACTGTGGGCAGGAATCCCGTAAAAGAAATGGAGTGGCCCTCATAGTCAACAAAAGAGTGGCGAAAGCTGTACTGGGATGCAATCTCAAAAATGATAGAATGATCTCGATACGAATCCAAGGCAGACCTTTTAACATCACAGTAATCCAAGTTTATGCACCAACTACCAGTGCTGAAGAAACTGAAATTGACCAATTCTATGAAGACTTACAACACCTTATAGAAATGACACCAAGGAAGGATGTTCTTCTCATTATAGGGGATTGGAATGCTAAAGTAGGGAGTCAAGAGATAAAAGGAACAACTGGCAAGTTTGGCCTTGGAGTTCAAAATGAAGCAGGGCAAAGGCTAATAGAGTTCTGTCAAGAGAACAAGTTGGTCATCACAAACACTCTTTTCCAACAACACAAGAGACGACTCTACACATGGACATCACCAGATGGGCAACATCGAAATCAGATTGATTATATTCTCTGCAGCCAAAGATGGAGAAGCTCTATACAGTCAGCAAAAACAAGACCTGGAGCTGACTGTGGCTCAGATCATCAGCTTCTTATAGCAAAATTCCAGCTTAAACTGAAGAAAGTAGGAAAAACCACTGGGCCAGTAAGATACAATCTAAATCAAATTCCTTATGAATACACAGTTGAAGTGAAGAACAGGTTTAAGGATTTAGATTTGGTGGATAGAGTGCCTGAAGAACTGTGGATGGAGGCTCGTAACATTATACAGGAGGCAGCAACGAAAACCATCCCAATGAAAAAGAAATGCAAGAAAGCAAAGTGGCTGTCAAATGAGGCCTTACAAATAGCGGGGGAGAGAAGGCAAGCAAAATGCGAGGGAAATAGTGAAAGATACAGGAAATTGAATGCAGATTTCCAAAAAATAGCAAGGAGAGACAAGAGGGCCTTTTTAAACGAGCAATGCAAAGAAATAGAGGAAAACAACAGAATGGGGAAAACCAGAGATCTGTTCAAGAAAATTGGAGATATGAAAGGAACATTTCGTACAAAGATTACCACAATTAAGGACAAAAGTGGAAAGGACCTAACAGAAGCAGAAGACATCAAGAAGAGGTGGCAGGAATACACAGAGGAATTATACCAGAAAGATATGGAGGTCTCATACACCTCAGGTAGTGTGGTTGCTGACCTTGAGCCAGACATCCTGGAGAGTGAAGTCAAATGGGCCCTAGAAAGCCTTGCTAACAACAAGGCCAGTGGAAGTGATGATATTCCAGCTGAACTATTCAAAATTCTAAAAGATGATGCTGTTAAGGTGCTGCACTCAATATGCCAGCAAGTTTGGAAAACTCAGCAGTGGCCAAAGGATTGGAGAAGATCAGTCTACATCCCAATCCCAAAGAAGGGCAGCGCCAAAGAATGCTCCAACTACCGCACAATTGCGCTCATTTCACATGCTAGCAAGGTTTTGCTAAAAATTCTACAAGGCAGGCTTAAGCAGTATGTGGACCGAGAACTCCCAGAAGTGCAAGTTGGATTTCGAAGGGGCAGAGGAACCAGAGACCAAATTGCAAACATGCGCTGGATTATGGAGAAAGCTAGAGAGTTCCAGAAAAACATTTACTTCTGCTTCATTGACTACGCAAAAGCTTTTGACTGTGTCGACCACAGCAAACTATGGCAAGTTCTTAAAGAAATGGGAGTGCCTGATCACCTCATCCGTCTCCTGAAAAATCTCTATGTGGGACAAGAAGCTACAGTTAGAACTGGATATGGAATAACTGATTGGTTCAAAATTGGGAAAGGAGTACGACAAGGCTGTATATTGTCTCCCTGCTTATTTAACTTATATGCAGAATTCATCATGCGAAAGGCAGGACTGGATGAATCCCAAACCGGAATTAAGATTGCTGGAAGAAATATCAACAACCTCAGATATGCTGATGATACAACCTTGATGGCAGAAAGTGAGGAGGAATTAAAGAACCTTTTAATGAGGGTGAAAGAGGAGAGCGCAAAATATGGTCTGAAGCTCAACATCAAAAAAACTAAGATCATGGCCACTGGTCCCATCACCTCCTGGCAAATAGAAGGGGAAGAAATGGAGGCAGTGAGAGATTTCACTTTCTTGGGTTCCATGATCACTGCAGATGGTGACAGCAGTCACGAAATTAGAAGACGCCTGCTTCTTGGGAGAAAAGCAATGACAAACCTAGACAGCATCTTAAAAAGCAAAGACATCACCTTGCCAACAAAGGTCCGTATAGTTAAAGCTATGGTTTTCCCAGTAGTAATGTACGGAAGTGAGAGCTGGACCATAAAGAAGGCTGATCGCCGAAGAATTGATGCTTTTGAATTATGGTGCTGGAGGAGACTCTTGAGAGTCCCATGGACTGCAAGAAGATCAAACCTATCCATTCTTAAAGAAATCAGCCCTGAGTGCTCACTAGAAGGACAGATCCTGAGGTTAAGGCTCCAGTACTTTGGCCACCTCATGAGAAGAGAAGACTCCCTAGAAAAGACCCTGATGTTGGGAAAGGTTGAGGGCACAAGGAGAAGGGGACGACAGAGGACGAGATGGTTGGACAGTGTTCTCGAAGCTACCAACATGAGTTTGGCCAAACTGCGAGAGGCAGTGAAGGATAGGCGTGCCTGGCGTGCTCTGGTCCATGGGGTCACGAAGAGTCGGACACGACTGAACGACTGAACAACAACAAAGCAGACATCTGGAACACTCTCTGGTGAGGAGTTTTCAATCAGAAAAGGAGGGGCAGAGGAAGAGGAAGGGGCACCTCTCTTGCGATGTCTACACTTCACATTGTTAGCAGACCTTGCAGCTTGGGTGAATTAGATTGAAGCAATCATTTACAGCTTCTGGAGTTCAAAGACTTTATTAATGCAGGAACTATTTACAGGACGAGTGGAGATGATGAGAGAGAGAAAATAGCAGACATCTTGTCTGAAGAGAACAAACAGAAAAGGCAAAACTTTCCGGGGTGGAGTTAACTTGGACAGAGAAGCTACAAACATCATGGTGGCTACATCATCACAGTAAGAGTTAATTGACATTGGAATGGTCTCCCTTGAGAGCTTGTGAACTCTCCTTCCTTTGATGTTTTAAAACAGAGTTTGAATGGCCATCTATCATGGATGCTTTAGCTGAGATTCCTGCATTGCAGGGGGTTGGATTAGATGACCCTCGGGGTCCCTTCCAAATCTACAATTCTATGATTCTTTTTTTAAAGGGCATATCGATCATTTATGGAGAACCCCCTATAAGTGGATTTCTCAGTTCAACTTTATCTTAGGAAGGAGGCCCTTGTTTCATTCTGTAACATCTCCAAGCAGGGGTTGGAAAAATCTCTTGTCTGCAACTCTGGAAAGCTACTGCCAGTCAGTGCAGATAGTACTGAACTAGACAGACCAATGTTCTGGTTCAATATGAAGCAGCTTCCTGTGTCCCTATGTACAAAATGCCTCTGCAACACAACCACATATTATCAGAGACTTCTCATATGCTTTCTTCTGGTCTTCTTTCCTCCGTATCTTGAGTCCAATGGCTTTTAGGTACCCTTCCTGTTTGTGCAGCTCAAAAATCTTTGCTTGTAGCTTAACCAAGCATAATCCCATCTGCCCAAAAGGTTAGCAGAGGGAGTGATGTTAACAAGAACTTCATGCCTGAGAGGTCTTCCATTACAAGCGTTTTTCTTCCAGAAGAGCGGCAGCCTCTGAATAATCCAGGAGCCACGGTGAGAAGGAGAAGCCCATTAAGACATGGTACGGCCTTTTGCATGCAGTTTTTCTTAACAAATCTCCAGGGCTGGAACCCAGGAGATGTGAGGCAAGCTACCAGTGAGGAAGGAAGGAGTCAAGAGCAAACCAGAAGCCAAGAAGGAAGAGCATGCCAGAACTGAACAGCAAAGCAGAGGCAGGACAGAAGGATAGCTAAAGATGCAGGTACACACCAGAGCTGAAGAACACCTTGTTGCTCAGGCAAGTCTCAAATATCTCCTTGAACTCTTTCTTGACCAAGAGGATCCAATAGCCGGGATGAGAGTATTTTGCTGAGAAATTGCCGCCACTAGTTCAGTGGGTCACCACATATGGGAGGCATACACAGATTCAGCAATTCCTGACTCGTACAGGCCAGGGATTCCCAAACTTGGGTCTCCATCTGTTTTGGGACTACAAGTCCCATCATCCCTGACCACTGGTCCTGCTAGCTAGGCATGATGGGAACTGTAGTCCAAAACTGGGACGTTCCTTACTTCCCTGGCCATCATACCACCCAAAGCAGCAAACTGTACTAAAGCGATGTAGATCTCTCTCACCCCTCCTTCTTTCTCTCCTTCTTATCACTCTGCTTTTCTCTGTGAGTTAAGCTGAATCTCAAGCGATGTCATTCACGCCTGCGTTATTATTCCCTGCTGCCCAATATTTCTACCCTTGAGTCTTCAGCAGCCTAACGTTTCCAAGGCTTCATTTTCATGCTCGGCTTCAGGAAGCAACATCCAACCTGGGTTGCTTGGGGAGATGATTCTCAGAGCCGAAGAAGAAACAGACTTGTCCAACACATCTCTCCTCCATGTGCCTCTAGGAGATTTCAAGGACCCTGCCTTGCTTGGGTCCTTAAGAACTTCTCTCCTGACCCATTTAGCAAATTTTGATATCCTCCCCCGCTTTTTCTTTTAGTGCCTTGGGACAGTAGCTGTTTCTAGAGGGAAAAGAATTGATTTTTGGAGTTTCGTAATGCTCACCGTGTATTTATAGAGCTTTTAAGCAAACGCACCGCAGATTCAGTGCAGACTCCCAACATTATTTATCAGGGGGGAATGGACAGTTTCTCTAAGTCAGAAGCTCAGAGTCAGATGACATAGTTGGGATTTCAGGGCAAGGAATAGGGGTTAAGATCAACCCCCACCCTGCTTAGAGATGGGAAAGAAATTGAGTGCAGCTCACGTGTTAATGCGAACCTATGCAATTTGCACTTGCCCAAGGAATATGTGATTAGAAACACTGTTATCTGTCTACATCTGCACTTCTCTGAACATTGCAATGCAGCACTCCAACCCAAAATGTGTTTCGAAAAAAGCCTATATTAGGGGGAAGTGTATACAGCGGTACCTCGGTTTTTGAACAGCTTAGTTCACAAACAGCTTGGAACCCGAATGCTGCAAAACCGGAAGTAGGTGTTCCAGTTTTCGAACCTTTTTTGGGGGGAAGCCGAACATGCTCCATTTTGAGTCCCCCTGTTTCCTGTTGCGCTGCTAATTTGCGTCCCCCCCGTATTGTAATTCAAGCCTTTTGTTTCCAGTTGCAGTGATCTAAGGTGATATTTGGAGATTATACTTGGTGCTTTTGTTTTTGCTATTTATTTTGCGTTTTTTGTTTTGAGGCTTTTTCAGTTAATTTGTTTTTGTGACTGTGTGGATCCCGGTTCAGCTACTGATAGATAGATAGATAGATAGACAGACAGATAGATAGATAGATACTGTGACTGTGGAAATGGATAAAAGCCCCCCCCCCCATCCAAACAATGACTATTATCAGTGCAGGTAAGAAAAAAATATTATTTTATTTTTTATCATCTACAACACTGTTTTATTTATTTTATAGTACAGTACATTGATTATTGCTTTCATTTTATGGATCAATGGTCTTGTTAGATAGTAAAATTCAGGTTAAATTGCTGTTTTAGGGTTGTTTATAACAGTCTGGAACAGATTAATCCCTTTTGCATTACTTTCTATGGGAAAGTGCGCCTTGTTTTGGAATGCTTTGGTTTTGGAACAGACTTCTGGAACGGATTAAGTTTGAGAACCAAGGTACCACTGTATAAAAATTGCATGGATTAGTGAAAAAGTCTGCATCTGTATTTTTTTTAAATGGTGTTTAATGTTTTGACGTTGTAATTCACCCAGATATTTTATGATATTGCAGTACAGGAATACTTTTATACATAAATAAAATTACATAGAATCATAGAATTGTAGAGTTGGAAAAGACCCTGAGAATCATCTAGTCCAACCCCCTGCAATGCAGGAATCTCAACTAAAGCATCCATGACAGATGGCCATCCAACCTCTGCTTAGAAACCTCCGAGGAAGGAGAGTCCACCATCTCCTGAGGGAGATCGTTCAACCTAATCATCATCATCATCATCATCATTTATTACTTATACCCCACCCATCTGGCTGGGTTTCCCAGCCACTCTGGGAGGCTCCCAACAGAATATTAAAAACATGATAAAATATAAAACATTAAAAACTTCCCTGAACAGGGCTGCCTTCAGATGTCTTCTAAAAGCCAGATAGCTGTATATTTCCTTGACATCTGATGAGAGGGTGTTCCACAGGGTGGGCAGCACTACCGAGAAGGGCCTTTGCCTGCTTTAAAGGTCAGCACTAACATTTGTCCTTAGACACAGGTAGGTAGCCATGTTGGTCTGCCATAGTCAAAACAAAATAAAAAATAAAAAAATTCCTTCCAGTAGCACCTTAGAGACCAACTAAGTTTGTTCTTGGTATGAGCTTTCGTGTGCATTCACACTTCTTCAGATACCATCCTTAGAAACGCACTGGGAGCCAATGTAGATCTTTCAGGACCAGTGTTATGTGGTCCTGGCGGCCACTCCAAGCCACCAGTCATTCTGGATTAATTGTAGTTTCCGGGTCACCTTCAAAGGTAGCTCCATGTAGAGAGCATTGCAGTAGTCCAAGAGTGAGATAACTAGAGCATGCACCACCATAAAACAGCTCTTATCATCAGGAAATTATTTCTGGTGTTGAATCGGAATCTCATTTTTTTTGTAATTTGAATCCATTGGTTTGACTCCTATCCTCCAGGAGAAAATAAGCTTTCTCCACCTTCCATGTGACAGCCCTTGAGATATTTGAAGATGGCTATCATATCTCCTCTCAGTCTCCTTTGTTCCAGGCTAAACATACCCAATTCTCTTAACTGTTCCTCATATGGCTTGATTTCCAGACCCTTTATCATCTTTTTCATCCTCCTCTACACACGTTCCAGCTTTATTGCATTTCATCCCACCTTTTTCTTCCAGGAGTTCAAGGCTTCGGTCCAGTATACCTGAAGGAGCGTCTCCACCCCCATCGTTCAGCCCGGACACTGAGGTCCAGTGCCGAGGGCCTTCTGGCGGTTCCCTCACTACGAGAAGCCAAGTTACAGGGAACCAGGCAGAGGGCCTTCTCGGTAGTGGCACCCGCCCTGTTGAACGCCCTCCCTTCAGATGTCAAAGAGAACAACAACTATCAAACCTTTAGAAGACATCTGAAGGCAGCCCTGTTTAGGGAGGCTTTTAATGTTTAATAGATTACTGTATTTTAATGTTCTGCTGGAAGCCGCCCAGAGTGGCTGGGGAAACCCAGCCAGATGGGCGGGGTATAAATAATAAATTATTATTATTATTATTATTATTATTATTATTATTATTAGGTGTCATACACTGTCTTCTCCCCCTTCTCATTTAGTCTCCACAAGAACCTTGTTTGGCACATTAGACTGAGATTGAGTGACTGGTCTGAGGTCACCCCAATGAGCTTGCTGGCTGAGTGGGGATCTGAACCGTGTTCTCCCAGGCCCCAGTCTGACACTCTAACCACTACACCACCACTGCCTCTCAATCTGCCCAGCCCTAGATTATGTATGCACTAGATAATTTATGCAACTGGTCTGCTGTCTGTCAGACCCATGTTTACAATGCAGTTCATTTCGCAAAATGCATCCTTTGGTTCCCAGAAAACACATGGGATGCCAGGCATTTCTCCTCTTCACAGGAAAAGCACACTCTGCTAGATAAGTGTTCTGAAGGGGCCACCAGGTTTTGAACATTTTCCTGGTGTCTGGACAAAAGCCACTTTAGAAGCTCCCCCCCGCCCCGCACACCCCCCCACTAGAATCTGGTATCCTGGTATCCTGGTATCCTGGCAGCCTAACAACACAAATGATGAAAGACCCCCCCCCCCAAAAAAATGATTGTCATTAACCAGCTGCGAGAGATTGTGTTTCTGAATGCAGATTGATTAGCAATTAGGACAATTGTAGATGAGATCCCCAGCAATATTTCAACCTCCAGTTGTCTCTGTGCTGTGCTTTTGAAAGCAAATGGATGTGATGCTCTTCCGTCTCCATGGTGTTCCTTGGAACGATTGTGCACTTTGAATGGGACACAACATCCCACTGAGCTGGCTTTGTTTTCGTGTGATGGCTGCTGATCATGGCTTCACACGTTCGCTGCTGCTGAATTACGGTGTGCTGCATTCTTATCATTATCAGAATTATTATTTTTTCTAATTTATTACCCACCATTCACTCTAAGGCCCCAGGGTGGGATACAGCAATTTAAAAAGCCATTAGTATTAAAACACAATATTAAAAACAGTGGGAAAACAACTTAAAATTACATCTCGAGTGTCAAAAGAGGTGCATCTTCAGCGTTCACCAGCAGTTGTATAATGAAGGTGCCAGACACACCTTTTTGGGGAGGGAGTTTCACAGCTTAGGGGCCACCACAGAGAAGATCCTATTCTGGGCTGCAACCTGCCAAGCATCTCGGGGTGGAAGAATAACTAAGAGGACACCCTGCACCAATCTTAGCACCCCGGAGGCAGACCCTCCAAGTGCCCCTATTTTCCAGTGTCAGTCCTGGATTTACAAAAGCTGTCCCAGAATGTCCTACTTTTCATTAGGATGCCCCTGTTTTCATCAGAGAAATGTTGGAGGGTATGGAGTTATGCGACCTACCGAGCCAATCAGTAACAATACAACCTTTAGAAGATATTAAAAGGCAGCCCTGTCTAGGGAAGTTTTTACATGTTTAATGTTTTATTATGTTTTTGTATATGTTGGAACGGGATGCGAGTGGTGCTGTGGTCTAAACCACTATTGGGCTTGCCAATCAGAAGGTCAGCATGATGGGGTGAGCTCCCATTGCTCTGTCCCAGCTCCTGCCAACCTAGCACACCATTACAAGTAGATAGATAGGTACCGCTGGGGCAGGAAGGTAAACGGTGTTTCTGTGCGCTCTGGCTTCTGTCACGGTGTTCCATTGTGCCAGAAGCGGTTTACTCATGCTGACCACATGACCTGGAAAGCTGTCTGTGGACAAACGCCTGCTCCCTCGGCCTGAAAGCGAGATGAGCACCGCAACCCCATAGTTGCCATTGACTGGACTTAACCGTCCAGGGGTCCTTTACCTTTTACCGTATATGTTGGAAGCTGGCCAGAGTGTCTGGGACAACCCATTCAGATGTTGTTGTTGTTTAGTTGGGTTCGCTGGCTCCCTGAGCACGCAGGAGGAGCTGAGGAGGCGACGGGAACAATGGCGGCACCATGGCTTACTTTTGGGGTACGTCTTACTTCTCACAAAGGTAAAAAAAACCCTGCCATGGCTTACTTTATGACTACGTATTAAAAAAGGGGAAACAGGGTAATAATAATAATAATAAATCTGAATAGGACGACCCTATTTTTTGGAGAAATGTTGGAGGGTATACAGAGGCTCTGTTGGGAAGAACTTTATCTCCATGCTGTGCACAATTTAAAAAACTTTTGTCATGTTGCCTCTTACTTGCCTTTGCTCTAAACTGAAATGTCCCCAATGGTAGAAGCTTTCTTTGTAGGGGAGTCATTCCATCGGGTATCATCCAGACTGATCCCTAAACTATGAAAAGGTACCACCTCGAATGTTTTCCAAGATGGAAACAGCTGCAAAAATGAACGGAAAGTTTTGTTCATAGGCCAAAAATGCATTGTCTGTTCTCCTGCAGGTTCTGGTAGAAAATTCTGCAGTTTGGGTTGCTAACCAGTACTCCTTTCATTGTGTTGTTGCTCCATTCTCACCTTCTTGAATGGATGCCAAGGCCTGAGAAGGAGCAGGGAGCTTAATTACCCTCGACAAAAGAAAAATCAATTAACTTGGCTGCTCAGATCCTGTTTGCTATGTGCTATTGGATTGAGCTCGCTGCTTTGTCATCTCAGCGCTGTTCACTTGCAGAAAACATGGCTTTTCTTTTTCTTTTTTCTTTTAAAAAAGTCCTAGAATCAATTACAAAAAGAATAGAATGTACTATGCATGCCGCGGTAGAGAGGGAATGTCAGGTGACGTTGGAAAAAGAGTGAGACAAAACTCCATTCTGATTCAATATGAGAAAAAGCGACAGCCACTATTATAGACACAAATCTCGTTCAAGATGTGTGACCGTTGGGTTAGATTCGAGGGTGTAGTGATAATAAGAGTGAATGTAAAAATATATATATAAAGCCTTTCTAATGGAGAATTTCCCTGTGGCTCTGAGAACCAAGAAGACAATAGAAAGCTGAAGCTATTAGATTTCCAGCAGAGCTCGAGATACATATTCTTTACTTTCCAAAACTTCAGATCCCGGAGAGGAGGAAAAGACAAGTTTCCACACAGCAAGCAACTGTGCTAGGAAGGTACATGACGCATCATGCTTGCTGTTTCATGGTCAAGCTTCATGGGGCTGATATTTCTAAAGTAGCCTCAATGGGGATATGTTTTCATTGATGGGAACATGTAATCATCAACAGAGATAGTTTCTTTTGGAGGGGGGTAAAACAATGAGGTGCCCAGCAGTCATATTTTGATAAAAGCACTATGGGTAGATAGATAGATAACTTTATTGCAGCTATAAGCTCAAACATATATACATAAATAGACACACAAATCAAGCCTCTCTTACAATCCGTAAAAAACATCTAAATAAATTAGATTTACATAGGACTGATGAACTAAAATATATACAATCAGTCAAGGGAATTAAAAATGACATCAGCCTATGATGTCATCGGAGCTATTGACCTGGAAAGGGTGAAAATAAATTATTAAGATACGTGTAATAGACCATTTCTCCTCTTGTGGTTCAGAACCGAAGTCAGATACCTTGCCACTTGCAAGGTTACCGTAGGGTTGGAATCCTGGAATAAAAAGGTAAGCTGCCTCTCCACTGGCAATCCAGAAAATTTTTGGACCAATGGGGTCAACAAATTTCTCCTCACATTATTGTATAAAGGGCAAATAAAAACAATGTGCAGGAGGGATTCCCTCGACAGCTCATCACATGAACATAAATCTGATACACTTCCCCTAGAGAATCTATGTGACAGGACCCCCGAGGGAAAGGCATTAAACCTTGCCCTAATAAACGCAAAACGGTGCTTTGCAGTAATAAGGGATGAGAAGTAAGATGGAAGGTGCTGGCCCGATGTAATACCCAAATGCCGGGGAGAGCATACTCCCCCACCCAACATGTGATTATGCTGCAGCTCGATATTGTCTAGTCTCAAATTGATAAGTTTTTTGGCGGAAATTAGATCTAAATTCAGAACTTCGGAAGGAGAAATTCCAATATTCAGAAGCTTGGCATGGATCTTACTTGCCCAGGGACAAGCTTCTGAAGATCTGAGCTCCTTCCCTGCAATTTTGCTACTGTTACCAACATATAACTCCCATTATCTCTGACCACTGGCTAGGGCTGAACTCACTTCCAAGCCTGACCCCACCATTGAAGTTGACCCCACCATTGAAGATGATAAGACCTGGGCCCAGAATTGCTGTGGGATGTTGCCCAAAACGAAAAAGTTCAAAGCAAACATGGGGGTTCATGTTTGAGGAGAAACACCAGAGGGATTTCAGGAGTAGTGGGGGAAGCACATTCTGGCAAGACTAGTGCATTTTCTTGCGGATGGAGTGAGACCTGCATCTTCTTAAGGTTGTAAGCTACAGCTACAGAAAGGATCATAGTCAGGGATTATTATTACTGTATTTTTAGCTGGAACTCACGGAAACTCAATTCCGTCACCTCTCAGATAGGTGCCATTGCCATTATAAGAGAACAAGGGAGGCGTTCATGATGAGTTCTGGCACCTCTTTTTCTAGAAAAATAGCACTGATCGTAGTGCAGACCCAAACTGGATGGGATGCCATTCGCAAAGACCACATTCACACCATAGATTTAAAACACCGTGATACCACTTTCAACCGTCATGGCTTCCCCCAAAGAATTCTGGGAGCTGTAGTTTCTGAGACTTGGCAAGAGGAGACCCCTGTTCCCCTTCCAGAGGCTACAGTTTAGAGTGGTTTAACAACCAGCCGCTCTACACAGGGAGCTACACAGAGTTAGTAATGTTGTTTTGGAATTAAGTAGATTGGGAAAGGTAACTCCTTCTCCAGAACAATCTGTCTGCTTCATTATCTATGTACTTTCTGCACAAATGAGATGGGAAAATGGATTTGCACTCTAATTTAAATGACAGGCATGCATTGCCCAGCAGTGACGATCCATTTTCAATAAACTGCCAACTAAACAAATTTAATTTCAATGTACTTTAATCATGCAAGGGAAAGGAACTGGAAAGACAGTGGCTTGATACTTCCTTTGTTAATATGTTTGGCCCAACTTCCAAAAGGGGAAAAAATATTCAGGCTCCATGATGGCTTTGTCAGAGATGTCATGGAATCAAATTAAATCGATGCACTTTCTTCCAGATCTTCATTCTGACTGCCTTTTAAAATTGAGATTATTATTGGCGTGTTGCCCAAGGCGAAGAAATGGGAAGTTACACTAACGCTGCTGCTGAGTTCTGTTTTGCGTTTTTTTTGCTCGCATGGATCCATAATTCCCAGTGATTCTTGCTATTCGTGTGTGAGAAGAGCTGCTGCAATTTTCAGGACCAGCATTATCAGATTAAAACAGCGGTTGGTAGCATAATGCAACAGCATGTGACAGAGTCAAAGAAGGTCTTGCCAGATATACAGCTTCGGAGCTACGGCCAAAGAAGACAGCAAACTTTTCCGGCTACAATCAATCAGAAAATTGTATGTTGCCTACGAGCCTCCCCAAAATGTGGAGTTGTTATTGCTATTGTTATTATACCCCACCTTTCCTCCAAGGAGCAAAAGGTGATTCTCTCCCTCTTCATTTTACTAGCCAGTGTTGACAATACAGAGGCTGGATGGACCAATGGTCTCAGTATAAGACAACTGTTTGTATAGGACTTGAAACTGGTTTTATCTGTGTTTCTGTCATTGATGTTTTTAATTGTAATACTGCTTTTGGATGTTTTATGGGAAGCAGTTCGTAAACAAAATAAAATGCATAAAGTCAAACAAACAGAAAGGGCAATGACCTTTAACAATCCCGAATTGATTTCCATAGACATTTTGTTTTCCACCAGAGAAACACAGGGGCTTTTTGACAAAGCAGGTTCACACAAATGTTATGGTGAAGATGCCATGATGGCTTTGTATATATGTCCATGTTGCCTGTTTGTGTGAATTTCTGCCATTTTCTCATAAGTTTTCGAAAAGAGGCTTCCATTTCCCCTACTTCCATTTATTTATTTTTCATTTGTTTCATAAAACGTATATACTGGTTGACTGTAAGAGACCTTAGCGCATTTAAGAAGTCAATAATAATAATAATAAACCATCAGCAAAGTTGGTGAAAACAATTCTTTAAAACATTCAAGAAAACAAAATCAGAATTAATTTGAGAAATTGACATTAAAACGCTGAAGAATTTTCATGAGGACTTCCTCCCCGTTCCCCGTCAAGTGCAAACAGATGTGGAAATGTGGAGAACTGAATTTCAGATAGGAAAAATGAGAAAGAAAAAGAAAAACTAATAGATTCACCCATCCGGAGTAACGAGCCACTCCTTGAATTGCTCTCTCTCTCTCCCCTCCTGGTCCTGTCTCTTTTGTTATGGATGTCAAAGGTGACACACATGGGCAGCCACCACCATGCATGATAACTTCTGGAACTCCCATGTAAACAGCCAGCCAGGACGATTCATGGAGGAGAGTTTCAGTCATGGCTGTGCCTCCACAACTCATCATTCCTATGTTCACATAAAGGGTGGTGGTGGAGGAGGAAATCACTCGGATATGCCATATGCAAGGTGAGAACCATCTCTCAGAATCAGAAAAGCTTTCAGAAGAGGGAGATACCGTAAGAGAGGGAAAAGGGAATTCCTGGACTCACCTAAGAGAAATGGGTCTCTGTGAACAACTACGGGTAATCGAACTTCCCATTGGCACCTAGACCAGGCATAGGCAAATTCGGCACTCCAGATGTTTTGGGACTACAACTCCCATCATCCCTGACCACTGGTCCTGTTAGCTAGGGATGATGGGAGTTGCAGTCCCAAAACATCTGGAGGGCCGAGTTTGCCTATGCCTGATCTAGACTAAGTTCCCAACTTAGGTTCAAATCTAAAAGCATGTTTGGCGGGTGGTTTTGGAAGGGAGTGGGTATCTGGCATTTTTGTTCCTGAACACTATATCACCACTTATTTGTTTTCTATTTTGGTATGTTGCCATATGAGAAACGCTAGCCCAGGCATAGGCAAATTCGGCCCTCCAGATGTTTTGGGACTACAACTCCCATCATCCCTAGCTAACAGGACCAGTGGTCAGGGATGATGGGAGTTGTAGTCCCAAAACATCTGGAGGGGCTGAGTTTGCCTATGCCTGGGCTAGCCCATCCCTGAAACCAATTGAACTAATTTCCCAGAGCTCTTTGGATCTTGGCTTGTCTCCTCCGCACAGCTGTTACTCACCAGGATCTTAGCATATCCCTGCTTCCCACAGCCCACCTCTATACCAGAATGAAACATCGGGAGAGAATTCTGTTTGTTGAGCCTGTACAATAGCCTGAAGTGCCTCGAGGGTGTAACACCCCATTCAGCCAAATTCTTTTTTAAACTCCATGACTGCCGTTCCTTTGTCCCCCAACCCCATAGGATCTGGTTGAAAAAGCTGTGCCCATCACTTGCTTACTCCAACCTTGATGAAGGTGCAGCTGAATGAGAGCACTTGATGCAATCTGAAAGGTCTGCCTTCGATATTTGCTCAACAATAGCTCATTCATATCACTTGATGCTAGATCATCAAGTCAAGGATATCCATGCACGAACTGGGCCTTAAGCGTGGGCTCACTCCGATGCAGTCAAGTCTGAAAAATGTCAGGATGGAACTGTATGTGCTCTCTGATATGAGGATCAAGCTCAGGGTTACAGAGTAGAGGGTGTGCGATTCGGGCGGAGGTTCTCATCCTTTCGAGTTGGATTGTACCATTAACAAGGCATCTCGATAAGTGGCTCTGTGACTCCATATCTCAAAAAAGTAAATGGCTGTCTGCCACCCCAAATGAAACCACACCCAGAGCTTGAGAATGGTGTGAGTGGAGAGGTAGGGCTCTTTCAATGAACTGTTTCCCCAGAGCACCGCTATATTTAAAACTAGCAGATTTTAAGGTAAAGGTAAAGGGACCCCTGACCATTAGGTCCAGTCGTGACCGACTCTGGGGTTGCGGCGCTCATCTCACTTTACTGGCCGAGGGAGCTGGCGTACAGCTTCCAGGTCATGTGGCCAGCATGACTAAGCCGCTTCTGGCAAACCAGAGCAGTGCACGGAAACGCCATTTACCTTCCCGCCGGAGCAGTACCTATTGATCTACTTGCACTTTGACGTGCTTTCGAACTGCTAGGTTGGCAGGAGCAGGGACCGAGCAACGGGAGCGCACCCCATTGCGGGGATTCGAACCACCAACCTTCTGAACGGCAAGCCGTAGGCTCTGTGGTTTAACCCACAGCACCACCTACATCCACAGTGCCACTGTGGTTAAAGGGGAAGGTTAAAACCTGCTTGTTTTAAATACAGTCGTACCTCTGCTTACGTATCCCTCTGGATACGTAAACTTCGGGATGCGAACGCGGCAAACCCGGAAGTATTTTTCCGGGTTTCGCTGTGAGCACATGTGCAGAAGCAGTCCTCTGGTTGCGAATTCCTCAGGATGAATCCTATTCGCAACCGGAGGTACCGCTGTATAGCATTATGCATTCCTGTAGGCAAGTCAATGGAGAGATCATCATTGTGCCCATAAAAATACATTTGTGGGGCAGTGTCTCATCCTCACTACTGACCCTTAGGGGAAGAGGGTCCTTGCTGGGTGGTGACATATCCCCCACCCCAGTGTTTCCTGGAGATCGATACTATTTTCCCACCACTTCCCCCTTGTTATTCTGGCCCCTACTAGGCCTGCATGCTCAGCAGTTATTTTAAAGTATAATTGTTTAATTGATGTTGAAATGAAGAATGCCTGTATGTATATTGCTGAAGGGTATAACATTGGAAAATTCCATTGTGGTATATAAAAAGGAGCTTTCTGAACTTCTAGCTGGGTTAATGATTAACTGTTGTTGTTGTCTGCTCTCTCCCATGAGTGTTTAATAACCTTAGGTCACATGGTTAATGCACCATCATTTTGCAAATCACCATTTTAAAGGGAGTTGCCTTTGCCTTTTGTTCCCTGGCACAGTGGGAGAAAGATGTGCAGATGAGTCTATCCAGGAGGAGAAACCTCAGGCTGGAATGCAGGCTGATGGAGGCTGTAAGGAGAGAGAGAGACCTTTGAATCTAGGTCTATTTAAAATTACATTATATTCCTAAAGAAGATGCTGAGCCCATGCTTTGACAAGCATATGTCTTGGGGAATTACTTGGATGTATCATTGATTTGGTTTTGTACCTTGGCAGCGTAAAAAGAGTCACAGGATTAAGCCAAACAACAGCGAGAGCCTTGTCTGTTCACAGTGCACTGTGCAGAGAACAGTGATTAAGCCAAACAACAGCGAGAGCCTTGTCTGTTCACAGTGCACTGTGCAGAGAACTGCGGATGCAGTTTCTCTCTGTCCCACACCCAGGTAGTTCATGGGCTATGTTTTATGTGGGTCTGACCACATGAGTAATGGAATAAATGGAGAATTGGTGGAAAAATCAAGCCCCCTGGTCCAGATGCTGATCAGAATAAAAGGTGTGTGCAATTCTTTGGGGAATTGTTATTTGGGGGTGGGTGGGGGTGGATACATGCTTGCTTCCTTCCTTCCTTCCTTCCTTCCTTCCTTCCTTCCTTCCTTCCTTCCTTCCTTCCGACACCTGCCATGCTTTGTGTAGCTGAAGGCCACAAAGTTTATTGATATAATATGCTGAGGAACGTAGAATAGGGTTACCAGACGGACAGTCCCCGGATACCGGACAGTCCCCGGATTTGCAAATCTGTCCCCGGGAAATGTGGCAGTGGCAGCCTCAGCAGCCTGGAGCCAGCCTGGTAGCGCAGTTGGCTCTGGCTGGCTTTAGGAGCTGCTCGCTGCCGTGGCGCCCGCCATTTTTCCTGCGCCACAGCAGTGAGCAGCTCCTGAAGCCAGCCAGAGCCAACTGCGCTACCAGGCTGCCCCTCCTGGGCAACGGCCACCTGCTTGTGACTCCCAAGCCTCCCCTGATCTGTCAAAACAAAGGGAGATCGGGGAAGGCTCGGGGGTCATGGGTGGGTGGCGTGCCGTTGCCCAGTTTTTTATTAAAAAACTCTGCACATTTATGTTTCACAGGGTGCAGAAGAAGGGCTTTGCACCTTTATACAATATGCATGTGTGCTTGGGCCCAGGGTCTTTTGCCTCACCATCCCCACTACTGACTCACTGTTGCTACAAAAAAGGGGGGGGGTGTCCCCGGATTCATTGAAAAAAATCTGGTAATCATAACGTAGAACTGTTTTCAAACTAGATGAGCTGGAAGGAGTTAGGAGGAGATTTGGATCCAGATTCAACTAGGAGGATAGTTTCATCTGGCAGGCAGAAATGATGGAGTTATTGCCTTATCTCAGTGCTGAATTCCACCCCTACGCAGACTGGAGGCATTGTCAGTGTTACTTTATTAATTCACACCATTAGTAATAATTTGGTTTGTACAAATTATGTCAATTTGCTTTAAGTTGCTTCAAATGTCATCCCATGTAAGTGGCTTTGGAGCTGTTTTATTTTCAAACCATGCATTTTATGTAATCTGCTCTCTATAAGTGCTGTAAGCTTTCAGAGTAGCATTTCATAATTCCATTAAGCTTTGCGCAATAACAGACTGAGTGATTTGACCCAGCCACAGCCCTGAGTCTGTGGATATTACTGGTTAAGCTTTACTTCCTGATCTACTGGGTTGCTGCCGAGAAAATCCGAAACTTGATTGCAGGAATCAGCGAGTGTTAGCGCTTTTTGGCACCCATCTGTCTCGGGAGACAATGGAGAAGTACACCTTTGGGGGTGAAGTCAAACCATTGGAGAGTTACAGTGTCTGCTGTGGTTGTAGAGACCAATACGGGAGAGACATGTTTTGTTGCAGCTGGGGCAGGATGAAGGTGTCCGGTTGTGCTGATGCAGATGCAGCCTGACATTTCTTCTCTCTGCGCTCCTCCCAGTGGTCATTCCTTCTCTGGTCACTGGTGTGGATACATGACTTGTCTGCCTCCAGGCACTATTGTCATCTGTGGGGATTAGTGTTAGTGCACCGATGAGGATTTTGCATGGTGTGTACTGGACTGATTTGACCAGACAGAGCCTGCTGATAACGACAGCGGCCTGATCCTGCTGGTGGGGATGTGGAAAAATCAGAGAATTCTGGGGAACTATACATGAAGAATGGAAGAAAATGTTTAGAAAAACAATTAATAAGAAACCAGAAGCTTTTCTTTTAGGAATTGTAACAAATGACATCCCCAAAGATAAGGAAAAAGTTTTCTTGTATGTAACAGCTGCTGCAAGGTTTTTAATCGCAAAAAAAATGGAAAGCAGAAGCTGTACCAACATTAGAAGAGTGGCAAAATAAATTTTTTGAAATGATTGAATTAGCAAAAATGATGGCAGCAATTAGAATGCAATCCAACCAAAATCTCAAACAAGAATGGAAATGTGTAGAAGAATACATGAATAAAAGAGGTTTCAACAAGAATTTATTGCTATGCATAGATTGAGCTCATAAAGTTAAGATAAGTTAAGTCAAGTAATCAAACAACAAAAATTATACAATATTACGATACAGAAATATAATCTCAATAAGAACAAAAAACAAAAGGATCAAGGAAGTCACACACGGGTGAAGGGAAGACACGGGGAAAGAAGGTATGGGAAATGCTAAAATATAAGGAAATGTGATGTTTTAGACAAAATAACTTGTATGTTTAAATGAAATATATGTGTATGGTTAATTGAAATGCATATTAATTATAATAACCTTATGTGTGTACAAGGATGTAAATTATGAATGTAACAAAATAAGGATAAAAAAATAATAATGACAAGGTTGCAGGTTCAAACCCTGTATGGGATGGCTGCGTATTCCTGCATTGCAGGGGGTTGGACTAGATGATCCTCAGGCTCCCTTCCAACTCTAGGATTCTATGGCGGTCGTCTGTCCCCACAAGCAGCCTAGCTGCTGAGTTATGCACAAGCAACAACCTTTGGACCAGCCTCAAGGGTAGCCCCACATAAAGCGCATTGCAGTGACCCAACCTTGAGATTAAGGGCTGCAGCTCATGGGTAGAGCATCTGAGGCTCAGTCCCTAGCACCTCAAGGTAGGGGTGGGAGAGGTTTTTGCCTGGAACCGTAGAGAGCCCCTGCCAGTCTGAGCTGGATGGACCAGTGGTCTGATGTGGTATCAGCAGTTTCCTACACTTGCCTAAGGCATGCAGAACTGTGGTCAAGCATGAGAAAAAACATATGAAAGGGTTTATTAATAAAAGGGTTTTAGTAGCTGAACTTCCCTTCCTACCTTTGACATTCTCAGTGCAGAGGTAGAAAAACCCCAGAGGCGAATGCAGATACGAAAATCGCAGGATGAGATTCCTAACCCCATCTTGACAGGCATATTGCAAGCCAGAATTTATTTTCTTCTGATAGAATCAGGTCATCGTATACTTGTACTAATAAGGTGCTGGTGGGAAAAGGAGAGAGAGAGAGAGAGAGAGAGAGAGAGAGAGAGAGAGAGAGAGAGAGAGAGAGAGAAAGCCACATTGCAGCTATGCACAGTCCGTAATGGTAGCCAGGATGCGAAAAGCAAATTATGAATACATTTGGGGCTCGTGCGAAATTATGTTCCCTAATTGATTTCCTTTGAGATGTCTCAGATGTTAGCAGCTCAAGCCACAGATTAGAGCAGCTTGGTTATAGCTGAGCAGCAACTCTTTATCACCCAGCATCTCACAAATGAAAACAAGAGGACAGTCGTGTACTTGTCTCAGATCTGGTGCTCCGATGAATTTTCGTGATGTTTGGGGTTTCAGAGTGAAAGTTGTTATTTGGTTAGGTCTGTGAGGGAAGTCCAGGATTTAGAGCCCCCCCCCCCGGGCATCTCGAGTGGGTTGGCTTCTCTGTATTTCCCAATTTGGACTGCTTAATCGGCATGTTCTAATCATAGGAACAGAGGAAACTGTCTAATTCTGGTCTAGGCCATTGGTTGTCAGAGACCAGGCTGAGGAGTACTGCTCTGATGAGGAATGGTGGGAGCCCCCCCCCCCTCCTGCTGCTGACCAGTATCCCGAAGCTGCCCAGGAGCAGTGGAGCAGTATAGATTTGGAACAGTGGTTTGCAGAGGGGCATAGTTCTGAAGACAAAAGTTGGGAGGGACTGGGAGTGGTGGTGGTGAACAGCAAAGTGAAGAACTGGAAGAGAAAGAGCTAACAGACTCTCTCTCACTGGAAAGTGTCCAGCCTATCAGTCCAAGGTCACGCAGAGCAGCTAAGGTGGCTACACAAAAAGCACAGTGGTTGCAAGATCAGGTTGCAAGGCGTGGAAGTGACTAGGGGGGGAAGTGGGTGAAAACCTTAATTGGGAGCACCTTCATTCCAAGAATGGCTGCTTTGTTCTTTTGCTGTAATCATTGAACACTTCTTAAATGGTAAGCGGCTCTTTTCGCTTTGTCCTGCTTATCTACAGCCAAAGGGGGGTGGGAAGCCAAGTCCCCGAAGCCTGACATTGGTCCACCTAGCTCAATATTGTCTATGCGGACTGGCAGCAGCTCTCCAGAGTTTCAGATTCATCAACCTCTCTCACCCCTGCCTGGAGATGCCAGAGATTGAACCTGGGATCTTTTGCATGCAAGGCAGATGCCCCACCCCTGAGCCATCCCTATCCCCACCCAACACAGGGGGAAGGGGAAGGGTGTTGGCAAGGGTGGGGTACGCAGGAAACAAAAGGACAAGTTAGCAGTTTGGGGATTAGCATGAGAAGTGAGCGATAGAGGTCTGAGTTGCTTTCTGCAAGTGGTGCATGCACACAGAGAGAGATTATGATATTATTATTAAGAGACACAATCATTTGAGCGACAGAGCTGTGAATCTATCTATGCTCAACCTCTATATATCTAGGGTTGCCATACGTCCTCTTTTTCTAGGACATGTCCTCTTATACATACTGTGTGAGTTTTGAATGATGCAGTAAAGGACCAGGTGCTTGTTTTTGTGTATTTTGAACGGGCATTGTAGAATGCGCCTGCTCCTCTGACCCCATCTCTGACCCAGACGCTGGCAAATGTGTCCTTTTTTTTTGCTCTTCAAAATATGGCAGCCCTAAAATAAACCTCACATTGCAAAAGCAGTGGTCTGTTTTCTATAATCTCCTTCCAAGAGGACCTGACCCCCGAATAAGCACTGGAATCCCTGAAACCCAATTCCTCAGCAGAATGGGGCGCACATAACCGTCCATTTCAACAGGACAGAGGAAAAACCACAATGTGATACGCAATGCAGACTTCTTGACCACATTTTCTCTTCCTGAAGAGAAGCCAGGCTCCACCCTCCAATCACCTGGCAGCAGACATCACAGCAGGCTGCAACAGAAGAGGGAAGAGAAAGGGTGTGGGGCCATTGCATCAGTGCCCCTGAGAGACCAGCAATTTTTTCTTTGCTTTTCCTTCAGCTTTTCCACCCTAGCTGATCATTAGAAGAACTTAAAAACTTGAACCTGAGTTTGTTTATTTCCTCCTCCCTCCCTGTCCCTTTTCCTTTTGTGTTGTGCTTTCTGTAAGCCTGAGAGCAAAGACTGTTGTTTTCATAATGATGCATAATACACTCTGGGATCTCTTTTTTCTTGTTGAAGGATAGGATGACTATTACATAAATACTAGGGGTTGCCACCCCTGCTCACGCCACTCGCCAACCCTATCTCCCACTTTGTCAACCACTCTTCCCCCACACCTGACAGCTCACCTGGGCTGGCCTGCCATCTCTCACAGTGGAAGTGCCATTCCTCACAGTACAATGGTACCTTGGTTCCCAAACGGCTTGGCTCCTGGACGCCGCAAACCCAGAAGTAAGTGTTCCGGTTTGTGAACGTTTTTTTGGAAGCCGAATGTCTGTTTTGGCTCTTGGCATTGTTTCCGGGGCCAATCGGCCAATCAGAAGCCGTACCTTGGTTTGCAAACGTTTTGGAAGTTGGATGGACTTCCAGAATGGATTGAGTTTGAGAACCAAGGTACCACTGTGTAGCATCAGGCAGATAGTCTGGTAGGAGGAACTAGCTAAATGAAAGCGGAGTTGTGGGATGGGGGCGGAAGTAAGATGCTAATGCCCACAACACAGTCACAGAAGCATTTTGAAAGGTAGGTTCACTCAAAATTAGATGGTATTACCCAATGATTCAAAAAAAGATCACCCAGTGATTCAACCCATATGGGTGTGACATAGCCATTGAATATCTCACAAGCTGATGGTCATGGTGCAATTAAGGCATCACAATGGCTGGTGTCTACTTCCTGGTGTCAGAACTGAGGGTGCAATGCTAGTAGCTATGAGTTGATGTTCAATGGCTTTAAACCACATTGAGTGGACTCTATTATAGAGCTGGTATGGTGAAATCTGTAGGGATGTTTCTACGAAGATGATAGGAAGGGACATGTTTATTAGATACTGTGTTATCCTTCCTTCCTTATGCTTGTGAGTTCAGCAGAGCGCATCCCTTTGCAGCTTAAAAGGAAGCTTAGATTGGCCAGTCTTAGCCTTTTCGTTTAAATAATCCAGGATGCTTTAAGGCAGACTGCAATTTCCTGATGTCTCCCCCTTAAAACAATAATAAAGTCTTGTAAAAGGTAAAAAAAATAACGTTTACTCACTCAGAATACTTGTTGAAGAGTAACAGATGAAACATTTTTGTTCAGGCAGGCTAAAAATGGCAATTCAGTTACAAAGTTTAAGATGGAGTCTGAGCTGTGGCTCAGACATGACAGATATTCTACATTGCTGGAATGAAGCGAAAGAGCAAAGAGAAAGTGCTCAGCCAAGTGAGGAGATTTTATATGACTGCGCCTTCCCCCTGTCAAGGCACAGCGGGAATGACGCCCAGAGTTCTCTCTAGAAAACTTACAGGGAAACTCTTTGAGCTCTAGCTCCTATCATGTACCTATCAGGCCAACATGTTGGTTTGACTGCATTGTAAATATCCCACATAAACCAACCTTTTAAGGCCTGCGGACACAAATGGGTTTTTGAGTGGGTGCTGTGGGCGCCATTCTTCTCTGGTCACTTTTCTCCCCTTCCCACTGTCAAGAGAGACAGAAAGAGAGTAAGGACACACACGCACGCACACACACACACACACACACACACACTGCAATTTCTGAAGGCATCTGTGCAAAAATCAAATCCTGTAGTATTAATATGAGTCATGAAAAAGCACAGAAGAGGGAGCCCCACCCTTCCAACTGTCTCCCTCAGCTCCATGTACTACATTTTAATGGAGAGAAGGAGAACCACCTTCCCTAATTCATTAATAATAATAATAATAATAATGATGATAATAATAATAATAATAATAATAATAATAATAATAATATACTATTTATGCCCAGCCATCCTGGGCGGCTCCCAACAGAATACAAAAAAAAATCAAAAATCTGATAAAACATCATACATTAAAAACTTCCCTAAACAGGGTTGCCTTCAGATGTCTTCTAAAAGTCAGATAGTTGTTTATTTCCTTGACATCTGATGGGAGGGCGTTCCACAGGGCAGGCGCCACCACCAAAAAGGCCCTCTGCCTGGTTCCCTGTAACCTCACTTCTCGCAGGGAGGGAACTGCCAGAAGGCCCTCGGAGCTGGACCTCGGTGTCCAGGCTGAACAATGGGGGTAGAGACGCTCTTGCAGGTATACTGGGCCAAGGCCGTTTAGGGCTTTAAAGGTCAGCACTTTGAGTTGTGCTCGGAAACATACTGGGAGCCAATATCGGTCTTTCAGGACTGGTGTTATATGGTCTTGGCGGCCAAGTGGGCAGACAACTGCAAGGTTCCCCCCCACAGTGAGCACCCTTCCCAAACCCCATGGGATACTGCAGTCCCCTCACTTTGATAATAAGCACAGCACTTCCAATTTCTTCTTCAGTACTCTAAGAAGCACAGATATATATATATATATATATTTCCCTCCACCAGAGCATCTCTGACATCTTGCGAGCATGAAAGAGCCACAGTGCAGCTTCCAGGGGCTCCATAAATCTCAACAAGCAGGCTGTCAGCTTCTATGACAAAAAGAATGGTGATAAATAAGGCCCAGACTGAACTTCGCTTAACACACCGGCAGATCTCCTTTCTTGTAAAAAAATCAGGCAATATATTTCAGCCGAGATGTCATATTTGAGACTACAGGTGAGGGAAGAAAACTCCTCTCCCTTCACCCAAGAGATGCCAAGCTCATAATATTGTCTGCAAGAAGGAGGGAACGTGAGACTCAACCCACGGTGGAATTTGCAATGGGAGAACTAGATGCAACACTAAAAACAGGCTTGCTGCTGGAAAAAAAACCCCCAGCCATTTTGGGTCCAGTTTTCCCTCTGTAATATTTATTTCTTGAAACACATCACATTGGGCATGCATTTTCCTTTCTTCTCCCATGCTAAGATTTGTGGCAGCAAGCAGCACTGCCCTCTCTTTTATCTCCTGTCCTAGCTCTGAGAGAAGTCAACAAATTTTCTTAGCCTCCGTAGAGGCTGACAATCTGCTTGCAAGATCGTAAATCCATCCCCTCTGCCCTCCCCAACATTTTATATGCCGAGCAATAAAATAGATCCTCTGTTTTCCTTTCATCCACCAAACACAAAGGTTCCCACTCTGCGGCACATTTCTCTGTTTGCCAGCTAAGAATATCAAGTGCGTAGCTTGCAACTGTACATACCTTTTGCAAGCAGCTATCGACATTTGTAACTCTGACAAGACTGATTGCAGCCAGCAATGTATTTGGTTGAGAAAACGTTTCACCAAGTTGTGTTTCCAAATGATGCTCTCGGAGTTCTTAGAGCCGGCATCTGAGGAGTGAACCAAGGAAGCTGTTCAAGGAGAGAGAGGCATGTTCAATTAAAGAGGAAGGCTTTCAAGCTAGCTGCCAGAAGCAGAGTGAGCTCCTGGGTCTAATCCTGCCTTTCATGTGTTCTCAGTTCCCTCTGCAAACATGATGGAATGTGCTTGCAGTGAAGACAAGCTCTTGCCACAGGAGATGGAGCGTGAGCGGTGACAGTCTGGGATGGAGGATAAATGGAATGTGGAATTTGCTGCCAAGGAGTGTGGTGGAGTCTCCTTCTTTGGAGGTCTTTAAGCAGAGGCTTGACAGCCACCTGTCAGGAATGCTTTGATGGTGTTTCCTGCTTGGCAGGGGGTTGGACTGGATGGCCCTTGGGGTCTCTTCCAACTCTATGATTCTATGATAAATTCAATTCCATGTGCATTTCACCCTGAAACTGTCAAACCCGCACGTTCCAAAACAACATGCGAACCAAACCACAGATATTCTTCAAAATTCACACAGGAGGGGAGAATGCTCTTGTGCTCAGGGTCCTGCTTGCAGATTTCCCATGGGCATCTGGGTGGTCATTGTGAGAAGAGGATGCTGGACTCGGTGGGCCATTGGTCTGATCCAGCAGATGCTCTTACGTTGCAGTTCTGCGCCCAAAGAATGCTTACCAAAAATGCATGTATTAGAGGAAAGTGTGCATGAAAACACAGATGTTAGTGAAAACAACATACAAATGTGCAACATAGCAGGGGGAAGCGCTTGCAAAAATGTCAAAACTGCCCTGAAATCTGCACTGCAATGCTGATAAATTTTCATGGTTTTTTTTTTTTTTTACAAAAAACATTTTAATTACAAATTGCTGCAAAATGTGGAGAACTGAATTTAAGATGGGGGAAAACTGGGAAACTGAGGGAGCCAAAACGGGTGAACTCTTCCATCCATAGCTGAGTGGCTGGCAGCTCAGACTGAGAGGCTAGGTGAGCCACACCTGGCTTCCAGTTCCCCAGCCATGCAATCTTCTACTTTCATGGTAATGAATGCAGTAGCGTTGCAAGAAACCAGCATTTCCCATTTTTGCCAGCAGCAAAATCCAAAGACCGACATTTTGGCCCGATTTAGCATGTGCAATGAATTCTCAAGAGTGCATTAAGTGTGCCTTTAGGCCAGGGGGAGCCATCTCGGTGTCTTTAGCTTCATCCCAACACATGAAAGGAGGGCTCCCCAAGGGAATAATTCAAAGGTCTCTAGCTAAAGACTTTGCAAACTCCAGGAGCTTGAGCTCATCTGTATCACATGGCCCAGGCAGACAGCATCCAGCCCTTGTCTATTATTGATTTCCTCGGCCTTCTGGGACTGCAGCGACTGTTCTGTGGCTCTTTTGATCACACTGAAGTTTCCTGGAGCTCGGATCGCTCCTTACCCAGTGGTTTTTTTTGTTCTCTGCAGAAAGTGCCTTGTGTGCCAGAATTATGTGCAAAATTAATGACTAGGTGTAGAAAAGCCGGGATTTAATTGCAAGAACATTGTCTTAGATTTCTTGGTTTAATGCCCTTGAATGAGTGTTAAGGTCTTTCCAGGAGGAAGGAATCCAAATGAAACCTAAATTCCTAGCTTCTGTGAACGTCCTACATTCAAACCATCCTTTTTCAGTCCTGTGGGCAAAAGGCAGTGTTGTGGTAAGGGGGTTAAGTGCGCAGGGGATTGTTCCAGAGCACCAGGAACATAAATGCATGTGACCCAATAGGTTGAAAGCGATTACAGATGCAAACCTATGATGTCTACTCACCAGTAAATGTATATAGGTGTCAGGAGCTGGAGTCTGGAGCAAGTCACAATAAAACACCTGGTGTCAGTGAAGTTAACTCCTTATTCAAAGAAGCAAAGCAGCTCAGGTCTAGTGATCACAGCAACTCTTCCCAGGAGGTCTTGTCCCAATGAAGCAGTTGCAAAGGTCCCCGCCTTCCCACTGCTCTCTAAGACTCCCCCTCTGGGTCCTTCCCCAGCAATCTCAGACTCCTTCGCCTTGTCTCTTTTTGCTCTATGCTCTTCATTCCTCTCCATGTTCTGGAGACCAGGGCGGAGGGTTGCTGGTCATAGCAGGAGGGAGAGACTCCCTGGCTTCTTCAGCTGCCTGCTCCCACTCCTCTCCAGCCTCCGCTTCTGCCTCTGATTCTTGACTGCTCTCTGTCATAGCCTCCTCCTGCTCACTAAACTCTGATGCCAACTCAGCTTCTTACACCTCCTCCTCCCAGTCCTCTCCTTCTTCTCTCTCTGACCACGTATAGTCATCCCACCACCAGTCTCCTGGCTCTGAGCCTTCTTCCCCTGGGGGTTCCCCTAAGGCAGTGATGACCAAACTTGGACCTCCAGCTGTTTTGGGACTACAACTCCCATCACCCCTAGCTAACAGGACCAGTGGTCAAGGATGATGGGAATTGTAGTCCCAAAACAGCTGGAGGGCCAGGTTTGGCCATCACTGCCTTAGGGGTTCCCCAGCTGCTTCCTTCCACCACTCTTCTGCATCCAGCCAGTCCATGACAATAGCATATTAGATCAGACTGTGATGCTTTACACTTACCTCTGGATTAGTCCCATTGAACTCAGTGGGACCTACTTCTGAGTAAACATGCATAGGATTTCACTACTAATTGCATTACTTGGTGAACAAATGGGTAGAATGTTGTCTGTATTCTCCTCATTTTTATCTTCACAAGTAAAAGGAAAAGATACTTAGTTTTTTAAAACTAAAAGTTCATGGAGGAGTTTTTGAATAGGGGGTCAGCCCCTCCCCCAAAGCTTCCTGTTGCTACAGCCCTGATCCGGAGGGAGAAATTGTGTTTCTGGGAGAAGGAAAAGAGACGAAAGTATGGATGGATGACCCTTTTCATTTTGGTTTCTCTCACTTTCCCATTTTTAAATTCAGTTCTCTATGTTTCCATGACAGTTTGGGATTTTTCTTAAAGGTCTTCATAAAAATTCATTAACATTTCAGCGCAAATTTCACGCCATACATACATTTTTGTAAGCAATTTAGACTAATGTACAAAAACATGCCATATCAAAGGTCGACTGTGTTCTACTTTGCCTATCGGTTCATGAAAAGTGCATGCAGTCTTTCATGAAAATGCAGACAAAATCAAAACTCTCCCCCATCTCTAAACAGAAGCAACAAGAGGAAAAAAGTAGAGAAAATACCATTTGAAATAAGAAACATATCATTCAGAAGGAATGATCTGTCTGAAACCCAGCAGGAGGACTGTAGACAAGGTCAAAAAGATGAGATGTTTAATTTGGCAACCAGCTGGTTGCACATAAAGGAGTCTTATACACCTAGAACTAGAACTCATTCTGCTCCATATACAATCATATAATAATATAAATGTAGAGTTGGAAGGGATCCCAAGGGTAATTTAGTCCAACCCCCTGCAATGCAGAAATAATTATTTTATTTTATTGGAATTCATTCTACAAATTCATTCTTGCCTCTTTCGTACAGGATTAACCAACTACCAGAATATTTTCCTCTATGAATTTTTGCAACTGTGTCCAGTCTGCTTTTGGAGATGTTTGCAGGCTATGGTCTCTTACAGAAGGGATCTTTCCTAGCTTTCATTTCCTTTTCTACTTGACTGTGCTAAACAGCAGGGAGCTGTCCCACATCTCCTTGTTTGATTGATTCATTCCTGCCTCTAGCCCTAACAAAATCAGGTCCCATAGTACTTCTTCACTATGCTAGCCCATTCCACTGCAAGGATTGATGACCGTATTTTTCCGTGTATAAGACAATGCTTTTTGCTAAAAAAAAAAAAAAGAGAGAGAGGCAAAAATTGGGTGTCATCTTATAAACGGATAGTGAATGCAGAGGGGGGACATGCGATTAATGGGAGCAGCAAGCAGAAGATTGGCAGCAGTGATTGGGCGGGTGATTGGTGGCTGCGGCAATGCCTGCTGGCGATTGGCTGTGGGTGCAGCAATTGGGCAGGCAATTGGTGGCTGTGGCAAGGCAGGCAGGTGATTGGTGGCTGCGGCAAGTGGGCAGGTGGGCTGGTGGTGGTGGCGAGCAGGCAGACAATTGGTGGCTGCGGCAAGGTGTGCGATCGGCAGTGGCAGGCAGGTGGGTGAGCGATTGGCGGAAGTGACCTCCCCCCCCCAAAAAAAGCTAAATAACTTAATTTCTTAATTTTGGGTTAAAAAAATTAGAGGTCGTCTAATATATGGGGGCGTCTTACTTCTGTAGACCCCAGAGAGAAACTCATTTCCTTTTTGCCTTCCTCTGCAAAATATCTCTAGACTCCAGAAATTCATAGAAAAAGTTGCCTTCTACCCAGGCAATCCTACTGGTTCATCTAACTCAGAATTGCCTGTGCCAGCAGTGAGGAACCTAGGCACCCTAGGTCTATTAAGGCCAAGCCATGGCCATCTGCCTTACACTTGACACTATGCTGTGGGGCTGGAAGAATCATAGTGTTGGAAGGGACCCCGAGGGTCATCTAGTCTAACCCACTGCAATGTAGGTATCTCAACGAAAGCATCCTTGACAGACGGCCATCCAACCTCTGCTTAAAAACCTCCCATGAAGGAGAGTCCACAACCTCCAGAGGGAGTCCGTTCCACTAAAGACACAGCTGGGCCAAAAATGGGTTTGCAAGCACCATTAATCAGCTGATTGGTGACACCCGCCAAGACCTGCACACAGCACTTTGCAAGCAGCAACTATCAGGTGGTGGTTGGGGCTTTCAGAGCGATGTGCATGGCGTTTTGCAAGCCTCAAGGACCAACCAATCCTTGCTCTTCCATGCACAGTGCTATGCAAAAAAAAGGTTATCTGTCATCTCTTGTGATGTCAGGTTATTGACAGATGAATAGCCCCACCCACATGTCCAACTTGGCCTATTGTGGGGGGAATAAGGATGTGGAATACTGGTCAGGTCTAGTTCCCCACCACTAGTCGATAGTGACTGACATGAGTTCTCCAGAGTTTCAGGCAGGAGTCTTTCCCAGTTCTACCTGGAGATGATGGGGATTGAACCGGAGACTTTTTGAATGCAAGGCTTATGTGCACACTACTATAGAGCTATGGCCTTGTCGTACAACCTGGGATCTACCATGTTACAGAGCCTCTCCTGTTTCTGCAAGCAGGTTGTGAAAAACAGAGGTGTGCGTCACCTCCCATGGACTGCCATACAGAGCTGGTGGTGTCACAGGAGCACGCCGGTCAGTAATTACACAGTTCAAAGATTGCATTAACTCTTTATTAGCAAAAACACAGTCTCTACAGACTAGGTTGAACATCAGGCCCAATGAGCAGAGCAGCTCCTTCCTGCTGGTCTCCTCCATGAAAATCAATTGCCGAGACTGAAAGTCCCCACCTCCTCAGAGCCACCCACATCTCCAGGACTTTTTCTAAGCAACCAGAGACTGTGTCTGCAAGCAGCTAAAAGTCTCCTCCACCCTTTTCATACCTCTTCTGGTTCTGGGAGACAAGAGGAAAGGGGAGCTTTTCACAGCAGAAGGGGGAGACACCCATGACTCTTCATCAGCCTGACCCATCTCTGCCTTTTGGCCTCCTTCACCCCAGTCTCCTGCTTCAGATTCTGATTCTGGACCTCTCTGCCGCATACTCTCCCAGCTCAATAAGCCCTGTTACCACTTCATCTTCCAAGTACGTTTCCGAGCACAATTCAAAGTGTTGGTGCTGAACTTTAAAGCCCTAAACGGCCTTGGCCTAGTATACCTGAAGGAGCGTCTCCACCCCCATCATTCTGCCCGGACAGTGCCAAGGGCCTTCTGGCAGTTCCCTAGCTGCGAGAAGCCAAGTTACAGGGAACCAGGCAGAGGGCCTTCTCGGTGGTGGTGCCCGCCCTGTGGAACGCCCTCCCAGCAGATGTCAAAGAGAAAAACAACTACCAGACTTTTAGAAGACATCTGAAGGCAGCCCTGTTTAGGGATGCTTTTAATGTTTAATAGATTATTGTATTTTAATATTCTGTTGGAAGCCGCCCAGAGTGGCTGGGGAAACCCAGCCAGATGGGCAGGGTAGAAATAATAAATTATTATTATTATTATTATTATTATTATTATTATTATTATTATTATTCCAACACCTCCTCTTCCCCATCTTCTACCTCTGACCACTCATCCTTGTCCCACCACCCCTCTCTGGGCTCTGAGCTTTCTTCCCTTGATGGTTCCCCAGCTGGTTCCTCCCGCCATTCCACTGCGTCCAGCCAGTCCGTGACAGGTGGACTGTGCTCAGCTTGGCGGCTCACAAATTGCACAGAGAGGTTTCCGCCATTCAGCCGATACCAAAGGCCTCAGAAGCCCAGTCCTTACAGCTTGTGATTGACCCATTGGCCCTGCTTTCAATAGTGCATCTCTGCGCTGTCATAAATTGGTCACACTCCTTCCTCACTTAATTTATCTCACTGCCTAATCTCTCTGACTGCCAAACAAATCTTTCCCCAGTTTCTACATTGGTTAAAAATAACTTGCCCCTGGCTTTCTAGCAACATAGGAAAGATTCCAGTTGGTATTTGAGATGAGGTGTGTGCTGAGTTCAAAGGTAGGATCAAAGCTTTCTGGGAACAGAAAGCAGCTTGCTGAATCTCATGCTGTTCGTCGGCTGCAGATTGGAAGACTGGAGCAATGATTAATTGGAGGACTTGGTGCTTGCTGAAAATGAGAGTGCAGATTCATCTGGGAGTCCCCTTCACATTTCCTCCCTGCTTGATTGATCTTGCACCATCTTTCTAGCATCACCTAGCCCAGTGATGGCTAACCTTGACACTCCAGATGTTTTGGGACTACAACTCCCATCATCCCTGACCACTGATCCTGTTAGCTAGGGATGGTGGGAGTTGTAGTTCCAAAACATCTGGGGTGTCAAGGTTAGCCATCACTGACCTAGCCTATAGGAGCCAATCCCTGCAATGGGGATTCTCCCATATTTATACACATGAGACCCCAAAGGGGGGAAATCTCGCATTCAAATGGCAAAATTTGAAAATGTCACATGCAAAATATGAATGGGCAAGGTCAGAGAGTCTGCTAGATTTCTGTGCATGAATTCTGTTCTAGAAAAAAAGAAAAAAGACTGACAAATGGAGCCAGCCAACCCATATGATGCACCTACGCCATCTCAAGGGTCCTCCATGAATCAGGACTGCCCATTATTTCCTTGGCAAGAAATGGAACAGTCTGTTGCTGTTGAGGTTGGAGAGGGTGGGAGAAAGAAATGGAGTAGGCAGGCTTGGTGATCTGCAGGTGGGAAACAGCTCAGCTTCTGGGACTGCAATGTAATTAATGCCCATTCACTTTTAAAGCTCGCTCCCTTTTCTGCACAGGCTCCTGTAATGGCTTTATAGATTGACCTATTCAGGAGAGAAGCTGAGCAATTGGAAGTGTGGCTGTGCATTTAATGGAGAACCTTTTTGCCAGCGTCTGGTAATCCAAATATGATTTAGCCTCACTACTTTTCTGTCTCCCTATTGAAATTTCTCCTGCTTCATGCCTGTTTCATTTTCCAGATGCTGCTGTTCGAATCCTTAGCTGGCTTATTTTAACTTCAAATGGTTCCCCACACCCCAGGGGCAGGAGGTGACCATTCACAGGGGGAAGGGTCCATGTCAACATGTTGCAGCTTCTTTCCATTTTATGAGGATTTTGGCTGCCGTGCCCCATGAAACCAAAAAACCTAGGTCAGGGGAAAGGCTGATGCTGCATTTTAAGTGTAGTTAAGGTGGCTTGGACATAGGGATGTAAGACGGCATCATTTTTCATTGCACGCAGCTCTGTTTCTACTCCACTGCATTTCATCTTCCGGCAAAAGCTTTGTTATTCATCTTGCTGTCTGCTGTGGTGAAATGACAATCAGTGGTGGCCAAACTTGGCCCTCCAGCTGTTTTTGGACTACAACTCCCATCATCCCTAGCTAACAGGACCAGTGGTCAGGGGTGATGGGAATTGTAGTCTCAAAACAGCTGGAGGGACAAGTTTGGCCACCACTGAATGGCATGAATGAGACAATTATGTTGTCATTACGTTATTCCATCCCATTCATTTCAAAGCAAAGAGAATGAAGTGCAAATTGGGGAGTGGCAGTTCACAGAATAAAGTACAGGATAAATCAAGTACATAAGTAAATCAAAAGAGCCAAACAATAACCCCCCCCACCTTGACACAGACACGTTTAAAAGGCTGTAGGATATTAATCAGCCAAAGGCAACGTTTTTGCCTGGTGCCTAAAATATATATAATGATGGCACCAGGTGAACCTCCTTGGGGAGAGCATTCCACAAGCAGGGGGCCACTGCAGAAAAGACCCCATTCTTGTGTTGCCACTCTCCGGACCTCTGGTGGATGAGGCACACAAAGAAGAACCTCATAGGTTGCTCATAGGCTGAGACTCTACCTGCCCATGGACTGTCTTGCCAGAGACGGTGTTTCATGCTCTGATTATCTCCCGCTTGGCTACTGTAATGCGTTCTACGTGGGGCTACCGTTGAAGGTTACTCAGAAACCACAATTAATCCAGAATGCGGAAGCTAGACTGGTGACTGGGAGCGGCCACCGAGACCACATAACACCTGTCCTGAAAGACCTACATTGGCTCCCAGGACGTTTCCGAGCACAATTCAAAGTGTTGATGCTGACCTTGAAAGCCCTAAACGGCCTCGGCCCAGTATACCTGAAGGAGCGTCTCCACCCCTATCATTCTGCCCGGACACTGAGGTCCAGCTCCAAGAGCCTTCTGGCAGTTCCCTCACTGTGAGAAGCGAAGTTACAGGGAACCAGGCAGAGGGCCTTCTCGGTGGTGGCGCCCGCCCTGTGGAATGCCCTCCCATCAGAGGTCAAAGTGATCAACAACTACATAACATTTAGGAAATACCTGAAGGCAGCCCTGTTTAGGGAAGCTTTTAATATTTGATGAATTATTGTATTTTAATGTTTTGCTGGAAGCTGCCCAGAGTGGCTGGGGAAACCCAGCCAGATGGGTGGGGTATTGATTAAATAATAATAATAATAATAATAATAATAATAATAATAATAATAATAATAATAAGGTTGGAAGCCATCGCCAATAAGCATCCTCAGTGTTTCCAGAACACAGGACCCACAAATCTTTGCTGCCTCCATTTTGTCCGGATTTAGATTCCACCGGCTCTTTCTTCTTCTACGAACTGGGTTGCCTGTCGCCCAAAGGAAGTCTTACAATGTTCAGTAATAGGTAAGCAGCGTTGACAGGCCAGTGTGAACAGGTGCCTGGGACACTTAATGTGTCCCAATTGCATTTGTGACTCATCAGGAGCAAAGTGCCAAGTAATTTCGACTTCCCCCGAAGAACACTTACCAGTTCAGTTCCATTTATTTTGATGGACTGCCTTTCAAAGCAACTTACAGTAAAGTAACACTATGAGGCTCAATGGTGAAGCATATCAGCCTTTTCCGAAGGGTGTTTTTGCCTTTTGGGAGGAAAATAATCTTGCTGGCTACTTTTTTCTGTTGCAAATGTAGTTCATAAATGTACAATGCACATGTCTCTCTGTACTTTCTCTGTTCACAAATGTACAGTGCTTTGATGAGCCAGTTTGATTATTCATTCAATTCTCTACCAGGGATGGGGTAGAAATTTCTTTGGTTCACATTTTAATAAAAGTCTACCTTATATGTATTTCCTGAAATGCAGGTGTCCTTAGAAATTCTTACTCCTTCGGATTTTGCAATGCAGTTCTCCAAGCTGAAAAAAACCAAAAATTTACAAAGGAATACAAGATACAAAAACGAATTACATTAGCAAAAATTGCACGGAAACACATATTAGAATAAATCCATGCAGAATTTTCTACAATTGTTTGTGCAGTCATTTTTAAAAAAATGCTAAGTGATGGAAAAAATGAGTGAACTGAAGTGGTGTGTGTGTGTGTGTGTGTGTGTGTGTGTGTGTGTGTGTGTATGAATGGATTCATCCTTCCCTGCTCCTTCAAATCTAAGGGTGTAAATGTTTAAGTTGAGGATATTGGAGTAAAAGTTTGGGTGGGGTAGGTGTCTAGAAGTGTTTTTGCAGAAGTTGCAATGAAAGATTGCTTTAAATTCATCAAATTATGTGACTCCTTCCTTTAACTCTCCATTTCAACCCTATTGCTTGTTATCAATGGACTCTCTCTTGAGCAATGAAATATCAGAATGTAATTTAGTTTCCATGTTCAGGGCATAATTCTATATTTCAGGTTTGAAAACCAGCTTGGTCCTATTGCAGGCAGTATAAAACCTGATGTGCCTATCCAAGATGCATTCAATATTACAAGTCTGAAAGCCAACCAAATCTAGGGTTGCCATATTTTGAGGAGCAAAAGAGAGGACACGTTTGCCGACTCTACTTTTACTCATGGATCGCTATGATGACTCTTGTTTTACACACCCATGAAAAGGAGGGTGTGTCCTGGAAAAGGAGGACATATGGCAACCCAGAAGGTGTGGGGTAGGATAGGGAGCAAGTAAACATTCCTGTAACACAAATCTCCCAGGCTGTGAATTTTGAAATATCTCAATAAACTGGTAGACACATTTGTGACAGAATCCTTTATCTGAAGACTAGCTTGACCTGTAAAATATATGCAAAATATATTTAAACGCGATATTGGAAGTGAGTCATCTCAACCATTGTCTGATGTAGTTTCAGTGGAGGGTTGAAAAAATAATTATACACTTTGATGAATGGGCTCTTAAGTGATCAGTTGTCAGCAGGCCTAATTTGCCTATTCAAATTTCCTAAAATCTCCAGCTGCAAATGCAACCGATTGGCTGGCTACACCAAGCACAGGAGATGCCAGACAACAAGACAGCAATGCTTTTATCTTTTTCCTTTTTGCTGCTGTGAAATGAGAAATCACTTGTGGATTTAAGAGACTATTCAGTACCTGTGACTGCAGACAATATGGTGGTGTACAGAGCAGGGGGCACTCGTGGGATGCCCACCCTTAAGTCCTATAGAGCCTGCAAAAAGGTCTTAACAAATATCCCCTCTGTGGGTTAAACCACAGAGCCTAGGGCTTGCCAATCAGAAGGTCGGCGGTTCGAATCCCCACGACGGGGTGAGCTCCCATTGCTTGGTCCCAGCTCCTGCCAACTTAGCAGTTCGAAAGCATGTCAAAGTGCAAGTAGACAAATAGGTACCGCTGCAGCGGGAAGGTAAATGGCTTTTCCGTGCGCTGCTCTGGTTTGCCAGAAGTGGCTTAGTCATGCTGGCTACATGACCCGGAAGCTGTACGCCAGCTCCCTCGGCCAGTAAAGTGAGATGAGCGCCGCAACCCCAGACTTGTCCGTGACTGGACCTAATGGTCAGGGGTCCCTTTACCTTTTCCTTTAAACCCACAGTGCATGGATAACATTTTGCCCTCCTTCCAGCTTAGTTACCTGCACTTCACTGCACTCTTCAACATTGAACATGATGCCCCCTTAAACATGTAAGTTGCTTATTTTAAAACAAAATAAAAAAAATCCTTCCAGTAGCACCTTAGAGACCAACTAAGTTTGTTATTGGTATGAGCTTTTGTGTGCATGCACATTTCTTCAGATACCTCTATTTCTTCTTCAGATACCTTTATTTTAAAGTTACTGTGACTTTTATATTGGATCAGATTGTTACTATTAATGTTTGATGTTTTATTCTTTTTTTATATCTTGGACTCAACCACTGAGCCTAGGTCTTGCTGATCGTAAGGTCGGCGGTTTGAATCTCCGCGACGGGGTGAGCTCCCGTTGATTGGTCCCAGCTCCTGCCAATCTAGCATTTCAAAAGCACGCCAAAAATGCAAGTAGATAAATAAGTACTGCGGCGGCGTTTCCGTGTGCTGCTCTGGTTTCACCAGAAGCAGCTTAGTCATGCTGGCCACATGACTCAGAAAAACTGTCTGCGGACAAACGTCGGCTCCCCCAGCCAGTAAAGCGAGATGAGCGCCACAACGCCAGAGTCGTTCGTGACTGGACCTAATGGTCAGGGGTCCCTTTACCTTTACCTTGTCTTGAAAGCCACCCAGAGTGGCTTGGGTGGGGTATATTTTCATCAGAGGAATGTTGGAAGGTATGCAAACGCTCTCCACATGCATTGAGCTCCATCCCCTCCCATCACAAACAGGACATCTTAGACTTGTTTTGAAATGTCTTTGTAGTTTCCCCTCCTATATGTGTGTGTGTGTGTGTATGTGAATATTTGATGCACATTCTATTATGTGGTTTTACAAGGCTTCTAACTTTGGAAGCCATCACTGGAAACTGCCCCAGCTGCAGAGCTAATGGCATCCCTTGCTGAGCTCATTCTAATCCTAGCAGCTGAAAGCTGAGCAATGAATCACACAGAGAGTATCAGGTTTCTAAAAAGCGCAACCCCCCAGAACAGTGATGTTGTTGAGGTTCATCAGCAGAGAGGAAATGACACAACTAGGCCAAGTTCTCACCTGTGTCTGGGCTATTATTTATTTTTATTTATCTATGAAAAATATTTATATACTGCTGGCTCATTAAAAAAAAGAAATCAGAGCAGTTTACTGCAATTTGTGGATAAAACATTGCAATGCAAACCACATTTTAAAAGTTACCAGCAGACATCAATTAACCATTGTGGAAAGGTGTATTCTTAATTGCCGGCATAGGTGTGGTGAGATAGAAAAGTTTTCGGCAGGTGTTTAAATGTTGGCACAGAAGTTGCCTGCTGAATCTCTAGTGGCAGAGAGTTCCACAGGACTGGGTGGATGGCACTAAAGGCTTGGTTCCTTCTTGTTGTCAAGCGAGCCTCACCAATTTAGGGAATGATCAACGATGCTCCTGAGATCAAGCTGGGATATAATGGTTCAGGGATTCCCCCAGGTATCCTGGAACTAAATTGTTCAGGACTTTGTAAATCAACACAAGATGCTTTAACAATGGTGTCACATTGCCATCAGAAATATGGCTGTCACATTCTGCCCCAGGTGCAATAAAAGCATGTCTCTCCTGTATCGGTTTCTATGGCCATAGCAGGCGCTGTAACTCTCCAAAGTATGGCTTCACCTCTGAAGGTGCATTGCTCCATTGTCTCCAGAGACAGACAGATGCCAACAATTTTGCACCAAGGGGTACTGGAGGTAAGGGATGGATGTGACAAGCCATGATTCTGAAGCCGATGTAATCCGCCATGCTACTTCTGGGGTCAGGGGACAAGGACATTGCAGAATCCTTTGCAAAGTGTTGTGTCTCAGCTCAAATCCTGCCTCTTGTCGTGTTTGATCTATGATTCACACTTGCTAGTTATTACCTGTTGGACCTGAGAAGGCTGCAGATGCAAGACTGGCAGATCTGTCAAGATCAGAGTGACCAATGGGATGGATAGTATGGAACCAGAGATGTAGGCAGGGATCAAGGGAGGTTCACTGGGTTTAGGTTTTTATATATATATGAAGTGTTGGAAAAACCAAGCTGACAGAGCAACCATACTGGGAACAGCAGTTTGCTCCCCTTCCCTGCTTTGGTATATTTTCAAATTGGATGGGCAACCGTGTGCTGAGATTCCTACATTGCAGGGGGGTCAGACTAGATGACTCGTGGTGTCCCAACTCTACAATTCTATGATGCTATGATTCTACGAGGAGGGAGAAATGCAAGCAGGGAGAGTCGGGGGCAGGTCGTGCTTATGGGCTTCCCTGAGGCATCTGGTCGGCCACTGTGAGAACAGGATACAGTGGAACCTCGGTTTTCAAACGTAATCCTTTCCAGTAGTCTATTCGACTTCCAAAACATTCAAAAACCGAAGATCAAAGGGCTGTCAACAAGTTCAATGGGGGAAATTGAGAAATGCGCCTTGGAAGTCGTTTGACTTCTGAGGCGCATTTGAAAACAGAAGCATTCACTTCCGCGTTTTCAGTGTTCAGCTTCCGAAACGTTCAGCAGCTGAGACGTTCGAAAACCAAAGTTTGACTGTACTGGGCTAGATACTGCAGTAGCAGAGCTGTCTCTCTCTTCCCCCCCCCCCAAGCATTCACACTTTTCCTAATTTGGCAACCCAGGTCTCTAGCTATGTATCATGCACACATTAATAATAATAATAATAATAATAATAATAATAATAATAATAATAATAATTTATTACTTATACCCCGCCCAGCTGGCCAGGCCTCCCTAGCCACTGTGGGCAGCTTCCCACGGGATATTAAAAACACAATGAAACATCAAACACTAAAAACTTCCCTAAACAGAATATATTGTGGTAAATGTGCCCAAGAAAACATACAAATGAAAATGGCACCAAAATGCATTATACCAGTGCAATTTGCTTCTCCAAAACATGCCCGCTAGGCAAAATTGCATGCAAAGTGTATACTAGGAAGAATTCACGCTAAAACGCTGGTGGATCTTCACGAGGGATGTAAAAAATGAAAATTGCAAACTGATCTGGAAAGGTAGAGAATGGATGACTGTATAAAAGGAGAAACTGAAACCAAAACTGACGGATTTGCCCTATGATTTCATTGGCAGTTCTCCAGTGCGGGTGCGGGTGCGGGTGATTCTATGACAAGGAAGCTGGATAAGTGTTGCGGAGCTGGCTCTTTCAGACTGTCTCCTGCAGGGATTTAATTGGACGGACACCGTCTGCCCATTAGCGGGTATCCTGAAGCGCAGAGCTGTCAGAATCCAGCACACTGAAGAGGTGGAGTGAAACACCTGGAGAGAAAAAGTCCATTTAAAGCTCAGCTCACAGTAGCAGGCCGGCCTCTGGGCAGAACTTAACAGGTGTGAAATGGTGTTTGCTTGGTTATGTTTACCACCACCACAGCCACCCAGAGATCATATAGCTTCCTCTTCCCACTGCAGGAGGCAAACAGATGAATCTTACCTTGGCAGGAGCCTAATTTGCTGCACCAGGACATGTGCTGGATTTGTTTTTATATTTGGCAATTGCTCCCTTGGTGGCAGAGCTGCCTGTTGGCATCAGGTGGGAATATAAGTTCAGATGTGGATTTTCGTTTGGATTCCGAGGCCCACCTTCCGCCTGGAGACTCGGGGCCAGGAACTATATTGAGAAACAAGTAAACACACCACCCCATGTGTGTTTACTCAGAAGTAGGGGTGTGTGTTTTGAGGATGTAGTTAACGCAAATGTACCCACGGTGCATTTCCCTCAACCATATGCCACAATTCTGCTGCCCTTCGAAATTTCCACGTTTCTGAAACTTGCAATTCCCTACCCGAAATATGTGTACAGAAATGCATGTATTAGTCAATGATAACAGATGAAAAATTGCATTATTTTGGAGGGAAATTGCAGTGGAGGTAGAACATAGCCACGGCGGCTAGCAGTCATGGATAGCTTTGTCCTCCACAAATTTTTCTAATCCTCTTTCAAAGCCATCCGTGTTTGGTAGCCAGCACTGCCTCCTTTGCCATGCCTTCATCAGTAAATAAACTGAAAGATAAGAAGAGCCTTGCTGGATCAAGGCAATGGCCCATCTTGCTCTTACTGTGGTCAACCAGATGCCCACAAAGCCTCCTGGGATAGCTCAGTAGGTAGAGCATGAGATTCTTAATCTCAGGGTCGTGGGTTCGAGACCCACCTTGGGCAAAAGATTCCTGCATCACCTGATGTTTCTGTGGACTAGATGGGCCTAGTGGCACCCGCCCTGTGGAACGCCCTCCCACCAGATGTCAAAGAGAACAACAACTACCAGACTTTTTGAAGGCAGCCCTGTTTAGGGAAGCTTTTAATGTTTGACGCACTATTGTATTTTAATATTTTGTTGGAAGCTGCCCAGAGTGGCTGGGGAAACCGAGCCAGATGGGAGGAATATAAATAATAAATTATTATTATTATTATTATTATTATTATTATTATTATTATTATCATCATCATCCCTTCTAACTCTACATTTCTATGATTCTATTATTCTAAGCAGGACCTGAGCATAACAGCACTCTCCCTGCATTTTTGATTCTTCAAATTGGTACGCTGAAGGTGGAACATATTTGGTTATATCACAATGCCACCAAGGCTGAGACCATTTTAAAGGCATAATTCCACTTCTTCTGAAAACTCACTCATTAAGGGATATATTTTTCACTGCTGCCAAAGAAAGATCCATAGCTTCCAGTCGGACTCAGTATGACTCATAGCCATGAACTGATATGTAAAAATAGTATTATTTTTTTTAAAAAAACCCCAGCTGATTTGTGTTTTTCTGTGTCCCCATTGCTTCAACTATTTGCTCAGCTATTGTTCCCCTCTCTGTGTCTTCTGTATGAATAGGCAGTGCCTGCCAGGAGAGAGTTTTGCTTCTCCTAACAATCGAAGCCGATGGAGATTTTGGAGGGGTCTGTAGGCAATTTTGCCAGCAGCAAGAGATTGCCAGGAAATTTTCCCTCTCTCTCGAACAAACTCTGGAGTACCAGAACAAGGAGGAAGGAACAAAGGGATGATTGGTAGATAAGTGTTGTGGCCAGGATGAATGATGCACAAATGAAGCCAGCTATTCCTCCTCTGGTTACGATGTACCCAAGCTTCACACCTGTGGGAGAGCTACAAAGTGACATGGAATTTCACCAGCAGCAAGGCCAGTGTTATGTATGTGACCTGACCACAAAGTTGTTATATGGAGCTGTTATGGGGGAACCAAACGGCTGAATGTTAAAGTGAAAAACAGCTCCATATAAGGTAGAGGGAGAGCTCTAATACACAGAGTAAAGCTAGGTTGGATGAGAGATGTTGGGATGAGATGATGTATATTTGGGTGAGATGATGTATATTTGCCTGTATAGTGTGTGTCTTAATGGAAATACTCTTGCAGACTCTATCCTGTAATCATAGAGTTGAAGGGCTGGAAGGGACCCCCCTGAGGGTCTTCTATTCCAACCCCCTGCAATGCAGGAATCTCAGTTAAAGCATCCATGCAGGGCCGTCTTAAGCATATCCGGCGCCGTGGTTCAAAGAACCCTCTGGCGCCGCCCCCCCTTTCCCAGAGTTGTCAACCTTTTCCCAAGCCTCTGCGGGAATCGCTCTCCTCCAGCGGAGGCTTGGGAAGGAAGCTGCACGCCCACCAGCCATATAGTTGCCGGGGCGCAGCTGCCAACCTAAGCCTCAGCGGGGATCGCTCTCCTCCTGCAGAGGCTTGAGAGGCAAGCTGCATGCCTGCCAGCCATATGGATGATGGGGCACAGCTGACGGGTGTGCAGGGAAAGGAGAGGCCGCAGGCAAAGCTGTGCAGCTCCCCCACTCGCTAGGGCGCCCCTGAGAGGTCAGCGCCCTGGTGCAACGCGCCAGTAAGCCCAATGGGAAAGACGGCTCTGCATCCATGACGGATGGCCATCCAACCTCTGCTGAAAAACCTCCAAGGAAAGAGAGTCCACAACCTCCCAAGGCAGACAACAAGCAACTCTCCACTCGTGTGTGTTTGAGTTGTGCGTGATCGCGCCGCCATTTTCAGGGTGTGACAGGAACAAAGGAATCTCAAAGCAGTTTACAACCTGCTTTGAATAACTGAGGCGGGATTACTGTCAGGCTCATTATTATTGTGGCCTGTGTCATGTATGCAAGAATGTGACTTTACCACAAGGCTGGTAAGTACCAGTTAAAGAGGAAATCAATGGCTGACTCCATATAAGGTACAAGGAGGGTTCTGACACATACAGTAAAAAGGGGTTGAGTAAGGGTTTTAAAGGACTGTGGCTGGAAGAGAGACGAGGAAGCACTGATTGCAGCAGCTGGCGGATGGGTAGAGGATGAACAGCTAAGATGATGTATATTTGCCTATATAGTGTGTGTCCTAATGGAAATGAACTTTGCAGGAAACGGTGTTCTCTCTGCCACAATGAGGACTTGAACCTTGTTCTTTTGATCTTGCAAAGTGAACCTCTTTCCCAGGCCTGCACCACTCTCGCATGAAGAAGAAAAAAAGTCATTACATATTTTAGCTTAGCATACAGAGACAGGCTAGGCTAGATTAGAATCATAGAATCATAGAGTTGGAAGAGACCACAAGGGCCATCCAGTCCATCCCCCTGCCAAGCAGGAAACACCATCAGAGCATTCCTGACAGGTGGCTGTCAAGCCTCTGCTTAAAGACCTCCAAAGAAGGAGACTCCACCACACTCCTTGGCAGCAAATTCCACTGTCGAACAGCTCTTACTGTCAGGAAGTTCTTTCTAATGTTTAGGTGGAATCTTCTTTCTTGTAGTTTGAATCCATTGCTCCGTGTCCTCTTCTCAGGAGCAGCAGAAAACAACCTTTCTCCCTCCTCTATATGACATCCTTTTATATATTTGAACATGGCTATCATATCACCCCTTAATCTTCTCTTCTCCAGGCTAAACATACCCAGCTCCCTAAGCCGTTCCTCATAAGGCATCGTTTCCAGGCCTTTGACCATTTTGGTTGCCCTCCTCTGGACACGTTCCAGCTTGTCAGTATCCTTCTTGAACTGTGGTGCCCAGAACTGGACACAGTATTCCAGGTGAGGTCTGACCAGAGCGGAATACAGTGGTACTATTACTTCCCTTGATCTAGATGCTATACCTTTTGATTACCTTTTGATAGTATTCAGTCATCCCAAATTTACCACCTCACCTGATGTTTCTGTGTACCTGGCCTACCTCTGGAACAAAGGGAACTGTCTTATAAAGAGTTAGACCAGAAGTCCATGTAACTTAGCAATGTCTACACCGGGGACAATCCCAGCCCTACCTGGAGATGCCAGGGATTGAACCTGTGTCCTTCTGCATGCAAAGCAGATGTTCCCCAGCTGAGCTACCACTTTTCTAATCAGGGGACAGGGATTCCCAGGCTCCCTGTACCTTTGCAGCCCAGCAAAGGCCCTAAAGTGCTAGCGAAACCAGTTATGCATCGTATCACATCCCGTTTCTTTTCTTGCGCTCATCACACCCAAAAGCAGACATCCCACTCAGGCTTGTAATTGATTTCAGTTTAAAGGGCTGTTAAATGGAATGCTGCGTCTGCAGAAAACCATCTCTTTCTGGCCCAGGGAGAGAGAGAGAGAGAGAGAGAGAGAGAGAGAGAGAGAGAGAGAGAGAGAGAGAAAGAAAGAAAGAAAGAAAGAAAGAAAGAAAGAAAGAAAGAAGTCAAATGATTTGATCAATGAGAGAGCTTGAACAATGCATTTAGAAAAGCAAGGACGCGTCAAATCATACCACCAAGTGGCCAGGGAGCCTGGTCACAGAACCACAGAATTGTTGAGATGGAAGGGAACCCATGGGTCATCTAGTCCAACCCCCTGCAGTGTAGGAATCACAGCTAAGGAATCCCTGTCAGAAATGCTATGAAGACAAGAAGTGGAATGCAAAGGCACACTAATATGATTCTTCTCTCACTGCAAACAATGGGGCTTTGTCCCTCTCTTCACCCCACACTCTGTTCTGGGGGTGCTCTTGTCCCCCCACCTCACCCCAAGCTGATTGGCTCTCCTTAAAGAAGCTCGCCCGGTGCCTTCATTGAAACAGTGTGGAAGCAATGATTCTTCAACATCAACTTGGTTGGACTGGTCATGTTGTTTGGATGCCTGATTATTGTCTTTCAAAGCAACTACTCTATTCTGAACTTAAAAATAGAAAGCGTAATGCTGGTGGTCAACAAAAGAGGTTTAAAGACTCTCTCAAGGGAAATCTTAAAAAATGTAGTATAAACACCAACAATTTGGAAACACTTGTCTGCGAGCGCTCCAATTGGAGAACAGCCTTTACCAAAGGTGTCATGGGCTTCGAAGACATTCGAACTCAGGACGCAAGGGAGAAACGCACTAAGAGGAAGGCATGCTTGGCAAATCCACACCGTGATCAACTCCCACCCAGAAAACAATGTCCCCGCTGTGGAAGGATTTGTGGATCCAGAATTGGCCTCCACAGTCACTTGCGGACTCATTGTTGAAACCGTGTTTATGGAAGACAATCTTACTCGGCTATGAGTGATCACCAAAGAGAAGAGATCTTAGGTGCCAGATGAAAACTTTTCTCTTCAACCAGGCATTCTATGTTTAACTGCAAAAAAGAAACACAGAACCTGCTGATTTATTTATGGCATTCATTTCCATTGCATCTTTCCATTTTGGCACAGGGATGGGGATGGCCTGGGTCCCCCCACCCCTGTTTTAGGATTTCAGGGCAGCACATAGCCAGGGACATAAAAACACACACACACACACCCCACAAAAAACCCCACAAAAAAAAAAAAAACAAGAGCAGAAACATCAGATAAAAAACCTCCAACTCACAGCTATTTAGAATTCCTGGGTAAGTTAGCATGACTAGGCCTGTCACCAGATTTCTTGCAATGTTGACACCAGGCAGGTCTCTTTGGGGAGGGTGCTTCACAACCGCTGCCACAAAAGCTCCTTCCTGCATTGTTAAGTACTCTGTGGAAGCTCATTTACTAGGAGAAATTGCTCATTGCCCTGCCAAAGTTTAATTTTTTTCCGCAAAAACCTCATGGCCAGAACTAGTGGCTAACATTTTATTATGGATTGCAATTTTATTTTTATTTTGGAGATTGGGGTGGTATACTGCCTCATTTGAATTATGGGGTGGTATACTGCCTCATTTGAATTATGGTGCTGGAGGAGACTCTTGAGAGTCCCATGGACTGCAAGAAGATCAAACCTATTCATTCTTAAAGAAATCAGCCCTGAGTGCTCACTAGAAGGACAGATCCTGAAGTTGAGGCTCCAGTACTTTGGCCACCTCATGAGAAGAGAAAACTCCCTAGAAAAGACCCTGATGTTGGGAAAGATTGAGGGCACAAGGAGAAGGGGACGACAGAGGATGAGATGGTTGGACAGTGTTCTCGAAGCTACCAACATGAGTCTGACCAAACTGCGGGAGGCAGTGGAAGACAGGAGGGCCTGGCATGCTCTGGTCCATGGGGTCACGAAGAGTCGGACACGACTAAGTGACTAAACAACAACAACTGCCTCATTACCATTTATGAAAGGTGGTATGGAAATATTTTTTAAAAATAAAACGGCGCTTGATAATTTTGGAGCCTTAAAAAAAATGGGAGGGACAGATGATGAAATGCTAGTACAGTCGTACCTTGGTTTTTGAATAGCTGAGTTCATGAACAACTCGGAGCTCGAACATCACAAACCCGGAAGTAGGTGTTCCGGTTTGCAAACTTTGCCTTAGAAGCCGAATGCTTCGGAAGTCACATGGACTTCCGGAACACATTCTATTTGAAAACCAAGGTACAACTGTATTTTGAATTCTTGATGGGCAGGCAAATGGTTGAATTCTGCCATTTATACATTGTAAGAAATGACAAACAAACCCTGGAGTGGAATTGGCAAGTTTTACCCACGGACTGAAAAACATTTCACTCTTCCTTCGATTTGAGGTGAAAAATTGCCAGTTTGCAAAATTCGAAATGACAACTAGTCCTATTAAAAAAAGAAAGAAAATGAAAATGCGATTGATATTTTTTCCCCTTACAGTTATTGGGAGCTTGATTTATAGATGAAAACTAATAGTACCAATGAACAGAGGCATGTTGGTCATTAAAATGGAGCAAGATGCCAGCATTTAAATATAATTGGCTCTGGTGTCATAAGCAGCAGACACATTTTATCAATTACCCAATCCTCTCTGGATATTGTTAAGGGCCCAGACATCATAATTAATGTATATTACAAGCTTCCTAAGAAATAAAATCCAAATGATTTCTTACTGAATTATTTTGTTCCCATTTAGGAGGTACAACAAGCAAGGGTTTCTGTCTAGCTTCCGTAGTTCAGATCATTTCAATTAAAACCAAAAACAAACAATCCATAAACAGAATGCTTTTCTTTCCCTAGCAACATGAGCACACAGTCTGAGGAGCCAAATTTCCACAGTCAAGAAAAACCCAGATGTGAAGCTGCCATTTCCATCAACTGCAGTCAGCATGGCCAACCAACAAGGATGATGGGTGTGGTAGCAACATAGGATGCTGCCTTCTACTGAGTTGAACCTGGGATTTTCTGCATGGAGAGTGGATGCTCTGCCACAGAGCTACAGCCCTTTCCCATAGTTGTAGTCTGAAACACTTTAGGTATATCACTTAGGAGGTTTTTTTTTTGGACAGCAACAGTGGCCAAACCCCAGGAACAGCTTCGACTGGCTGGGAAACCATGTGAAAGTCACTGATGGGTCTCAAACCCTCAGTGAAGTAGGGACTGCATGAAAAGACAGGCTCTGGCTGATTAAGCAGATAAGACCAAGGGTGGATCTACACACATCAAAAAAGCGTTTCAGGGAAACGTGTTGAAAACCTTATAGTGGGAAATCACATTGGCGAAAGACGGGACACCACAGTGCCATCTGGTGTCACAGTGTTATAAGGCAAATAAAATGATTTTTCTTTACTAATGTAGCTGTGTCCCAAAAGTGGGTCTAACAGTCAAGAAGGTGGTTCCTGCACATTCTGTAGAGGGAAGGGAGGGGTGGATGGGGTTCACTCACCTGGGGAGGTAGCCAAATAAGGAGCAGGAAAACTCTGATCCTAAACCACCACTGCTTTGCAGAGTAAACCCTACATAAATCTGGAGTGGAGTCCCTAAGTCGGTTGGGTGGAGCTTGTATGCCTACTTCTGGCAACTCCTACAGCCAAGCCAGTGCCAGACATATTGCTCTGCTTCCTTTGGACCACATCAGTGAGGAGAAGAGCAGCCCAGCAGCTCCATACATTGACAGTGGTGGATCCAAAACTACCCCCAAACTCCAGCTCATTTAGCAGGAGTGAGTATTGGAAGATCTCATTCCATTTCTTGCGACTCTCGCTCTGCTGGTCTAGACATGTTTTTTTTTACCTGCAGCTGCAGATTTATTTATTTTTTTCCTCAAAGGAGAAGAAAAAAAGTAAAGACAAAATTGTAGGCAAGAGATGTGCAAATGGCCAGGTTGATTTACTGCCCTGCAAAGGGGGCAGAACCAGGAATCAATTGAGGTTGAGCGCTGCTGTCAAGTCCTGCTTTGGTACCAGCTGGGTCTCTGTAATAAATTGTTTGATTGTCTAATAACCGTGGCTGCTTCTGCAAACCGGCAAGATGTTTGCACGAGGGGAGCAAGGAAGCAGGGCGGGGGGAGATGGGCACCCATCTGGCAGGGACATCTGAACATCCATCAGATTATTGCGTTCTCAACCTCAGGGGAGCAGGTGTGAGAAAAAGCTTATGAAGGTGTTGGAAAGGCAGTGGGTTGGAGGGGGAGTGTGGATAATTAATTTAGCCTCTCTTCCCCCCCCCCTGCTCCTTTTCTTATACTCTTCCCTGTTCCTTCTGGGCAGGTGGCAAGAGCCCCACTTCCCATTTCCAGCCCCAGAAGGCTCACTTTGCCCATAGAACCAGTGAAGGTCCTGTGTGAGTGTCTGGAGGCGGTTGGAGGATGGATGGCAGCTAACAGATTGAGGTTGAATCCTGACAAGACAGAAGTACTGTTTTGGGGGGACAAGGGGCTGGCAGGTATGGAGGACTCCCTGGTCCTGAATGGGGTAACTGTGCCCCTGAAGGACCAGGTGCGCAGCCTGGGAGTCGTTTTGGACTCCCAGCTGTCCATGGAGGCACAGGTTAATTCTGTGTCCAGGGCGGCTGTCTACCAGCTCCATCAGGTATGCAGACTGAGACCCTACCTGCCCACAGACTGCCTTGCCAGAGTGGTGCATGCTCTAGTGATCTCCCGCTTGGACTACTGCAACACGCTCTATGTGGAGCTACCTTTGAAGGTGACCCGGAAACTACACTAATCCAGAATGTGGCAGCTAGACTGGTGACTGGGAGCGGCCACCGAGACCACATAACACCAGTCCTGAGAGATCTACATTGGCTCCCAGTACGTTTCCGAGCACAATTCAAAGTGTTGGTGCTGACCTTTAAAGCCCTAAACTGCTTCAGTCCTGTATACCTGAAGGAGCGTCTCCACCCCCATTATTCAGCCCAGACACTGAGATCCAGCGCCAAGGGCCTTCTGGCGGTTCCCTCATTGCGAGAAGTGAGGTTACAGGGAACCAGACAGAGGGCCTTCTCGGTAGTGGCACCCTTCCAGCAGAGGTCAAGGAAATAAACAGCTATCCTATTTTTAAAAGACATCTGAAGGCAGCCCTGTTTAGGGAAGTTTTTAATACATAATGCTGTATTGTTTTTAACACTCGATTGGGAGTCGCTCAGAGTGGCTGGGGAAACTTAGCCAGATGGGTGGGGTACAAATAATAAATTATTATTATTATTATTATTATTATTATTATTATTATTATTATTAGATTCATTCCCATTCAACAGAAGGCACAATCTCTACAGGGTTATTTTACACAGGGTAGGCCTAAATAAATTAGTGGACCTAGCTTCATGGCCATTAATGGGTCTACAGAAGTACTGTTTTGGGGGGACAAAGAGGGCGGGTGTGGGGGACCCCCTGGTCCTGAATGGGGTAACTGTGCCCCTGAAGGACCAGGTGCGCAGCCTGGGAGTCATTTTGGACTTACAGCTGTCCATGGAGGCGCAGGTCAATTCTGTGTCCAGGGCAGCTGTCTACCCGCTCCACCTGGTACGTGGGATGATACCCTACGTGCCCGCTGTCTCGCCAGAGTAAGAAAAAAGCTCACATTTCTACTGCAAGCTCTTGCAGGGGGAAATGGAGTGTGTTGCTGCAAATATTTTTCACCTGCAAAAGCTCTGAATGGGTGATAATAATAATGATGATTAATAACATGCTTTATCAAGAGGCTATTACAGGAGTGCAGGATTCTTTAATTGCATGCCTCAAAAGGGATTGCGACTGGCTGTCATTGTGCAGGCACTGCCTTTATGTCCTGACCTTTCCCTTGAAATGACTCTGGTGGCTGAGGAGCTGATTGGATTGCTCTTCTGCAAGACCAGCTGGGGGGGGGGGGAAATGACCTATTGGAGATTAATTCTCCCGCCATGATTTCCCTTGATTAAACATCTCAGCAAAGGATGCTAAATGTGACGAGGAAGGCTGTGCTCTGGTGACATCTTTGCCTCTGTGGAAGAAAAGCCAGACACAAGCCTGTAAAAAATGTTCGTCAGCTCAACATGCAAATGCGCAATGTGCCCAATTATTAGCCGTGTTCATCCCACAGGGCAAGAAATGCCTTTGATTTGGAATGAAATATTTATTTCTTATAGGGCATAAGAAATATCCAGTTGCTAATGTGGCTTATTACTTATACCGTGCCATCAAAAGAGAAGAAACCCCACCAGCAAAAATTCAGCCCTGAAGCTTGATGGCAGAAAACAGAGAGAGATGGAATGGGGGGGGGGGGCTGAGGATAAAAAGAGATGAATGTCAATATGAAGTCACATTGAGTTAGGCTGTCCATTTTTATTCTCCTTACTAATTTCTCATCATTTGTAGACCGCTTTCCACACCAGCTGTCTCCAACGCGATCGACGAAATATGCAGCTCAGCAGTAGAGCATCTGCTTACATAGAATTATAGAATCATAGAGTTGGGAGGGACCACCAAGGGTCATCTAGTCCAAGCCCCTGCAATGCAGGAATCTCAGCTAAAGCATCCATGACAGGTGGCCATCCAACCTCTGCTTAGAAACCTCCAAGGAAGGAGAGTCTACCACCTCCCGAGGGAGACCATTCCACTGTTGAACAGCTCTTACTGTCAGGAAGTTCTTCTTGATGCTCCATGCAAAAGGTAATGGGATCAGTCTCCAGTATCTGCAGGCAGGCCAGGAAGGATTTCTTTCCGGGACCCTGGAGCTCTGCTGCCAGTCAGTGTAGGCTTTGCTGGGGTTTAGGCCCTCAGCAGATATCCAGTGGTGCTGAGCCTTGGCACTTGCTCTGGGCTCCCTACTTGATCATGGGCCTTGGCAGGTCCTCATTGACTCTGGACCTACTCCAAATTCACCTTGAACTTGAGCTGCAGCAATTCGAGTTAAAAGTACATTTTACATTGGCTTTCTCGGTGTGCAAAAGAGAAATCACCTACTGCGATCTAAGCTTGTTGGACTCTGCAGCAGGCAACGATTCCGCTTCTGCAATCATTGTCCTTGCAGGCAGCTGTTCCCTATGCCTTCATTCTTCCCCAAAGCACCTTGGAAATAGGCAGATCATTAGAAGTGCACTGTTGCGAACAATCCTGTTCTGTTACGCAAGTGCTCTCTTTGAGGCTTTTGGTTGTTGGTTGCAGGCGGTGCTACTCGTCTAGAAAAAGAGGTGCCCGAACTCACCACGAATGCCTCCCTCGTTCTCTTAGAATGGCAATGGCACCAACCTGAGAGGTGCTGGAACTGAGTGCTGGCAGGTTCCCGCTGAAAAAAAAAATGCACAGTATCATTCAATATGGTCAGAATTAATCCACATCCAACTAGCAATACTGTATAATCCATCCATCCATCCATCTAACTACGAAGCACAATGCAATTTGCTCCAGCTGATCTAAGAACTTTATTGCGGAAATGAAAAATAGATCCAAAGAATTCATATTGTTAGCTGCTTTGATTTCTTTCCTACCTCTTCTTCATCCAGTAAATCAGTCTGACAGATTGACAGCACAGTCCAGATCCAAGATCTGCTGAGAAAAGGGAGTTCACATACTCCTCAAATGTTCTGATTTTCCCAGGACATTCCCGGAATTGCAGAAGCCACCCCGGCTTCTGATTTGATCCTGGAATGTCCCATTTCCTCGCTCCAGTGCTGCAAGCTCAGGGAGGAGGATGAGCTGACTCTTGCAGCTAACTCAAGCAGCAACACAGCGTTAAAATACATGTGTCCCGATTTTTATCAGAGGAATGTTGGAGGGTATGAGTGTGGAACAGGTGGATCTTCAGCTGTTCCAAGCAGAATTTAAGCTGGCAGAATTTATGCTGGCCTAATTCCCCCCACAAAAATAGTTGTTTCAGGGGCGGGCCAGGGGCAGGACGGGACAAGGAGTGCTGTACACCCATTCGAAACCTCTTTCTGCTCAGTCATGTGACCTGGCGACCCAGCAGAATTTACGCTGGCCAAAAGGGCTATGCAAGTAAAACTCTGCTTTAAAGGTTTTGTTTGTTTCAAGTTTGTGTCTTCCTTTGGGAAAGGTGCATGTTATGTACTGAGCTGAATCCTAGAACAATAGGATCCAGAATGCAGTAGTCTGATTAGTCCTAGAACAATAGGATCCCGAATGCAGCAGTCTGATTGGTCCGCAGGAGCCACCCAATCCAGCTCCAGGTGGAAGTGAATCAGCGACCTGATTGGCCTGCAAGAGCAGCCAATCAGGCTCCTGGATGAAGTGACTCCGCAACCTGATTGACCTACAGGAGTAGCCCAGAATTAGCCAATCACGTGGGGTCCATTGTGTAAATAATGTATATATAGCAGACATTTTGGGGAAAGATTCATTCCTTGCTACTATGAGCTGAATAAAGAGCATGAAATTGACACGACTCCGAATATATTTCAGTGCATTAGGTAGTTTTGCATTAAAATAAAAAATGAAGCAAATTTCCATCCCTTGTCCCTCTCCTTTGGGCCTGGAAGCTCTTTGAATCTGGGGGAACCTCTTGCAGATCCCAGCTAGTTGCATCTTGCACCCCGCCCCTTCTTTTCCACGACCCATTTGCAACCTTGTGTATCAGCGCAAGTCAGAACAGACAAGTGCCACGAAACAAATAGCCTCTGCAGCAGTGACTCTGCTGCATAAATTTGCATGCAATGAATATCAAAAAAGCTGGTGGTGTATGTCAGATCAGGAAGTGGACAAGAAGTAATAATAATATCAGTTAGCATTTTTCATCTTCTCCACTCAGTCTGTCACCATTACTGGTCCCCCCCCCCTGGAATGCTCCTTTCTCTGCCCTGCCAATTGCTGTCCACATCCTTCTTGGAGATGCAGCCTGTCGATAACAAAAGTCATAGCCGACCTGCTTGTTACTTGACACATTGGCTCACGCAGAGTTTTGTGACACAACTCCAAGCTGAGTGCATTCAAAATAGGACAGGCTGTGAGTGCTTTGGCATCATGAAACATTTCTTGGCTTTGCATGGTTATTATTTGGTGGGAGGGGGGGCAATTTCAAGACCGTTTGCTGAAAACTGCAGGTTGGCACTGGGGTGTGTGTGTGGAAGTACTAAAAGGGTCTCCTCTGCTGATCTTAACACATGACAGAGGGCTCATCCAGACTTAATTTTGTGCTGTGTTTCTAGGCACAGGAATGCACTTTAAAGCTCCATTTCCAAGAACTGTTTCCCTCGCCCCAGTGCTTTCCCCATGAAAACCTGCTCTTTACTGCCAAATTGGAGCAGACAGCAATCCACAGAAAACCGAAAGTGCCATTTGTTCCAATTCAGCATGAAAGAGCGAGTTTTCCTAGGGAAAGCAATGGAGCAAAAGGTAAGTGAGGATGAGCCCAGAATCTCTCTCTCTCTCTATGTATCCTTCAAGTGTTTGCTCCTTTTTGCAGGGAGCTTCTCCTGAAGTATGATGTCATTCATGCATCATGGGTGATGGGAGGAATTTACTCCCGAAAGTACATCCTTCAATTGACTCCCAAAACCTAGGGATGCCAACCAGATAAGGAAGGAAAAGGAACTTGGAGATGGTAGCAGCCTCTCCCCACCCTAAATATAGGGTGTCTACCCCTTATGGGTGCATCTAAGGTCTAGGGTCAAAGTGTGTGGGGTCGCCCCATACTTTGGACATCAGAGACAGTGCTTCATTTGTCTTGAAGGCTACAGAAGGTTTATCAGGCCTTGGAAGCTGCTGTACAAGTGCAGAGCACCTGCATGAGCTGGGAATCAGGGGAAGCTGATTTCGCTTAACTCGGCCCCGTTACTCCTGATTATTTCCATAGCAAATTTCTATTATGTGTGTAGAAAGCACACCTGGTCATCCCTGGTTGAATTAACTTACGGTTAGCCTAGTTAATGAGTTGTAGGGATGCCAACCGACTAGAAAAACCTATTTCACCTGCTCTTGTCCTTTAATGCCAGCTTGATGCACAGCCAAAATCAAGTAGGCATTATCTGCTAATGTCTTTGTCTGAAGGCACTGGAGCAGGGACCAGTAAAAGGGAGAGGGGAGTTCTGGCATTATAAAAAGTTAGTCCATTGCCACTGGATATCAGGGGCAGGCCAGGGCATTCTGATGTTCCAGCTGGGGAAGGGGAAGAGTGGAGTGGAAACAAGCAGTCCACCAGCAAACGTATCAGGTGATATACAGAAGCATAATAATAATTTATAATAATAATTTACTATTTATACCCCACCCATCTGGCTGGGTTTCCCCAGCCACTCTGGGTGGCTCGCAACTGAATATTAAAAACATGATAAAACATCAGCCATTAAAAACTTCCCTAAACAGGGCTGCTTTCAGATGTCTTCTAAAAGCCAGATAGTTGTTTATTTCCTGGACATCTGATGGGGGGCATTCCACAGGGCGGGTGCCACTACCGAGAAGGCCCTCTGCCTGGTTCCCTGTAACTTGGCTTCTCACAGCGAGGGAACTGCCAGAAGGCCCTCGGAGCTGGACCTCAGTGTCTGGGCTGAACGATGGGGGAGACCCCCATTCAGGTATACTGAAGAGGCATGGAATCAAGAAGGCACCATTAGAAGCTGCTGGTGGGGTAGGCTGAAGATGGAGTGCTAGCTTCTCAGCAGGTGAGATGTAGCTTTTCAGGAAGGGGAGGAGCAAGATGGCAGGGAAGTTGGTACAGTACAAACACATGGGTGGAGCCAGGGTAGGATTACCCAATAGGCAGACCACGGGTGCCAACTTGAATGAAATATGGTGGGGGCCCAGGTAAGCCTTGCCCCTATAAATCAATCACATGACACAGTGCAGGCAAACCATTTGAATGGCAATGCCCCTCAACTTTGCGTGGACATGGTCCCCTCAAATATTTTATTGCAGGGGCTGGAGCTTCCATGGCCCCAAGGTAACTGTTAGGTGGATTTGTAACCGAGCCTAAAGAGTGCACACTAATGGTTTCTCATCATCCTGGAGAAATGTAGGGATGCTGCAGAGTTCTGTCCTGGGCCCATGGTTGCTCAATGCCTTTATAAACAACTTGGATGAAGGTACTGAGGGGATGCTCATCAAAATTTGCAGATGGCACCAAGTTGGGAGAGGCAGCCAAGGCCACGTAAGACAGAATCGGGATTCGGGTTGACCTTAACAGATTGGAGAACTGGGCCCAAACTAACAGGGTGAATTTCAATGGGGACAAATGTAAGGTTCTTCACCCCTGGGGTCCCTTCTATGGTTCTAAGGAAAGATCTTACTGAGCCAAGCAGGTAATGTCACTGAAGACAGTGGATGTTGCCCTCATGGGTTTGAGCCTTGGGAAAGGCCATAGCTCACTGACAGAGCATCTCCAGGTATGGCTGGGAAAGAGCCCTGCCTGATATCCCACAGAGCCTGCCAGTGTACAGGCCACACTGAGCTTGACAGATCCATGGCATGACTCAGTAGGAGGCAGCTACCTATGCGCATAGACAGCTCTCCTTCGTATGTGCATTCCCACCTGGTGGACTGAGGCATGCGCGTACACGCAGAAGACACCCACGCGTAATGATCAGTGTGCGGCTGGTGCATAGCCTCCCGCACGCAGAGTTTTGTTATGCTTAGAGTGGCCCTTATGATAGGGGAGAGAGCTCAGTGGGAAGGCGCATGAAGAACATTCCCAGGTTCTCCAGGTAGACCTGAGAAAGATGGAAACACCCCCCCCCCAAAAAAAACCCTGCTTCCAGTCATTCTGCGTTAAATTGGGCACTGCGGCACCAGGCAGCTGCCTCTTTTATTTTGCCGGACTGCACTCAGAAGGCTCAAATTCTGCTGTAGTTCTTCCAAAGTATTGACTTTACTCTGTCTGGTCCAGACAACTGTAGCTTGGAGATCTGTGCCTTCCTGGGACGCTCAGCTGAATACTGGATTACGCAATGGGCAGACATGCTTAAGGCTCCAAAAAAGCAGGAGCACCACTAAAAGAGAGAAGGGTTTGGGATGGGTTTTTTTGGAAAGAATTTGGCATTTGATATTTCAGGAAAAGCATCAAAGTAGCAATCATGGGATAAATCAGGACTTTCTTAGGCTTCTTACACTCCACTACATACTCTTCCCTGATTCCCCAGGTAATGCGAAGCAGTGGTTAGAGTGTTGGACTACAACCTGGGAGACCAGGGTTCAAATCCTCACTCAGCCATGAAGCTCGCTGGGAGACCTTGGGCCAGTCACTGCCTCTCAACCTAACCTACCTCACAGGGGGAGAACAACGTAAACCAACTTGAGCTCCTTGGGGGGGAGGTGGGATAGAAATGTAATAAAATGGCATATTTCTCTTCTCTCTTTTTATTATTTAACCCCACCTAAACCAGGGGCTCATCCTGCTGACGCAGATCAAAATAATGCAAGGGAATCAGATCTTGACAAGTGTTGCAATCTATCTATTTTATATTTCTTATTATTAAAAAATTGTTTGTGGTTTAGTATTGTTCTTTTTTTTAATTACATCTTTTTTTGGTGGGGGGGGGCGGGTTTGCTTAGGGCCTCTAAAGGTCTCCATTATCCAGCCCTGCCCTGAGGCACTGCCAAGCAGGTATGCAGGTTACCCGCACGACTTGGCAAAAGGAGATCACGTCCTCTGGCTCCACCATCGCTGCTCCCCCAACTTTGCTGGGTGAGACTGGTCCAGAGATACGACGGATGATGCCACAGCAGCCGGGAGAGAAGAGGGGAAGGAGAAAGCAGCAGAGAAATGCCCCCCCCCACTCCCCACAGGTGTTTCACGCTTTGATCGAAACCTCTCTCCTCCGATCCTCCTCTCTCCAACAGCAAGCCAGACAGGTCTGCGTTGGAACGAGCATCTCGCCCGCCCCAGTGGCTGGACCTGCCTTCCCTCCTGATGACTAGCAAAAGCAAGTCTGCTCCCCACCTCCCACCCCCGCCCCGCCAGCTCCCTTCCTCCACTCCCACTTAGGTTAGAAACCTCTGAGTGTGTGTGTTGCGCTTCTTGGCATAACCCGCTCCCCTCCCCCCCTCCAAGTTGGATTTTTCTTCCGCATCACATCCAGATCACTGCTGAAGCCTCAGCTCCTCGGAGCCGTGGGGGGGAAGCAGCCTGAGAGAGAGAGAGAGAGAGAGAGAGAGAGAGAGAGAGAGAGAGATCTTTTAGGTCGGCTTTGTCTCTCTCAACTCCCTTCTAAGGGACGTCATGCCTGGGCCACGGCACTGTTGAAAACCAAAGACCACCTTGGGAAGACCAACCGTCCCCAAAGACCTGCGTTCTGCGTGTTCCCCAAGGTAAGCGGGAAGGTGTCCTTTGAAGTTAACCTGGTGTTGGGTTCTTTTTTCTTAGGGTTGCAGCTTTCGCAACAAAACCGTGCACGATGCTTTTTCCCAGATAATTGCTTGCTTTTTAAGAAAAGACCCCCCCTCCCCCTTTCAGCCCTATAGCCTTGCATTCTGCGATCATTCACCTGCCAGCGTTGCGAGATGCACTTGGAAGGGAAGGTCTCTCTGCAGCAGAAAGCAAGTGCAGGCGATAGATTATTCCCCGCATGCACGGAAAAGTGGGGCGGGCGTCTTGCCGATCTGCAGCCCCTTTCTTTGTGCAAAGGGGCGTGCGGCGGCAGCGGCTGTCTCCAATCCAGCTGCAAGTCCCTTTCAAAGTCTCTCTGGCAGAGCTGCTTCTTCAAGCGGGTTAGAAAGGCACGATGTGATTAGCACGCATGCAGTGCCTTTGCAGGGATGCTGCATTCCCTCCGCACGCCAAAATAATCTTGCCCCCTGTGCGGAGCTGTGCCAGAAATCTGGGTTACCGCGATTAACCCTGTGCCGTCTCCTCCCCACCCTCTCTGCACCTCCAGAGCTTCGCTGCTCCCGCCTTGCTGCACCTAGCATGGACCCCCTGCTCCACATCCAAGCGGAGGATGTCTACTACATGAGGAAGCTGGTCAACGACTCGTCCCTCTGGAACCTCAGCTTGGGCGAGTGGTTCCACAATGGGACAGCGGATGGCTTCCTGCCCATGGGCATCAAGGTCACCATTGTCATCGTCTACTCTATCGTCTGCATCGTGGGGCTGGTGGGGAATTGCTTGGTCATGTATGTGATCATCAGGTAAGCCAAGCATGCAGGTGGGTTAACCCAGGAACATGCCTCCTTCTGTGCAGAGAAGGGCTCTCTTTGAAAGCTATGTTTTGTTATCACATTTTTGTATTGCATTAGATTGTTATAAGGTGTACATTCTTTGTTTCTTCAGCTTGTAAACCACCTTGAGTATTGTAAGATAGAAAGGCGGTATACAAATTAAAAGTGATGATGAGTGATGATGATGACGACGGGCGATCATCTCCGCTTACCTTTGAGAATCTCTTCTCTGGCCTTCGAGAAACGGCAATAAAGGCAAGGGTTTCTCTGAGCGTGTCCTAGATTCCTTTCTCTCACTGTCTTGTAACAGAGAATGGAGGTTTTTCTAGAACATCGTCGCCATCAACTTGAAGCAGTCGCTTTTTATGAGGCGTGTGCAGACTGTTCAGAACCCACCCAGTAGCACCGCCTTGTTCTAATCCTTACAGCAACCCTGCAAAGTAGGCCAGCGTTATTAACTCCATATTGCAAGCAGGGGCTGACCGCATGAGAGAAGGGTGGCTTGCTGAAGCACTCCTCACAAGCAAATGGGTTCTTCATTTATTAGGATGCTTGCATTGGATTTGAACGGAGGACTTTCTATGTCACAAGTGGCTTAGATCTGCAAAACAGGGCAGAAGGTCGAGGCAGGTTGGAGTAACTTTCTGGAAGGCCAATTTGTCTGCATTGGAATGGCTTGGAATGATCCAATGGTATGATCATTGTGGGGAGATGGAGTGCTTTGTTAGAACATGGGAAACTCGGGTACCAATCCCTGCTTAGGCATGTGCGTCATAGGCTGGCCCTGGATGAGAGAGTGTTATCTCAGGGCTCAACCATACTTCCACTTGCTCCAGAACCTGCCCCCCAGGAAAACTCACTGTTTACTGCTGGATCAGAGGAAACATCCATCAGGTTTTCTCTGGATTGATGCTTGCTCTGATTTAACACTAAAGAGTGGGATTTTGGGGGGTGGGGGCACATTGGGGCAAAGGCAAAACAGCTCGGATTCATGCCAAGAAAGCCCAAAGACAAGTGGGAAACTGCTTGGACCCATGTTTTCTAGGCACAGCACACATTGCCATCACTGCTACAATCATATACAAGAGAATGAACTTGGATTTGCTTTCTTATCCCATGTACACGGCCACATTTTCAAATACTCTTGTTGCTATTTTCAGTTATGTGTGTTTAAATACTATTGACATATGGTCACCCTCATGTAACAGATTAGTTTTTTCCCCTTAGTAATGATATGTTGCCACAATAGTGCACAGCCAGCCCATGACAAAAACCTTTAAGAAGAAAATTCTTAAATTAATTCCAGAACTGGAGTTTGCTGCAGGTGTCTATTCCATCATTTCAATTGCATCAAATTTTCATTACCGATGCATTCATAAAACACTGCCAAAAAAGGGGGGGGGGACTCTTGATGCAACTATACATACCATTGCCTCAAAATTCTTGCTGTGGGGTGTTTGATATATACAATGATGTTCTGTGCATGGGTAAAACACAGAGCACAAAATGGAACATGATGCAAAGATATAGACACAGTCAGTTCAAGACTGGGTTTTTTTGTGGGGTGTTGGTGGTTGGCAGTGGGTTTTTTTCCATGTTGGGGATGGGGGAAGCACAAATGAACTGAAGGAACTGAAAATGCATTCTTTATTTGAGGGGTTTGGTTTTTTGAATCACTATTTATATGCCACCTGATAAAAAATGGTCTCTGGACAGCTTGCAAACAATAAAACATTAAAATTCTAGATAATCCCAGAACAATAAAATAGTACGCAAATCCAGGGAAAACATTAAATGTAAACTTTTTACAGGAAGGCGTAAGACGGTATAGAGAAATGCACAGCATCTTCGAAAGCAAACACCAGATCTAAACGACTGTGGATTTACAGGTTCACACTCTAAAAAGGCCACAAAGAAGGTGCCAGGAGAGACTCTTTGGGGAAGGCATCCTATAACCAGGGTGCCACCATTTAGGAGCCCTTTCTCCTGTAGACACCTGTTGTACCTCACTTGGTGGGGAGCCTGGAAAAGGGCCTTTGAAGTTAATCCCAGGATCCAGGCAGGTACACGTGGGAGGAGATGATCCTTCAGGTCACCTGGTCCCAAGTCATTTAGGGCTTTACTTTGAATTAGGCCCAGAAGTGTGCTGGACACCAGTGTGTATGTAAATCATCACATATAATAAAGTGCAAGTGTCTCTGCGTCCAGTCCCTGTGTCCGTCCCTGTGTCCTACTGCGCATGTGCCCCACGGACACAGGGATTGGATCGCAGAGACTTCGGGCGGCCAGGCGAAACTGCGCATGTGCCCCACAGGCACAGGGATTGGAGCGCAGAGACTTCGGGCGGCCGGGCTGTTGAAGCGGCGGGTGCGCGCTCGCGTGGACTTACTTCTAAGCGGCAGCGGCCGTTACAAGTGGCGGCTGAGTTGGCCTGCCGGGGCCTGGCTGGTGCCAGTGCCGCCACCGCTGCGATGCGCCTCCTGCGCTGCCTGCTGAAGGGCCATTCGGCGCTGGCCGGGGCGCCCAAGTACATCAAGCACTTCAGCAAGTTCTCGCCGTCCCCGCTTTCCATGATGTTCTAGCGCCCGTTAATTTAATGGGCTTAAAGTCTACTAGTAGAATCATAGAACCGAAGAGTTGGAAGGGACCATGAGGGTCGTCTAGTTTTACCTCCTGAAACACAGGGATCTTTCGCCCAATGTGGGGCTCGAACCCACAACCCTGAGATTAAGAGTCTCATGCTCTGCTGACTGAGCTTTCTCAACAGAGTTCTGTGGTAAAGCACTGGCTTAGAGATCTGAGCTGGTTGCTGGTTTGTTACTAAGACAAGTTCAAGGTGTTACTATTAGCATAGAAAGTGCATAACCGCTTCAGACCAGCTTGTTTGAAGGATCTCCTTAGCTACTCAACCACTTTTATCTGTGGAAGTGGCACTGTTTCAGGTGTTACTTTGGAACTCCCTGCTGATTGAATCATGCATGTGTGTTTATTATCCCCTTTTTGGCACCTGCTGAAAAGATTTTTGTTTAGGTAAGCCTATACAATCATGTAGAAGTTGAGATTAAAACACCTTTAAAAAATAATAATAATACTGTTGTTGACTTTAATGATCTTTTGGATGATTTTAAAATACCTGTTTTTAAACTGTGTTTTATTGATCATTTCATTTTTTTATTTCAGTAAACTGCTTAGGAGTTTCATTACAATCAAGTAGTATGTAAATTCTGTTAAATAATAATATGATCATGTCATCCACACCTTATTTACAGATTTCCCCATTCTGTTTTAGGCTAAATGGATTTTCCAATTCAGTATTCAGTTTTTCTACACCTTGTGGAATTAGAATTTCATGAGTAGGAAAGGAAGACTCATCTGCCCCACTGCTGCCCATCTGACACAACAACAACAACAACAACAATTTATTATTTGTACCCTGCCCATGCAGCTGGGTTTCCCCAGCCACTCTGGGCAGCTTCCAACAAAGATTAAAATACATTAAAATGTCACACATTAAAAACTTCCCTAAACAGAGAAGAAGTAGGAAATAGAAGCACAGTCTCTGAGTGGTAGGGCTGCCATATGTCTAGATATTTTTTTTTTTTGGCGTTTTGAGGTATTCCTTAAAAAAGCTCAACAACTTTTTGAAATATTTATGGCAGCTCTACTGAGAGGTCCTAGGTCACCTGCAAATGGACTCAACCCTAACTTAAATTCAGTCCACTAGGGCCAAAACCATTGGGCATTTAAGTTAGATGATTAAAATCATAGAATCATAGAACTGTAGAGTTGGAAGGGAACTCAAATGTCATCTGTTCTATTCCCCTGCAATGCGAGAATCACAGCTGAAGAATCCTTAACAGAAGGCCAGCCATCCTTCAATGAAGGAGAGCCCACCACCTCCCAAGGGAGTCTATTCCATTGGTTCTTACCAGAAAAAAAAGTTATTCCTAATGTTTAGTTGGAATCTCCTTTCTTGCAATTTGAATCCATTAGTTTGGTCCTGCCCTCTGGAGCAGCAGAAAACATACTTGATCCACCTTCTTCATGGTTTGGAACCAGGCGCAATCAACATGCATGGAGATCTTCTCCTCAATTGTGTGGATGCCGGTGGGGCTGGGTAACAGGAACGTATCAGAGGGGGGCGTGAGCTGACTAGGCCATCCTAGGGATGGGTATGTCTGTCAACATTGGTTTTCTCTCCGGGATGCGGGTGGCGTTGTGGTCTAAACCACTGAGCCTCTTGGGCTTGCTGATCAGAAGGTCAGCGGTTCAAATCCCTGCAACTGGGTGAGCTCCCGTTGCTCTGTCCCAGCTCCTGCCAACCTAGTAGTTCGAAAGCATGCCAGTGCAAGTAGATAAATAGGTACCACTGCGGCGGGAAGGTAAATGGTGTTTTTGTGGGCTCTGGCACTCATCATGGTCCTCTGTGCGCCAGAAGTGGTTTAGTCATGCTGGCCACATGACCCGGAAAACTGTCTGTGGACAAACACCGGCTCCCTTGGCCTGAAAGCGAGATGAGCGCCGCAACTCCATAGTCACCTTTGACTGAACTTAACCGTCCATGGTTCCTTTACCTCTCTCAGTTTCTCCTTTTTCCAATTAAGTTCGGTTCTCCACATTTCTGCATCAATTTGTGATCATTATTTTTCAAACGTTTTTCATGTAAAGGGGCTGATTAGGTTATTGATAATTTATCATGTATTTATTTACTTGTTGAATTTTTCTTTGCTGTTTTATGATGGCCAACGAATGGCAGAGTCATCCCCTGAATACCCGTTGCTGGAAAGTGCTGCTGGGGAGAAAGCTGTTGCACTCAGGTCTTTCTCATGCGTTTCCCACAGACACCTGGTTGGACACCGTGAGCACAGGATGCTGGACCAGGTGGCCCATTGGCCTGATGTAGCTGGAATTGTCTTCTAAGGCAAGGAGTGGGGCTGGTTCTATAGACATTGGAGAGGACAGTTGAGAAGTGATTTCTAGAAAGAGGATTAGCACTTAAGACAGTGCTCCAATGTCAAACAGCTCTTACTGTTGGAAAGTTCGTCCAGATGTTTAGTCGGAAACTCCTTTCTTGTAACTTGAAGCCATTGGTTTGGGTTCTAACCTTTGGAGCAGGAGAAACAAGCTTGCTCCATATTCCACGTGACAGCCTTTTACATATTGGAAGATGGCTATCATGTCTTTTCTCCATCTCGTCTTTTTGAAAGCTATTTTTTAAATTAAAGCTTTAAAAAAATGTAACAAAAAGCGATATACAAAAATTGACATAAAAACTGAAAGAAAGAAAAGAAAGAAATAGAAAGAAAAGGAAATACTTCCAATTTTCTGTCTATCAGCTTTCTAGACTTATGCAAACGCCTTGCTCCTTTTTTCAGTCTTCAAACCCAGATATCACAAGCTCATTATCCTTTTTTTGCGCACAAAAAGTCCATAAGCTGTTTCCAATCATTAATAAAAGTCAACAATGATGTTTCTCTAATTAAACACATCAATTTTGCTATCTCAGCCAAATCCATTAATTTCAATAAGCATTCTTCCACAGTAGCTATGAGATCCGGCGGTGGAGGGTGCAGCTGCGAGCGGAGGATCCTCCACACGTGGCTGTGGCAGCGCAATGGCGGCTCATGCCGCTGCGCCCGGGCGGAGTGGCGAGGCGACCCCTCCCACGGGGTGCCTTCTTGTCACCCCCTCAAAGATGACACCCGGGGCGAACCGTCCCCTTCACCCCCATCTTCCTCCGCCACTGATCAGATCTCCTCTCAGTCTCCTCTTTTCCAGTCTAAACATACACAGCTCCTTCAATCATTCCTCATAAGTCTTGGTTTCCAGACCTTTGATCATCTTGGTTGCCCTCCTCTGCACACGTTCCAGATTGTCAACATCCTTCTTAAACTGCGGTGCCCAGAACTGGACACAGTATTCCAGGCGTGGTCTGACCAAGGCAGAATAGAGTGGTACTATTACAGTGGTACCTCGGTGTAAGAACTTAATTTGTTCTGGAGGTCCATTCTTAACCTGAAACTGTTCTTAACCTGAGGTACCACTTTAGCTAATGGGGCCTTCCGCTGCCGCTACACCGCCGCTGCACGATTTCTTTTCTCATCCTGAAGCAAAGTTCTTAACCCGAGGTACTATTTCTCGGCTAGCGGAGTCTGTAACCTGAAGCGTATGTAACCTGAAGCGTCTGTAACCCGAGGTACCACTGTACTTCCCTTGATCTTGATACTATACAGCTGTTGATGCACCCTAGAATAGCATTAGCTTCTTTTTGCTGCTGCATCACATTGTTGACTCATGTTCAGCTTGTGGTCCACCAAGACCCCATGATCCTTTTCACATGTACTGCTGGTAAGCCTGGTGTCTTACATTTGTGCAGAACCTTACACCTGTCCCTATTGAAATTAATTTTGTTAGTTTGGGCCCAGTTCTCCAATCTGTTAAACACATCTTAAATCCCAATTCTATTTTCTGTGGCATTAGCTACCACTCCCAGTTTGGTGTCCTGAGGTCACCCAGTGAGCTTCATGGCCAAATCGGCCAAGTCTCCCATGTTGTCCTCCAACACTCTAACCACTATCCATGCTAAACCAGTTCACTGCAGCGTTGGGTTCCAGCAGTTCATTTGTGTCTTTCCTCCTCTCCTATCTTACCACCATGCTTGTGTGCACTGACTAAACACTGCAAGAAAGGCAACCTTTGGTGCAATCAGTTGAATGAGTGATTACCAGGTCTGTGCACAGCTCCTCTCCATCCACCCTATAGCCTCAATATGGGGCTCCTGAATCAGGCCAACTTTCTCTGGGCCCACTCAGGGACCCCCTGACCCACCCCAGATTCAGCCCCAAAGCAATTTGGGAGGGGGGGTATTTTAGAGGTTTTTAAAAAAATAAAAAAAATAAAATAAAAATAAAATACATGCGGAATCCCAATCCTGCAGAAAGCCATCTAATTAGATTTTAATTTGATCCTGACTTGTTTTTAGGAGGTAATTTAATTATTGTTTGATTTCATATCAATGTTATATATTTGATGTTAGCTGCCCTGTGCCTGGTTTCGGCCGGGGAGGGAGGAATACAAATAAAAGTTTATTATTATTATTATTATTATTATTATTATTAAAATAAAATAAACATACAATAAGGATGAGTGAAGGAGACATTGCAAAATGTATTTGAAGACAAATTGGCTGCAAGAAAAAAGTGCATTCAAATGCTGGCAGATTTTTGAGAGGATTTCCCCCCCTTTCCAATCTCAAACTGATGCGGAGATGTGGGGAACTGAATTTAAGATGGAGAAAATGTGAAATTGAAACTGACAGTTCTGTCCATTCCTTCATATTAGTTCTTCTTCTTCTTCTTCTTCTTCTTTGGCTAAGAAGATGTCTATTTTTAATAGCCCAGTCAATCATCCGCACAATTCATACTTCTGAGAAGTAATTAAATGGAAGCACTCAGGGAGTTCTGATCCCTGTTCACTACCTGTTAATCTTCCTTTGGTAGCAGGTAGCAGGCGGTTCTTCCAGTCTTCTTTCTTTCCTGCTTCTCATCATTTAGCCTCCTGGGGGTTCTTAAAAATAAAAAAACCCTGAGACTTACCTGTAGTTATGCACTGAGAGGGTAAATTTCAGATATGTGCATGTGTGTGTTTGTGCGTGCATTTCATCTCCAAATCAACCCGTTCATCCATTTGTCTGTATTTCCAAATCTGCTGGCTTCGTTCTCCTCTCCCTGCCTTCCATTTAATATCCTTATTTGAGAGCAGCAATAAAAGCAGCCACCCGGCTGATGAATGCTCCTGCTGAGAAGCATCGCTCAAAATTATTCTGCAATGACGTGCTGGGTAGCTGTGTGATTGTTTGCGTCTCTCTCGCGACTCGCCTTTCTCAGCCCTGTGTGCATTTCGAATCAAACAGAATGCATTCGTGAAAGGTTTTCTCGCTTCACCCTCAGTAGAGATACTTAGGCTAATAATAATAATAATGATAATAATAATAATAATAATTGTTATTATTTGTACCCCGCCCATCCGGCTGGGTTTCCCCAGCCACTCTGGGCTGCTTCCAACAAAGATTAAAATACATTAAAATGTCACACATTAAAAACTTCCCTAAACAGGGCTGCCTTCAGATGTCTTCTAAAAGTCTGGTAGTTGTTGTTCTCTTTGACATCTGATGGGAGGGCATTCCACAGGGCGGGTGCTACTACTGAGAAGGCCCTCTGCCTGGTTCCCTGTAGCTTTGCTTCTCGCAGTGAAGGAACCGCCAGAAGGCCCTCTGCGCTGGACCTCAGTGTCAGGGGTGAATGATGGGGGTGGAGACGCTCCTTCAGGTATACTGGACCGAGGCCGTTTAGGGCTTTAAAGGTCAGCACCAACACTTTGAATTGTGCTCGGAAACGTACTGGGAGCCAATGTAGGTTTTTCAGGACTGGTGTTATGTGATCTCGGCGGCCGCTCCCAATCACCAGTCTAGCTGCTGCATTCTGGCTCATGTACTCCTGGTCTGACTTAAAGCACACCAGACTGAAAAACAATAGGGTAGCTTTCTTTAAATATCCAATGAGGGTCTCTCTAAGGTTTCTTCAGTACCGCCAAGTACTGCCAGTACCGCCAAGGCTTATTGGACCTCTGTGCTAACCCGCCTCGCTAATTTCCCTGAATTTGCCAGGGCAAAGAAGAGGGACTGCAGCAGGGAGGATTGAAAAAGAGAGCAACGAGACCCATCTTTAAAGCCTGGGTGCACTGGGAAGGGTGAGAAATGGAGTTTCCCATGCCTCCCAACAGAAGCGGACTTAGGGCAGCACGACTGGATCTGTCACACTGGGCATTGAGTTCTGGGGCGCTGCAGGGTGTCGCAACTATGACATAGTGAATTGAATTGAATGGAAGGCGAGAGCCGGGGTGACAGTGATCAAATTCTGGCCAGGGTGCCACTGAAATTTGAAAGGCCAAAGTCCTCCCCTGTTCCCAACCCTTTCATTGCAACGTTCATTTATTTATGTATTGCCTGCCCTTCACTCTAAGGTCCCAAGGTGGATTACAACATTAGAACACAATACAGTGGCACCTTGGTACTCAAACAACTTGGAACCCAAACACTGCAAACTCGGAAGTAAGTGTTCCAGTTTGTGAACTTTTTTCGGAAGCCGAACATGCTCCGTTTTGAGTGTTACGCTTCCAATTTCAGTGCCACACTTCCGTTTTGAGTGTTACACTGTGGTCTGTGAGTTTTTGCTATTTACTTTGCTTTTTTTTTGTTTTGTTTTTGTGACTGTGTGGAACCCAGTTTAGCTACTGATTGATTGATTGTGTGTGTGTGTGACTGCAGTACATTGTTTATTGCTTTCATTTTATGGATCAATGTTCTCGTTAGATAGTAAAATTCATGTTAAATTGCTGGAATGGATTAATCCCATTTGCATTACTTTCTATGGGAAAGCGTGCCTTGGTTTTGTAACGCTTTGGTTTTGGAATGGACTTCTGGAACGGATTAAGTTTGAGAACCAAGGTCCCACTGTATTAAAACAGTTAAAAACAACATAACAATCACAAAAGCAGGGTGGGTCCTATATATATATATATATATATATATATATATCTATCTATCTATCTATCTATCTATCTATCTATCTATCTATCTATCTATCTATCTATCTACCCCACTGGTGTATCTCACTGAAATCTCACCAGAACCACTGTCTCCACTGCTTCATGCCCCCCCCCCCATGACCCAGGCAAGGGAGGCATCCATGGGGATGGGGGTGGCACCTTTCCATTTCATCTCAGGTGGCAAAATAGGACCTGCTGCCCCTGGTGTGGGGTTAGAATCATAGAATCATAGAGTTGGAAGAGACCACAAGGGCCATCCAGTCCAACCCCCTGCCAAGCAGGAAACACCATCAAAGCATTCCTGACAGGTGGCTGTCAAGCCTCTGCTTAAAGACCTCCAAAGAAGGAGACTCCACCAGGGTTTCTGGTCTACAAAGTATTTAGTGTAATCATGATTGTGTTCGTGCCCCACCAAGGCAGCAGAGAACACTGGGCCATGGCCTCGTTCCTCTTTAGGAGGACTGGTTTTATTGCCTCCTTATTAACTGACCTCCAAGGAAAACGGGCAGCAGAGGAGGGAAGTGGGCAGCAGGAAAACAGAGACAAATGAAGTTAATATTCTTCCAATAATCTGATCTCTAATGATGACCAAAAAGAAATTGGCTGCACATAGGAGGAATAAAATTAAATTAAATTTGAGTGCAAGGCAAGGCAAGCACATTATCAGAAGCCCATCAAAGTACTCCCATGCCTTTCATTTTTCTTTGCATCTCAATCCTTATGCACAGACACATAGTTGCAACAGGCAAGTGGAGCAAGTCAAATGCAAATGTAATTAGCACTGAGTCAATGTCTTCGTGCAGAGTAATCAAAAGCCATGCTATATATAGGAGTATCGACAGGGCAGTGAAACATACACCCACAAGTCAGGGAAGAGGCAAACTCCTTCCGCAAAAGATGTCCAACGGTGGATTCAGGTGGGAACGCCAGATTTGGGGTGGCACGGGCAGTTCCCCCCCACAGGGTGCAGAACCAAGGGGGTGCAAAATTGAGCAGATCAATTCTCAAACACACAACATGTGTTGGCACATTCTTTATGCAGCCTAAGTAGATTCTTCTAACCAGTGTTTCCCCCCACTAAAATAAATGTTTAGGGGTACTCTCATTTTGACTCAAGAAAATCACCATTTTTATTTCAAATCGGGGGAAATAAATACAGTAAATGGACAAATGGACAAAGATTCACAAAATGTTTAAGGGTATGTGTACCCCTGCATCCTTCCAGAAAAAAGCACTGTTTCTAACAATATCCTTTCACATTCTCTATTCAGTTTTTACATCTCTTCACATGTAGGCTAGCCATCAAAGCATATACTATAATTTCTACTACATGAGTCACTTTTTGTTGTTGTTGTTGTTGTTGTTGTTGTTGGTATGTATTTTTTGTTTCTATACTGTAAACCACTCTGTGATCTTCAGATGAAGGGCTGTATATACATTTAATAAAAAATAATAAAACAACTCACCAATTAGGGGGGGGGGGATATCCTTCCATCCTGCTTTGCAATTAAGAGAGAGCTGCCTAATGACACCCAAACCGATGTTGAGACATGGTCAAACCATTTACCAGTAGCTCTGGGAGGCATTACAGGTCAGCCTATCCAGCTTTCAAATATGTGTTGATGGCTGGTGATAAAGCGAGAGAATCCTAGATTAGCTTGCCCATATCTGAACGGACTGGTACAAAAGCCTCGCTTGTTTATTTAGATCAAGCACAGACAACATGCTCTGCAATGAACGGCGCATCTAAAGAATATCAGAAGCAAGCGAGCCAATGCTAATTGGCATATTTTAGTTGCATGTAATCAACACAATTTGCATATCAATTACATGGATCGGGTGACAGATGCTGGATAAAATTGGACTTCTCAGTTCTTGGCCTCTGGGATTTTGCTGCAACAAGATTCAGTACTGGTGCAGTGATTCTAATTTTTTTATTCTGCTGTCTGGCCGCAGGGCTTACATGCAAAAGAAGATGCAGAAGATGGCATCTCAGCAGGTGCAGGTTGTCATGCAAGCAACACCTGCTGAAATCCCTTTCTTCCACACAATGCTGTCTTTTTCACTACTCTGGCTTCATGTCACACTTACACAGAGGCTATGCAAATGTCAGGATAATCAAGGATAATTATGCATCCTCATCATTAAGAGAGCAGTGGTGGGGAGTTCAGGTGCATGGCCTGGATCCCTGATGAGCCATGCCATCGATGGGTCACCCCACCCAGCCACTTTCTGCTGCGGGCAGGCAGTCTGTGTGCCTGCTCACCCGGCAGCAGTGATGTGGTAGTTTGGCAATACCACTGATTCAAGCACCAGGCAGCGTGCCTGACCTTACTGGCCCAACTGCTTCAAATATGCTGGACCTGATGTACACAGGGCTGGCGTAATTAGGAACCTAGGGGTCCATTGGGAACATGGGGTACACCTAGGTCAGTTGTCAAGGAGCTGTCAGGCAAGCACAGGCCATCCAAAAGGCAGGAAAGAATGTGAGGCACAAAATGCAATTAGCTTCTATTCACAGAAAGTAATGACACAGCAGAGATCCTCTGGCTCATCTTATTCAACTGGAGACATTGCTGAGACTGACCACTGGGCCCGCCTTCCCCTTCTCTCCCCTCTCACTCTGGATCCGTCCCAAGCAGACAAATGCTGGATCAAGAGGGGAGCTCTTCCTCTGGGCACTATCTGGCCCATTGCCCAGCAACGTGCAGGACTCTCCTCGAGCAAAGTGTCAAAGGGAGAGGAAAACCAGCAGGACTGGGACTCTCCTGCTGCTGGGTAGCAACGGCAACCTCTGACTCTCTCTGTCTGAGTCTGTATTCACACTGTGACTCTTTTCCTCTACATCTGTCCTGGAAGGGCCTCCTTCATCTGACCCACCTTGATCGCTCAACCCCCCTGCTTCTAGCACCTCCCAGCTCATTCCTTCCCCATACTGCTCCCCAGTGTCCCACTGTCAGGAATGAGCCAGTTCCAAGCAAAGGTTTGAAGCCAACAGAGAGGCTTAGATGTTAGCCAGGCAGGGGAGGGCCGGCAGTTGCAGACTTCGGCTCTTCCTGACCTTGACGGACAGGCTGATAAGGCAGTAGCTGAGAGCAAGCTAGAACACAGCCAAAGCTCACAGGAAGCACAAATAGGCACAAATAGACTCAGCCTCTCAGAACAGGAAGAGGTTGGAGCTGACCCACTAAGTCCGAAGAGTTGGTGAATGGGAGAGCTGCTAAATAGGAAGCAAAAGAAGAGACGTAAAGAGTCATAAGTTCAATACAGTGGTACCTCGGGTTAAGAACTTAATTCGTTCTGGAGGTCCGTTCTTAACCTGAAACTGTTCTTAACCTCAGGTACTTTAGCTAATGGGCCTCCCACTGCTGCTGCGCCGCTGCCGTGCAATTTCTGTTCTCATCCTGAAGATACTATTTCTGGGTTAGCAGAGTCTGTAACATGAAGCGTCTGTAACCCGAGGTACCACTGTATCTTCTGTGGACGCTGGAAGAAGTTTTCAGAAGGGTCATCTTGAGTAATGATGCCGGAGGCTTTGTCAGAGCCATCTGGAACTATCTGTTTGTTTTTGCAATAAATCCGCCTTTTTAATTGCATACGCTTATTGTGTTATGAAGCTGGGAACCTGGACCCCTGACACCCACCACCACGACCCGGGGTCTAAGCCATCGTCTTCTGTGTCATCCATGGGGGGCTCTTGGGCAGGCGTTACCCAGTACTCTTCATCATCCAGCCAGTCCCTAACATCAGTATTGCCTACCCTGATTGGCAGAAGCTCTCCAGGGTTTCAGGCAGAGGTTGTTCCTCACCTTACCTGGGGGTGCCGGGGATTGAACCCGGGACCTGCTGCATGCAAAGCAGATGCTGCGCCACTGAGCTATGGCTCCCCCCCCCAATTAAAATGGCAAAGCCAGCTAGTTTAGGCATGGAGCCCACTGCTCCAGTCCCTGCTGGTTGTTGCTTTAGCAGCAGCAATGGAACCCAATGGTGGAGGATTTGGTTCTGGCAGCAGGGGGGCAGTTCCTGCAGTCTCCGTATGTCATGCGGTGGCAGCAGACCTGCCGGTGGTGACTCAGCCCAGTTGGCTCAACCCTGCCACACGAAATCTTCTTAATTGGAGTTGCTGGTGATTGGATTTGGAACCTTCTACGTGCAAAACATGTCCTCTGTCACTGAGCTATATACATGCTCTTTTCTCTGGACCAACACATCTACCGAGTGAGGTTTTTTGCCTGATGACTCATGCAGTCCTCTGTGCTTAAATATATGGATGCAGTGATTCTGGAGTCAATGAACTCTTTCTCTACACACACACACACACACACACACACACACCTGGAAATATTTTTAGCTGTTTCCCCCAACAATGGTAAAGATTCACTTAATTGTAAATAACTGGCTGTGTGCTTGTATTATTTTAGCAACATGCACACCTAGATTCATCTGGTAGTTGCACGCATAAGAGGAACGAGAGTATTTGCGATTGTAGACAGGACAGTGTAATCTTGAAATCCCTGCATCTTAAAATAAATAATTAAATCTTTAAATACTGAAGCTTGAAATACTTTTCCAGGTATCGTTGAACAATGGCAAATTAGCCCAGTTGTGGAGAATACATAAAAGGAAAGTATAATATTTTTAAATCAGGAGATGGTTAAGTATAATTATTTAATTGTACATTGAAATGGAAAATGGCTCTGTATGTGTGACGGGGAACATGGAAATTTCCACTGGAGCTAAGCAAGATCTCTCTGGGTGTCTAATAGGTTGATAATGAACTGAGAATGTATCTCTGCTGCTCTCCCAACCCATCCTAGTTGGAATCTGTGTGCAACAATCTCAAACAGATTTTGCTTCCAACATGCCTAATTGTGGAGGCTGTTGGATTTAAAAGGCGGCGGGAGCTTAGCAAATTACTCTCCAGGTGGTGCAGTGGGTCAGTGCATCTGGCTGTTAACCAGAAGGTCGGTGGTTCGAAGCCTTGGGGCAGGATTCCTGCATTGCAGGGGGGTGGACTAGATGACTCTTGGGGTCCCTTCCAACTCTACAATTCTATGATTCTATGTATTGAACTTGGCCAATACCTAATGCAATGGTTTTACAATTCCTTGAAACAAGATTTTTTTTTTTTTAAGTAGAGTTTTAAAATGTCGCACTGAAGATTAGACCCGTTCAGCTGTTCATTTTTGCGTCTTCCTTGCACTAGGTTCACCAAGATGAAGACGGCGACCAACATATACATCTTTAACCTGGCCCTGGCTGATACCTTGTGCCTGATAACTTTGCCTTTCCAAGGCACCGATACCTTCCTAGGTTCCTGGCCGTTTGGAAATGCTCTCTGCAAGATTGCCATCTCCATTGACTACTACAACATGTTCACCAGTACCTTCACGCTGACGATGATGAGCGTGGACCGATATATTGCCATCTGCCACCCCATCAAGGCCCTGGATATTCGCACACCCCACAAGGCTAAAGTCGTTAATGTCTGCATCTGGGCTTTGGCCTCCGTCTTTGGTATTCCCGTGATGGTGATGGGATCGACCGAGAACGAAAACGATGGTGAGTGACATGAAATATGTTAAGAATGCAAGATGGGCTGTCTATCTTAAAAGGTAATTATTAAAATCTATGGGGTGGCGGGTGGCGCTGTGGTCTAAACCACTGAGCCTAAGGCTTGTCGATCAGAAGGTCGGCAGTCCAAATCCCCGTGACGGGGTGAGCTCCCGTTGCTCGGTCCCTGCTCCTGCCCACCTAGCAGTTCGAAAGCACGCCAAAAAGTGCAAGTAGATAAATAGGTACCGCTCCGGCGGGAAGGTAAATGGCATTTCCATGCGCTGCTCTGGTTTCGGTGTTCATTGCTGGCCTCATGACCCAGAAACCTGTCTGGGGGAAAACGCCTGCTCCCTCGGCCTGTAAAGCGAGATGAGCACCGCAACCCCAGAGTCATCTGCAACTGTACTTAACTGTCAGGGGTCCTTTACCTTTACCTTTTTATTAAAATCTATAAACTTGCTTCTTCATTCAGGCTGCAACCTAAATGCCACTTTCCCCAGGAGTAAGCCTCATTGGATTCTTCTTCTTCTTTGGTGATCCCTCATAGCCGAGTAAGATTGTCTTCCATAAACACGGTTTTAACAATGAGTCCGTAAGTGACTGTGGAGGCCAATTCTGGATCCACACGTACTGCCACAGTGGGGACATTGGTTTCCGGGCAGGAGTTGATCACAGTGTGGATTTGCCAAGCGTGCCTTCCTCTTAGCACATTTCTCCCTTGCGTCCTGAGTTCGAGTGTCGTCAAAGCCCATGACATCTTTGGTAAAGGCTGTTCTCCAATTGAAGCGCTCGCAGGCCAGTGTTTCCCAGTTGTCAGTGTTTATACTACATTCTTTTAGATTTGCCTTGAGAGAGTCTTTAAACCTCTTTTGTTGACCACCAGCATTACGCTTTCCATTTTTAAGTTCGGAATAGAGTAGTTGATTTGGAGGACGATAATCAGGCATCCGAACAACATGACCAGTCTAGCGAAGTTGATGTTGAAGACTCATTGCTGCGACACTGGTGATCTTTGCTTCTTGTAGTACACTGATATTAGTTCGCCTGTCTTCCCAAGTGATGTGTAAATTTTTTTGGAGACACCGTTGATGGATTCAAGGGGACTTACGCATGAGTAGACATGGCTAGGATTGCACTGGTAGCAAATGAGTTGGATTCAATCCAACTTTGGTTGATCCATTTCAACAGCTCTACTCTGAGTAAAATGCAGTTGAATGCTCCCCAATGTTTTCCTAAAATGCATAACTGCCACATGGACCTTTAACTTATGCCAGCCTTTGCCAACCTGGTAAAAATATGGACCCAACGTGCAGCAGGTTTGAAAAAGATGCGTTTTCATGTTAGGGGTCATTAGAACTGGGAAAAAGACTAGAAAATCATTTGCAGATGATCTGGACTACAATACCCATCATCCTTGACCATTGGCCATGTTGACTAGGCTGATGGGAATTAAAATCCAGAACATCCAGAAGGCACCAAATAGCCAAAAATAGCTGTTGGCAGCAAGGCCTTGAGCCGTGGTTCAAAGACTAATTCTCATGACCTGGATATTACTTAATTTATTGGTGATTGAGCCAAATGAATGACTTCCTACCCAAGGAATGAGAAATCTACCAGCAATAATAGAAGATGGTGCACTTGTAGGGATATAGGTCCCTTCCTGGAATGCTTTGAAAATAAGAAAATCACAAGAAAGGACATTTCTTTCTTTCACTGTTTCCCCAACCTTCTGTGACTTTCAGCTTTGCTTTTCAGACTATACAAACAATTCAAATTCATCTACCGGTATCTGTAGATTAGATTAGATTGTTGTAAGATGGCTCTGATGGGGTTGGCTGGTAAACTTAGGTGCAGCAATATATTTTTGTAGTGATTCACTATGTAGAATCAGCTACTGGAAGGTATTTTTTATTTTGTTTTCACTATGTAGAATCAGCTGCCGGCAATATATATATACCACTCACTATAGACACACACACACGGCAAAATGCCCCCATCCAATTTTACAATGCATATCACTCAGAAGGTGTGTGTATCTGTGCATTTGGATCAAAATGGCCCCTCCCCCATTTTGCAATCTTCAAAAGTGTGTGCGCTGGTAGTGGGGCATTTGGGCAATTTTTGGAGGTCCAACTCCTGCCACCCCGCTGCCATACATACATATCATGGCCTCGATCTAAGGGGCATTTGGGGAAAATAAAAATCTCAGCTGCCAGCCTTTGGCAAGAGTCCTGGCACAACTGCAAATCAGGGAATGAAATCAGCATCAGGTAAACTTGGGGGAAGCCTTGCCACCCTCCAATTTTTCAAGCTGAAATGTCTTAGCAGAGAACTCTCACAGTCTTCCAATGCCATCATGCAGTGTTAGGGGTTTTGCTTGTTTTTGTTTGTGTCAATTGAATTTTGGATCATTTCCCCCACTGTATAATTAATTTTGTATTTTGTTTTAAATGGCGATGCTTAACAGCAATGTCTAACAGGCTGGAAGGGAAAGGTCAGGAAAGACTATGAGTGTCTAGGGGTGAGCAACAACCACCCGTTCATCTAGGATGATGGATGAATCTGCCAATTTCATTTTCTCTCAGTTTATCACTTCCCCAGTCTTAAACAATTCCATTTCAGCTTGCGTCTAGGGTGAGTTATCATGAAAATTCATCAGCATTTTCATGTGAATTTCTGTGGATATACACATTTTATTTTGCAAACACGTTTCCCTGGAAAGCATTTTTCTTCGTATTTTTCATTAATATAGGCACATTTCAGTTCATACTATTCAGCTGGAGAACTGAATCCCATTATTTCGAAAAGTGCTAATTTTGAAAGATAAATGTGTTCCAGCTCATGTGTTTGTTTTGGGAACTGCAAAATAGGGAGCTTGGCATTAAAATGCAAACCAAACTGAATCCCCCCCCCCAACCTGGTACATTCATCTCAACTTCACAGGTACATTTCCATGCATGAGCCTCCTCCAACCTGGTCCCTTCCAGATGTTTTGGACTACAACTCCCATCGTCTCCAGCCAGTGCAGCTGACTGAGACTGTTGGGATCTGTAGTCCTGAAATTCTGGAGGGCATCAGGTTGGGGAAGGCTGCCCCACACCTTGGCATTGTCTGGGGGGCATTTTGCTTGGAGATGGCAAAAATCCATTTCAGCTTTGCTTCAGATGCACGGAGCTGGAATCGTTCTTTAAATGCAGCAGTGGAAGTCTCTATGCAAAGCACAGCATCTTCAGAAGAACCCTGAAGCAGAGCGCTGTGAAGTTATTAGTCCACCTGTCAGCAAATTTAGCAAAGAGACGTAACTCCAACCCAGCCAGCCAGCACCCCATCCCAATTCTGGGCATGACAACAAGTTACAAAACCAAAATAATCTTCCGGGCTCACTAGTAAGACTCGAGGGGCCCATGTTTCCTTTCCTGACTGCTTGCCAAGTGTAAAATAACTCCGAGTAATCTTGAGCTTACATGGGCTTGGCTGGGGTTTTAATGCCACCCAAGACATATCGCTTGAGCTCCCAGAACAATTTGGGGAATTAAGGTGGAAGGGAAGACTTGTTCAAGCGCTTATGAAGCCCAAAACATCAGATGTTCCACTTGTCTGTGGATTAGTCCTCTTGCTGCTCATCAGCTAAATTTCATCCCTGGGTGTGCCTGTGTGTCTACCTAGCTCCCTAAAAATTATTGGTAACATTCATATCCGTCCACAGACATCAGAAGGCAGCCCCGCATTGGGATGATTTTAATGTGTGGTGTTCAACTGTGTTGCTGCTGCTGCTGCTGCTGCTGCTGTTGTGTTTTTGTATACTGTACTATGTTGGAAGCTGCCCAGAGTAACTGGGGCAACCCAGTGATTATCCAGTGTCTTTTACGGCAAATGTTCCAGATTTGGTGGATGTCAGCCATATTATGGGACTGTTGAGAGTCGCTTGGGGTTGGGGGAAGACAATAGTTCAAAGGAAGAACGTCTGCTTTGCATGCAGAAGGTCCCAGTTTCAATCCCTGGCATCTTCAGGTAGGACTGGAAGAGACTCCTGCCTGAAACCCTGGAGAACTGTCACCAGTCGGTGTGAGGAATACTGAGCTAGATGGACTAATGGCTTAACTTGGTATAAGGCAACTTCAAGGGAGAGTTGGGGATTTTCAACACTGGTCTCCTAGGCCCTGGCCCAGCACTCTAACCACTATACAACACTGTCTGTCAGGCATTAGAATACAGTGGTACCTCTGGTTACGTACTTAATTCGTTCTGGAGGTCCGTTCTTAACCTGAAAACGTTCTTAACCTGAAGCACCACTTTAGCTAATGGGGCCACCTGCTGCCACTGCGCCGCCACCGCCGGATTTCTGTTCTCATCCTGAAGCAAAGTTCTTAACCCGAGGTAATATTTCTAGGTTAGCAGAGTCTGTAACCTGAAGCATATGTAACCCGAGGTACCACTGTAATAGAATTGTAGAGTTAGAAGGGACGCCAAGGGTCATCTAGTCCAACCCCCTGCACTGCAGGAATCTCAGCTAAAGCATCTGTGACAGATGCCCATCCAACCTCTGGTTTAAAATCTCCAAGAAAGGAGAGTCCATTACCTTCTGAGGGAGTCCATTTCACTGTTGAACAGCTCTTCCTGATGTTTAGTCAGAATCTCCTTTCTAATACAGTGGTACCTCGGGTTACAGATGCTTCAGGTTACAGACTCCGCTAACCGAGAACTAGTACCTCGGGTTAAGAACTTTGCTTCAGAATGAGAACAGAAATTGTGCAGTGGCGGCGCAGTGGCAGCGGGAGGCCCCATTAGCTAAAGTGGTACCTCAGGTTAAGAACAGTTTCAGGTTAAGAACAGACCTCCAGAACAAATTATGTTCTTAACCAGAGGTTCCACTGTAACTTGAATCTATTGATTTGGGTGAATTCTCCAGAGCAGGAGGAAGCAAGCTTGGTCCATCTTCCATGTGACGGCCCTTGAGATATTTGACGATGGCAATCATATATTCTCTCAGTCTCCTCTTTTCCAGGCCAAACCTACCCACCTCCCTCAACCATTCCTCATAAGGCTTGATCATCTTGGTCACCCTCCTCTGCACACATTCTAGCTTGTCAATACCCTTCTTAAACTGTGGTGCCCCAAAATGGCCACAGGACTCCATGTGTGGTTTGACCAAGACAGAAGAGAGAAAGTAATATTACTTCCCTAGACATCCTAACACGGAAAGCTGAGACCCCAAAGAATTCCTAGTGGATCTTTACACTCGGATGGTATCATTGCAGATTGTAATACTTTTCCACCCCAAGATTATAAATGCCCCTATTGTCACAGTGAGTTTTGAATCTCTCTTCCTATAACAAATTTTCTTTTCATGGCCAAACCCTTTCTTTCCTTTTTTGCCTCTGCAGAGATCGACTGCCTGATCAGACTCCCCGAACCCGTGAATTATTGGGATCCAATATTTGGGATCTGCATATTCCTCTTCTCCTTTATGATCCCCGTCATGGTGATCACCATTTGCTACAGCCTCATGATCAGGCGCCTGAAGAACGTCCGTGTTCTCTCCGGATCAAAGGAGAAGGACAGGAACCTCCGCCGCATTGCTCGGCTGGTCCTGGTGGTGGTGGCCGTTTTCATAATCTGCTGGACCCCCGTCCACATCTTCGTCCTGGTCCGGTGCCTTGGGGCCAAGGCTGACAACGAGTTCAAGCTGGCCATCTTGTACTTTTGCACCGCCCTGGGCTACACCAACAGCTGCCTGAACCCGGTGCTCTACGCTTTCTTGGACGAGAACTTTAAGACCTGCTTCAAGAAGTTCTGCTTCCCGTCTGCCTTCAGAAAGGAGTTGCAGATGTCCAACCGCATGTGCAGTATTGCCAAGGATGTGGCTTATGCCTGCAAGAACTCAGATGGGACTAACAATCCGGCATGACTAGGCGTGGAAATCCCCATGGTACCTGTCAGCCAGCAAAGCCCGACAACCCCCACGTCGGAGTTGACTCAGATCACAGCTCTTTGAAGTACAAGTGTTTTGGCCCACAGGCAGACAAGAGGAAGAACGCATGAGAGCATCAATTTCACCATGATACAGAAAAGTGACCTCAGATTGATACTCTTCTTTCTCTCTAAAGGCTGCATTTGGTTATGCCTCTTGGATTCTGTAAGGCTACAGGTCCTGTAGACTTTGCTTGCTTTGCACTCCACGCACAGAGAGAGACAATTTGTTTTGAAACGAAGGAGGCAATGCCCAACGTGGGCAAGGAACATTTCATCACTATGTACAGCTTGAGTGACTTCAACAGATCATCAGGCAAGGAATCAATTGAGAAAGCATAGCCTGGGGATCTCCTATGTGCTGTAAAAATCAAACTTCATTGGAGCTACAGGCCAGAATGGCATTGAGAGGGAACAATTCCCCCAAAATGTTCATGAGAACACGATGGCACTCCTTGCACCGTTTATTTCTGCCTTGAGCAAGGGAGATCCAGAAGGATCTCTTCAGGCAACCTTCAGTGGATGGGTGCATGGCTATTAGGATAAAGACCTACTTGGTGTTGGAGAATGCAATCTCTTTTGCATTGTTGTGTTTTTTTAAAAGTGCACCCTCACTTCATCTGCAAAATCTCTCTAGTGAGCAACCCAAGAGGCTGCGATGATAAATATTAATCACTTTGATTAATGTACCCGGGAAGGTTTTTTCGCAATGCAGCAGCAGCAGCAGCAGCCACGGACGGGCATGGCTAGAATGAAATCAAGGGACATCATTGAGATGCAAAGCATCCGTTCGAGCAGTGACGACTGAAGGGATGAAAAATGAAGAGATGAGCTTACTCCTCCCCACCCGACCGCTCCATGTACTCCCTGTGCAATAAACTGCAGCAGCTGCTGTGCTTATGCCTATCGAGTACCTAAGGACAAGCATACAGCTGAGGGCTGTTTAAATCTAATTATCCTTTCATATTGCAATGTGGATTCCAGGCAGGTTTCCTGATGGAAACCTGAGATGAAGCATTTAGTCAATTAAACCAATCCAAGTGTCTTAATGTGGAAAGAACAAATGTTTCAGGTTCATTATGGGCGTGAAAACAGGGAATCCAAAGTACTGCCTTGTCTACTCATGGGAACTCATGGCGATCGCTGTCTTGGTGGATCACAGCCAAGTAACTGTTGAATGGCTTGGACAGCCAGAACAAGGCTATCAATGGCTACTAGCTAGGGTGGCTGTATTGCCAGTGGCAGAGGCAGCATGCCTCAAACTAACAGTCGCTAGGGATCACAAGAGGGAGAGTGTCATTGCACCTGTGGCTTGTTTGTGGACTTCCCATAGGCATCTAGTTGACCACTGTGGGAAAAGAATATTGGATCTGATCCATAATGCTGCTCTCATTCCCCCCCCCCAAAGTAGATGGCTGGTGGTGGACTTGCCCAGTAATATTCAGAGACATAATGGGTGGTTGATCAACCAGGTTTTACACTGAGTAGATCTATTGAAATTAATGGACCTAATTTAGTCATGTTCATTCATTTCAACTGTATTTACTCTGAGTAATTGCCGAGGTTGAATACCACCCTAGAGGTTCCCTAGAGGTTCCACCCATGCAAAAATCTCAACGGCTTCCTGTTAGAAAAAGGATCCATTTTGCAAAAGGAACCGTGAGGGAAGGAGTTTGCTTCCCCCCTGAAATTCTCAGGGAACAATCTGACCAACAAAGAGCCACAAACGTCTTGCAGATATATATTGATTTAGCATTTGCAAAGGCTCCAAAGAATCTCAATAACATCATTTAGAACTAGAAAACAAAAGAGTTCCATATGACCCTCTTTATTCACTCGACTTTTGGGGCAGGCTACAGGCTACATGCTACATGCAAAATCTCATGGTGGAGGTTTTTTTTTTTGGTTTTTTTTTGTTTGCTTGGAGAAAAGCAGGTTCTGAAGGACGAAGCTTTGAGCAGAGACATGAGAAGGTGGGGTTGCACTTTGTGGAGGCCAGGATGAGGGAGAGCTGTCAGAAAGCGATAAACAGCTGCTGAGCAGGAAGAGAGAGGAGAGCCCACCACCCTCACCAGGTGATGACTTGCACAGGTGTGCTGCACCTGTGCAGATGTAGGATGGTGTTGATGACATCCTCCAGGAACTCACCTTTACCTGCTGGTGTGAGATGGCAGGCCCTGGGGAAATGCTAAAAAAAATAAATAAATATGGATGTTTTTTGAAACCCAGAGGTGGGTGCAAGGGGCCACCTAGCCATTGAAGTAGTTTTGGCTTGGAATTGGCTGCAAAGAGCTGGTAGGCTGCAGAATGGGAGATTGACAGAAACGTCTGCAGAAGTCTGCAGGATGTGAGAGTTGCGGGAGGGGGATAGGTGTGGGTGTAGCTGTGTGGTTTCGGGAACAAACTTTGCATTTTTGCTTGAAATTCTTCTTCCCAGTAGCCCTATTGCACCAGCCTCCTCTGAGCCAACCCATGCCCTGGCTGATGCCCATGCGTTCCTGCTCAGCAGCCTCACACATTTCCATCCAATCTCCACTGTGCTTGATCCTTTCCCCACCACCTGTTGTTCCACTCCAAAGCACCCCTCACCTGTTAATTCCCCTGGGTGCTTCCAAGCAACCTCCCCTTTTTTGGCATTGTGAAATACACGTAGAACTCTGTGGGGAGGAGAAATCAGCTCAGGGGGAGACCAAGGTGGAAAGCAGATGGTAGGGAAAGGGTGAAGCTCTCCCGTCTTGCTTCCGTCCCCTCTCCTTGTTGCTTTGCTTTACCAAAACTGCCCATCAAAGCACCATTAACGCATGTGATGTGTTGGGAAAGAAATGGAATCTTTCCTCGCTGTGCCTGAGAAAAGCGATTTCTATTTTTATTCTTGCAAAAGCATAAAAAGGAGACATTGGACAACCACTAACCCCACCAGAACCCTGCAGAAGTTTATCAGAACAGAAGGAAATATGTGACGCTTTTCCTCTTACCATTGACTGTACAGACTCCTTGTGGAAATACTTCTTTGTAACCGGTTTGATGAGATGATGTATTTTTTCACGTGTTGGTCTGCTGGATGTTGAAACGCTTCCTATGTATGCTCTATGACTATATGCTGCTGTGTTTCTATGTTTTGTAGGTTCTGGCTGCAGTTCTAACCCCACTTACCCGGGAGTAAGCCCTGCTGGAATCCACAGAGCTTACTTCTGAGTAGACGCAGCTAGGATTGCACTGTTTGTCTCTCACAGTGGGGTTTCAGAAACCCGGGGAGTAACTACTGGACATCCCTGTGAAATATGACTGGAGAAGCAGGAGGGCGATGAGACTCCAGGAACTCATTGTTGGGAATGGCTGGAAAACAACCATTTGGGGAAACAGCCAGTAAGCTGCTCACATTTCTTGTCAATGTTTTAAAGCAAAAGGCAGGCGTAGCAAGCATGTTGCAATGAAGAGCGATTCCGATTCTGAATCTCCACCGGAGGGCTCAAATGATAACCGTGCATGCCGTACCCCCCACCCACACCCCACCCCGACTAAGTTAGTTGATATTTCGGTCCTATTGAAACCAATGGGTCACTATTTTATTTTATTTATTTATTTATTTGATTTATTTCATAGCATTTTCACACCGCTTGCTTCTGTAAAACAGAAACAACAAAAACCCGAAACCCTGTAAGAAGTACTACAAAGAGAAGAAAGCAATGACATTATCAGTAAAAACAGTTTTAAAAAAACAAGTATTTGAAGCATTAAAAAAAGAAGAAGAAAGAAAATAGGGAAAAAAAACAGCACTAAACTAAAAACAGATTGAGAACACATACGTCAACATTCTGCATGCCTTGGTTGGCTTGCATAAACACAAACATTCTTAGCAGACACCGAAAAGTGGTACAGTGATGGCATCTGCCTGATGTCAACAGGCAGGGAGTTCCAAAGTTCCAATGGGACTGAAGTTCAGCTACCTTAGTCTGGAATTTGAATCCAGCCTGATATCTGTATTATTAAAAAAAATATATTATGTTTGTGTATCACTGTTGCACCAAGGACCTAAAGGATCAACATTATTAATTTCTTCTTCTTCTTCTTCTTCTTCTTCTTCTTCTTCTTCTTCTTCTTCTTCTTCTACTATGCCTAAAACAACGAAGCATTCTACAAAGATTTAAAAAACAAAACTGGCTTTGCAGTCTAATCAGCACTTAGCATAGCTTGGATTTTCATAACCACCCTGTCTGGTAGCTTTAGCTGAGAGATGGTGGCTAGCACCCAGGCATTTATTTAGCTTTGTGGTTGAGCCTTCATTTGAGCGCATCTCCCTGGGCCTATGCTTTAGGGCTACACCACATTGACTTCTTCTTCTTCTTCTTCTTCTTCTTCTTCTTCTTCTTATTCTTATTATTATTATTATTATTATTATTATTATTATCTCATTCATCTTCCTGAAAACCATGTGAACTAGGTCATTGATTCAGGTAATTCACAAGTATACTGCTTCAAGTCTAACACCCCCCTTAGCATACATAAAACTGTTGGTGCAAGTTTAAAAAATGGGTATATTACAAGGAGAACTGGATGCCAAGATCCAGGTTTAGGGCAAGTACTCTTTGGTGAGAGAACCCCATCAGAGATTTAAAATTGCAGCAATGTGAAGCATGGAAATATAGGCCCCTGTGAGTTCCCAAACTCCCCTCATCCCTGGCCTTAGAAAAAGACCACGTTTCGTAAGTTTAAAATGGTTTACTTACAAACTCTCCAAAGGTCAGATTCATGTGCCTTTCCATACAGCATTCAGAAAAAGTTGCACGGGCAGTAAAATGTGGCTCTGTTACAGTGGTGAAAGTCTCCAAATTATTGGTATAGAAACTCAAGAGTGGCTTTTAAGAGCCATGCGGTCTGAGCTGCAGCAACCAGCTCAGCCCTCCTCACAAGTTGAGCACCTCTAGTAGATTAGGGAAGAACAATTACCTAGTTCCTCCCAAGACTTCCTTCCTGGTAGAGTTCACATGCTGGAATGAAAAAAACAAAAGCTTGATAACCCTTCTTCCTCAGGTGAGGAGGAGTGACCCAGATAAGCCTGGCATGACAGCTTTCTCTATGGTCTTAACCCCTTCATACGTTAATTAGACTTAAGCATGTTGGTTATATGAGGTTGGTTACCCCATAAAAACATTGGAAATAAATAGGCAAAACCTCTCCAGCTCACTGGGAACTCACTTGCTTTAAAGTTCTCTGGACTGGTACGCTGAAGTTTGCATTAAGTGTTTTGATCTGTCAGAGGAAGACATAATGAATGCTTGCAGAATCACCCACCAGCCAAGGTTAGAGACATTTTCCTAAGAACCTGACAGTTTTCTGCTGGGCTCGTGGGCGGAAAGATGGGCATCTAATCTTGCTCCATTAAGAACGCCATTTCACAGCAATGGCAACGAATTCTAACTGTCTTTCAAGCAGACAGAGTGAAGACCAGTCAAAATTATCCACCCACCAGCACACTTGGTGGATTATTAAAAAAATCACTATTATTATACCAGTCAGGTGGTTACCCACCAGCCTAGCACTGTCTTGAGGAATTTTAAGTGTAAGTAGGATCTGCAACAGAATTTTACAGTGTACCAATTTGGTGTTCCAGCCATGGTCTCCAGGATACTTAAACCCATTTTCCTTCTCCCCTCCATTTTCTAATATACCCAGCAATCCATCAGTGTTCTATGGGCACTCTCTGTTCCCACTGGGATGCCCCTCCCCCCTTTTAGGGTTTTGTTTCCACCGGATGTTTTGCACTTTAGGGAGTCTGATAAATCTGTTTCTACCTCCCTTGTGCATGTGGATACTGGCTGTTCACATGCACACACATCCAAATATATACCCTCTCTTCATTATTTATTGCCAAAACGTCTCTAGCCCCATAGTGATCAGCTGAAATGAATCACTGATTATAACAGAAGAAAGCAATATACAAATTTTAAATTCCTGTGTACAGATCTAGGCTGCTTCCAGAATGTTGCTACCGGTAATTTGGGGGGTGGGATTCAGTCACCTACCAGCCAACCCTGGCTGCACAGTTAAAGAGGCTTTGGTGGGTTTGCGCAACAAGTCTGCTTTTTGCAGGAAGGAAAGTGATTGGGAGATGCAAAGGAAAGTGTGGAATAATAATTGCTTGGTGCAAACTGATCAGAAACAAGTGCTCAATATAAACAGTAGTTGTCGGGGAACTGCAAATAAATCAAGATGAAAGCTGAGTAAAAGGGTCATCCGGAAGCAACCCTGAGCATTCTCATTTTCAACATGATTCCTGTGCACTGATCTAATTAGCATTCTCATTTTCAGTATGAAGGTCAAAGGAATTGAGATCGGAGGCTCAGAGATAAGGTCATGTCTGAGAGAACAAGGCTGCTTAGGAGCAGGGATTTTCAACCTGTCTCTAGCAGCAAAGCAAACCTGTAATGTATGAACACAATGAAAGGGGCTAGCTAGGTGCTAGCAGGGAGAAAGTTTAATGTTAACTCTGGAGGTGCAACATAATGGAAATGGCGACTGCTGTAGGTTGCACCCAGCCCTTACAAGATATCCTCAGGAACTGCTTCCCCAAACAGAAATAACCAATGGAAAACTTGGGGAATGTACATTCACGATCCCTTCAGTCTCGGTATTCCTGGTAGGCTGCACTGAAGTCTTTTGTGCCGCAGAGGGAGCTTGAGGCTTGCAGAAGTACAAATAAAAGTTTATATAAAAAAGAATCAAGGTGGCAAAAGATAAATAAACCCCCAAAGAACTCAAGAGTTCTTTTCATTATCTCCCTCTCTCTGGAACAGAGTATCCAGGAAATGGCACAGCTGCTGGCTAGATCTCTGAACAGGAGCAGTTTTGCTAGAACGCAAAGATACATTAGATCATTTTATTGCAGGTCCTGACATAATGAATTAATCAATTTGATTACCCTCCTTGTATGCCCAATGCTTTATGGACACACACACACACACACACACACACACACACATGGATTAGGCACTCAAGTCCTTCGATTTGTGTAGGAGAAAAGCAACAGTCGTATTATCCACCACCACAAAAAACAATGTCTCTCCGAAGTGCTTGGTTTTGTCATTTCCATAAAGCACCTCTGATTGTTCCTCTGCTTTTGGCTACCCTCAGTGAAATCCCACCTGTTTTTCATCCGAGTTCTGACAATTGGAAGGAAATGTGCAGGAGGGAAAACTGCCAAAGGGCAGCTTTTAATGGCTCCGGAGATCTGTGCATGTCCTTTAGCCACAGGAGAAAAGAGAGAGCCAGGGTTGGTATAGCGGTCAGAGCGTTGGACTAGGACCTGGGAGACCAGGGTTCAAATCCCCACTCGGCCATGAAGCTCACTGGGTGACATTAGGGGCCAGTCACTGCCTCTCAGCCTAGCCTACCTCACAGGGCTGTTGTGAGGATAAAATGGGTAGGAGGAGAAGTTTGAAAGCTGCCTTGAGCTCCTTGGAGGAAAAGGTGGGGTGGAAATGCAATAGATGGATGGACAGATAGAGTAGGGTATCTCTGAGCCTTGTGAGCAAAGGGGACATGAAATGCTCAGAAAACTTCCCCCATCTGACTGAGCTAAGGCAGAAATACTTCTGCATGGTCCCTGTAAGCTGTGCCCCTTGCCAATATGATCAGTCCATATAACCCCAGACCATGAAATTAACAAAACTAGCACCCCCCTAGTGATTGAATTGATGTGAGAAGAGAGTAGGGCTGTTTCGAGCTTAGATTTTAAAATCTGGCTGATATGAGAGAATTGGGTGCGGGGGCCCAACACAGCCACAGCTGTCCATTCAATCATACAAGCATCGATGTGTGCATGTGTGTGTTCTCCTGGGGACTTGAAAGTACTTAAGTTTGACTGATCGTGGTCAACATTTCTCACAAGTTAAACTTTTTGGAGCAAGTTTGAGAATTAAGCCTGCCTGTTTCAAAATCTGCTCCATCCAGCAAATTCTAGATAGGGAAATTTGATTGTACTCCCCCCTGGGCCATATCTTCCAGGTCTGCTAAAGACATCTACGCTTGAAACAAGCTTTTCTGTTCTGCTTCAAGCATTTAGAGAGCTGTTTAAGGCTTTCAGAGGGTTGGGCCGGATACAATGTTAGGTTTTTTTGGACAATGAAGATCCAGGTTGTCTGATTCTTTTTTTCAGCCTGTGAAACTCACTTGTTGAGCTTGGAATGGTCTCCATCTCTCAGCCTCACCTACTTTGCAGGGGTGTTGTGAAAGTAAACTTGCATGCTCTTCCCTGAGCCCTTTGAGAAGAACAGGGTGCAAATCTGGTACAAATGAAAAATAATAATAATCAATGTTTATTTGCTTAATACACTTATCATGGAACACAAGGTGGGACACATTGTGATTCCAGACCAGACCCAGACCAGCTTAGCTTTAGCGAGGTGGCGGCAATATGTATCCCCGGACCACACTTAGGAAAGCTGAAATTCAAAACTAAACAAAGGCAGGGGGAATTTGTTTTTTTTAAAAAACTATGATGCTCCAACATTTAAGCATTCCATTTTAATCTCAGTCTGTAAACCTTTGTTAAGCTGGTGTCCCTCCAGATGTTCTGGACTACAACTCCATCATCAGTAAACCTCAGTAGCACTTGTTATTCACAGAGAACATGCCCAGAGTTATGATTCCTGAAGAAGATGCTCTTTTAATTTAAAGAAGAATTAAGAATATAGCTTTATTGCTCTGTGCCTATGGAATTATATGGACCGTGATTGGCTGACTGGCCGGTTGAAATGCAGTCTTCTTAATTATCTGCGGAATTATCTGCAGAACTGTCTTAATTGTCTGCTGCTGATATGAGTGAGCTTTGTAACTATTGCTGTGCAAATGACCATTTTTCTAGGCAACTACGTGTGCTTGAAGAAAAACTAATAAAACAACAACAACCCAGCACTTGGAAATCTGTGGCAGTGATTATCGTCATCATCATCCAGCTATCAAAGCCATGAGGGATATGTTCCCATGGCATTATGCCTCTGAATACCTGTTGCTAGAAACCCCAAGTGGGGAGGGTTTCTGGTTGGCCACTGGGAGAAAAGGATAAGACCAGTCAAATTGGGGCCCCAAATCTCATTGTGGGAAAGGGGCATGCACAACCTTAATTGATATTCATTTCTACAATCAACATTTTATAGGTAAACCATTCAACACATACATACATACATACATACATACATACATGCAGTGCTGGATTTATGTATAAGCTAAACAAGCTATAACTTAGGGCCCCAATCTCTTGGGTGCCCCAAAAAAATTTAAAGGAAAAGAAAACCTCGATGTACATTTCCAAAATATAAGATAAGAAACAAATAAAATAAAACCTTCATACAGTAACAGTGTTTTGTGTTGTGTACGCTCCTATGGTGTAAGTCATGGGCCCCGCCTGCTAGCCTGCTCCCTCAAATATCACTGGTTTGCTCATATAGGATGCCTACATTCTGCATGGACTGGTTGCATGGCAACACGTGCAAATGGCTTTAGATACCTATTAGGTCCATAAATTACCATATAGCATATATTCAACACAAAAAACAGCGGCAATTTGTTGTTGACAAAGGACAGCTGGACATACAAAGGGCCCCATTACCTTCAGTAGCTGAGGGCCTCATCAAACCTAAATCCGGCCCTGCATACATGTTACACTTGGCCAAAGCAAGCTTCTTCTTCTTCTTCTTCTTCTTCTTCTTCTTCTTCTTCTTCTTCTTCTTCTTCTTCTTCTTCAAATTTTCAGCTCCACCAAACAAAGCCTGGGTGGCAACCTGATTCCCGCACTTCGATGTGTATTATCAAACGGCGAGCTTTATATTAAAGCCAGCACCTCCCAGGGTTTTAGTAGAGCCTATTTGTCTCGCATTTTGAATAGCCTATAATCTTGCCGTTTCAAGCATATTTTCTTTGGCAAAATGCATAGCGGATTGAGAGAGATAATCACCTTCCCTTGGGGATTTAGAGAAAAGAAGGTGAACAGCCTGACCCCGAGGGTTTGGCCATTCCGCCACATATCTGTGTTGGAGGAAAAACACAGATGCTCAGCTTTATTCATGATATTTAGGGCCTGTACATACCACAGCTTCATGCGGATTGTGAACCCCTTGTGCCTCCTTCAAGGGTGGCTTTGCTCTGCAACGCTTCCACTGTCATGGGGGCTGCCTCCATTAAGGCAGGTGGGACCAGAAGCCAAAAAGTAATTAAGTAACTGTATCATTTGCATAAGTACAAAAGAGCCGAACTGCACAGCCCCCTGTAACCTCTCTCATTACACAGAGAGTTGGCCTTATTAATTAGCAACCGCTGGTCTTTTCCGTAGTTAATTACAAAATGCACACACACCGGTGTGCATGATTAAATCCCTCTCTGTCTGTATTTTAGGTATTCTTGCCCAAGTAGTTGGAAACTAACTTGAGATGTCATAAAACAGCCGTGAGTTGGACTGGTCTTGCCTTTATAAACATTCATCCTGCAGTGATTAACATTTTCCCCTGCTAGTGTTCCCAGGGCTGATGATAAAATATGAGTCGTACTCTAGATTTCAAAGTCTCAGATTTGCCCAAAGGGGCATCCTCAAGGAAGCACAGCATATTTTTGCAGCTAAGTTTCCATTATCAGGCAATTGCAGCTGAGAGATGCAGTTCCCCTTATTGATGTGCAAAGGACATTCCCGGATAAGGAACATTACACTAGAACAGGGGTCAGCAAACTTTTTCAGCAGGGGGTGAGTCCACTGTCCCTCAGACCTTGGGGGGGCTGGATTATATTCTGGGGGGGAAATGATGCAAGAGCACCACAAGCCCCGGTGGCTGTGAGTGGCAGGGGCGGGCGGCGACGGCGGCGGAAGGACGATGAGCTACATGCGAAAGGACTCTGGAGAGGAGCTGCTTAAAATGGCGGCCACTCAAGCGCTGCTGCTGCTGGCACCAACAAAGCCCAGCCTCCTTCCTCCTCTAGGCAGGGTGGGAAGGAGCCAGGAGGAGGGAGGGAGGGAGGCACGGCGCCAGCGCCATGTGAAGGAAAGGGAGGGAGAGGGAAAGAATGTGCACACTGGCGATCCACACGGCGATTCCTGGACCGTCCGTGGGCCGGATCCAGAAGGCAATTGGGCCTGATCCGGCCCGCGGGCCTTAGTTTGCCGACCCATGCACTAGAAGAACATAGACAGAGGATCTCAGGTCCCATTTCCAGCATCTTCCATTAAGGGATTTGAGGTGTCAGGATTGGGAAAGACTCCAGTCTGAGATCACGGAGAACAACTTCCAATCTGAGTAGACATTTCAGCACCGGGTAAAGATGTTTTCCTTTGGCCTGGGGATTTCAGTATGTAATGTCAGTTGCAGGGGGTTGGACTAAATGACCCGCAGGGTCCCTTCCAACTCTACAATTCTATTATTCTAGTTCAGCGTGTTCTGTTAAAAGTTAAGTTTCTGTTTTCATTGCTGCTTGAAAGGAGAATTTGAAGGGTAATTTTGGGGATCAAAGAGCAAGGCAGCAAACAAATATCCTGTGGCACAGAGCTGTGTTTGCTGCATTGCTCTGATTCCCCCCTCCATATATACACACACACACATATACACTTCTACCTTTGGTGTATCAAAACAACTTCTTCACCACCTGATTGCTTGCGTTTAGAGGATGGGGACTGGTTGACTTTTTGCAATGGCTGCCAAACCAATTTCATTTTAGTATACATAACAGATTTATTTCTGCAGATTAATCTGTTTCCCCCAGGACAGTAGTAAATTTAATGCAGAAAGTGGGATGGGGGTAGAGAGAATATTTAAATTTATGCAATACAACAGGCCTCTTGGTGAGCATTTTGAATTCCAAGAGGCTTCTGATTCTGGACAAAGTCTTCTCTTGCATAAAATGGCAACTGAATCATGCGATGCGGTTGGCTGATGAAGAGGAGATTATGGGAGATGTTTCCTGCATGCCTTTGAAATACAAAACTGCCCAGCAAGGGATGCCTTAGCAACAAAGACTTAAGCGATAAAGCATTCTTAGCAATGGTGTTGCCTTTTGAGTGCTGCGGTCTTAGTGCTGCTGTGTCAAGGTGAGAATTGGGCTCAGGTCAGCAATAACTCATAAGGTGCCAGTGAAGTTATCTCTTTATTCAAAGAAACAAAACCACTCGGGTCTAGTGGGCACAGCAAATCTTCCCAGTAGGTCTTGCCCCACAGCTCTCCAAACTTCCTTCTCCCCAGAGGCCTCACCAAGCAACCTGAGACTTCTTCACCTTGTCTATCTTTGCTCTGTGCTCTTCATACCTATTTGGGAGATCAGGAGGATGTGGGGGGCTGGTCACAGCAGGAGGGGGAGACTCCCTGGCTTCTTCAGCAGCCTACCTGATCTCTATCTCCTCACAACGGCCACTGTTGGTATGACACTGGTGAACATATACTTTCTTTATTATAAAATGTCTTTATTATATGTTTCTTTATTATATGTTCACCAGTGTCATACCAACAGTGGCCGTTGTGTGACGCTTTTTTGGAGTTCTGTTTCAAGACTGCCACTCACAGGTTTTTTTTGTTGTGCTTGATCTCTATCTCCTGGCTTTCCTCCTCTCCTGCCTCTGGGTCTAGACTACCCTCTGGCACAGCCTCCTCCTGTTCCCTAAACCCTATTACCTTTTCAGCTTCCAACACTTCCTCCTCCCAGTCTGCTCCCTCTTCTCCCTTTGACTGCTCGATGTATGTCGTCCCACCCCCACCAATCCCTGGCTCTGAGCCTTCTTCCCTTGGGGATTGGGTTCCCCAACTGAGAGCCAGTGTGGTGTAGTGGTTAAGAGTGGTAGACTTGTAATCTGGTGAACCGGGTTCACGTCTCTGCTCCTCCACATGCAGCTGCTGGGTGACCTTGGGCTAGTCACACTTCTCTGAAGTCTCTCAGCCCCACTCACCTCACAGAGTGTTTGTTGTGGGGGAGGAAGGGAAAGGAGAATGTGAGCCACTTTGAGACTCCTTTGGGTAGTGATAAAACAGGATATCAAATCCAAACTCTTCTTCTTCTTCTTCCCCAGCTCCCACTATTCCTCTGCAGCCAGCCAATCCATGACAAGAGAGAGAAAGAGAGAGAGAGAGAGAGATGGGCTTTCTTTTTCTTTTTTAAAAAAGATGACAATGCACAAGTGGCTTTGGCATAAGCTTGATTGGATCAGAACCACCAGATTCTGTGCATACAGGGGATCAAACTCTTTATCTGAAAGCATGCCTGGTTTTAATAATCATTTTAACCGTGTGATATACTTCACTCTGTTTTATGTATTTTGGTTTTTTCCATGGCTTTTGCTACACACAAATAATTAATATTCATACTCATGTGTACACAAACAGCTATAGAAATAAGCAAATGTACAAGTCACTTGCACAGCTACTGATCAGAGTTTGCAGCCATGGATTGAGACTGACACACACACACCCGCAACACACACACACACACCTGTTTAAGCAACGACTGTAAATCTTTAGCTGATTACTCTATAAAGCCTATAGCCACATTAGCAGCTATCGTTATTACCTTAAAAAAATATTGGATACTAGTACCCAAGGTAGCATTTGAAAACTGGGATAAGAGCACTCTCTGGTGTACAAAGAAGGTCATCACAACACATTTGGGCTATGCTACCTACAGTACATGAAAAAGTTGCAGTTGTTCTTTGCCTTAGGAGAAGTGCTCCTGTTCACGGCTCCAAATTAAGTTCTATGCTCTGTGACGAACTTTTGCAGGAGGTTCTTAAAACGTTAAGGGGAAACAAAACACCCCTTGCACCGACATTCCTTTCTGGAATGATCCTTGTAGTTATTTACTTATTTATCTGTACCCTACCTTTCCTCCAAACAGCTCAAGGTGGCTATACGGTTCTCGGCCTCCCCGTTTAATCCTCACAACATCCCTGTGAGGTAGGCTGAGAGACAGAAACTAGTTCAAGGTCGCCCAGTGAGCTTCATGCCTGAGTGGGAATTTGAACCCTGGTTTCCCAGTTCCTACTCTAGCGCTCTAAACAATGCCATTTTACTCACGCCCCTTCCCAAAAAAGGAGAAATAATGGGTAATCTCCAACCAAGACCTACTCAGAGTTGACCCACTGAAATTAATGAAACAGTCATGCCCATTCATTTCAATGGGTCTACTTTGAGTAGAACTAGCATTGAATGCAATCCAATGCTTCTTAACCTTTGCCTTTACGCGTTCCATAAAATGTGCTTTGGTGCGACATCTGTGCCCTCAAATTGCATTTCAAGAGCAGGATTTGTCTAACCAGCCCCATCAGCAGAAGCCTATGCAAGGACTTCTGCTCTTGCAACAGGGCTTTTCCTCCCTCTTCTTCCCCCGTGCTCCCCAAAATTGGTTGGGGGAACCCCCAGAACAGGGAGGGAGGAGGCATCGCTTTGTCTGGCAAGAACTTTACTCCCCACCAGTGCTTTTTTTCTTTAAAAAAAAAGTTTGGGGTACTCTCATTTTCCTATTCATATTGAAATACTGCCCCTCAATGAGGCCAAGCTTAGATTCCCAAAATATTCAGGGGTATGTGTACCCCTGCATCCCCCCAGAAAAAAAGCTCCGCTCCCCACCATCATCTATGTGTGTCTGGGGTTGTGGGGGACTTAATCTGAAAGCCAGCATCCCTTTTGCCCTGTACTCTGAGTCCAGTTCCTCCTTCCTCCCTTCCCCAACAATGACCCTGTTGAGGCACAAAGCCCCCAGGTCTTCCTAAGGGGGCCCAGAGTCATTGTGCCTGCTCAGTCTTCTTCCATCAGTTAAGGCATCACTAGGTGGTGCTGGAGGGTTTTGCTCTAAAGCTGGGCGGCCGACAAAAAACCGACATGCATCATCAACATTAAATAAAACTGCAAAAGAGGATGGAGTTTTGCATAAAAACAATGTATTCTAATTCATACGAATGCAACAATTTAGAAATTGTTGCTCTAAAGAGGCACACAATTGATCTCGTCATAGTGAGGGAAACTCGGAGTTGGTGATACATTTGCCTGCTCAAATTTCCTGGACAATTTCAAGCCTTCCTCCTTTCCTATGCGGATTCTAAGACGTAGGCTGGACAGCGCTTCAGATAGAGGTCACTTTCAAATGGAGGTCTATTCTCTGACAGTCATTCAGGTAGAGAACCACCCTCTGTAAAGTAGGATGCATGCCCCCCCACCTCACGATGAATGGTCTTTTGCTGTCCTCCCTCCCTCCATCAATTTCGTTGGAGGCATCACTTCTTAGGAATGTAGCACTCCGCTCTGAGCACAATACAAAGTGCTGACCTTTAAAGCCCTAAATGGCTTTGGCCCTGTATACCTGAACGAGCATCTCCACCCCCATCATCCAGCCCGGACACGGAGGTCCTCTTCCAAGGGTCTTTTGGCGGTTCCCTCACTGTGAGAAGTGAAGTTACAGAGAACCAGGCAGAGGGCCTTCTCGGTAGTGGCGCCCGCCCTGTGGAACGCCCTCCCATCAGATGTCAAGGAAATAAACAACTACCTGACTTTTAGAAGACATCTGAAGGCAGCCTTATTTAGGGAAGCTTTTAATATTTGATGAATTATTCTATTTTAATATTTTGCTGGAAAGCACCTAGAGTGGCTGGGGAAACCTAGCCAGATGGGTGGGGTAATAATAACAATAACAATAACAACAACATCTATGCATCTGATGCAGCAATATTCCATTTTCAAGATGAATTTGCTTGCCATGCCTACAACCTTAGGCAGCTTTTACCCTTGTGGCACTGTTTTATTTCTCTTTTTCTTAATCTCCCAAAGCCCTTTCTTCTCAAAACACTTTTTTAAATATACTGTATAAACAAAGGCAGGATTCATTAGCTAGAGTTCATTTCTCCTTCCTTTGCAGATTAAAGCACCTCCCTTGAATAGCTTTCAATGCCTGCTAAATGCATGAAAATAGGCCTTTAGGTCATCTGCTATGTGGGATTTCTCAAACCTAGGGATAGAGTGGCTGGTCTAGAATCTAGCAAGGACATGTTGTCATAAAGCAGGTTAGCTTGTGTGCAGAAAGGCGAGAGGCAGCAGTTATATAGCTCTGGTTAGAAGCTTCTACTGCAGTGATGGCTAACCTTGACACTCCAGATGTTTTGGGACTACAACTCCCATCATCCCTGACCACTGATCGTTAGCTAGGGATGATGGGAGTTGTAGTTCCAAAACATCTGGAGTGTCAAGGTTAGCCATCACTGCTCTACTGGCTACTTACGACCCCCAGTATCTTCTGCTATGCAAACTCTTTGGCTCAAGATAGCTAAGTGACATACTTAGTAAGCCTGGCACATGCTCAAGCTCTGATGATTTATGGACTGTCATGCTACTCAGTTACTCTCCAACTATGTGAGTTTATGCAATGGGTGTTTGATAATGAAGACATGGTTCTGTAGCTTACGTGGTTTGGAGCTTTGCTTACTATAGACGGTGTTCAACAGGGCATGCCACACGCCATCTGCGGCAAACACTGAGGAGAATATTGCTTGGCTCTGTGTGTGACATCCAGACTTAACTGCAGAGAGTGGGTCATATACAGAATAGAATCATAGAATTGTAGAGTTGGAAAGAACCCCAAGGGTCATTTAGTCCAACCCCCTGCAATGCAGGAATCTCAGCTGAAGCATCCATGACAGATGGCCCTCCCACCTTTGCTTAAAAACCTCCAAGGAAGAAGAGTCCACAACCTCCCGAGGTCGTCCGTTCCACTGTCGGAAAGTTTTTTTTCTGATGTTTAGTCAGAATCTCCTTTCTTGTAATTTGAAGCTATTGGTTTGAGTCCTACCCTCTGCAGCAGGAGAAAAACAAGCTTGCTTTATCTTTCATGTGACAGCTCGTGAGATATTTGAAGAAGGCTCTCACATCCCCTCTCACATCTCCTCTTTTTCAGGCTAAACATACCAAGCTCCTTCAACCTTTCCTCATAAGGCTTGGTTTCCAGACCCTTGATTTGGTCAATCAGACTTACATCTCAGTGGAACTTAAGTCCCGTTTAAACCATTAAGAAAAAATTGTAATGACTTAAGTCTCATTCATTTTGTTGGAAATGATACAACTAATTTTGTTTGGATCCAATCCATCTGTCAGTCATCTGATGTCACTATGATGTCAAGTGACTGACAGGTGGAGTGCCCCACTCACCTGTGAAAGTTGGCACATGGGGGTGGTGGGAACAGTTAGCTATCCAGCCTGGGGGCCAAAAACATTCCCTAGACAAGGCAGTCCAGACTTTCAAAGTTCAGCCAAAGTTCAGCCAAAATTGCAGGGAGAAAGGGGTTGAAATATCTTTTATTTGAGAATATATATATCCAGCTGGTATCCACCAACCTCTTCCCCCATTCCTTGCTCCAAGTGGGATGGTGTCCAGGTGATTGGAGCAAACAAGCCAAGCTCTAGGAAGTTTTTATCCTTTCTCAAATGTGCCCCTCTGTCTGCAGAAATAGGCTGCAGAGTGGGAACACAGTGACTGTGTTGAAAGAGAGCCAACGTGTTATAGCGGTCAGGGTGTCAGACTAGGGCCTGGGAGACCAGGGTTCAAATGCCACTTGGCCATGAAGCTCAGCCTAGGCTGTCTCTCAGCCTAACCTACCTCACAGGGTCGTTGTGGAGATTCAGTGAGGAGGGTGGAGAACCACGTGCACCGCCCTGAGCTTCTTGGAGAAAACAGTGGGCTATAAATGCAGGAGATATGCAAGAAACAAATAAAGTATGGAATTGTGGGGACGGGGGCATTTTGATCTAGTTCTAGAAGCAATAAATCTGTTAATGAGGCAGATAGGAGCACAATAGCAGCTCCCTCTTAGAAATCAAAGGGACTTCCCATAGGAGGCTAGTTGCCAGTATCCTTGGGATTCTATGCTGTATCCTTGGGATTCTGGGATGGGAAACAGAACCATCACATGAATCACTGGCCATAGAGTTTATTTGCATTTACTTATGTAGTGGGATGCTGGTGGCGCTGTGGTCTATAATAATAATAATAATAATTTATTATTTATACCCCGCCCATCTGGCTGGGTTTCCCCAGCCACTCTGGGCGGCTTTCAACAGAGCATTAAAATACAATAATCTATAAAACATTAAAAGCCTCCCTAAACAGGGCTGCCTTCAGATGTCTTCTAAAGGTCTGGTAGTTGTTGTTCTCTTTGACATCTGGTGGGAGGGCGTTCCACAGGGCGGGCGCCACTACCGAGAAGGCCCTCTGCCTGGTTCCCTGTAACTTGGCTTCACGCAGCGAGGGAACCGCCAGAAGGCCCTTGGCACTGGACCTCAGTGTCTGGGCAGAATGATGGGGGTGGAGACGCTCCTTCAGGTATACAGGACCGAAGCCATTTAGGGCTTTAAAGGTCAGCACCAACACTTTGAATTGTGCTCGGAAATGTACTGGGAGCCAGTGTAGGTCTTTCATTTTTTTTTTTTTTTTAAATAATTTTTATTGGGTTTTCCAAATTTTTGTCCAGCCCCGATTCAGGCCGGATCACATACATTTATACAATCTCTGATGACTTCCTCACGCCCCCCCTCATTGTTTTCATTTAACATAATAAACATTCTTACCAGGTTTCTAATTCGACATCATTAACATTTCCATTATTTCTTGATTTCAAATCGTTTACCAACCACTCACATCTTTAACTTTAACAATCTTATCTTTTACTATAATCAAATCCCTTTCCCCCCCCCAGTCCCCAGTGCAGACTATTTCAATATCAAATTTACTTATCATTTATATCAAAATTTATATCAATCTCAAAGTTACTTATCATTACTTATCATTTATAATAGCTATCCATCTTATGTCACTTTTTTCCAAAGATCATGCTATAATCATTTCCTGCCATGTCCAAGTTCAGAAACCAGTAGGCCACAAAACAGTTCCTTCATGTAGATGCTCATCCTATTCCTGCAGGATCCAACTTTGGAACCCATTGTCTTTGCTGCAGAGTAGCCTCCAAAACAGTATCAGTTGATGTCCTCGGCCTTTCCTTCCATGTTTGGTCCGGATTGTCTCGACTTTCCCTCTGCTGCTTGTCGTTGAGCTGTGGTTTTTTGACAGTTCTCTTAATATTTCTCTTTTTCCTGATGATGACGACAGCTCTTGACTTGTAGTGGATAGTTCTTTTGCAGCTGGGTCTCTTCTGGGTAAACTTTTTCTGTTTATGCTCCGCAAGTACATTGTTCCCATGGTTTGATTGTAAATCCTGACCATTCAAATCATTGTTTGTGCTTTGCTTTATCTCTGTCACTAGGCTGTTCCCAGCAGCAGCCAGTTCAGCTCTCAGTTCTTTCACTCCAGCATTGTAATCCCTTCTGAATTCTTTCAGTTTCTCCAACAATGTTGACAAATCCACTTCCTGTTTCATCGCCATTTTTGGCAAACAATTCTTTTCAAACTTTTCCAAACTTTTTTCAAACTTTTTAAAAGTTCCAAAGTTCCAAAATAATCCTCTTGCTCATACAAATTAAATTGACTTCATCTGCCCCCTGGGACCGGGGGAGACGCAGGGGTTAAATTTCCAAAACAAAGTATCAAATTCCAAGCATCACTTCTCAAGCTGTGCAACAATGCCCTGTCGTTGTTACACAATGGCAAGGGGCAGACCTCCGTTTTTTCACCCTCAAGCCAGGTTCAAATTAGTTCCAAATAACAATTTTTCTTTGTAGATTACTCACGGTTCCAAATTGTAGATTTAGGAGGAATCGGCGCGCTCGGCTGTGGCGGTCTGGCAGCTTCGCCAGACGGAGCTGTCTGCGGACCCTGGAGCTCCGCCGCCCGATCGCCCGGGAGCTCCGCTAAGAGCTCCCTGGGACCGGGACCGGCGTCCGAGCTCTTGCAGGTCCTCCGGACCCCGGGACGCCCTTCCCAGGGGTTTTGGGGGTCGCGGCGCTGGCGCGAGCACCCCTTTGCTCGGTCTGGCGGGGGAATGTCAGGAGCGACATTTCCCCCCGACCGCCATCTCCGGCACGCCAACCGGAAGTCCTCCAGTGTAGGTCTTTCAAGACCGGTGTTATGTGGTCTCGGCGGCCGCTCCCAGTCACCAGTCTAGCTGCCGCATTCTGGATTAGTTGTAGTTTCCGGGTCACCTTCAAAGGTAGCCCCACGTAGAGCGCATTGCAGTAGTCCAAGCGAGAGATAACTAGAGCATGTACCACTCTGGCGAGACAGTCCGCAGGCAGGTAGGGTCTCAGACTGCGTACCAGATGGAGCTGGTAGACAGCTGCCCTGGATACAGAATTAATCTGTGCCTCAACCACAGAACCTAGGGTTTGCCGATCAGAAGGTCAGCGGTTCGAATCCCCACGACGGGGTGAGCTCCCATTGCTCGGTCCCTGCTCCTGCCCACCTAGCAGTTTGAAAGCACGTCAAAGTGCAAGTAGATAAGTAGGTACCACTCTGGCGGGAAGGTAAACGGCGTTTCCGTGCGCTGTTCTGGTTCGCCAGAAGTGGATTAGTCATGCTGGTCACATGACCCAGAAGCTGTCTGTGGACAAACACCGGCTCCCTCAGCCAGTAAAGCGAGATGAGCGCCGCAACCCCAGAGTCATCCGTGACTGGATGTAACGGTCAGGGGTTCCTTTATTTTTACCTTTACCTTTGTAGTATGGGGAAGCGAATTTTATTGCTTTTGTTATTATGTTTGGTATCCTTATCTTTTTTTAAAAAAAAATGCAAAAAAGGAAGACAGCCTGCACTTGAGATACTTTCTCAGTGCAATTAGTTCTATTTATCCCTCCACTGGCATCCTTGCCTGTGGTTGTCATCACAAAGGACCCAAAGGGCTTGCTAATGTGTCCAAATGGCTTTGGCACGTCATTCAAGAGAGGAGTTAAGCTCGGAGATTAATGACTCTAAACAACGAGGACTGCGTTGAGTCGCCTAATAAATTCGTCTTGGCAAAATCTCGACCATGTGCACATTGATTTTTACCTTGCTGTAGGCTCCCTAGTCAGAACTTTGGACATCTAATACCTTATTGATTCATCTTTAGGCTGGCTTCCATCAATTACAGTCCCATATTAATAACATTTAAATTGCAACGTGCAGGGTTTGTTTATGAAATGAATGCCAGTGTTGAAAATGGAGGTGGAAGGGAAGGTTTTTTTGAACCCTTTCTAGAGTATGGATCAGGGCTGGAGGGAACCTCCACATGTTGCTGGACATCAGAGCATAAGAAGAGTTTGCAGGATCAGGCCAAAGGCCCATCTACTCCACCATCCTGTTGTCACACTGGCCGCTCAGATGCCCATAGAAGGCCTAAAAACCAGATTCAAGAATAAGAGCCCTCTCCCCTCCTGTGGCTTCCAGCAACTGGTCTTTAAATGAATTTCTGCCACCAGCTGTGGAGGCAGAGCATAGCCATCAGGGGTAGGTCCCATTGATTGCAGGGGTGTAGCATGCTGCTGGAGGAAGCTCTTGAGGGTCCCATGGACTGCAAGAAGATCCAACCTTTCCATTCTTAGGGAAATCAGCCCTGAGTGCTCACTGGAAGGACAGATCCTGAAGCTGAGGCTCCAAGACTTTGGCCACCTCATGAGAAGAGAAGACTCCCTGGAAAAGACCCTGATGCTGGGAAAGATGGAGGGCACAAGGAGAAGGGGACGACAGAGGACAAGATGGTTGGACAGTGTTCTCGAAGCTACCAACATGAGTCTGACCAAACTGCGGGAAGCAGTGGAAGACAGGAGTGCCTGGCGTGCTCTGGTCCATGGGGTCACGAAGAGTCGGACATGACTAAACGACTAAACAACAACAACAACAAGCATGGGGGGGGTCTGCCGGGGTGATAGTCCCAGGCGCATTCTTCTGAGGAAGGGCACACTGCTCCCACCCCCTCCCTGAGCCAGCCCTACACCGCTTGTGAGACCACTCGGGGAGGGCAGAATGAGAAGGACTCAGCAGCCATGTGCCCTTTGCTGGCAAGGCTGGGATTGAGGCACATCATTGTCACGTCTTTCTCACGCCACCCTCCCTAGATTTGAACCTCATGAAGCCATTTGGGGAAGGCAGTGTGTGGACGTGACAACTGTGAGCCCTTTGACCCCAGCCTAGTGCGAGGCTGGGATTGAGGGGTGCGTGGCTGTGTCAGACCTCGGGAATTCTATCCCTCCCCTGGTGGCATCACGAAGCAGAGAAAACAAGGTAGAGTTCCTTTTAATGACTTCATTCCTTCATAATAGCAAGGGACAAAAGAATGCAGTAAGCCCCGATAATGGCGATGCTCCAAGTGAGCTCCTCCTCCCTCCTTCCTGGCAACAGCATTTCCCCTTACAGTGGCTCCTCGTGGGTCCTTTGTTCCTGCACCCTGAACCAATGTCGAGTTCTGGGAGAAGGGGGGGGGGTCAGAAATACTCTCCAGTGACAATGTGTCAGCTGGCTGCTCTGTCTCTCCTAGCTCTGCTTCCCCTACCCCTTCTCTTAACACCTCCCAACTCTTCTGTTCGCCTGTCTCAGCGCTGCGACCTTCCTCAAACCCCTGCTGTAAATCAATATGGCTTCCCTCTCCTCTGGAAGCGTCAGGAGAAGGGGGGGCGATCTCCACCATTCCTCCTCCATCTTGTCCCCTTCAGTCCAGTCCCTGACTGTGTGGACATGACAACTGTGAGCCCTTTGACCCCAGCCTAGTGCGAGGCTGGGATTGAGGGGTGCTTTCTTCTTCTTTCTTTCTTTGGCGATCACTCGTAGCCGAGTAAGATTGTCTTCCATAAACACGGTTTTAAAAGTGAGTCTGTAAGTGACTGTGAAGGCCAATTCTGGATCCATACGTCCTTCCACAGTGGGGACATAGGCTTCCAGGTGGGAGTTGATCATGGTGAGTGTTTGCCAAGCGTGCCTTCCTCTTTGTCAGACTGGTGTCAACCAGGGCCAGGGCTTTTTCAGCTCTGGCCCCAACTTGGTGGAACACTCTGTCACAAGAGACCAGGGCCCTGCGGGATTTGACATCTTTCCGCAGGGCCTGCAAGACAGAGTTGTTCCACCTGGCCTTCGGGTCAGACACAGTTTGATGGTTTCCTTCCCTTGGTTTTGTTTATGGGCACTAAATGAATTGGCATTTTAAACTGGCTTTTAACTTGTATTTTAATTAATGGTTTTTATATTCTACTGTAATTTTTGTTGATGTTAGCCGCCCTGAGCCCGGTTCTGGCTGGGGAGGGCGGGGTATAAATAAAAATTTATTATTATTATTATTATTATTATTATTATTATTATTATTAGCGTGTTTCTCCCTTTCGTCCCGAGTTCGAGAGTCTTCAAAACCCATGACACCTTTGGTAAAGGCTGTACTCCAACTGGAGCGCTCGCAAGCCAGTGTTTCCCAGTTGTCAGTGTTTATACTACGTTTTTTTTTAAAGATTTGCCTTGAGAGAGTTTTTGAACCTCTTTTGTTGACCACCAGCTCTACATTTTCCACTTTTCAGTTCGGAATAAAGAAGTTGCTTTGGAAGGCGATAATCAGGCATGCGAACAACACGACCAGTCCAACAAAGTTGATGTTGAACAATCATGGCTGTCACGTCCCCACACCACCCTCCCTGAGGAGCCTTGCAAGGCCCAGATCTGGGGAGGGCTGCACGAGGTGGGCGCAACAGCCATGCCACTCGGGGCTGGTGTTGCTCAAGCAGCAGCGGTGGCTGGGCAGGTGTGGTGGGCTCCATTTATCCTCTGCCCCCCACCCCTACTGAACACACCTGCCCTAGGTGGCATCAAGACATGTCCCATCACTGATCAATTTGCCTAATCCCCTTTTGAAGCCATCTGGCAATTGGTGGCCATCACTGCCTCCTTCGGGAGTGAGTTTCATAGTTTAATTGTGTGCTGTGTGAAGAACTTTCTTTTATCTGTCCCAAATCTTTCACTACAATGCCCATGGTCCCTGACCACTGAGCATGCTGGCTGGAGCTTTTGGGAGTTGGGTGTCCAAGCACAACTGATCCCTGATCTTGTCCTAGCTACTTCTCCTAGCTGGTGCCGTCCCAGATCCCACCATCTGCAGCCAGGATTCACCCTCTTTCATGATTTCATTGATATCTCCAAGCAAAGATTGTTCTGTAAGGCAACTGAGGTCAAATATTTTCACAGGGGTTTTGAGATGCAGGCTATGAGACTTCTTAAATTCCCCAGAGAGCTGCCATCAATCTCTTTGCATGTTTGAAACAAGGTCAGAGAAGCAGACGACATGTAGCATGGAAAATGCAATTTGTTTGGCAGCGATGCAATCACACTCACACAGAACGCCAAGTTCCCTGTGAGAGGCCCCGAGTGCCAAATACTTTTACACATGATTTATTTTGGAGACAGAAGAGGGGTGTTGTTTTTAAAGCACTTATTAAAAAATAAAAGGAAATAAATATTCATGGGCTTCAGAACTGTACTAAGGCGCAGATTCAGTGAAGTGCTTTTAGGACGCTGTGCCCTGATGCTGAATGTTTGATAAACCCCTTTTGTGCTGTGTTCTAATGTGTGAATCATGCCATCATGGCAAAAGGAGCAGAGGAAAGGAACAAAAATAGGATCCATTTAAGAGGCAGAACAAACTGCTATTTCCCAAATGGAAAGGAAAGGGGAAATGTGACTCAGAACGCCTGTTTTCTGTGATGCCTTCCCTTCCTGATCTCAGATTTTAGGCATTTAATTAAATGTCCACAAACACTCTGACTTCTCGATGGGAAGCAGTTCCAGGAAATGAAACATCAAGGTGGAAAAATAGTCTCTCATAAGAGTCTAGAGACAGGTAGAGTTGGGCGTCAGGAAGGTGGAACAAGACATGGTTTCTTGGCAGGCTTTTATATCAGACTGCATTTCCATCTAGCTCACTGCTGCCTAGTCTGACTGGAGTAACAAATGTAAATTTTATATTCATATAGTAGGCTAGTTTCCACCCACATCCACCCACCCCTCCCCATCCAGGCATGCAAAAAGAATTATTAGCACCCAAGGACAAATTCTAGCCAGGCAAAATCCCTTGTGGGGTGATGCAGAGCCAGTGAAGTGCGTGGTCTGGAGACACTCCTGAGGGCTATAAAAAGAAGCCCGGAAGGCCGCATTTGGATCCCAGGCCTGAGATTCCTCTCACCTGGTATTTAAGTGCACCTGGCTCCAGGCCTCATTCCTACTAGCTCTAGCAAGTGTTTCAAAATCCTGCCAGGGAGGCCACGAGCTGTCCAGCAGGTCAGTGCTGAAGATGCTCAGGAGAACACAGCTGATCGGCACAGGGACTGGGTGGACACTGAGGAGTGTTGGCCGGATACTGATAAGAGGGCACTGGGAGAAGTGGGGTTGGACGCTGACTTTAAAGAAGGGATCAGTGTACTGGGAGGACCTGTAGCAGCCGGGAGACGAGAGTCAGAGGGAGGAAAAGCTGCAGGATTGGAGAGTGAAGAACAGGTGCAGAAGGAAGAGATAGGTCAGGCTGGTGTTGAGTCAAGGACTTCCACACCTCTTCCCCCAGCCCCCAACTCTCCTCCTCCACTGTCTCCCAGGACCAAGAGAGGATGGAAGAGGGAGGAGCAGAAGGTTGCACGCTGGCCAAGTCTTTGCCTGCTTCCATGCAGCTTGGGAGGGGGAGATACAGAAGCTGGGACGGGGACAGAGCCTCTCTGTTGCAGCAATGGCCTTATTGGGTGCACACCTAGAAGTAGCTGGGAGGACTCCTTCAAGCAACAAAGCATTAAAACTGCACATAGTTACTGTTCCAATTTACCAGCACACGACGTAGGGATGGCCATCAACTTGGATGGCTTTCGAACAGGATTAAATAAAGGCATAAGAGCCGGTGTGGTGTGGCAGATAGAACGTCAGACTGGGAGAACTGGGTTCAAGTCCCCACTCAGCCATGGAGCTCGCTGGGCAACCTGGGGCCAGTCACTGCCTCTCAGCATAGCCTACCTCACAGGGTTGTTGCGAGATAAAAATGAGGAGGGAAGAACCATTTCCACTGCCTTGGCCTTGTAGGAAATGTAATGTAATGCAAATCCATGGAGGACATTCAGGGGTATCAATGACTACCAGCCACGATGGCTATGTTGCATGTCCACTGTCAGAGGCATACAGCCTCTGAGCGTTGGCTGCTAGCGATCACAATTAGGGAGAGTTGCTATTTCACTCAAGCTTCCCAGAAGAGGCATCTCATTGACTACTTTTGAGGACAGGATAATGAACTAGCTAGACCTTTGGCCTGATCTAGCAGGGCTTTCGTATGCATTAGATTCCAGTCTGTTTCTGGTCACAATTTACAATGATTGTTGTTTTCCAGAAATCTCTATAAACTTATTTCCCTGGATCCCCTGAGCACATCATCTGACACCTTGTCTTGCACCCCTTTGCCACCAGAAATGTGGTTTGCTAGTATGCAAGGCAGAGCCTTTTCCGTTGTGGCACCCAAGTTGTAGAACTTCCTGTCCAGAGAGGTTCACCTGGCTCCCTCTTTTGTGCCATTTAGGTGGGTCAGGTGTAAAAAAATCATTTCTATTACATCAAGGGAGCGTGCTTGTTTTCTCCTGCTCTGGAGGGTAGGACTCGAACAAATGACTTCAAGTTACAAGAAAGGAGATTCTGACTGGGACATCAGGAAAAACTTTCTGACAGTAAGAGCTGTTGGACAGTGGAACGGTCTCCCTAGGGAGGTGGTAGACTCTCCTTCCTTGGAGGCTTTTAAGCAGAGGTTGGATGGTCATCAGTCATGGATGCTTTAGCTGAGATTCCTATATTGCAGGGGGTTGGACTAGATGAACCTCGGGGGTCCCTTCCAACTCTAAGATTCTATGATTCTAAGTGTTTGATTGGACTTGCTCACCTGCTCCGTTGGTTAGAGCGTAGTGCTGATGATGCCAAGGTTGCAGTTTCAATTCACATATGGAACAGCTGTGTGTTCCTGCATTGCAGGGGGTTGGACCAGATGATCCTCAGGGTCCCTCCCAACTCTACAATTCTATGATTCTATTATCTGCTGCACAATTGTGTTTTTAATCCAGCCCTTTAAACAAAGCATTGTATTGAAATGAAATGTATATTTTAGCTACCTGAGAGCTGTCTTGGGGAGGCTGTTTCTGGGGTGACAGGCAGGGTACAAATATTTTACCAATAAATAAAAATAACCACCCAAGCCCATCCACACAGAGACCCCCAACCTCTCATTTTCATGCTGTTTATTTAATTAGGATCCCCCCATTATTGTCCACCAGGGGGCAGACACAGACTAAGGACACACAAAAGAACATTTCTACAAGTTCAAGATCTCTTTTCCTTCCCCTTTCTGACAATATATATATTATAGGCATTCTAACAAAAGCAAAATAGAAAAGCAATGAAAGCACAGCAGGAGGACCCTTACAGAGAAGACATAAGCAGCATCCAAATGAAAATGAAACACTGCTGCAAAGTTCTTCGGGGACACGTGTTGCAAAGTTTGCAGGAGTTGCTGTCAACAGCCATGATGAATACGAGAGGGGCCTTGGTGAGGCTCCAGGCGGCATGGCTGATATTTCAAGCAGCTCTGCATTCCAGCATTTTCCTGAAACTCTTCTGAAAGCTGTCGTCTAGGAAGGCGTACAAGAACGGGTTCAGGCAAGAGTTGGCATAGCTCAGGCTGGTGATGAAGTAGGAGGCGCCAATGACCACAGAGGTCTGGGGCAAGTCAGTGGTCAAGGCCACGATGGTGGCCAGGTGAAATGGTGTCCAGCAGAAGAGACACACGGCCATGACGATGAAGACCATGATGGTGACTTTCTTCTTGGCTTTGTCCAGTGCTTTGGCGTTTGAGTTCAAGCGCATGTTCCTCAGTTTGTACAGCATCATGGTGTACAGGATACAGATGGTGGAGACAGGGATGGCGAAGGCCAGGATCAGCGTGTAGATCCTACTGGCTTTGAACCAAAATTGTTCGGGCCGGGGGAAGTTGAGGCCACAGCTCTTGATGCCCAGACCGTCTTCGTAGACATTGGCGAAGATGAAGAAGGGGGACACGATAAGGGTGACTAGGAACCAGATGCCAAAGCTGATGATGCGGGCTGCCCGGTAAGTGCGATGGGGCATCCGCTTGGAGCTGACGGTAGCTAGGACCACCAGGTACCGGTCTATGCTCATGACGGTGAGGAAGTAGATGCTGGAGAAGATGTTGTAGTGGTCTATGGAGAGGATGACCTTGCAGAGGACCTCCCCAAAAGGCCAGTAGTGCAAGAGATGCTCAGCGATGTTGATGGGCAGGACCAGAGTGAACAGGTCGTCGGCAATGGCTAAGTTGAGGATGAACATGTTGGTCACCGTCTTCATCTTTGGGGCTTTGAGGATCACGTAGATGACGGCCGTGTTGCCCGTCAGACCCACAGCGCAGATCACGGAGTAGATCACAGGGAGGACGATGTAGAAGTCCGGGGACTGTTCTTGGGAAGTGTGGTTGTAGCTTGTAACATTGCCTGTGCCGCAGGGGTCACCCGTGCCATTGCAGGTGGCGTTCAGGTCTCCATCCTCCCCAGGGTCTGCCATACCTCCTTGCTCTGTTTCCCGATTGCTCGTCAAGTTATATTGTAGGTAAGTGGGGACCGGAAACATATCCCGGGGTGATCTGGCTGCTTTCAGAAGGTCTAGCCGAGGGCGATGTGCGGGCTGTGCTAAATGTCTTAGATCGCATCCCAAAGTGCAAATGCTTGTCGAGGGCAGGACCAAATTGAAGCTAGGAAAGTAAAAGGAAAGTGATCTTCCATGTCAAGAACAGCATCCCTTTGAGCTGTGCCTCTTCTGTATTAGTCATGATCATCTGGCTATTTAAAACCAAGCTGCTCTTGCTCTAAATGAAAACTGCCATCCGATTAACTCCTTGAACAAGCTTTGCCCATCTAATCATCCACTGGCCCCTTTTCTGCATCAGGGATGAAAATGAAAGTAGCTGCTAACTTTAGCTACTTGCCATTAGGACACGGCAAAGCTTGCGCCCCACAGATCCGCTCGGAGACAATGAAGAGAGCGATACCCCATCCATTACAGCTGCGATTTCATTCGCTCCCAGGGAAGCAGCAGACACTTCCTAATGCCCTGCAGAAAAGGGATGGGGACATTAAAGAATAATGAGACGAGAGTATATAAACCTCTTAAAAGCCCAAAGGCAGCTACTCCCCCCCATGCCACCAAGTCCTGCCCCAGTCTAAGTTGCATGCACCAGCATGTTGAGTGGCGGCTTCAAAATGCAGGCATCCCCAAACGATCTTGAACATGCCCAAACTCGCATGCCTGTGCAGCATTGGAAAGCAAACTCCCAAAATGAAAAAGAGCATCAAAGCAAAAGAGAAAAAATTGGTATTTAGAAAGAGATGTCAGTAGCCTTACCTTTGTGTAGATTTCATGTTACTCTTCACTCCAAGTCCAGCTCCCAGCAAGTGGCTTCAATGTGGAAGAAACAGGAGCTGAACAACATCCCCAAAGATCGTCTTACTGGCACCCCAGCTTTGCAGAGAGCAGAGAAATAAAAAGAGCCCCACTAGATTTTAAGCTGTTGAGTTGCTGTGATCCCCTCCCCCTCCTTTCCTTTCAGGCACTGCAGAGATCAGACAACGTCCAGGTTAGGCTCCTACTTCATCAGCTGAAACTCTCTTCTAGCTCTGAGTGCTCCTCTCACCCAGCCGAGTCAGGATTTCTCATGTTTAACTCTTAACATCTGCTACCCAGCTGCTTCTCACTGTTCAGACTCTCCCGTCTCAATCGGAGGCAAAGGAGGATCCCGTAGTGGGCTGACATGATATATTCCTGCTGTGTGTGTGTGTGTGTGTGTGTGTGTGTGTGTGTGTAACTAAAACAAATAAATTACCCTGGGTCTTACCGAGGAATGATTATTAATCTCTCTTTTAGTCTGCCTAAGTAATGATCACCCGAGTGGGACTACAAAATGCCTACAAAATGCTGTGGTTCCTTCTTTTTTTAACAAAAAAGGGGAGGAGGAGAAATTGTGTGTGGTAAATTTTTGAAACAAGGGTAATTGGGGCTTACATACCTCCAAAAGCTGCATTCCCTGACAGCTGTGCCCAATTCCTGTGCCCCTTCTTAAAGTTGTGCCGAGTTGCAGATAATGGGAGACAAAAGGAACGTAGAACAACACAGGCAGTTTTGTTTCCTATCACAGGAAACACGATTTCTTCACAAAGCATTACCTGCTCCCATTTCTGTCATGGAGCATAGGAAGTCACCTTGTACCAAATTAGACCACCAGCCCACCTAGTTCAGCACTGGCAGAAGCTCTCTGGGGCTGCAGACAGCTCTGTCTGAAGATGTCAGGGGTTGAACATGAGGCCCACCTGCAGCTCAGAAGCTCTGCCTCTGAGCTACGTCCCTTCCTGTTGTTTGTTGAGCAGATCCAGCTCTCTGTGCCTGGAAACAGAATTGCATACCCTGCAAGTAAAACCAGGACCATCCCTTTTTTTTTTCACGAGAGGACGCCGGCCATTTTGGACGCCATGATCTCTCGCGATTCCACACTGCAATTTCCCCCTCAAAAAAAGTGCTTTTCGGGGCCGTGACCTCGTGTGGCACTACAAAACACATCTAGAGGCATGGATAGTTTTCAAAACCACACGCCCTACGCATTTCATTTTGGATATTCTATTCTTCCAAATATTTTCCAAACTCATTTCGTTGTATTCTCTCTATTTCCTAGATTCATTCAATGTCTGTTAGGAAATCTACCTTCTCCACATAGTTTTTAAGATATTCTTTAAAAATACAGTAGCACCTTGGCTTACGTTACCCTTGGGTAATGTAAACTTTGGGTTGCGAAAGCGGCAAACCTGGAAGTGTTTCGCCGCACGTGCATCTGCAGAAGCACTCTACTGCGCCACACACATGTGCAGAAGCGGTCCCTCTGGTTGCGGAAACCTCGGGATCTGATCGGAGCTCCAGAATGAATCCCGTCCGCAACAGGAGGTACCACTGTAGTCCATTGCGTGCAGATTAATTAAATGTAAACTAGCACAATGAGAATGGTTGGAAGTCAATTCACTGAGGGTGTGTTTACGTTGGGTAGGTATATAGCTAATGTATGTTTTGTAGATATGTATTGTATGTATTGTGTTGTATTGTTTGATATGTATTGTTGATATGTATTGTCTGTTTATGGATTTTGTGGTACAATAAAATTAAAAACAAAAACAAAAACCACACGCCATAATATTATTGCAAAGTTGTAATATGCCTGTGTATGTTTTAAGGATTCATTTTTGGACATCAAACAAGCAGGCAGAATTGGGACTCCATCTCTCCTCTAATCCAGAAGTATAGGAAGAGCGGTGGAACTGGAAAAAAGGCAGGAAGGTAGGCAATCTTAGAGATGAAAGCAGCAAAAGAGCATCTAGGCCAATAACCCTTAACAAACTACAGCACCCAGAATTCTTTGAGAGAAAGAATGTGGTTTGAATGTGCTTTAAAGGCATGGGGTGGGGGTGGGGGTGGACTCAACTAATTTGTTGCATGCACGAAGCATGCATTGTGGAGAGGGGGATTCCAGAAGTGGACCCCACTTAGGAGCAGACTAGACTGCTATGTTATTTATTTAGTATTAGGCAGACATTTAAGGCTACATCCCCATACACCAACCTTCCCCAAGCTGGTGCTCTCCAGACAACGTGGGCTACGATTCCCATCAACCCCAGCATACATGGCTGGGATAATGGGAGTCAGGTGATCAGATTCAAAACACCTGGAGGGCACTGGGTTTGGGACAGCTGCTCCACACACTTAGCTGGGAGCAGGTCATAGAATCATAGAATTGTAGAGTTGGAAGGGACCATGAGAGCCATCTAGTCCAACCCCCTGCAATGCAGGAATCTTTTGCCCAGTGTGGGACTTGAACCCACGACCATGGGATTAAGCCTCATGATTTACTGACTGAGCTACCCAGCAGCTCCCACTGAACACATACAGGACTGTGCTCTGCATGATCAGTATTGCTACATGATTTCAGTACATTGGATAGCGCTTGGAGATACAGTGGTTTATCAGCGATTTGGGGGAAGGGGGAAACCAAAGCTTGTTTTCTGGTATGTCTAAGAATTGCAATCATCTTGTTTTGCAGTATCCCCATGAAGAATGATTGCAGTAGCCCGTTTTCAGTCACCTGTAGCCTTTGAATAATGCATTTGTCTGTGGACACTCAATGTGCTCTCCTTTCCTGGATCAAGAGCTTCATGGGCCTTAACAGCTTGTCCGCCTCCGTCTCTAATGAGGACATCTTGGTGCGTGGCATTGCTTGGGAGAATAAGCTGTTATTCCCGGGTGCTCACCCTGTTCCAGGAGTCATATACAAGATTTCATTTGCTGGTGGAGTCTTGAAGGTTGCCATAATCAACTTAAGCCCTGAGCATAAGGAACCAGCTTTCCATCGCATCTGTTTTGCGGGCAACTTTAGAGCTGACGTTCTAGCCTGCTGCAGAGTTTTAATTACCCTTTCTGTATGGCCAGAACAGCTTCTTAGAGTTTAAACTGCTGGAATGCAGAAGCCACAACTGGGGGGTGGGGGTGGAGGAGAAATTTGATTCAAATCACATTCAGAGGTGAACTTACCTGATTGGGATTTTCCAAAACACAGCTCTCTTTAAAAATTCAAACTTCTCTGAATTTTGCAATGTAGTTCTCCAAGTAAAAAACCTGTACGGAAATGCATGTACTAGGGTAAAGTGTGCACATACTAGTGAAAATAGCTTACAAAAATGCAACATATTAGGGCAAATAGCTTGCACAAATGTGTGTGTTGGTCAGAACTGCATGCAAAAATGTGTTAATAGGAGAAAGTCACACTAAAATGCTGATTAGGATTTTTAGAAAAATAAAAACCATGAATGGCTGCAGAGATATAGAAAAATGCATTTAAGATTGGAAAAATGAGAAAATTAGAGAACCAAAATTGACAGACTTGGCTGTTCCTAGTCCCAACTCACAACAATGCCACTGATGTATCTGACCTACCTTCAGCTTCCAGCATTTGCTCATTGCAGCAAGCAATCTGATGAAGAGTTCAATGGGTGGACCGAAAACTTTGCTTTGGATACGGTTGGTGCTTGCATAAAAGACCAGCTAGAATAATATTGCAAATGAAGACATGTGAATCTTTCATGGATTTCTATGATGAGTGGTCAACTCAGAAAGAAAAAAATGAAATCCTCTTTGAGGAACAGAGCCCATGAAAAGAGCAGGAAGGTTGAGCTGAGCCTCGTGAAAAGCATAAAAGGGCTCATAGAATGGCTACAAGTGGAGAGAGACATCTTAACGGAGATCAGAAGGGGGGATTCAACAAGGGGTGTGAGAAGATAGAGCTGCAGCCTTCCAAACTATTGCGAGACTCAGCCTTTACTGAGAGGGATCTGAAGGGTGGCAAGGAAAGAAAAGGGCTTCTCTATGGTTGCTCCCTCATTTATGGAACACTCTCCTCAGGGACGACTACCTGGCACCAACTTCATGCATTTGGTCAGTACCAGTGATACAATATTGTAAAGTATTAGTATTAGTATTATTTAATAATAGTAATATGCCACCCATCTGATTGGGTTGCCCCAACAAAATATTAAAAACACAGTAAAACATCAACCATTTAAAACTTCCCTGAACAGGGCTGCCTTCAGATGTCTTCTAAAGATCTTCTTGACAACTGATGGGAGGGCGTTCCACAGGGAGAGCACCACTACCAAGAAGGCCCTCTGCCTAGTTCCCTGTAGCTTCACGTCTCACAGTGAGGGAACTGCCAGAAGGCCCTCGGTGCTGGATCACATTGTCCAGGCTGAGTGATGGGGGTGGATACGCTCCTTCCAGTATACAGGGCCAAGGCCCTTTAGGTCCTTTAAAGGCCAGCACCAACATTTTGAATTGTGCTCGGAAACGTACTGGGAGCCAGTGTGGATCCTTTGGGACCGGTGTTATATGGTACCAGCGGTTGCTCCCAGTCACCAGTCTAGTTGCCCTCAGTCTAGTTAAATTGATGTCAATGGCTTGTATCCAACTAAAAGTAGACCCTATGAAATTGATGGAGCTAACAGTCATGCCCATTCATTTCAGCTGTTCTGCTGTGCATAGGATTAACACTGGATACCACTCAATGTGGTTTTACTGCATTTTTAACTTGGCGTATCATTTGGGGGCTTTTTTAAAAAAAATAGTGGGAAACGGTGTATAGATTTAATAAACCTAAACCTAAGCTAAGCTTACTTCCATTTGGTAAGGTTTTGTGAGCACTGGCAAAGTTTGTCAAGCCTTGCTGAATCTGTGGCCCTCCAGATATCCAACTCCCATCAAGGACTCCATCTCTCCTCTAGTCCAGAAGTATAGGAAGAGCAGTGGAACTGGTATGGGGCAATGGGAGTTTTAGTTTGACAGCATACGGAGGTCCTCAGGTTCCCCCCCCCCCATCTTCAGGCCAGTTGCTCAGCCTCTCTGGATGAGCAGCCAGACTCTCAAAGCACCACATGTGATTCCAGCAGACCTCAAGAGTTGTCAATATGCAAAGCCTCCCGATTACCTCATTCTCATCACCTCCCATGTTCATTCAATGGCTGGCAGGCAGTGAGGCATTAAGAAATCAATGGGCTTACTCATTTCTGATGTCTCTGTACCACTGGGCTCGAAAACAAATCCCAACATCTCTTGCAGACACCCTGCAAGTTTGGAGCGAAGTCTTGCAATTTACATCCTCAGCCAATGGCTCATTAAATCACCCCCTGCCACCTGCCTTCACTCCTCTCTCTCGCTATTACACATGTCTCCTCATGCAAACCTATCCCTCCACGCTTCTCCACTATTTCTGTCTAAGATGCAAAGTGGATGTGATGAGAGGGGTGATTTTTAAAGGGCATCTGAGCAATGTTCTGGGTCAATCTGGGGGATCGGATAGCTCTTTCCTTCAAGACTGTTTCAGCTTTTAAATACCTGCTGGAAACTTTTCTGTTCCATCAAGCTTGCGCAGGCAATGAAGACTACATGTTCCCATAATGCTGAGCTAATTTCCAGTTTTAACTTTTCATTTGGTTTTTATTGTATGGTTTTATGAAGAAATGTTATAAATATGCAGCTGTCCAACAACAACAACAATTATTTGTACCCTGCCCATCTGGCTGAGTTTCCCCAGCCTCTCTGGGCGGCTCCCAATCGAGTGTTAAAAACAATACAGCATTAAATATTAAAAACTTCCCTAAACAGGGCTGCCTTCAGATGTCTTTAAAAAATAGGATAGCTGGTTATTTCCTTGACCTCTGGTGGAAGGGCGTTCCACAGGGCGGGCGCCACTACCGAGAAGGCCCTCTGCCTGGTTCCCTGTAACCTCACTTCTCGCAATGAGGGAACCGCCAGAAGGCCCTCGGCACTAGATCTCAGTGTCCGGGCTGAACGATGGGGGTGAAGACGCTCCTTCAGGTATACAGGAACGAGGCCGTTTAGGGCTTTAAAGGTCAGCACCAACACTTTGAATTGTGCTTGGAAACGTCCCATGCAGGGATCAAACCTGCAACCTTGGCGTTATCAGTACCACACTCTAACCAACCGAGCTATCCTGGAAATGAACTTGCTGGAAGTTTAATTTGACTAACTTAGTTCAGTGGAACCCCCTGAAATGTAGTGAGGCTGGATCCCGTGCCAACCCTTGCAGCCATCCAATGAAGGCAACAGGCCCCATCTAGACCTCTTCGCTGTGCAGCCTGTGATCTGGCTCCCCCCCTTTCTGTCCTGGTTTGCAGGAGCTTCAGGGCTGTGAATGTGTTGCTGGCTGCACTGCTTCATCCAGTCTTGCTATCCAGGGGTTAGGATTGCCCACTTAATCCAGGAAGGATGAGGTCCTCACCATGATGCCAGCTGGGATTATGACTGGATAGGCAGGCAGACAGGACCAGAATGGGATGGGCAGGTTTGAATGCACTCAGTCAATTTAAATGAGGAAAGAAGCTACAGATATGGAATACCCCACTGGGGCAATTTCAGGAGAGGTTTTAAAAGGTTTTGCTACATTTCACAAGTGGGCAGGGCTTGCACCTTTATACAGATTTAACTTGCTGTGTTAGCAACAAATATCTGAAGGCATTTCCAAGAGAACCTGCAAAGCATGAGCAAAGATTAGCAACTCCCAATGCTTTGCATTGCATGTTATTGGGGCTCAGCTGCAGCCCAAGTGGGGGAGATCCAGCAGTTCCTGAAGACATCCTGGCTTTAAAAGTGTGTAGCAGTTTGCATGTTGTGGTTCAGAGCAGCAAAGTGCACATTTCAGACCGGGTCTTTGTGAGGAGGCTGGGATTCCACACATCCCCTTTTCCTCTTGACGGCAGAGCTGCTTAAAAAAATAAAATAAAATAAGGTTGATTGGGCCAATTGCCAGAGAGCAAAAACCCCAGAGTGGAGAAAATGTTCCAAGTGATGGCCCTGAAGCAGAAATCTATACTTGTCTTTTGCTGATAAGACACAAACACCCTTTGGGTAATTAAGTAGTGAGAGAATCTTGACTTAATGGGCCTTAGGCAGTGTCAAGGAACCAAGTTAATTTGAGAGCAAGGAGGCAATCAATAGACTCTTCTCTCTCTCTCCACTGCTGAGCAACTGAATCCCCAAATTAGTTGTAATCACAGCAAAGAGCTGGATAATTTAGAGGTCTGCCTGGGGTCTTCCACTACCAGACGCTACTCCCATGGGGCAAGATCAGGGGCCAATTTGTATTAAAGCTGAGCGGATTATTCCCTTTTTTGCAAGAACACTTGTCCACAATGAAGGAAGAGGTTCATAGGTAGCTTCTTCTTCTTCTTCTTCTTCTTCTTCTTCTTCTTCTTCTTCTTCTTCTTCTTCTGCAATCACTCGTAGCCGAGTAGGATTGTATTCCATAAACACAGTTTTGAAAGTGAGTCCGTAAGTGACTGTGGAGGCCAATTCTGGATCCACACGTCCTTCCACAGTGGGGACATAGGTTTCCGGGTGGGAGTTGATCCCGGTGAGGGTTTGCCAAGCGTGCCTTCCTCTTAGCACTGTATAGTCAGTCAGACCATTGGGTCCATCTAACTTAGTATTGTCTACACTCAATGGCAGCGGCTTTCCAGGGCTCCAGGCACAGTTCCCTTCCAGCCCTTCTTGGAGATATCAGGGATTGAACCTGGGGCCTTCTGCATGCCAACTAGATGTTCTGCCACAGAGCTGCAACCTTTACCTAGGCATTGGAAACTGCCTAGACTGTTAGACCTTGACACCTGAGAGTCTGGGATGCTCCAGACCTGGCTACGCAACTTTAGAAAAGACTGGGTTGTACTCTTAGATGCAGCCTCTCTACTGTTGTTTAGCTGAGTTAAAGTTACTTCTTATTTGCCAATTACTTGGATTGGTTGATGGGGTGTCCTTCTGGGTTTTATGGCTGGACTTTTATTGTTGTGCTACTGCTTGACTAATTTTATTGAATTGCTGTCATTCTGTCTTTCTTACGGTGCATGTTGCCTAGAGCACTTAAAAAAAAATTAGATAGCTCTTACTTGACAAGTAGTTTGGGTAAATGCAGAAGCTGGTGATGTTCCTTAATATGTTGAAGTGGAAGGCAGTCCCTTCAGGACTGGGATGGAGAGGTTTAATTTACCTGGATGTTTCATAAAATTATGAAACTGTAGGGTTGGAAGGAGTCTGAAGGGTCATCTAGTCCAACCCACTACAATGCGGGAATCCCAACTAAAGAATCCCTGATAGATGGCCAGCCAACCTCTGTTTAGGAACCTCCAATGAAGAAGCCGCCACCTTCCAAGGGAGTCTGTTCCACAGTCAAACAGCTCTTACTGCCAGAAAGGTCTTCCTAATGTTTAGCTGGAATCTCCTTCCTTGCAACTTGAATTCATTGGTTTGGATTCTACCCACTGGAGCAGCAGGAAAAAAGCTGGCTCCATCTTCCATGTGATAGCTCTTCAGATATTGGAAGATAGCTATCATGTCACCTCTCAGTCTTATCTTCTCCAGACTAAACCTACACAACTCCTTCCACCGTTCCTCATAAGGCTTGTTTTCCAGCCCCTTGATCATCTCCTCTGCAGATGTTCCAGCTTGTCAATATCTGTCTTAAACTGTGGTGCTCAGAATTGGACGCAGTATTCCAGATGACCAGGGCAGAAAAGAATGGAACTATTACATCCCATTTCTGTTGATGCAACCTAAAATTGCATTGCCTTTTTTTATGCTGCTGCATCACACTATTGAGTCATGTTAAGCTTGTGGTCTACTGAGACCCCTAGATGCTTTTTCACATGTACTGCTGGAAAGCCAGGTGTCCCCCATCCTATATTTGTACATTTGATTGTTCCTGCCTGCGTGTAGAACTGTACATTTGTCACTAGTGAAATTCACTTGGTTAGCTTGGGCCCAGTTCTCCAATCTGTTAAGGTCCTCTTGAATCCTGTTTCTTTTCTTCTGAGGTATCCAAGTTTAGTGCCATCTGCAAATATGATGTGCATCACCTCAGTTCTTTCACCTAACTCATTTATAAAGATATTGAGCAAAACCAGGCCCTGGGCGAAGCCCTGCAGTACCCCACTTGTCACTTTGTTCCAGGAGGAAAAGGGCCTGGCAACCCTGAGATCATTGGATGAGAGATGCTTTAAACGTAGCTGTTTGCATACTGGGTTTCTCCCCTTCAAGCTCTTAACTGCTTTTAGACTGCTTTTTAAACATTATTATTATGGATGTGTTTGCTGCCCTGAGCAACTTCAGGAGGAAGAGAAGGATGTAAATTGAATAAATAACCACAAACAACAGCAATGATTTAGCACAACTGGCCAGCTGGTCTATTGAAGTAGAAATATAAGGTTTTCAATGCTGTAAAACTGTTTTCTAAGTTGCTGCTACTGGATTTTATCCAAATAGGCTTTTTACCCATTGAAATTAATGCACCTGAGTCGTGCCCATTGATTTCAGTTGGTTTACTCTGTGTAGAACTAATTCTGTGTTTCCAAAATGTTGTCTTGGGGTGTCATAAGACGAGAGATCTTTAGCATCATTTAAAAATGGTTTACGAATGGGACATGTTAGGAAGATGGGGGGGGGGAGAGACACTAAACTGAAAATACAAAAAGTGCCACAAGTGAAACATTTCGATTGGAAGGGTCAAGGTATACCAAGGATTTGAAACCAAACATTAGCAAAAGCACTTCCCCTTTTAGACTACCATTTTCCAGAGCGGAGAGCACTCATTTAACTCAGTTGTCCACAGCTTATTGGACGTAAATTGGTTGTTTCTTCCTTTCAAAACCAATTGAAAAGGAATCCTAGCAGCTAGACAGAATGTCACTTAGGAAATTCAGAGGGTGTTAAAAAAGAAATAACGGGGCACAGCTGAAAAGAAAATGTAGGCTGTTTAGCAGACGTTATTTTGCAGCATCTCTTTGTCTGCGGAAAGGCACTGCACCAAACTTGTCATTTTCAGACCAAGCCAGACAAAACATTGTGGTGGATACCATCTGGCAGGGCTGGAGAAGCTGCTGCCCTCAAAAAGAGTTCTTGCGACCTTCTTTCATCCCTGATTATTGGTCATGCTGATTGGGGATGATGGGAGCTAAGAACATAAGAAGTTTGGTGGAACATAAGAACATAAGAAGTTTGGCGGGTGGCGCGGGACGCGGGTGGCACTGTGGGTTAAACCACAGAGCCTAGGGCTTGCCGATCAGAAGGTCGGCGGTTCGAATCCCCGTGATGGGGTGAGCTCCCGTTGCTCGGTCCCTGCTCCTGCCAACCTAGCAGTTCGAAAGCACATCAAAAAGTGCAAGTAGATAAATAGGTACCGCTGCGGCGGGAAGGTAAAAGGCGTTTCCATGCGCTGCTCTGGTTCGCCAGAAGCGGCTTAGTCATGCTGGCCACATGATCTGGAAGCTGTACGCCGGCTCCCTTGGCCAGTAATGCGAGATGAGCGCCGCAACCCCAGAGTCGGTCACGACTGGACCTAATGGTCAGGGGTCCCTTTACCTTTACCTAGTTATAACTTTAAAATAATCTGTGGAAATAAACAGGATTTTACATATGTCTTGGCCCTGGGGCCACACCTGCATTTGCAAAAAGGTGCCTTGCTTGGAGAGATATAGTGGGGGCGTGTGCAGGGACAGAGGGATGGCTCAGCTCTGAGAACTACACACATAGTATCTATTGCTGGATTTGACCTCGACACCCTTTGTCTGTCAACCACTTGGATTCCAGTTAGTTACCTCTTTCCCCAGCAGATAATATCAATGCGGTTTAAAAGTAATTTGATTTGTTTGATGTGATCTTTGTGTACAATCAGACATAGTGGAAGAAAGGAACGCAACACAATCACAATAATTCTAAAGTGCTTCCAAAACAAACAATAAATAAAATTAAGAGGCCAGAAAGTCTTGCCTGCGGGTTTGCAAATTAAAATCCATGACAGCGGGGGGGGGGGGGGTTGGGGGGTTGGAAGTGATTTCCATACAAATGGAATGGAAGGCAGAGAAAAGCAATCTTTGGCACGTAATCTCATCCTAAACATAAATAACCCATCCGCAATGGGAAGGCCGTGGGAAGCGAATCCACCCCACCCCCACCCCCCATTTCCCCATAAATACTCTTAGGAATAAATAGCACGGTATTTAAAGGAATCCAAGTTTAGAGCCAGAGTACAAAATCCCATGCAAATGTCCGTAGAATCTCTGGCGACAAGTAGCTTCTGGCATGGTCTTGGGTAAACCAAAATCAGACACCAGGCCTGGTACCAGCGGTCAGCCAGGTCAAGCAGTGGCTGAGGACACCAGAAGAAGATGACTTTGGATTTGATATCCCGCTTTATCACTCCCCGAAGGAGTCTCAAAGCGGCTAACATTCTCCTTTCCCTTCCTCCCCCACAACAAACTCTCTGTGAGGTGAGTGGGGCTGAGAGACTTCAGAGAAGTGTGACTAGCCCAAGGTCACCCAGCAGCTGCATGTGGAGGAGCGGAGACGCGAACCCGGTTCACCAGATTACGAGTCTACCGCTCTTAACCACTACACCACACTGGGCTCCTTGAATGTCCCAACCTGCCAACCACTCGCTCACTGCTTTATTTGGGAGCCAAGACATATCATTGCTAGAGGAAAGAGGCAAAATGCCACCCTTTCCTGCTCCAGGAGCCAGCTAGATTGGCTGTGTTATCTTCCTTGGATGCAAGCAGGATGGTGTCACCCATCACATCTATGGGCAGTACATATTAGTGCAAGGCAGGTGCAGTGGGACATACAGCTCTTTGCTCCCTCATCCCCCCAGCATCGGCCACCTAAGGCAGCTACCTCTCGTCCCTACTAAAGAAGATTGGCAAATTAAGTTACCGATAATGGAATATGAGGAAATGGCTAAATTAACTGGGAAACTAAGAAATGAAGACGACAACACATATAAAAAAAGAAAAAAAAGATGGGAAATGTTTATTGCATATATACAAAAGCAATGGAAGGAAGTCAATATATCAGCAGGATTTAAAAAAAAAACCAACCCAAAAATTGTAATGTTATGGAGAATGTTGAAATGAGAAGGCAATTAGAGATAAAGATCCTTTATTGACATGCATAAATGAAAATAATACAAAGGAACCAGGGGAGGGAGTGGAGGGAAGTCAGGGGATTCAAGGAATCCCAAAATATGGATTCAATATCAGGCATAGGCAATCTCGACCCTCCAGATGTTTTGGGACTACAACTCCCATGATCCCTAGCTAACAGGACCAGTGGTCAGGGATGATGGGAATTGTAGTCCCAAAACATCTGGAGGGCTGAGGTTGCCTATGCCTGTTGTATATAAATGTTTTAATTGTTTTATTTTATTTTTTTTTCATGTAATGATTGTTTATTGTGAAAATTAATTTAAAAAAAATTAGCATTTTTTTAAAGGCAGCTACTTCTCTCCGCCTAGTGGCAGGGCCGGTGCTAATAAATGAGCAGAAAAAGAGTGATCCTTTAAACAGAAGTCCTTAGATCTGGCTCCTCTTTCCTTTTGCCTCTCGACACACTCATTGTACCAACAACTTGCAAAACCCTCTCCAATAGGCGCTTGAAGACTTAGTGGTCTCACCATGACAGGCAATGCTTTTCCGTGGAAGCTCCGAGACGCAGACACAATGTCTGTGCGTTTAGTCTTGAGAAAGCAGCAAAACTATTTCCTTTTTCCAAAAAAGGGAAAGTGTTCTCTGCAGCAGCAGGAGCAGCAACCACCAGAGGAATGCTGCAATTGCTGTTGCTTCCCCCCCCCACCACTTTAAAGCCTGAGAGGCATTAGGAGGCGAGGAATGCCAAAATCTGCTTGTATTCCACTCAGCAGGAGGCTGAGAAGGACCCACTGCAAGGGAACAAACAATGGCCAAGTTTGACCAAATAAAAACTGCAGCAATACAGCTTGAAATAGGTTGGCATAGAGACAGAAATAATGGTTGCAGCAATTCAGTGATTTGCTTTAGGGCTAGCGATGGACTAGATGGGCTATTGGGGAAGTCTGATCTAGGACATCTCTTAATGTGGAGAGTGTGTGGGGTCTGCTCCAATGACCTATTTTCTCTGTTAAATCTCTAGTTCAGGTTTGGGGAACCTTGGACCCTCCAGATGTTGCTGAACTACAAGTCCCATCAGGCCCAGCAAGCATGGCTAACAGCCAAGCTTGATGGAAGTCATAGTTCAGCAACATCTGGAGGGCTAAAGGTTCTGCACACCTCTTCTAGCCTGATGAATGTCACAGGAGTTTTCCCTGCTTAGATTATAGGCAGAAGCCACAACTCATGCAGTAGCACAGAGCATCCCCACTGACTGGATTATAAACATTTTGTTCATCATCATCATCATAATGAAAAACAACAACAACATGCTGGATTGTTTCCAGAGGGAGGGAGGAAGCAAAGCTCTCGCAGCCTGAAAATCAATTAATGAAAGCAAACCTGGGGAGAATCGGGGAGCGATGCCTCTTTTATGAAATCCATGCCAAGCCAGAGACCTCAGCTGGTAGAGGGGGCTGTAAATGATACATCTCAATGTGGTCCATTTCATTTGCTCTTGAGTGTTTGTAATTACTTAATAAGCAGATCATCTGATTATCCCTTTCAGCAAATGCAGCATTTTATTACCTCTTGTAAAGCCGCAATTTTAGGAGCTTTTACTGCCCAGCTCAAAAAACGCAACAAGGTTCCTTTTAATAGGTAGGCCAGATCATTGGCTTACCTATCTTAGTATTGTGTGCTCTGGCAAGTAGCATCTCTAGAGGATCCTGGAAAGAGTTCTTCAGCATTACCTGCTACTTTTTTAGTTGAGAAAAATGGTGAGCAATGGGGGCTGAATAGAGGTGTATAAAATTAAGTACAGTGTGGGGAAAGTGGATAGAGTTAAGTCTTACTTCCTCTAGACAGGACCAGCCTATCCATGAGGCAAGGTAAAATGACCACCACAGTGGCAGGATCTACAGGGGCAGCAGATCATAGAATCATAGTTGGAAGGACCACCAACCATCATCTAGTCGAACCCTTGCAATGCATGAATCTCATGCATTGACATCCCGAGAGAGTCTGTCCCACTGTCAAACAGCTCTTACCATAAGAAAGTTCTTTCTGATATTTAGTCGGAATCTCCTTTCTTGGAGCTTGGAGCCATTGGTTCGAGACCTACCGTATATACTCGAGTATAAGCCGACCTGAATATAAGCCGAGGCACCCAATTTTACCACAAAAACACCTGGGAAAGCTTCATAGGAGCCACTGCCTGCCTCACTCGAGTATAAGCCGAGGGCGGCTTTTTCAGCACAAAAAATGTGCTGAAAAACTAGGCTTATACTCGAGTATATAGGGTACCTTCCAGAGCAGGAGAAAACAAGCTTGCTTCAACTTCCTTAAGATATTTGAAGACCCTCTCAGTCTCAACTCCCTCAACAGTTCCTCATAAGGCTTGGTTTCCTCTGCACACATTCCAGCTTGTCAACATCCTTCTCAAATTCCTGATGTAGATCTTTTATTCCCCGCTTGCTCCTGATGTAGATCTTCAATCACCCCTTCTTCCCTGGTGATAAGAGGGGCGCCATTTTGTCGTTCACCTCAGGTGCCAAAATGTCTTGGGCTGGCCCTGCCTCTAAAACTTGGGGGTCATCCAATGAAAGTGACCTTGGAAAGGCTGAGGACAGACAAGAGAAAGTGCTTATTCACTCAGCGCATTGTTAAACTATGGAATTCGCTCTGACAAGGGATGTCTTTGCACCAGCTTGGATGGCTTTAAAAGAGGCTTAGTCAAAGTCCTGGACCCAAGTTCTTAAGCTTTTGTAAATTAATACAAGAACCCTGAACTTGTCCTGGTAACATAAAGACAGCCAGTGGAAGCTTTTAAGCGCCTGTACAGTTAATGGAGCTGCACGTGTAAAATCTTTTCAGCATTTCAGACTATATTCCATGAGGCAATAAAAAAGTTGCCGGGAGGAATAGAAGGGTTAATTTGATTTCCAACATTAAATTCTGACTCACAGCAGGTAGGTGAAAAAGAGTTGGCACTGCTTCCTCCCCCACCCTGTAAGATTGCCTATAAATCACTTACTACATGATTCTATAGCCTAGCCAGTGGCTGGGACACAATTACTAGCAAAATAACTAGGTATAAGTTTCCAGCTGCTTTTCCTTCTCTGTGTTATGCAGGCTTTAAAATGACAACCATGGACATTTTCCATTTGATCAGGCATCTACGGTTCCTGACATACACATAATAAATAATAATAATAATAATAATAATAATAATAATAATATCAGCAAAGGACAAATTGCTAACAGCGTTTCTTGAGAGGGAGGGAAGGGGAGTCTTATTATATTATCTTTGGTAACAATAGTACATACAGAGTCTCTGTTGTCAACTCATAGAGTCCTACATACATATCAGTCACATTCAGAGTGAGACATTACTGTTATAGGTAATATGAATTTGAGGGGAAAGAATTTCTTCACTGAAGTACATGTCCAGGAGTGCTTTCAAATAAATCCATACACATCTTTAGAGCAAGAGGCAGGGCTTTTATCAGCTGGAACTCTGGTGGAACTCAGTTCCAAAACCTCTCAAGTGAGTGATATTCCCATTCTATCAAGGAAGGCGTTCATGGTGAGTTCCGGCACCCCTTTTTCTATAAAAATAGCGCTGGCAAGAGGAACACATTGTGTTTTAGCAAAATGCAGTCAGACAGCAGAGATCATTGGCATCATCTAAAGTGGCTGATTTTTTCTGTTAGAGCCCACCTGAGACAGGAAACACAGTCAAAGTAGAGGAAATGATAGAAACTCAACACGGCGATGCCTTTTGGTGGATGGTAAAAGATGATGCCAGCTTAATTCAAGATACAATTTTCTCCCTTTTGCAGGGCTGCCCTATTGAAACTCCTGGTGAAATAGTATAATGGCACATAAGGTAAGGTATTAGCAGCATCAAAAGGAAAGGAAATACGTCCCCATTGGCCTGTTCAAAAATGGGCCCCAATCAAGACCTCCTCCTTTTTCATCCATCTTTTCTAGAAGAGGCAACTAGAATTTTTTGCACTAGATAGCTAAGCAGAGGTTTCCAGGGCTGGGCATTTGCCAAGGGTCCAAGACCAGCTGAGGGCAACCCATTTCCACAAGTATCCAAGACGATCAGATACAACCTTAGAGAATTCTCAGTTGGCATGTCCTGCCTCTTCTGGGTAAGGATAAAACACTGACAGTCTAGTATCTCAATTTTTAGAAAAGTGAGAAGGCAGTTTCCCATATAGGAATTGTGAGACGCCTGAGTTGGGAGCTTCCTCTAGTTGAACAGAACAGCAGGTAGAAATAATATCAACAAATAAAAACAATGATTGCATATTATATGAGCCATGGAATTGGAAGGGCAACTATAAATTCGACAAATAAAAAACTCAAGACTTTCAACATTGATGAAAAGTGAGGATTTGTTTGGTTCACATTCCTAATGCAAGTAATTCCTACCTACTTCTCACTTCCCAAAACAAGATCTGAACCAAAACACAGATGTAATTCAAATCCTGCACTGCTGTTGTTTGGAGACACCCCCTTCCTCTACCAGAGCTGAGAAGGGACTTGGGTGGCGCTGTGGTCTAAACCACTGAGCCTCTTGGGCTTGCCAATCAGAAGGTCAGCGGTTCGAATCCCCGCAACAGGGTGAGCTCCCGTTGCTCTGTCCCAGCTCCTGCCAACCTAGGAGTTTGAAAGCAAACCCGTGCGAGTAGATAAATAGGTACTGCGGCGGTGGGAAGGTGTTTCTGTGCACTCTGGTTTCTGTCACGGTGTTCCATTGTGCTAGAAGCGGTTTAGTCATGCTGGCCACATGACCCGGAAAGCTGTCTGCGGACAAACGCCAGCTCCCTCAGCCTGAAAGTGAGATGAGTGCCACAACCCCATAATTGCCTTTGACAGGACTTAACTGTCCAGGGGTCCTTTGCCTTTTTAAAAAATCTACCAGAGCTGCAATTCTCAGAATGGTTTGACCATCAATCCCTGTCCCCAGGGAACTCTGGTACTGTAGCTCAGGGAGAATAGGGGTTTCCTAACAACTCTCAGGGATGCGGGCAGCGCTGTGGTCTAAACCACTGAGCCTCTTGGGCTTGCCGATTGGAAGGTCAGCGGTTCGAATCCCCGCAACGGAGTGAGCTCCCGTTGCTCTGTCCCAGCTCCTGCCAACCTAGCAGTTCGAAAGCACATCAAAGTGCACGTAGATAAATAGGTACCTCTCCGGCGGTAAGGTAAATGGCGTTTCTGTGCACTGCTCTGGTTTCGGTGTTCCATTGTGCCAGAAGCGGCTTAGTCAGTGTTTCTGTGCACTCTGGTTTCTGTCATGGTGTTCCATTGTGCTAGAAGCGGTTTAGTCATGCTGGCCACCTGATCCGGAAAAACTGTCTGTGGACAAATGTTGACTCTCTCGGCCAGTAAAGTGAGATGAGCACCGCAACCCCAGAGTCATTCACGACTGGACTTAACTGTCAGGGGTCCTTTACCTTTTTTTTTTTTTTTTAACAACTCTCAGCATCGTTAACAGATTGCAGTTCTCATAATTCTTTGGGGGAAGCTGTGACTATTTATACTATTTATATGTATGCTGTGAATGTGGACAATCTCCAGTCACAGCACTGTGATGCTGTAGCAATGAACTAGGTGATGAACGATTCCTCTCGTTTCAGAGAGACCTTCCATCTCTGATCTCAGTGCTAAGCCCCACCATGTTGCAATGAGAGATAAACCCTCTGCCTGCCCTTTAAGATTAACAAGTAGCACTTTCTGCCACACAACCCCCAGTGCTGAAGTGAGAAACAGCTCTTTAAAGAAAAGAGAGCTTTATCCCCTCTCATGGTGTCAGTGAAGTTAACTCTCTTTATTTGAAGAAACAAAACAGCTCAGGAGGCCAGGCCTAGCCAGCACAGCAACTCTTCCTGGTAGATCTTGCCCCAGTGAGACAGTTCCTTCCCAAGCAACCTGAGGCTCCTTCACCTTGTCTGTCTTTGCTGTGCCCTCTTCATACCTCTTCGGATTCTGGGAGACCAGGGAGGAGCGGAGCTGGTCGCAAGAGGAGGGGGAGACTCCCTGGCTTCTTCACAAGCCTGTTTAGAGTGTGGTGCTGATTATGCCAAGGTTGCAGGTTCGATCCCCATATGGGACAGGGTCCCTTCCAACTCCACAATTGACTCATAATCCTCTTCAACCTCCTCTTCTGGACTCCTCTCTGCCACAGCCTCTTCCTGCTCACTAAGTCCTGTTACCTCTCCAGCTCCCAACACCTCGTCCTCTCATTCTGCTCCCTCTTCTCCCTCTGAGGACTCATTGTCATCCCACCACCAACTCTCTGGCTCTGAGCCTTATTCTTCTCTTGGGGTTCCCTAGCTGGTGCCTCCCACCCAAGGGCAGAGGAAGGGGATGCGGTGGGGGCGGATCACCCCAGGTGTCACCACTGAGGGGGGTGACAAAATGCCGGGCAGCACTCACTGCGGGGCCTGCTGGGAGTGACACAGTGGCTTGGGCACCCGCAGGTTCTGCGCTGCCCCAAACAGTCCGCCTGCTGCCTCCCCCTCAGCTGTAGGGTGGCTGAGTGGGAGGAGGCAGACAGGCACCACGGAGCACCCTGTCCCAGCTCACACTGCCCTACAGGCGACTGGCCCCACCCCACAGGCGACTGGCCCTGTCCCTGGGTGCAGGGCACACGCGCCACCCCAGGTGCCCGATCGGCTTGCTCTGCCGCTGCTCCCACCACTCTTCTGCATCTAGGCAGTCCATAGCACTGATCCAATGGGAGAGACAATTTTTTGGGGGGGTGGGATCTGCTGGGCTATTTTCTGTGGCTTGGCAGGCCAGATTCGGCCCAGGGTCCAGTCCCCCCTGAACTAAATGGTCCGACATAGGTCTTCCCACAGATTTAACAAGGCTTTGGCACCGTGGGCATCCGATTGGCTCATCATTCCCTGCAGTCACAGGGCTCTCTGCGGCTCTCCAGACACCTGTTGACCTCCCATCACCCCTGATTATTGATCATGCTGTTTGAAGCTGATGGGAGTTGATGTTCTGTGCTCTTATGAATTCACATTGGCAGAAGCTGGCAAGTGGCTGGATGCTTTGAATGGCTCCCACTGAGAGTTGTAGTCCAAAAACAGCTGGAGACCCAAGTTTGGGAAAGCCAGCTTTAAATAAACTACTTGCACAGGAAGGAACAATTATCTCAGGCATTCCTTGGGAAAGGGATGGGGGACTTCAAAGCAGTTAGTTAAAAACTCTGCTCCTTCCTCCCCTGCCCCCCCCTATTCCCTGAATTTGCCATCTTGCAGCCATGAATACGATGCTTCCATAACCATGTGATGATTACGACCTCCTTTTTAATATGTAAGTGCTCAGTGGGCTGCAGACTCTGGACAATGGATATCAATTTGCAGCAAGAGACAAATGATTGCTGTTTTTCTTTAGACAAGGCGGAAGGCAGACAAGTCACTTTAGAAATGGATTTCTTTACAAATAGCCACTCACCACTCTGGAAGGAGGGCGCGAAATTATTAGGCAACCATCGGGCTCAGAGCCAAAGTACCTATTACATCATCTAGGCTAATCCCCCCCCCCCCGCGCGCGCTTTTATGGGTGTCCTTAGAAAGGTGGCTTTTATTTTGGTGAGTGGGGAAAAGGAAGAACACGCAGGTCCTGCTACCCAGACACTTGTTACATGAAAAGTCACTTGTCCAAGCATGAGGAATTAGGACCCAAATCTCACTATATGCTCCTCAGAGTCATGTATCCAGTCAGCCAGACCTGCATGCAGTAAACAAATAAAAAGCCTTAAACAAGCCTCCCTCACTTCTTTGTATTTTACTCACGGGAGCGGAAAGGAAGGAGGAGAGATTAGACAAATAAGAAAGCTTTCCCCCCCTGTTCCTGGTTTTCCTTTTGAAAGATTTCTGTTGGTTTCCCCAGGCTTTTCATCATTTGGTGGTCAAAATACCCTGGTCAGGAATACCCTGACCAGTGCTTTTTTCCCTTGGGGGGGATGCAGGGGTACACATATCCCTAAACATTTTGTGAATCTAACAGGAGAAGAAACTAATTTTTTTAATAAAAAAAATAAAAATTTATTCTCTAGCATGGTAAATCGTCAGTTCCGTTGCTACCCCCGATGGTGGCCTCATTTCCTGTCACTGTGTTTTCTGGGTCTCAGACAGAAGCGAGCGTTTAATGCGTGAAGTAGGAGTTGGAATCTAGCACGGTGATTGGTCACTTTCATTGTTACCACCTCTGATGGCGGCTTTCCCGGTATTTCCTGAGTCTCAGACAAAGCAAGCGTTTAACGTGTGAAGCAGTGTGGAATGTGGATATGTGGTATTTCCACCGATTTGAACTATAAAATGGTGATTTTCTTGAGTCAAAATCAGAGTACCCCTAAACATTTTTAAGGGGGGGAAAGCACTGGCCCTGACGGCATCTCTGGGAGCAATGAGAGAAATGTCAGGAACTTAGGAAGGAACTTAGGAAGCTGCCTTATACTGAGTCAGGCCATTGAAATGTAGAATGAAATCCCCAAATATCTCTTGATGGTGCTATTTGTGTGGCTTAAAGAATATATAAAAGAGCACTGTGGAAACTTGAACCTTTTGACAGGATTGGACTGAATCTCGTGGGGGGGAAAGAGATACTGAGAAATGTAGAGAATTAGAGATAAGGAATGGATAAAATAGAAAGTGAGAAAGGGTACATGATGGATAAAATGCACGAGGAGGTGAATCGGAAGTCAAAGAAATATGTAATGTCTTGTTAACTAAAATGTAGCGATATTGTTATGGTTTCTATATTCGTTTTCTTTTGTATGTATGTGGGTTTTGTCTTTTCTTTTTCTCTTAAAAAACTTCTTTAAAAATTTAATAATAATAATAATAAAGCAGCAGTGCTGCATCAACAAGGTCTAGGAAAGATACTTCATTTTATAACGGCTGCCTGGAAAGCTCTCTGTCGAGAATGGGAGGGAAGCAATATTCCATACAAAGGAAATTTGGTTATTTAGTGTTTAGAGTTTAGCATACATGGTTAAGTTAGAGATATTATCAGAGTTAGAGAAGGGATGCAATTGGAGAACAATTTTGTTCAATAGTGAGGTTTATTTATAATATATTGGAATAATAAGGCACATGAAGCAATCAAGGTTATTCAGGGACATAAGGAAACACAAAATTTGTATTATGTATTTCTAGATATGAAGCAAGCCATGTTTTTTATAATAACAGTATGTGTTATTATAAAACACATTTTATAATTGCTTTTTCCTGTTAGACCAATTGCAGTCGTTAACAGTCGTCAACAGGTTTACCACAGCTATCAGCCAATCACCCATTCCCACCACCCTTCTGAGTAATACCCCTCCCCACCCTCTCACTATATATAAGGGTCTGGTGACTTCTGTTTCAGTGTATCTGAAGAAGTGTGCATGCACACGAAAGCTCATATACCAAGAACAAACTTAGTTGGTCTCTAAGGTGCTACTGGAAGGGATTTTTTTTATTTTGTTTAGAGTATGTGAATAGTATAATTTCAAAGCAATAGAATATAAAGCTTAACAAATTAATAGATGCTTTGCTGGTGCTAAAATAGAATATTTTACCTCTAGATTGGACCAAAACCTTGCAGAAGATTAGTTGTTTCTGTTCTCCTTGTTTGTTTTTCTTATTTTGCAGTAAATAAAACCTGTGTAATACTGTTATTAATATTATTATTGCTATTTTCTTTGTGCAATATTATATCAGATTATAAATTAATAAAATATGGTTTTTGAAAAGGGGGGAAATGCAATCATAACTCACTGTGCACAAGCAAATATCTAGGTAAGCCCCAGCAAATAAATGCAGTCCAGATACCAAATGCATGACAGGATATAGCAAGATCATATTTTATTGCTTTAATTTCCAACCAGGAATAGAAACCAAATAATTGTATGGCTTTCTTGTGTCCTTTTAATGGGGAAAAATATGAAATTCCCTGCTCCCCTCTAAAATGACATGAAAAACTTGGAAACATCAATGATCCTTGGAAGCATTTGATATTTTTGGTAACATTTCCTCTCTCTGATAAATGAAACACCTTTTAATGATAGGAAATCCTTCTGAAATGGCAGCAGCGGGGAGTAATTTAATTTTGTTTGTTCTCCTTTTGTGAGAGAGAAACAAACCTCTCATTTTGGCTGTATCTGGTTCCTGTGCTTATCTGAAAGCCTACTGGGGGGAAAACTACTGCTAATGTAGACTGGTTTTGCCTAATTTAAAAGTTTCTGCCTTTCCACCTCATGTCACTTCTTTTTTTGACTTTGGCACTCTTTGAGCAAACTGAAACCTGCAGAAACAGTCTCAAAGGCTTGCAAATGCCATGTCCTTCTGTCTATGTTGCCTTCCCTCAAATAGCAAACTTGGTTGGTCAAGTTCCTATCAGTTTGGAAATTAAACTTTGTCACCCTTAAAGTCAGAATATAAGAGGAGCAGGAGCAGGAGCAGGCCAAATGGCCATCTAGTCCATCATTGTGGTCTTCCCAGGGCCAGATTTACGGTAGGTTGGATGAGGCCCTAAGCTACTGAAGGTAATGGGGCCCTTTATATGTCCAGATGTCCTTTTTCAACAACAAATTGTCGCTGTTTTTTTTTGTGTTGAATATATGCTGTATGGTAATTTAAGCCACATTTAAAGGCTAATCTAGCAACTCCACATTTTCTGAAACAATATGAGGACTGAAACAGTCCAATTCACGCTTATCTGAATTTTGTGCAGTACAGTGGTACCTCGGGTTAAGAACTTAATTCGTTCTGGAGGTCCATTCTTAACCTGAAACTCTTCTTAACCTGAGGTACCACTTTAGCTAATGGGGCCTCCCGCTGCTGCCGCCGTGCGATTTCTGTTCTCATCCTGAAGCAAAGTTCTTAACCCAAGGTACTATTTCTGGGTTAGCAGAGTCTGTAACCTGAAGTGTCTGTAACCTGAAGCGCCTGTAACCTGAGGTACCACTGTACTCCAATGAGAAACACACACACACACAGGACCAAAGTGCAACCAACCAGCCAACCAGCCAACCAACCAACCAACCAACCAACCAACCAACCAACCAACCATCAATCGGTGAAAATAACATACAAAACTACTTCATATTTGGGGCAATTGCTTGCCAAAAAAGTCAAAACAAAATAAAAAAATTAAAAAAATCCTTCCAGTAGCACCTTACAGACCAACTAAGTTTGTTCTTGGTATGAGCTTTCGTGTGCATGTACACTTCTTCAGATACACTGAAACACGAAAGCTCATACCAAGAACAAACTTAGTTGGTCTCTAAGGTGCTACTGGAAGGAATTTTTTTATTTTTTATTTTGTTTTGACAATGGCAGACAACACGGCTACCTACCTGTGACTGTTGCCAAAAAAGGTGTGCATTGATCAAAACTGCATACTTCCTACCAGTGAGAGTGGCTGGCCACAGAATGTTGAGGGCATCAGCTGAAAACCAAATGAAGGGAAGGAATCAGTTTGCTGGAGCACCTAACTCTTGGTAGATGTCCTGGAAGTAAGCATTAGGAATGGAGGGTGGATACCATAAGGTGAAGTCCTTCCCATCCTATACTCACCCCGCCCCACCAGTGCTAAAACCCTAAATAGAGGGTGATGAAGTCCTGAGCTGGAGCTTTCATCGTTGGGGCTCAGGATGCACTGCAACATATTCTTGTTTTACCCCTCACCCCATTTCTCTGAAGCAATGCATTTTTCTTTCTCGCTGACTTAAAGAAGATTAATTTCCAGAGGGCTGGGTTGACAATTAGCGAGTTGTCCATTTAACCCTCTCTCAAAAGCACCTGCAATTAACCACAAAGAGAGCAAACAATTAGCCGGGCTGTCGGAATAACAACACATCAGGGTGAGGGTGCCCAACACCCCCATACCCACAAATGTCAGATCCAGAGTCTTGCTAAATGAGAATGGGTTATTATCATTGTTAGAGAGGTTCCGCTTGAGCTGCAGAGCCATGGCCTTCGGGTGAAGTGGAACATAAAGGTGATTGCAGTTAATTAACTATAACTTAGTTGGAAAAGAAAGTTAAGGTGTAATAATTGCTGAATTATACCCTGAATTTTCAACTCCTGCTCTTCACCCATGGTCTAGCCCAGCCCCCAAGATATATAACAGCCTCCTCTCTGAATTTTCAGTTTTGGTTTTTTAACTTTTAATCTTTTTACTTGCAGATCTCTAAGGAAAAGCACACAGACTGTTTTCTGCTCAAATACTCAGTAAGAAGTAAACCTGCTTTTGGACAATGAGTCATAAGTGGACTTACAGTACGAAAGCCGTGGGCAAAAGAGCCAGTAAAAACCCTCATTTTCTCTCCTTTGCAGTTTAACCTAGCAAAACCAATACAGTCAAACCTCGGTTGTCGAACGTAATCCGTTCCAGAGGCCCATTCGGCTTCTGAAATATTCAACAACTAAGGCATGGCTTCTGATTGCTTGCAGGAGCTTCCTGCACTCAAGTGGAAGCCGCGTTGGATGTTCGGCTTCCGAAAAACATTAAAAAAACCAGAGCACTTACTTCCAGGTTTTTGGCGTTCGGGAGCCAAAACGTTCCAAAATGGAGACGTTCGGGATCCAAGGTTTGACTGTACACCAACCTATAGATAGCTGAGGTGCCTGAGTCAGCTTAGTTCTCACTGAGGAGACAAAACTGGAGGTGATGGACCAGGAATGAGACCTTGGGGTCATAGTAAAGGTAAAGGGACCCCTGACCATTAGGTCCAGTCGCGGACGACTCTGGGGTTGCGGTGCTCATCTCGCTTTATTGGCCAAGGGAGCCGGCGTACAGCTTCCGGGTCATGTGGCCAGCATGACAAAGCCGCTTCTGGCGAACCAGAGCAGCGCATGGAAACGCCGTTTACCTTCCCGCTGCAGCAGTACCTATTTATCTACTGGCACTTGACATGCTTTCGAACTGCTAGGTTGGCAGGAGCAGGGACCGAGCAACGGGAGCTCACCCCATCGCGGGGATTCGAACTGCCGACCTTCTGATCGGCAAGCCCTAGGTAGGCTCTGTGGTTTAACCCACAGCGCCACCCGCGTCCTTGGGGTCATACTAGATAAGCTCAAAGAAATTGTTGAGCCAGTGTGCGGGAGCCGAGAAAAACGCAAACTCCATGCTAGGGATCATTAGGAAGGGAATTGAAAATAAGATGGTCAATATCATAATGCTGTTATACACATTTGTGGTGTGACCCCATTTGGAGTACTGTGTACATTTCTGGTTGCCTCACCACCAAAAAGATATTGTAGAGTTGGAAAAGGCCATTCACTTGGTCTTCTTATGCTCTTACATTAGGTAAAAGAGTTGTCATTTAGGACGTGATCTGGGAAGAGGGTTCTAACATGCGTTCCATGACCAACCCCTGAACTGACTGAAGTAAAGAAAACGCAAGCTACTCCAAATGAGGGTATTGCTCACAAGTTCTGTTTCCTGTACGTACTATTGTTTTTAACACTTGATTGGTGGCTGAGGAAACTCAGCCAGATGGGCTGGGTACAAATAATATTTATTATTATTATTATTATTATTATTATTATTATTATTATTATTACAATCACCTACCCAAATTCGGTTGGGCAAATCTTTTCCCACAAGAGATGCATTTCAACTTGAATGTTATTTTGGGAAGTATGAATTAAAGTGGTTGGGCTGGATCCTACCTCTCCCAACTGCCACAGGCCATTTTGATAGGTTTGGCATGGCCCGCCCACCCTTGTCCATCTCCTGCTGCCAAAGTGGTTTAACTCAAGCAAAGGAACAGCAGATTGGACTGGTGTGAAACACTAGTATGGAAAGAGCAGGACTCTTCCAACACATTCATATTTCTTTATGCAGCATGACATCCCATCATCTGTCATTAGTCACACTTGCACCCTGATCCCTGTGGTTAATAATTTAAAAGTAATGAAGCGCTCTCTGTGTGGGCAATCACAAATATGAGTCTCATTAACATTCCTATAAGTTTCTTAATAAATGATTTATTGCACTAGAAAGGTCATAGATAGTACAAAGGTTACAACAAACCTCAAAATATTTTTTTCCCTTTTGACAAATTCTGACAGTGAGAGCTGCATGCTCTGCATCTCAATTTTTTTCCCTGGGGGGGGAATGGTGTGCATGTGGGACACATTATTATTAGTGCTTGCCTAAAGTCTGAGGATTCCCTCTCTGCCCTGCTAAAATGGATGCATTCACCTGTATGTTTTAGCTAGGAATGGATGGTGTTGTCATCAGTTCTGAGGACAGGGCACCTCAAAACCCACTCGCTCTATGGGTGCACAAAGAACACCCAAGAAATTGGGGAGTTGTTTGCAAACAAAAACAGTTTTAAATTCTCTCTTCGTTCTCAACAATATCAATGAGATGCCTTGTGTTTCTATTTAAACTATGCAAATCATTTCTACACTGGCACCTATAAATTAGCATATGCAAATCAGAGACTTCTTTTGTCAGCTTTTGGGGTGATGCACAAGTGGCCCCCACATAACTCTGCTACATCTTCCTCCAGAATTCTTTGGGGGAAGCCATGACTTTTTAAAGTGGCACCATAGTGCCTTAAATGCATGGTATGAATGGGGCTGGTACTGTACCCCAGGGACACGGGTGGCGCTGTGGTCTAAACCACTGAGCCTCTTGGGCTTGCTGATCAGAAGGTTGGCGGTTCGAATCCCCACAACAGGGTGAGCGCTCTCTCTCTCTCTTGCAAAACAGTTTACATAAAAAAGCACAGACAGAAAGAAAGAACAATATGTCAATAACAGCTACACACACACTAACAACAAATCTTCTAACTTCACACACACTTTTGACTTCCGATTCACCTTATTGTGCTTTCTACATATTCTTAGCCTATACACACTTCCTGTTATATCTATTGCATATTAGGTTTCTAGCATTCCTTAATATTCAAGTTTCAATCTAAACCTGTCAGGAGATCTGCATTTTCATAATATTGTTTTATATATTCTTTAAATATTATCCATTCTTTACTCACTTTCTGATTTGTGTTTCCTCTTATTCTCCCAGTCATTTTTGCAAGTTCCAAGTCATCTTCACCTGCCAGTCAAGCTTTGTTGGAATTAAGTCACCTTTCCAGTTTTTTGCTATTAGGATTCTAGCCGCTGTAGTTGCGTACATAAAGATGGTTCTAAAACCTTTTTGTATTTCAGTGGGTGAGCTCTCATTGCTCTGTTCCAGCTGCTGCCAACCTAGCAGTTCGAAAGCACTCCAGTGCAAGTAGATAAATAGTTACCACTGTGGCAGGAAGGTAAACGGCATTTCCGTGCGCTCTGGCATTTGTCACGGTGTCCCATTGCGCCAGACGTGGTTTAGTCCTGCTGGCCACATGACCCAGAAAGCTGTCTGTGGACAAACGACGGCCCCCCTCGCCCTGAAAAGAGAGATGAGTGCTGCGCCCCATAGTCGCCTTTGACTGGACTTAACCATCCAGGGGTCCTTTACTCCCCCCCTTTTTTTACTGTACACCATTAGGGTTGCTTTGGGAGGGAGGACCTGAAAAGAACCCAGCAGCTTAATGCAGTCATGGATGAAGATGCTAAAAACCCATGGCACCTCCCTTTCAGCTCATTACCTCTAACTATTGATTTGGAAAAACAGAAAGAATCAACAGGAATGAGAAAGAAGTGAAAAACAACAATATGCACTTTATAAACCAAACATTATAAACACCTTGTCTGTGGTTTTCCACACAGTTAAACATCTGCCACAAAAGCTAGCTCTCTGTCAATGCCAAGCTTCTTAAGATCTGCAAATTATTCTTGATGCTGCACTGATTTTAATGGGTCTTCCCCCACAGAATTCGTCTGGAACCTGCCCTATTATTATGGTCACAGACTGACCCTCTTTTGCAACAAATCAGAATTGCAAATTCCTACAAAGACATACTTGTTTCTTTCTCCTTATGGTGCTCTGAGGAGTTCAGACAGGTATTGGAACATTGAGATGGAAGGGTCATCAAATCCAATCCAGCCAGAGGAGGGAAACTCACTATTAAAACAATAGACAGGTAGTCAGACCCCATTTTGTACTTTTAACAGCTACTGAGAGAAGCGTGAAACTCTAGCAGCTGAAATATCTTCTAGTATTAGGCATTGACCCAGAGACCCTCAGCCTTAACCACAATGCTGTGTGCAGCATTGCCAACCATTTGCAATAGTTTTACTGATGATTTGTTAGTTATTTTATATGATTTAAGCTGTACTTGCGATGTACTTCTATTATGCTATTGTTATTTATTGTTTGTAAATAACTTTGGGATTCACTTGAATGAAAAGCAGCATAGAAATTCAACCCGCCCATCCCTCAGTGTATCACTATTATTTACTTGTCTCTAAAATGTATGACCTGCACCTTCAGTCCCAATCAATATTCCCAGGATGGCTTGCAAAAGAGTGAAAAACCGAATGTTATAGGATTCCCAATCACTGCGGCAAACACAGACAAAACACCAATGTCTGGGGCAATAAAAATAATACAGCATCACGTAGCAGAAGAAAGAAAGAAAAAACTCCCATTGCAGAAAGAAACTCAGCTCAAAAGAGGGTCAAGCAAGTTTGAAACAAACAAGAATGTTGTTCTAGGGCAGGCATGTCCAACAGGTAGATCGTGATCTACCGGTAGGTCACTGGACGTCCGTGGTAGATCACTGGTAGATCATTGGCTCCCCCCAAAGAAGCTGAACAACTGTGGCTCCCCTAAAAAAGCTCAACATTTTACCTCCTCCCTGGAAAAACTCAACAACTTTGACCCGAACCCCCCCAAGGTGCTACTGGAAGGAATTTTTTTATTTTATTTTGTTTTGACTATGACAGACCAACACGGCTATCTACCTTTAACCCCCCAAAGGGGGTAGATCACTGCCAGTTTTTAACTCTGTGAGTAGATCACAGTCTCTTGGGAGTTGGCCACCCCTGTTCTAGGGCAAGTGAGTAATAAGAGCCTGAAGAGAAGAGCCTGCTGGATCAGGCCAGTGGGCCATCTAGTCCAGCATACTGTTCTCACGATGGCCAACCAGATGCCTTTGGGAAACCAGCAAGCAGGACCAGAGCACAATAGCCCACTCTCCTCCCATGGTCTCCAGCAACTGGTTGTCAGGTATCAGAGGACCCAACCCACACAGCGGGTTGCCAGGAATGAATAAGACAAGGAAGTTCTTACCAATTGCTTTTTATTCAATATCCACAGAGAGAGGCTTCGAAATGGCATTGCTCTAAGTAAATCTCCAACCCCCCTTCTCTTCCACTTCCTCATTCGTCAACAGCACCACCACCCCTACGGCTGTTGCTTAGTGCCCTCTGTCTTTGAGCTCTTTGCTCTCCGATTTTTGAGGCTCACTGGGTTCTGGGAGATGGCGGTTCTGGAATGCTTTCCAGTGATAACGTGTCAGCCAGCTGCTGCTCAAACTCTGCCTCCTCCTCTTCCTCTCCCATTATTTCCCAACTTTCCCCCTCATCTTCCTTTGAGCTGTGACCTCCCTCAAACCCCTGTTGTAATTCTGAACTGTCTCTTCTTCTTCTCTGGAAGGGTCAGGCTGAGGAGGTGGTCTCCTCCATTCTTCCTCTGTCTAGTCCCTGACATTGGTGTTCAGAAGCATTACTGCCTCCAGCTGTGGAGACAGAGCATAGCCATCATGTTCAGAGCAAGCAGCATTTCTTGGTAGTGACGAACACCATCAGGAAAACCCAGCCGCCAGTTACAATTTGAGAGTTGGAAACAGAACTTAGTTTTGAACATCTCTTGAAAGTGCAGCAGGATATTTATCCCTAGATTATAATGTTCAACTGTGTGTGTCAGGGACCTGCCCTCCCCTGCCAGTCCGGCACTGAGTGGGTACCGGCAGCCTCAGCCTTTGTTGTCAACGGACACGTCTCCCAGTGAGTCTTCCAGCTCCTCCCTGGGGAAGGAGGAGTTACCTGGGAGCAGACAAGTGGGAAGGGGTCTGCAGGATGCTGCACAGAGACCCAGCACCGCTCTGCAGACTCACTTTGAGGGGGAGACACCATTTCCAGCGCCTGCTTTGAGCAGAGGGGTCAGGGAACCAAGGAGGTGGCACTTTAGGGTGCCGAAACTTTGGTGTTGGCACCGCAACAGGAAAGGGGCACTTCCGGATTCTGCTAGTGACTAGGTGGTCATGTTTTAGGGTAGCTCCACACTGTACATACTTTGCACAATAAAAATAGTTTAAAGGCAAGACGGACTTGGTCTTTACTCATGAGCAACGGTTACGGAATCTGACAGCGTGTTTCTGTTTTTATCGATAATTATGTTAGTGCTGTGTGTGTGTGTGTGTGAGAGAGAGAGAGAGAATATGAGGTTTTTATATTTTAACAGTTTTAAAGTGTAACAACAACAATTGTTGTTGTTGTTGTTCAGTCGTGTCCGACTCTTCGTGACCCCATGGACCAGAGCACGCCAGGCACGCCTATCCTTCACTGCCTCTCGCAGTTTGGCCAAACTCATGTTAGTAGCTTCGAGAACACTGTCCAACCATCTCGTCCTCTGTTGTCCCCTTCTCCTTGTGCCCTCAACCTTTCCCAACATCAGGGACACAACTGTAAAAGTATTGGGAGTCTCAGACTAGGAACTTCATGTCCTTTATTTCAGGGGTACTTAACATTATGCCCTTCAGATGTTTTAAACCATCCATTTTTAAAATTATTGGTGTGCTTTTAAAATGGCAAATTTCTTAAAGAAAGTGGGGTGGGGGGACCAGAAGAGAGAAAAACGCAAAAGAGAGGGGGAAAGAAAACAAATAAAATGTCAACTCACATTCGCAACACAGTAGATATCCACCCATCTTATTTTACACAGAGATCAACACATGCCATCCAAATGCCCAAATAGGTACCCAAATAAAGTTGCTGTTAACAGAAAGCACTTCAGATGTCGCAAGGACATAAAGGTTTTCAGACCATTAGATAACATATGGCCAGTGTTTATCCTTCCAGGCTCCAAGTAGAAGTCTCTTAGCAACCAGAAGGGCTCACGAAATCATTTTAGCCACCCGCTACAGGGATATAATTTAAAAGTACATGAACAGCTGCAAACGTCAAGGATGTTGCCAGTGCACGATTACTAGGGGCAGCTGCTTCAGACCAAAAAAGGAGATATCTCTGGCAAACCCACGTCATATTTAGCTGTGATTCCTGCATTGCAGAGGGTTGGACCAGAGGACCCTTTGGGTCCTCTTCTAACTCTACAATTCTATCATCTTGTGATATGCCTCCCTAATCGCTGGCTATGTTGGCTTGGGCTGATGGGAGATATAAAGGGCAGGTCTACACCAAATATTTAAAGCACACCCAACACACATTTAAAGCACATGACTAGGGCTGGGCAATATCTGGTTTTCAATGTTGTGATATATCAGGGGTCAGCAAACTTTTTCAGCAGAGGTGTTAGATATGTTGATAGTTCAAAGCAACTGAGTGGCACCATGTTGGATAACTCCTTATTCATTTTGCCAAACATAGACAGTATTGACTGTCCACTGAGAAGCCAGCAGCTTCTAGCACCCTATCTCAGGAGATACTGGGTGTCATAAGAAGCCAGTAGGGGACTTCTAACCGCGGCTATATAATTTCTCCGTGTAGCCTTTTTGCACACAAGCTAATTTTGCTTTTGGACTACCTATCCCTGCTAGATTCTACACCAGCAACTCTACCCATGGGTTTGAGAAACTCCCAAGTTTCATGCAGTATTCTAACTAAAGATCCCCTTTCATGATTTAAAGCAACCCCAATGTGAAAGCTTTGAAATGAAGAGATTGCAATCAAATCATCTGAGGACACCAAACGTTCTCACCGGTATCTGTTGGGACAATGTTCCTATGTGGGTAGTTGAAATGTCACATTATTGCAAGTAGAAATGTGAAACAGTGTGCTGTCCCCTGTGGAAGCAGAGAACATAATTGTTGTTGTTGTTGTTGTTGTTGTTGTTGTTGTTGTTGTTGTTGTTGTTGTTATAATACCCCGCCCATCTGGCTGGGTTTCCCCTGCCACTCTGGGTGGCTCACAGCACCTAAAAAATTGTAAAACATTAGACATTAAATATTTCCCAATACAGGGTTGCCTTCAGATGTCTTCTAAAAGTCAGATAGTTGTTTATTTCTTTTGACATCTGATGGGAGGGCGTTCCATAGGGTGGGCGCCACTACCGGGAAGGCCCTCTGCCTGGTTTCCTGTCACCTCACTTCTCACAGTGAGGGAACTGCCAGAAAACCCTCGGAGCTCCCTCACATTCATCACCTGTGGAACCCATCGCCCAGCCCTTCCTGGCTTGCTATTATGAGCTAGGATGGGCAAGGATTAAGGATCAATGAGGCAGCTGGTCGATTTTACTTGTCCAAGCAGCCTATCCACATCCTCAGAGGTAACAGATTGGAATTGATCCCATGCAAGTTGACTAGACAGGACTCTAGCACTCTCCCGCTCTGGCCCTGCTACCACGATGGAGTCTACCTCTTTCCGAATCTGAGCAACTTTATCTGCAAGAATGTTTGCAAAATCATTGCAGGAGGTCTTGGGGTCCTCACCAGGCCCCGATGGTGGAGGTGGTTCTGTTAGATCGCGAAGCACTTGAAAGAGTCATAGAATCATAGAGTTGGAAGAGACCACAAGGGCCATCCAGTCCAACCCCCTGCCAAGCAGGAAACACCATCAAAGCATTCCTGACAGGTGGCTGTCAAGCCTCTGCTTAAAGACCTCCAAAGAAGGAGACTCCACCACACTCCTTGGCAGCAAATTCCACTGTCGAACAGCTCTTACTGTCAGGAAGTTCTTCCTAATGTTTAGGTGGAATCTTCTTTCTAGTAGTTTGAATCCATTGCTCCGTGTCCGCTTCTCTGGAGCAGCAGAAAACAACCTTTCTCCCTCCTCTATATGACATCCTTTTATATATTTGAACATGGCTATCATATCACCCCTTAACCTTCTCTTCTCCAGGCTAAACAGACCCAGCTCCCTAAGCCGTTCCTCATAAGGCATCGTTTCCAGGCCTTTGACCATTTTGGTTGCCCTCCTCTGGACACGTTCCAGCTTGTCAGTATCCTTCTTGAACTGTGGTGCCCAGAACTGGACACAGTATTCCAGGTGAGGTCTGACCAGAGCGGAATACAGTGGTACTATTACTTCCCTTGATCTAGATGCTATACTCCTATTGATGCAGCCCAGAATTGCATTGGCTTTTTTAGCTGCTGCATCACACTGTGGACTCATGTCAAGTTTGTGGTCTACCAAGACTCCTAGATCCTTTTCACTTGTACTGCTCTCAAGCCAGGTGTCACCCATCCTGTATTTGTGCCTTTCATTTTTTTTGCCCAAGTGTAGTACTTTACATTTCTCCCTGTTAAAATTCATCCTGTTTGCCTTGGCCCAGTTCTCTAATCTGTTAAGGTCATTTTGAAGTGTGATCCTGTCCTCTGGGGTATTAGTCACCCCTCCCAATTTGGTGTCATCTGCAAACTTGATCAGGATGCCCTCAAGCCCATCATCCAAGTCATTGATAAAGATGTTGAATAAGACTGGGCCCAAGACAGAACCCTGTGGCACCCCACTAGTCACTTCTCTCCAGGATGAAGAGGAGCCATTGATGAGCACCCTTTGGGTTCGGTCAGTCAGCCAGTTACAAATCCACTGAATGGTAGCATTGTCTAGCCCGCATTTTACCAGCTTCTTTACAAGAATATCATGGGGCACCTTGTCAAAGGCCTTGCTGAAATCAAGATAGGCTACATCCACAGAGTCTCCTGCTGCTGTTTTCTGCAGATGCAATAGAGGCAGTGACAAAGGTCCTTTTCGCAGTCGCTGTCGCCACTTGGTAGGCTTGACGTTGAGCTCTAACCCATGTCGAGTCTGGCGCTCTAGCCATCTCAGCAATTGTTTCATCGCCCTCAGCTCTGGGGAAGACCATGGGGCTGTCTGGGCTCCATGCAATCGCAGAGGGCTCTTCGGAGCCAGACAGTCGATAGCCCTGGTTAACTCTGCATTTCAGTGGGCCACCAGGGAATCAGATGAAAGGCCATCAACATAGGATAAAACATCCCCTACAACTCTTTGGAAACCATTTGGATCCATTAAGTGCCGGGGGCGGACCAGAATAGAAGGCAGAGATTGTATTCTCATGACAGGACAGGTGTAATTTAAAACAGCTATTTTATGTAAGTGGTTTGTAGAATTTTGCACAGCTCAAGATTATCTCCCTTTGTATAATGTAAAAACATTGTCTTTCTTTTCTTCTCATTATTTTCCAGGCTATATATGGGAATAAATTGCCTAGCCTTGACAAAGGCTTTATTGCATATCACCGGCAATGAACTTCACCAATAGGATTTGAGATTTGATTAGGCCTCTCTTCTAAGAGAACCAAAAACAAAACAAAACCCTTTAGTAACGTCTTGAGGAAAGTGGCATAAATCACTGCTGAAAAGAAAAGAAAAGTTGGCTGGATGTCTAATGCTTAGAGCAGTTCTTCATTAGCTGTCTATTAATTCTGCCTTCATAATTGTACAATAAGAGAAACGCTCATAGCGCTGATGTGAATGAACACGGAACCGAAAAGTGTTAAAATCCTCACTGCAAACACAGTGTAAAATGTCAGATCTATCATATAGCAATCAATAAAGATGGGAGTCAAAGGATTCACAGTATTTTAAAAATATTGACTTTGAAGAACTCAGTATTATTATTACCTGTTGGTAGGAATCCCATAGGCGTCTGGTTGGCCACAGTGAGAAATGAATGATGGAGTATATGGGCCTTTGGCCTGATCCATCAGGCTCTTCTTGTGCTCTTATTATCATCCTAGATCTTTATTGATGATCATTGTATATTAAGCATCAGCCTTCATGCAGAATATTTTCACCCTGGAATGAAGATTGGGTTAGAAGGGGATCAGGTTTCTTAGCTTAGCAAGACCTGCATCTAGCTTAAATATGTCAGCAACGAAATAGCAACCCCTCCATTGAACGTCAGGTGAGAGGGATGTAGGAGAAATTCAGACTCACAAAATTATTTATTAAATTTATTTCAGTTTCCTGACACTGATGCATAGCGTTGGCCCCCTTTTCTAAACTTTCAGGAGGAGCTAGCTATGTCAGAACAAGAAACATAGCTTGTTGTTAGCAATAAGAAAGAGGAAGTGCAAACTTTCAAGTTGGTGCATATCTATCTATCTTTCTATCTGTCTGTCTGTCTATTTATCCATCCATCCATCCATCCATCTATATCTATATATAGAAAGAATTCCTGGATGCCAAGATCCAAGTGGTGCAAGTACTCTTTGGTGAGAGAAGCTCAGCAGACATTTAAAAATCACAAAACATGCAGCAAATTAAAGTGTAGAAATGTAGGCTGATAGATGGACCTTCAAAATATGCCTGTCCTTCCCCCACCATAGAAAAAAACCCCATACATTTAGTAAGTTAAACATGGTTTGATTACAAACTCTTCAAAGCTCTGGTTCATGTGCTTTTCCATACTTCAATCAGAAAAGTTGCACAGGCAGTAAAACTTGGTTTAGTTACAAAGTGGTCAAAGTTCCTGGATTATAGGAAGAGGGTAGGAAGAGAGGAAAGGCTTATAAGAGCCATGTAGTCTGAACTGGAGCAACCAGCTCAAACCTCTTCGCATGAATTCATGCATAGACTGTGGGGGATGTTAATAGGTTTGATAAGCTTCTTCCTCCCCCTTCATGCATTTATTAGACTTAAGCATGTTGGTTATCAACAACCTCAGATATGCTGATGACACAACGTTGATGGCAGAAATTGAGGAGGAATTAAAGAACCTTTTAATGAGGGTGAAAGAGGAGAGCACAAAATATCTTCTGAAGCTCGACATCTAAAAAACTAAGATCATGACCACTGGTCCCATCACCTCCTGGCAAATAGAAGGGGAGGAAATGGAGGCAGTGAGTGATTTTACTTTCTTGGGTTCCATGATCACTTCAGATGGTGACAGCAATCACGAAATTAGAAGACACCTGCTTCTTGGGAGAAAAGCAATGACAAACCTAGACAGCATCTTAAAAAGCAGAGATATCACCTTGCCGACAAAGGTCCGTATAGTTAAAGCTATGGTTTTCCCAGTAGTGATGTATGGAAGTGAGCTGGACCATCAAGAATCAAGATGGCTGATCGCCAAAGAATTGATGCTTTTGAATTATGGTGCTGGAGGAGACTCTTGAGAGTCCCATGGACTGCAAGAAGATCAAACCTATCCATTCTGAAGGAAATCAGCCCTGAGTGCTCACTGGAAGGACAGATCCTGAAGCTGAGGCTCCAATAATTTGGCCACCTCATGAGAAGAGAAGACTCCCTGGAAAGACCCTGATGTTGGGAAAGATTGAGGGCACAAGGAGAAGGGGACGACAGAGGACAAGATGGTTGGACAGTGTTCTCGGAGCTACCAACATGAGTCTGACCAAACTGCGGGAGGCAGTGGAAGACAGGAGTGCCTGGCGTGCTCTGGTCCATGGGGTCACGAAGAGTCAGACACGACTAAACAAACAACAACAACAACATGTTGGTTATATGAAGCTGGTTATCCTACATTCTGCATATGCACAGGGGCCTACATGCAGCATGTAGACAAAAAAAAAAAAAAAAAAAAAAAACCCCAATAGGGAAACAAACATCTAGGGACTAGACTAGCTGGACCATCTACAGGGAGGACTGTAACTCAGAGACAGAGCATCTGCTTTGCATGCAGAAGGCCCCAGGTTCGATCTCCAGGTAGGACTGGAATAAGTATACTGATCTAATGTCAATAAATGCAGACTGGGGTTGGGGAACCTTTTACCCTCCAGATGTTGCTGAACTACAACTCTCATCATTCCCAGCCAGTACAACTAGAGGTTAAGGCTGATGCAAGTCTTGCATCAAATATTCAAACAACATCTGGAAGGTGAAAAGTGTAGACAGTACTGGTGCAGATGGTCTGATTTGTTCATAACATTTGAATCACAGATAATATTTTTAAAATTAATAAACATACCACCCATATGCCAAAATGGCTTTTAGAGAACATCTGGATGGTGTGCATGGTGATAGGTCCATGTGGAATAGAGCTATGCGGTGGTGTGCAAGGGGAGGAGGCATTGCCCCGGGCACACAATCTTGATTTGCAACAATGGGCTTACTCAGACTACTACACCAATGAAAGCACAAAGTAGTTGCACCTGTGTAAGAATTAGCACTAGTACAACAGTGGAACTGTCCCCCTTGGGAGGTGGTGGGCTTTCCTTCCTTGGAGGTTTTTAAGCAGGGGTTGGATGGCCATCTGTCCTGGATGCTTTAGCTGAGATTCCTGCAATGCAGGGGGTTGGACTTGATGACCCTCAGGGTCCCTTCCAACTCTATGATTCTTTGAACAGGATTTTCTGCCTCTCCTTCCCCTGCACACACCCATGCTTTCCCTAGATCTGTACTGGAGGGTTGGGGGAATGCCCAGAGCAGATTTAGGTGGTGCACAGAGGGAGGAGCTCATTCTTTTGCACAGTGAGAAATTGTTTTGGTTATGGAACAATCTGTTAAATGCTGCATTGAATCAAACCTCTTATGCAGCCTCAGATATGCTGTTCAGAGCACATGAGAACAATGCCTACCAGTCTCACTGGCCTCATCTAATGAATGCCAGCCACACAGGAACAAAAGGTGGGACCTCAGTTTGAAATGTATCTTCTTTTACAAAGAGAGAAACAATTTCAAGGCCTGATTTATATATAGAAAAAAAGTATTATAAGCCCTTTATTTGAAAATCTCAGCAGTAATAATAATAAACCTTTATTGTCACTACACCACCTGTGTGCAGTGAAATTAAACGAGCCCCCCTCCCCCCCACATACACTCAGTCTTGTTCGCACTCTGTGTGCTTGTCGGAAGTCAATTGCACCACTATTTTCAGCCCAACAAGACAATGACAAAAATCCACCAACAGCATACAAATCAATATGGCTGATCCAAAACACCCACCCACCCCACTCACACAGGAAAACAAAGATCACCACAGCCAACCACAAATGAACAACCACACCCTAGGCCAACCCCAACCTCTCTCACCACCAAAGGAACACAAGCGAACAACAGAGAACCTGCACAAGCAACGCTGACACCGAACCCCACATATATCAAGTAAAATAGAAACATCACCCCACCCCACCCCACCCCATAAAAACTGTTCTTTAACCTGTTGGTGCGGTTGACTATGCTTCTATATCTTCTGCCCGAAGGTAGGAGATTAAAGAGGTGCTGGCTGGAGTGTGAGTCATCCCTGAGAATTTTCCTCGTTCTCCTGAGGCAGCGGTCTCCTGCGATGTCATCTAGTGAACTCAGGGGACAGCCCATGATATCATGTGCTGTATTCACCACCCTCTGTAGGGACTTCCTGTCCGTGGCTGTCAAACCAGCGTACCACACGGTAATACAGTTTGAATACAGTAACATGTGACGATGCTACCTCATTATGTTCTTTTGTTTAAACAGTCAATAGACTCACTAGACCATCATTCTTGTCAAGAGGAAAGGGACACTAACTGTAGAGCATCTGCATATAGTAAATAAATACTTGATCTGTCAGAGTTGAGATTTGCAGTGATACAATGAAAAGAATGCTGTGGGTTTTTAAAGGCCTAGCAAATTCCCAACTTCAAAGGCAAGTGTCAAGAAAAGAGGGTTTGCAGTTCCAAAATGAAATAAGTTTGTCATTTCTGCATGCTGTTCTTAACTATATTCAGTACTATTTTTCTAGAAAAAGAGGTGCTGGAACTCACCACAAACACAAACACACACACACACACACACACACACACATCGTTCCCTTGAAATGGCAGTGGCGGCCACCTAAGAGGTGCCAGAACTGAGTTCAAAACAGAACAGTTCCCCCATATATGAAAATCATTTTTTCCATGTTAAAGGTCACAGCATACAGTGTCTCTGTGTTCTGCCTTCTTGTCCATTAAAACGTAACAAGTTCATTGGATCAGGCCAATGGCCCAACTTGCCTAGTATCCTGCTCTCATAGTGGCCAACCAGATGCCTATAGGAAGTCTGCAAGCGGGACCTGAGAGCAAAGGCACTCTGCCCACCTGACATTCAGACGCAGGTAGTGCAGGTAGTTTGAAGGACTTTTTGTACACTCTGTTGACCCTGGGATAAGTAACCTAAACAGGAGTGCCCTTTTGATATCTCACTGTCCGTAGGAAAATAAGTTATGGGCTGGCTGGCTGGCTGGCTGGATCTGGCAGGTGGTGGCTTCCCCCAAGAGCAGAGAAGGAGGTGGTGTTTGGTGAGCAAATGTTTGAAAGGCTTTCAAAAGAGAGGAAGTTAAAAGGAGTGCGGGGAGACAGAGTATGTGCTATGTGAAGTTAAATTAAGAAATTGCAAAAGTTGTCTTTCTTGTTCATAAAGAAGATGAAAAGAGGGGGGAACGTAATAATTAAGGAACTGCTCTTTTAATTTGCGTTAATAAGCATTAGCCCAATTCCTTGCTGTGATCGATATACCATCAGCAGCCCTTAAAGTACTGCTTGAACTAAGTACAAAGGAACGCTTGAAGAAATTGTGCAGCAAATAAACCATTTCTCTCAAAGCTACTCTGCTCTCTTTAATCAATAGTTGCAAAGGCTCCAAAGTGGTACGAAGCAAGAAGTGCAACATATCTCCCTGGAGTCGGGAGATAATCTAGTTTGTTACTGAAAATTGCAATATATTGTATTTTTCCGTGTATAACACGCCCGCCTCCGTGTATAATACACCCCCTATTTTGGGGGACTCATGTTTTAGAAAATAGGGGGTAATTTCCCAGAGTTGTAGAGCTTTTTTGGGGGAGGATTGCCTAGATTGTGTGTGTCAAATAGCCCACCAATCATCGGCCCGCTCGCCAAAAGCAGCCGCCAATCGCCTGCAAAATTGACGCAGCAGCAGCCAATCGGCAGCAGCCCTTGCCGCAGCAACCAATAACACATCCAATTGCCACAGACAATCTCCTGCTTGTGGCATCAACCAATAACCCGTCCCACCGACGCACTATCCGTGTATAAGACGAGCCCCAGTGAAATATACTCGGAGTCGAGTGTGGATTTCATGCTCTTTATTCAGCTCATAGTAGCGAGGAATGTAAGTTTCCCCAGAACATCTGCTTTATATACATTATTTACACAATGTGCCCCACGTTATTGGCTAATTCCAGGATACTCCTGTAGGCCAATCCGGTTGCGGATTCACTTCCACCTGGAGCTGGATTGGGTAGCTCCTGTGGACCAATCAGACTGCTGCATTCTGGATCCTATTGTTCTAGGTCCAATCAGACTGCTACATTCTGAATCCTATTGTTCTGGGACCAATCAGACTGCTGCATTCTGAATCCTATTGTTCTAGGACCAATCAGACTGCTGCCTTTTGGATCCTATTCAACTCAGTACATAACACCCAGTTTTTGACATAAGTTTCTCAGTGTGCTGGTCCCGAGGGATATCCGATAGGCAAGGTCTAGTCCAGTCCAAGGTCAGTCCAAGCCAGAAGTCACGAAGCCGAGGTCACGAAGCCGAAGTCACGAAGCCGAGGTCAGGAAGCCGAAGTCACGAAGCCGAGGTCACGAAGCCGAAGTCAGGAAGCCGAAGTCAGGAAGCCGAAGTAACAAAGCTGAGGTCAGGAACGCAGGAACCAGGAACAGGAACTAGGCAGCACCGATGTTGCTCCTGCAACTTGGGTCTGGGACTGGCTGGCTTTTATCTGCCCCGAGGCAAAGGGCGGCTCCGATCCTCAGGTGCCTCTCCTCTCCTGGCTTGGAGGCGAGCACTTCTCCTGCGGGAACTTAGTTCCCTTCGCCTCTCTGCCCTTAGCCTTTGCAGCTCAGGAGAAGCTGGAGGGTTACCAGACCCAGAGGCAACCTCAGCTTCCCCTGACTGGGTGGGGAGTGGAGCACCTGCAGGCAATGAGTCCTCTGCTCCATCAGAGGCCAGATCAAACTCAGCCGATGCCTGCACCTGAGGATCTAACACAGGTGAGTCCCCTTCAGACTCAGGCCCCAGCCCTGGCTCTGCTGGTTCTGGAGGCAGGGAATCCTGTGCAGGCTGGGATCCCTCAGGTTCAGCGTCTGAGTCTGAATCCCAGGCCATCACACCATCCCCCCTCCCAGGCCCCCCCCTCAACCGAGGGGCTGGACCAGGCTTGCTGGGGTAAGTTGCATGGAACTCACGGAGGCAGGCAGGCGCATGGACGTTTTCCGCTGGTTCCCATGAACGATCCTCGGGCCCATACCCCTTCCAGTCGATGAGGTACTGGAGCTTCCCCCTGCGGTACCGGGAGTCGAGAATGTGCTCCACCTCGTACTCGGGCTCCCCCTGAACCAGAACTGGCTGCGGTCGTGGACGGTCTGGGTGGAACTCATCGGGCGGGGCGACCGGACTGAGTAGGGACCGGTGAAATACTGGGTGGACCTTAAGGGTCGCGGGTAATCGGAGACGGAATGCCACAGGAGAGACCCGGTCCACGATCGGAAACGGGCCGGTGAAGCGGGCATCCAGCTTCCGCGAAGGCCGAGAGGGGTGCAAGTGGCGGGTGGAGAGCCATACCAGGTCACCGACACGGAGTTCCGGCCCCTCCTGACGGTGACGGTCGGCCTGGGCCTTATACGCGTCCTTGGCCTGGCTCAGTTGCTCTGTCAGAAGCTGCTGCTGCGACTGGAGCTCTTGTAGCCAGTCTGTCACTGCGGGAACTGCGGATGCCGGCAGCACACTTGGAAACAACCGCGGGTGGTACCCACAATTCGCCTGAAACGGGGTCTGTTGGGTGGAAGCGTGCACTGCGTTGTTATACGCGAACTCGGCCAACGCCAGGTGGTCGACCCAATCGTCCTGGTGGAAGCTGCAGTAGCACCGGAGGTACTGTTCCAACACCGCGTTTGCCCGTTCGGTCTGTCCATCCGTCTGTGGATGGTAGGCCGAAGATAGGCAGACCTCCGTCCCGAGAGCCTGATGTAGAGCGCGCCAGAACCGGGAGGTGAACTGGGCACCACGATCGGAGATCAAACGTTCCGATAGACCATGTAAGCGGAAGACGTGTTGCAGGTACAGTTGCGCCGTCTCCTTGGCTGAGGGTACAGACGGGCACGGGGCGCAGTGCACCATTTTAGTGAAGTGGTCTGTGAATACCAGGAGGCAGGTACACTGACGGGATGGGGGTAGGTCTACCACAAAATCCAATGAAACCGTGTGCCACGGACGAGGGGGAACTGGCAGTGGCTGTAGCAGTCCCGCAGGTCTCCCGGTCGATCCCTTGGCTCGCTGGCAGACCTCGCACCCCCCAATGTACCGTGCCACGTCGGCCTTCAAGCGGGGCCACCAGAACTCCCGGCTGACCAGGTGGGTGGTCCGATACCTCCCGAAGTGGCCAGCTGCCGGGGCGTCGTGTGACATTTGGAGTACCTCGGCCCGCAAAGGCCCTGGTGGGATGTACAACCGACCACGGTGCATCAGCAAACCCTGGTGCACAACCAGTTCTGGGTATCGAGGACATGATCCACTGGCCAATTCCTGAATCCGTTCCTGAGCCCACGCGTCGACCCGCTGCTGCTTCCGCACTCGGTCCAGTAGCGACTCAGTCTCATGGACAGCCAGGAAAGCTGCTGGTGGGATGATCGTTGTTGGGGCCGCCTGCTGCACCGTCTCTGCAATGTCCTCCGGTTTCCGGGACAGTGCATCCGCCTTCTGGTTTTGGGAGCTGGGGATGTAGCGGATCCAGAACTGGAACCGGGAGAAGAACAGTGCCCACCGGATCTGCCGCTGGTTTAGCCTGCGGGTGGTCTGGAGGTACTCCAGATTCCGGTGGTCGGTTCTCACTTCCACCGGGTGTCGTGCCCCCTCAAGATGATGGCGCCAGACCTCAAAGGCCACCTTGATGGCCAGTAGCTCCCGCTCCCACACGGTATAGTTACGCTCCGCCGGAAGGAGCTGCCGGGAGTAGTAGGCGCAGGGTAACAGTGGCGCATCAGGTCCGTGTTGCTGGGACAAGACGGCACCGAGAGCCGTACTGGAGGCGTCAGTCTCCACCACGAAGGGACGAGAGGGATCAGGATGCTGCAAAATTGGCGCCTTCTGGAAACAGGCTTTCAATCCCTGGAATGCCACCTCAGCCTCCTCACCCCAGGCGAAGGGCGTCTTGGGGCGCAGCAGTCGGGTCAACGGGGTGGTGCGATGAGCATAGTCCGCAATGAATGTCCGGTAATAGTTGGCGAACCCCAAAAACCGCTGTAGGTCCTTGCGATTCCGCGGCGCCGCCCATTCTCGAACCGCAGACACCTTCCCGGGGGCCATCTGCACCCCGTCAGGGGAGAGTCGGTGTCCGAGGAAGTCCAGTGACCGCTGGTGGAACTCGCACTTGCTGAGCTTAGCGTACAGGCGGTGCTCCCGCAAGCGCTGCAACACGGTCCGGACATGACTCTCGTGGCGAGCTGGGTCACGGGAATAAATCAGAATGTCATCGAGGTACACCACCACATACTTGTCGAGCAAGTCCTGGAACACGTGGTTGATGTACCGTTGGAACACCGCGGGCGCGTTGCATAGTCTGAACGGCATGACCAGGTACTCGAACTGCCCATAACGGGTCCCGAATGCGGTCTTCCACTCATCCCCGGCATGGATCCGAATCAAGTTGTAAGCCCCCCGGAGGTCCAGTTTGGTGAACATCTGCGCCCCCTGCACCCGCTCCAGCAACTCTGCAATTAGGGGCAAAGGATACCGGTCTGGGATGGTGATCTTATTCAGGGCTCGGTAATCATGGCAGAGGCGAAGCTCCCCACACTTCTTCTTAACGAAGAGTACTGGAGCGGCGGTGGGAGAGGTAGAGGGCCTAATGAACCCCCGCTCCAAGTTCTTGTGAAGGAAGTCCTGTAAGGCTTCACGCTCTGGCTCCGAAAGAGAGTATAGGCGACTCACAGGCAGGGGCGCCCCAGGCTGGAGGTCTATGCCGCAGTCGAACGACCGATGAGGAGGCAGCCGGTCTGCCCCCTGTTCCTCGAACACGTCTACGTAGTCCCGGTACACGGCGGGGAGCGTTGACGCAGCCTCCCCCAGGGAGGTGGCCGAAAGCATCTCGGACTGAGCAATCGAACCCGAGTCTGGGAAGCGTACAGTTCGATTGACCCAATCGATTTGCACATTGTGAGACTCCAGCCAGTCCATCCCCAGCACCAGGGGAAACCGGGGCATGGTGGCAATGTCCAGGGTGCGTACCTCCCGGTGCTGCTGGTGGCACAGGACCAAGGGCTGGGTCTCCCGAGTAACGGCGCCTGACCGCAAGAGCCGTCCGTCGATTGCCTCCACCTGCACCGGTTCTGGCTTGTTCTGGAGCGGCACCCGATGCTGAGCGGCGAAGGCAGAGTCCATGTAGGAGCGGGTTGCCCCTGAATCCACCAGAGCGTGGGTGAGAATCCAGGGCCCGCCTGGGGGGTATAGACGCACCGGGATCATGAGGTGTTGCAATTCCACTGGTGAGGGCCCATCATGTGATGCTTGGGACCCCAGATAGCCTGGGCCATTGGCTACTGGGGTTGGCGGTTTCCCTGCGGCTGGCGTTTCTCGGGGCAGGTTCGGGCGTAGTGTCCACTCCCCCCGCAGTAGAGACACAGGTTTCCCTCCCGACGTCGTGTCTTCTCCGATGGGGAGAGGCGAGGCCGTGCTGCCCCGTGCTGCATCGGCTCCTCCAGTGACTCGGCTCTGGCCGTGGAATTGCTGGGGAGCACTGGAGTCGGGCGCCCAGAGTGCTGGCGGACCAGGGCCTGGCGCCGGTCCTCCAACCGATCGTCTATCTGTAGACTCCGTTGGATGAGGGCCTCCAGCGTGGCGGGGCGATCCAAGGTGGCCAGCTGGTCCAGTATCTCATCCGAAAGCCCCTCGAGATACTGGTCCCGAAGTGCGGAATCGTTCCAGGTCAAGTCCTGCGCCAACAGCCGAAATTCCGTGGCATAGGCGGCCACTGTGGACTTGCCCTGTTTCAACCGCCGAATTGCCCGATTGGCTTGACTCGCCTTCTGAGGGTTGGCGAACGCGGTTTCAAAATGGTTGCAAAACCCCATATAGTCTGTCAGCAAGGGGGAGTCTTGTCGAAGCAGCGGCAACGCCCACTTGGCTGCCTGGTCCTTCAGCAAGCTGATCAGGAAGTGCACCTTGGTGCGGTCGTCGGGGAAATCCCGGGCTCGCCCCTGAATATACAGTTTGGCCTGGGCGAGAAACATGGGAAAGCTGCCAGGGGACCCATCGAATTTTTCTGGCAGGGCCACTGGGTACTTGCCTGGAGCTGGGGCGCCGGCACCAGGAGCCGGTAAGGTGTCCAAACGCTGCTGAAGCGCCGTAACCGCATTGCTTAACTGCTGCACTGTGTGGGTCAAGACCTGGTTCTCCTGGGCCAATGCCACCAGCGCAGCCGCCTGGTCAGTCATGACGACAGGTTCCTCCCGAACGCACCCCAACGAAGGGGGAGTGCGGGTGTGGCAGGAGCAAACTGTGCTGGTCCCGAGGGATATCCGATAGGCAAGGTCTAGTCCAGTCCAAGGTCAGTCCAAGCCAGAAGTCACGAAGCCGAGGTCACGAAGCCGAAGTCACGAAGCCGAGGTCACGAAGCCGAGGTCACGAAGCCGAGGTCACGAAGCCGAAGTCAGGAAGCCGAAGTCAGGAAGCCGAAGTAACAAAGCTGAGGTCAGGAACGCAGGAACCAGGAACAGGAACTAGGCAGCACCGATGTTGCTCCTGCAACTTGGGTCTGGGACTGGCTGGCTTTTATCTGCCCCGAGGCAAAGGGCGGCTCCGATCCTCAGGTGCCTCTCCTCTCCTGGCTTGGAGGCGAGCACTTCTCCTGCGGGAACTTAGTTCCCTTCGCCTCTCTGCCCTTAGCCTTTGCAGCTCAGGAGAAGCTGGAGGGTTACCAGACCCAGAGGCAACCTCAGCTTCCCCTGACTGGGTGGGGAGTGGAGCACCTGCAGGCAATGAGTCCTCTGCTCCATCAGAGGCCAGATCAAACTCAGCCGATGCCTGCACCTGAGGATCTAACACAGGTGAGTCCCCTTCAGACTCAGGCCCCAGCCCTGGCTCTGCTGGTTCTGGAGGCAGGGAATCCTGTGCAGGCTGGGATCCCTCAGGTTCAGCGTCTGAGTCTGAATCCCAGGCCATCACACTCAGAATAAAACCTCGTCTTATACACGGAAAAGTACGGTATACACGAGGTCCAATAAACTGAGCTGGAATCCTGGGAAGACAGAGGCACTGTCAGCTTGTGGTTCCTGAGTCTGGATGATTTGCCAGTTGCTTGTTCTGGATGAGGTTGCATTCCCTCAGAGAGGGGAAAACAGATTCTGAGCTTGACTGCGCTCCTGGATCCAGCTTTGTCACTGGAGTTTCAGGTCACTACAGTGGGTAGAAGGGCCCTTTACCAGCTATGGTGTGCACACCACTTATGGCCATTCTTGGACAGCAATAGTTTGGCCATAGTGAGTCATTCACTGGTAACATCAAGGCTCAATTATTACATTGTGATGTATATTGCGCTACCCTTGGACCTGGTCCAGAGGCACCAGATGGTCCAAAACACTATGGCTAGACTGTTGAAGGGAACAGACTGTCACCAGCACATCACTTTGATCCTCCAAAACTTGCAGTGGCTGCCCATACACTACTCAACCAAGTTCAAGGTTCTTGCATTAATTTACAAGGCATCTAGTTGGTCAAGGGGCAGATGGGGCTCATCAACCTGGGAAGGTAGCCCATTTAAGAGAAGGAAAATCTTATCCCAAATCTCCACTGCCTTGTGTGACATCTTCAGGAGAAGAAATGGCTAAGGAGTAACTCCTACATATGGTAAATCTGGAGTGGAGTCCCTGAGATGGTTGGATGGTGCCTTGTATGTCACCTTCCAGCAACTGCTTCCACCAAGCTGGTGCCAAACATATTGCTCTGCTTTCTGTTGGACCTAGGGCTGCCTACATCTGGATTTTCCCAGATAGATGCATTCTAATGTACGCCACAACGGCAGCGAGGCTCTTAATTGCCAAAATTTGGAAGAGCAAAGAGGTACCTAAAGTAGAAGATTGGCAATTAAAATTATTAACATACCAAAAAATGGCAATAAAGATAGGAGAAGTAAGAGGAATAACAGAGCAAAAAATAGAGAAAGATTGGGAGAAATTTGAAGAATACACAGGAAACTTAGTGGAAAGAGCCAACCTTCTAGCCTAACATACAAGTGGGTCCAAAGCAGAAAAAAAAGGAAGTCAATAATGTAATTAGGTATATAAATTGATATAGTTACAATTATACCGCAACAACAGAAAGGCTGGAAGCAACACCAGATAGATGTTCTTTTCTTATGTATAATTTATGTATGTTGTATAATGTATGTATATTGTATTTTTTCTCTTTTCTTCTCTTTTCTTTTTTCTTTTTCTATACCGTATGTGATGTCTTTAATTTTATTTTTGTATTGTTAAATGTTGAATATGTAAATTTTTTAAACCAAATAAAGTTAAAAAAAAAAGGAGTGCCCTTTTGATATCTCACTGTCCATAGGAAAATAAGTTATGGGCTTTTGCTTGCTGGCTGGCTGGCTGGCTGGATCTGGCAGGTGGTGGCTTCCCCCAAGCGCAGAGAAGGAGGTGGCGTTTGGTGAGCAAATGTTTGAAAGGCTTTCAAAAGAGAGGAAGTTAAAAGGAGTGTGGGGAGACAGAGTATGTGCACACGAAAGCTCATACCAAGAACAAACTTAGTTGGTCTCTAAGGTGCTACTGGAAGGAATTTTTTTATTTTTTTTTCGACTACTGCAGACCAATGAGAAGATGTGTTTCTTTAATTTATTCAATAATAATATTATAATAATTTATTATTTGTACCCTGCCCATCTGGCTGGGTCTCCCCAGCCACCCTGGGCGGCTTCCAGCAAATATTAAAAAACAAAACATTAAAATATCACAGATTAAAAGCTTCCCTGAACAGGGCTGCCTTCAGGTGTTTTCTAAAGGTCATGTGGTTGTTTATTGCTTTGACCTCTGATGGGAGGGTGTTCCACAGGGCGGGCACCACCACCGAGAAGGCCCTCTGCCTGGTTCCCTGTAGCTTCGCTTCTCGGAGTGAGGGAACCGCCAGAAGGCCCTCGGCTCTGGATCTCAGTGTCCGGGCTGAACGGTGGGGGTGGAGACGCTCCTTCAGGTATACAGGACCGAGGCCGGTTAGGGCTTTAAAGGTCAGCACCAACACTTTGAATTGTGCTCGGAAACGTACTGGGAGCCAGTGTAGATCTCTCAGGACCGGTGTTATGTGGTCCCAGTGGCCACTCCCAGTCACCAGTCTAGCTGCCGCGTTCTGGATTAATTGCAGTTTCCGGGTCACCTTCAAAGGTAGCCCCACGTAGAGTGCATTGCAGTAGTCCAAGCGGGAGATAACTAGAGCATGCATCACTCTGGCAAGACAGTCTGCGGGCAAGTAGGGTCTCAGCCTGCGTACCTGATGGAGCTGGTAGACAGCCGCCCTGGACACAGAATTAACATGTGCCTCCATGGACAGCTGTGAGTCCAAAATGACTCCCAGGCTGCGCACCTGGTCCTTCAGGGGCACAGTTACCCCATTCAGGACCAGGGAGTCCCCCACACCCGCTCGCACCCTGTCCCCCAAAAACAGTACTTCTGTCTTGTCAGGATTCAGCCTCAATCTGTTAGCCGCCATCCATCCTCCAACCAATTCAAGTGGTTTTCATTTTTAAAAAAAAGATCAAAGTGGTTTCCAGAAGCTCAGCAACAAAATTAAACTGTGCAATTTACACAGTTGAAATAGATTCAATAAAATCCAAGGAAACATCCTATGGTATCAGAATAATAATAATAAAAAAACAGAAACAGCCAGCATTAACATTTTAAAAATCCATAGACCAGAGCAGTTAACCAAATCCACCATAAGCTTAGGTGAATAAAGCTGTCTATAGATATAGAAATGGGTGTCCTCATCTCACTGAGGACCAACACCCCCTCCCTCCCAATGGCTGCACCCAGCAACTTCAAATAAATGTTAAATAGTACTGGTGGCAAGAAAGAACTCTGAGGCATCCTGCAACTCAGTTGACATAAGTGCTACTCTCTGGAGGCAGGCCCTGCAGAGAAGAAAAGAGCCACCATATTGCTGCAGCCCCAACTCATGATGCATAGACCTGCTCCAGGAAGCAAACATGGTCAGTTGTATCAAACCTGACATGGATAGGATTGTATTATAAAACTCGTGGGCTCTAGCTCTAACCAATCACCAGCTAACCAAGCTCTTCCTTTGTTCTTCTGAAGTACCCAGCACCTTGAGAGACTGCAATCGATTTGGCCTATAGCCTTCCTGGTACGGAGATGAGAGCAGCCCCTCCTCCGTGTGAGAATATATAAAGCCTTCTAAATGCACACTATAAAGTTTTCAGCACCAGACTCCAAAGCCATTAGAACGTTAATAAGCTGGAGTGCCAATTGAATGTGCACCAAGAACGTGGCAATTACTTTTGTTTCTCCTGTAAGCTGCCAGAAGAAGTCTCTAATGAATGGCCTAATGAGCAGGATTTTAAAACATTCAATTATTCCCTTCAGATGCTAATTTTTGCCACTTCTGCATTTTTCTTCTTCTCCTTTTCAATTTGCCAGGGCAGATGTAGTTCCTGATTAGCCTGTCGTGCTTTCTCTCTGTCTCTCTCTTGCACACGCTCACACTTAATTTCATATGCACCAGTTGCCATAAAGGACTCGTCTGCTGTTTCGCACCTGTGCCAAGAGAGCCATTATAGCGACTGTAGCCAGCTGCTAAATTCATGCAGGCCTGGTCCCAGCCTCCTCCTAGCAACCCTCTTTCAGGGCCAAAAGACATGCGACAGCAGGAAACCCAAGACCAGATCTGCCCCTTTATAATTAATAGCAGCTGCAATTCCATCTGATTCAGACTATGGTGCTGGGGTAAACCTTTCCCTGCCACAGAGTGTTCCCAGTTGATACTGTCTCCTACCCCTGTGACTAGTAGCTTTGGGGAGAATTTTGATGGCGTGACTAGCAAAATGGAAAGAACATTTAAAACGAGCGCTCTCTCCACTTGGGAATCCCAGCAACTGGTCTTCAGAAGCACACCTCCTTTATTACTGAATGTTGTACACAGCCATTGAGGCTAATAACCACCATTGCCTCCTCCAGAAATTTGTCTAATCTCCTTTCAAGACATCTAGGTTGGTGTCCATCACTATATCCTACACTTGTGAATTCCACAGTTTAACAATGTTTTGTATTCTGATTCTTTCAACTCTCAGCTTCATTGGAGAACCCCAAGTTGTGTATTCTAAATAAAATGAATAAATATCCAGTCAAATGTGTGTAGAACTAGAAGCCTCTGGCATTGAAGGTATGAGAACCTATGCACAGAGACATTGAGGGTGCCTCTTACCCCTTGAGATGCTTTGATCCTTCTCTATGTTCAGGCCAGTGCCTGAGATGGGCTCATACCTTTCCAGACTCTGTCTACAACAGGATTCCCAAACTTGGGTCTCCAGCTGTTGTTGGACTACAACTCCCATCATCCCTTACCATTGGTCTTGCAAGCTAGGGATGATGTCTCCAGTTGTTGTTGGACTACAACTCCCAAGTTTGGGAAACCCTGGTCTACAAGGAGGCATGGTTAAAGGCACCCTACTCATGTATTTGGCGTTTGTTGATTCAGATTGTGATGTCGAATCATTAACGTATTGTTACACACAACCCCAATCTCCAAGCAGTGAGAGAATCCAGGGGTTACAGGCACCTAGGTTTGGTTTCCATGGAACGAAGGCCAGGGGACACTGTGGTATCTTTAGGATACAGTATATGGTTTTAACTACACATATATACAACGTGAGCGTAAGATGGAGGGGCTCACAACATTAACACCCCCAACAGATGGTGTTTCCTGCTTGGCAGGGGGTTGGACTGGATGGCCCTTGTGGTCTCTTCCAACTCTATGATTCTATGATTCTATGATTCTAAGATCTTGCTTCTCCATTAGTCACAGCTTTGATCCAGCACAGAGCAAGAATGTCTCTGTGTATCCGGAACCCAGCCTGCTCCCAGCCTGCTTCCAGCTGAGTTCACACACAATACACCAGCTATTGTTCACCTACACAGCAACTAGGTGAGGCAGGTGGTGGAAAGCCCCGCCCCCATTAGTCCAGAGGGCATCATCACTTAGCTGTAGCTCTTGCAATGTACCTCATTCTTTTGGGGTGCTGCTGAGGACATTTTAGGGGTCTGCTAAGGTCATTATGTCACTGTGGTCTAAACCACTGAGCCTAGGGCTTGCCGACCAGAAGATCGGCGGTTTGAATCCTTGCGACGGGGTGAGCTCCTGTTGTTCCATCCCAGCAGACAGATTTTCCGGGTCATGTGGCCAGCATGACCCGCTTCTGGCACAATGGAACACCGAAACCAGAGCAGCACATGGAAACGCCATTTACCTTCCTGCTGGAGAGCTCCCTATTTATCTACTTGCACTTTTTTTAGTGTGCTTTCGAACTGATAGGTGGGCAGGAGCTGGGACTGAGCTACGGGAGCTCACTCCGTCATGGGGATTCGAACTACCAACCTTCTGATTGGCAAGCCCAAGAGGCTCAGTGGTTTAGACCACAGCACCACCCACATCCCTTGGAAAGAGGTATACAATATGCCATCTACCTGTAACTGTTTTAGAGACTCCACTCTGGATTAGTGTAGGGTTAGCCTTTTCTTCTCCTGAATATGTCCCACAAGGCAGCATCTTCTCCTGAATATGTTCCACAATGACACACACACACACCCCAATCCCACAGTAATATTAAAAATGCATCAGTTATCTCTATGGCTACAGCAACTGTCATAAGTTAACAGGCTGCTTTTTCAAGATTATACAAACCGGTCTATGATACTGAGAAATGGGGGGGGGGGTGCTACTAACATATCTGCTGTAATATTGCTCCACTTGAAATGCACAGTGTATATAATTCAGTTTCCATACAGATATGAACACCTGTTTCTATTCTCCGCAGCACAGACTTCAGGCTGAAATGATGGATCATATATCATCGTTGTGAAGACATCTATATAATTTGATTGTCCTGTGTGCTGCCCTGCAGCATTCTGAATGAGAAGAACTGATCTGATTTAATTGATCTTTCATTCTTTGTAGAAAGAATGGCAGAGCCCCTTCCCTCCTTAACACAGGATTTAATAAGAGCTCATGTGCATTATTTGGTGCTGCAGTTGCCTAGATATATTGAGGAGCCACAATATTGAATCTGATAGATCAAGGGAACTGATTCTGTCAAAGGTCACGTCCTATGTTCCCTTTGGGACAGCTGTTAACTGACCATTACCTTCTTAGCCAGATTGCTGGTCATTAACAAGGTGTGTCAAGGTAACCCAAGGATTGCTCAACCTTTGGAGTAGCTTTAATGTCTTAGTCTTTCCAAAAAGGTAAATGCACAAGTGACTGAGGAAATGCCCCGAGCTTGAGAGAGTAGGGGCTGGAGAAGTGCAAGACTTTTTCATTTTGACTGACAGGTGCACAAATTTGGCAGGTGAATGTGGGTGAATCTTTCAACTTTGGTCCTCTAAAATTTTCACGTTTCCCGATCTTAAATTCAGTTCTCCACATTTCTGCAGCAATTTATAGATCTTATCCTCATGACAATTCTTTAGAATTTTTGTTCAAATCCCTTTATTTTGTTTTAAAAATATTTTCAATAAAATATATTTTTAAAATTAAACATATTTTTGTGCATTTTTTTCCTAATGCAAACATTATTCTATGCAGCTTTGACTAATGTACGCTTTTTTGCAAGCATCCCCCCACAAAAATTATAATGCATTTTTTAATATCTTCACCAATATATTCATTTTTATGCACATCTTCCCCTAATATATGCATATTAGCAAACATTACTTGGTTACAGAACTGCATTGCAAAATTTGGTAAATGTGATTCTTGGAAGATTTCTGTGTTTCGATTCTCATGTTGCACCAGAAAGTGCAAAATTGATAAATCTGGCTTTAAATGTGAACTGAATCAAACCTGTCCCCCATTCCTATTGGCAGGCATCACCCCCTCAGAAGGGGTGACCATGCCCGAAACTCAAATCCAATTCTGGCAGGAAATTATGAAGCTAGACACTTTGGGTTGTATGCAACAAAGTTGCCCTATTAGTGCACAGACATCTGCCTGCACAATGAGACTTTTTTCTTCCTAGCAATTCCTTTTGTGTCTCCATCCATCCAATCTGTTCCAGAGCATTGGGAAAACAAGAGAACAGGCTTGTGGGGTGCAGGGGTACACAGGGAGAGGGAGAGGAGGTCCTGTTGGGCAAGCTGGAGTCCTTGCATTAATAGGATGGCTTTGCCGGATACAACTCTGCATGAGGTTTTAAATGTTTACTGCATGAAAAAACCCATGGTGGTTTTACTGGAATTGTTAAATTGAGGGTGAAAACTGAAAAAGAATTATACAGCTCAGCCATCATGCTGCCTCTGTGATCTATGGCATGGAGTGATGCTCAGCAGCTTAGCTTATAATGAAAAGGTAAGTTATGTTCCCCCCCCCAAAGGGATAATAGACCTTTAAGATCTCACTTCATGGCCATATAGCAAATGGAGAAATGTGTCAGTGGATGGGCATATCAGATCACATAAATTATAGAGTTGAAAGCTGTGGGAATGTTCAGGGAGACAGGAGAGGATTTTTTTTTTATTAATATCCTTCCTAACTTGCGCTAGCAAGTTCCTTTACTTAGCAGAGTTTCACATTCCCCTTTTAGACGCACAGTGGGTAGCTGGTTGCAGGCTTGTGTAAGCCTCTCACTATTAGGTTCCTGGTAAGGGACGCAGGTGGTGCTGTGGGTTAAACCACAGAGCCTAGGGCTTGCCGATCAGAAGGTCAGTGGTTCGAATCCCCGCAACGGGGTGAGCTTCTGTTGTTCGGTCCCTGCTCCTGCCAACCTAGCAGTTCGAAAACACGTCAAAGTGCAAGTAGATAAATAGGTACCGCTCTGGCGGGAAGGTAAACGGCGTTTCCGTGCGCTGCTCTGGTTCACCAGAAGCGGCTTAGTCATGCTGGCCACATGACCCGGAAGTTGTACGCTGGCTCCCTCGGCCAATAAAGCGAGATGAGCGCTGCAACCCCAGAGTCGTTCGCGACTGGACCTAATGGTCAGGGGTCCCTTTACCTTAAGTTCCCTTATATCCCTCTTAAAAGAATAAACACACCACAATCTTGTGTAAAGTAAAGTATATAAAAGTAGTTTACTCACATTCTGTTCACAGTTGGATCCCAGAAGGCAGACTTAGTTATAAAGTATATACCTGTACATGTGGAGCTATCCCATATGGGGATAATCCCAGTGTCCTCTGTTGGCTGAAAGTCAACAGAGCATCTCTAGCTAAAAGCTGCTCCAACGATGGTGGAAGTCAAAAAGAAAGAGAGTGCTGTGTGTCTTGTCCTTTTTGTTACCTGGACAGGTAGGGTCACGCCCACCTCTAGTCACATGCAAAGGAAGTATGTCCCAGCCAGGAGGAAACAGGAAGTTTCGACTGGCTGGACCAAACATTCCCCTGCATGTCCACTCTAGGAAAACAAGGAATGTTGTACTTGACTGCTATTTACGTATCACATCCCACAAAAGCTATCTTAGAAGTAATTTAGTTCAGACCCCCTGCAGTACAAGACTCAGCTACAGCATCTCTGACAGATGTCTCTCTAACCTTTCTTGAAATTCTTCTAGCATAGGAGAGCCCTTCGCCTCCTGAGGCAGTGTGCTGCATGAACAAGCAGTTCTTACCATTAGGAAAGCTCCCTAATATTTAGCTGAAATTGGTTTTCTGGCAATTGATTCTAGTCTTGCCCTCTACAACAAAAGAGAACACATTTGCCCCAGCTTATGTACTATAGCCCTCCAGGTATTTGAATAACACTTTCAGGTCTCCCCTGGCTCTTCTCTTCTTCCAACTAAAGACACCAAACTCTTTCAGTCATTCCTCATAGGATTTGTTTTCCACCATCCCAGTTGCACACCTTAGGTCTATGGAATTACGAGCCTCATATAACACATGCTTAGGTCTGATTAACGCACAAAGGGGTTAATAGGAATAGGAATAGGATAGGAATAATGTATCGGCCAAGTATCAATCATACTTGGAATTTTGCTTCGACTACATTGCAATGTAAAGAAAAACATACCTCATACAAACACCATTCCCTCACAATACAACAGCACAACAAAGGAACCCCATACCACCACCTGACCTCCCTTCCGCACACAACTACGAATTCAACAGTTTAATGGCACAAGGAAAAAAACTATTCCTGTGCCTAGACATTTTTGTGTATAGAGTCCTGTAATGACGTCCGGATGGAAGTAAATCAAACAGTTGATGACCAGGATGCAAAGGGTCTGTGACAATTCTAATACCATAGAGTTGTGTTGTGTTTGGAATTCCGGGGAAATGAAAAGTGTCTTTTAGAACCACTAATGTGCAAGCGTTGGTTTCCGTCATTTCCACGTGTGAAGCTGAGCAGTTGGTGCCTAAAGTAAGGAAGTTGTATTGAGTCACTGTCTGGAAATATGGACTTCATTAAAACAGTTGTTTCGGCAAATTCCAATTAGTGAAATGTGAATCAAGTTTCTTAAAGTTGAACATTTATTTTAACCATACAGATATATAGAAACTTAGCTTTTATTGTATGGAAACATATAGAACTTTTACTGCAATATGCCAGTTGTGCAATTGATCTGAATTGTGCCATCTTTTTAAAAAATATTTCTTAATTTTTTTTATTTATTCTTAATAAATGATACAAAAAATGAAAATAAAATAAACTAACATATACTGATAGAAAAAGACAAAATACATATACCCCCTATACTACAAACACAAACCCTACATACTGCCGTGACTTCCCTCCACCACTACTCGACTTCCTTTGATTCAAATTTGAATATTGTCATTGCATTCTTTGGATAATGCATCTCTTATTACCCTTTCTAGTTATTGTTCTGAATTGTGCCATCTTTAAGATAATATTTTCGTTTCCTATCTGAAGAAATGTGCATGCACACGAAAGCTCATACCAAGAACTAACTTAGTTGGTCTCTAAGGTGCTACTGGAAGGAATTTTTTTTATTTTATTTTGTTTTGACTATGACAGACCAACACGGCTATCTACCTTTAACTGGAATTTTCGTTTCCTGTTAATTATGTCACTTCGAATACATACTTTAGATCTGATTTTCTTATGTAATGTTTTATTTTGGATTGTTTTATTTGATGTCTTAATGTAGGTTGTAAAGCGCTTTGAATTTTCTCTCTCTTAAGAATATACAGTTGTATAGAAATTAAATTAATAATGAGGAAGGTATCCAGCCAGGTTTAGCTATGCCACTCCCCCTTACCTTTGTTGTCAGCATTGTCCCCACCCCCCATGTCTACCTGTGAACTCAGGATGTGAAGAGACCTAAGCTGGTTCCTCCAGCTCAGCCGCATGGCTTTCACCAGCCTCTTTTGTGCTCCTATACCAATAGTTTAGGAACTTTTACTACTTAGTAACTAAGCTACATTTTACCACCTGTGCAGCTTTTCCGACTGATGTATGGAAAAGCACATGAATAAGATTGTTGAAGGGTTTGTAAGGAAACCATTTTTTTAACTTGCCAAACGTGTGGTCTTTTCCTATGCTGAGGGAAGAGGGAGACTTTGGAAGAGGACAATTTTGGATTCCACCTGGAAGGGCATATCTTAAAAGTTTTACAGCCTTTATTTCCACACAAGAATGCTTTGATGGTGTTCCTGCTTGGCAGGGGGTTGGACTATCCAAGCCAAATTGCTGGCTTATGAGATTTCCCCTTCTGAATTACTCAAACTGGATCTTACTGCGGCAAAAAGGTGTATAAATCAAAGATTGGAAGATGTGGAGCTATACCAAAATCTCCTAACTGGTGGGGGAGTTTGTTCACCGTTAAATATAGGCATTACCCCTATTTACCGTGTCCCGTCCTATTTAACATCACTTACGGTTGCCACACATCGTTATGCCTTTATAAAAGCTAGGTTTAATGCTTTTCCATCAAACGTACTGAGTCACACATTTACCAAGGGCCAAGTCTCTCCTATGTGTGCCTGTGAAAATAAATCAACTGAATCTCTACAGCATGTAATGTTCAATTGCCCTATGTACAGTTCGATCCGTGCCAGTATATTAAATCCGATAATTCAGTCCATTGCTGATAAGCCAGCTGACCTACGTCTTGCTTGGATGCTCCAAGACGTGGACCCTTACATAACTCTACAGGTTGCTAGATTCCTAACAGCAGTTATCTCATATAAGAGACGAAATGGAATGTCAGCCAATTATGGATAGTTATAAATATGTTTTGTTTTTTAAATATGTTTTGTTTTTAAAATGAATTTTAGACATTTATTTTAGTTGGTGCCTAAATTTTAATTTTAAAATTCCTCTGAGATATGTTTTTATATGTTTTTATGGAAATGCTAATATTGGGCCCAGTGAGTTGTGTTATCTTATTTGCGGCTTGTACAGTGCCGTTGTTTTATTTGATTCTTGTTTGTTTGTTTGTTTGTTTGTATTGTATGATGGGCGCAAATGCCGAAATAAATGATCGAAAAGGGGGTTGGACTGGATGGCCCTTGTGGTCTCTTCCAACTCTATGATTCTATTCTATTCTATTCTATTCTATTCTATTCTATTCTATTCTATTCTATTCTATTCTACTTTGCTGTCTATATTGTGCTTTTAAATCTCTGTCGGGTTCTCTCAACAGAAAGTTCTTGTCCCTAACTTGGATCTTGGCATCCAAGGAAATTGCCCTTTTATATTTTTCCTGAACCAACAGCAGCATGTCTTCCTTCAAAGGTGGTGCCAAAACCTGGACGCAGTATAGTAGATTCTGCCTTCCTTGGACAAAATAGAGTGGAACTATTACTTCTTGCAGTCTGAACACTATGCTTCTGTCTCTTATGTAGCCTAAAATTTCACTAGCTTTTAAAGCACCTCAGGACTGCTCAACAGGTGTTGAGTAGAGGCATTATCCTGTGCGGTGAGATGGCAGGCAGGAAACAGAGCTGCAGCACCGGCTTACCTTCTAATCAAGAAGATGCAGACTTTTTTGTGTGGTTCCCCCACCCTGCCTCTCCTTCCAGCATGATGTCCTCACACCTGACAGCCACAGATCACTCTGGGCTAATCCAGCCTGACTCATGGTGATCAGTGGCTGTATGTACCTGAGTTGTCCCATGGCCCAAAGCCCTACAAATGCGCTCATTTTGGCTCAACTCTTGGCCAAATCCAGTGTGCAGCCCTAACTGAAATCCTATTGACTTGAAGTGGTCTAAGCTCATCACAGACCCTCCAAGGGTCCCTGTTCTCCAGGGACAGCCCCAGATTTACAGAAGCCACCCCGGTTTCTGATTTGATCCCATGATGTCCCTCTTTTCCTTAGGATGCCCCTGTTTTCAGCAGAGAAATGTTGGAGGGTGTGGAGTTTTCCAACTCCCGAAACATCTGAAGGCAGCACTGTATAGGGAGGTTTTTAAATATTTAATGTTTTGTTATGTTTATATATATATATATATATATATATATATATATATATATATATATATATATATATGTTGGAAGCTGTCCAGAGTGGCTACGGCAATAAATGGGTGGGGTATAAATAGGATGATGATGATGATGATGATGATGATGATGATGGAGGAGGAGGAATAGGACACCCCCATTTTCATCTGAGAAACATTGGAGGGTATGTAATCCAAGAACAAAACTTTTTTGTCATACCCAACCCGTGTTTCAGATAAAATAGGATGTTGCAATTTGTAGAGGCATGGATAAAGTGATGCACAGAGCTGTAAGTATATGGATCATTAGACTTTTAGAGTAGTTTATTATGCAGTTACAGACATGGTTGTAGATAGTTCATAATACGTAGGCTCACTTAGAGATTATAAATTACTCCATTACTGAAGCGAAAAGCTGGAGCGTGCCCCACAAGCAGAATTCTAGACAGCAGATTAATCTACCATTTTCATCTTGCTCCAAGTGAAGAGTACTCTCAGTAGTACTCCAAGGAGGCAAGCCTCTCGGGGAAGTATTTACCAACAAAGGAAGGGTTCCTGGTGCATCACAGTCTAAATAAATCAAGGTCAAACACATAAAATCAGTATAGGTCCAAACATAAACCAGAAGTGAGGTCAATATTCCAGAGTATTTCACAATACAGTTGCAGTAGCGTGAAGAACAAGGAGGCAGAGATCTGTGTTGCTTCTGATAACTAGAAGGCTCAGGAGGGAGACTTTGCATACTCTGACCATCTGGACCACATCCTGACCAAAGCTGCTGGCACAAAAGGAGTTTCAGAGATTGTTTATTCGTGAGCAAGCCCCTTTAGTCACAAGTAGCAAGACGACTCTGGGTCTATAGTGTGGGATGTAATCCATTGGAGCAGTCAAATACAACATTCCTTGTTTGCCTAGAGTGGACACAGACAGGGGGATGTTGATCCAGCCAAGGTAGAATGTCCTGTTCCACCTGGTCTGGAGCATCCTCCCCCTGCATGTGACCAGTCACGCAACCATCTCTCTCTCGATGCTCTCTCTCCCATTTTGGCCACTGCTCCCGATGCTGTCTGCTGGCTCTCTGCCAGCAGCACATGGGCCCATCCTTATAAGGATGTAAGCCACACTGTATCTGAAACTACAAGCTAAAGCCTGCCTTCAGGGATCATACTGTGAACTGAATGTGAGTAAACCTTTCATTACTTATAAGGAAGACTCGTGTGTCTTTATTTCTTTTTGAGAGGGAACAAAGGGGTCTTACCAGGAATATACTCCAATCTGGCATGTCAGATTGGATTGCTTAACTAAAGAGATTCAAATGAATCTGCAACTAGCTTCTTGCTGTGTAAAAGGGGAATAAGCTCTGCTATATGTAACTCACTAACGTGAGTGAGGAAGGATAATATTTAATCAATATATCCTCTCCTACTATCCACAACCTTCCCACATGTAGATGCACTCAATGACTTTGCTGTTCCAGTTGGTTCCTTTCAATCAGGCATCCCCAAACTCGGCCCTCCAGATGTTTTGGGACTACAACTCCCATCATCCCTAGCTAACAGGACCAGTGGTCAGGGATGATGGGAATTGTAGTCCCAAAACATCTAGAGGGCCGAGTTTGGGGATGCCTGCTTTCGATGCTGGTGTTCTCCAGGACTGCATAATGGTGGCTAAACATCCTCTTCTGATAGTTTGAGGGGTTCTCCATCAGGTCCCATGGGGCTCAGATGGCCCCTCTTGGGGGTCCTCAGTATTGCTTTTAGGGGACCCTGCCTGCTACCCAAGGCCATCAGGGCAAGTCTGGAGTCTCAAAGGACTCCATATCTGGGACCAGGTCAGGGCCAGGCATCACAAGTATATGTTTTGGAAAGTTGTTTGTCTATGCATTGGAACATCTCCTAAGATATCGCAACAACATTTTGCACCATGGTTCCTGAGATCAAGCAGCAGGTGTTTATGTATGGCTACAGCTGGGTGCCATTTTGAATCAAGATGGTTCAAAACGGCACAGGTTTTTTGGTTTCTTAGAAATTCCAAGCAACACTGGGTATGAGGCTGCTAGTTCCCCGATAATTAATGGTGCTCCACTAATTGTATTTATTTAAAAGCTTTCACAGCTCCTTTATTCCAAGTAATGCTTTGTTGTGTTCCTATCAGCATGAGCTTAAATGGAAGCCGTGTGCGCCTTTATTAAAAACTGGAGAATGGCACCAGGTGGTCCTCTGTCTGAGAAGCATTTGGTTATGACTCAGTCCCCATCTCCCTTGTAGATGAATCTCTCAGTAGCCACCCACACAAACAATAACTTTCAGGCAGCTTTCGCTAATTAAGAGTTCACTCTTGCAAAACTATGCTTGCTGCAGCCCAGTTCAGTTCATTGTTGCCTACATATGCTTAAGAACATAAGGAGAGTCCTGCTTGCTCGGATCAAACAGACTTCAATTTCCAGCTTGAGCTAAGAAGATGCTTCTGGGAAGTCCACAAGTCTGTCACAAAGGCAGTACCCCTCCTACGTTTTTTTTGCTCACAGGATTGAAAAAGGATGTGGTACATGTATCAACTTGGATGGCTGTAAAAGAGGTTTAGATGAATTCATGGAGGATGAGGCTATCAATGGCTTCTGTATCATCTAGTCCAATTCCCTGCAATACAGGAAACCTTTGCCCAATGTGGGGTTCGAACCCACAAAATCCCACTTGCTAGTTTCCCACACACATCTGGTTGGCTATTGTGAGGACGGTGGAAATAAGGTTAGCAAGAACACACCTAAGAAGCTTAAATTGTACATATGGTGGACACCCTTCTTTGAAAATTAAACCAATGTCCAGACTTTAACATTCAAAAAATTTACTTGCAAAAATATATAGATGAATTAAAACATGATGTTTACAGTCACATGCTTCTCCAAACATGGGCTTACAGTCTGTTCTTCTAACTTCCAAACAGCTGTAATTTCCTCTCCAGAGCTCAGCACTCAGCCTTCTATATGTCAATTAGGCCATGCCTTGCAGTTCCTATGCAGTGGCAGAGCGTCATGCTCCGGCACCGGGGGGCGGAGAGCAGGCAGGGCAGGGCTGGCGCGTGTCCCAGGGGCATGGCGCGCCACCTGCAGGGGCAGGGCACGCGTCCTGGGGGCGGGGCATGCCGCCTGTAGGGGCTTGGTGCCCAGCTCCAGTGGGGGGGGGCAGCCGTGATGGCACCCTACTGGGATCGCGCTGCCAGGGGTGGTGCACTCCTCCCGCACTCCTCTTCTCCCGCACTCCTCTTCCTCTGCCAGTGCTGCTATGAAAGATTTTCACTTTTACCTTCTCCTACAGCTTTGCTCTTTCTTTGAAGCAAAGAAGCAGCATGCGAACACTCTGTTCAACTTAGCAGTGTTCACAGTGGATTCTAAAACACAGTCATCTTGCTTCACATAAAATGGAGTCTCTCTTTCACTAGATACCTCCCATGTGACCAACGTTAGCCAATCACATGAGAACTACTCTCTAGAATTCAGTTATCAACCAATCAGATTTAAACACATAGCAATGCATACAAGCATTTACAATTTCAATGAATCAAATTACTATACTAAACAAGAACAAGATGTTGGCCTGATTCAGCTAGTTCTTGGGTGTGGGGTAATCTCAACATACGATGGGCCCTAAATTGGCAGTGGCCAACTAGGGAAGAGACTTAGTAGTAGTGATGGATAACATCAACTCAGTGAATGGTAGCAATAGAAAATGGCACACTCTGTACTAGAGATTATTAGGATTTGAAAATTAGATTGTCAGTATGGTAATGCCTTCATAAAAAATATATGGTGCAGCTACATATGGAATATTGTGTACAGTGTATTTTGTTTGCAGATAAATGATTTGCTGTCTGCTTTTCAATTGGAATTCTCAGAACAGAAATTTAAAAAATGCAAACTAAAATAATAAAACACAGTGATAAAATGCAAAACACACACAGAAGGACAGGTTCAAAGGCATGAGAGCCAGGACTGCTAGTAATAATATAACTTTAATCGTAAAATACCTGTCTATCTTAACTGCTTGAATAAAACTGCAATGGCAAGCTGTATCATAAATCCAGGAGGTTGTGTGATCTCAAAAGGGATGCTGTAGATCTGGAAAAGTAGAAAGGGACAAAAAATAAATAGGGTACACGCCAGAAAGGATAAAGCATATGTGGTTCCTCTGGACATTGCTGGACTATAACTCTCAATGACTATGCTGGCTGGACTTGATAGGATTTGTAGGCCCAGAAGCGCCGCTGTGGCAGTGACGACATAACGTGACATCACATAATGTCACGGGTGCCATCGGGCACCCATAATCTGTGGCCCAAGTCAGCGCCCCCGCCCTTCCGCCACCACTTTACCAAGGCGACCACTGTGTGTTATATTTACTCTTTGTAAGCAATGCTTACAGTGAGAGCTGGACCATAAAGAAGGCTGATCGCCGAAGAATTGATGCTTTTGAATTATGGTGCTGGAGGAGACTCTTGAGAGTCCCATGGACTGCAAGAAGATCAAACCTATCCATTCTTAAAGAAATCAGCCCTGAGTGCTCACTAGAAGGACAGATCCTGAAGTTGAGGCTCCAATACTTTGGCCACCTCAGGAGAAGAAAAGACTCCCTGGAAAAGACCCTGATGCTGGGAAAGATGGAGGGCACAAGGAGAAGGGGACGGCAGAGGACGAGATGGTTGGACAGTGTTCTCGAAGCAACAAACATGAGTCTGACCAAACTGCGGGGGGCAGTGGAAGGCAGGAGTGCCTGGCGTGCTCTGGTCCATGGGGTCACGAAGAGTCGGACACGACCAAGTGACTAAACAACAACAACAAATGTGTGAACAAGACAGAATGAGTGGCCGAGGGACTGGATAGATTCGTCTTCTGAGCTATTAACTCTGCTATAATCTATAAACCAATCCAATTATATTTTTTAAAACCCAAGAGGGTTTAAAACGATCTCCTTTTGAGGGTTTGCAAAGAAAAACAGGCAGCGGCAGGAACTCACAAGCCCTCGTGGGCTCTCCATTGCTCCCTTCCATTGCTCACCTTTCCATCCATCTGGTCCATGCCCATTTCCCCCCATCGTTTGTTTACCTCCCCTATAAGCCATCTAACCATTTGAATTTACTAGTCCTCCCCCCCATCCATCTGTATTACCCATTTCCCTCCCCTCTTCATCCTGCTTTGGGAGCCATTCTGCAGATCTCGCTCTTTGGGAACAGGCCTGTCACCATAGCACAAGTGCCTTTCAGTGGGCGGTAATAGTGTAGATGCCTCTTGCAACCAGTCACACGGACAACCAATGGGAGCAGGGGGAGATCAAACATTCAGATGCAGGATTCTAACCATTCCTTTCAGACACAGGTAGGGTAGAGGTGGGAATTGTGTGGGGGACAAGGTGGGAAGATCTCCCGCGCTCTATATTAGTGTACAGTTGCAGTAGTAGATTATCACACATGTCAAAGTCAGTGATGTGAGTAAAAATTTGTGTGAAAATAAGTGAAATATTATATACATGCATGGCTAAAGTCGCTTCTGGGGCCCCTTCGGGATTAGTGACCCTGAAGTTTAAGATTCATTAATTCCACAGTAGATCCACCCCAGATCTTATGCTCTTATGCCTAGCCTCTCAAGTCACACTTAAGATTTTGATTTATGGAAAGCCCAGTGGAATCCTGCCCTACAAAGCAGAAAATATTGCTGTGTTAACCCTGTTTCATTGTGGGCTAAGTAAGCAGCCAAAGTCCTGCTCCAAGGTCCATATTCTCCATAGCTCACAGTTAGGGTTGCCAGATCAGGAGTATCCCAGACCCTGAGACCTAGGGGCGACTCCTGGTGATGTCATGGGACTGAGCCTTGGAGACAGTGGTGTCGCAATAGGGGGCAGGGGGGATGATGCGCCCTGGGTGCCGTGTCTGTGGGGGTGACAAGAAGGCACCCCGCAGGGGCTTGTGGTGGTGCAAGCAGCCATTGCACCTCCGCAGCCACATGTGGAGGATCCTCCGTTCGTGGCTGCAGCCACGAGCAGAGGATCCCAGCACCATCCGTACGGCGTTGGAGCAGCGCTGCTGGCAAACTGCTATGTACAGTGCATGTGCGGCATCGCTACATACGGCGCATGCGTCATACGTAGAGACGCCACACATGCACCCTACGTAGTGGAGCCCCACCCCGGGTGTCACGACGCCTTCATTTGACCCCTGCTTGGAGATGCAGATTAATTGGGAGAGGCGAGAGGAAGAGGGCAGGACCCCCCACACCAGAGGGTCTGTGCTATAGTTTGCAGCCAGCTCCTGCCAGGCTGAAACTTGCAAGCTATATGCACAGTCTTCTATATATGTGTGTATGTGTATGTATGTAATTAAATACATCCTTTCACCCACCTGGATATTCAAGCCCTCCACCTGCCAACTGGAAGGGGCCAGGCAAACCTGGAGACTTCAGGCCAGACCTGGAGGTCTGGAAACCCCACCCAGAATGCTCTGTGCTTACTGGCCACCAACAATTAGCATAGAGCTATTGTTAGGGGATGTGTCTTCAAATTTGAAAGTTTATTGTTATACCTTTCAACAGCTGCATTAATTCTTGCTGGAGAAACATCCCTTGGTCTCAGCATCCACTATTATTGCGTCTGTAGAAGACTACAAAGACTCCCCAGACAGTATTCATCTATTCACATAAGGATTACCAAGGTAGAATTGGTGAATAAATCAGAACCCCAGCACATATCTCTCAGGCAATTGTATTCTGTGGACATCTATTCTCCACTTCTACGCAGCTCCATAGAATCCAAATCCCAACAACATTCATGTACTTTAAGATTGCAAAGAGTGTTCCATCAGAAGTCTATTAATTTCTGCCACAAGTGACATTTCCTTTAATATGTAGGTACAGGAGACCTTGGATAGACTTATGCTGAATAGCTTTTTATTTTTAATGTCACTGAATGTATAAGCGTCCTCCTTTCCTAACCTAGAATCCTTTTCAAATATCATCAATCAAGGAAGCAGGCTTCAAAACCATCACACTGAGCAGAAATGCTGGCCTTTGCACCCACACCTCCTTATCAGAATGAAAACGTCAGGCATGTGAATGGAATTAGAGTCCCACTATTAAATACAAGGCAGCATTTAGTACAAAGCAGTGAGAAACTTCAGAATAACACCAACAGCAGGCAGCCTCACTGAAGAAGATGGTTTGAAATGGTCCCCTTGACTTCCCCATAGGGCAGATCCACCCTGTCTCCTTTCACTGGGTCCATGCAGTCATAGATCTGTGCCTCTCATAGCCTGCATCAATAAATATATACAAGAACTTCTTGTCAGCTTCACCCCTCTGCACTGGTGGCAAATCAGTGGGGCAAAGCATCGAGTACCTGAGGAAATCTTCCTTCCCTCGACTCTATTTCCACTGCCAGGATGCCTCCGAATGCCAGTTGCCAGGAATCACAAGCCAAGAGAGGGTTGCTGTTGCACTTGGGCATCTGGTTGGCCACTGTGAAAATAAGATGGTGGAACAGATGAGGCTTTGTTCTGATGTAGCAGGCTCTTCTTAGGTTATTTGGGCCAACCAGCAATGACAAGTAAGGGAACGTGGGTGGCACTGTGGGTTAAACCACAGAGCCTAGGGCTTGCCGATCAGAAGGTCGGCGGTTCGAATCCCCGTGACGGGGTGAGCTCCCGTTGCTTGGTCCCTGCTCCTGCCAACCTAGCAGTTTGAAAGCACGTCAAAGTGCAAGTAGATAAATAGGTACCGCTCCGGTGGGAAGGTAAACGGTGTTTCCGTGCGCTGCTCTGGTTTGCCAGAAGCGGCTTAGTCATGCTGGCCACATCTCTCGGCCAATAAAGCGAGATGAGCAGGGCCGGCGCTTCCATTTAGGCCAACTAGGCAGCTGCCTAGAGCGCCGAAATGGAGGGGGCGCAAAAACAGCCCCACGCCGGCAGTCGGGCGCACCCGATCCAGACCGCGCACGCCCTGCCGCTCTCCACAGAAGGGGCGGATGCGGAGTGAGCGAGCGCCGCGTCGGGAACTCGGGAAGGGCACTCGCTGCACTGGGAACAACCAGTTCCGCTGCACTGGGAGCCGAGCCTAGGGGGAGCTGCAGGGTGTCATAACTATGACGTAGTGAATTGAGCTGAGTGAATGGAATACAAGAGACAGGGGGCTCAAAATTTTGGTCTCCCACAGGGTGCTGCTGAAATTTGAAAGACCAAATTCTGCCCTTGCTGGAGAGCCATGTTTCATGGGACCCAGCCACCTCTCAGGAGGTGGATACACCTCTCCTGTCACGTCCAAGAGGAGTCAAAAGCGAAGAGAACAAGGTTTCTGCCTACAGAGACTGCAGAAACTCTTTCAGCCTTCAGATGATCCTGCCCCAAATATAGGATAGTGAATGGGTGTGACAGCATCACATCAGCTTCCAATACCTTTGGCAGTTAGAGCACCTGCCTTTTCTTGTAGCTGCAATTTAGGATTAGGAGCGTTTTCATACATTCATCCTAGTGGTTAGCCTGTTCACCCAGATTTGGGTCAGATTTGTACTGGCAATCATGAGCAAAAATGGAGGATGCCAGGTTGGAGTTGTAGACTCGTAATCTGGTGAACCGGGTTCGAGTCTCCGCTCCTCCACATGCAGCTGCTGGGTGACCTTGGGCTAGTCACACTTCTCTGAAGTCTCTCAGCCCCACTCACCTCACAGAGTGTTTGTTGTGGGGGAGGAAGGGAAAGGAGATTGTGAGCTGCTTTGAGACTCCTTAAGGCAGGGGTGTCAAACTCCGGCCCTCCAGATGTTTTGGAACTACAATTCCCATCATCCCTGACCACTGGTCCTGTTAGCTAGGGCTGATGGGAATTGTAGTTCCAAAACATCTGGAGGGCCGGAGTTTGACACCCCTGCCTTAAGGGGAGTGAAAGGTGGGATATCAAGTCCAAACTCCTCCTCCTCCTCCTCCTCCTCCTCCTCCTCTTCTTCTTCTTCCCATCTGTTTTGCTTTCACCATCATCGTGTTTTAAGAATTTGAGGAATTGCATCTGGCAAAATTCCTCATTTGTTTAATTATTAGGGTTCCGGAACACTAGGGCAGAGGGAGGGAAAGAGAAATGAACTGGCAAAGCATGGATACCAAACTTGACTGCAAACATCAGCAGATGACAGGCCTGATCCATGATCTCCTCAGCCTTCTTAACCCTTCTCATCTACAGCAGTGATCTTTCTCCCCACTGCAACCTACTACCCTGGTTGCATTGGAACCCAGGACTAAAAAAGCAAATATTTGCAAAAACAGGCTTCCGAAGTGTTCCGGAACCCTAATAATTACACAAATGAGGAATTTTGCCAGATGCAATTCCTCAAATTCTTAAAACTGCCACAGTCAAGTTGGAACCTGGAGTAGCACAGGCCCATAGATTCCCCTTTTGCAGCATCCTTTGATGACAGAGCCAAGCCTCCCCATATCTTTGTTAGCAAGCTTGCTCAGTTCTTGTAAATCTTTGCTGGCATTATTATTTTGTTTGCAGGATGCATGTTGCTTCTGAGTGCGAAAAGAAGGTGCCATCTTGCTCGAGGGGAAGGGACCGACAGGAGCAGCAGGCCTGGCCTTACCAGCCTACAAATCCACGCGTAGGCACTGGCTCCACAGCCATCCAGGTGATGCATGATGCAAATAACATCTCAGCCTTGGGCATCCCATTTGACTGGCCTGTGTGGATGATGCCACTGAGAGCACGGGAAATGAACTGAGAGTGAGCGAGAGAGAGAGATATGCTACTGAGTGGATGGACACTTTTGCAGGTCAAAGAGACTTTTATTATTATTATTATTTTGCAACCCCTCAAAAACACATTAGAAGAGGCTGCAAGTCATCCCGAAGGAATTCACAACTCTGGTTCTGTGTCACCTGTGAGATTCTTTTTCTCTCCTTGAGGACCCAGGAAAAGCTGGAAAAACAACAACAGCCCACCCACCCTTCCTCATTTTGTCATATTTCGGAAGGTTCCAAAAGAATATTTCAGGGCATCCCTTGACACAACTTTGCCATGGGGGCGCACCCCTCCCCCGCTGCCTCCCTCCATCTCGGGGAGCCGAGCACCAAGGACGTGACTCACCCTCTCCCTCGGCAAACATGAATTAACCAGGAATGTTCGAGAATTATCCCTGAATAATGCATGAACCTGAATTAATCATGCATTTCCCCCCACCCCACCCCAGCCATGAATTATTCATGAATAACTCATGGAAATGCAAGGTTTATTCATGCTTTGCGAAAAGGGGGGGGAGGGGGGAGGAGAAGCCCCTCTTCTCAGCCAAGATTTCATCCCCCCCCCAATCTCTCTTTTCTTTTTTGTCCTTAGCTCGGTTTTCCTGTTGTTCCTTCCCATAAGGGAAGTGTTTGGGGTTGGGGGGGGGGTTGCAATAAAGCAAAAGATCTATTTGTTTTGCAGCTGTGGGGGTGGAGGTCTGAGAAGGGCAGTGGGGCTGTAACTATATGTCAGGGTGGTGGGGTGGGATTTTGCTTGGGGCGGGCAGGGGGTTGCAAACAAAAGGAAGCCCATCAAAGAACGGTGGTGATGAAAGGAGAAGGGGACCTGGAAGGCAACCTCCACTTCTACCCTCAGCAGCTGAGTGCTGACTAAACAGGAGACATTTTGAGAGGAGAAGACTCCGGAGGAAAGCAGGCAAGGACTTTGTATTTCTTACTTTTTTGATGGCCGTGGGACCTCTCCTTTCAATTCCCTCTCATCCCCCACCCACCCCTTCTCTCTCTCTCTCTCTCTCTCTCTCTCTCTCTCTCTCTCTCTCTCTTGGGTGTTGGGTGCATGACTTGGTTGGTTCATTGCTATCTTGAAACTAAAAATTGAGCGAGGGGAAAACTCCTCAGAGGGACTAGCACTCAAAACCACCTGATATCATCAAGAGATGGTTTTGTGGGAGCTGCCTGCCTGCCTGCCTCCCCACCCTCACCCCACCCCCACCCAAAGAAACCTTCTGGAAACAGCTTCATTTCTGAAATTAGGGGCACCCAAGCTCAAATGACACTTATAGCCTGGGGGCAGAAAACACACACACACACACACACACACACACGGCTGCCCTGCCATTCAATTCATAGACTTCTTCCTCCTCCCACCCAGCTCTTGTTTCTCATTTTGCCCAAAATAAAATCTGAAGCTTTCTACTTGGGCAGGTCAATATTCTTGGCCAATATTCTTCTAAGGCATAACTGAAAGGCAAGTTTGGATAACTCAAGAAAAGCAGTAGAGTGCAAAGGTCTGTCTGATCCAGTATTCTGTTCCCAACAGTGCTCAGCCAGATGCATCTAGGAAGCCCGCAGGCAGGGTATAAAGGCAGTAGCCCTCCTTTGGCATTTGCCCCTTGTAGTTGGTATTTGGTGGTACCCTACCTCTGAACCTGGAAGTTCCATTTAGCCACCATGACTAATAGACCTATCCTGAGATTCATGCTCTGAGGACTTCTTGGGAGGATCAGAAGCTCAATTTAGAAGTTTCCCCACATGTAACCAGGTGGCCTTCCTGAACATGGTGCCTTCTAGATGTTCCTAGACTAGAAATCCCATCATTCTGACCTTGGCCATGCTGCCTTGGTCTATTGAGCATTGTATTCCAACAACATGTGGTGGGACCTCCAGATGTTCCTGGACTACAACTCCCATCATCCTTGACCATTTGGCTCAAGGGAGTTGGAGTCCAAGAACATCTGGAAGGGAGCAGGGCTCCTCCACCCATCCTAACCTTTAGACATCCAATGATGGTCTGAAGATAAAGTCTACAGGTGCATGATAGTGGGAACAGTCACACTGGGGGCAGGACCACAGAACATCCCCCTTCCATCTCCCTCCCTGTTTTAGCCTTAAGTATGATATGCAACTTATGAAGGAGGACCAGAACATTTCAATGAGAATCACAACATTTCTCAAGGGGGTGGGATTCTGCACATCCTATTGTAAATATTTAGTGGGGCAGGGTTCTTTCCCTCCAACTAACGCATGATGGTCAAGAAACTATTTGTATCATAAAACGCATGGCAGGAAGAAAAAATCTCTCCCAGGCTTGAAAAGCAAATGATGTCTCTGTTTATGGTAAATGTTGTGGCCTTGGGAAATGACTATGCTCTTGGAAGCAAGGGACAGTTTGCAACCATCTGCTGAATGACCCCAACCAACTTTCTTAGGAAACACTTGCAAGCTCCAGTGCTGGCCTGGAGATATTTCTGCATCCTACAGAAAAAAAACCTGTGGGATGTGGTTGCCTAGCAACTGCCACTGTGGTGCTCTCCCTTCTCCTGGACCATTAATGAAGCATGGCTGCTGTCAGGAGGTAGCTGAGCACATCGGAAACATATGCTGTGGGCATCAGTTTACTTGTGGTTTTGATATGTTCTGAGCTTGCTTTCTGACAGAAGAGGAAATTATATGGATGAATCTAGGGCCCGTTTCTGGCCTTGAATTTGAGGGTTGGACCATTCCACAGAATCCAAATCCTGCCTGGTGGAATGCTGAAATCTGGGGCATTGGAGCTGAATTTGGCTTACTGGCTAACCTACCCACCCACTCCAGGGCCAGGTTTGACAGGTGGGCAAGGGCACTCTGCCAATCCGCTGATATCACAATGAAGTGACAAGAAGGGCCAGAAGTTCAGAATTGAGCAGAAGCAACAAAGATGTCCCAACAAGTTTCCACACCCCATTTACCAACCTTTTAAAGATGAGATGTGGTGTGCTCACTCACGAGACTCACTCATCTTGCAAGAATGTAGGGGGCTGCAAAAGTGTGCTCCTTTGGGCTGGGTGTATCTGCTCCCTTGTGCAAAGGCAATATCTGGTTTTAGGTGGCAAGACTGTACTCTTCTGATCAGGTTCCTCTTCAGTCATTGCCACCTCGGGTTCTGGCTCACCCCTTGGCTGCTCAGAGCCCTCCTGAGTCCCCAACTGAGGCTGTCCACTTTGCAGAAAAGCAAGGGAGGGAGAGCAAGCACCCTTGATCCCTCCTTGCAAGCAACTGAAGTAGGAGTAGAAAATAGGAGGGCTCCCTTCTGCAGCTCTCCAGTAGCAGCTCAGCTCCTCACCATCCAGGCCCTCCCACTGTTTTTTTCCAGCTCCCCCTTCTCCTGCATCAGGGCTTGTCAACCCAAGCCTGACCCTAGTAGTACTGCAGAACTTGTGGCAAGAGTGCATTGCAGTAATGCAGTCTTGAGGTTACTAATGCATGGACCATATTTATCCTGATCTAGATATGGACAGACATAGCTGGTGTATCAGGTGAAACTGGTAAAAGACACTCATAGCCACTGAGGTCTTCTAATGGCAAGGATGTGCCCAGGAGCTACATACCTGCTCCGTTAGAGGGTGTTGAATCCCACCTAGAACAAGCAACTGGCCCATCTTCCAGATATGGGAACTACCTACCCACAAAACTTCCATAAAAAACAGTTTCCTATGTTTCTAAGGCAGCATCCTGGAGAGGCAAGAGCAGCCAGTGCCAAAGGAAACTGGATAAGAGAAATAAAATACATTAAATCCTTTTAATTTGAATTCAGTCAGGATGGTGATGGGTCTGTCTCCGGAGGAGCAGGTGTAAGAGCTGGGTACATTTAGCCTGGAGGAGAGAAGATTAAGTGGAGAACTGATAGCTGCCTTCAAATATCTGGAGAGCTGTCATGCAGAAGATGGAGTGGGCCTGATCTCTGTTGTTCCAGAAGGCAGACTAGAAGAGATGTTTGAAATTGCAGGGAATCAGTTTTCAGCTGAGCATTTGGAGAAGATTTCTAGTGGTAAGAGTTATCCTATAGGACAGAGGTAAGGAGCCTCAGACCCGAAAACCAAATGTGGCCGTATTTTTCTATAGCCTTCAGAGCCTTTCCCAGTCCACACCCCTTCCCTTCCCCCCATCCACAGATCTATGCCTGTCAGGGTCCCTGCTCTGCTCCTTCCATGAATGCTTTTGCCTGGGTGTAATATGTTTCGTACCTGGATGGAGGCTGAGGTCTCTAGTGTCATGTTGGAGAACCCTACAATGATAATTCTGGATGACTTCAACATCCACACAGAGGCTGTCATTGGGCAGGCATGAGACTTCATGGCCTCCATGACAACATTTTGGCTGTCTCAAATGGACATTGATCCAATGCATCGGGCAGACCAGCCTTGATGTTGTCTTTACCCCAAGTGATATGAGGGATGGAGTAGAGGTACATGCACTCCCTTGCCATGGTTGGACCATTATCTGTCAAAATTTGAAGTGGTGGCAGCAATTCCTCCCATAAGGGTGAGGGCCCATTTGGATGACCCACTCTCAGAGACTGGTGGAACCTGATGTATTCCTGCATGCTCTGGGGGATTTTGCAACAGAGAAAGCTGATGATCCCATCCAAGTCCTGTTCTTGCTATGAAATGGCAAGATGAAATGGGATGGCAAGAGGAAATGAGAAGATTACACAATCTCTCTTGAGCACCCTCTCTTGTGGAACCCAAGTGTGTTAGTATTTCATGCCTCCGATGCTGCAGATGAGATTGGTGTAAATCACATGCCTGTCTCTTTGCTGTTACAGGTAGGTAGCCTGTATCTGAAGAAGTGTGCATGCACACGAAAGCTCATACCAAAAACAAACTTAGTTGGTCTCTAAGGTGCTACTGGAAGGATTTTTTTTATTTTTTATTTTGTTTCTCTTCCGCTGTATTAGCTATTGTCCTGTACTTTTGCTTTTACTTCTGCCTGTTCTTCTCTTGGAGCTGGAGAGAAAGGACACCATGAATCATTTGGCTGTATATAGTGTGTAAATAAATACGTAGATTAGCTCTATGATGTCTCACGCTTCTTGCTGTGTTAAGCTAGAAGATTAGTGTGCATATATCATTTGATATATGTCACTGAAGCGCACTGGAGAAGAAGGGAAATGCCTTTTCCAGAGCTGCGCATACTGGAGGATGCTCAAAGTTCGGGGACTGCAGGGGCCCCCCAGGGCGTTTTCCAACAAAGTGGCTCCTAGGTATTTGGGGGAGCTTTGGGCTATGAAGCAAGCTGGACAAAGACCAGAGCATAAGTGGTACAAATCTCTCACCAAAGCAGACTGAACATTGGTTATTGCACATAATCTTATCCACCAAGGATCATTTATCTCTCTTGTGTTCTGCATTCAAACATTTGGGGGCCCTTAATTCACATGGAGAGTTCAGGGTCCTAGATCCTTCTAGTCCACACCGAAGCAATAGGAGAAATACTTTTAACTGCATGTAAAATGGAGAAACTGAAATCTCAGTTTGGTATACTGTTTACATTGGTGGCAGCATGGTCTTCCCTCACCATCTCTCTTCCTTGTTACGTCAAAGCTACCCAAGAATCTTTCTCTTCCTTTGGGGACCCACAGAGTTCTAGGATTCTTTCCAGGTGTCAATGAGCATTTTGATACAGGCAATCCAATAGCCCATTGGTGGAAAACCTATGACTTTCCAGTTATTGCTGGACTGCATCTCCAATCAGTCCTCATCATTGACCATGCTGGCTGGGGCTGATGAAAGTTACAGTCCAACAACATCTGGAGGTTCACAAGTTGCCCATCCCTGTGGTAGATGTTATGTTTTTGGCCAAGTCCCTCTCCAAAGGGGGTGAAATTAGCAGTCATGGAATAAGAGAACAGGACCTTTTATGAATTGGTAACTGGTTAAAAGCAGAAGGTTGGAATCAATAGGCAAATGGGGTGTTGAGTTTGAGAGGGAGCATTTTTTTCCACCCTTCTAAATTCCATGTAAAGCCAGAATTGGGGCCTTTGTGGATTGGATTGGTGGCCATGCAGCTTGCAAATGCATGGGCGGTCTACTTGTGTATGCACTGACACACAGCCTCCAGTTCCCACTCCGGCAGCCCAGAACACACACAAATGAGGGCAGTGTGTAATTCAGGCAAGTAGTTTTAGAAGATTTAAATCAGTATTTTAAAAAGATTTGCCATCTCAGCTGGAGGGTTTGGTTTGGTGCTTTCCTTTTGCGATTTCTATGAAACGGTGGTTGCACTGGTGCATTGATCCAGAGAGGAAAAGCTATTTGTTTGCAGGATATACTCCCAGTGGTTAATACTTCCTGTGGTCTGGGTCTAAAGATGCCTGAGCAAGAGCAACTACCGCAAAATGCATAAACAGGAGCTTCAGGACCATCAGTTTGTGGCTGGGGGAGTGAGGGTATGTGCAGAATTCTAACATCTCCGTAACGAACGTTTCCACATGGATGGTAATTAAAAGATTTTGTTGGAGCGGGACTGAGCAATGTTTAAATTAGATTGAGGCTTTTAATCAAGAAGGCTAATTTGAACACCATCAAACTCTAGAGAGTGGGAAAGGGAATGATCAGTTTCTGTCCTGCATCTCTTAGACCTGATGCCTGCAACTGTCTTCTCCCTGATAACCCATCATGGTTGCCAGAGTTCATTCCCCAAATCTCCATCAGATCACAGATCACATTTGTCTCTATTGATTGAGCTGTAAAAATAGCAGACCTTCTGCCTTCCACTGTCATTGCTCAAAAATATCCTTATGCATCCTTGTAACCACATCAAATCATGGGTCATTCCTGCCTTCACACATGTGTCCTATGATTTGTTGATGGTTTTATTGTCCTGTGTAAAAAACCATGAAGATCCATGAGATCTATGCCCTAGATCAACATTTCTGTGGCTTTACGCTCAATCAAAATTAAGCAAAATAGAATTAAGCAGCCTCCATTAAGCCTGGTCCTTTCTTTAGGCAGAGTGAGGCAGCCTCCTCAGACAGCTAGTTTTGAGTGTCGCGAGAGGGCAGCAAAAAGTTGTTTTTTATTGTATATTTGTCTCCCAGGGAAAGGCATTTGTGAGATTTTTCTGGCGCAGATACCAACATAACTTGGCCAGCTTATAGCACTCTACACTGATTGCGTGGTGAGAATCATTTAGATTTTCACATCGGATAGCTATCATTGTTTAGGCCAGCCCTGAGAATAGTAGAACATAGTACAGAAAATAGCAGCACTAAAATAGCAGTTTTAATGCAACCCATACAACAGCAGGTTGTTAATAATGAAAAAAGTTTACCAAACTGATGGACTACGCCAAAACGCCAAAGCTGATTGGAAAGCTCAGGAACCAAGAGGACAAAAACTTTTAAAGAGAATTGGAAAAAAATTATCATTTACTTAGGAGACCACTGTAAGCAGATGAAAACATTAGCAGGATTTTAATTTCACTTGTAATGTAACAAATACTATGGATAATATGGGTGGATACAAAATACAGATTATGAAATAAGATGTAGCTGAAAATGTTGACAATAGAAGGGGATGGGGGAAGGCTCGAGATTCAGAGAAATCTTTTTATAGGTATTTGATATAAACTTATACAGTGGACCCTCGACTTACGAAGATAATCCGTTCCGACGGAATCTTTGTAGGTCGAAATCATCATAACTCGAGTCCCCATAGGAATGCATTGGGAGAACGCATTCGTAGGTCGAAAAAAACCTCGTAAGTCGAGGAAACCGCATTTAAAACGGCCGCGACTTCCTATCGGAAGTAAAAAAAAATTTGTAGCCGTGCGGCCACTTTGATCCCTCGTAACTCGAAAAACTCGTAAGCCGGGTCATTCGGAAGTCGAGGGATCACTGTATTTGTAAAATCAAATAAACATTATTTCAAAATAAATAAACAAACAACCATGCAGATAGTTCTTTAAAAAATGAAAAAAACTTGTTGATTTCTTTTTCTGAAAAGATCTTCAGTAGATGCCTAGAGACAAAAAGAGGGGAAGCCTGGTGATTCTCCATCAGGAGGTCATTCCACAGGGCCACCACTGAAAAGGCCCAGCGACTTGCAGCTGTTCATGACATCTCACATAGCAATGGGACAGAAGGTAAGACTATTGATACCAACCATATAATATCAGATGTGTCAGCAAATATTTTAAAAATGGTGTCTAGCGTTCTTTATTCAAGGATGTGGAACCTCAGGCCTGGTGGCCAAATGTGGCCCTCTAGCCCTTTCTACCTGGTCCTTAGGATTCTCCCCAGGTCACTCCCACTTCTCAGACACAACCCTTATCCCCAGGCCACACCCCTCATTGGTGCTGCTTCCCACCCTCAGCTGTTTTTGCCTGGCTGGAATGTGTCCTTGAACTCTGATGATGATCACAACTAATTTATTAATCGCCTTCCAAACCACCATCTGAAGGCGATTCACACAGGGGATAATTAGAAGCAGTTAAAAATTCAAAAAACAACATATACATTTAAAAACTGACAAAAACTGCTGGGAGGAGTGTAGAGAGAAGAAATGTCAAGGTGTGTCTGCAACAGCACAATCGGATGTCTTCATCTGCCCCGGCTGCAACAAAACATGTCTCTCCCGTATTTGTCTCTACACCCACAGCAGGCGCTGTAACTTTCCATTGGTTCGATTTCAAACTCTGTAAGCATGTGCCAATAGGTAAAGTGTTTGCCAGCCATTTATAGAAAGCTTAGAGTACCAACTCATAATGTATTTACAGCTGGCTTTCTTAATGTTAATTGTTCCCCCTGATCTTCCCTGCCTGTTCCTTCTTATCTTAAGTGAGCCAGCTGCCAATGGCTGCCAAGCTTTATGTTCTCATCAGCTGGCCAGACGGAAGCCGGGTTATCAACATTGAAAACATCAAGGAACCACGGAAACCCTTCCACCTCTATGAGGCTGGGGAGCAAGTTTTGGCCCGATGCCCAGGCTTCAGTGGTCTGTATTGGGGAATTGTGGAAGGAATAAGCGGTAAGCAGAACTCACTATATAGCTACGTTATTGTATAAACAAACAAACAATCAAACACACTTCCATTAATGGGTGGGTTTTATGGAGGTACTGCCTTGAAAATTTGTTCTATTTGCTCTCCAAGATATCAGAAGTTTCTCCGTTGTTCTGCTCAAAAAGGAAATAACTCTTTTTCCAGGTCTTATCAACTTTGAACAGCCTAGGACCCTCGTACTTACAGGACCGCCTCTCCTGATATGTCCCACAGAGGACCCTAAGGTCCATGAATAATAATAGCTTAAGGGTCCCAGGCCCTAAAGAAGCCAGATTATCCTCCACCAGGGCCAGGGCTTTTTCAGTGATGGCTCCAACCTGGTGGAATGCTCTGTCCCACGAGACTAGGGCCCTGCAGGACTTGATCTCCTTCCGCAGGTCCTGTAAGACAGAGCTATTCCACCTGGCCTTTAATTTGAATTAGCCTGATCATCCATTCCCTTTTCCCTTCCCTTTTTCTATGAAGAAACCCTTCTGGGACCCCACATTCAAACTCTTCCCTGGTCTCCTTGCTGGCCCTAGCAGGACCAACTTGGCCAATTAGCCCTGGCGATCACTTGATATTTACTGAACTGGGTTTCCCCCCCAAAAATGACCCTGAATTTTTTTAATTTTATTGACATGGATGCAACATTTATGCTGTATTTTATGCTGTTTTTAAGCTGTTTTTAAAGTCGTTTTTAATCAATGTTTTATATTTGTTGTTAGCCGCCCTGAGCCCGGTTTTTAAATCGGGAAGGGCGGGGTATAAATAAATACATTATTATTATTATTATTATTATTATTATTATTATTATTATTATTAATTTTATGAACAGCCCATGACTCTCAACAGGACATCCTGTGCCCATAAGGGGTCAAAGGATGGCATCCACTAGGGATGCAGGAGACATTTGGTTTAGCAATTTGCAGCATGTGAACCACAACGCAACTATCTTTCAAAAACTGCACTTCTCCAAGCATTGCAATGCTGTTCTCCAACACAAATAGGGAACAAAAATGTGCACATTAAGGGAAAGTGTGCAGAGCTGGCGTGGCAGTGTTGTCAGAGTGTTGGACTCAGACCTGGGAGACCAGAGTTCGAATCCCCACTCAGCCATGAAGCTCACTGGGTGACTTTGGGCCAGTCCCTGCCTCTCAGGCTAACCTGCTTCACACCTTGAGCCATCTTGAGTTCCTTGGAGGAAAGGTGGGATGTAAATGTAGTAAATAAAGAACAATAATACTCGTGTTAATATAAATAGCATACAAAATACATTATATCAGGGGGAAATTGCTTGCAAAAGTAGATATATTTGGGGATATGAGGACTAAAATGCTGATTTAAAAAAAAAATATATTACAAGCATGTGCAAATGTGGTGAACTGCGCTTAAGTCAGGAAAAAATGGAGAGACATCCAAACTAAGAGATTTGTGCATCCCTTACATCCACAATACAGCCTGACTAACAACCAGCATTCACTGCAGGCCCAGAAAAGTGTGGCTCCATCTCCTTGCAATTAATCAAATGTTTTGTTGCTTCCCTCAAAATCTGAGTAGAAATTTCCTAATTTATCCTTGAAGACAACTAATGTCACAAAGTGATTTAAAATGGTGATCCTGTACAAATGTACTTCTGAATAAGCCCTGTTGTACCTGGTAGGACTTACTTCCAAGTAAATATTCATTAAAGCTGGGCTGCAGAAGACCAACCATGAACCAGATCAGGAGGTCCTTTATTCAAATCTTGCCACTGCTATGAGCTCACTGGGTGGGCCTTTGGGAAGCTTCTGCCTCCTGACTGCAGTCTGCTCATCTGCAAAATGGGCAGAATTCATGGCTGCTTTGAGGAATGCTGAGACAATGAATTGATCCAACGAAATCACTGTGCATGTGGAACCTCCCCTCCTTATCATTCTCCCTGTGCCCTCAATCATCCAGAAATCTGCACCAATGAAGTGAGAAAACCCTCAGAGCAGATTTGGGGGTGGCAAGGGCTTGCAGAGGTAAGTTTTGTTGGGCAAGCCAGAATTATGCTCATGCAATGACTTAGAATCAATCCACTGTATATGAATTGCCTTGAGTATTCCAAAGTGTTAAGTAAATGGCATGCATTATTGTTGTCAAAATTTTGTATTAGCAAAAGTTGATGGCAGTTCTACAGCACAGTGCCTGCAACCCTCGTGGAGGTGAAAAATGAATATTAAAAGGCTTTTCTTCCAACAGAACATAAATTTATCCTGGAGAAAAAGCTACAAGAAGATAAAGAACTCCTGGAGATGTTGGGTAAGCAGAGTCCCTAAATGTGCTTTGTAAGTGCAGCAGGGGCTCAGGGCAGTCCAGTATTACATTTTCAAAACATAATTCAAAAAGGATCTAAATTAGTATGGTTCCCAAACTTCCTTCTGCATTTTCCCTACCATTCCACACCAATAAATGAGAACATATATGGCACTTGAAAATTGTATCCAAGGGGAGAGATGATTATCATGAAATGCTCATACATAGATGGGGCATCCCTACCTTACTTCCAAAGTGGCCAAAGGACTTTTGTGGCTGTCCTTTATTTCATTCCACAAATCATCTCGGCAGTGATCTTCATTCTGCAGCCTCCCTGGGTGCCTGCACTTCCTCAAAATCCCATGCTATTTTTGGTTGAGCTTCCCTATAAGCATGGGGAGATGGGGAGGCTGCCTACCATGTTCCTGACAGCATGAAGGGGAAGAGGAATAGATTCAGTTCATTATTATTATTATTATTATTATTATTATTATTTATTAATAGCCCACCCATCTGGCTGGATTTCCTCAGCCACTCTGTGAGGCTCCCAACAGAATATTAAACAGAATAAAACTTCAAACATTAAAAACTTCCCTAAATCGGGACTTAAATGTGGACTTACTGAATTTGCTGTTTTCAAAACAAATATGTGAACTGAAACACAACCTTCAAAATTCAGTGCAATTCTCTGGCCAAAAAATGTGTACAAGCATGCAGATACTTGGCTAAATTTTGCATATAAATACATATAGTAGTGAAAATAATATACAAAAATCATAGCTGTCAACCTTTCCCTTTTCTTGCGAGGAATCCTATTCGGAATAAGGGAATTTCCCACCCAAAAAAGGGAAAAGTTGACAGCTATGACAAAAATGCATTTAATTAGAGAAAATGGCTTTACATAAATGTGTATATTAATAGAAGCACACACTAAAATGCTGATGAATTTTTGTGAGGACTTTTTTTTTTTTAATCACAAACTGAAGTGGAGATATGGAGAACTGAATTGAAGATTGGAAAAATGAGAAACTAAAACTGGCATCTCCACCTGACAGCTGTGAATTGTTGTTTTTAAAAGAGGAAGTCAGTTTCCTTAGAAGAAAAATCAGCAAGCACACAAATGTCAGACACTTGTTACCCAGCCTTCCCACTTTCCTATAACTGAGATAAAGTCCAGGGGAAGATAACTCTTCCTTTGGCTTCTTTTTCATATCAGGAAGTGTGGGCAGCTAGGGAGGCTGCAGAGCTCTAGAGAAATGTCTAATGGAAAGAAACACACACACACACACACACACAAACAAACACGTAGTGTAATGGTCAGAGTGTTGGAGTAGGAACTAGGAGACCGGGGTTCTGGTCTCCACTCAGCCATGAAGCTCACTGGGTGACCTTGGGCCAGATACTGTCTCTCAGCTTAACCAACCTCACAGGTTTGTTGCAAGGATGAAATGGGGAGCGAGAGAAGCATGTACGCCTTGGAGGATAGGTGGGGTGCAAATGTAATAAATGTTCTTCCTGGCCCCTCTCACACATGCTGCTCTGTACTTGTGGAATGCTTGCAGGGGAACTGGACTGCTGCTGCCAGTCTGCGCTGACAATATTCAGCTAGATGAACCAATGTTCTGACTGGGTGTAAGGTACCTTCCTACATTCCTAAAAAGTTTAGGTAGCAGGTGTTGTAAAAGTTCCCTGCTCAAGTTCCTGGAAGCCACTGCCAGTCGCAGTAGATGACAACGTGGGACTAGACAGACTAGTCTTTATAAGGCAATTCTCAATCTGGAATACTCTAATCATGCTATACAGTGCAATTCTTTGGCCAGCAAATCTGTGCAAGCAAGAATAACATACACAGTGTTATTGTTTGATGCACTTTTCCTGATTTCAGAAGATCAGTCAGCAGTGCAGAATTTGGGGCCACCACAGCCAAAGAGGTCAAGAAAGTCCTTTCCGAAGTGGAACCCAGGGAATGGTTTGAAGAAATGCCCCAGTGATAAAGATGTTGAGACCACTATGGAAGATGAAGAGGCTGATCTCCAGCAAGATCCTGCAACCACTTCTGGCCTTAGAGAGGTGCGCACCCTGGGTGTCATGATGAGGTCCCATTCCTCTGAGCCAACCACTCCTCGGTCTTCTAGTCCCTTTCATGCATCGCCTCCATTCCTAACAATATCTTCTGCTGGGGCATTCCCAAGAGGGGCAATGAGGCCAAGCCCAGCAACCAGAGGTAAAACATCTGTTATGATCAACGAATGGAATGAGGGTGCAACAGGTGGACAGCAAATGTGAGATAATTACATTCATTTGTATTCCCAGCACACGAGCCTGCTAATTCATATGCCATGTGTTGTGAGTTGTGGGAAATTGCAGTCAAACATAACTACCGTGTTTCCCTGAAAACAAGACACTTATTTTATTTATTTTTCCTCAAAATGGCTTATTTTCGGGGGATGTCTTATTTTTATTACGTCAGTTGCTGCCCATCTTAACCGCTCTGCTTCGGTACGCTGCATAGCCACGCCTATCGCTAGGTCTTATTTTCGGGGTATGGCTTATATCGCGCAAATGCTTAGAAATCCTGCTATGGCTTATTTTATGGGTATGTCTTATTTTCGGGGAAACACGGTATGCACGAGTGCTAGTTAATGTATGAAGGAGCTAAGGCGGGGTCAGCAAACTTTTTCAGCAGGGGGCCAGTCCACTGTCCCTCAGACCTTGTGGGAAGCCGGACTATATTTTTTGGGGGGAAGAACGAATTCCTATGCCCCACAAATAACCCAGAGATGCCTTTTACATAAAAGCACACATTCTACTCATGTAAAAACACCAGGCAGGCCCCACAAATAACCCAGAGATGCATTTTAAATAAAAGGGCACATTCTACTCATGTAAAAACATCCTGATTCCCGGACCTGTCCACAGGCCAGATTTAGTAATAATAATAATAATAATTTATTATTTATACCCCGCCCATCTGGCTGGGTTTCCCCAGCCACTCTGGGCGGCTTTCAACAGAAAATTAAAATACAACAATCTATTAAACATTAAAAGCCTCCCTAAACAGGGCGGCCTTCAGATGTCTTCTAAAAGTCTGGTAGTTGTTGTTCTCTTTGACATCTGAAGGGAGGGCGTTCCACAGGGCGGGCGCCACTACCGAAAAGGCCCTCTGCCTGGTTCCCTGTAACTTGGCTTCTCGTAGTGAGGGAACCGCCAGAAGGCCCTCAGCACTGGACCTCAGTGTCCGGGCTGAACGATGGGGGTGGAGACGCTCCTTCAGGTATACTGGACCTGTAACTGAAACCTCAGAAATACACTTTCCCCAAAAGGTTTCCACAAGAGTATTCTGCTTGTGTTTTCCTTGCTGCTGCTTGGATAAATCCATGAATCTGACCTTTGGGATGCTTTGTACGTGAAGCATTTTAAACTTACTTTACACCGTGTGGTCTGTTCATTTTAAGCAGGTTAGAAGAAGAGGAGCACTCTTTGCAAGTGGACGGTCAGGGATAAAAAGATTTAACAGCCTACATTCCTAGCGCTTCACAGTGCTGCTTAGCTTTTAAGTGTTTAAACTCTGCTACTGGAGGCTCTCTCCTGCTGGAGAGTGAGTTTAATCCCATTTTTGAATCCAGGCACCCAGCCAATTCTTTTTCTATTCGCCCCACACGCATGGGTCAGAAGGATCATATATTTTCCTCCCACCTGAGTTGCATGCAGAATTTCCAACCATGCAAGGGCTTCCTTCCCCAATGTGAAGGAGGAAACCCAACACATACAAAGGAATGGCCTTGTGGCTCTTCTCCCTCCATTGAAATGACTGATAAATTGTGGATTTGAGGGGCTTCCTGTGAGCATAGAAGCATGTATGAGGTTTCTGAGCATGAAGATGCCTTTATCATTATTGAATTACATTTGGAGCTGATTCTATAGTAACATTATACTGGATCTTCTCCTCAGTATCTCTGTCAAAGAAATCAGGAAATCACACATCAAAATGGGTACCTAAAGGCTGTCGAATCCTTAGAAAACCATCATTTTAATGTGGTGTTCATAAATGTATTGGTTGCACTTAGAACAACAAAGGGGTTTTCGTCTGCCGTGTTTAATTTTACATAATCTTTCCTTATCCTATCTTCTTTTTTAGATTACACTAACATAGCAACTAGGAGGAGGTCTGATGATCTTCTGGCCCAATGTCAGAAACATATCTTCATAAACAGGTAATGTATCCCCCCTCCCAACCCCAACCCCCCCCCAATTTATACAAATGTCTAATGGTATTGGGAGCAAGCATTTTCATTTTCATTAGGAGTATGGGTTGGGGAGAAGTTCAGTTTGTTTCACATTTAAAGGCCATGTTATATAATCCACACTTTCTGAAACTATCCGCAAACCGAAGCACAGCCATCCTTTGAAATTTGCACTTCTCTGAATTTTGCAATGCAGTTCTCCATCCAAGTACAAAAATGTATACACTAGGGTAAAGTGTACCTAAAAATGCATATATTAATGAAAGAACACAAAAATGCATTGTATAAGGGGAAATGTATCTATTAGGCAAAATTTGCAAAGAAATGTGGAAACGTGGCGAGCCAACATTAACAGAAGAGAAATGAGAATCCGAAACTGACAGATCCACCCATCCCTAATTAGGAGTGCAATTCAGTTCCTGACAAAATGTGTTAAGAGGATTTTAAGTTGAGCGGTGAATGTGCATAATCACCAGCCATTGTGCACATTCACCAGCCCTCTTGGGAAGAATGTCCTTCCATGGAGAGGTAACTGTGCACATTTCCTGGTCAATATACACAATCTCAAACAGGCCTTGAAGGATGTGCATATGGTGAATGAATTTTGTTTACACTTGGGAGAAGAAGATGGTTAAAGAATACTTTGCTCAGCTAGAGATGAAAGCAGGTGAGCTGCGTAATGCGCAGGAGGGTTGTGCTAAGACACAGGTGGGGAACCTAAGACCCAGAAGCTGAAAGTGGCCCTGGCAGCCACTCTGTTTGGCCCTTGAGAGTTTCCCTAGGCCCCACACCCTTCCCAGGCCACATACCCTCCTGGCTCTGTTTTGCACCCTCCTTGGGTCTTTCTGACTGCTTGTAATGTATTAATAGAATCTGATATAATGCCCCGTGCATGTCTGGATGGAGGAAAGGTAAGTGTGTGTGTGTAGACACTAACCAAAAAGGGGGGGGGATACATTTGCTTTTCTGCCCAAGTTTGCCTCCAGTTGCACCCATCATTGTCAGGACTTCACACACACAAAATGAAACAAAACCATATAATCTTCTCTTGGTCTAAAGATAGTGGGTTGTTGTTGTTGTTGTTAAGGAACTCTGGAGTCACTTGTTTCAGCTATCGTCGGTCTGTTTGTTCTTCTAGCTGTGACAAGTCAAAGGACACCAATTCCCTGGAAATGGATGGCTTTGAGGTGGCTCAGAAAGTCTTCAGTGCTTGTGAAATGGAAAGGTAATCTGGCAGAGAAGAGACCCATCTGCCCCTAATTGCATTTCTAGCATCATGTGGGAATATAATGGGATATAGATTAGACATGCCTGGAAACCTAATAGCAATTTTCAGGCCCACAAACTCACCTGGCTTTTCCATTGGATGGATTCTAGCTGGAGTGTCCAGCATTGCTAGTGGTGGCAGAGAAGTGAAATATTTCAGAATCACATATCAGCCACTTACCAGGTGGATTTCTAACCCAAACGCTATTGTTTTCCTTCTGGCTAGAACTACATAGGGCAGTTCCAGCAGTGGACTGTGACACCCCTATGTTTAATTCTGGCCAGGGTTGAGTAACCCTTTTTAGTCTCAGGGTCAAATCCTCAGCAATTTCTCACAACATTCAGAACTGCTGTGCTGAAGTATAGGCTGAAAAAGTCAATCAGGGGCCACACACCAGTAATGAAAGGTCTGACCCAAGAACCCAAGAACATGCAAAGAAAGATGCTAGATCAGACCAAAGGACCATCTAGTCCAGTATCCTGCTTCCCATAGTGGAGAACCAGCTGGGAACCACACAAGCAGGACATGAGGGCAACAGCCCTCTCTCAATGTTGTTCCCCAGGGTCAAATATTCAAAAGCAGGCTGTCTCTGATCCGGGAGGAAGACAGATAGCGAACAAGTGGTCACAATGTCCTTCTGGACTGGGTGGGTGTATTCTGAAATATTTCATTGATGCAATAAAAGCGCATGCATGGTGGATTTCTACTGGACAATCCACATACCATTCTGCTTTATTAGCTGTTCTGTAGGTGATCTGTAGGTGTTCTGTAGGGACACGGGTGGCACTGTGGTCTAAACCACAGAGACTAGGGCTTGTTGATTAGAAGGTTGGCGGTTCGAATCCCCGCGACGGGGTGTGCTCCCGTTGCTCGGTCCCTGCTCCTGCCAACCTAGCAGTTCGAAAGCAAGGCAAAGTACAAGTAGATAAATAGGTACCGCTCCAGGAGGAAGGTAAATGGCGTTTCCATGCGCTGCTCTGGTTCGCCAGAAGTGGCTTAGTCATGCTGGCCACATGACCCGGAAGCTGTCTGTGGACAAACACCAGCTCCCTCGGCCAGTAAAGTGAGATGAGCGCTGCAACCCCAGAGTCATCCGCGACTGGACTTAACGGTCGGGGTCCCTTTACCTTTACCTTTAGGTGATACAGTACCTGTATATAAATCCAATGAACAAATAATTAAATGCTTTACACATTAGTGCTGTCTAGGAGGGTGCTATAGCACAACAAAAGTGGGTGGGGGAAAACACCACTGGACCATTTGGATGATTAAAAAGCTACAGGATTTCAGCAGGAAGGTATGGGACATGCAGCAACTGGAAACAAAGTGGTATGTCTACCCTGGAAGTTTTGTGGGTGCAAACCATATTGAAAGTGAGATTGTCTATAACTGTCCCAATACCATAATGAGCACAGATCATTATGAATGCACAATGAACAGGATGTCTGGAGGGGCTCATTGATAGCCTCATCATCCATGAATTTGTCTACCCTCATATCCCCCCCTTTTAAAGCCATCCATGTTGTTGCTTGACTCCTCTAGGGAAGAAAAGATCGAGCAACTTGAACAAATGGTCCTCAGCCTCCAGAGAGAAGTCCTCTCCTTGAAGCGGAAAGTGCAGTACCTGGAAGCCTCCTCCTTTAAGGAGCAAGAGCCTGCACGCCATCCCTGCGAGGCAGCCGAACTCTTCAATGGGTACACCAGGGGGCAGCTCAAAGAGGCCATCCGCTTTGACCAGAAGATCAGCACCGCTTGCAAAACACTCCTCTACAAGCTCTTCAGTTCTGACTATATACAGAGCCATTCCATCACGGGAAGGCGGGGGAACACCTTCCGGGAGGCTAAGCCCATGATGGACGAGAGGTGCATCAAAATCATCAGGGTTTTGCTGAAGCAGAAGTTTGGGGACCATCTGAGCGACACGGTGGTCACGGAGAAGATCCAAAATGTGCAGAAAGCTCTGAGGCAGAAATTCAAGACGGAATGTCTCTGAGATGCGACATCCCATCTGTAGATGAGATGGGGGTTCCCTACCCCCAAGTATAATGTGCTGCATCATCACCAGTGTTGATCGGGGCCTTGGAGATGAAAGACGCCTACTGTTGACACCCCAAATCTTTGCTGTCTGATCTCGAAAGCCTTTCTGAAGCTGAAGCTGCTACCATACTGTCATTGGGAATACGGATCTATTGCTTACCCTATGCAGATCTAGAAGTGGAGCTAAGAGCTGTGAAGCAGACCGTTTGCCATACGCACCAGCTCATAAACTGATTTCCATATGCTAGGAGACAGATGAGATGTTAGGAAGCAGGACATCACGTGAAGCTCAGCTGGTCGTAAAGTGATACCCACATGCTAGGAGCCAGATGAGACTGGAACCTCTTATAGAACAGCAATACAGTCCCAAACAATCTTTTCTAGGAATAAGGTCCACTGAACTCAGTGGGTCTTCTGAGTGGATAGGCATAGGATTATGCTTTCATTGATTATAGGATTGCATTCATTGCTTTTGTTTGCTCTACCAAATTAGCATTCTGCCCTTCTCACTTTGATATTTTGTATGTCTTTTGCTCTCTCGCTCTCGCTCTCTTTCTCGCCTTCTCCATATTAAATGGCTCATAAATTTTCTATTTTATGTTGTTTTTTCAGTGTGTGTATGCAAAACAAGAGCCCATTTATTATGGAGGCCTCAAAGAGCAATACAGTTTTTTTAATACCATGAGTACAGCCTGTTCAGTAATTTTTATTTCTTTTTCTCCCCGTAGGAGCAAATGACAGCCATTCATTTATATGGCAGGAAGTATAGAGGTGCACACAGAAAGGTCAATGGGTGGGGCTGGATGTGCTGCCTGCCTCTGGAGAGATGCAGTACTTGGGAACAGGGCTGTCTCTGCACTTGTGTTGTTAGGGATTTTAACATTGCATGTATATCCAATCCAAGTCCAAGCTCCTCCTCCTCCTCCTCTTCTTCGAACATTGGTTCCTCCAACACTAGGAGGGTAGTGCCACACTGTCCCACTCTGGGGGCGCCTGCGGGGGATGCCAGCTTCACGCACTCTCAAAAATCCATGCCCGGGGCCACAGCCCCAATGGTACCCTCCCCATGCGACACCCCTGCCTGCAGGCCTCTCTGTATGGCTCTTAAGACACTCCCCAGGCCACGCCCCCTCTCAGAGGCCACCCCCCTCCTTGAGTGCTTTTTGGGGTATAATTTTTATTAAGTTTTCATTTTTCTACATATCAAATTAAACATTTTACAAACTTTGAAATATCCAGTGACTTCCCTTCTTCTCCCTCCATGGTTCATATTCCATTGCTTTTCCTACTTTTGTTTCTGGTCTCACCGAACACTAGTTTGTGGCCCCCAGAAGGTAGCTCAGGAAGGAATACGGCCTCCAGTCTGACCCCTACCCCTGTTGTCCAATAGGATTTGATGGGAGCCACTGAGAACTGACTCAGCCCTCATCTGCATGCCTTTGCATCTGCAGACCTCCACTCTGGTGGGCTTCTTGTGGACAAAGACATCTTGGGCTTTGAAAACATGACGAAGAGAGAGAATGTGATGAAGGAGACAGAGACTGGGGCTAGTCTAAATGTTAATTCATGGAGCTGAGAGTGACGCAGGAGAAATGGGGGGGGTGAAGAGAGCAGGGCCAAGCTCCAGACAAACAGAAATTGAGCCTCAGAAGGTGCTAAAAAAAAGTATTAATTATATTCTAGGGTCCTCCAGTTAACTTAATGCATTTCAAGTGCCAAATAACCTTCTCTGGAAGCAACTAGAGAACACTTCAAAGAAAATGCAATTTGATGGAAATTTATGCCATGACACTATTTGAAAAAATAAGGGTGTTCTTGCACAACTACATCGTGCCATTTGCATCAGGACTGGGGAACCTATGGCCCTGCAGATTATGTTCAGCTCCAGCTCCCATCAGCCCAGGTCAGCATGGCCAATGGTCAAGGATGATGTGAGATAGAGTCCAGCAACATGAGGTGCCCTCCAGCTTTCTTGGCACTACAGCTTCCACCAGCCCCAGCCAGCATGACACGTGTACATTAAATACATTATTATTTATTAACTTTCTATAGTTCCCTTCATCCGAGGATCACAGGGCAGTTTACAATATAGAATCATAGAATTGTAGAGTTGGAAGGGACCACGAGGGTCATCTAGTCCAACCCCCTGCAGTGCAGGAATCTTTCCCTCAACATGGGGCTCAAACCCACAACCCCGAGATTAAGAATAAAATACATAAAATAAAGTAAGAGTCTCATGAATACTTTCTCTCTCTGTCTTACTCACTCTCTATCTATTTAAAGGAATCTGGGGGGCATGGTCTCCGTCTGAAGCCCCATGGCACGACTCCTAGCGGTGACCCTGGGGGAGTTCCTAGTTGATGTGCATCAGCAGGGCTACCCCTAATGGTGGTTAACCCTTCCAAGACTCCTGCAGACGGGCAGGAGTCAAATATAGTTGTGTGGTTTCCAATGCCTAAGCCAATACCACTCGGATTCTGTAACCAATAAAGTTATGGCCTTTTTCACCCATTAACCTAAAATACTGTTTCATGTGTTTTTATTCCACTTCCCGGGAGGGTTTGGGACCTTGCCACGCAAAGATATAATCAATTGCATCATTATTTGCGGACTGAAAGCAGCGACATGTGAATACCAATTGTGGAATGATCCACTGGATTAATTTCGGTCCTAAACATGGGATGACTAAGTGGACATCGTCAATTTCTGCTCCCATTTCCATTGGAAGTTTCCACCTCCCTTACACACAAAATGTTAAAAAGAGATTCTTGGTATAAAGATGTATTACAGCCAACAAAGCTTACTACAGATGTCCTATTCTTCCAACAGTTATGAGCCTTTTTATTGCTGAATAACCAGTGATCTCAAGCAAGTATTGTGATGTTGGCCTTGTATGGCGTCTCACCCACTGAAATACTCATTCTGATAATACTTGCACATTGCTTAAGCTAAGTAGCACCCACATCAGAATCACCATACAGTCTTCTTTGGCGATCACTTGTAGCCGAGTAAGATTGTCTTCCATGAACACGGCTTTAACAGTGAGTCCATAAGTGGCTGTGGAGGCCAATTCTGGATCTACACGTCCTTCCACAGTGGGGACATAGGTTTCCAGGTGGGAGTTGATCACGGTGAGGGTTTGCCAAGCGTGCCTTCCTCTTAGCACATTTCTCCCTTTTGTCCTGAGTTTGAGCATCTTCAAAGCCCATGACACCTTTGGTAAAGACTGTTCTCCAGTTGGAGCGCTCGCAGGCCAGTGTTTCCCAGTTGTCAGTATTTATACTACATTTTTATTTTTATTTTTATTTTAGATTTGCTTTGAGGGAGTCTTTAAAGCTCTTTTGCTGACCACCAGCATTACGCTTTCCATTTTTAAGTTTGGAATAGAGTAGTTACTTTGGGAGATGATAATCAGGCATCTGAACAACATGACCAGTCTAGCGAAGTTGATGTTGAAGAATCATTGCTTCGACACTGGTGATCTTTGCTTCTTCCAGTACACTGGCATTAGTTCGCATGTCTTCCCAAGTGATATATAAAAATTTTCAGAGACCACCGTTGATGGAATCTTTTGAGGAGTTGGAGTTTACAATGTGGCCCAATTTAGCCACAGAGCTAACCCCTGTAGAAACAATCCCTTACCTCAGGAATGAGAATGCCATGGCCCTCCAGATGCTGCAATTGGACTGGTTGCTACCTGGACCTTTTAGCAAGCCATCTGGGACATTCAGATAAGCATTGGGTCAGTTGGCTAAGACAAGCTGCTGCTTTCATTCTGCAGGCTGCCTGGCTCTCCACACATGGCTGCTCTCCGGAGTTTTCTGCCTCTCTATCTGTCTTGGAGAGCGGGAAATATGTTTAAGAGGCTGCTGCTGGCAGTTCCATCCCTGGCTTGTTCATTTCCCCAGGTTACCATGCTTCGCAGACTGCTGGATTTAATTGGAAACATCATTGTCTGCGGACCTGATTGGGCTCTGTTCCTGTGACCAGCTCTGGCTCACGTGTCAGGGGCTGAATCCTGCCAACAGGCCATTGTGAGTGTGGTGCGCATTGAAATTTTATTTAGAGACTTGCTCTTCTTCTTCTTTGGCGATCACTCGTAGCTGAGTGAGATTGTCTTCCATAATCACGGTTTTAACAGTGAGTCCATGTGACTGTGGAGGCCAATTCTGGATCCACACATCCTTCCACAGTGGGGACATAGGTTTCTGGGCAGAGGTTGATCATGGTGAGGGTTTGCCAAACATGCCTTCCTCTTAGCACATTTCTTCCTTTCATCCTGAGTTCAAGTTTCTATGACACCTTTGGTAAAGGCTGTTCTTTCGAGGAGTTGGAGATGGCATTTATAAGTGGTCCATGTTTCACAAGCATATAGAAATCTATAATTGTTTGAAGACTTGTAATGAGAAACTTTCTACCTTTCTATATTTATTTAAATTTTGAGGGGGGTTTTATAATGTGGGTAATTTGAATTGGAAAACGTACAAAATGCAATGATATAAAGGTTAATTCTGAAAGCCATTAGGCGGGAGGGAAGGCAGTTGATAGGCTCTAAAGAGCCAGGGACATAAAGTGAAATGTAATGATGTGAACGTATATTATTTATTATATTTGTACACCACCTTTCATCCGTATATCTCAGGGCAGTTCACAAGCTATCTGGAGTTGTTCTTCCCTCTAACAGTCAACGTCAGGCTCCTCCTAAACTGGTTCTCACAAGTTTTGGGGTCAGGCTGCACTTCTGCGCCCATGATGCTGGTCTCACTCATAATGGCCTTTGCAGGCTTGCTTCTTCAGTAAATACCGTACATGAAATTCCTGCAAAAAGGGCAAGTGCGTCTTGTTTTTACGACTCCTTGAAGCAATAGTGTTGCCTCTCTGCTACACCTCTGGCAGAATTTTAGCTACTTCCTCACCTCTTCTTCTCCAGGTGCTTTCTAAAAGAAGGATCCTGAACAAACTCGGCAAAAAGGGTCTTTGTTACTTACATCCTTTTTGGCCTGATTTCCGGTTTCTGGGGTGCTATACAGAAGCAACAGATCCACTTAGTGTATGAACAAAAGTTTCATTTTGAGAATCTGTGGTGATCTTTATGCCCAGACCAAAGGCTAGAGGAGCAGGACAGATGCTGGCTAAGCATCATTGAATGCACAGATTATTCTTTTTTTTTTTAAAGTTTATTTTATTATTTAAAATCCATACACAAAGTCTGCATACACAGTCCTATGTTACATAATAGCATACATACACAGTCATTATATTCTTGTACAAAAATTCATAATTCTCCCCTATTCCCCCTCCCCCCCTTACCACCCTCCCAATTAATCGTTCTTGTATTTCTACAGTCTTTCTCATGTTCTTGAACTTCCCTCTCTTTTCACCCCATCCAAATCTACTATTATCTTCTTTTTCTATTATACATTTCATCAAAGTTTTTGGAACTTTACTTATTTCTCCTTTTGTTTTGCTTGTTCTTCATTATTTTCATCTCTGGTTTTTAATCTTTAGATTATCTTGTTTTATTTTTGATCTTTCTTTTTCCATTTTTTTTGTTCTTAATCATTTATAGTTTCTATATTTTCACTGCAGGAGCTGATTATAAAGCAAGTTCTCTGCTCAGTTCTCATCTTTCTTGTATATATTTTATGAAATACTCCCATTCACACACAGATTATTCTTACCTCTGTGCCAACTTTGAGATAAGCACAGCAATGGACTCTTTATCTTCCTCTGAAGATCATTGTCCGGATGGTCGATGCAGCAAAGGGACCCCTAGATGACTGAATTCTGGCGAATCTCTAATTAAGAACAAGGCAAAGGAGATAATTTATTTCTGTGACCCATTAAATTGAGAATGAAATGTCTTATTAGTTTGATACAGTGTTATTTTGGTCCCTTTCGACTTTACATATTTCCTGGTGAAAGTTCAAAGTTGCCTATATCTCTGTTTGCTTGAACTGGGAAGCAGCTGTTCATGGAAAACACCCCAGTTATAAACTAATTCCTCATTATGCCTCATTTCTTTAAGGGTTGGAGGCAAAATTCTACACACACACTTAAATGGTGTGTGTGCATTTTCTCAACCTTTCAGGTTTATATTTGCCAGTGTTGATGATACATCCTTTTGACAGCTACAGTAAGCATTTCATCAGATTCATGATGGTAGAAACCTGTTCAGTCAATTTCCATTTGTGACTGAAAGCAACAGCTGTGCTCATGAGAAAATTCTGTCTTTCTGTCTAGTGGCATTTGCATGTTTGATTGAAGATATGACAATTAATCACGGATCTTTTGTTAACCCAGTAAGTCATTTTGGCTTCACAAAGATATTGGTCAGAGTGCCCCATGTAGCTTTAAAAAAATCTGTAAGATTGTTGTCTGTGTTAGAAGAAACTTCTGAAGGCATAGGGACGCAGGTGGTGCTGTGGTCTAAACCACTGAGCCACTTGAGCTTGCTGATCAGAAGGTCGGCGGTTCAAATCCCCGCAACGGGGTGAGCTCCTGTTGCTCTGTCCCAGCTCCTGCCAACCTACCTATTCGAAAGCACCCCAGAGCAAGTGAATGCAACTGAGTTTCTCCCCCATGTCTATGCAAGGATTATGGGACAAGAAACTGGCATTCTCCTTTGCCCACCAAGCTTCCACCACTGGTTGGGGCAGCAACATCTGCAGAGCAGAGGAAACCAGTCAACTTCCAGAACTACCCAGCACATCCTCCCAGTTCCACTCTTTCTGACAACTTCATAAACTTTTGGCAGGGTTTACTGAGTAATCTTGGGTTCTTCTGCCTCTCACCCTGAAAAGAAGGCCTCTCCTGGAGTTGCAAAGCACCAGCTACAAAGTGTGCAATTGCTGACTTCCATCTAAGGGAGCGTCTTCCACAACAGGGGGATATTCACCACTGGACGATAGTTGCTCAACACATCTGGGTCCAGGGAGGTCTTCTTAAGGAGGGGGTGCACTGCCAGCTCCTTCAAGGCAGTTGGTACCATCCTCTTCACCAATGAAGTCTTAATTGCTCCCTGGACCCACTTAGGCAGCCCCCTACAGCTAGCTCTTAGAAGCCAAGTTAGGTGAGGGTCAAGGAGACAGGTGGTCAGCTTCATTTCTCCAAGCAGCTTGTTCACATCCTCAGGCTGCAATTATCTAAACTGATTCAGTACAGATGGAACAGGCAGTGCTCTAGACACCTCCACTGGACTAGCATCCACCTCTGTCCGAACCATAGAGCTAGGAGTTCATATTTGATATTTGCCACCAAAATACCCTGCAAAAAAAGTAGAACTTTTGGAGTAATCTCCCCGCCTCCCAGCAAGTTCTACTTGGATGCAAATCTTTGGACTCAGCTATACAGCTGCAAATAAAATGTTTTAAGTGTGTTTTAAGTGCAATATACAATGTGACACTAGATGGCGATGGTGAGCCTTAAGGAAAATTCAATGTGTTTTTTTAAAAGGTGGTTGTTGTTGTTTTTAAAGCATTTTCAGAATGGTTTTTATATGGGTGTAGATTCCGCCATAGAGCTGAGTCAAGCGATCCACCCTTCTTTATCTTGCAAGCAATTTTGCTGACAGGCTAACACTGCAGTGCAAAGCACTGGCAAAGGAGAGTCTCAGCAAAGTACTTGTGATTCATTTAAACACACAGTGCAATTTGTCAGAGCATGTAACAGAATGCTGCTTAGCTTTCCCTTGAGGTTTTGCTAAAAGATCTGTCGCTTGTGCCTTGTGCCCCCGCAAAGGGAGCAACAGCTCATCAACATGACAATATGGCAGAGCCATTAGGAGGAATCAATGGGGGGCGGGGGGGGCGAGGGTGTCATTTAAAGTTCTTTCTGTAGGTGTCCATTAACACACTTCTTTCATCCTTTCTGGTGAGAAATAGATAGGAAGTTCATTATTTTAATTCACTTCTTACAGTACAGAATTCAAAACTAAATTAGATGGAACTTGGCTCCCGGAACACACAATACTTTCAGTTCCTTAGTGGATTGCCCCAGTCAGAATACACAGAAACAGGGCGGCATTCGACTAAATAATAATTGTGTGTGAAAAATGACTGCTGATTGCACAACAGGACTTCTCCCCCCCCCCCCGAGGCCATCCCAGATCTGTTCCAGAGGGTTGGGAGAACCCCTAAAAAAGATATGGGGAGGAGTGCAGAGGGAGGAGGGGGTACTGTTTTGTTGTGCGAGGAAAAATCCATGCATTAACAGAATGCTCCCTTTAGCACTGTGCTGAATTCCACCAACAGACCCAGGGCATCTCCCCTCCGATCAGGGTGGCTAACTGGTATCTCTCCAGTTGTTGCTGAACTACAACTCCCATGAACCTCAGCCAGCATGGCCAGGGATGATGAGCGTTGAGAACATAATTTGTGCCCACTGGGTCAGGCCAGTGGCCTATCTTACGCAACATCCTCTTCTCACAGTGGCTGACCAGATTCCCGAGGGGAGCCTTCTGTAAATGGCTGTTCACCTAATAGCACATTCCTACTGGGTTGAAGTCAAACCATTGGAGAGTTACAGCGCCTGCTGTGGCTGTAAATACCAATACAGGAGAGACATGTTTTGTTGCAGCTGGGGCAGATGAAGGCATCCGGTTGTGCTGCTGCAGATGCAACATGGCCTTTCTTCTCTCTGTGATCTTTCCAGTGGTCATCCTCCTCTGGTCACTGCTATGGATACACAATCTGACTGCCTGTCTCTGCAAGGGATTCCCACACAGCAGGGTTGATGTTTCCAGCCGTCAAGGTTATATGAAGTAGTAAATAAAAGGTTGTATGCAACATAGCTCTAAGTAAGCATCCCCCCAGAGCAAGAATTCCCACTTGTGCAATGGGGCTCCCCCCCTCACATCCCCTGGTGTGCCCCCTAAATTTGTTCTAGGGGTTCACTGAACCCTCCAGAGCAGATTGGGGTGGATGCATGGGATGAGTGATGGGGATATGGAGGAGTCTTGTTCCACAAGCAGAAATCCTTTTGCCGATGGGACAAGTTAGTTGAATATTGCCCAATACGAAAAACTTCAGTAAAATACCCCAGAGTCCCAGAACCATTTGGGGTCGATGAACAAAAAAGTCCAGCCTGGCAAACAGCAGCTTTCTGTGTTTCCCATGAATACAGAGACAGGTCCTGCTGAAAATATATTTATTTAAACATTTTTTTTAATACTGTTTAACTACAATAATCTCAAAGCAGTTGACGAGGATAGAGGGCAAACTTTGCAGTGTTAATTTGGAAGCTGACTTCAGAAGAGCAGTGCTGGATCAGGCCAAAGGCCCATCTAGTCCAGCAGCCTGTTTTCAAAGCAGCCACCCAGATACCTGTAGGAAAGCCGCAAGCAATCAGGATCCAATCACGAGAGCGCCTTCCCTTCCTGTGGTTTCCAGAAACTGGTATTCAGAGGCGTACCGACAAAAGATGTAGAACATAGCTATCATGCGCAGTAGCCATTTCGAAGGGGCAGAGGAACCAGAGACCAAATTGCAAACATGCGCTGGATTCTGGAGAAAGCTAGAGAGTTCCAGAAAAACATTTACTTCTGCTTCATTGACTACGCAAAAGCTTTTGACTGTGTCGACCACAGCAAACTATGGCAAGTTCTTAAAGAAATGGGAGTGCCTGATCACCTCATCCGTCTCCTGAGAAATCTCTATGTGGGACAAGAAGCTACAGTTAGAACTGGATATGGAATAACTGATTGGTTCAAAATTGGGAAAGGAGTACGACAAGGCTGTATATTGTCACCCTGCTTATTTAACTTATATGCAGAATTCATCATGCGAAAGGCTGGACTGGATGAATCCCAAACCGGAATTAAGATTGCCGGAAGAAATATAAACAACCTCAGATATGCTGATGATACAACCTTGATGGCAGAAAGTGAGGAGGAATTAAAGAACCTTTTAATGAGGGTGAAAGAGGAGAGCGCAAAATATGGTCTGAAGCTCAACATCAAAAAAACTAAGATCATGGCCACTGGTCCCATCACCTCCTGGCAAATAGAAGGGGAAGAAATGGAGGCAGTGAGAGATTTCACTTTCTTGGGTTCCATGATCACTGCAGATGGTGACAGCAGTCACGAAATTAGAAGACGCCTGCTTCTTGGGAGAAAAGCAATGACAAACCTAGACAGCATCTTAAAAAGCAAAGACATCACCTTGCCAACAAAGGTCCGTATAGTTAAAGCTATGGTTTTCCCAGTAGTAATGTACGGAAGTGAGAGCTGGACCATAAAGAAGGCTGATCGCCGAAGAATTGATGCTTTTGAATTATGGTGCTGGAGGAGACTCTTGAGAGTCCCATGGACTGCAAGAAGATCAAACCTATCCATTCTTAAAGAAATCAACCCTGAGTGCTCATTAGAAGGACAGATCCTGAAGTTGAGGCTCCAGTACTTTGGCCACCTCATGAGAAGAGAAGACTCCCTAGAAAAGACCCTGATGTTGGGAAGGATTGAGGGCACAAGGAGAAGGGGATGACAGAGGATGAGATGGTTGGACAGTGTTCTCGAAGCTACTAACATGAGTTTGGCCAAACTGCGAGAGGCAGTGAAGGATAGGCGTGCCTGGCGTGCTCTGGTCCATGGGGTCACGAAGAGTCGGACACAACTGAACGACTGAACAACAACAACAACAGCCGTTCATAGCCTTATCCTACATGAAATCCTTTTCTTTCTGGCCTTTGCAAATTAGTCATATTTTATTTCTGCAGGGGTTTTTCCCCTCCACTTAACAGTCCCATTGGTTTTATGTTTTAATACTGTGTTATGATCTGTATGATGTTTTATATTCCATTTCTGTACTTCAATCGGTTCGACTCTATTTTGTATTTTTATATTTTATTGCCAGGTGGGGTTGGTTTTTATTGGAGATAGTAAGCTGCATAGTAAGTTTCTCAGAAAGCAGGCTGCATTAATAAATATATATGAAAAAAAGCAACTTAAACCTAAACTGGATGCCCACCCCTTAGTTTTAGTTCTAGTCTCTGCAAACATAAAGGTCAACAGGATATTGGGCAGTGATGTGGCCCAGTAAAAGTGCTTTTTAGGTGGACTGCAGAAATTACCTGCTACTGAAAATATGAGAGGTGATCAACCTCAGAAGGTTAAGTGTGGTCCCAAGGGACAGCAGGACAGAAAATCAATTGTTCTTTATTGCTTAATGGAGGCATAAGGAAGTGACAGACACAGAACATTTTTGCTAAAACACTAACAGTTATTAAACCTTGTGTGTTGCATTTGGGGCAGGCAGGAAGGGGGAGGAAGAGAAGCTGAAATGTAACAGAAAACAAAAGGTTTTACAGAAAAGTGAATTGCTCCATCAAAACATGTCTCGGGGAGTTTGGCAGGAATAGTCTAAATGATAACCAACTATCAAGGGAACAGAGCTACCGGTACTAGAAATTTGCCGGTGCTCTGGGAAATGGGGAGCAATAGATTTTGTGCCATCTGGTGAGAGAAAGAAATTGAAAGCTAAATGTGTTGATTTTGAAAGGGTGCCAGGAAGAAAATAAAAATTGCTGTCTTCCTTTAAAAATAAAAATAAATTAACAACACTGCATCAAGGAACTATTCTGCTTGATTTTGCTTTCCAAATGGCAAGTTAAGAAGAGCTCTGCTGAACTGGTCCAGTGGCTCATCTGATCCACGCTGTTTGTGAAGAAGTGCTTTCTTTTGTCTGTCCTGAAGTTAGTGGTGGCTTGGCTGGTCTCATTCCACCCAGCTACATTCCCTTTGAAATTGTACCCAGATTGCCCCTGGGAATGATGTTGTGTGCGCACCCCTATCAGAATCCCTCAAGACTTCATGACCCTTTATGATGAAACTGAAGGTCCAGAGATGCAGTTCCCCTCTAGCAGCCCAATGTTCCTCATCCCATCTGGCTTACTCAGGAGGAGGTCCATGCATGCTCTACATAGGGGCCTAAGAAGATCCAGAAAGAGGCAGATCCAGTGCCTAGCTGCTAAGAATAACACCCTATGGGGGAGCACCTCCCTTTGTTTTCAAGATCCAACCCTAGCTATTTGGATTCTGCTGTGTAGCTCCAGACCTCCTTACCACTGCCACCGCCACTGGAGAACTCCTCAGCTGACCCAGGTTTCCTGACTAAGATCTTGCTCATCATCATCATCATCATCATCATTCTATTATTTTATACCCCATCCATCTGGCTGGGTTTCCCCAACCACTCTGGGTGGCTTCCAGCAAAACATAAAAACATAATAAAACGTCAAACTTAAAAAACTTCCCAATACAGGGCTGCCTTCAGAGGTCTTCTAAGAGTTGTGTAGTTCTTTGTCTCTTTGACATCTGATAGGAGGGCGTTCCACAGGGAGGGCTCAACTGCAGGGAAGGCCATCTGCCTGGTTCCCTGTAACCTCACTTCTCACAGTGAGGGAACCGCCAGAAGACCCTCGGAGCTGGATATCAGTGTCCAGGATGAACGATGGATTCCACTCAGTTCCTCTTACCCAGGGGTGTCCAAACTTTTTTCAAAGAGGGCCAGATTTGATGAAGTGAACATGCATGAGGACCAACAAAGTTGTTGACCTTTTTTTTAGGGTTGAAGTTGTTGACCTTCTTTTAGAATTTTACCCCAGGAAAGAAACTGCCACAGGGGCCGGATTAAACTGAATGGCGGGCCGGGTTAGGCCCCCAGGCCGGACTTTGAACATGCCTGCTCTTACCAGAAACCCCAGAGAGATATTCCCAGTTGGTCTTCGACAGGTGGGTCAGAAGCCACTACTGGGTCACAACCTGACCTAAGTCACAACAGCAGCATGTTTGGGCTAAAGGCAAGTTGTGAACCTGCAAAGGTTGAAGACAACTGGTGTAGACAATAATGAGCTAGATCAGCCAATGGACTCTAACTAGTTATGAGGCAGGTTCCTATGTCCTTGTAGGACAGCTCCCCAGCTGATCCAGGCCTGCTACCCTATACTTGTTGTTCCCACTTGAGATCTCCCACCCCATTCAGAGTTGGAAGATAGATGGACATTCAACAGAGGATGTAGAATCAAGCATCCACTCTACATTCTGCATGCAGGAGTATTTTGCATGTTTATACAGTGGTACCTTGGTTCTCAAACTTAATCCGTTCCGGAAGTCCATTCTAAAACCAAAGCGTTCCAAAACCAAGGCGCGCTTTCCCATAGAAAGTAACAAAAAATGGATTAATCCGTTCCAGACTTTTAGAAACAACCCCTAAAACAGCAACTTAACATGAATTTTACTATCTAACGAGACCATTGATCCATAAAACGAAAGCAATAAACAATGTACTGCAGTCACACAATCAATCAGTAGCTGAACTGGGTTCCACACAGTCACAAAAACAAAACAAAAAGAGCCACAAAAACAAAAACGCAAAATAAATAGCAAAAACAGACAGACCTCAGCGTAACACTCAAATTATCAGTGTGGCACTCAAAACGGAAGTATGGCACTCAAAACGGAGCACGTTTGGCTTCCGAAAAAAGTTTGCAAACCAGAACACTTACTTCCGGGTTTGCAGTGTTTGGGTTCCAAGGCATTTGAGAACCAAGGTACTACTGTATACAGAATCATTGCCTGCAGCGCCAAGCTTGGGGGGGGGGAATGCGGAAAGCAACGTTCCCCTTCAGGAAACCATTTGCTGCTGTTGCCCTCAGCAAAGAGCACTGTTCATTGCAAAAAAACTCTTCGCTCAAATACATAAGAATGTATGGAAGCTGCTTAACACTGAGTCAGAAAGAGACCTCCCTAGCACAATATGGGAGATGCTGACCAGCGGGGGCTTCCAGGGTTTTAGGCAGAGATCTCTCCAAGCCCAACCTGGAGATGCCTGGGATTGAACCTGTGACCTTCTGCATACAAGGCAGAGATGCTTGACCACTGAGCTAGGGCTTTTCCTCCATTACTTCCCAGAACCACTTGCGCAAGAGTTCCACTCCTCGGAAACAACTTGCATTTTCTGCCATCAGCTTGTTTTTGTTGTGCACCTAATGGGAGGTTTGGAAAAGGGGGAGAGCTTATTTTCCAGGATGCTCAGGGTTAACGTAGCTTGGGAATACCGCATATTAACAGGATGAATCACCTAAGTGCATGGCATTATTATATTTTCAATTTCCAGGTTGTTGTATTTTTGGTAGAGGGAACTTATAGAAAGCTGAGTATCTAATTTATTTGTCCTAATCAGGAACACGACATGGAAAGGTACATTTCTTCCGCTTCGGGAACTAATAGCACCTCTTGTTCATGCCTGATATTTCAGACCTATGGATTATACTTTAAGGGTAAAGTGCCCACTCTTTGCCTGAACCAAACCAGAGAGGTGCATTTACGACATGTACAAACGCAGGTAAGTGCCATCCCAACAAATCTCATTACTGCAAATATCAGAACCCAATTTAGAAATTATGCAGAAGTACGGAGGTAGAGGACCATGAAGTGTAATGATGACAGCAGTGATTAGAGACTTCACTACGGATCCATCAATGATACTTATTTGTGCTGCTGCCACAAACTTCACAGAGTGGTGATCGTAGGTTTGGGTTCCCTTAGGTCAAATAATCTCAGTCACTTCTCCTCTTCGGAGTCCAGATAAACTTGATTGGTACAATGTGGTAATGATTTGCTAGATATATCAGTGAAGCAATATCAATGCCGGATTTACGTATAAGCTAAACAAGCTATAGCTTAGGGCCCCACTCTCCCCCCCCCCCAAAATGTACTTCTTCTTAATTATATTTCACTATTAATATACTTCTTCTTAATTGTATTTCAGTTCAACAATTACTTTGATAAAATGCATATTTTGTTACATGCAAATGGCTTTAGATACCTATTAGGTCCAAAAATTACCATATAGCATATATCCAGCACAAAAAACAGTGACAATTTGTTGTTGACAAAGGACAGCTGGACATATAAAGGGCCCCATTACCTTCAGTAGCTGAGGGCCTCATCAAACCTAAATCCGGCCCTGAGCAATATACGTATAACAGTTTCATTTTTATTTAATTAATATTTTTAGTTATGACTAATGAATGTGTTATGGAAAGTAGTCCTTTATATATATGTCTGGTGGTGGTTGCTAATTAAATTTGTATACCGCCCTTCATCCGAAGATCGCAGGGCGGTTCACAACATAGAATACAAAATAAGAACACAAAATACAAAACAAAACTAACACAAACCAACAACCCGCTTCCCACAAACACATTTAAAAGGTCATAGAATATAAATCGACCAAAGGCCTGGTTATAGAGAAACGTTTCTGTTTACAGTTTATTGCACAAAACTTGTACTGGTAATAACCATTGGTTTAAAAAAAAAAAGAAACCCAAAGAAAAAAAATAAAAGGAAAATAGTCCATTCATCTTTCTTGCTCCAAAAGTTTCAAAATATACACCTCCAGGTAGTTTTTCTTCCTTTCAATGTTGCTTTATCAAGGCCCCGTTGTTTCATTTCCTCCTTTGATTTATGGCCAAGCTGTACATGGAAGGCTCCATCCTCTGGTCCTCCTTTCAAATGGTGTTTAATCTTATCTGAGAAGCCCAGACATGGCTGAACAAACAATGGTCCCTTGATCTTCTGGCCCCAGCCTAATACAATTGCAGCCGACAGACTAGAATTAAGAATAGGGAGCCAACGAAAAAAGAACGATAAGTAGGATTTTTCTTTTTCTTTTTAAAGACGACGGAAGAATAGCAGCTACCAGGAAAGAAATGAGATAAATTTAATTTCCATCGTGTCTTAAGAGCACCCAGGCCTGGGGGGGGGGGGGGAGGCAGGAATCGCCCAGAAGCAAGCTGTGGTTTTCTTGTGTGAGTGTGTTTGTCTGAACTGGACCCTCAAAGGCAGGAACCGGCTATTAGATAATTTGCTTCTTGTGTCAAAGACCACAGGTACAATTTCTTACTGGGGAAATCTGAAGGAGATTAATAAAAGGCCTATGCAAGTCTGTGGCAGCAGCTTCCCAGGAGAGCATTTAACGTGTTGCTTTAAAGTGCAGAGAGAGAACACTTTGAACCTTTGCATAAGTGGTTTTTGTTGCTGACTGCTAGTAACATCAGGGAGGTATGCCTGTGTGTTTCTCAGTGTGATTTGGAGGTCTTGGTTCATGTTTCCAGAACATCCATTGTTCATTACTGCCTATGCTTTCCCCCTTCAGTCTCTCAGGTAAATCCTTTTGGGAAACAACAAAAAATGACTCTAGAAGAAACCATATAACCCAAGCTTCCCTCAGTTATAGTTACCTATTAGTATTATTTATTAAGTTTGCATGCCACCTGTTATGTACTGAGCTGAATCCTAGTGTTGTAAGAAATTTAAGGTCATATATATATATATATGTTCATAAGTGTTCCAAGCAAACAAGGCCACAGGCCTGTCTCCATTTTGACTCCCAGCTGACCAGTATTTCTCTGCAAGGAAGGAGGGGGTGAGTGTCTCAGGAAATTAAAAGTGATAATTCCTGGCTTCCTGATACCTGAGTGCCAGACAAAAGGGTGTGATTGCCTTGGCTGAGAAACAGGGAAATGTAAATCTCTCTTTTGTTTCACTTGATGACTTTTGGGTGGAGGGCAAAAGGAGGCATGGGGAGGGTCAAGGATACTCAGATTACTGCCACCAGACCTCCCCTTTCATGATGTAACTGTGATGTATCTGGGAGGTGGTCCTGGGTTACACCCCTTTTTGTGATGTATGTATGATGTATAGGGGGGTGGTCTTGAGTGGGAGGGGGGAATTTCAAAAGTCTATATAGGAGCTTGCACACCATTGTTGGGGGTGCCTCCCCCTCCTCCATTTTGGGAGTGAGGGCCCTGTTGCAACAGATATAATAAAGATTTTGCTTCTCAATTTTTCTCTAGTTAGCCTCTGTAATTTACTCCTACCGATGGAGAACCTGAAAAGGCTCTTGTGTACCCCATAAAAGAATGAGCAGATTTCCTTCAGAAATCTTCTTCTTGAAGTCCATGGGACTCTCAAGAGTCTCCTCCAGTATCCCTGCCAAGAAAACTCCATGGACAGGTCTTTCCAGTGTCTGGCTATGATGTTTCTGGGTGCTGAGAGTAGGTGGGTTATGAGCTCTTTATTATGTGATTGAGCATTATTATCTTGGAAGATGTTTAGTAGGGCCAGTTCTGGGGTGATTTCTAATGCTTGCTTAGTTATTTTGCATATTTCTTGTATGATTGTCGTCCAGAAGAGTTGGATTTTGGGGCGGTTTCACCACATGTGGAAGTATGTGCCTGTGGAGGTTCATCCTCTCCAGCATTTTGGTGAGGTTCCTGGGCATATTAGCACTAGTGGGCCTCTCATAGTGGGCATGATGTAGTGGTTAAGAGTGGTGGGTTCATAATCTGGTGGACCAGGTTCGCTTCCCTGCTCCTCCACATGCAACTGCTGGGTGACGTTGGGCTAGTCACACTTCTCTGAAGTCTCTCAGCCTCATTCACCTCACAGAGTGTTTGTTGTAGGGGAGGAAGGGAAAGGAGATTGTTAGCCACTTTGAGACTTCTTAAGGGGAGTGAGAGGCAGGATATCAAGTCCAAACTCCTCCTCCTCCTCCTCTTCTTCTTCCCATATTGTTGAAAGGTACTGATAAGCTTCCTCCCCCCTTTCCCTCCCTCCCTCTCTCTCTCTCTCTCTCTCTCTCTGTTTGTGTGTGTGTGTGTGTGTTGGACATCCCATGTTTTGAGTGCCAGATACCTGCCCCTGGATGTATACCCAAGACCACATTTCCATACCCGAGTGAAGCAGAAGCCTTGGCCAATCCACACTGCCCACCAATCACAGAAACTGACGCTGTATGCCCCTATCACCTCCAGGGCTTAAAGGGGATACCTCCATGTTCTACCTCCACTGTCAGAGGTGATATGCCGGAAATCACAAGCAGTGAGAGCACTCTGCTTTCAGGCTCCCAGAGGCATCTGGCTGGCTTATGTGTGGATGCTGGGCTAGAAGGATCATTGGCCACAGGCATTTGGCTGCTTAACTGTGAGAACATAATACTGGAACCAGACAGGGCATTGACCTGAGTTCTTATGTTCACAGGGGGCCTGCATGCCCATCATTTCAAGCAGCTAATTTGGCTTACAAGTTTCTGTATTAAGCTTCAGTGTCCCTGATAACAAGTTGCTTTCCCCCCTTGCATAGAGAGATCTATGCCTGCTCATTAGCATATCTACCAATTATGCTTTGCCCTGATACTAACACCTGGCATCTTTTCTGTGCAAATTAAAGCCTCGCTGCTTCCCCAAAGTTCCTTCTGCTTCTGCCACCACCTCAGGCCCCAATCGCTGCCGAGGTACATGATCCTGCAACTTCTCGATCCGCCTCCCCAGGCTGGGGGCGGCTGATTATGACTGTCGTTATCAGCACTCTAGTGGATATAATGATATAATTACACTAACTAATTTACTGTAAGGCTGCGATATGCTTAGCTGATCCATCCTTATTCCAGGAAAATAGATTAATACCAGTTTTGCATTCCTAATATGCAGGGGGGGAAACACAACCTAACTTTCAGGTGAAATCCATGCTGCGAGGGCAGTGAGGCTGCTGTTTTATTTGGAGGGTGGGACTGCTTCCAATTGTTGTTAAATGATACATGTTAACTTGGATTTTTGGATTTGTGGGCTGGAGTATTACTTAGGGGCTTTTGTTGGGGAGTGTATTGTTTATTAATGTGTATACATTAGTATTGTTAATTGTTTTGATTATTATTTTGTTTTTATTACTTTTATTAAGTAATTTCTGCTTTGATTATTTTTATTATATATTTTGAGCTTTGTATATTGTATTTTTTTTAAAAAAATATTTTTTCTTTGATTTTACAAGTGAAGAGTTATAACAATACCAAATACATATCTATATTTAGAGATTTCTCTGAATCTCCGGATTTCCCACCTTCCCCTCCATGGGTCCTATTATCAACGTTTTCAACTGCATATTATTTCATCATCCATATTTTATATATCTCCATATTGTCCATAGCATTTGTTACATTGCAAGTGTTATTAGAATCCTGCTAATGTTTTCATCTGCTTACAACAGCCTCCTAAATAAATTATAAATTTTTCCCATTCTTTCTTGAAGTTCCTTAGCTTTCAGGACACTTTTGCTATTTCAGCGTACTCCAGCAGCTTAATTTGCCATTCTTCTCTGGTAGGGACTTTATCTTCTTTCCATCTCTGGGCTAGTAACATCCATGTGGCATTCGATGCATACATGAAAAGTCTTTTCTGCTCCTTTTGGATCTCGGTACCTACAAGTCCTAATAAAAATGCTTCTGGTTTATTTATAAAAGTTATTTTAAACCATTCCCCCCATTTCATTATATATCATTTCCCAGAATGCTTTTCTTGCCTTACACATCCACCACATATGATTAACGGTACCTTCTTTATCTTTACCTTTCCAACAGATATTTGTACTTGTCATACATTTTTGCTAGCTTACTAGGACTCCCTGAGCTTTGTATATTGTAACTTTGTGTTGTGAAATGCCCTGAGACCCACGGGTATAGGGTGGTAAACAAATTTAATAAATACTGCTACTAGTAGTATAGTAGTATAGTTAAAGCTATGGTTTTCCCAGTAGTGATGTATGGAAGTGAGAGCTGTACCATAAAGAAGACTGATCACCGAAGAATTGATGCTTTTGAATTATGGTGCTGGAGGAGACTCTTGAGAGTCCCATGGACAGCAAGAAGATCAAATCTATCCATTCTGAAGGAAATCAGCCCTGAGTGCTCACTGGAAGGACAGATCCTGAAGCTGAGGCTCCAATACTTTGGCCACCTCATGAGAAGAGAAGACTCCCTGGAAAAGACCCTGATGTTGGGAAAGATTGAGGGCACAAGGAGAAGGGGAAGACAGAGGATGAGATGGTTGGACAGTGTTCTCGAAACTACCAACACGAGTCTGACCAAACTGCGGGAGGCAGGGGAAGACAGGAGTGCCTGGCGTACTCTGGTCCATGGGGTCACGAAGAGTTGGACACAACTTAATGACTAAACAGCTACTACTACAAAAATTTTATCACCTGACAACAGATGAGACACTTAAGTGATGCCCCTTTCACTCCCTTTCTTCAAATTCCTACATTTAAAAAAAAAAACTTATTCTATGGATGGGCAGGACTCATTTCAGGATACTCACTATACTTATCTCAGTTCTGCTCACTTCCTTCAAAAATATTTGGATGTTTTTGCCTGAAGGGAACCTTGAAATTTTCTTAAGTGATTTTCCTTAGGTGATATGTGATAGTCACTGAGGCCAGTTTTGCACCTTGCATTTGTTGCACTGTGATATCATTTTAATCATGGCTCTCCCCAAGTGGGAACTGTAATTTGCTACGGGTGCAGAGAGTTGTTTAGGAAGACCCACCCCCATTCTCCTCACAGAGTTACAATTCCCAGAGTGGTTTAGCAATCAACGACTATATATAAAATGCAAAAAAGAAAAGAAAAAAGGATTATTTTAGAGAAAGCTGCTTTGCAAAAATCTGGAGAAATTCACACTAAATTGCCTCTGAATTTCTATGAATTTTCACAAACAGGTGTGGAAATGTGGAGAACCGGACTTAAGAGTAGAGAAATGGAGAGAACCCGATTTGCCTATCCCCATGGCAAACATCAGAATCATTTTGAGCAAAGAAGCATGTGATTGCACAATCTTCTCACTTCTTACGCTCTTACTTCATTTGGTTCTAATTTAGAACGGCAGCAGAAATAATGTTTGCAATCAATGAGAGGCTTATATTTCCCGCTCCTGTCTCCAACGATGGCACTCACAGACCTCTTTGCAGCATTGTTTACGTTTTAGATAATTAAAAGTGTGGATTAATTTGGCCTGTGGCCAGGAATGAGATTGAGGCAGCCAGCAACACATTAGAGTCTTGCCTGCTTTCAGTCAGCCTCTGCCTTTAGCCATAAACACCTTGTCATGAAGGCAGAGAGAGACCTTGGGGTAATTGTTTTGGAAGGCAACTGGTGAGCTTTAGGACCACACTTTTGTTTTGTTTTTATCCCATTTTCTTTAAAACCACAAGCTGGCCATCTTCCTCCTTGAAGTGCTTGACAAAAGGGCAAGAGAAATTTGGAGACATTATTATTAAACATGAAAGGCTCACAGACAATTGCCCTACTCAGGAAATCTGGGACTGCACGACCCTTTCTGTCAGATTCACTTAACAGTTGCTCATGAGTAAAGACCAAGTCCATCTTGTCTTTCAATGATTTTATTGTGCAAAGTATGTACAGTGCGGCGCTATCCTAAAACATAACCACCTAGTCGCTAGCAGAATCCGGAAGTGCCCCCCTCCTGTTGCGGCGCCAACACCAGAGTCTCGGCACTCTGAAGTGCTGCCTCCTTGGTTCCCTGACCCCTCTGCGCAAAGCGGACGCCGGAAATGGTGTCTCCCCCTCCGAGTGAGTCTGCTGAGCGGTTCTGGGTCTCTCTGCAGCCTCCTGGAGACCCCTTCCCACCTAGCCGCTCCCCGGCAACTCCTCCTCCCCCGGGGAGGAGCTGGAAGACTCACTTGGAGACGTGTCCGTTGACAACAAAGGCTGAGGCTGCCGGTACCCACTCAGTGCCGGACTGGCAGGGGAGGGCATTCCCTGACACTTTCCGATAACGATTAAATTAGGTTTTATTATTGTCGTTATTATTAGATGTTTTGCCCTGTAAGAGCTGTCAGTTTATGATCACAATGCTGCAGGGCTAGCAATTATTACCAAAGACAAGAATAGCTCAGACAAAAATATTCCTCATGTTTGCCTTTTCACCTCTTCTGGCTAGGTGGGACTTCTGCACACATTGAAATTGCTTACTGGAGGTGTGCAGGTTGCAGTGAATGTTCTGCCCAGCCCAGGCAGGGTAGAGTCTTCAAGAAGGTCTTGGTAAGCCATGGCTGGTGTGCACAAGGAATCGAGGAGAGCTCTTAGCACCGTTTGGTGGAAAGCACCGTTTGGTGGAAAGGTGGGATACACATTTGACAAAGAAACATTTCAATAAACCCAGAGGTCACTTACGATGGGTCCACTCACAACAGTGAAACATCGGGGCAACCATGAGGAATGTTAAGAAAGATGGACAAGCAGGGCCTCCAAGAGGTTCAAAATGTTCAACAGCATGACTTGCATGTAAAAGATCCAGGCTTTGCTTAGAGTCACGTATAACCTTCAGTCTAGTCGCCATGGATCATAGATCGTACTGCCTTCAGGCTCTGTTTTATTAGAGCACAATTATAGCCTTTGTAATGAGAATGTTGGAATAAGGGCTCTTTTAGTGCAAAGGTTTTGGCCAACTGTTAAAAAAATAATGTTGGGATGGAATGCAAAAAACTAAGATACACGCTGATCTACCCATGCTTAGATACTATATTTAAGAAACATAGAAAACACAAGACATATTCATACTTGTTCTACAAATTAATACGACTTCTAAAGAACTAGCTGATGAAGATATCTACATCGAAACAGGGTCCTGTACTGGTTTCTACTTCTGAATTGACTCCTGACTTCGGCTCTATTTCTGAATATTTCTGAATATGGACTAATATGTATTTGCTGTGATTTAAAAACTTTTGTGTTTTGACACGATAACGAAATATCGGATTACACATTTGTTATGAGTTTGAAACTATCTCTGTTTAAGTTTGTGACTCTTATCAGAATACACACCTTGTTTGTTTTTTTGACTTGTGAGTAGGATTTATTCCTGTTATTGAAATTCATACTGGCCAGAGTTCTTGGTGTGCTCCAGCCCCCACCCCCACCCATTCAATTCACCCTCTGTTTAAAACCTTTTCTTATGAGGCAATAATCAATATTTTTATTTATAGACATATTTATGGACATATTTTTAGCCGATTTTAGCCCCCTCGCCTGTGCCCCTGGCGGGGGCCCACCACCCCGCTCCCTAGCCATGGCCCTGTTTATGAGTTACCTTCCATATGGAGGTAATGAGAAATGTATTTATACCAGATAATTAAGGGTTCAGCCCCACCTACATATTCATCACACAATCTTAATTACAACACTTCACATTTCAGAGTGCTTGAAGTGTTTCACAAGCTTTATTGCAGGAGTCCTTACAAAACATGATTATCTAAATATTACAGGTGGAGGGCTGGCGGGGAAATGTAGCTTGTTTAAGTACATCTGATGAATTTGAGAAGAAGTGAGATTTGAACCCAGGGGTTCCTGGTTCACAGCTCTCACTTTAATTATTAGGTTATACCAGCTCTCATTATTGGGTGCTTAATGCTTGGGGACCTGGTTCACACAAGCATGCTCAGGTCTGATGAACCCAAAAGTAATTTGTGTGTGTTAATGAGGCAACAATGATCAAACAGCTGCAACTGAAACATTTATATCTTTTCACCAATTCAAATATGAGCCTCAGAACACAAGAAGGTGGCAGTGGAAGGTGCAGGGTGTGGAACGATTCCTGCTTCTTCCCAGAGAAGGAAGAGATGTGTAGAATGAAAAAAATAAAAATAAAAAATAAAAATCTTATTACCTGGAAAAAGGGTCTGAAACAAAGACTTATGAGTAATGGTTGAGGAGGTAGGTATGTTTAACCTGCATAACACGAGACAGACGACACACGACGGCATAGCAAGGTCTAGCGCACAAGCCCTAAAAGTAGGGAGAGGTGGACGGGTGTTCCGATGCACGCGCCGAAAAGAGGAAGCTCTGAGTCACGTGCATGAGGATTAATAGGTCCCTTGATCTGTTTAGCTCGCGTCCCATTGGCCAGATTGAACCCTGCATTGAGGGACCTACCGATTGGGTGTTGTGGCTGTCAATCAAACCCACCCACAACCACTTTGGTTGCCAGGTCTCACCCTCTTTAAGGGAGGACCTGATTTGCCAGACTATGTTCAAAGAACTCTGCATGTACAGTTTGCTCCAGTTCCTTTCGTGCCTCTACATTATGTCGGTGCATAATATGTCCATTGATAAGACACTACCCAAAAAAACAAGTGGTCATGTAGCTGCAGCTATGTAAGGTTGCATGGAGATTATTTTGGTGTGGTGTTTTACCAATGCACAAAAGCACTTGTGCACACACACCCCCACACATACACACAAGCAAGCAAACTTGATGCAGTTATACCTACTGTTTTATCAGTAGTCTTTGAGTATGTTTTGCACATTAGTACAACTCAAGGCACAAAGAGAATGCTGGTGGATGTTTACATCAAGAGTCTTGTTGTTTTTGCAAAGTTCTGTTGATGCACATATGCACATCAGTAATAGAGAGATGGAGGGGAAAGTGCCCGTGCAAACACATTTGCTATGTGCGTGGAGGACTGTTTTGATGCACAGATGTCATGGTGAATCAAGGCATCTGATTTCAATGAGTTGATGTGCTGTTTAATGCAGAACTCGGAAAATCAGAATCAGTATATTACTGAGGTGGACAGCGTTCTTTTTGCTCCCCCCCCCCCGCCCCGAGTTGCTGGCAATCTCTCTTGGATATTTGTTGAATATTTCAAATACGATGCTATTCTATATATTCAACCCACATTGACAAATATCAGAATTTGGTAGTCTACTAGAAGTGTAACTGAAAGATGAAAGAATTGCAAATAGCAAGGGGACTGCCACTCATGGGGAAATACAATTGCAGCGGAAGCCTTGCTTGTTCGGCAGCCAATTGCGGTCTGGCAGCGTTGCAGTTAATGATCTTTAATAGCACGTAATCTCATGCAGTCAGATGGTGTCTTTTACAAAGCTCCACAATGAAGGAGCAGCCAGCAGCCCCTGAAACAAGGCAAACAGCCTCCTAGCTCAGCCAACTGCTTCTCAGCTCAAAAGAAGTTGGATTTTACCAATATTTTCAAACTCTGTTGTTAAAAAACCTCATTTCAGTCAGTTGGCATTTGCGGCGGGGGTGGGGGGGTGGACTCCAAGGCACACAATAGGTGACTTAGGTATTGGAGGTGGAGACAGAACAACAATTACCCAAGACCTCCATTTTTCATATAAAAATCGATGGCAATTGTTTCAGGCACTGGGTGCTGTTCCCGGAAGAAGGCAAAACAAAATCGACAATTCTTAGCAGCTTTTGAGGGTACAAAGTGAAAACAATTTCGGCTCTAACATTTCCTGTGTATTCCTTTAAAAGAAAAACAAAAACAAAAAAGGCACTGACTCATGAGAGATGCAAAAAACACCCAGAGGAAAAAAGATCCTTGCATTAGATTTGAGAAATCTAGCCCAAGGCAGATTTGGTCCTCCACCTATGAGACTTTGCCTCAGCCAAGTCCAAGTTATGTTCCTGATAAAAGTGCAAGAAGAATCCTGCCAGATCACATCGATGACCTGTCTAGATCCAGCATCTGGTTCTCACAGTGGCCAGCCAGATGACTGTGGAAAACCCTAAAGGAGGACATAATCACAGCAGCGTTCTCCCTACCAGCAATATTCCTCCAACAGTGGAGGTAGACCATAGCCTTCTTGACTGATTTTCTACTACGGCACCCATGGGCCTCGGCACTTCTTCCCAGAATCCTCTAGGTGGCTGAGAGTGTCCATGATGTCATTGGCACATGCTGCCTCCTAGAGTTGAGGACCCAATCCCTCCCACACTTGAGGACCCAATCCTTCCCACACTTCTACAGAAGTGTGAATGCTTCCAGAACTATACTCCACAAGGGGGTGCTTTAAGACACCTTAACTCGAGCCCAGAATGAAATAGCAAAGCAGTGGCATTGGTTGTTGTTGTTGTTTAGTCGTTTAGTCATGACCAAGCCAGTGTGGTGTAGTGGTTAATAGCAGTAGACTTGTAATCTGGTGAACCGGGTTCGTGTCTCCGCTCCTCCACATGCAGCTGCTGGGTGACCTTGGGCTAGTCACACTTCTTTGAAGTCTCTCAGCCCCACTCACCTCACAGAGTGTTTGTTGTGGGGAAGGAAGGGAAAGGAGATTGTGAGCTGCTTTGAGACTCCTTAGGGTAGTGATAAAGCAGGATATCAAATCTAAACTCTTCTTCTTCTTCCGACACTTCATGACCCCATGGAACAGAGCACGCCAGGCACTCCTGTCTTCCACTGCCTCCCGCAGTTTGGTCAAACTCATTGGTACATGCTTAAAGAGATTGCAGGATTGCAGGTGATCACAACCTTGAATGTGAGTCAGCAGCATGGTGTGACAGCAAAATAAGAATAAGATTTGAACATGTTCAGACGAGGGCAAAGAAGGTGGAAAGTACAGTGGTACCTTGGTTCTCAAACTTAATCCGTTCCGGAAGTTCGTTCGAAAACCAAAGCATTCCAAAACCAAGGCGCGCTTTCCCATAGAAAGCAACAAAAAATGGATTAATCCGTTCCAGACTTTTAAAAACAACCCCTAAAACAGCAACTTAACATGAATTTTACTATCTAACGAAACCATTGATCCATAAAACGAAAGCAATAAACAATGTACTGCAGTCACACAATCAATCAGTAGCTGAACTGGGTTCCACACAGTCACAAAAAGAAAAGAGCCACAAAAGCAAAAAAAAACCAAAATAAATAGCAAAAACAGACAGACCTCAGCGTAACACTCAAATCATCGGTGTGGCACTCAAAAGGGAAGTATGGCACTCAAAACGGAAGTGTGGCACTCAAATCGGAAGCATAACACTCAAAACAGAGCACATTCAGCTTCTTTAAAAAGTTCGCAAACCGGAACACTTACTTCCAGGTTTGCAGTGTTTGGGTTCCAAGTTGTTTAAGTACCAAGGTGTTTGAGAACCAAGGTACCACTGTATTGATGTAGTAAGCCTTAGAGGCCTTATCCATCTCTGCTAATATCCTGCCTCCACCAACACATGGTAGCTTTCTGGACCAGCTGACACCTTAAAACAATAATCCAGGCTTTAGGATAAATTGGTATTTCTAGCATTCAAGTCCTGCAATGAATCAGGGCCATATTCCTGACTGACCATTTCCGCAAGCACCATGTTTCAGTCTTGTACAGATAAGATTCCAGAGCTCCCTTTGCAAAACAAAAAAACAAAAGAATAAAAATAAACAAGTGAGCTTCCAAAGTCCAACTAAATAGCCTGCAGTACTTGAAAATTTGCTCTTGATATTGATTCACTCACAACTGGTCTTTTCAGTAAATCTCCCCTCGTGCGTCTAAATAGATTCTCCACTGACAATTGGACCATTCCCAGCACTTCAGCACCTGCTTCCTGGTGTTGCAAAAACACATTTTATTTGCAGAGGGCGTATGTACTGTCCCCATAGCTACTAGATTTGGAGAAACAGCAACAATATATATGGAAACAACCCACCAACTCCCATTTTTATTTTTACTTTGAAACGGCTAATGAAAGCTCTACCCGGAGGGTGCTTTGATATCCTCAGGGATGTTTCCTTTCGTTTCTCTAATAACATATAAAGTGAAATAAAATATCTGTGTGAAAAACAAGGCTCTGGGGTTATTTGATTCTGGCAAACACGCAAGTGGATAAAAACGATTCTTTGGGCACATCTCTGCTCTGATTTAAAGCAATGGCAAAGGGGAACAAAGCTTCTCAAATATCAATTTTTAGAAACCACAGGAGGGGAGAGGGCTCTTGTGCTAGCTCAAGTACATGTATTGCTTGCAGGTTTCCTGTAGGCATCTGGTTGGCCACTGTGAGAACAAGATGTGGGGCTAAGTTGGCCATTGTCCTGATCCAGCAGGCTCTTCTTACGTTCTTCACGATGTGGCATAGCCTAACAAGTGTAAAATGGCTCAGGACCGCAATACCTCAAGGACCGCCTCTTTCCATCTGAACCTACCCGGACCCCGAGATCATCTTCTGAGGCCCTCCTTCGTGTGCCTCCTCCTCGACAGGTCTGGAGGGTGGCAACACGAGAACGGGGCCTTCTCTGCAGCGGCTCCCCATCTATGGAATGCTCTTCCCAGGGAAGTTCGCCTGGAACCCTCATTGTACACCTTTAGTGTGCTTTGAAACTGCTAGGTTGGCAGGAGCTGGGACAGAGCAACGGGAACTCACTCTGGTTTTCATCACAGTGTCCTGTTGCACCAGAAGCTGGCCACATGACCCGGAAAGCTGTTTGTGGACAAATGCCAGCTCCCTTAGCCTGAAAGTGAGATGAGCACCACAACCCCATAGTCACCTTTTACTGGATGTAACCATCCAGGGAGTCCTCTTTTTTTACACCTTTAGGCACCAGGCCAAAACGTTCCTTTTTAACCAGACGTTGGGTTGATCTGATTTACATTCTATGCCCTTTTAAAATATGGGGGTTTTTGGAGGGGGCTATTGGGTTATTTTTTTTTAATGTATTTTGTGGTTGTATATCTTGATTTTATTCTGTGAACCACCCTGAGACCCCCGGGTATAGGGCGGTATACAAATTCAATAAATAATAATAATAATAATAATAACCCATGAAACTCAACAAAGTGAAGACAGAGATTTCTCCAGTTACAGGGAAGAAACTTCCTGAAGATGCATTTTCTCTTTGGGGGAATGCGTAACTGGACACTCTAGCACTAAGCGGTTTCAGAGGTCCAGCTGATCAACTATCAGGGCCTCAAAAAATACAATTAAGTTCTCCAATGGGAATGGGAAACTGATCTAGGGATAGAGATTGCAGAAGTTGGTTGGAATAATAAGTGGGCTAAAAACAACAACACTACAATAAGTTTGTACACTACAAGCTTCAAGATGGAGGGTGAGGGAACAACTGTAGTCGCCTGCAATTCCTGCGCAATGTTTGCCTTCTTGCCAAAGGATGTAGGCAGCTACACCTGCAGCAAGTGCAAGTTGGTTGCCCTACTAGAAGACAAGGTCCGGCAACTTCAGGAGGGGGAGGGAACAACTGTAGTTGCCTGTAATTCCTGCGCAATGTTTGTCTTCTTGCCAAAGGTTGTAGACAGCTACACCTGCAGCAACTGCAAGTTGGTTGCCCTACTCGAAGACAAGGTCCAGCAACTTCAGGCCCGTGTATCTACGCTCCAGAAAATTAAAGAGCTGGAGCTGTTCTTGGATGCAGCAGAGCACACTGTCTCCACCAAGCAGGAGACAGGGCACATCCCTGAGGAGGAGATCAGTTCCCCAACTCAGGAGCCAGATGTATGGAGGAACGTGACTCACAGAAGTAGAATGCCCAGGGATCGCTCTGAGTGTTTAGAACTACAAAATCAATTTGAAGTGCTCTCAAATCTGGAAGATGAAGACCAGACTCCATTGGAAGATCTCTCCCTCATCACAGTTGATGAGGTATATGAAGACGAGCAGCATAGTCAGTCCTCCGGGAATGTGCAGGCGACCTTGGAAGGGACAGCACGTGTAAGAATCCCGACCAAGCCTAAGAGGAGACGTGTAGTGGTGATAGGGGATTCCCTACTGAGGGGTACCGAAGCAGTGATCTGTGGGCCTGACAAGATGTCTCGAGAGGTATGCTGTCTCCCCGGGGCCAAGATCCATGATGTTACAGAACGGCTGCAAGGAATAATAAAACCTACGGATAAAAACCCCTTCCTTTTAGTCCATGTGGAAACCAATGACACCGCAAGCCATAGCCTCCAGAAGATCAAAAGTGATTATGAGGCTCTGGGCAGGAAGCTGAAGCAATTAAATGCACAAATTGTCATCTCATCTGTCCTCCCAGTTGAACGCCGTGGCCCAGGAAGAGAGGGGAAAATAGGAGAAGTGAACAACTGGCTTCGCAAATGGTGCCGGCAGGAACGGTTTGGATTCTTAGATCACGGCCTGCAGTTTCTTGAAGATGGACTTCTGGCAAGTGATGGGCTGCACCTCACAAGGGTTGGGAGGAATGTTTTTGCCAACAATCTCAAAAACCTCATCAGGAGGGCTTTAAACTGACTTATGTGGGGGAGGGAGACAGTGATCCTGAAGGTAGGAGTCTATCAAATGCTGAAGATGATCATCCAAAAGTCAAGGACCAAATGGAGCAAACAGCACACAGACCTAGTGGTGGGAGGAAAAAATCCTTAAGTAGGAGACTAGGGGGAATGATCAATGGTTTTCAATGTCTGTATACAAATGCACAGAGCATGGGAAATAAACAAGATGAACTTGAGCTCTTGATACAGCAAACTAAATACGACATAATAGGCATCACTGAAACCTGGTGGGATGAGTCTCATGATTGGAATGTAGTAATAGAGGGATACAATCTATTTCAGAGAAATAGACCAAACAGGAAAGGAGGAGGAGTGGCATTATATGTCAGGGATGTGTATACCTGTGAAGAGATCCATGATTTAAAACTTCAAAGCCAAATTGAGAGTATCTGGGTCAAAATTAAGGGAGAGAAAAATAACAGTGATCTCATTGTGGGAGTTTACTATAGATCCCCAAGCCAAACTGAGGACATAGATGATGCCTTCCTGGAACAGATGACCAAGCATTCAAAAGGAAATGAGATAGTAGTAATGGGGGATTTCAACTATCCTGATATTTGTTGGATGTCAAACTCAGCCAAGAGCATAAGGTCGAACAGATTCCTCACTGGCCTTGCAGACAATTTCATTGTCCAGAAAGTGGGAGAAGCAACAAGAGGATCAGCCATTTTAGATCTGGTCCTAACCAATAGTGATGACCTGGTTAGTGGGGTAGAAGTGGCAGGATCATTAGGTGGGAGTGATCATGCTCTTCTGGAGTTTATTATACATCAGAAAGGAGCAACCAAGCATACTAAGACTCAAATTCTAGACTTTAAGAAAGCCGACTTCAGAAAACTTAGGGAAATGCTGGATGTGATCCCATGGTCAGTAATACTAAAAGGGATGGGAGTTCATGATGGATGGGAGTTTGTTAAAAGGGAGATATTAAAAGCACAACTTCAAGCAGTACCAATGCGACGAAAACATGGAAGGTGCCTAAAGAAGCCAGGGTGGCTATCTAAAGAACTTTTAACTGAGTTAAGATTTAAAAGGGATATGTACAAGAAATGGAAAAAGGGGGAAACCACCAGAGAGGAATTCAAACAAATAGCCAGCACATGTAGAGACAAAGTCAGAAAAGCTAAAGCACAGAATGAACTCAGGCTTGCTAGAGAGGTTAAAAGCAATAAAAAGAGTTTTTATGGGTATGTCCGTAGCAAAAGGAAGAACAAGGAAACAGTGGGGTCACTTAGAGGAGAAGATGGTGAAATGCGAACAGGGGACGCAGAAAGGGCAGAACTCCTCAATACCTTCTTTGCCTCAGTCTTCTCCAAAAAAGAAAACAATGCCCGACCTGAAGAATATGGAGCAGATGATTCAGCAGGGGAAACACAGCCCAGAATAAGTAAGGAGGTAGTACAAGATCACTTGGCTAGTTTAGATGTATTCAAGTCTCCAGGGCCAGATGAACTACATCCCAGAGTATTAAAAGAACTGGCAGAGGTAATTTCAGAGCCACTGGCAGTAATCTTTGAGAATTCCTGGAAAACAGGTGAAGTCCCAGCAGACTGGAGGAGGGCAAATGTTGTCCCTATTTTCAAAAAGGGGAAAAGAGAGGACCCAAACAATTACCGCCCAGTCAGCCTGACATCAATACCAGGAAAGATTCTAGAGCAGATCATTAAGCAAACGGTCTGTGAGCACCTAGAAAGGAACGCTGTGATCACTAAAAGTCAGCATGGGTTTCTGAAAAATAAGTCATGTCAGACTAATCTGATCTCATTTTTTGACAGAATTACAAGCCTGGTAGACGAAGGGAACACTGTGGATGTAGCCTATCTTGATTTCAGCAAGGCCTTTGACAAGGTGCCCCATGATATTCTTGTAAAGAAGCTGGTAAAATGCGGGCTAGACAATGCTACCATTCAGTGGATTTGTAACTGGCTGACTGACCGAACCCAAAGGGTGCTCATCAATGGCTCCTCTTCATCCTGGAGAGAAGTGACTAGTGGGGTGCCACAGGGTTCTGTCTTGGGCCCAGTCTTATTCAACATCTTTATCAATGACTTGGATGATGGGCTTGAGGGCATCCTGATCAAGTTTGCAGATGACACCAAATTGGGAGGGGTGGCTAATACCCCAGAGGACAGGATCACACTTCAAAATGACCTTAACAGATTAGAGAACTGGGCCAAGGCAAACAGGATGAATTTTAACAGGGAGAAATGTAAAGTACTACACTTGGGCAAAAAAAATGAAAGGCACAAATACAGGATGGGTGATACCTGGCTTGAGAGCAGTACAAGTGAAAAGGATCTAGGAGTCTTGGTAGACCACAAACTTGACATGAGTCAACAGTGTGATGCAGCAGCTAAAAAAGCCAATGCAATTCTGGGCTGCATCAATAGGAGTATAGCATCTAGATCAAGGGAAGTAATAGTACCACTGTATTCCGCTCTGGTCAGACCCCACCTGGAATACTGTGTCCAGTTCTGGGCACCACAGTTCAAGAAGGATATTGACAAGCTGGAACGTGTCCAGAGGAGGGCAACCAAAATGGTCAAAGGCCTGGAAACGATGCCTTATGAGGAACGGCTTAGGGAGCTGGGTATGTTTAGCCTGGAGAAGAGACGGTTAAGGGGTGATATGATAGCCATGTTCAAATATATAAAAGGATGTCATATAGAGGAGGGAGAAAGGTTGTTTTCTGCTGCTCCAGAGAAGCGGACACGGAGCAATGGATTCAAACTACAAGAAAGAAGATTCCACCTAAACATTAGGAAGAATTTCTTGACAGTAAGAGCTGTTCGACAATGGAATTTGCTGCCAAGGAGTGTGGTGGAGTCTCCTTCTTTGGAGGTCTTTAAGCAGAGGCTTGACAGCCACCTGTCAGGAATGCTTTGATGGTGTTTCCTGCTTGGCAGGGGGTTGGACTGGATGGCCCTTGTGGTCTCTTCCAACTCTATGATTCTGTGATTCTGTGATTCTGTGAAGTATCAGCTCGGATACGAGAAAATACATTTAAATTACTACATCGGTGGCATTTGACACCATTGTCAAATGGCTTCAGTCCAGTATACCTGAAGGAGCGTCTCCACCCCCATCGTTCAGCCCGGACACTGAGGTCCAGTGCCGAGGGCCTTCTGGCGGTTCCCTCACTACGAGAAGCCAAGTTACAGGGAACCAGGCAGAGGGCCTTCTCGGTAGTGGCACCCGCCCTGTGGAACGCCCTCCCTTCAGATGTCAAAGAGAACAACTACCAGACCTTTAGAAGACATCTGAAGGCAGCCCTGTTTAGGGAGGCTTTTAATGTTTTATAGATTATTGTATTTTAATGCTCTGTTGAAAGCCGGCCAGAGTGGCTGGGGAAACCCAGCCAGATGGGCGGGGTATAAATAATAAATTATTATTATTATTATTATTATTATTATTATTATTATTATTGTTGTTGTGTAGCTATATCAACAAAATATCCCACCATTGTGCTGGAGAGGCTGCAATAGTATAGGTACAACATTTCACATGTGGTGGAAGTGTGGACATATAAAAAGTCCTTCTGACAGAGGGTGGTTACAGAAATAAGCTATATTACTGGTCAACATGTGGAATGTGCTCCAAGTTTGGGATTGCTATTTTTAAAAGTGCTCACTGGAAGGACAGATCCTGAAGCTGAGGCTCCAATACTTTGGCCATCTCATGAGAAGAGAAGACTCCCTGGAAAAGACCCGGATGCTGGGAAAGATGGAGGGCACAAGGAGAAGGGGACGACAGAGGATGAGATGGTTGGACAGTGTTCTTGAAGCTACTAACATGAGTTTGGCCAAACTGCAAGAGACAGTGAAGGATAGGCGTGCCTGGCGTGCTCTGGTCCATGGGGTCACGAAGAGTCGGACACGGCAAAACGACTAAACAACAACAACAATTTTTAAAAGAAGAGCAATCTGAGCTTTGTTATAAAGGAACTAATTCTTTTTCTTTTAGTAGCTGCATGCCTACTATTGTCACAGAATTGGAAAACATTGGAACATCTGTGTATCTCTCATGGGAAACAGATTGTATGGTCTATTGCTGTATCAGAAAAATTAACAAAGAGCTTGGATGCTTTGAATGGCATAAAGGATGTAGATGATTTTGTTGAACTATGGCACCCTTTTATAAAATACTTTACTGATAATCCTGGAAAAATGGCAACTACCAAAATCACAGATTGGACTTTGGGAAACTTAACTAGATTGATCTGTCCTGGACGCAGAAGGTGGGACGAGTTGGGATTTTGTTTTTGCTTTATTTTCTTGTTGTTATTATTTACTGGAAATCAATAAAACTGGATTTTTAAAAGTTCTCCATGCAGTAAGGAAAACAAAATCTAGTGATGAATCTATTGGTGTGTAGACTTACTGTCATTTCACAGGATGAACAAATGTGGCTGAAAAAATCTCTATGCTCCCTAACTATGAAATAGCTTGTTCACTCACACTGCCTTTCAGACTCTGGGTACCACTGTCAGGATTTAATCTTGTGGATCAGAGCTATTATCTGACTACTGTGGGCCCCTACTGTGAAAGAGACATCTGTGGGGTGTTGTTGTATTTTAGGATTCTCTGGGGATTCTTTTTTAGAGAGACACCGAGAGACAAAAAATAACCCCACTGGCCACATCTGTTTAGCAGAAAGAGAGGAAATAAGCTCATTTTGTCAACAGCCATCACAGCCCTGTTGTTTGTTGCCACCTGTTGTTGTCTTTCCTCCCATTCTCCTCTTGAAATTAAGGCTGCCATGGATACCAAAGGAAGGCAGGTAATGCATGCCACTTGTACCCACTCAGGCAGTAAATGATGGGTACATCAGCTGGATGAAAGATGGGGATTTAATTTGCTCAATCTAACCAGGTTGCGAGAAGCAAGCAAATCCTGCAAAGAGGCAAAGTCACGTAGAGATTATTGCAAAGAAATTAGGGGGCAGGGTTATTGTCCACTCCAAAAAAGGGGGGGAACAAAAGTAAAATGGCAACCAAGATGATGTACCACCACTATATAGAAGCTAGCAGCCTCTAGCAATGGTTTAAATACAGGTAAGTGTCATTTGTGTCGTAGAGGTTTCGGTTTTGGACTAATCCACATGTACCTTTCTAGGCACCAATTTGTGCTTTCTTAGTCTGTGTCCAAGTGTTCTTTTTTTGCCACGGTTTTCCACAGGAAAACCCAATCTTTGTCACTGAATCAGAGCAAACAGCAATTCGGGTGTTCCACAGATTACTGTTTGCTTCAATGCTGTGGTAAAGAGAGGGTTTTCATGAGAAAAGTGTCATGGCAAAAAAAGGGGGGGGGCTCGATCACAAACCTGGAGAACCCAGATCTATGCCTTGAAATATGGAGCAAATTTAAGTATAGATGAGCCCTAAATTTGACAACACCCTAGTCTGCATTCTCATTCACCCACCAAACGTTTTGCATGTCCTTGGGCCAGTTGATACCTCTCAACCTAGCCTACCTCGCAGGGCTGTTGTTCCCTTATAACAGAGCGGAAGAATTATATCAGCTGCCTTGAGTGAGAGAAAAGTTGGTGTGCAAATGAAATTATTAAGTAGAAACTGTACTAGCAATAAGGTTGGGGGGGCATTAACCACTCTCAGTTTTACCCGTGGACTGCCATCTGTCCAGATTTTAATTTGCTCTGAACTAATTTTAAGATGTATTTTAATTAATTGATTGCCTGTTTTTATGTTCTTTGTATATTGTGTTAGTTTTATGATGGTAGCCACTCTGAGGGCGGAGTACAAATAAAGTATTATTATTATTATTATTATTATTTATTTATTTATTTATTTATTATTATTATTATTTCATGTTGTAAAATTCATAGGCTGCTTTTCCTGAAAAGTCTCAAAGTATTAAACAGTGTCAGTAAAAGAAAACTACCATCAATAAGGCCAACTCCATACAATGCAATAATAAAAGAGTGCAAGCATAATAATGCCCCCCCTCCCTGCAAATTGCCATCCCAGAAAGAGAGACGGCCTTGTCAGTTGGAGGGGGGAGATGTGCCGCCACCAGATATTTGTCCTCAATGTGAGCAAATAGGTAAAGCTACCTGCTAACCAGGACATGCACTGTACTGAACAGATCTGAGACCAAAGGCTAATTTGTAATATATTCATGAAGAATACATTGCTAGGGATTAAGAATCTATGGTATTTACCCCTGAGGGTTTGCTTAGAATCCTAGAATCGTGCATACTTCAAGTGCAGAATAGCTGCGTGTTTGGGATAAGCTACAAGAACAAACAAAAATTCTGCTCTGTGGGATCACAGGTAGAAGGCAAAACATTTGAAATGCAAATAAAGGCACAAAGGACAGGGAGTAGCTTTGCACTGGGCCAGGGGTCAGCAAACCTTTTCAGCAGGGGGCTAGTCCACTGTCCCTCAGACCTTGTGGGGGGCCGGATTATATTTTGAAGGGGGGGGGGGAATGAATGAATTCCTATGCCCCACAAATAGCCCAGAGATGCATTTTAAATAAAAGCACACATTCTAATCATGTGAAAACACCAGGCAGGCCCCACAAATAACCCAGAGGTGCATTTTAAATAAAATGACACATTTTACTCATGTAAAAACATGCTGATTCCCATACCATCCGAGGGCCAGATTTAGAAGGCAATTGGGCCGGATCTGGTCCCCAGGCCTTAGTATGCCTACCCATGCACTGGACAATCCCACATCAAATTTAAGCTCCCTTAATGGGGCTAGTGTGAATGAGATATGAAGTCAACTGCCTGGTGTCCTAGCAATGTCGATAGTGTCTGTACTATAAAAAGTGGTGGCATAAATCAGCATTTTAATCATGGTGGGTCACATGTTTTCTTCTTCCTTACAATCCTGGAGGGACAGATCAGCTTCAGACAGAATTTTAATAGGGGGAATATGATGGGAGAATAGTGGTTGCAAGTGTCAGAACATCACATTTAGTTCCTTTGCAGATCTTTCTATGCAGATCGTTTCCGCATTTGTTTGTAATTAACTAGCAATAATAACAGAACGTTGATTTTTGCTGCCATCTGGGAGGTGTGCCCCCCCTTTATTGATTATCCACCTTATAATGGACTACAAACTAGAAGTTTCTATCTGATGCCATCTTGCTAACACTCTGGAGGTGCAGAAGGGAACAACTGAATCTAATCTACTTCTGGCAATATCCGAAATTTTCCCACTATAAAGGTGAATTTCAACAAAGGCTTGGCCTGTCCAGATAGTTTTCCTTTGTCCCAACTGCAACAGACACAGGTCCAAGGAAACCCCTGGCAAACCACCCCCCGAGAACCCCTTATTAACACAATTTTAAAAAATCTCTAAGCAGTTAGAAATGCAGCAACAATAAACATGTAAATGCCATTCAATAAAATTACCTAAAAATCTGGATAAAATGAAGTCAAGAGCCCCTGTATATCATAAATAAAACTGAGCCATGGATAGAACCAAACTTCTGAGTTGTTGTTCGAACAGTGGCATTGCATGGGTTGCCAGTGCCCGGGGCCACATGGAGGGGATGGTGGGAAGGAAGGAAACGGAGGGAGCATGCATGCACATTCAATTGCCTAACGGTGTCCACATCACCCAGGAGATCACAGCCACAGAGATAAGGAAAGAAGAGTTCTTCTGTTGTCTGGAAAGGTCACTTCCTGGTTTGCATGGAGAAGTCGTTTTTCAACGAAGCCCAGCAATGGAAGCATGCAGTTGTATTGAGGCAGCACCGGGTGTTGAAATTTTGTGCCCGCTAACAATTTTGCACCATGGACAGCTGCCCCTGTGCCCCCCCCCCACTACACCACTGTGTTCGAAGGCTCATAGCCAGTGCCGGATTTATGTATAAGCTAAGCAAGCTGTAGCTTAGGGCCCAACTCTTTTGGGGGCCACCCAAAAAATTGAAGGGGAAAAAACTGGATATACATTTCCAAAATATAAGATAGAAAACAAATAAAATAAAACCTACATACAGTAGCAGTGTTTGGTGTTGTGTAGGCTCCTATGATGTAAGTTATACCCTGCTAGCCTGCTCCCTAAAATATCACGGGTTTGCTCATTTCTATATATAGGGTGCCTACATTCTGCATGGACTGGTTGCATGCCAGCATGTAGCATGCAGCTGCGGACTGCAGTGCAGCACAGTTGAATGAAGGTCAAGCTGTTGTAACTGTTATCTAATATTAAAGAGTGCTTGTAGGCTGATGATCAGGCAGCATAGACCGAGGATATCAGGTCCATAAATTACCATATAGCATATATTCAACACAAAAAACAGCTGCAATTTGTTGTTGACAAAGGACAGCTGGACATTACCTTCAGTAGCTTAGAGCCTCATCAAACCTAAATCCGGCCCTGCTCATAGCGGAGCTTTAGCGTTGAGCAGACTAGAACCGGGGAGAACATCGGGGTCAGGATAGCCAGCTATTGAATGAAGAATGAATCAGACTCCACGCCTGCCTTGGAACGATACAGAGTAAGTGAAAAGGAGCCCCACAGTCAATCAGGAATGCTCCAAAAAAATTCCTTCTCAGTTCACAAAGGCAAGTGGATAATTCTGTATTGCTCCAAGGCTGAGTGGACTGCTTCTAATCTGGAAAAAGTAAGATAGATGCCCCGCCCACTTCAGGAGGAAGCTCATAACTCTGGGAGGTTTGAACAATTCTGCTTTTTAGTAGAGAAGCTTATCTGAGTAGTTTTCAAGAGCCCCTTGGTCACAATTGCTTAGGCAGAGTTATCTGCAACTTTTGATGCTTTAACTGATGTCGACACACACAGAACATTTGCTGGCTGCATTTGTGTTTTATGTTTGAGATGAAAGCAGGGGGGATAATCACCTTAGCGGAACATTCCCACTTGTCATTTCCACTGCCTTTGTAAATGAAATATCAAGGCAGCGTTGGCATATAGCTCCGGGGAGGTAGCAAAATGGGCAGATATGGGGCAAATAAGTGTCGCCGGAACAACTTGCAACGCATCCTGAGAAATCAACAGTATCAGTAAAATGAAAGCAGAGAGAGAAGAGACCCAAAATAGAAATTGTACTCGAGAGACGTTTCCATTATCTGTTAACCAAAACTTCAAGTCAAGGCTTACGCAAGTGCTGGAAAATTCTTGTTTTCATCACAACTCCAAAGACCTAGGAAATTCATTCCATTCTCTGTGCACACATCTGCCTGCTGTGTTTCTCCATTACAGAATCAACCTTACTATGAAGGAATGTGATGTAGTTACTTTAGGCTGCAGCTTGCATTTTCCACTTGCAAACTCCATCTATTTTGGGGGGGAAGAGATGTTCATTTTCACTTGTGGGAATCATTTCCCCTTTCCCCTTCAGGTATGAGAAAGTCGAAGGCCTGCAGTACTTTTGCACATTTTGAATTGTAGGGCTTATTTATACTTTTTAATTGCCTGATCAAATCTTCATTCACCAAAGTCTCAGGATTTGTGTTTGGGTGTATACCTGAAGGAGCATCTCTACCCCCATCATTCAGCCCGGACACTGAGGTCCAGCTCTGAGGGCCTTCTGGTGGTTCCCTCCCTACGAGAAGTGAGGTTACAGGGAACCAGGCAGAGGGCCTTCTCAGTAGTGGCGCCCACCCTGTGGAACACCTTCCCATCAGATGTCAAGGAAATAAAGAACTATCTGACTTTTAGAAGACATCTGAAGACATCCTGTTGGAAGCTGCCCAGAGTGGCTGGAGAGGCGCGGCCAGATGGGCAGGGTATAAGTAATAAATGATGATGATGATGATGATGTCAAAATGCCCCCTGCCCCCACAAATCAACCAATATCACCCAATTGAAGTGCAGAGTGTTTGAGGACCGGGACATTCACAGGGAAACCAAAATGCTTGTTTACAAAGCTGTTGTACTACAAACCTTACTATATGCTTGTGAAACATGGACCACTTATAAATGCCATCTCCAACTCCTTGAAAGATTCCATTAATGGTGTCTCGGAAAATTTTTACACATCACTTGGGAAGACAGACAAACTAATACCAGTGTACTGGAAGAGGCAAAGATCACCAGTGTTGAAGCAATGATTCTTTAACATCAACTTCGTTGGACTGGTCATGTTGACTGGATGCCTGATTATCATCTTCCAAAGCAACTACAGTCTATTCCGAACATAAAAATGGAAAGCGTAATGCTGGTGGTCAACAAAAGAGGTTTAAAGACTCTCTCAAGGCAAATCTTTAAAAAGTAGTATAAACACCCACAATTGGGAAACACTTGCCTGCAAGCGCTCCAATTGGAGAACAGCCTTTACCAAAGGTGTCATGGGCTTTGAAGATGCTCGAACTCAGGACACAAGGGAGAAACGTGCTAAGAGGAAGGCACGCTTGGCAAATCCACACCGTGATCAACTCCTGCCCAGAAACCTATGTCTCCATTGTGGAAGGACGTGTGGATCCAGAACTGGCCTCCACAGTCACTTACGGACTCACTGTTAAGACCATAAGGTAAACGTAAAGGGACCCCTGACCATTAGGTCCAGTCGTGACCGACTCTGGGGTTGCGGCGCTCATCTTGCATTATTGGCCGAGTGAGCCGGCGTACAGCTTCTGGGTCATGTGACCAGCATGACTAAGCCACTTCTGGTGAACCAGAGCAGCGCACGGAAACACCGTTTACCTTCCTGCTGCAGCGGTACCTATTTATCTACTTGCACTTTGACGTGCTTTCGAACTGCTAGGTTGGCAGGAGCAGGGACCGAGCAACAGGAGCTCACCCCGTCGTGGGGATTCGATCCGCCGACCTACTGATTGGCAAGCCCTAGGCTCTGTGGTTTAACCTACAACGGCACGCGTAGAGACCAACTAAGTTTGTTATTGGTATGAGCTTTCGTGTCCATGCACACTTCTTCAGATGAGAAGAAATATCTGAAGAAGTTGTATGCACACAAAAGCTCATACCAATAACAAACTTAGTTGGTCTCTAAGGTGCTACTGGAAGGAAATAAAATTATTTTGTTTTGACTACGGCAGACCAACCTGGCTACCTACTTGTTAAGAGGGAACCAGGCAGAGGGCCTTCTCGGTAGTGGCGCCCACCCTGTGGAACGCCCTCCCATCAGAGGTCAAAGGGATCAACAACTACATAACATTTAGGAAATACCTGAAGGCATCCCTGTTTAATAATAATAATAATAATAATAATAATAATAATAATAATAATAATAATTTATTATTTGTACTAAGATCATGGCCACTGGTCCCATCACCTCCTGGCAAATAGAAGGGGAAGAAATGGAGGCAGTGAGAGATTTCACTTTCTTGGGTTCCATGATCACTGCAGATGGTGACAGCAGTCACAAAATTAGAAGACGCCTGCTTCTTGGGAGAAAAGCAATGACAAACCTAGACAGCATCTTAAAAAGCAAAGACATCACCTTGCCAACAAAGGTCTGTATAGTTAAAGCTATGGTTTTCCCAGTAGTAATGTACGGAAGTGAGAGCTGGACCATAAAGAAGGCTGATTGCCGAAGAATTGATGCTTTTGAATTATGGTGCTGGAGGAGACTCTTGAGAGTCCCATGGACTGCAAGAAGATCAAACCTATCCATTCTTAAGGAAATCAGCCCTGAGTGCTCACTAGAAGGACAGATCCTGAGGTTAAGGCTCCAGTACTTTGGCCACCTCATGAGAAGAGAAGACTCCCTGGAAAAGACCCTGATGTTGGGAAAGATTGAGGGCACAAGGAGAAGGGGATGGCAGAGGATGAGATGGTTGGACAGTGTTCTCAAAGCTACTAACATGAGTTTGGCCAAACTGCGAGAGGCAGTGAAGGATAGGCGTGCCTGGCGTGCTCTGGTCCATGGGGTCACGAAGAGTCGGACACGACTGAACGACTGAACAACAACAACATTATTTGTACCCCGCCCATCTGGCTGGGTCCCCCCAGCCACTCTGGGCAGCCTCCAACAGATATTAAAATACATTAAAATATCACAGGTTAAAAACTTCCCTAAACAGGGCTGCCTTCGAAACCAGAGGCCTTCTTGCTTGGAATGGTTCACCAGGTGTTACCAAAAGAAGACCACAATTTATTTATGTATGCCGCAACAGCAGCAAGAATACTCATTGCGAAATACTGGAAGACAAAGGACTCACCAACCCTGGAAGAATGGCAGATGAAAATGATGGAATATATGGAGACCGCTGAACTGACTGGACGAATCCGCGACCAGAGGGACGACGCAGTGGAAAAAGAGTGGAAAAATTTAAAGATTATCTTAAAAAACATTACAAAGTACAAGAAAGGAAAGAAATGCCAATGTAAAATTTAGTTTACAGTAGAAAATTAGAGTAGTATGATGGTAGAGATATTGTATTAAGAAATTGTTAAGTACTATATAAGTTAAGTCTCTTTTTCATATATATATTTTAAGGTGAAGTATAAGGTTATATGAAAAAAAAAATATGAATCTTTTATAGATTTAAGGAATTAATTTAAATAAATGTAGTGGAATCAATTTGAAGTGATAAGTTAGAAGTATAAGGAAATTGCCGGTAGACAATAGATAAGGAGAAACGACATAGAGGGACAGGATGGAGGAAGTCCCGACATAATGTGAAGGATTTAAAGATAAGATTATCATTATCAATGTATTGTATTTGTTTGTTTATGTAGTGTTTGTCAGTGTATAAATGTTTGTATGTTTAATAATTTTGTGTAGAAATTTAATAAATATTATTTTTAAAAAATAAAATAAACAGGGCTGCCTTCAGGTATATTCTGAATGTCAGATAGTTGTTTATCTCTTTGACCTCTGCTGGGAGGGCATTCCACAGGGCGGGCGCCACTACCGAAAAGGCCCTCTGCCTGGTTCCCTGAGCTTTGCTTCTCATAGTGAGGGAACCGCCAGAAGGCCCTCAGCGCTGGACCTCAGTGTCTGGGCTGAATAATGGGAGTGGAGACGCTCCTTCAGGTATACAGGACCGAGGCCGTTTAGGGCTTTAAACACTTTGAATTGTGCTCGGAAACGTACTGGGAGCCAATGTAGCTCTCTCAGGACCGGTGTTATGTGGTCTCGGTGGCCATTCCCAGTCACCAGTCTAGCTGCCGCATTCTGGATTAATTGCAGTTTCCGGGTCACCTTCAAAGGTAGCCCCACGTAGAGTGCATTGCATGCAGTAGTCCAAGTTTAGGGAAGTTTTTAATCTGTAACATGTTAATGTATTTTAATATTTTCTGGAAGCCGCCCAGAGTGGCTGGGGAGACCCAGCCAGATGGGCGGAGTACAAATAATAAATTATTATTATTATTATTATTATTATTATTATTATTATTAAGACCGTGTTCATGAAAGACAATCTTACTCGGCTGTGAGTGATCACCAAAGAAGAAGAAGGCAGACTTCATCTAACAAATCTTGCAGCATTTTTCTGGCATAGGAATGAGGATTTTCACAGGAACATCAGGCAATTTAGGATGACAGAGTTTTATCTCATCCCATCAAGCTCCTGCGGAGCTTATCTCAGACAAGACGAGCTGCACAATGCTGTCAAATGAAGCAAATGAACTTCCTCAGTTAGCACTCCAGAGGAAATCTTTTGCAATTCTTTAATACTTTCCCAAATTGCCCTTTACTGAATTACTCCTGACTGCGAGATAAAAGTGGTCCACTCCAAGGACTAAGAAGATGAAGGGGAAATGTGGCTTTGGTAGACCTGCTGTGCTTCCTGATCTAATTGCTCACTGTGAGTGCTGTTCACATGGAATTCAATCTCTTAGGTTCATCAAGCATCCTCTTAAATCCAGCACTCTCCTTGGCTTCCATACTTTAAAATAGCTGTCTGATAGATTTTGACAGCTCTTTGCAAATGAGCAAGGTTAAATCCTGTTTCTCCTCTTCTCTCCCCAGACTTACCTTGAGGAAATAATGAACTCGGGAGAGGGTTGTGTCTCTGCCACAATACAGTGTTTGCTTTGATTCTATTATAATTTAATTACTTTTTTCGCTATTATTCTTACATGTATTTCGCTTCCTCTACGTCATCTGTTTTGTTTTAATTTGTGTAGGCTGGCTTTGGTAATAAGCACACATTTTGCATTGTTGGCATCTCAGCTTTAATTTTTGTTCAAAGAACCAAGTTAATTTTCTCTCTCCCCCCACCCCCGCTTATTTATCACCTCCTTTTGGAGACGAGTGAAAGCATTTTTGCAGATAGGCACTGCGGATTGATCCTGTAACTGTTGATGTGTTAATTGTTCGATTGTTTTAGATTTCATTGGCTTTCTTGCTGTAAAGGCTGCTGGTGCTGCTGCTTTTAGTGTTGTAAACTGAATCATTGAAAAGTTGTACAAAGAACAGAGAGTGAATGGAAACATGGGTGGATGTAGCCCTGGAGTGATGGACACGGCTATTTAAGTAGAATCATAAAATCATAGAGTGGGAAGGGACTATGAGGGTCAGCTAGTCCAACCCCCTGAAATTCAGTAATCTTTTGCCCAACCTGAAACTCGAACCCACGACCCCGAGATTAAGAGTCTGGCACTCTACCAACTGAGCTATTCATGGTTGTTATTCTTTTTTCACATGTGTGCATAATCCCTTCTTTGCATCAGATGATTCTAACAAGTAATTTCTAGGTTAAATGAACTTAAAAAGCTGGCAGATAAAACATTAAGTATCACTAAAAAAAAACAACCACCACTCAGCGCAGACACATCAAATGCACACTGAGCTGTGCTAAAGGGCTGCAGCTCAGTGATGGAGCACTTGCTTGGCATGTAGAAGGTCCCAGGTTCAATCCCTGCCATGAAAACATTCCCTACCTGAAACAATGGAGAGCCACCGCCTTCTCCAACCTGGTGACCTCCAGATGTTGTTGGACTACAGCTCCCATCAGCCCGTCAGTAGGGTAAACAGCCTAGGATGATGGGAGTTGTAGTCCAAATCATCCAGAGGGCATGCAGGTTGGGAAAGCCTGGTATGGACAATGCTGAGCTAGATGGAGCAATGGTCAGACTCAGTGTAAGGCAGTTTCCTATAGTCTTAACTTGGGTTCATTTATTTTGATGGATCTAGTCCAGGCATCCCCCAAACTGGGCCCTCCAGATGTTTTGGGACTACAATTCCCATCATCCCTGACCACTGGTCTTGTTAGCTAGGTATGATGGGAGTTGTAGTCCCAAAACATCTGGAGGGCCCAGTTTGGGGATGCCTGATCTAGTCTGTGACTTGGCCAAAAAAAGGGTAAAGGACCCCTGACAGTTAAGTCCAGTCACGAACGACTCTGGGGTTGCAGCGCTCATCTCGCTTTACTGGCTGAGGGAGCCGACATTTGTCCGCAGACAGTTTTTCCAGGTCATGTGGCCAGCATGACTAAGCCGCTTCTGGTGAAACCAGAGCAGTGCACGGAAATGCCGTTTACCTTCCCGCCGGAGCGGTACCTATTTATCTACTTGCACTTTGACGTGCTTTCGAACTGCTATGGGAGCTCACCCCGTCGCAGGGATTCGAACCGCTGACCTTCCATTCAGCAAGCCCTAGGCTCAGTGGCTTAGACCACAGCGCCACCCGCGTCCCTTAACTTGGCCAACTAGCACCCAATAAAAAGGTCTTGCCAATGTTGTTAAAAAGATACTCTCTAAAATCCCATAAAACCAGCCCTCCTTCCTAGCATTCTTGACAGCAGTGGAAATGGACCCCTGTTGGTACATTGAACAAAAATGTTTGTTTGTGTTCCAGGAAGGGTATTGCTCTGGTGCTGTGTGTTGTGATAAAGAGACAAAAAGAAAACACCTTCAAGAACAAACAGTCCCATTGATTTGGCTCGGTTGTTCCCACGAATAATTGTTATGTTTCTTCCTAGAATGTTTAGGGATGCTCCAGGGAGGTAAACAAGCAATTCATCCGATGGGCATCAAAAGATGTTGTCTTTAATAAAGACACCACTTACCTCCCCGGAACAAACAATAGAGTAATGACTGCTAAATAACTCTTGTGTTAGCAAGATTGCTTTTTCACCAGCGTTTCCTGAACACAGCACTCCAAGCCAATTAATGCTGATAATAAGGCTGCTTCTTTTGTGATGAAAACTTAAAGGGCTCGCCATGTCCTTTGCTAGCAGATTCTCAGAAGAAGGAGAACGTGGTAGGAATGAGCAGCCACTGCACATGGTCAGGAACGAGAGGGTGCATTTCACAGCCTTTCACTTGGAAGCAGAAGTAACAGGAAAACCTGGGGATGTGTGCAGTTCTGAACTTAAGATATTGACTAGAGATTGGGGGGGGTACTTTGATTAGTTCTCATTTGATTAGTTTTCATCTTCCTAATCTGCATTTTCAAAGACAATCTGCGACCCGAGACACAACAATGCTCCAAAATTCACACTTGCCTGAATTTTGCAATGCAGTTCTCCAGGCAACCAGCGTGCATGCTGAGATAAAGTGTCCATAAAAATGCACATTGTTAGTGAAAATAGGGGAAGGTACATTGCAAAAATGAGTACAGTACATCAGGAAGAACTGCATGCAAACATGTGTAAATTAGGTGGGATTTGTGTAAATTAGGTGTAAATTAGAGCTACAGCGCCTGCTGTGGCTGTAGAGACCGATGCAGGAGAGACATGTTTTGTTGCAGGTGGGGCAGATGAAGACACCCTGTTGTGCTGCTGAAGATGCACCATGGCATTTCTTCTCTCTGCAGTTATTCCTGCTCTGGTCACTGCTATGGATACATGACTTGACTGCCTATCTCCAGGCACTGTGGTCATCTGCAAGGGATTCCCACATGGCAGGATTAATGTTGCCAGCCTGCAGACATCTTTGTTATGCAGAATTAGTCCACCAATGGGCCTGGTGCCTGAAGCCAGCTCTCCCCCCCCCCTTTGATTTTCAAATGCTTCATTGGATCCAAAACAGTATAACAAAAACAATCAGTGGATATTAAAGACAAATTAAAAAATAAACAGTCATTCATTCCTTGAATGATACTTATTCTATACATCATTTTGTAATAACATGACCGCCAATCTTCCCATTAGGTTCCCGAATTCGATTCCTTAAATACGCACTTGACTATATTTTCTCCATATTGTTTAGCTTACTTAAAATTATATAAAGTTGTTCTATTTACACATAGAAACTCAATCCAAACCTGCCAACGGTTTAATATTTTGACAGTGTTCTTTTATATAGACTCTGTATATGTCCCACTTTCTGGTAAATTTTTCATCAGTAACGTCTCGTAATCTTGCTGACAGTCTCGCTAATTCAGTGTACAGTACTCTCTTAATTTATTTTGCCAGTCTGATTTGGATGAGGTAGTTTTCCCTTCCAACCTTTTGCGATTAAGATTCTGGCAGCAACTATAGCATACATGAAGACTCTCCTGAACTTTTTTGGAATTTCATTACCCATAATTCCTAGCAGGAAGGCTTCAGGCTTTTTAGGGAAAGAGCATTTAAACATTTTCTTAAATTCGTTATAAATCATTTCCCCAAAACTGTCTGATCTTTTTACAGTTCCACCACATGTGGATCCATGTGCCTCCAGTCTCCCTGCATTTCCAGAAAGTATTCGTCCTAGATCTAAACATTTTAGCCGAAGCCAGCTCTCTTTAAAGCACATCCTTGGGGATCCTGCCATCTTCCATTCTGTGGACATGACCAAGCCAGCATAGACGTCACCGAGACAGAAGTGTGAACGTGTTGGGAAAGTGGGCTTGGGAGAGTAACACGAGAACGGGGCCTTTTCTGCAGCGGCTCCCCCTTTGTGGAATGCTCTCCCCAGGGAGGTTCAGCTAGTGCCTTCATTATACACCTTTAGGTGCCAGCAGTGACGGAGTGTTCCCTGCCTGCACCTGGGGTGGGGTGTGCCGCCGGAACGACCCCTACCCACTGCTGCTAAATGGGGCACACTCACAGAGCCCTGCAAGCCCATTGTCGCTTTGCAAGACTCTGCAAGCCTGTTGCGTCCTTCTCAGCCACCCTCCAGCTAGAAGGCACCATGAGAAGGACGCAACAGCTCACAGCACCCTTCCTGCAAGCCCAGCACTGCTCACAAAAGCAGCGCTGGGCTCCCAGGGGGCAGGCCGCACGCCGAACACAACAGCTCATGACACAGCAGGGCACCATGATCCCCCCCCCCAAAAAAAATGTGCCTAAAGCAACAGCACTCTCAGCCCCTCCATGCTTTGCCACTGGGCACCAGGTTGTCAGGGCCTGGGCAGAGGAGGAATGGTGGAGACCGCCTCCCCAGCCTGACCCTTCCAGAGAAGAAGACGACAGCTCAGAATTACAACAGGGGTTTGAGGGAGGTCGCAGCTCAGAGGAAGATGAGGGGGAAAGTTGGGAAATAATGGGAGAGGAGGAGAAGGCAGAGGCGGAGAAGCAGCAGGCTGACACATTATCACTAGAAAACATTCCAGGCCCACCATCTCCCAGAACCCGGCGAGCCTTAAAAATAGGAGAGCAAAGAGCTCAAAGACAGAGGGCACTAAGCGGCAACCATGGAGGTGGGGTTTGCTGTTGACGAATGAGGAAGTGGGAGAGAAGAGGGTGTAGATTTACTCGGAGCAACGCCATTATTCCAAGAGGCTGCATTCCCAAGCCTCTCTCTGTGGATATTGAATAAAAAGCAGGCGGTAAGGACTTTTTCTTATCCTAGCCGTTCCTGGCAACCTGCCATGGGGGTTGATTCCTCTGCCACCGGACACATGTGGAAACTTTCCTCTTCAACCAGGCTCTTGGCTGATTAACATACTATACCCTTTTAAATGTGTTTGTGGGATTGGGTGGGGTGGGGGGTTATTGCATTGGTTTGTCTTTGCTCTTGTTTTTTTTATTTTGCTTTTTGTTTGCTTTTTATCGTGCATTTTTATGCCATGAGATCTACAGATGAAGGGCAGCATACAAATGAAAAGAAGGAAGGAAGGAAGGATCTTTGAAACTCTGTCCTGCCATGTGATGCCCAAAATCTTATTGAGGCTTTGCTCCTAGCAGATGTAAGTTGCCCATGGCACATTTCCATAAAGCAGCATGCTAAACACACAAGCAATGGTAGACCTTCACCTTGATATTTACTATGTAATCATTCTCTATTTAAGAGATAAACAACGTAAGAGATATGTACACACACAAACACACACACTCGGCCACACAGGCAAGACAGGAAGATTGATTTCTCCATCAAACAGGAAGCAGACAGGTTGCCTCTGACTTTCATCTTCCAGGTTGCTAAGGCAACTGTTCTCTTTTTCTTTCCTTTTCCTCTTTTCTTTACAGTGTTTTGTTTTGCCTTTAGAAAATTGCTCTGTGTTCATTAAAAGGCTTTATTCTCCAGTGGCCTGCCTGCATCCCTCTCCTCCCCCAAATCATAGCATCCTTTAGATAAATATACTTCTAATGTACTTTATTTTGTGGTTTCCTGTGTGATGGTAAACAAAAACAAATTAAAACTGTGACAAGCGCAGCCATGGGAAAATGATCCAGATACCTCCTTTTCTATTATGTTTATAACATGAGCCCATTTTTCATTTGCTCGTCATTTGAAGGTAAGTGGAACATTCTGTTAATTGGGGAATCAAAGATGATGCAGACATTCAGGGAATATATCAGGGTCCTCCATGGACTGAAGTACCTGAAAAATGTAGGGGGGTTGCAGGGCTGCAGGCAGCTAAGCATGTGGAGAGTTGAATCATAGAATTGTAGAGTTGGAAGGGATGCCCAAGGGTCATTTAGTCCAACCCCCTGCAATGAAGAAATCACAGCTAAAGATTCCCTGACAAATAGCCATCCAACCTCTGCTTACAAACCTCCAATGAAAGTGAGTCCACCAACTTCTGAGGCAGTTAGTTCCACCGTTGCACAGCTCTTACTGCCAGAAAGTTCTTCCTGATATTGAGTCGGAATCTCCTTTCTTGTAATTTTAACCCATCAGTTCAGGTCCTACCCTCCGGAGCAGTAGAAAACAAGCTTGCTCCATCTTCCACATGACAGCCATTCAGATATTTGAAGATGGCTCTCATATCTCCTCTCACTTTCCTCTTTTCCAGGCTAAACATACCCAGCTCCTTAAACTGTTCCTCATAAGGCTTGGTTTCCATACCCTTGATCATCTTGGTCACCCTCCTCTGCACACCTTCCAGCTTGTCAACATCCTTCTTAAATTGTGGTTCCCAGAATTGGACACAGTATTCCAAGTGTGTTCTGACCAAGGCAGAATAGAGGGGGACTATGACTTCCCTTGAACTGGAAACTATACTTCTGTTGATGCAGCCTAGAATAGCATTGGCCTTTTTTGCTGCTGCTGCATCACTAAGGCCCCTAGATCCTTTTCCTGCTGGCAAGCCAAGTGTCCCCCATCTTAAACTTGTGGAATTCCCCTCTGCTCTGGTCCTCCGCTGCCGAGGGCAGGGGGTAATGAGAGATTTGGGCAAAGAGCTTTCTGGGTGTGATGCTTCTTACTCTGTGGTAGGAATGAGGAACCAACCAAAATTTGGACTTGGAAGGCTGAGCATGGTCTGGGGTGTGGAATGGTGTCTGGAACAGATGCAGGAACCACTGATTCTCAGCTGGTTCCGAGACCAATGCCTATCTTACTGTGGAGACCAGAAGTGATTCCTTGGATGGGGTGGAGTCGCTGGACTAGCTTCCTGGCAGGTAGGTCACTGTTACTTATTGGGAGGGGAGAGGTGAAGCAGCGGGAAGCTCAGTGGGATACAAATTAATTTTATTATTTATTATTTATTAAAATTGTATACCGCCCTACCAGGGCCAGATTTAGGTTTGATGAGGCCCTAAGCTACTGAAGGTGATGGGGCCCTTTATATGTCCAGCTGTCCTTTGTCAACAACAAATTATCGCTGTTTTTTGTGCTGAATATATGCTATATGGTAATTTATGGACCTAAGAGGTATCTAAAGCCATTCACACACAACAAAATATGTATTTTATCAAAGTAACTGTTGAACTGAAATACAATTAAGAAGAAGTATATTAATAGTGAAATACAATTAAGAAGTATATTAATAGTGAAATAATTATTAAGCTCTAACTTAAAATGATATAGTTTTTTATTTGTGATATAGTTAAATGATTAACTATAATCATTTAATTAACATTAATTAACATTTAATTAACATTTAATTAATTAACATTAAATGATATAGTTTTTTATTTGTTTTTTATATTATATTTTGGAAATGTACATCCAGGTTTTTTTCTTTACATTTTTTGGGGGGCCCAAGAGAGTGGGGCCCTAAGCTATAGCCTATTTAGCTTATATGTAAATCTGGCACTGCACCTTACAGTGCTTTTTTTCTTAAAAAATGTTTAGGGGTACTCTCATTTTGACAAAAAAAATTGCCATTTTATAGTTCAAAACGGGGGAAATAAATAGTAAATGGACAAAGGTACAACGAACATGCATTATCACACAACACTGTTGTCCCATCTTTTGTTTTTTGCAGAGTCGTCATTAACTCTACACTTCTTTGCTGGTGGTGATGATGAAAAATGGTTAGTAATTTTCCTACTCATGTTGAAATGCTGCCCCTCAATGAGGCCAAACTTTCACCAGTAAAACACCACATTCCGCACTGCTTCACACATTAAATGCTCGCTTCCATCTGAGACTCAGGAAACACCAGGAAAGGAAAGGAAACCGCCATCGGGGGTAGCAACAGAACTGACAATTCACCGTGCTAGAGAAGAAACAATTAAAAAAAAAAAAAAGTTCCTTCTCCCATTACCGGTAGATTCACAAAATGTTTAGGAGTATGCGTACTCCTGCGTACCCCCAGAAGGAAAAAAACACTGCCACCCTATAACTGCAGATCTCAGGGCGGCACCAGTGGAGGCAATCTATAGAGTGGCTGGGGGGACCCGGCCAGATGAGCAGGGTACAAATAATAAATTATTATTATTATTATTATTATTATTATTATTATTATTATTATTATTATTATATTTGCTTCTGAATTTGCAAGTCACCTGATGATGATCTACTGAAGTCCCTCACAAGCCCAGAAGCTATGAATTTGGCAAGGTGTTGGCTTTGTGCTTCATTTCATTTATTAAATTTGTATACTTCCCTTCATCCATAGATCTCAGGGAGGTTCACAGCACAAAAATATAAGATCAAAAACACAAAATACAAAACAATAAGAAAACAATAACCCCCTCCCTGCTAGGCTAGGACGTGGGAGACCAGAGTTCAAATCCCCACTCAGGCATGAAGCTCATTGGGTGCCCTTGGGCCAGTTACCAACACTTAGCCTAACCTACCTTACAGGGTTGTTGTGTGAGGATAAAAAAAAGGGAGGAAGAGACGCCACTTTAAGCTCCTTGGAGGGAAAAGTGGGACAGAAATGTAATTAATAATAATAATAATAAAACCCTCTAAGCCTTACAGAATACAGAGAAAGGGTTGTGGGAAACATTCCAGATTTTACAATCCACTCTGGAATTTGGACGGAGTGGAACATTTCTATTTCTGGCACAAGGAAAATGTCACAGAGTGAAGGCAACATCTGGGAAGCTCATTCATCAAGGAAGTCTAAAGAGGAGCATTGGAACATTGGTTGGGAGTCTAATGTGAACTGTGCCGATATTCTGTGATTTTCTGCAGGGTGCGGCGCCATGAGTAAAACTTCAGCAGACTAAGTGATATTGCAGGCACTTTAACCACTGCACCACATGACTTCATAGTTTGGGTTCTGCTGGCCTTCCCCCCTCCCTTAGCCAGGAGACGGCACTGCATGTTTATAGGAACACTGCTCTGGAAGAACCCTATTAATTTTATTTTGCTTTCCATGAGGGCATGGCCTGAGCGAGAGGAAAGAGAACAATGCACACTCCAATTTTGCCTGTCTAATGTTAACTAAGGACTCAGCTACATTAATCAAAAAACAATGCCTTGAATATATTATAAACATGCAACACCAGGTGGCGCCAGAGAGCAAACAAATTTTCTAAGCGATTTTTACAAAGGGTTCCCCCCCTTTTGTTATAACAATTTAATTTCGGACTTATTTATAGAGGTTTTTTCCTGTGTGCAGATCCACCCCCAATCTTCAGGGAAAGTCCTGTGTCAGTTTCATGATTTGTACAATGTCGGCATATTGTGGATGCTAAATAAATAAAGTTGCAGGAAGCCAAAACAGTGCGTTAAGCCCACTGAGCCTTGCAGGAAGTGTTCCTACAAAAATCCCAAGTTTTCAGCTGTGGGCGGCCACTGGACTCCTCCTTGTGGTACACTGGGCAACGTTGCAGCTCCTTCTCAGCCAGGCCTCCAAGGGACTGTGAAGAGTTGTAGGCCTGGGAGGAGCCCATTAATTAGTATATATTCCATACATTAGGTGCCACATCGTCTGGCAACACCTCTCCGGGGTTTCAGGAGTCTTTTCTGGAGATACTAGGAATCAAACTCTCGACTTTCTCCATGCAAAGCACTTGCAAAGTGTACCTGAAGGAGTGTCTCCATCCCCATCGTTCAGCCTGAGGTTCAGCTCTGAGGGCCTTCTGGCGGTTCCCTCCCTGTGAGAAGTGAGGTTACGGGGAACCTGGCAGAGGGCCTTCTCGGTAGTGGCACCCGCCCTGTGGAACGCCCTCCCATCAGATGTCAAGGAAATAAACAACTATCTGACTTTTAGAAGACATCTGAAGGCAGCCCTGTTTGGGAAGCTTTTAATGTTTGATGGATTATTGCATTTTAATATTTTGTTGGAAGCCGCCCAGAGTGGCTGGGGTATAAATAAATTATTATTATTATTATTATTATTATTATTATTATTATTATTATTATTCCTGCTTCTCCTTGACTGCACTTACCCATAGGGGGTAAACCCACTTTTATGTATTTGTAACTTCAAGCCTAAAGCCTGCCTTCAGGGACCATACTGTGCTCTGATTATGAGTAAACTTCTTTCTGTTACTTATGAAGAAGACTGTTGTGTCTTTATTCTTTTAGGAGGAAATATACTCCAATCTTCCTCCTCCTCTTCTTCTTCTTCTTCTTCTTCTTCTTCTTCTTCTTCTTCTTCTTCTTCTATTAAGCTATGGTTCTTCCCCATCTGTTGCCACGTGGCCTCACCTGGGGGCCCCTCCCTGAAACTCGCCTGCTGCCTCAGTTGTGGTGTGGGATGCTGTTGCTATCCCATCACCGGTGTTGAAGCAAAATCCACCAGCCAGTCTGGCTGGCTTCTCTACGAAGCATAACAAGGGGCCGCCATCTTTGCCACACGCTTGTGTTGGGCCTAGCCCTGACACAGCAGCTCCAACACCATCAGCACAGCATAAGGTGGTGAGTTCTGGCTCGGTGCCATTTTAACTGGGGGCCTCCGCAGTCCTTCCCGCAATGCAGGGGGTTGGACTAGATGACCCTGGGTGTCCCTTCCAAGTCTACAGTTCTATGATTCTCTAGAATTGTAGAGCTCAGTTCAGAGCAGGCCGGCTTGGCTGCCGAGACGTAGATCCCATGACGACGTCTGTCAAAATAAAACCGATTCACCCCCCTTCACCCCGTCTTTGTTTCCTGGGCCCTTTCACAGACAACTCATTATCCTGCCTTCTTGTCTTCCCCCTTTGTTGTTCTGAAGAGGAAAAAGAGGGAACGAGACAGCAGCTTGATGCTTTTGTCCCTCTCTGACTCTTTCTTGGCGCCATCAAGTTAAAGATGAGGCCTAATTAATTGGGCTTCACATGGCTAGTCTTCCTGAGGCGCATTTTGGCAGAAATGGCTGCCAGACGCCACGAGGCTGGCAGTGTCACGGCGCCCAAATCCTTCATCTCTGTCCTGGGCAAAACTCCCACTTTGCGCAGTGAGAGAAAAGGAGGAGGGATGCACACAGGAAGCCCCAGGTTCAATTTCCCAACATCTCCAAACATGCCTTTGCAAGAGTCCCTGGACTAGGGTGAACATCAGGACCCCCAGTGCCAGATTTATGTAAAAGCTAAACAAGCTATAGCTTAAGGCTCCACTCTCTTGGAGGCCCCAAAAAAGTTTAAAGGGGAAAAACCTGGGTGTACATTTCCAAAATATAAGATAAAAAACAAATAAAATAAAACCAACATACAGCAACAGTGTTTTGTGTTGTGTAGGCTCCTATTTGTTATGTGCAAATGGCTTTAGATACCTGTTAGGTCCATAAATTACCATATAGCATATATTAAACAACAAAAAAACAGTGTTAATTTGTTGCTGACAAAGGACAGCTGGACATATAAAGGGCCCCATTACCTTCAGTAGCTGAGGGCCGCATCAAGCCTAAATCCGGCCCTGGGACCCCCCAGGCCAGGGCAGCAAGATGGAAAAGTGGGCGAGACTCGTGGGGTTTTATTGGCTGTGAAGAAGAGACAATCTCTCTCTCTCTCTCTCTCTCTCTCTCTCTCTCTCTCAAAAGATACTATCGAAATACAGTAAGCCCACAAGTGACATGCATTTAACTTGCGTGCATTCAGCATTACACACTTGGATTTTTTAAAAAATTAAAAGTGGGTCTGCGTCTGAAAAAAGCTCTTTGGCAATCCCTATCATCATTGCACCCAATGTGCTTTGACTACTACATGTGGTTTTGGATTTGGGCACATAATCCCCACGTTAAACTGAGAGCTTACTGTAAATCAAACAAACCAGTGCTATAAAAATCATAGATGTAGGGGGGGGGGGGAGCAGCACAGTATATCTGGGAGAAAGCGCCAGGTAGGTGGAATACTTAAGATCACCAGGAATGCCCAATTTCATGTTTTAATGTGGAGAGGGAGCCCTGTGTGTCTGTATTTGTTGCATGTGAGATAAAATCCCAGCTGATCATCCTATAGATTTGGTGAACAAAGCTGTGGTGAAGCTGAAATGGGATGATTGAGTATTTGGGGTCATGCAAGCTATGCCTGCTTTAACCCCCTCTTAAAAGCATGGGAAGTGCCCAATGGCTGGATTGGACCAATGGCCCATTTAATCCAGGATCCATTTAGTGGCCAACCAGATGCCTGTAGGAAGCCTGACAGCAGGATCTGAGCACCACAGCCCTCTCCCCAATTGTGATTCCCAGCAACTGGCATCCACCAGAGACATACTTTCTCCAACAGCAGAGACAGAGCATAGCTATCATGTGCAGTAGACACTGAGAGCTGTATCCTCCATCAATTTGTCCAATTGTCTTTTAAAGCCATAAGGGCTGTCTTCAGCATATGTGGCGCCGGGGTGCAAAGACCTGCCCAGCACCACCCCAGTTGCCCAGAGTTGCCGACCATTTTTTAGGGGGGGACCCCAAAGTTGAAAGGTTCCCCAGAGTTGTTGACCTTTTTCTAGGGAGCTAACACCACACTTATCTCTTCTCAGGGAAACCAGCCCAAGGTGTCGCCTCGCTGCCTCACTCACCCCCAAACTTGCGGCGCAGAGACGCCCGCAGCAGAAAAGCCTGTTGCGGCACTCTGACCAACGAGTGGACTCTTCCCTGGACTCCAACTCTCAGGCCCCAGACTCTCGCCCTGCTGCACCTGAGATCCCGGCGCCTGGGTGCCCTGCACCCCTGGTGCCTATGGTTAAGATGGCCCTGAAAGCCATCCAAACTGGTGGCCATCACTACCACTGGTGGGAGCAAATTCCATCATATATGCTGTTTCTTCAGCATCAATTTCGTTGGACTGGTCATGTTGATTGGATGCCTGATTATGGTATTCCAAAGCAATTACTCTATTCTGAACATAAAAATGGAAAGCGTAATGCTGGTGGTCAACAAAAGAGGTTTAAAAACTCTCTCAAGGCAAATCTAAAAAAATGTAGTATAAACACTGACAATTGGGAAACACTGGCCTGCGAGTGCTCCAATTGGAGAACAGCCTTTACAAAAAGTGTCATTGAACGTGCTAAGAGGAAGGCATGCTTGGCAAACCCTCACTATGATCAACTCCCACCCAGAAACCTATGTCCCCACTGTGGAAGGACGTGTGGATCCAGAATTGGCCTCCACAGTCACTTATGGACTCACTGTTAAGACAGTGTTCATGGAAGACAATCTTACTAGGCTACAAGTGATCACCAAAGAAGAAGAATATATGCTGGTTTAAGTCTTCTACACAACTATTAAAAGTGCACTTCTCATGCCAAGGAAGGTGAGACTGGGCAGCACCTGTATAGATAAGAATGTAAGAAAAACTGCTGGATCAGAGCAAAGGCCCATCTAGTTCAGTAGCTTCCTTCCCACAGATGGCCATGGACACTGGTGGAGGAAGGGGGTGTGGTGGGTGCAGCCACCCTGGGTGTCATCCCTGAAGGGGGGTGACATCGCTGCGGCGCCCCCCTGGGACGCTATCCCCACCCCTGCAGGCAGCTAGTCCTGCCCCCGGGTGCACAGCATGTGCGCCGCTCCGGGGGCCAGAGCAGCTAGCTCCGCCTCTGGCCATGGGAAGCCCACATGGACCCCAAAATATCTGAAACGTTAAGGTGCAAAGCCAGACTCCATCTCCTCTGAGCACAACAGCCCTCTGCCCTCCTTCAGTTTCCAGAAACTGGTATTCACAGGTAAACTTTGTCCCATATGAACTAGAGGAGAGTCCTGCTGGTTCAGTCCAAAGGCCCTTCTACTCCTGCATGCTGTCCCCAAATTGTAGAGCCAACTCTACAATTCTATAATTCTATGTCCGATGGCAGCTTTAGTTATAACACAGCACCATAGCCCCTAGTTCAGCAGTTGGTTTCTCTTCTCAATGGAACATCTCTGCCACCTTGTGGCACTTTGACATAACCGTTATAGGAAGGCACGTAAGAAGCTGCTTTACTGAGTCAGACACATGGTTCCATCTAGCTCAGTATTACTAGCACTAACTGGCAGCTGCGCTCCATGGCTGCAGACAGGAGTCTCTCCCAGCCCTAACTAGGTATTGAACCTGGGACCTTCTGCATACGAGGCGATGCTTTACCACCAAGTCACTGCCCTTCCCAACTTAGGGGCTTGTGCAATTGGTTACTGTCAGAGACAGGCAAGCCCATCTGAATCAGGCCAACGGCCCAGCTAGTCCAGCATCCTGTTCTTACAGTAGCCAACCAGGTGCCTGTGAGAAATCTGCAAGCAGGATCTGAGCACAACAGCACTCTCCTCTCCTGCATAGCTGTCAACTTTCAGATTTGAAAATAAGGGATTTCCCCCAAACTTTCGGATTTGAAAATAAGGGATGCCGCGAGGGCGGTGCAATGGCACCAAGTAGCCTCGCCACCCTGCGCTCCAGAGGCTGCGCGCGAACAGGTGAGCGAGTGCGTAGACGGCAGGCAGGCTGGCTGTCTGGTTGGGTGTGAGGGTCTGGCTGCACAAGGCATGCAAGCTCCGCCTCCAGTCGGTCTCTGACTCCTTATTGGCAGCCGAGCAACGCAGCTGAGGAGCCTCCCTGGCCGGCAGGGAGGGAGAGGAGCTGCTTCCTTTGAAATCCGGGAAATTTAAGGGATATCAACAATCCGGGATAGCAGCGGGAAACGGCATTGGAATAAGGGAGTTTCCCACAAAAAAAGGGAGAGTTGACAGCTATGCTCTCCTGTTGCTTCCAGCAACTGGTATTCAGAATCATTGCTGCCTCTGACTGTAGAGGCAGAGCATAGCTATTACGGCTACTTGATGAACTAGATGGGCTATGGACCTGATCCAACGGGGTTCATCTTATGTCCCTATGTTGTGGTCAGGAGGGGGGAGAAGGAGGGGAACATGTCCTTCTCTCCACCCAACTGCATGACTATGCAAGGTCCTCAAACCAATTTTTGTTGTTGTTTAGTTGTCTTAGTTGTGTTCAACTCTCCGTGACCCCATGAACCAGAGCATGCCTTGGAAACTCTCACTTTCTTCTCAAAGCTTCTCCTTTTTTATGCCCATGGAGTTTTCTTGGCAAAATACTGGAGTGGGTTGCCAGTTCCTTCTCCAGGTGGATCACATTTAGTCCAAACTCTCGGCTACGACCTGTCCGTCTTGGGTGGCCCTGCATGACATAGCTCATAGCTTCTTGGAGTTATTCAAGCCCCTTCACCATGACAAGGCAGTGATCCATGAAGGGGTCAAATCAGTTTAGGGAGGGGCAAAACTAGTCTTCATTTCAAGGAGTGCTTGAAGAAGCTGGGTATGTTTAGCCTGGAAAAGAGGAGACTGAGAGGAGATACGATGGCCATTTTCAGATATCAGAAGAGCTGCCACATGGAAGAGGGAAAGAGCTTGCTTTCTCCTGCTCCTGAGAAGAGGACCCGAACCAATGGATTCAAGTTACAAGAAAGGGTATTCCAAACACTAGGAAGAACTTTCTGACAGTAAGAGCTGTTCGACAGCGGAAGGGTCTATCTTGGGAGGTTGTGGACTCTCCTTCCTTGGATGTTTTAAAGCAGAGGTTGGATGGCCATCTATCCTGGATACTTTAGCTAAGATTCCAGCATTGCAGGGGGTTGGACTAGATAACCCTTGGGTCCCTTCCAACTCAAAGATTCTTTAATAGACCCAGTTTGCCACCCCCACTATGTGCATTTGTACACACACACACACACACAGGCTGGGAGCCTCAATGGTGCCCCTCTGGAGGCTTCACCGGGGGCAGAAAACCTGGCTACCCCTGCCCCCAACAGCTATGGCACTGGAACTTCAGGGTCCAGATCTGGGTGAGGTCAGCCACAAATGATTCCAGTTTGGATGAGGTCACTCTAAAGCACTGGTTCAAGCCTTGAATCAGATTTTTGGGGGGGTCCTTGAACAGCCCTCCTTTCCACCCACCCAGTGCTTTTATTGTGGAGGGGGACGCAGGGGGTGCATTCCCCTAAACATTTTGTGAATTTTTGTACTTTTGTCCATTTACTGTATTTATTTCCCCCAATTTGAACTATAAAATGGTGGTTTTCTTGAGTCAAAATGTGAGTGCCCCTAAACATTGTTTTAGGGGGGGAGCACTGCACCCACCTGTCTGCATGTCTGGCAGAATTTTAGAACTGCTTTAAAAGCAGCCTTAAAAAAATGAGAGAGAGGGGGAAACATGTTTTAAGTTTAATAATGGATGCGTGCAGTGATGAGCACCCTTTGTAGATCCTTTTAAAAGGAAAAAATGACAGTGGCGCTGCTCACTCCCATAAAGCCATGTTGCATGTGATCAAAATCCATTTGGCTTGTTTTCTTTTGGAGAAATTGTGCTCTCCTCTTCTGGATTAAAGAGCAGCTTCACAAAGGAAAGAGGGAAATGGCCTCCTCCTCTGGCATTGAGATTATTTTCCCCTCTCTGTTAGGTTTGTACAGTAATCATCACACTGCTGCTGTGAAAAATGAGGGTCTGGGGGCTAATTGAGAAGGCACATTTCTCAGGGGTGGAAAAGATATCACTTGTCCAAGCCTGAATGTTGAAAGGAAGCTGAAAAGCCAAACTGGAAGCAGGAAGGTCGGATCCTGTGGGGTGCTGCTTCTCCTTCTTCCTGCCCAAACTTTCCTTCTTCCTGGCTGATAGCTGCCTATCTTTCCAATCTGGCACCACACCTTTGGATAACGCCAACTGACCCCAGGGCAATCTGGAGCTGTCTCCACCTGACTCAAGAGAAACCCAAATCAGGCCAGTTCTGTTTGGGATTCAGGCTTGGATCAGAATCTGATGCACCAGAAGGCTATAATGCATGGAGATAATGGATAGTTTTTCTCCCTCGCTCATAACACTAGAACTCATGCTTATCCAATGAAGCTGAGTGATGGAAGATGCAGGGCAGACAAAAGGAAACAGTTCTTCACACAGTGCATATTTAAACTTTGGAACTCGCAGTGATGGCCATAAACTTGCATGGCTTTAAAAGAGGATGAGACAAATTCATGGAGCATAAGGCTGTCCACAGCTCTGCTGCTACTGTCATTAAGGGACGCGGGTGGCGCTGTGGTCTAACCCACTGAGCCTCTTGGGCTTGCCAATCAGAAGGTTGGCGGTTTGAATCCCCCCAATGGGGTGAGCTCCCGTTGCTCTGTTCAAGCTTCTGCCAAACTAGCAGTTCAAAAGCATGCCAGTGGAAGTAAATAAATTGGTACCACTGTGGAGGGAAAGTAAATGGCATTTTTGTGTGCTCTGGTCCTTGTCACAGAAGAAGAAGAGAAGAAGAGTATGGATTTGATAAAGCGGGATATCAAATCCAAACTCTTCTTGATTTGAGATCCTGCTTTATCACTACCCGAAGGAGTCTCAAAGCAGCTCACATTCTCCTTCCCTTCCTTCCCCACAACAAACACTCTGTGAGGTGAGTGAGGATGAGAGACTTCAAAGAAGTGTGACTAGCCCAAGGTCACCCAGCAGCTGCATGTGGAGGAGCTTTCAGGACTGGTGTTATATGGTCTTGGCGGCCGCTCCCAGTCACCAGTCTAGCTGCAGCATTCTGTATTAATTGTAGTTTCCAGGTCACCTTCAAAGGTAGCAGTTGCAGGGACTGAAAGTCCCCACCTTCCCACAGCTGTCTAAGTCCCCTCCTCTCTAGGGCTTTATCCAAGGAAGTGGAGACTGTGCCTGTGTGCAGCCAATCTCTCCTCTGCCCTTTTCATGCCTCTTCTGGTTCTGGACGACCAGGGGAAAGGGAGTTTGTTGCAGCAGCAGGAAGAGACACCCATGTCTCTTTCCCAGATTGACTCCTCTCTGCCTCTTGGCCTCCCTCCTCTCCTGCTCCAGCTTCTGCCTCTGATTCTGGACTTCTCTCTGCCACAGACTCGCCCAGCTCACTAAGCCCTGTTGCCTCTTCAGCTTCTGACTCCTTCACTTCCGTCTTCTCCCTCTTCTCCTTGTGACCACCCACCACCACTCCCCAGGCTCTGAGTCTTCTCCCCTTGGTGGTTCCCCAGGTGGTTCCTCCAGCCATTCCTCAGCGTCCAACCAGCCCATGACACCTGAGGGCTTGTGGCTTGAGCTAAAAGGAGGGCGTTTTTATTTGCCACATTTTTATTTAGCAACAAAATCACCACTCAGCTCTTCATAAAAAATAGGACAAGAGCCAGGAAAGGTTGCGGATACTAATTAATGAGCAATTAATTGGCTTGGCCATGTGTTCATGATTGCCTGAACAACTCTTTGGGGACTGATATAATTGAGTTGCAAAGTGGTAGGGGATCTGCACGCCGTTGTTCGTAGCTCACCCCTGCATAAGTTGATTTAGAGCTCTTATTTATGGAAGCCTATTCCGGGCCGCAAACTCCACAGATGCCTTGGACTCTAAATCATCGCCGCCTTCAACTGCTGCTCTTTGGCCTGTAAGAGAAATAGATGTTTTCACTTTACCTACACACCAGGGATGGCAGAGCGCAGGGGAAGGCCACGAACCCTCATCTCTTTCTCTGCTCAGTGTCAGCGATGGATCATTCAGCCAATAAGACTCCTGCTACTCCCGCTATTGCTGTCATTTCCGCTCTACTACCGACATTGCAAGTGTTGCTTCAACTGCTACAGCTGCAGCTGCTGCTACTTTCATTGCAATGATTAGTGTATCATTGCTATGTCCGCCGCAACTACTCATAGAACCAGCAGAAGCTTGTGGACCATTGGTGGTATGCAGACCAGGCTGCAAATTGTCCACCTCTTTCAACTATGGGATGTGATCCATGAGAGGCAGTCAAGTACAACATTCCTTGTAATGCTAAAGAAGACATGCGAGGAAATGTTTGGTCCAGCCTGTTGAAACTTCCTGTTCCTCCTGGTTGGAGCATCCTTCTTTTTGCATGTGATAGAAGGTGGGCGTGATCCAACCTGTCCAGGTAACAAAAGGACAAGTCACGCAGCACTCCTCTTTTTGACTTCCTTCTTCGTTTGACCAGCTTCTAGCTAGGACTGCTCCCCCATATGGGGTAGATCCACATGTACCTATTTGTAACTAAGTCTGCCTTCAGGAATCCAACTGTGAACTGATGTGAGTAAACTTTGAATAAGATGGTGGCGTCTTTATTCTTTTAAGAGGGATTCAAGGGAATTTACCAGGAATGTACAATTCAATCTGAGACAGATTGAATTGTATAATAGTGAGAGGCTCACACGAGCCTGCAACCAGCTATCTGCTGTGCATATAAAAGGGGGAATGTAACTCTGCTACATAAAGGAACTTGCTAGCGCAAGTTAGGAAGGATATTAATAAACAATATATCCTCTCCTGCCACCCTGAACATCCCCACATCAACTTCACGTGACTTTGTCCCCAAGCCTCTCGCAGTCTTTGCTACCCTGCTCTGAAACTCTGGAACGTTCTCCAAGAAAAGAATGGTCTCTACCAATGAGCTTAAGTCCTATGAGGTTGAAGGAGTTGGGTATATTCAGCCTGGAGACTATTGAGGTTTGAGAGGTGATATGATCACCATCTTCTCACACAGATCAGGGGTTCCCAAACTATGGTCCACATACCACCAGGGGTCTGCAAGCTTCATTTAGGTGGTCTGCTGAGATGTGAAAGAGCACTACCATTTAAACTTTGGGGAATTCAAAAGGGAATTCTATAAAATGCAACACCAAAAATGAAAGGAGCAGTAAAAAAGAAAAGCAATTTAAAACCATGAAGCATCTAGTGCAGCACATTACAACAGGCAGAAAAATCAATGAGTGATTCCTCCGAGACCCTCAGCAACTTTCAAGTGGTCCGGGGATGGGGGGGGAGTTTGGAAACACTGACATGGATGGTGGAATAAAGATGTTTCCTGTTGCTCCAGAACAAATGAGCTGAAATTGCTAGGAGAAAGGATTTACACTATATATATAAAAATATTATAAGTTGATGTTATGAGTTCTTTTAACAGTGGAAGAAACTGCCTTGGAAGGCAGTAGACTCCATTGTCAGATGTTTTTAAGAAGAGGCTGGATGCTCACTGATCAAGGAGTTTGCAGACAATAGTTTTGTTGAATTGACAAGGGGTTGGAATGGATTACATTTGAGGTCCCTTCTGCAGTAACTTAGAATGGCATGTTCTGTCGAGAACAGAGCTTCCTTTTTTGATGAGGGCAAAGCAAAGAGCACATCCAGTCCCTTACTTGATAAACAGATTTTATTTACAGGCAGGTAAGTGAAATTAGAAGTGAAGCCCTAGGTCTCTGCCACCTTTGGCATGTCCCACAAGTTCCAGCTCTGTTCTCCATTCCCCCCAAAATGTATCAAAACGTGCTGAAAGATTCAGGCCCGATAAAAGAAAAAATACTTATTTGCACATCACTTCGTTGAATTACGGAACTCCCTCACACAGGAGACAGTGGTGGCCACCAACCAAGATGGCTTTAAAAGAGGATTAGAGAAATTCTCTTATGTTTAAAAATGTGTGCGCTTATGTGTGTATTATAAACAGAATTATGAGAGAGAAAATATTTAGAAATATGCCTTTAAATGTGACCTTTCCTGCAAAGCGCTCCTTGACCAAAAGCAGAACTGGTTCAAGCAGTTTGTATTACCAGAAATATGTTGATGAAGCTTCCAAGAAGGAGATAAAGGATATCCTTATCCAGTAGGATAGGACCCTTTTGGCTGCTGATCCTCGTCGTTGTGAATCCGAGAAGTTTGGTGGACCTGGTGTTCGTGCACGTTACCAGAAGTCTTACCGTTAAAAGAAAACTATGCATTTGTTCAGTCTTTTAAATAAAGATGGAGAAAACTGAAATAAAATAAAACACTGGTAAATAAACGTGACCTTTCCTGCATTTTTTTAATGAAAAATTGCAAAATTAATGCAGAAATGGAACAGCATGAGCTTTTAATGTTCAACTGCAAGTCCTTTCTGTGAGCAGAAATAGACTGGTTTCCTCATAGAAAACAAAAACGCGCCCATAAGGCATGTTTCAAAGTGAACGAAATGCTATTCTTTTGTTGTTCACCGGGGGGCGCTATTGTAAAACACAAAGAAGCTGAAAGTGAAGTCAGCTGATTTGTTACTAGAGGCAAATCATCCCGTCAAAACCAAAGTGGGGATTTCAAAAAATCCAAAACTATCATCCTCTGGACCTGCATTGTTGTGGCCAGTGGCCCATTTAGTCCATATATTTAATTTCTTTTCTTTTTTTTTCTATGCCACTTTTCACTCCCGTGAGTCACAAAACAACTTACATACAATAAACAGTAGCATCATGGGACATCACCATCGCAACGTAAATTATATAAAATAATTAACACATCATCCATAAAACAACCCCCTTCTGTAAAACACTGTTAACAAAACAACTTTAAAAAGTTGGAGGCTGCCACTGTTCTAGGCTGCAATCAAAAGAATGGCAAATCTGTTGGCAATTGATTAATTTCTTTTTTATGATTTTCAATTTTATAAAGGTAAAGGTAAAGGGACCCCTGACCATTTGGTCCAGTCGTGTCCGACTCTGAGGTTGCGGCGCTCATCTTGCTCTATTGGCCTACTTTAAATATGTGCTCTTATAAATCTACTTTAAATATGTGCTCTTATAAAACTGCAGCTAATTACAATAATCCTGCCAATGTTCTTACCTGCTTACAGTTTATTTGTAAGAATTAAATAAACCATTTCCATTCTTTTATAAAAGTTTTGTTATCTCGATTTCTTATTTTTTCCCCAGTAGGTTTTGCCATTTCTGCCTATTCCATAAGATTTTGTATCCATTCTTCTTTCACTGTGACTTCTTTCCATTTGGGGGCAAGTAACATTCTTGCCACTGTAGTCGCATACATGAATAAATTTCTATACAGTTTGGATAGTTCTGTCCCTATAATTCCCAAAAGGAATCAATTAATTTCAATTCCCCGCACAGAGAAAACTAGGATGTCAGGAAGAACGCATGGTTAGAACCCTCCTCCCTAACATGCTAATTTTCCAGGTTTGGATAATTTCTTCTTCACACAAGAACATTATGTTCCATAAACCCACAGCTGTAATCTGAAGTGGTGCCACCCAGGCATTGGGCCAGGCACTTTCTCACAGCCTGACCACCCTCACAGGGTTGTTGTAAGAACAAAATGGGGATGGGGAGAACTACAAAAACACCTCCTTGGGCTCATTGCATGATTGTTGTTGTTGTTTAGTTGTTTAGTCGTATCCGACTCTTCGTGACCCCATGGACCAGAGCACGCCAGGCACTCCTGTCTTCCACTGCCTCCCGCAGTTTGGTCAGACTCATGTTGGTAGCTTCAAGAACACTGTCCATCTATCTCGTCCTCTGTTGTCCCCTTCTCCTTGTGCCCTCCATCTTTCCCAACATCAGGGTCTTTTCCAGGGAGTCTTCTCTTCTCATGAGGTGGCCAAAGTCTTGGAGCCTCAACTTCAGGATCTGTCCTTCCAGTGTGCACTCCGGGCTGATTTCCTTCCTAATGGATAGGTTTGATCTTCTTGCAGTCCATGGGACTCTCAAGAGTCTCCTCCACCACCATAATTAAAAAGCATCAATTCTTCGGCAATCAGCCTTCTTTATGGTCCAGCTCTCATTTCCATACATCACTACTGGGAAAACCATAGCTTTAACTATACGGACCTTTGTCAGCAAGGTGATGTCTCTGCTTTTTAAGATGCTTTCTCCCAAGGAACATAGACTGACTCCATCTCAGTGAGAATTTGGCTTAAGTTTTTGGGGGGAAGTTTGGGTGTCTCATTCTCAGAGGCATCTTACTTTTATTATTTTAAAATATTTCAGGACTCAGCCTCGCCGTTGAAAACAAATTCTGGCTCTTGGCCCTGGCACAACAGGGAGCCCTCCTCAGTGAGATCACACCTTATCCTGCCAACTTTAAAGTGCAATATAATCTGATATAATATTGCCCATTATTACTTTCCTGGTAAATGCAAATCAAAGAAAAGGACCTGGTACAATTCTGTCAAGAAGAAAACTATCCTATCAATCTTACTTGAAGATACAAAGTCCCTCAAAAGTACAAAAATCTGTTTTAAAACAACAACAACAACAACAACAACAACAACAACAACAACAACTTTATTATTTATACCCTGCTGAACTGACTGGATTGCCCCAGCCACTCTGGGCAGAGGAACGACCAAGAGGACTCCCTCTGCTGACCTGAACACCCAAGAAAATATGTAAGTTCCCACCCACCCCATTCCAAAATGGTATAGTCCAGGAAGGGCTGTATTATGTATTTCTATTTTTCTTCTTTCTCAGATTTCTTTTTTTTTGTTTTATTTTACATTTGTTACATTCAGTTACCCATTTTGACATTCTTTACATTACATTCCAAATTATAACTTCTTTCAGTACTATGCGTATATATATATATATATATATATATATATATATATATGTACAATTTTCTTATTCCTACCCTTGTGACTTCCCTCCACCACATTACAGCTTCTTTTATTCATATTTCTTTTTCTATTGTGTTGTGAATGTTGTCTATGTTTCCCCCATAAAACGTCTATCCCTATTTTAGCTTTACAAAATTTAATGAATTTGTTTTGGAACAATGTTTGGTCATATATTCTTCCACACATTCCCATTCCTTCCTAAGTTTCTGGTTTGACTGGAATTTAATAGCTGCTGTTATTCTAGCCAACTCTATAAATTCATATAGCTTGTTTTGCCTATCCACTTTTGATGGGACAATGTCCCCTTTCCAATGAATTTCTTTCTTTCCTTTCTTCTTCTATCAGCTTTTGCAGTCACAGGGTTAGAGCTAGAAGGAATCCGGAATCTGTCATTTCCAGCCTTTGCCTTATAGCCTGTTATAACATCACAGAGAGACACTTTTCAATAATAATAATAATAATAATAATAATAATAATAATAATAATAATAATATCTTTATTGTGGTCCAAAGACCCATAGAACGATTTCAGAACAAAATACAGTTAAGACAGCCAACCACAAAAGAGAGAGAAACCGAGATGGTCATTTCGTTTTGTCTTGAGCTTAATGATCTTTGTTTCTTTTGACTTCTCAAAGAAACTTTGCCCCCTTTTTTATTGCTGCTGTTGTTCTGAAGCTGGAAGTTTCTCTGCTCCCATTCCCTCCTTGCCCCGTGGATTGGGCCCTCTGCTTTTATGGCAGCACTTGGAGTTTCTGAGCAGTAGGTGGCAGCAGGGAAAAGAAATTCATTGAGGCCCAGTTGTGGTGTTGGCAACTCTGCCGCCATTGGCTGTTTTGTGCTCCCTCCTTCTTGCAACCCCGCTGCACGCACACAAAAACAATTCCTAGACAGAAGTCCTGGAGAACAGGGAACCCCAGCAGCTGCCACGAAATGCTGCTTCCGGTGCAAGGAAAAGGGGGATCTGGAGGTTCCTCCAGGGCAAAAACATTTGTGGAAATGTCAAGAATAAACAAAGGAGTTTGGTAAGAGGTGTGGCATGACCCAGGAGAGTTTTGCCTATCCCACTCTCAGTGGAAATACTCTATTCCAAACTTTAAAATGGAAAGTGTAATGCTGGTGGTCAACAAAAGAGGTTTAAAGACTGTCTCAAGGCAAACCTTTAAAAAGTAGTATAAACACCAACAATTGGGAAACACTTGCCTGCGAACGCTCCAATTGGAGAACAGCCTTTCCCAAAGGTGTCATGGGCTTTGAAGATGCTCGAACTCAGGGCGCAAGGGAGAAACGTGCTAAGAGGAAGGCACGCTTGGCAAATCCACACCGTGATCAACTCCCACCTGGAAACCAATGTCCCCACTATGGAAGGATGTGTGGATCCAGACTTGGCCTCCACAGCCACTTACGGACTCATTGTTAAAACTGTGTTTATGGAAGACAATCTTACTCGGCTATGAGTGAACGCCGAAGAAGAAGAAGTATTGGCATGCATATATATATATATATATATATATATATATATATATATATATATATTCGTAGAATGGTAGAGTTAGAAGGGACACCAAGGGTCATCTAGTCCAACCCCCTGCAATGCAGGAATCTCCGCTAGAGCATCCATGACAGATGGCCATCCAACCTCTGCTTAAAATCCTCCAAGAAAGGAGAGTCAACCACCTCCCGAGGGAGACCATTCCACTGTGTGTGTGTGTGTGTGTGTGTGTGTGTGTGTGTGTGCATTCATCTATGCCCACTGCCAGAGACACTATGCATCTGGCCCAGAGATGGAAAGAACATAAAAGTCCCGACCAGAGAAGAATGGCAGATCAAGTCGATGGATTATGCTGAAATGGCAAAAATGACCAGAAGAATCAGCAACCGGGAAGACCAAAATTTCAATAAAGAATGGGGAAAATTTATAATTTATCTTAAAAAATCATTGTAAATGGTTAAAACCACTAGTAGGATTGAAATAACACTTGTCATTTAATGGTGAATTTTGGATAGAATGGAGATGTAAAAGATTTGGATTATTATAAACAATGCAGGAGGAAATGACTAATAACAGGACCCACAAAGGGGAGGAGGGAAGTCCAGGAGATTCTGTGGAATTTTGTTTTTATTATGTATGTTGGATATTGGATTGTAAAAAGAGACAGTATGCCTCTGAATACCAGTTTCTGGGAATCGCAGGTTAGGCAGAGTGCTGTTGTGCTTGCGTCCTGCTGGCAGGCTTCTCACGGGCATCTGGTCAGACACTGTGCAAAGATGTGCCAATGGCCTGATCCAGCAGACTCCTCTTACATTCTTATCTAAAGATGGGGAGGGAGAGATTGAGCTGTACTAGATGTGCCAATGGCCTGATCCAGCAGACTCCTCTTACATTCTTATCTAAAGATGGGGAGGGAGAGATTGAGCTGTACTAGATGTGCCAATGGCCTGATCCAGCAGACTCCTCTTACATTCTTATCTAAAGATGGGGAGGGAGAGATTGAGCTGTACTAGATGTGCCAATGGCCTGATCCAGCAGACTCCTCTTACATTCTTATCTAAAGATGGGGAGGGAGAGATTGAGCTGGGGCCCCCATTTTGGCCTGTCCTGCACCCCCTAAGGTGCAGTGGAAGATCATCAACGTAGAAAGGAGTTTCAACTGCTATCCTGCTCAGCTTCCCTCCGAGGAACAGAAGGAAGCTCCATCTTGCCGTTTGCCTCTTGGGGTGCCGTCCATCCATTTCTGTATCTGACCTTCAAGATTCCAGTAAGGAAGCCAAGCAGATACAAGGAGCTTGAGATCTGCCCTAAGGGCTCCTCTCACTTGAGCAGGGGACAGTGGCCAGTTCTGTGGGAATGTTATGGATAGCAGGAGAGGATATATCCTATATAATAAAGAGCCTGTGTCCCTCCATAGCTTTCCGTCCATCAGTGGAAATCGCAACTGCGCGTGCGCTCCACTGACACATGGATTGGAGGACGCAGACCAATAGGAGCGGTGGCAGCTGCGCAATGTGCCGCTTCCCGCAGCCTCCTGCTGTCGGCCATCTTCAGTGGACCTTTCTGCTGTAGGAGCGGGGGTGCCGACGCTCCCTCCGCCCGGAACAGGGGTTGCTCCGCCGCCGCCCGCCCGCCCCGCGATGCCGAAGCTGACGCAGCTGCAGCCGCCTCTCAGGCTGAGGCGGCAGCTGCTGCGCGCAGACTGAGGCGACGCGCGGGAAGGGGCGGTTGGCCGGCGCGGCTGCTGCTGCTGCTGCGGCGGCTGCTCCAAGACGCTCCCTCCGCCCGGGACAGGGGCTGCTCCGCCGCCGCCGCCCACCCGCCCGCGATGGGAGGGAGACGCGAACTACGGCAGCTGCTGCTGCGCACAGACTGAGGCGACGCGCGGGAAGGGGCGGTTGGCCGGCGCTGTGTGTGTGGGAGGGGGAGGGAGAGGGAGGGAGACAGAGCCAAACTGTTTGTGGAGGTCTGGGAAGTGGGGGGGGAGGAGGTGTGTGTGTGTGAGAGAGAGAGAGAGAGAGAGAGAGAGAGAGGGAGAGGGAGAGAGAGAGAGGCGAGCTGTGTGGGGAGGTGGGGGGAGGTGGGTGGGGGGGGAAATGGCTGTGGGGGGAGGGAGGGAGAGGCGAATTGTGTGGGAGGTGGGGGGATGGGTGTGGGGGGAGGGGGGAGGGGGAGGGAGGGAGACAGGCGAACTGTTTGTGCAGGTCTGGGAAGTGGGGGTGGCCGCCGCTCCCCCCATATACCCCGCCGCCGCCGCTAGCGCCCATTATTAATGGGCTTAATTCAACTAGTTGATTAAATATTATCCTTCCTAATAATAATAATAATAATAATTTTATTATTTTTACCCCGCCCATCTGGCCGAGTTTCCCCCGCCACTCTGGGCGGCTTCCAGTCAAATATTAAAACAATACAGCATTAAATATTAAAAACTTCCCTAAACAGGGCTGCCTTCAGATGTCTTTTAAAAATAGGATAGCTGCTTATTTCCTTGACATCCGCCGGAAGGGCGTTCCACAGGGAGGGCGCCACTACCGAGAAGGCCCTCTGCCTGGTTCCCTGTAACCTCACTTCTCGCAATGAGGGAACCGCCAGAAGGCCCCCGGCGCTGGATCTCAGTGTCCGGGCTGAACGATGGGGGTGGAGACGCTCCTTCAGGTATACAGGACCGAGGCCGTTTAGGGCTTTAAAGGTCAGCACCAACACTTTGAATTGTGCTCGGAAACGTACTGGGAGCCAATGTAGTTCTCTCAGGACCGGTGTTATGTGGTCCCAGCGGCCACTCCCAGTCACCAGTCTAGCTGCCGCATTCTGGATTAATTGCAGTTTCCGGGTCACCTTCAAAGGTAGCCCCACGTAGAGCGCATTGCAGTAGTCCAAGCGGGAGATAACCAGAGCATGCACCACTCTGGCGAGACAGTCCGCGGGCAGGTAGGGTCTCAGCCTGCGTACCAGATGGAGCTGGTAGACAGCCGTCCTGGACACAGAATTAATCTGCGCCTCCATGGACAGCTGTGAGTCCAAAATGACTCCCAGGCTGCGCACCTGGTCCTTCAGGGGCACAGTAACCCCATTCAGGGCCAGGGAGTCCCCCACACCCGCCCGCACCCTGTCCCCCAAAAACAGTACTTCTGTCTTGTCAGGATTCAACCTCAATCTGTTAGCCGCCATCCATCCTCCAACCGCCTCCAGGCACTCACACAGGACCTTCACTGCCTTCACTGGTTCTGATTTGAAAGAGAGGTAGAGCTGGGTGTCATCTGCATACTGATGAACACCCAGTCCAAACCCCCTGATGATCTCTCCCAGCGGCTGCATATAGATGTTAAAAAGCATGGGGGAGAGGACGGAACCCTGAGGCACCCCGCAAGTGAGAGCCCAGGGGTCCGAACACTCATCCCCCACCACCACTTTCTGGACACGGCCCAGGAGGAAGGAGCGGAACCACTGTATAACAGTGCCCCCAGCTCCCAGTCCCTCTAGACGGTCCAGAAGGATGTTATGGTCGATGGTATCAAAGGCCGCTGAGAGATCCAGCAGAACTAGGAAACAGCTCTCACCTTTGTCCCTAGCCCGCCGGAGATCATCAACCAGCGCGACCAAGGCAGTTTCAGTCCCATGATGAGGCCTGAACCCTGACTGGAAGGGATCCAAATGGTCCGCATCCTCCAGGCGTGCTTGGAGTTGTTCAGCAACCACCCGCTCAATCACCTTGCCCAAGAATGGTAGATTTGAGACTGGACGATAGTTGGCCATAATGGCCGGGTCTAAAGATGTTTTTTTAAGAAGCGGTTTAATGACCGCCTCTTTCAGCAGGTCTGGGAATACTCCCTCGCCAAGGGAAGCATTCACCACCCTGCGAAGCCCATCGCCCAGCCCTTCCTGGCTCGATTTTATTAGCCAGGATGGGCAAGGATCAAGAAGACAGGTGGTCGGTTTCACTCGTCCAAGCAGCCTGTCCACATCCTCGGAAGTAACAGATTGGAATTGATCCCATGAAACATGACTAGACAGGGCTCTAGCACTCTCCCGCCCCGGCCCTGCTCCCACGGTGGAGTCTACCTCCTTCCGAATCTGAGCGACTTTATCTGCAAAAAACTTTGCAAAAGCATTGCAGGAGATCTTGGGGTCCCTACCAGACCCCGATGACGGAGGTGGTTCTGCTAAATTGCGAACCACCTGAAAGAGTCTCCTGCTGCTGTTTTCTGCAGATGCAATGGAAACGGTGAAGAAGGTCTCTTCGCCATCGCCATTGCCACTTGGTAGGCTCGAAGTTGAGCTCTAGCCCGTGTCCGGTCTGATTCAGAATGAGTTTTCCGCCACCGGCGCTCTAGCCGTCTCAGCGACTGTTTCATCACCCTCAGCTCCGGGGAAAACCACGGGGCTGTCCGGGCTCCATGCAATCGGAGAGGGCGCTTCGGAGCCAGACAGTCAATTGCCCTGGTTAACTCCACATTCCAGCGGGCCACCAGGGAATCGGCTGAAAGGCCATCAACATGGGATAAAACATCCCCTACCACTCTCTGGAAGCCAATTGGATCCATTAAGTGGCGGGGGCGGACCATCCGAATTGGTCCCACCTCCCGGCAGAGGGGAAGGGTCGCGGAGAAGTCCAGTTGCACCAGGAAGTGATCTGACCATGGCACTTCTTTTGTTTCGCTTTTACTTAGTGTCAGATCACCAACATCCATAGAGGTGAATACCAGGTCCAAGGCATGTCCACGGCTATGAGTTGGGCCAGACTTATTCAGGGACAGCCCCATGGAGGCCATGCTTTCCACGAAGTCCCGAGCGGCCCCTTGTAAGGTCGTGTCGGCATGGATGTTAAAATCCCCTAGGACAACCAAACTAGGTGTCTCAAGGAGAACATCCGCCACGACCTGAAGCAGCTCGGGCAGGGAATCCTTGGTGCAGCGGGGAGGTCGGTACACCAAAAGGAATCCTGTACTGCCCCTATTGCCCAACTTCCAGAACATGCACTCAGAAAACTGGGTCTTCCCAATAGGACGCCTGGTGCAAACTAATGACTTCCTAAAAATCACTGCAACCCCCCCTCCCCGCCCAGATGGCCTGGGTTGCTGTGCATAAGAGAAACCTGGTGGACAAGCAGCGGCAAGGACAGGCCCATCTGCCTCATCCAACCAAGTCTCTGTTACACATGCCAGGTCAAATCCTCCATCCACAATCAGGTCGTGGATGGCAGTTGTTTTTTTCATCATTGACCTGGCATTACACAGCAACACTTTCAGGTCATGTGGGTATCCCTTGCTGATTCCAGTATCCTTCCGGCCAGGACCAGACCCGGAGGCAGGGATAGTCTTCAAACAACGACTAAACCTGCCTCCTCGGGAATGACATGGTCTGGTCTTAGCGTGACTCCTCCTCCTGCCCGTGATCACTGAGATCGCGTGTCCCAATACATCCCCCCCTGTGGAACCTGCCCCAGCCATTCTGTTGGCTGAGGCCCCCTCCCAAGCAGCCCTGACCCTTTCCCCTTAAAAAGCGAAATACAAACTATATAATAACTTAACAAAATAATAAAAATAAAAATGAAGCAAAAAACAATTATGCTAAAATTAAACTACTCCCCGCCCCAAATAAACATTTATCCCACCCCAACAGAAAATAAAATAAAATATAATATCATAAAAACCACCATTCAAGGTGGAACAAATTAAGAACATTTAAAACATTTAAAATCATTTTTGCCACTTGCTGCTCAGAAGATGTGTGATTGTGGGCCTGATGGATTTGGCCGGATGGGGAGCAGTCACGGAGCAACAGCAAAGAGCAGCAAAGTCCCTGAAGCCTCTCTGCAGCCTCTTATGCTGTGGGTGAGTGCAGGCCACGCCCCTAGGCCAGATGGAATTGGCCAGACGGGGAGCAGTCCTCCCAACACTCACAGAGCAGCAGTGATGGTCCTGACGCCTCTCTGCAGTCTTTTATGCTGTGGGTGAGTGCAGGCCACGCCCCTAGGCCAGATGGAATTGGCCAGACGGGGAGCAGTCCTCCCAACACTCACAGAGCAGCAGTGATGGTCCTGACGCCTCTCTGCAGTCTTTTATGCTGTGGGTGAGTGCAGGCCACGCCCCTAGGCCAGATGGAATTGGCCAGACGGGGAGCAGTCCTCCCAACACTCACAGAGCAGCAGTGATGGTCCTGACGCCTCTCTGCAGTCTTTTATGCTGTGGGTGAGTGCAGGCCACACCCCTAGGCCAGATGGAATTGGCCAGACGGGGAGCAGTCCTCCCAACACTCACAGAGCAGCAGTGATGGTCCTGACGCCTCTCTGCAGTCTTTTATGCTGTGGGTGAGTGCAGGCCACGCCCCTAGGCCAGATGGAATTGGCCAGACGGGGAGCAGTCCTCCCAACACTCACAGAGCAGCAGTGATGGTCCTGACGCCTCTCTGCAGTCTTTTATGCTGTGGGTGAGTGCAGGCCACACCCCTAGGCCAGATGGAATTGGCCAGACGGGGAGCAGTCCTCCCAACACTCACAGAGCAGCAGTGATGGTCCTGACGCCTCTCTGCAGTCTTTTATGCTGTGGGTGAGTGCAGGCCATGCCCCTAGGCCAGATGGAATTGGCCAGACGGGGAGCAGTCCTCCCAACACTCACAGAGCAGCAGTGATGGTCCTGACGCCTCTCTGCAGTCTTTTATGCTGTGGGTGAGTGCAGGCCACACCCCTAGGCCAGATGGAATTGGCCAGACGGGGAGCAGTCCTCCCAACACTCACAGAGCAGCAGTGATCCGCCCATCTGGCCGAGAGTTAGGGAAAAAATCCTAACTCACGCTAGTGAGTTTATTCATACAGCAGAGAACATTCCCCCCTTTTACACAGCAGGAAGCTAGTTGCTAGAATCGTTTGAATCACTTTACTTAAGCAATTCAATCTGGCTTGCCCAGATTGGAGTATATTCCTGGTAAGGCACCTTGATTCCCTCCTAAAAGAATAAAGACACAACAGTCTTCTTCATAAGTAACAAAAATAAGTCTACTCACAATCGGAGCACAGTGTGGTCCCTGAAAGCAGGCTTTAGACTTGAAGTTTAAAAAGATACCCCTGACCATTAGGTCCAGCCGCAGACAACTCTGGGGTTGCGCACTCATCTCACTCTATAGGCCGAGGGAGCCGGCGTACAGCTTCCGGATCATGTGGCCAGCATGACTAAGCCGCTTCCTGCGAACCAGAGCAGCACATGGAAATGCTGTTTACCTTCCCACCAGAGCGGTACCTATTTATCTACTTGCACTTTGATGTGCTTTTGAACTGCTAGGTGGGCAGAAGCTGGGACCGAACAACAGGAGCTCACCCCGTCACGGGGATTCGAACTGCCGACCTTCTGATCGGCAAGCCCTAGGCTCTGTGGTTTAGACCACAGCGCCACCCGCGTCCCTGCAGGCTTGAAGTTACAAATACATAAAAGTGGGTTTATCCTCTATGGGTAAGTGCAGTCCAGGAGAAGCAGGAAGCAGGAAAAGGAAAAATGGCTACGTGACTTGGCCTTTTACTAGGTCTGGAAGGGTTGCGCCCACCTACTGGTCACATGCAAAAGGAGGGTGCCCCAGGCCAGGTGTAACAGGAAGTTCAATTGGCAAGAGCAGCATCCCCTGCTTGTGTCCACTCTAGTCAAACAGGAAATGTTGTACTTGACTGCTCCCAGTTGAACGCCGTGGCCCAGGAAGAGAGGGGAAAATAGGAGAAGTGAACAACTGGCTTCGCAAATGGTGCCGGCAGGAACGGTTTGGTTTCTTAGATCACGGTCTGCAGTTTCTTGAAGATGGACTTCTGGCAAGTGATGGGCTGCACCTCACAAGGGTTGGGAGGAATGTTTTTGCCAACAATCTCAAAAACCTCATCAGGAGGGCTTTAAACTGACTTATGTGGGGGAGGGAGACAGTGGTCCTGAAGGTAGGAGTCTATCAAATGCTGAAGATAATCATCCAAAAGTCAAGGACCAAATGGAGCAAACAGCGCACAGACCTAGTGGTGGGAGGAAAAAATCCTTAAGTAGGAGACTAGGGGGAATGATAAATGGTTTTCAATGTCTGTATACAAATGCACAGAGCATGGGAAATAAACAAGATGAACTTGAGCTCTTGGTACAGCAAACTAAATACGACATAATAGGCATCACTGAAACCTGGTGGGATGAGTCTCATGATTGGAATGTAGTAATAGAGGGATACAATCTATTTAAGAGAAATAGACCAAACAGGAAAGGAGGAGGAGTGGCGTTATATGTCAGGGATGTGTATACCTGTGAAGAGATCCATGATTTAAAACTTCAAAGCCAAATTGAGAGTATCTGGGTCAAAATTAAGGGAGAGAAAAATAACAGTGATCTCATGGTGGGAGTTTACTATAGATCCCCAAGCCAAACTGAGGACATAGATGATGCCTTCCTGGAACAGATGACCAAGCATTCAAAAGGAAATGAGATAGTAGTAATGGGGGATTTCAACTATCCTGATATTTGTTGGATGTCAAACTCAGCCAAGAGCATAAGGTCGAACAGATTCCTCGCTGGCCTTGCAGACAATTTCATTGTCCAGAAAGTGGGAGAAGCAACAAGAGGATCAGCCATTTTAGATCTGGTCCTAACCAATAGTGATGACCTGGTTAGTGGGGTAGAAGTGGTAGGATCATTAGGTGGGAGTGATCATGCTCTTCTGGAGTTTATTATACATCAGAAAGGAGCAACCAAGCATACTAAGACTCAAATTCTAGACTTTAAGAAAGCCGACTTCAGAAAACTTAGGGAAATGCTGGGTGTGATCCCATGGTCAGTAATACTTAAAGGGAAGGGAGTTCATGATGGATGGGAGTTTGTTAAAAGGGAGATATTAAAAGCACAACTTCAAGCAGTACCAATGAGACGAAAACATGGAAGGTGCCTAAAGAAGCCAGGGTGGCTATCTAATGAACTTTTAACTGAGTTAAGATTTAAAAGGGATATGTACAAGAAATGGAAAAAGGGGGAAACCACCAGAGAGGAATTCAAACAAATAGCCAGCACATGTAGAGACAAAGTCAGAAAAGCTAAAGCACAGAATGAACTCAGGCTTGCTAGAGAGGTTAAAAGCAATAAAAAGAGTTTTTATGGGTATGTCCGTAGCAAAAGGAAGAACAAGGAAACAGTGGGGTCACTTAGAGGAGAAGAAGGTGAAATGCGAACAGGGGACGCAGAAAGGGCAGAACTCCTCAATACCTTCTTTGCCTCAGTCTTCTCCAAAAAAGAAAACAATGCCCGACCTGAAGAATATGGAGCAGATGATTCAGCAGGGGAAACACAGCCCAGAATAAGTAAGGAGGTAGTACAAGCACACTTGGCTAGTTTAGATGTATTCAAGTCTCCAGGGCCAGATGAACTACATCCCAGAGTATTAAAAGAACTGGCAGAGGTGATTTCAGAACCACTGGCAGTAATCTTTGAGAATTCTTGGAAAACAGGTGAAGTCCCAGCAGACTGGAGGAGGGCAAATGTTGTCCCTATTTTCAAAAAGGGGAAAAGAGAGGACCCAAACAATTACCGCCCAGTCAGCCTGACATCAATACCAGGAAAGATTCTAGAGCAGATCATTAAGCAAACGGTCTGTGAGCACCTAGAAAGGAACGCTGTGATCACTAAAAGTCAGCATGGGTTTCTGAAAAATAAGTCATGTCAGACTAATCTGATCTCATTTTTTGACAGAATTACAAGCCTGGTAGACGAAGGGAACACTGTGGATGTAGCCTATCTTGATTTCAGCAAGGCCTTTGACAAGGTGCCCCATGATATTCTTGTAAAGAAGCTGGTAAAATGCGGGCTAGACAATGCTACCATTCATTGGATTTGTAACTGGCTGACTGACCGAACCCAAAGGGTGCTCATCAATGGCTCCTCTTCATCCTGGAGAGAAGTGACTAGTGGGGTGCCACAGGGTTCTGTCTTGGGCCCAGTCTTATTCAACATCTTTATCAATGACTTGCATGATGGGCTTGAGGGCATCCTGATCAAGTTTGCAGATAACACCAAATTGGGAGGGGTGGCTAATACCCCAGAGGACAGGATCACACTTCAAAATGACCTTAACAGATTAGAGAACTGGGCCATGGCAAACAGGATGAATTTTAACAGGGAGAAATGTAAAGTACTACACTTGGGCAAAAAAAATGAAAGGCACAAATACAGGATGGGTGATACCTGGCTTGAGAGCAGTACAAGTGAAAAGGATCTAGGAGTCTTGGTAGACCACAAACTTGACATGAGTCAACAGTGTGATGCAGCAGCTAAAAAAAGCCAATTCAATTCTGGGCTGCATCAATAGGAGTATAGCATCTAGATCAAGGGAAGTAATAGTACCACTGTATTCCGCTCTGGTCAGACCTCACCTGGAATACTGTGTCCAGTTCTGGGCACCACAGTTCAAGAAGGATATTGACAAGCTGGAACATGTCCAGAGGAGGGCAACCAAAATGGTCAAAGGCCTGGAAACAATGCCTTATGAGGAACGGCTTAGGGAGCTGGGTATGTTTAGCCTGGAGAAGAGAAGGTTAAGGGGTGATATGATAGCCATGTTCAAATATATAAAAGGATGTCATATAGAGGAGGGAGAAAGGTTGTTTTCTGCTGCTCCAGAGAAGCGGACACGGAGCAATGGATTCAAACTACAAGAAAGAAGATTCCACCTAAACATTAGAAAGAACTTCCTGACAGTAAGAGCTGTTCGACAGTGGAATTTGCTGCCAAGGAGTGTGGTGGAGTCTCCTTCTTTGGAGGTCTTTAAGCAGAGGCTTGACAGCCACCTGTCAGGAATGCTTTGATGGTGTTTCCTGCTTGGCAGGGGGTTGGACTGGATGGCCCTTGTGGTCTCTTCCAACTCTATGATTCTATGATTCTATGATTCTAGTGGATTACACCCCACAAGTTTGTCTGCAAACAGGAGAAGCCCATGAAATGAACTTATCATGTTTGGCCTTGGAGTAAGCATGGGAGGAGATGGGCTTTGCCACCTCACCTCAAGGTCCTTAAGTCACTCATATGAGGTTTGTTTCTCCTCGTCTTGCCCAAGACGATATGTTGGGAGGGGTTCCCCCACCCCTCCATTTCCACGGTAAATTTGCTTAGAGGTCTGGATTTCTGGAAGCAGAGAGAATGCATTTGCTCCATAACCTTTTTGGATCTGACAACTCTTATAAAATCTATTAAACCCTTTAATGAAATCCCCGCTCTGTGGCAGTGCCTGTGAATGAGTGCGGAATCAAAAATTGAATTTAAATTAAAAGGTTGTTTTTGTTGTCCATGTGACTTTGCCAGGATGGAAATGAAAGGTCCTGCATGTACCAACACTGGCCTGTTTGGTTTTTAATACAGGGAGAATATATATAATATGTTCTTTAATTTTGTAGGTTGAGATATGCCTTCAAAAATGATGTCCTTTATTGTGATGCTGAAGATTTCTGCATCCCTGTGAATCTAGAATTACCACTGGAGACAGAGTTGTTAGATGGAAAGAAGAAAACATTATCGAAAATTTATAAGTAGGTAGCCGTGTTGGTCTGCCATAGTCGAAACAAAATTAAAAATAAACAAATTCCTTCCAGTAGCACCTTATAACCAACTAAGTTTGTTCTTGGTATGAGCTTTCGTGTGCATGCACACTTCTTCAGATACGATGCACACGAAAGCTCATACCAAGAACAAACTTAGTTGGTCTATAAGGTGCTACTGGAAGGAATTTTTTTATTTTTTATTTTGTTTCGAAAATTTATAAGTTACTGTTAGAATGGCATACGAAAGATGAAGAGGTTAAAGTGGTTTTGATTAAATGGGCTAAAGATTTTGGTTATAATATTCAGTTAGAGGCATGGGAAAGGTTATGGAATGAAGGAATTACATTTACGGCCTATAGTGCATTAAAAGAAAATATTATGGAAATGATGTACAGGTGGTACTTAACACCAACTAAACTTGCTAAAATGTACAAGATGAAAAATAAGGAATGTTGGAAATGTAAAGAGAAAGAAGGAAACTAGGATAAATGCATACAATATTTGAAGGACAATTACAAACAATTAACACTAGCAGGACTGATTTAAGCAGACTTGTAATGTTGACGATTCTACCGTTTTATGTTTTCTTTAAAAATGTGACAATGGAAATGGTGTACATGTTACCAGTTACATCTTTCCGGTTTGTAGCTGCTGCCACGTCACTGGGAAGAGAATCATAACAATGTAAAAAGGAAGAAGTACAAATGTGATGACATAGTAAAGAATTAAGGTAACCATAAGGTGCAAGAAGAAGAAGAAGAGTTTTGGATTTGATATCCCGCTTTATCACTACCCGAAGGAGTCTCAAAGCGGCTCACATTCTCCTTTCCCTTCCTCCCCCACAACAAACACTCTGTGAGGTGAGTGGGGCTGAGAGACTTCAGAGAAGTGCGACTAGCCCAAGGTCACCCAGCAGCTGCATGTGGAGGAGCGGAGACACGAACCCAGTTCACCAGATTACAGGTCCACCGCTCTTAACCACTACACCACACTGGCGGGAGGGGGGGGGGGAGTCGACCAGCTCATATGAGCAGAAACAAATGTGAAAAATGAGGATGTATTTATATATTATAAAATGGAAACTTAATAAAATATTATATTATTTTTAAAAAAAAAAAGAATCTAGAAATACCTTAACTAATACTAGATATCAGTGAGAAAGTTTCTGGTTGAGGCTTCTCCTTGGTTTTCTGTTGGAAGCAGCCCAGAGTGGCTGGAGCAACCCAGTCCTTGAAAGGTTTGGGCCATTTATCACATTTGTTCAGTAAGCTGAACAAGATGTGATAAATGTGTCCTTGGTGTTTTGTTACACAGAGAGGCACGGCATCAGCATACAAGTGCATGAAATACACAAGTAGATTTAGAAGTCTTTTCAGAGAACAGAGCATCTTCTAGATCATAGTTGCAGTCTAGTGGCTCTCATAGAGAAATAAAGCTCCATGTATGTGGGACCACCTCTCTTTTGGCCATAAGAGCAAAGGAAGAGCCTCCTGGTTTCTTCTTTGGCAATCACTCGTAGCCAAGTAAGATTGTCTTCCATAAATACGGTCTTAACAGTGAGTCCATAAGTGACTGTGGAGGCCAGTTCTGGATCCGCACATCCTGTGGATCCCCACAGTGGAGACATAGGTTTCCGGACGGGAGTTGATCATGGTGAGGGTTTGCCAAGCGTGCCTTCCTCTTAGCATATTTCACATCTTCAAAGCCCATGACACCTTTGGTAAAGACTGTTCTCCAATTGGAGCGTTCACAGTCCAGTGTTTTCCCAGTTGTTGGTGTTTATACTACATTTTTTTAGATTTGCCTTGAGACAGTCTTTAAACATCTTGTGTTGTCTACTGGCATCACACTTTCCATTTTTAAGTTCAGAATAGAGTAGTTTCTTTGGAAGATGACAACATGACCAGTCCAACAAAGTTGATGTTGAAGAACCATTGCTTCGACACTGGTGATGTTTGCTTCTTCCAGTACACTAGCATTAGTTCGCCTGTCTTCCCAAGTGATATGTAAACTTTTTCAGAGACAATGGCCCATATAGTCCAGCATCCTGTTCTCACAGTGGCCAACCTGATGCCTGTGGGCAGGGGTATAGCGTGGGGGTGCCAGGGGAGCCATGGCCCTGGGTGCCCAATTTTTTAGGGGGGATGAATGAGGCGCCCCCACGCAGGTGCCCCCAGCACAGCACCGCCCAGTGCTCCTCTCCACCCACCAAGGGCTATGTTGGCTGGCCAGGCTCTCCCCTGGGCAAGCAGGCAGGAGGCTCAGCACAGTCCCATTTTTCTCTGGTGGGAGTGGGGTCACTCTGGCAGCATCAGTGGCGAGCGCCACCCACCCCGAGCACCAGCAACCAACACTATGCCACTGCCTGTAGGAAACCAGCAACCAGAACTCTCCTCTCCTGTGGTTTCCAGCAACTGGCATTCAGAAGCATTTCTGCCTCGAACATTACATTTCAAAGCTATTAAGTACCCCCGCTTGCAGGTGAAGGGTTTGCCTTTACAGCAGAAAGGGGAATTTATTCTGTTCCTTTCAGGACACGGGTACGCACAATGCATTGCTCCGGCATCACTGCTGCATTATCACAGAAAGACCCTCCTCTCCAATCCCTCTTTCTTCTCCCTCTCACATTCTGAATCTGCCACCTAATTAAAATGTTAATGGAATTAAACTGTTGCCTGCATTAAGCCACTGAGCACATTCAAGATCACTTTTGAGGGGCTTGCTGCAGATGGCAAAGTTTCTCTAGTGAGCCTGCTAAACATCTTGAAGTGGGTCGGGAGCAGGGGGGCGGGGAAGGTCTCCTCTGCAAACCTTTGACATTTCAGAGGGTGGCTGAGGAAAGTTACCGCAGTGGACTCCAGGCAGGATGGCCTCCCTTCCTTAGGCAAAAAGCTCAAGGGAGGCAGAAGTTTGGAGGGTCCCACAAGCCGCCACCCCGACCGTCCGCCCCATCTCTGGGGCCATATGGCGTGCTGATAATCGGCTGAGCCGCTGCTGGAGGAGGGCTACTCCTTTAATTAGATCAGCTTAGGGAGAACTCAGCCTTCGCTGCAAAGCACAGCTATGTTCCTATTAATGACAGACCTGGGGAGCTTAACCACGCTCCTCTGGGAGAAGACAGCGCCAGTGTCCCATTTGGAGGGAGATGTTAGAGAGTGACTGAGAAAGTAATTAGAAGTGATACGAGGGAGGTGGAAAAGTGTTTTCCAAATGTCCCCTTTCAAAGATTCTTAATTTCTTCTTCCAGACAAAGGTTCCTCAACTGGATCAAGTCACAATGGACTGGAACAGTTTTGTGTTACTGGGGGATGGAAGAGTGTCTCCCAGTAACACAAAACCAGGTTCCAATCCATTGTGGTGTGATCCAGTTGAGAAATATGTTGTGGACCTACTCTTTCATTCCTCCTCCCCCCCCCCCCATTTGTAATTTCTAATACTTAAAAAAAAAATATTTGGTAACAGTAAAATCATTCCTGCTTTAGAACAGCCTTCCATAATCTTTACCCTGGCTTTTGGCACCAGAGGCACAGAGTTTCAGAACCCGGTGTAGTGGTGACTGTAATTTTAAACTGTTTTAAAACATATTTTACATCATTGTTACTTGCACTGGCAACTTTTAGCAAAAGGTCAGGAATGCTGTTGTTATTCTGGTACCCCAAAACTTCCATCATGCAATATGATGTCTGTTATAGATTGCGGGTGAGTGGGTGGCTGGGAATAAACCCTAGAAATTAATAGACGGTAGGATTTTGATTATTCGGGATGTGAAGGGTGAAATACAAGCTGCAGAGGAATCCCTGAGCCAGCCTATGCAAAATGACCTGGCCAAGCTAGGGCCATTAAGAAACAATACAGGGTCATTGAGGGCCATTGGCAATGCAAGAGAACTGTCTTTCCCCTTGCCCTGAGGTGTGAGCAGGGACTGGGGGTTTGGAAGGTTGCCAGGGGAACTGGGTGCGAAGTGACAGGAAAAGAGAGTTTTTAGCAGGGTGTTCTTGGAAGAAAGAAGGGAGAAGAAACACTAGGATCCATCTTGGGCAGGCTGGCTGAAGGCTGGCTGGGAGAGATGCCTTGGACTTCAGGGCTGCACTGCTGTGAGGGGCAAGCCCCTCTTGAAATGGCCACACTGTAAAATCCACCATGCAGACTGAAGGTGTAAATAGGTGAATAAACAATATTTCTTAAAGCTACGACAGTCTCTGCCGTGTCTCAATTCCCCAAAGGCACACAGACCCTGGGTGAGTGCCTGGAACCCCATGGACTCTTGCTGTTGCTCGGCAGATAGTGGGGCTGGTACAGGACTTTTGCAATGGTGCCCTTCAGAGGTTTTGAACGACAACTCTCATCATCACTGACCTCTGGTCATACTGCCCGGGGCTCATGAGAGCTGTACTCCAGCACCATCTGAACAACACCAAGTTCCATATTCCTAGTCTACACCAATTGGCAAGCAGTCCACCAGAGTTTCAGAAATTATTATTTCCCAGTCCTGCCTGGAGTTGCCAAGGATTAAATCTGGGACCTTTCGTGTGCAGAGTCAGGGCCGGATTTAGGTATGATGAGGCCCTAAGCTACTGAAGGTAATTGGGCCCTTTATATGTCCAGCTGTCCTTTGTCAACAACAAAATGTCGCTGTTTTTTGTGTTGTGTCAGGGGCTGGCCGGTTTCCGAAGCGGTGCCAGAGGAGACAGCTGACCTAGATAGGGCTCCGCTGACGCCCGAAGAGTTATTGAGGGTCTGGGATCAGGAACAGGCACAGCCCCTGCTGACGCCAGAGCAGGTAGTGCAGCAATGGGAGGAAAGCTCCACCAGAGCGCTAGCACAGCCAATGGGAAGGGATCAGAATATGGAGACCGAGGAGGAGTTGAGGCTTAGAGAGCCTACCGGAGCATCAGACACCACAAGCGGGGAAGGTGAAAGCGAAAGGGAAGGGGGAGCCGTAGGGCTGCCCAGGTCAAGGGCGCGGAAGCGGAAAAAGGAGAGGCGGAGACTAGGCTTTCCGAAGCTCCTATGCTGGGGGCGGAGCCGCAAATCCGTACTAGAAGGATCTGACTCCGAGGGGTCGGATGCATAATCGCAAGGTCTGGATTATCAATGTTATGAAATAAAGTGATTAGTTTAGCAGACTGCGTTTTGTGGATGCTTACTTCCGAGGAGACACCCATCCGTCTCACAGCATCCTTCTAGTCATCGTCACCTCCTCAGAAGTAAAGCACAACCAGCATGAGCAGCGCGGAAGAAGCCGCAGCGTTAGCTGCCCAAGGAGCCGGCGGTGGAGGTGCCCCTACCTGGGAAGATAGAGCTCGTGAGCTAGAGGTACTGTACCGAATTAGTCAAGCCAGGTTGGAGGAGGCAAGGATCCACGCTGAGCAGGGCAGGAGTGCGCAGGCGGGCAGGCGAATCACCATGCTAACAAGCAGGTTTCAGGGCAGACCAGAACAGTACATAGGTTTTAGAACGGACATGCTATATGCCCTGGAACTACAAAAAGACTCATTTAAAAATGAGGAAGAGCAGGTCGGATTTGTAATTTCGCATTTTGAATCACATGCTCGAGATTGGGTGAGGCCACTGATTATGGCCAAGGACCCAGCGCTTCAGAGAGTAAAGGAGTTCTTTAAAGCGATGGACGCTGTTTATACGAGCAGTTCGGAACAGGAATTGGAAGCCCAGGAACTTTTGCTTTTGAGGCAAGGGAATATGACGGTGCGCGAGTACCAGGCAAAGTTTTTGTCGTTAACCCATCGTCTGGGATGGGAAATCAATACGCCTCAAATGATAGCGCTCTTTAAGTTAGGTCTGGCCGATGAAGTAAAAGACTCTTTGGCGAGGGGGGGTCCCTACAATGACATGAAGAGCCTCACCGAAGCAGCGATGGCAATCGGCATTAGACTGGAACTCAGAGACAAAAGCAGGAAGGAGGGGAAGGCGGGAAGGTGGTTCAACTTCCGCATTCCCACACCAACAGAGAGACCGGCTGGCGCGCAGACGCACCTCCCGGAAGAAACGCCCATGGAATTGGGAGGAGCGCGCGCGCGCCCTATTTCAAACGCAACGGTTGCCAAGGGGAGTGACACGCAAGGCGGGAAGGCGCCCAGAAAATGCTATGTGTGTCACCAAATAGGACACCTCGCAAAAGCGTGTAATAAGAAAAAGGTGTGGCAAGGCATGACGGGGGCTGTAACAGGAGAAGGGGAGGAGCAGACGCCGAGGCAGGGAAACGGGAATGCCGGCTGGCAAGTCACGGGGACGGCCAGCCCGGCTCAGGAGCAGTAAAAGGTCCCCCCAGCAACGCACCAGAGACGCCCCCCCCCAGCCCGCCAGAGCACACCCTCCCCAACCCTCCCAAGCCAGGCATCGTGATGGAAGTCACACTGGAGCTACCCAATGGCTTCACCATGCAAGTTCCCGCCTTGGTAGATTCGGGAGCATCGGCTGATTTCCTGGATATAGACTTTGCACGGCAGCACCAGCTTCACCTCCTGCCTTTGCCTGTCCCCTTGCAAGTCACCACCATTGATGGGAGGGAATTAAAAGGAGGGGCGGTCACGCAAAGCGCTCCACCTATGCGGATGGGGATGGGAAGGCACTCTGAAGTTATTGCTTTCCACGTCACCACGTTAGCAGGCCCCCCCTTAATACTGGGGATGGGGTGGCTGGACAGACATGACCCAGTAGTGAGCTGGCATCAGCGCTCTCTAGTGTTTGGTTCTGCGTATTGCATGGAGAATTGCTTGCAGCAGCTCAATCCCAAGGAGCAGGCAAAGGCTGCCGTGATGCAAGCAGGGGAAGTCACCCTCCCTGCGCAATATGCGGAGTTTCAACAGGTGTTTAACGAAAGGGAAGCAGACAAGCTACCCCCCCACCGCCCCTACGACTGCCGAATCGACCTGGTGCCAGGAGCTCAGCTGCCACCGGGCAAGCTTTATTCAATGTCGGAGCAGGAGATGGCAGATCTGAAGGACTTCATTGACAAAAACCTGGCCAGAGGGTTCATCAGGGAAAGCAAGGCTGTAGGGGGCAGCCCAGTGTTCTGGGTGGACAAAAAGGACACCCCCCAACGGAGATTGATTTGTGACTATCGGATTCTCAACTCCCTGACCCTCCCTGTCTCCTACCCCATGCCGAAGATCGACGACCTGCTGGCGGCGGTACGCAAGGGCAGGATCTTCACCAAGCTGGACCTGAGGGGTGCGTACAACCTAATCAGGATCAGAGAAGGCGATGAGTGGAAAACAACCATGTTCACACCCCTGGGTGCTTATGAGTTCCTCGTGATGCCCTTCGGCCTCCAGGGAGGTAGTCAATGCTTCCAAGCGTTCATGCATCACGTGTTGGGACCCCTGCTGTACAAACAGGCAGTGGTCTATTTAGATGACGTGCTGGTGTACTCTCAGAACCCAGAGGAGCACGTGCACCACGTAAAGGAAGTACTGCAGAGACTCCAGGAACACCAATTAGCGGTCAAGCTGGAGAAGTGCCGGTTCCACACCACGGAGGTGGACTTCCTAGGCTACCGACTCTCAGATACAGGAATAGCCATGGATACCAATAAGGTGGAGGCGATCCTGCAATGGAAAAGCCCCAAGACCAAGAAGGACGTGCAGCGCTTCGTCGGCTTCGCAAATTTTTATCGCAAGTTCGTAAGGGCGTTCGCAGACATGACAGCACCAATTACGGACTGCTTGAGAGGCAAGAAGAAGTTTAAGTGGACGGACGAGGCGCAACAAGCCTTTGAAACACTCAAGAAAGTCTTTGCCTCAGAGGAGCAGTTGCTGCATGTGAACCCCAGCAAGCCCATCAGAATAGAGACAGATGCATCAGATCGAGCCATAGGAGCGATACTACTGCAGCAAGATCCAGCAAAGGAATGGCGGCCCTGTGCGTTCTATTCCAGGAAGTTGAGCCGGTCTGAGGCCCATTACGCCATTTGGGACAAAGAACTGTTGGCAGTGGTCGCAGCATTCAAACACTGGCGCCACTTCTTGGTGGGGGCGCAACACCAAATCCAGGTTCACACTGATCACAAGAACCTGGAGTACTGGCGCACGGCTAGAGTGCTCAACCAGCGCCAAATGCGATGGGCAGAGTTTTTTGCGGAATTCAATTTCCACATCCAGTATGTTCCTGGCGAGCAGAACAGCAGGGCGGACGCCCTATCCAGGAAGCCAGAATACATGGAAGATGAAGGACCTCCGGTGGCAAGGGCCATCTTCAAGCCTGAACAGTGGCGGTGTGGGGCGACATTGGGTGGTAGGGAAGAACTGGTGCGCCTCACACAGGCGGACGCCTTTGCCCAGAACAAACTGAGGGAACTCAAGGAGGGGAATCCCAGGGCAGGAGGGTTTGAGGAAAAGGAGGGGCTACTGGTGTACAAGGGGGCACTGTATGTGCCAGGGGAGGATATGAGGGCCAAAATTCTCAGACAGCTTCATGACAACCCCACAGCAGGGCACTTTGGGCAATTCAAAACCATGATACTGGTCACTAGAGAATTCTGGTGGCCAAAGGTCAGGCAGGACGTTAAGGACTACATCAGGGGGTGCGAGGTCTGCCAAAGGGCCAAGGGGGAGAGAAGGGTACCAGCAGGACTACTGGAACCGCTTCCCACCCCAAGCAAGCCCTGGGAAGCGGTTTCGCTGGACTTTGTCACGGATCTCCCCAAGTCCAAGGGCAACACGGCTGTACTAGTCGTAGTGGATCTCCTGACCAAGATGGCTCACTTCATTGCCTGCCCCAAAGTGGTGTCGGCGGAGGAGACGGCCCGGTTGTTTATGCAGCACGTGTTCAAGCTGCATGGTATGCCAGTGAGAGTAATTTCGGATCGCGGCGCCCAATTTACCTCCCGTTTCTGGCGCAAGCTCATGCAGATCTTGAAGGTGCAGGTGTGTCTATCTTCAGCACGCCATCCTCAAACTAACGGTCAATCGGAGCGTGTTAATTCCATACTGCAGCAGTATCTGCGCTGTTATGCTTCCCAGCAACACAGCGACTGGAGTGACAAACTCGCCCTTGCAGAGTTTTCGTACAACAATGCTCAACACTCCTCGGCAGGCATGTCCCCGTTCCAGGCGATCTACGGCAGCCACCCCAGGGCCTTTCCGGGAAGGGAGGGGGAACAGGGGGATGGAGACGTGCCCGCTGCACAGAATTTCGCTGAGGAGTTGGAAGCATTGCACCAATTGCTCAGTGACAATTTGGAGCGGGCTAAAGCAGCCTACAAGACGGCAGCGGACCGGCACCGCAGGGAGGGGGAGGACATCCAGGTGGGAGATATGGTATGGTTGTCCACACAAGGGCTGCCCATTCGCGGCAGGTGCAAGAAGCTGCAGCAACGTAGACTGGGGCCTTTTGAGGTAGTGGAGCAGATCAACCCCGTGGCTTTCAAACTGCGACTGACGGACGACATGAGGATTCACCCGGTGTTCCACAGGTCTCTCCTGTCCAAGTACAGGGAACCTCACAGGTACCAACAGGGCTACCAGCAGGGGTCGCAGGGGTTACCGATGGTGGAACCGGAACTCTTCAACGAGGCCACCGAGATTTTGGACTCCAGGTGGCAAGGGGATGAACTGCAGTATTTGGTAGCGTGGGAGGGGGAGCCAGCGTCGGAAAATGCATGGATCCCGGCAGAGGAAGTCACCAAGGAGCATCTGGTGTGGGAATTTCACGAACTATTCCCGCACAAGCCCAAACCATACCGTTGGCAACTAAGAGACGTGTTTCAGCCCACAGACTCGGAGGAAGGGGACTTCTGGGGTTTCCCACCATCAGGGGGGAGTGAAGGGTACCCAATGGTAGGAGAAGGGACCGAGAGTGCAGAACCCCTTTCTCCACCCATGGCCAGGGAGGATTGGGAAGACCTGTTTGCCTCATCGTCCAGTGGCGACACCACAATATTCTTAGGTTTCCCTTCCTCCCCTGACACAGCAGACGAGTCTTGGGGGGAGCTGGGAGATCTAGCAAGGGACTCCGAAACCAATCTGCCCCAACCAGGTGTGCCTTTTCAGGAGGGGAAGGGGGGCTTGGAAGGGGGGATGGATGTCAGGGGCTGGCCGGTTTCCGAAGCGGTGCCAGAGGAGACAGCTGACCTAGATAGGGCTCCGCTGACGCCCGAAGAGTTATTGAGGGTCTGGGATCAGGAACAGGCACAGCCCCTGCTGACGCCAGAGCAGGTAGTGCAGCAATGGGAGGAAAGCTCCACCAGAGCGCTAGCACAGCCAATGGGAAGGGATCAGAATATGGAGACCGAGGAGGAGTTGAGGCTTAGAGAGCCTACCGGAGCATCAGACACCACAAGCGGGGAAGGTGAAAGCGAAAGGGAAGGGGGAGCCGTAGGGCTGCCCAGGTCAAGGGCGCGGAAGCGGAAAAAGGAGAGGCGGAGACTAGGCTTTCCGAAGCTCCTATGCTGGGGGCGGAGCCGCAAATCCGTACTAGAAGGATCTGACTCCGAGGGGTCGGATGCATAATCGCAAGGTCTGGATTATCAATGTTATGAAATAAAGTGATTAGTTTAGCAGACTGCGTTTTGTGGATGCTTACTTCCGAGGAGACACCCATCCGTCTCACATGTTGAATATATGAAATCAATCCGTAGGCATAAGACTCATACCCTTAGTCTATGCTGCCTGATCATAGGTCTACAAGCGCTCTTTAATATTACATAACAGGCATAACAGAAATGAGCAAACCAGTGATATTTTAGGGAGTAGGCTAGCGAGTGGGGCCCATTACTTACATCATAGGAGCCTACACAACACAAAACACTGTTGCTGTATGTAGGGGTTTTTTTCCCTTTAATTTTTTTGGGGGCCCCCAAGAGAGTGGGGCCTTAAGCTATAGCTTGTTTAGCTTATACGTAAATCCAGCACTGTGCAGAGTGTGGGCTGTACTGCTGAGCTACGGCCCTTGCCCTAAATTCAACACCTCCATCAAAACTTAGCTTTCAGATCCTCTGTTTCCCTTTGCCAGATAACCGTATGGCAACTCACATTGGAAACGGAACAAATATCAGCAGCTGATTTCTGAAGACTTACCAAAAACTTTTGCTCAGATCTAACAGAAGTGTTTTGCTGAATATAGTTGAGGGAGCGCAGCCTCTATTTCCGGATTGAGATGGGGGAAGGAAAATCCGGGCCCAGGAATCTCAGTTTACCAGGCAGATCAAGCACATTTGCATTTATTGGCTGGCTTGCTGGCTGGCATTGCGAAATTGCATGCAACTTCCGTGATTCAGTTTTGGCACGACAACACAGCGCGGGCATCCTTAACCCCATGGGTAGTTGGCAGCCATTTACATTTCCCTCGCTAATCTGTTGCGGAACGTCTGTCCTTTTGAAGGCCCCGCATCGGCCTCCCACAGTGAGCTGAAATCACTCGGTGAGCTTTATAAATTTGCCATGTAGCATCCTTTGGCTCCCTTTGCAGAAGGTGCCATCTGCTTGGCAGCACCCAGCAGCACTGAGCAAGATTCAGGAAGCAAATTCTGTGTGTTCTAAAGGGGATAGAGATTGGAGAAAAGAACTCTTTGATCTGTGGTGTCAGTGGGTAGGACACTGGCTGCCTCACCTCACAGACCACCTAAAATGTCTGCCACTGGCACACCTGGCTGGATCTGTATGAGGCAGCTAGTATCCTATCTTCTGATCTACCTAACTGGCACCATTAGGTTGTGTGCACACTAACCCATTCAGAGCACAAACATAGTTTTTCCTCAATCCAGAATTGTTCAATCTGACTCTAACAGATTGGAGAACCGGTTCCAAACTAACAAAATTAATTTCAATTGGGACATATGCAAGGTTCAACACTGGGTCAGGAAGAACCAGCTGCACAAATATAAGATGGGGGACACTTGGATTGTCAGTAGTACATGTGAAACAGATCTCTGGGTCTTAGTAGACAACAAGCTGAACAGGAGTCAACCATGTGATGCAGCGGCAAAAAGAAGCTGATGGTATTCTAGGCTGCATCAACAGAAGTATAGTGTCAAGATGAAAAGAAGTAATAGTACCACTCTATTCCGCCTTGATCAGACCACACCTGGAATACTGTGTCCAGTTCTGGGTACCACAATTTAAGAAGGATACTGACACGCTGGAAAGTGTGCAGAGAAGGGAGAACAAGATGTTTAAGGGTCAGGAAACCAAGCCTTATGAGGAACGGTTGAGGGACTTGGGTATGTATAGCCTGGATAAAAGGACACTGAAAGGAGATATGATAGCCATTTTCAAATATCTGAAGGATGTCACATGGAAGATGAAGCATGCTTGTTTTCTCTTGCTCCAGAGGTTAGGGCCCGAACCAATGGATTCAAGTTACAAGAAAGGAGCTTCCGACTAAACATCAGAAAGAACTTTCTGACAGTGAGAGCTGTTTGACAGTGGAAGGGACTCCCTTGAAAGGTGGTGGACTTTCCTTCCTTGGAGGTTTTTAAGCAGAGGTTGGGTGGCCATCTATCATGGATGCTTGAGTGGAGATTCCTGTATTGCAGGGGGTTGAACTAGATGACCCTTGGGTCCCTTCCAGCTCTAAGATTCTATGATTATAAGAGACCAACTAAGTTTGTTATTGGTATGAGCTTTCGTGTGCATGCACACTTCTTCAGATACCTTGGTAGTCTGTAGGTTGGGAAGGTTAGAGAGTTTTTTGTTTTTCTGTTTTTTCAGTGACTCCAGTTGAGAGTGGTAAATGGTTTGTCTTTCCTTGTGGAACTCTTGCCAAGCTGGGTGGTTCCTTGTAGAGTTGTCCAGTACAGAGAGTTCCTCCTCCTTTGCTTCTGTTTGGAGTACAGAACGCTGATCAGATGTCTGAGTAGCTTCTTGGAGAAAGTGTGGCATAGTTTCTTTGCATATTCAGTGGGGTAAGTGAATTAAAGAGGGATCTTAATTTTAAGACCCTTAGGTATAAAGTCCAGGTTCTTGCATTTAGTCAGAAAGGACCTGTGCAAGTTTCTTGGTGAGGTTGATGGACTTCCATTTCATGCGGCTCAATGTGGTGCCTTCCATGATTCTAAATTCAGGTAAGTAGCCGTGTTGGTCTGACGTAGTTGAAAAAAATAAAAATAAAATAAAAAAATGTCCAGTAGCACCTTATAGACCAGCTAAGTTTGTTCTGGGTATAAGCTTTCGTGTGCATGCACACTTCTTCAGCTTTTCTAGGAAGTAACACAAGGAAATTGTCTACACCGAGTCAGACTATTGGTCCATTTAGCTTAGCGTTGCTCATGCAGCTTGGCTTTGCCTGCAAAAAGTTCCAAATTCAATCCCCGGCATCTCCAGGTAGGACTGGGAAAATCTGAAACCCTGGAGATCCCCATGAACCCATGAAGATCAGAAGTGGAGCTAGAGCACACAAGGATGCACCCCCCTCTCTCCTTTAAGCCCACATGCATTCAGCCAAACGCCTGCATAGGTGCCTAGTTTCATAGGAGACAAGAAGACAAAATAGGGGAGATGTTCCCATTCTGATATACAGTTTAATTGTGTTCACGCTGAAGCATGAGCCAAGAGAAGGCTCAAACAAGTTGCACCCGTGCACTGCAGCTGTAGAGTACCTATCATTTCAGGCGGCTTAAGTAAGTGAGTCAAGGCACATTTGACAGCAAAAGGAGGGATGCAGAGGTACAAGAGGCACTAGCCAATCTGACCTAGGCGTCCCAACCCCTTTCATGAAACCTGCTGTGTGCAGTACCTATGGGTGTCCTTTAGTCCTTGTATTACGAGAACAGGTAAATAATATGCCCCTATCTGTTCTCCCTAATATAATTACTAAGCATATATTGAAGAAGAGGAAGATGATTTGGAGACAATAGTCTACACACACACACACACACACACACACACACACACACACACAGATTCTCATCTTTCAAAAGGCGCCAGATGCAATACTGGCTCGGTTGATTGCTGCATCCGTCTGTAATGGAAGTATCAAAAGTCATCACGGCATCTCCCTTCAAATTGAAAGTTTGCCCTTCAGACAGTGGTGTCATCCTAAGGAGAAAGTGGTCATTTAGGAAAGGAATTAAAAAGACGAAGGGGAAAACACCCTTGTTAGCATTCTTTCTGAGTCACCAGTCCGCAGTTGCTTATTCCACTCATGCAGTCATGCAATTTAAAGGCCCATCAGGATATATTTGTGCATTTAAAAGAAAGCTTTCCAGGGGAGATCGCAGGGGAAGAAACTGAGGAAAGAGGAGTTGTGAGAGAGAGAATTAGTGTAATGTACAACATGAAATGTTGGAATGGGAGGGGGGGGTAGAATCTGATGACTTGTCTAACTTTCCTGTTCAGAATGTTTTTTTCTCCTATTTTCTTTTGAAGATAGAAGGAGAGAGAGAAAGAGAGAGAGAGAAGGAAGGAAAGTTTTTAATCAACCTAATTTGAGCATCCCTAATGTAATTAGAGAAATACTTCACTGCTTATACTCCCTGCACACACAAGTTAAAAGCCAGACTGTGGCAGGGTGCATTTCTAATCCATTTACTGACTCTGCTCTCCACCCTCCACCTCCTCTCCTAATATTCCCTGGCCCCAAAAGAGCTTCTGCCTTCATTTTGCTTAGGCGTCTGTTCAAACAGGGCATTGTAAAGAGTAAATAAATTATCCCCTGCCCTCGTGCCCTCTTTCTATAGCAGACAGCCCTGTTCCAAACAGCTGCCTGCCTTGTACGTTCAGATACTGGGCAGAAGATAAGAGAGGCAGATCGTCCCGGCTGCAAGCCCACACACTTCCGGGTCAGGACGACTCTTTGTGTGCATCTCCTCCCCCCAACACACAAACACACAAAGACTGCTTGTGACTGTCCCAAAGTGGATCGGGAATCAGAACTGTGTCACATCCAGGCAAATCTGCCGATTTCAGTTTCTCCACTCTTCAATTCAAGGCAATGTTCTGGTGAAAATTCACCAGCATTGTTATGCAAATTTCTCCTGATAAACGTTTTTCCCCATGCATTTCTTGCCCAATATACACACTTTTGCAATGCTTGTTTCCTCTGATAGAATGCATTTTTATGCTTTACTTTCCCTAACATATGCATTTCAAAATACATTATTAGGATGGAGACTTGCATCGCAAGATTCAGACAGGGGCAAATTTTGAAGGATGGCTGTTTCAGCTGCATTTTGCTTTGTTTTGGGAAGTGTGGGTTAATTTATTCATTGCATTCAGATTCCACCTTTTTTTCCATTGAGCTCAAGGTAGTGAGCATGGTTCCCCGTCTCCTCATTCAATCCTCACAACAGCCCTGTGAGGTAGAAGAGGCAGCGACTGGCCCTAGGTTGCCCAGTTAGCTTCAAGGCCATGTAGGAATCTGAACCCACCTGCCTCTTGGGTACCAGTCGTGATGTAGTTATTACATCAGAGTTAGTGATGTGACTCAGGATGAGGGGAAGGAGATTCATTTGGAATTGCTAGGCAAATCCATCTAAACTTATGTGCCATGGTTAGACTGTCACACGAGGACCTGGGAAACCAGGGCCCAAATCACCCCTGCACCCAAGCATTGGTCGAGGGACTCCACAGCCTCTTCTGATTCAGATATGATAGAGAAATAGAGTTGAGCGTCATCGGCATACTGATGGCACCTTGCCCCATAACTCCTATGACCACTCCCAGCCAGTTCATATAGATATTAAATAGTATTGAAGATAAAATCGTACCATGTGGCATGCCATAAAATAGTCACAAGGGGCCAGAAAGCACTGTCCCAATGCTACTCTCTGGACTCAGTCCTGAAGGTAGGATTGGAGCTACACAGTCCCTGCCATTTCCATTCACCAGAGCTAGTCCAGGAGGAGACCACAATCAGTGGTGTTAAAAACTAATGAGAAATCAAGAACCGGGAGCAAGGTTGCACTCCTGTCCTGCAACGTCCACACATTGTGCTCCACCATTTTCCACTGTTCTCCGGTAAAAGTTGTGTGAAATCCATAAAATATGTAACTGAATGCTTGTCTTAAGCACGTAACTTTCACAGCGGTGTGCATGTTTTCTGTCCGAATTGCCGTCACTAAGTGAGGGTCAGAATGTGTCAGGATGCTGTCAGCGGCGCACGGCTGGTAGCCCAGGAAAGTATAAAGACAAGGAAAAGTTTCTTGCTGTCCTTTTTCATTTCGATCTTTACAGAGAGAGGCTATAGAACCCAGCCTCTTGGATAATGGCGTTGTCCTGAGTGAATCTCCACCCCCCCATCTCTCCCTCTCCCTCATTCGTCATTCTCACCATCTCCTCTATGGGTGCCGCTAAGTGCCCTCTGTCTTTGAGCTCTTTGCTCTCCTACTTTTAAGGCTCGCCAGGTTCTGGGAGATGGTGGGCCTGGAATGCTTTCTAAAGACAACGTATCAGCCAGGTGTTCTTCTGGCTCTCCCATGATTTCCCAACATTTTCCCTCATCTGCCTCTGAGTTGCGACCTCCCGCAAACCCCTGTTGTAAATCTATACTGCCTTCCTCTTCCACCTCCCTGGAAGGGTCAGGATGGGGAGGCGGTCTCCACCATTCCTCCTCTGCCCAGGCCCTGACAGAATGATCCTGTGCCATTCATTTGGTGTGTTTATGTATTTCATTTAGCACTGTAAAGAACTCCACTTACCATCTCAAATAACGATTTCACGCATACAGAGGTGCATGTGTGAGATAGAGCGTGTGGAACGCATGTGCTCTGTGATTAAGCAATGGTCCCTTTTCTAAACCTATTGATTATTATTTATAGAATTTATAGCCTTCCCTGCATCATGAATTGCCTCGTGGGGAGTAGTGACAAGGTAAAATATAATCAAGCAAAATAATACCTAGCAAAACATGCCACAATGACTATGTTTTAGTGTTGGAGGCAGTATGCCTTTGAATAACAGTTGCTGGAAATCACAAATGGGGAAAGAGTTGCTTTTGCTGCCTTGATCCACCTTTTTATGCTATGTACTGTAAGCAAAGCTTAACTGTTTATTTTCTCATCTGCAAATGGGAAAGCGTGTAACAGAAGTTGTTTGTGTGAACTGGTCAGGGCTGGGCCCCTCAAATGTTTTATTGGGGGGGCAGCGGACATCAGCCCCTAGGAGTTGGATCCTATGGGACTGGTTCTGAGCCGTGCTGCTGGCCGCACTCCATCCTTGTCAAGGCTTCCAGAAAGTCTCTTGAAACTCTGATTCTCTAAAGGGTATCTCAAGGCTAATCTAAAAAAAATGCAGTATAAGCATGGAAAATTGGGAAACACTGGTCTGTGAGCGCTCCGATTGGATAATAGCCTTTGAATAAAACCAGACTTTTAGAAGACATCTGAAGGCAGCCCTGTTTAGGGAAGCTTTTAATGTTTGATGGATTATTGTATTTTAATATTTTGTTGGAAGCCGCCCAGTGTGGCTGGGGAAACCCAGCCAGATGCGTTATTATTATTATTATTATTATTATTATTATTAGTCATGGACTTTGAAGAAGCACAGACTCAGGACGAAAGGGAGAAACGAGCTAAGAGGAAGGCACATTTGGCAAATCCTCACCATGATCAACTCCTGCCCAGAAGCCTATGCCCCCACTGTGGAAGGACGTGTGGATCCAGAATCGGCCTCCACAGTCCCTTAGTGTCACACCGCTAAGACCGTGCTCATGGAAGACAATCTTACTCATCTATGAGTGATCGCCAAAGAAGAAGAAAGAGGACCTGGCAATCATAGCTGAGGATGCAGGCAGCCACTCCATACCCGAGATTACCTTTCTAATGACAAATCTATTTGGAGAGAGATGCTGGCAGGGTTATGTTATCACGCAAATGCAAACATACTTGTTTGCCCAGGCAAAGCCAAAGACATGACAAGGCGAAGGCTGAGTGACAGCTGGTGTAGACCACATGGTCCTCCAAGCCAAGCATGTCTCATAACAAGTGCTCCTGTAAAAGAAAATGTTGTGTGGAGCAAAGTTTACCTGTGATTATATAGGTCCTCAGCTGCAAACACAAATGGCTGAGGACATTTTGTGGCTTACTGCCTGCAATGAGAACTCACTATGCCAGCTTGAAACACAAACCTTGCTTATCATTCCCTTTTCTACAGATCCCTGCCCCGATCCTTCTTTAGAATCAGGGCAGATAATATAAGGTACTTCCTCATGCAGCGTATAGTTCAACTATGGAACTCACTCCCACTTACTTGGACGTCTTTAAAAGAGGATTGGGCAAATTCATGGTGGAGAGAGCTACCAATGGATTCTAGCTATGATGGCTATGCTCCTGCCTCCACAGTTGGAGGTAGTAATACTTCTGAATGCCAGTAACTGAAAACCCCAGGAGGGGAGAGTGCTCTTGTGCTTGGTGTTAGGATAACGCTCCGGGCTATCTGCAGCCCCCCCCCCCCGGATCTCTGAGCGTCCTCCGGTGAGCATAGCTCTGGAAAAGGCATCCCCTTCTTTTCCAGGGCGCTCCAGCGACATAAATCAACTTGATTTATGCACACTAGCCTTCTCTCTTGACACAGCAAAAGAAAGAGGCATCATAGTTCTAAACTACTATTTATTTACAGAATATTTACAGACAACAGCATTATGGCGTCTGTTCTCTCCAGCTCCGAGAACAAACAGAACAGCGTAAAAGTGAAAGTACAGTTTCACAGACTCTCACACTGGAAGAGAGATAAGACAGTCTTCCTTTCTCAGGCTCCATTCAGACAGGCATGTGAAATATACCAATCATACATGGGCCATTGGCAAGCTCTTATGTTCTCCTGCCTGAGTCATTCTTGTTTTTCTCCTCTCCATCATCCCTAAGCTAGTCTTCCACAACTTGGTGCTCTCCACATTTTGTTGGACTCCATCTTCTATCAACCCCAATCAGCATGGCCAACCATCCAGGATGATGGGAGTTGTAGTCCAGCAACATCTGGAGGGAACCAAGTTGCATGCCCTAAGCATTCTGGGAAGCTTAGTTCTGAAGGCAAGGCCGTTGAATCTATAAAGCAGGAGTGAAGGACCTATGGCCATTCAGATGATGCTGAGATGCAGCTCTCATCATCCCTGTCCACTTCCAATGTTGGCTGAAGCTGATGGGCATTGGAGACCAACAACATCTGGAGGGTTGCAGGCTTTCCAACTCGGCTGTAAATGCTCAAATATCTATATACAAACAAGGGGCTTCATAATTCCATTTATCAAGATACAACCATGCTAATTTCCCAAGGTTACTATTCCAGGTATTTCCAATGTTATTATCCATTTATGATGTAGATTCTCCATGTCAACAGAGAAGTTGAGAGAGAAAATATCCTTTTATTTTGCTCGTTTATTTCTTCAAGGTGCATCTACAGTTGATTAGATTTGAAGAATTGCTATTTTAATTTGCAGAACTCTCAAGTATCACAAGCTGTTGCTGCAAGAGTCCTTGTACTCCAAAACACATTGAGGCCCAGTAAAGAGTCTTTGTACCAGTGAGCACCTGAGTCTTCCCTCCCCTCCACTTTTATTTGCTTTGTTTGATTCTCCATCTCAGCCATAAATACCCATCACGTGAACTGGTGTCTTCAGCAGTGTAAGTCTCCATGGTCCCTGACAGTTACGGCAGAGACATTGAAGGCTCCTTGTATGATGTTCCTGGTGCACATGCATGTTATGGTTGTGCTTTGGTGATTTACCACACAGAGGCTATTTTAGGGGGACTTCCACGTGTCAACAGTAGCCTGTGCTCTGGCATGTTCTGACCCATCTACACCAGGTACCCATAGGAGCAAGGCAGGCTGATAGTTACAGCACCATGGATAGCTCCAAGGGAGCCACTTAGCTCCAACAAAAGCTGGAGGAGACAGGAGCGAGACATCAGAATATTACACCACCACACAGACTAGGTCTGCACCAGCTGCTCATTTGTAACCAAGCCTTCAAGAACTGCCTTACCAATACTGTGGTACCTCGGGTTAAGTACTCTTCAGGTTAAGAACTCTGCTAAGAACAGAAATCGTGCTCTGGCAGCACAGCGGCAGCAGGAGGCCCCATTAGCTAAAGTGGTGCTTCAGGTTAAGTACGCTTCAGGTTAAGAACGGACCTCCAGAACGAATTAAGTACTTAACCCGAGGTACCACTGTATATGCCTACCCAACCATTTTGATCTACAGAACTGTGACTTCTACAAGTGCCACATAATGTTCATCCCACACTTGCAAGAAATAGCTCAGTTGGTAGAGCATGAGACTCTTAATCTCAGGGTTATATGTTCGAGCCCCATGTTGGGCAAAAGATTCCTGCATTGCAGGAAGTTGGACTAGATGACCCTCGTGGTCCCTACCAACTCTACAATTCTATGATTCTGTGATTCTATGATCCTTCAGCGTGGCAGCACCTTCATTCTGGATCTCTCCATCCATTGATATTAGGCAGTGGCTTTCACTGCATTCTTTTCAGCTAATGCTAAAAATGTCTTTGCATAGGCAAGCCAACCTAGGCATCTAATTTTGACAGGTAATTAGAACACATAATTTTATTATATGATGTAGATATTTTTAATCACTATTTTTAATTAATGGGGGGGCAGGAGTCAACTTGTTTCCATATTTCATTGGTATCTTATTATGCATACTTTACATTGTTTAAGTAAACCACTTAGAGAGTTTTGATGATTAGGTGGTATATGAATCATGTTAAATAGATATAACCATTTTTAAAGTTTTACTGATTTCATCTGTGTTTTAATGATAATCATTTTATGTATATTTGTGTGTGTTTTTAAAAGAAAATGTTTCCATAGATTTTAGCTATGCTGTCTCTAGAGTTTTCACATGTGCTCCGCTTAGAGAGCTCTTTGATTAATAATTTATCCATTGGCTTCCATGTTCAGAGCCCCTAAATATCACTTGCTGGAGGCAGTAAACAATTGCCCTCAGACCCTGCTTGGAGGCTTCCCAGAGGCATCAAGATGATGGGCCAGAAGGACCTTTGGTCTGGTCCCAGTCTCCAGGCATCTCCACTGCAGGAAATACAATTCTCTTCTTCTTTTCCCAATGCTAAAGATGCTTCCGCTCATAACAAAAGCCCCATCCTATACACTTTGACCATCCATGCCTTTCTCTAAGGGAGCATTCCAAAACCAAGGTCCACTGCTGGGATGAATGAGTAAAGATCCAGTGGATCTCTAGCTCAGCCAGCTGATTTCTGGTGCAGGCAAGCTATGCCAGAGTAAGCACCACATTTATTTATGTATTTCATAAAATGTATACGCCGCTTGATTGTAAAAATAAAATAAAAACAAACTCAAAGATATACTATGTCCACAGCATTCCCCTAATCCACCAAGCTTCTAATGTCATCGAAAATGAGGTTCATCTGACATGACTTATTTTTGAGAAACCCATGCTGAGTCTTAGGAAAGGATTACTAAGTGTAATTACTAAGTGTTCACGGACCAACTGTTGAATTATCTGTCCTAGGATGTTTCCTGTTATCAGTGTCATGCTCACTGCTTGGTAGTTACCTGGGTCTTCTCCCCCCCCCCTTTTTTTTTTTTTTTGAAGATGGAGACAACATTTGCCCACCTCCAATCTGCAGGGACTTCACCTGTTGTTCAAGAATTCTCAAAGATCATAGACAAAGGCTCTGAGGTTACACCGAAGACAGAGGCAAAATACCGGTAGGTGTTGAGTAGTTCCGCCTTCTCTCTTTCACCCAATAGCATTTCTCCATCTTCTCCATGCAGAGGACCTACCATTTGCTAGTTCTTCCTCTCACTTCAGGCAATGCATGGAATGCCCCCCCCCCGTGACTCTTTTTAGAATGTTCTTCATTCCAACTGTTTTAGAATGCAGAAAGAAAGAAAGAAAGAAAGAAAGAAAGAAAGAAAGAAAGAAAGAAAGTGTTATGTACTGAGCTAAATCCTAGAACAATAGGATCCAGAATTCAGCAGTCTAATTGGTCCGCAGGAGCCACCCAATCCAGCTCCAGGTGGAAGTGAATCAGTGACCTGATTGGCCTGCAAGAGCAGCCAATCAGGCTCCTGGATGAAGTGAATCCGCAACCTGATTGGCCCACAGGAGTAGCCCGGAATTAGGCAATCACGTGGGGCCCATTGTGTAAATAATGTATATATAGCAGACGTTTTGGGGAAAGATTCATTCCTTGCTACTATGAGCTGAATAAAGAGCATGAAATTCACACTTGACTCTGAGTATATTTCAGAAAGAAAGAAAGAAAGAAAGAAAGAAAGAAAGAAAGAAAGAAAGAAAGAAAGAAAGAGCTTGTGGATGTGTTTATCATCTTGGGGTCCTGCCTGAAGAAAGGAGGGATATAAAATCAATAAATAAATAAATGTAAAAGTTTAATGCATAAGTAGTGACATACACTGACTGCAACAAACCTACTCATTAAGGTTGAGGAGATGGATTGTATCTTCCACTTTTGTTGCTTAAAAAAAAAAAAAAGAGTATCCATTATGGTTAGCAAAGGGGAAATATCGTATCAGGAGAAGGGAAGCTTAAACATTTGCAAGCCCAGCTTTTGGGTTTTCCCTCTCTCTCTCTGTGCTCTCCTCCATTTCAGCTCCAAAGAATGATAGAGCATTTGCATCAAGAAGAAATCCCAGGAACAAAAGATTTCAGGATCTCTCCAGTAAACCATTGGCCTCCAGTGGTGCAAAATAACCCTTCTCTTTCAAACCAGAGATTCGAACGGAGTTCAGTTCAGCGTAGCCTTCTGAGGCTCTTGTCTCCTAGTAGGGGAGGGGGAGGGAGCGGGGAGCAAACTGTAGTGGTGACAGTCTCTGAATTGCTGTTCTGAAGTGCTTTTAGAGGCCAGTCTCTCCTAGCTCATTATTAGCCGTAATTGTTTCACACAAAAAAAGAGAAGTGTCCACTCTTATGAAGAACAGGGGCCCAGATGCTGCTAATAGTGGAGGCTTTTTCTGATTGCTGCAATTTCCACCACCACAACACCTCCCCACCCCCCTCCCCAGCACTGCCACCAAAGTTATGATGTGCATTTTAAAAGAGGGTCTCCGAAGGAAGGAGGGAAAGAGTGCAGAATAAAACACACACCATTACAAGGAAATAACAGCCCTGGCCCCGAAAGTCCATTAGGGAAGCAGAGATGGACATGTCTGCATTTGATATTCCATGAACCCAGCATATAGGCTCATTTGACTCACTCATACATTCAAGCACAAGGCAAAGGAGGCGAAGTTAAGAACACACACACACACACACACACACACACACACACAAATGTGATTTAAAACAATTGTGATACATTATAGGCATCCTATAACATCGGTGTCCTATGGAAAGCGTACAGGCTCGGTACTTTGTGTAGCAGGAGTAATTCCATAGGACTGTGGAAACCACCAGACAAGGATGTCTAACTGAATGCACAGCACAGCTTCCTGGGAATCTCGACTAGCATGCAAAAATAAAATTTAATTCCAGACAAGTTTCTAGCCCTTATGTGTGTGGGGGATGTGCCTGTCAGACTCTTGGCAGCCAAGAAGTGGCCAATTTACAGGTTTCAGGAGTCAGTGCATCCCTGACCTGAAAAACTCCCCGTGACCAGGAAAAGCAACATAAATTATGCAAAATAATAAAATAATGACAGACTGTATTATGCAGATTCAGGAGAACATATACAAATGTACTCTGTTTGCACACAAGCCACAGAATACGGGAGGGGGCTCCCCCATAAGGCAGAATTTCAATTTTACTGTAATGTGCTGGACATACAGTCTCATCTGGATCCATCCACGAAAACGTCTTTGTGCCAATATTATTATTTTTTTGCTCTTGGTTCCCCTTCTGCCCCTCCTCAATGTGGGAGCAAAGTGGGCCTTCCGAAAGACCACCTGCCCCAATTTTGTCAGGATACCACCCTATCCTAACTGAGCAAGAAGCCCTTTTAAGACAGGCAAATATACTATCGTCCCACATCTGTGCATACCTAGATGGTCACAGCCACACCATGGCTCCCCCCCCCAGCAAGAATCCTGGGAGGTGTAGTTTGTTAAGGGTGCCAGGAACTGTAATTCTATGAAGAGTAAACTGCAATTCCTAGGATTCTTGGGGCGGGGGAGCCATGTAAGTTAAATGTATGGCGATGACAATGAGTTTATTCCCAAGTAAGTATGCATGAAGGGACGCAGGTGACGCTGTGGGTTAAACCACAGAGCCTAGGGTTTGCCAATCAGAAGGTCGACAGTTCGAATCCCCGAGACGGGGTGAGCTCCCGTGCTCGGTCCCTGCTCCTGCCAACCTAGCAGTTCGAAAGCACAAAGTGCAAGTAGATAAATAGGTGCCGCTCCGGAGGGAAGGTAAACGGCGTTTCCGTGCGCTGCTCTGGTTCGCCAGAAGCGGCTTTGTCATGCTGGCCACATGACCCGGAAGCTGTACGCCAGCTCCCTCGGCCAGTAAAGCAAGATGAGCGCCACAACCCCAGAGTCGTCCGCGACTGGACCTAATGGTCAGGGGTCCCTTTACCTTTACCTTTAAGTATGCATGAATTGTGCAGGGAAAATAAAACAGACAGTGAGCTAAGTGCATTAGAAACTATGTGGTCCCACTGCAGGCACTTGGCTCAACCACACACATATATACAGACATATGCACACACATTTTGCAAACCATAAGCATTTTGTACACTGGGACTACTAACCCATCTAGCAGTTGCAGTGAGCTTAAGAAATGGAGGCAGTAGAACAATGACAATCCATGTTGCCTTAAGATCTTTGGAACTAGGCTGGCATAGGGAGGGGGATGTAATCAATTAAAAAAAACAACCCATAAGTTAAAACAGTCAAAGAAATGTGACCTTCGCCCCAAAGTCTGAAACAGATTCTTACTGCAAAATTTGTGGATTCTAACTAGATCTTCCTCTTTCAGATCATTGTCTGCTGTAGACATTTTTAATACAGTACCTGAACTTTAAAAGTAAACTCCCTTTTAAAACACACAGACGCAGAGAAATGAATTGAACTACTTGGGGTTTCATTAAAAAAAAAAAAAACTTGAGAAGTTCAATCATGAAATCTAAGTGTGAAAGTTCTCTGCAACTTGCAGCTGTTGCGTACTATAAATTATCTTCCAGCGAAGGACCCTATTCATTAAGAGTGAACTTTTATTTGGGGGGGTGGCTTTTAAAAGGGAAACCAGATCATGAAGTAATAGATACAAAGGTCAACAGAGAAAGAGGGTGGGAGGAAACTAGGAGACAAGAACCCATGACTGAGGTGGTAGCCTTTAACCTCTGGCCTTCCAGTTGAAGGGCAATGCTGGATCAAGGAAAGCAAATGTTGGTCTGAGGTCAGATTTTTCAAAAGAGTCCACCATCCCTTGTACTTATGCAAACCCTTTTCAGTGTGGGTGGTCTAACATTTCACCTTTGGCTGGAGAAAGTCCTGATGAATAAGACCAACACTTTGGGTTCAAATGTATGGGTGGTATTCAACTAAGTTTCACCCATTGAAATGAAGTGGCCTAACTTGATCATGGTCATTCATTTCAATGGGTAAATGAGTAAAACTTACTTGAAAGCAGTGGCTTTCAGGGGCAGAGGCTGCTTGAAGTCAAGCACTGCTCACCTGGACGCCAAGTTACTTCTCCCCTGCCTGCAAATGACAAGTAAATTACAGAGACAAGGATCAGACTCCAGGCTCCAGCACAAACAAGCAGATTTCTATTGTGCCAGCGCGTGAAATGTTCAAGGTAGAAACCTTATACGAGCCCCATTAATCCCCATCCTAGTCACACACAAATGAAGATGTTTCCCCCAGTTTGATTTCCCTTCATCCCAATTAACTCAGTCCTGAAACTCTTTGTGCTTTTAACAAACGGGACACATTTGGCAATGTCTTTAATTGTCCTTTATGCTTCATTTGTTTTCTGCAGAATGCCTATTAAGTTTCCACAACTTGAAAGAGAACACTCTGCATCCTGCATTTCTCTGCCCTGTCCTTCCCCTGATTTTGCTGCACGACTCAGTTTCAAATTCTATCTTAAAAACTCAACCTGGATGACGAGGTGGCCTCTGATTGTTTTCAAACTTTGTTTTTGGTGGTACGTAAAGGAGCAGACTGGGCTGGCGTTGGGGAAAGAGAGTAGGAAATACTTTCTTTGCACAAACATCATGCCAATCTCAGACCCTCCAAGTGTCCCTATTTTCTAGGGACAGTCCCAGATTTACAGAAGCTGTCCTGGTTTCTGTTTTGATCCTGGAATATCCCCAGGGCTTTTTTTTCAACTAATCCAGAATGCAGCAACTAGACTGGTGACTGGGAGCGGCCGCCAAGACCACATAACACCAGTCCTGAAAGACCTACATTGGCTCCCAGTATGTTTCTGAGCACAATTCAAAGTGCTGGTGCTGACCTTTAAAGCCCTAAACAGCCTCAGCCCAGTATACCTGAAGGAGCATCTCCACCCCCATTCATTCCACCCAGACACTGAGGTCCAGCTCCGAGGGCCATCTGGTGGTTCCCTCACTGCAAGAAGAGAAGTTACAGGGAACCAGGCAGAGGGCCTTCTCGGTAGTGGCGCCCGCCCTGTGGAATGCCCTCCCATCAGATGTCAAAGAAATAAACAACTATCTGACGTTTAGAAGACATCTGAAGGCAGCCCTGTTTAGGGAAGTTTTTAATAACTGATGTTTTAATGTGTTTTTTTTTAATCTTTTGTTGGAAATCATCATCATCTCTACACATGAAAATCTGAAGTGGGTTAAGCTGAGTGACAGTGAATGATTCAATGAGCTGAATGAGAACTTGAACTTAGGTCTCCTGATAATAATAATCTATATTTTTAAATTTGTTCAAGTTGGATGTTTGTTAACAATCGCCTTTCTCCGTAACCCCTTGATCGATTCTGTTCAAATTTGGACACAACGTTCCATGCCCATATGGGAGTGATCATATGTACTTACATTGCACAAATACCACACTTTTCCCAGATAAAAATGTGATTTTCTGCAAAAAAAAAATAGCACCCTCCAGTGGATGTTAAACAGCACAACACAACACACCTCTTTCTGACCCCTCCTCCTCCTTTCCCAACATCACTAACACCATCCAATCGACAGACAGACCGCCCACAAACACTACTGGGACAAATAACCTCATAGACTAAAATAGTAGTAATAAACAGTTGTAGAAATGAAGACAAAAATGGGAGGGGCAAACGGAGAACACATTGACTGAACTTCAACGAGATAAGCTGTAAGTAAACATACACTTTCTCTTTCATACTGTATCTTACTTTTGCATTTCACCAAATCAGCCACAGCAAGGTGTGGCCGGGTCAGCTAGTAAATAATAAAAAGTACCAGAAATAATAAAGACTCCACATTTAATTTGTTTATAAAAGGCTCCAAAGACAATGCCCCTGCTTCTGAATATGTTTTTTCAAATGCTGACCCCTCTTTTTTATAATTATTGCATTCTTCTCGAAAGCATAGCCTTGGGAAATGACAAGAGTGTCTCCCTTTATGATTGCAGCCAAGGAAGAGCAAAGGCTGCAAGATCATCCCTTTGTGAAGTGGAGAAAGGTTCCTCTGATCTGTCATGGAGCACACACAAGAGAACGTGCGCTGGCATGACACACCTGCAGCAGCGAGTGTTACATTTGGCTGTGAGTGGAGCTACTACACAGCCTCCGTGCCATGGACAAGGAGAAAGGATGGTGTCCTTTGAGTGCAGATCTGAATTTGAATTGGGCCTTTGCTTTGCAGAGAGAGAATTCTCTATCCAATTTCAATAGTGCAACATCACACCCTTGCCATGCAGTGCCTTTGTCTTACAAATTGAAAACTCGGCAAAGTGCAGGAAGGTGTGTGACCCACTGGCATTGACTCTTTCTCTCTTGAACATCATGGTACATTCATAAAAGAAGCAGACGAATGCATGTTAAGCATGAGCAGAGCGTAATGAATAACACCCTCCCCAATGTTTTATTTCCTCATTAAAAATAAAAGGCAATGTTTTGTTTCCATTTTCTCTGAATCTAGTACTTTTTCATGTATTCAATGTTCTTCTCGAAAGCATAGACTCAGGGAACGGTTGTTCCCACCCCTTTATCACAGGAGCCTTGGCATCATTCACTCAATAAATGCAATGCCCAACTTCAATTGGTGTTTATTCACACTGATTTCACTGTACAAGTGTAGCACTTTATGCCTCTGAGAAAATAAATGGCCCAGAAGTCAATACTTGCTTTGATGGACTCAGGAGTTTTACAGCCATCTAGACCGGGGTCAGCAAACTTTTTCAGCAGGGGGCTGGTCCACTGTTCCTCAGACCTTGTGGGGAGCCCGGACTATATATTTTTGGGGGGTGGGGAATGAATGAATTCCTATGTCCCACAAATAACCCAGAGATGCATTTTAAATTGATCTCTTTCCACAGGGCCTGTAAGACAGAGCTATTTCGCCTGGCCTTCAATTTGAATTAGCCTGATCCTCCATTCCCTTTTCCCTTCCCTTTTCCTATGAAGGAACCCTTCTGGGACCCCACATTTAAACTCTTCCCTGGTCTCCTTGCTGGCCCTAGCAGGACCAACTTGGCCAGGTAGCCCTGGTGATCACTTGATGTTTACTGAACTGGGTTCCCCCCCCCCCAAAAAAAAATGACCCTGAATTTTTTGAATTTTATTGACATGGATGCTACATTTATGTTGTATTTTATGCTGTTTTTTAGTCATTTTTAATCAATGTTTTATATTTGTTGTTAGTCACCCTGAGCCCGGTTTTTAAATTGGGAAGGGCGGGGTATAAATAAAAAATTAATTATTATTATTATTATTTTAAATAAAAGGATACATTCTACTCATGTCAAAACACGCTGATTCCCGGACCATCCGTGAGCCAGATTTAGAAGGCGATTGGGCCGGATCTGGCCCCCGGGCCTTAGTTTGGCTACCCATGATCTAGAGACCAACCACCTACTCAGTGCAAGAAATCTAGAGGTAAAGCAGGTGGCTGTCCAACCTCTGATTGAAGATCTCCAGGAAGGAGGTATCTTCTAGCTCATTGGTTCCATTGCCAAATTGTCCTCCTTACTAAGATGTTTTTCCTCGTGTTCAGCCCAAATCTATCCTTCTGTAACTATGTTGAACTGGTTGGACACTGAGGAATGGTGGGAGGAACCAGCTGGGGAACTACCAAGGAAAGATGGCTCTGGACCCAAGGAGTGGTGGTGGGACAATGAGGAGTGGTCACAGGGAGAATCATTTGCACATGATTTCATGCAAGCGCACAATGACCCAGAAATGTCTGGGATGTTGAGGTTGATTGCTTGACAATGTTGAGTTTCATTCCCAAAAAAAATCTTAACAACTTTTGTGTCTTGAAATTTACTTCTAGAAATATGGCAACCATGACTTAGCAGTATTTCTACACTGCTTAATCATCAAAACCTCTAAGTGGTTTACATAAAATATACATTAAAATGACCAATAAAATCAGATGTACATTGTACATTATAATTACTGATAAAATCAGACACTTGCTCCACAGTAACTCAGAGCAGGGCTTTCAGTGTAGCTACCCCTGTTCTGTGGAATAGTTTTCCTGTCAAGATATGACAGATGCCCACTATATGCAATTTCTGGGAACATTTGAAGACATTTTTGTTCTGACAGGCTTTCCTAGATGGATGAATGGGGTCTCTGTCACAGATGTTCCCTAATAACATGTATAGTTCATTTGCTGTTATTTTCTGTGTTGTTTTTAACTGGGTTTTTAAGAGCTGTTTTCATTATATTGTGTACATCGCCTTGAGACATATATGTGGAAGGCAAATGGTTATCATTAATCATAATAATTTAAAAACAAGTTAGCTTAAATGTTTTCAGAATGAAATGAGAAGATTCAAAAGTATAGATTATAAAATAAAGTTGCATGTTAGAATACATGTCAAATGTGTGTGTCTGAGTAGGCCTGCTTAAACAATACTACTGCATTTTAAATTGAAGGATGGGGGGTTGGCACAGATCAGCGAAGACAGCGAAGTTGGAAGAATCATGTAAATGATGTGACTAATGTTGGAGAGAGAGAGAGAGAGAGAGAGAGAGAGAGAGAGAGAGAGAGATGTTTAAAGAAGAGAATGCTATACAAATGGAAAGTAAAGAAATAATAATAATAATAATTTATTATTTATACCCCGCCCATCTGAAACCAAGCAAGTTGAATAATACATCTATATAGGACAAAATAATAATATTGGGAAGAGAAAATCAAACAGTGGAAATAGAGAGGAGAATGGAGCAATCAGGAAAACTCAGCTTTATAATGGAAAAATAGAAATATTTCCTTAGACATGAAAGCTAAAGTGTTGAATATGTGCATATTACCTGTGATGTGTTGTGAAGCGGAGAACTGGACCATGACGCAGAGAAATATGAACAGCTTAAAACAGCACAGCCTGCCATGGAAGACATCATGTTAGGAATATCATGGAAAGATGGGGAAACTAATAATCGGATATGACAACGATCAAAAGTTATGGGCATAGTGGGAAGAGCCCCAAATAAAAATGGACAAAGGCAGGACATGTTGCAAGAGAGACAACTCAGCTCAATGGAATAAAGCAGTGCTACTTTGGAGACCCCACCATTGCAAAAGACCAAGGAGAAGGTAAAGGTAAAAAAGGTAAAGGACCCCTGGATGGTTAAGTCCGACTATGGGGTTGCGTCGCTCATCCCACTTTCAGGCCGAGGGAGCTAGCATTTGTCCACAGACAGCTTTCCGGGTCATGTGGCCAGCATGACTAAACTACTTCTGGCGCAATGGAACACCGTGACAGAAACTAGAGCGCACGGAAACACTGTTTACTTTCCCGCCACAGTGGTACCTATTTATCTACTTGCACTGGCCAGTGTGGTGTAGGGGTTAAGAGCGGTAGACTCGTAATCTGGTGAACCAGGTTCACTTCCCTGCTCCTCCACCTGCAGCTGCTGGGTGACCTTGGGATAGTCACACTTCTTTGAAGTCTCTCAGCCCCACTCACCTCACAGAGTGTTTGTTGTGGGGGAGGAAGGGAAAGGAGAATGTGAGCCGCTTTGAGACTCCTTCGGGTAGTGATAAAGCGGGATATCAAATCCAAACTCCTCCTCCTCCTCCTCCTCCTCCTCCTCCTCCTCCTCCTCCTCCTCTTCTTCTTCTTTCGAACTGCTAGATTGGCAGAAGCTGGGACAGAGCAATGGGAGCTCACCCAGTCGCGGGGATTCAAACTGCCAACCTTCTGATCAACAAGCCCAAGAGGCTCTGTGGTTTAGACCACAAAAGACCCAGGGGAAGACCTGTTATGAGATGGGTGGGCAATCTAAACCTAACATCAGGGCTCATGTGGGTGCAAGCAGCAGCCAACAGAGAATGATGGAGAGAACTTGAAGGGGTGTCTCTCCAAAGGATTGGATTCTATTTTTCCATTATAAAGCTGAGTTTTCCTGATTGTGAGATGCTGTGATAGATGATAGATGGACAGGACTTTCTAACTTTCTAACTAACTTTCTAACTTTCTAACTTTCTAATTTTCTAACTTTCTAGCTTCTTCTTCTTCTTCTTCTTCTTCTTCTTCTTCTTCTTCTTCTTCTTCTTCTTCTTCAGGTTCCAGTTGTGCACCCAGGGTATAGAGACAAAGGATTGGAGCAGATTTAGATCTTCTCTCTGAACAGAGAGAGAGAAGAGAAGAGATTGGCTTCTCCTCCCTCCTTCCCTTTCTCATCTTGGCTCACTATTTGTGCAGGAGGCCCTGAAAAGAAAGCACATGGTTGAGGCGTCAAGGGTTGCGTCAAGCGACAGACGTCCAAAGAATGACTCACTTGGGGACATTCCCAAAACCTCCCACTACTTCTCGGCTTCTTTATGTCGCTCCAATAAATTTATGCATATTTGTCTTACCAACTGATCTCTTTCTTCAGCATCATAGGCTGCTTTCCCCCATTTCCCCACCCACCCCCCAAAAAGAAAAAGAAAACACCCTCCGGCGTCCTCTCTCTCTCTCTCTTCAACTCCTCTTATTTGGATTTATACCCCATATAATTAGCCCTCTTGATTCATTTGCTTTTGTTTCACATTAATTGCTCACTATTTTGCACAGACTAGCTCCGCCCCACCTCCCTTTTGAATTTTTTTTTTTTTGAAAGGGGAGAGAGGAGGGGGGAATTGTCGCTTGAGCCTGGGCACTTTTTAGTTATTTGCGGAGGGAGGGGGCTGTTAGCACTCCCTTCCATGACAGCTGGGCTTAGAAAAGCTGAGCCTTTGAGTGTCTAAAGCCCATTAGCTGTGCCTGCTTGTTTAATGACGCCTGCAGCCTGGAAGGGGTGGGGTGCAGAGAGGAAGAGAGAGAAAAAATCTCCTCCCAGAAGTGTGGCAGGGTCCTTTGTTATTTTAATGGGGTTTGGGTTTATGGAACGCTGCCATTGGCTCACTCCACTCCTGACAGCCAGGCTTCTCCATTGACTTACAGAACAAAGGCAGAGCTGTGTCAAGTTGGTGCCAAGTTGGAGGGCGTGTGTGTGTGTGTGTGTGTGTGTGTGTGTGTGTACACACAGTCAGCAGCCACAGAGATCCACACACAGGCCACAAATTTGCTCATAGTGTTGGGCACCAGTAACCCACAAGACTGACAAGAGCACATTGCCCAAGCCTGCATCATTGCTAGCTTCCGCCTTCACATTACCACCCATTCAGCCAACCACCCCACAAGCTGGAGGGGATGACTGGAGAAAGCAAAGGGAGGAGATGGCAACAGCCATAACATTCAGTGGGTCAACCTCCAGGCTCCTCTTTTAGACACCACTACAATCCTGAACCAGGGCCAAGGCCATCTGCCCAGGAAAAAGAAACCATGACTCTGCCAGACCTGGAATCTGATATTCAACCGCTTGGAGACTTTTCCAAGGAGGAAGAAGGCAAGTCATTATCTCCAAAGGTGACAGGCACAGCAAGGCAATCTGGGAGTCTTTGTGGCTGGAGGCATATTTGCTCATCCCAGGCCACTCTCTGTTCCCACCCAACATCTTCATCACTATTGCATACTGGCTTTAGAAACATTTCACATTAACTTATTTCATTTCACTCAGCCAGTCTAAACAGTTGGGTTTCAATGGCAAAGCTGTAATCCAAAATCTGAATGCTGAATGTCATGTTCGATTGTTGATATCCCCTCTACATTTAATCCCCACAACAACCCTATAAGGTAAGTTAGGCTGAGAACTGGTGTCTGGCCCAAGGTCACCCAGTGAGCCTCATGGCCAAGTTTGAACCCTGGTCTCCCAGGTCCTATTCCAACACTCTTACAAAATAACCCCTCTGTAGCACCACAAATCCAACTCAATGGTGTAATGTTGGAAAATGTTGATCAAGTCTGGGCAGTTATCTTTCCACAAGGGCCAACATTGATGCCGAAATCCAGCATCACCTGAGCTCTGTGAGTGCAGCTTTCTCACGATTGAATCGCAGAGTGTTTGAGGACCGGGACATTCGCAGGGAAACCAAAATGCTTGTTTACAAAGCTGTTGTACTACCAACCTTACTGTATGCTTGTGAAACATGGACCACTTATAAATGCCATCTCCAACTCCTCAAAAGATTCCATCAACTGTGTCTCCAAAAATTCTTACACATCACTTGGGAAGACAGGCGAACTAATACCAGTGTACTGGAAGAAGCAAAGATCACCAGTGTTGAAGCAATGATTCTTCAACATCACCTTCATTGTACTGGTCATGTTGGGCGAATGCCTGATTATCATCTTCCAAAGCAACTACTCTATTCCGAACTTAAAAATGAAAAGCGTAATGCTGGTGGTCAACAAAATAGGTTTAAAGACTGTCTCAAGGTAAATCTTTAAAAATGTAGTGTAAACACCAACAATCCAATTGGAGAACAGCCTTTACCAAAGGTGTCATGGACTTTGAAGACACTTGAACTCAGGACACAAGGGAGAAACGTGCTAAGAGGAAGGCACGCTTGGCAAATCCATACCGTGATCAACTCCCACCCGGAAACCTATGTCCCCACTGTGGAAGGATGTGTGGATCCAGAATTGGCCTCCACCGTCACTTGCGGACTCATTGTTAAAACCGTGTTTATGGAAGACAATCTTACTCGGCTACGAGTGATCAGCAAAGAAGAAGAAGAAGATTCCAACAATCTGACTACAACACCAACTGCAGACCTGTTACCAGTGTCCCAATTCAGCTTTCTACGCTGTAGAGAATTTAAAAGACTGGCTTTCTGGCTTGAGATCTTGCAAAGCAGTGACACTGAAACGCAACAGGTGGTTCCCTTAGTCGTTTCTCCTGGGGACTTCTGTATAGAACAAACCATGATGGGCAGGGTCATTTAGCCTTCCCAACCTGTTGCCTTCTGCAATTCTCATCATCCCTGACCATGAGCCATGCTGGTTGGGGCTGATAGAAATTGTGGTCCAAAAGATCTAGAGAGATCTCTGATTTACACCAGCTATTTGACCTTGACTCATGGCAATATGAAACATATTAATGAGATGGTATATATGGGAAATTATGGAATTATTAGAGTGACGTTCAATTACTCTGTTAAGCAGTGCAGTTCCAGAGGGCACAAGGTAGAGCATGGAATCCAACACTGAGCTGAGTGCACTTAAGCCCATTGATTCTAATGCACTTAAGTGTGTTTAACTCTGTGCTGGATCATGGCCAAGGTCTCCCAGAGGCAAAATAAAACGAGCAAATGAAACTAATGCCAGCAGAGTCACCGTCTGTTATTTTTATAATATTTTTGGGATCTAGCAAAGTGTCAGGTCATCATGAGGTTGTTGAAGATCAGCAGGGACTGCTTCTTATGAGATGCATCTCAGCAAAGTCAGAGCCCCATTGGAAATGGAGGCAGCATCCTGGTGTAGCCATCCTGGCCCTTTCTGGCCAGCTTACCTCCATGGACTGAATCTGAACCTAAAGAAGCCAAACTATTCGGAGGGAGGAGGAATACACCACCCATTGGTGAGACTACTCCAGTCAGCTTTCTCACAAATGCCCTGTCCAAGGTCCTGGTTACTTTTGCCTTGTCTAAGCCAGATCCTGCTGCACCTGCGTTTGCCTGCCTTTACTGGATGTGACACCGCCTTACCTGCAGTTATATGCAGGCATGTCCAACATGTAGATAGTGATCTACCGGTAGATCACTGGACGTCTGTGGTAGATCACCAGTAGATTAGTGGCTCCCCCCAAAGAAGCTAAAAAACTTTGGCTCCCCTAAAAAAAGCTCAGCATCTTTGTCCTGCACCCCTATAATGACCTGAACCACCAAAAAAGGGCTTTCCATCCTAAAAAAAGCTCAATGTCGCTTTCCTCTTCCCTAAAGAAGCTCAAAAACTTTTACGTGAACCCAAAAAAAGGGGCTTTCCTTCCTAAAAAAAAGCTCAACAACTTGGACCTGAACCCCCAAAAAGGGGGTAGATCACTGCCAGTTTTTAATTCTGTGAGTAGATCACAGTCTCTTGGAAGTTGGCCACCCCTGTATTAGGGGAAATCACTTTTCAAGACTGTGTGTACAGTGGAACCTTGGTTCTCAAACTTAATCCATTCCAGGAGTCTGTTCGACTCCCAAAACTGCTTGAAAACCAAGGTGCAGCTTCCGATCAGCTGCAGGAGCTTCCTGCACTCAAGCAGAAGCTATGGAAGCCATGTCAGACATTCGGCTTCCAAAAAACGTTGAGAAACTGGAACACTTACTTCTGGGTTTGCGGCATTCGAAAGCCGAAATGTTCGGGAGCCAAGCCGTTTGGGAACCAAGGTATCACTGTATTGTGCAAAACTGCATACCATAGCATGTGTATACTTGGAGAAATGTACCCTAAAATGCTGCTGAAATTTCATATTGATTTAAAAAATAAGAATACAAACAGATGTGGAAATATGGAGAACCAAAAATATGAATGTGGAAAAAAATTAGAAACTGAAATTGACACCTCTATGCTAGGGACAAGGGCAGATTTGGGTAATCTTTCATAATATGGCACCCTGTGTGAGCCCAAAACTTGGCGACCCCAAATGGATCTTCACAATTATGGATCTTATCAGTTTTGCACCCCCTCAGCTCAGCACCGTGTGCAGGGGAACCACCCACACCACCCTAAATCCAGTGCTGCTATGGATATTCTGCCTGAAGCACAATTCAAAGTGTTGGTGCTAACCTTTAAAGCCCTAAAGGGCCTCGGCCCAGTATACCGCCATCGTTCAGCATGGACACTGAGGTCCTACTCCAAGGGTCTTCTGCTGGTTCCCTCCCTGCAAGAAGCGAGGTTACAGGGAACCAGGCAGAGGGCCTTCTTGGTGGTGGCGTCCGCCCTGTGGAACGCCCTCCCACCAGATGTCAAGGAAATAAACAACTATCTGACTTTTAGAAGACATTCCCTGTTGAGGGAAGTTTTTAATATTTGATGTTTTATTGTGTTTTTAATAATCCTGTTGGAAGCCACCCAGAGTGGCTGGGGAGGCCCGGCCAGATGGCTGGGGTATAAGTAATAAATGGTGGTGGTGGTGGTGGTGGTGAAGGCACATGAGGCTGCCATTTTGCTGAAGCTAATCATGTTTGGGTTTGGCATTTGCCTGGATGGGTGACCACATGGAAATCACCCATGTGCTGCTTTACATCCCATGATTTAACTCAACAAGGCAGCCCTGTTTAGGGAAGTTTTTAACCTGTGATATTTTAATGTATTTTAATATCTGTTGGAGGCCGCCCAGAGTGGCTGGGGGGACCCGGCCAGATGGGAAGGGTACAAATAATAAATTATTATTATTATATTATTAGTATGCAGAGTGGGAATATATCTTGGATTATCTGTTTCAGGCACTTGAAACGTGATGTATCATCTCTGCCTGGCCCTCATCCCAAAATCTTTCTTTCACCCCTCCTCTGATTTCCACGAGAAGGTTCCGGATCTTGACACATTTCTGAAAAAACAGGGAGAAGGGGGAATTTTTTTTTGCTCATATCACCTGGGGGAAACACGGCCATTTTTTATTTTTTATTTTTTTGCTTCCTCCATGAGCCAATAAACAACCGTTTATTAGCACCTCTCGTCAGCAGCGTTGCCTTTTACGAGCGTTCCTGGAAAACACCTTGCACTCAGCGTTAAAAAGCCCCTGCGGTTGAACTCTCTGAGGTCGCTGTTAATAGGTTAATGAGACCTTCGCATGCCTTTGTTTGAGTGCCTGGTTTTCTAAGATAAAAAAAACTACCCCGGTGCCGTGAGGAGGCTGGGCCTCTTTATGACTGAGCCCCATTCATTCTGAGTACACAAGAGCTTGCAAATTTAATAAGCAAGAATCCATTTCAGCCTCATGGTCTGCCATGGCAACAGAGAGCACTGGAGGGAGGGTGATGCATGCAGGAGGAAGGGGGACAGCGTGCATTGCTTAGCCTTCATTATTTCCAAAGCCATCTGCTGTGGAGAGCCACAGTTCCAAACTCATTTAAATAGAGCTGGTCTGAAATATGACGGCCGCTCAGTCCAAGATTCACAACCAGGCTCCAGCAGAGCATCGCACAGTTTTACTAATGCTGTAGTTTAAACTTTAGGGAATGCAGAACGGCGAGGAAATGAGATTGTAAGATTTGCCGGAATGAAGCCTCCTGCCCTGCACCCAAAAGGGAACAAATAACATGCAACAACAACACTTAGCATTGATTTTGCACTTTCTGAGTGTGCAAACTGCTCAACAGACTTTAGCTTAGCAATCGTTCAAAAAATGTGTTGCTGGACTGCAGCTCCCATCATCCCTGACCAGTGGCCTTGCTGGGTGAAATGGATAGGAGTCAGATGTTGTTGGACTCTGATTCCCATCAGCCCCAGGCAGCATGGCCAATTGCCAGGGTTGATGGGAGTTGTAGTTTAACCACATTATTATTATTATTATTATTATTATTATTATTATTATTATTATTTATATACCACGATCTGAAGGATCATTGGTTCTCCATCCCTGCCTTACAACAACGCTTTAAGGTACGGCTGTGCTGTTATCTTCATATTACAAGCTGATTACGTCTAGTCTGGGCACCACAATTTAAGAAGAAGAAGAAGAAGAGTCTCAAGGCAATTTTTTTAAAAAAAAATGTAGTATAAACACCAACAATTAGGAAACACTTGCCATTGAGCGCTTCAACTGGAGAACAGCCTTTATCAAAGGTGTCATGGACTTTGAAGATGCTCAAACTCAGGACGAAAGGGAGAAACGTGCTAAGAGAAAGGCACGCTTGGCAAATCCACACCGTGATCAACTCCCACCCGGAAACCAATGTCCCCACTGTGGAAGGACGTGTGGATCCAGAATTGGCCTCCACCGTCACTTACGGACTCATTGTTAAAACCATGTTTATGGAAGACAATCTTTCTCGGCTACGAGAGATCAACAAAGAAGACAGTTCTATGATTCTATGACATGACAGAGGCTGTGGCAATATGGACTTGTCTCAAGCCATACCATGTGTTAATGACTGAGGTTAGATTTGAATGTGGGGCTTCTGAGCTGTCACTCCTAGGAAAGTCTTCATGTACATCATAGAGTGCTTTTGAGCTATACATACCAATATATTGTTATAAAAATGCATAGTGATGTCAGATGTGAGGGGGACCATACTTCTTTGGCAGGCTGTGTGCTGTATAAGCAGAAGGTCCCAGGGTTGGTCCGTGGGATGGAAACACACCAAGCTAAAGGCATCACAATTAAGAGGAAAGGCCCAAAAGAGTTTGAGACGAATGCTGGCTAAGCAGACCAGCAGGTCGTAAAAGAGAGAAAAACTTCTGGTGCTCAGTAAAGCAAAATAATTCACTGTAGCTCTGCATGTTTCAGAGTTCAGAACTTCTTCTTCGGGAGCTACAGGCAGAAACCAAGGAAAGACTTAGTGTAACTTATCTTTCAAATATAAGTTACATGAAATAAGTTACATGAAAACTATATAAATATCTTTTTAACATCCAACTTGGGTTTATGCTAGATCTTGCATCGTGTTTTAAGATTTTTAGATCATGCAAACTCTCTGTAGTATTCATGCAACTTATGTCATGTTTTTCAGAATCATGGTATTAATATCACCCATTGTTCCAGCTTGTGAAGCAGGACTGATAGATAAATAGATGGACAGACAGACAAACAATAGGCTTAAAAGTTAAATCATGGACAATGTCTGCCAAAATCTTAAAAGTCAGTGAGAAGATTAGCAGTGGTTGGAGTGTGTAATTTTGGCGGGTGAGTGTGTGTAGATTAAATTATGCAAAGTAAGAATAATTATGCACACTTGGACATTCTGCATAATTTTTACAGGCTGCAGAATTCAGCTCTTTTTTGTTCTTCTTCCCCTTGGACACAAAAGTTTGGATTGACTGAATGCAAAATTCCCACGTGCAAAGCACAGAATATGCACATAAACTTGGTTACCATAAATGTTGTGGGGTTTTTTTTAAAAAAAAAATCATTTTTCAAACATCTTTCTGGAAGAGATGTCTCATAAAGAGTAAGTGATTCATCATTCCTCTCTCACAACAACAGAGCCTTACTGGAACAATTAAACAGCAAAGAAGTCCCCTCAAATCATTTTTCTTCCTGTACCGTGACTTATATGGCCCGCCTTCCTCACTGTAAATGGACACAGTTAACAACACATTAAAGTCCTTCCTTCAATAATTTATCAATAAAGTCAGTTATTTCCTTTGTAACACGCAGTGCTCCTTCTGAGTAGCTTGTCCGCCATAGCTCCCTACACTGCAGTCAGCTCTGATCTGTGGCTTCTGGACAGTGCCAGATTTACGTATAAGCTAAACAAGTTATAGCTTAGTAGGGCCCCACTCTCTTGGGGCCCCCAAAAGAATTTAAAGGAAAAAACCTGGATGTACATTTCCAAAACATAAGATTAAAAACAAATAAAATAAAACCTACATACAGCAACAGTGTTTTGTGTTGTGTAGGCTCCTATGATGTAAGCCTGCTAGCCTGCTCCCTAAAATATCACTGGTTTGCTCATTTCTATATATAGGGTGCCTACATTCTGCATGGACTGGTTGTAACTTTGATAAAATACATATTTTGTTATGTGCAAATGGCTTGAGATACCTATTAGGTCCATAAATTACCATATAGCATATATTCAACACAAAAAACAGTGGCAATTTGTTGTTGACAAAGGACAGCTGGACATATAAAGGGCCCCATTACCTTCAGTAGCTGAGGGCCTCATCCAACCTAAACCCAGCCCTGCTCATGGAAGCTGTCAGTGTGAGACAGCGGCCACACACACACACACACACCGCAAATGGCTTTGGCTGGCTGGCTAAACTAGGTGAGGGTAACCAATGAGTCTCAAACCCTCGGTGAGTTAGGGACTTGTCTATTCCCTGCATGCAAAGACAGGCTGTGGCGGATTGAGAAGACGAGACCAATAGTGGGGCGAAGAGTCAAGAAGGTGGTTTCTGCTAGGGTTGCCATACGCCCGGACATAGCCAGGATTTGGCCTTCAGAAACAGTGTCTGGGTGGAAAGTATAGATTTTGGCAAATTTCCTTAAAAATAGTACAGAAACTTCTTCTTTTCTTTACTTTTTTGAGGTTTTGCAGAAAAAGCTCAACAACTTTTGTGTCCGGATTTTTGTTTTTTGAAATATGGCAATCCTAGTTTCTGCACATGCTGTAAGAGGGAAATGATGGGGAGATGGAGCTTAATAATACATCCTTTTCTGTGCCCCCCCCCCCAGTTTGTGAAATGCTCTCCCCAGAGAGCACCAGGCTCTGGCACTTTCATTACATATCTTTGAGCACCAGGTGAAAACATTACTCTTTACCCAGGCCTTTGGCCATTAAACAACATTGTTGTTGTTGTTGTTGTTCAGTCGTTCAGTCGTGTCCGACTCTTCGTGACCCCATGGACCAGAGCACGCCAGGCACGCCTATCCTTCACTGCCTCTCGCAGTTTGGCCAAACTCATGTTAGTAGCTTCGAGAACACTGTCCAACCATCTCATCTTCTGTCGTCCCCTTCTCCTTGTGCCCTCAATCCTTCCCAACATCAGGGTCTTTTCTAGGGAGTCTTCTCTTCTCATGAGGTGGCCAAAGTACTGGAGCCTCAACTTCAGGATCTGTCCTTCTAATGAGCACTCAGGGTTGATTTCTTTAAGAATGGATAGGTTTGATCTTCTTGCAGTCCATGGGACTCTCAAGAGTCTCCTCCAGCACCATAATTCAAAAGCATCAATTCTTCGGCGATCAGCCTACTTTATGGTCCAGCTCTCACTTCCGTACATTACTACTGGGAAAACCATAGCTTTAACTATACGGACCTTTGTTGGCAAGGTGATGTCTTTGCTTTTTAAGGTGCTGTCTAGGTTTGTCATTGCTTTTCTCCCAAGAGCAGGCGTCTTCTAATTTCGTGACTGCTGTCACCATCTGCAGTGATCATGGAACCCAAGAAAGTGAAATCTCTCACTGCCTCCATTTCTTCCCCTTCTATTTGCCAGGAGGTGATGGGACCAGTGGCCATGATCTTAGTTTTTTTGATGTTGAGCTTCAGACCATATTTTGCGCTCTCCTCTTTCACCCTCATTAAAAGGTTCTTTAATTCCTCCTCACTTTCTGCCATCAAGGTTGTATCATCAGCATATCTGAGGTTGTTTATATTTCTTCCAGCAATCTTAATTCCGGTTTGGGATTCATCCAGTCCAGCCTTTCGCATGATGAATTCTGCATATGGCCTGTTAAATATGTGAGAGGGGTGGGGCTGCTATTATGCTCTCTGTTATTATGCTTTCATAGAATCATAGAATAGAATAATAGAATCATACAGTGGAAAGGGATCATCTAGTCCAACACCCAGCAATGCAGGAATATGCAGGGATTAAACCTGCAATCCTGGCATTATCAGCACCATGCTCTAACCAACTGATCTATCTAATTATATATATTTTTATTATTATGTTCCATAAAATATGTTCCTAGAGTTGTACACCACCCTGGGATCTTTTGATAAAGGGTGGCATATAAATTATTATTATTATTATTACACAATGGTTAATCAATGTCTGTTTCTCAACTTATTGTGGCTCTCATTGTATGGCTATATTTTTCTTGCTGCAAACCACTTGGATATATGTTTATGACACAGTGGTCTAAAAATATTTTCATAACTAATAAATAGGGCAGACAAAAATAAGTTCCTTCAGAGAAATTCACTTGAAAATGCTAATGAATTTTTATAAGGCTTTTTGTTTTGTTTTGTTTTAAATAACACAAATTGCTGCATGAATGTGGAGAATTGAATTTAAGACTGGGCAGATGAGAAAGGAAAGTACCCAAACCAATAGATCCATCCCTACTATGGAGAGTAGAGGAAGAGGCAGGGAGCTGTCCCAGATCCTTGGTTAGCATCTCCTTTCCCCCAAAAGTGCTTTAATTTAGCCTGGGTTGTGCTCAGACTTTCTGCCGTTTCATTCCCAAGCCTTCTATTAAATGGCTCTGTGATTCATTTCCTCTTACTCCACCACAATTCACTGCATTTATCAAGTACCTTGTCATTTCCAGAATTATTTTCTAACATCACATTCTTCGCAGAATATTGTTTACACAGAATGCTGAAAAGCACATTTGTGAGCGCGTTTCTGAAAGAATGGTTTCTTTCTGATGTTTCATTTATCTAACAGCTGTTGTTTTTGTGCTCTTATCAGTGTTGCTATGGTTTGGTTGCCAATGTTGGTGCCATAATTTTGTTCATCGACCGAACACCTTGAAAAGAATGAATGGAGTGGTGTGTTTTCATTACCAACCACAGCACCCTGGAAAGTATGGATTCAGTGGTGGGGTTTTCCCCCCATTACTGCAGTTCACTTAGAACTCATATAGACTAATCCAAACCCCTGATCCACCATGACGGAGGGGAGTTTAGCTTCCCTCTGCCCATGCCAGCTCAGCTCTTCTGGCCTCCAGTGGCAAAGAAGCCCTACCAAGCTCCAATGTGCCCATCAAGAGAAAGGGGGCTGGTGCCCACTGGCAGCAGTGGAGCACATGCCCGCGCTGCCAAGGGCGGGCACACTCCCGAGGGGGGCGTGGTGCAGAGGGTGCCCTCCCAGGCGCAGGATAGCCGCTCGGGTGCCTGGAGCGGTGCGCGCACCCTGCAGCCAGGGGCGGAGTGAACAGCTCATGGGGGCGAAGTGAGCCGCCCATGGCGGACATTCAGCATGCCGCCACCTGTGACTCCCAAGTCTCCCCCAAGCTGTCAAAACGAAGGAGGAAGGTGGGAATGCTGCTGGCAGCTCCCCTCCTTACCCCGACGGCTCGGGGTAGGCTTGAGTAGTTGCGGGCGGGTGGCGTGCTGAATGTCACCCCCCCTCAGTGAGGGCACCCAGGGCGGTCTGCCCCCACTGCCCTCCCTTCCTACACCCCTGCCCACTGGGCCTGATGGGACGTAAGGCAGGGAGCCCAACCGTAGGTGGCGTCAGAGCAAATGACAGGCAGAGCTAACTAATTCCAGCTTTGTCTCCATCTTTCTCCTCCCCCCGTCACCTCCTTACCGTTTGTCCTGCCCGCCTTGGCTTCTGCTTTTAAAAGTTATGGTGGTTGTAAAAGGGTTTGTTCAAGCATTTTTGGACAAAATGCCCTCCCCTCTCTTGTTTCTACTTTCCCCCTTTCATGAACTAAGAGAAAATTCATTATTTGAGGGGATTCCCGTCTCTTCCATTGGTCCTGTGGCATCGCCTGACATCCCACCAGCACTTTTTTTTTTACCAAAGTATTAATTATCGGCTCACCCCTGAGACTGGTTATTATCTCTCCCTCCTCGCGCTCCTTGGGTTTCCCTGCAGGGTTCATTCACAGCAAGAAAAAACAGGGCTTAAACAGCAACTCAAGCAAAGAATGACTGAACCCAAGTCTTAAGTCATCTGACTAGCTGAACAACTCCCAGACAGACCCCAGATTGGTCTCAACTATTCTGCTTCTTGCAGCAAAATGTCCCTCATCTGGAAACTCACCAATATGGTAAGAACATAAGAAAAGACAAATGTTCCTGGACCTATCTAGCTCAGCATCCTGTTGCCTAAAATATTATTATTATATTTATTTAAAACCCGCCTTCTTCCCTGACAGGGACTCAAGGCAGCTTACAGATAAAATAAGAGCAGCTAAAGACATGGGAGTGGGGGAACAATCATTTAAAAAAAAACAATTAAAAACACACATATGATCTATGAACATAGGTGCCATCTCCAGGAGGCCCTGGGTGTTTAAAAAGTAAAGGTAAAGGGATCCCTGACCATTAGGTCCAGTCGCGGACGACTCTGGGGTTGCAGCGCTGACTAAAATAGTGAGGCCAGAAGAAGCCTGGGTTTCACTCTCTCTTTCTGGTGTGGTGTTCTGTATGCTTAGTGTTAGACTTATTATAAGATATAAGTTTAAGTTAAGTCTGCTGCAACTGGATTTCTTATGGACAGTGCCAATCCTGAATGTATTGGATTTGCAACCATTCTGCTCATTTGCCTTCGGTAGCAGTAAAGCTCTGCAGGATGAAATGCCTCTGGTCTATTTTTTGGGAATCCTGCCACGTGCTTAAGTTTCTGCTCGGCTAACTATACATTGGAATCTACTCTGGATCAATATTGAGTAGAATTTCAATGACAAACATTTGGAAAACATTTCTTATTTTCACAATAATTCCTTTTGGTACTGTTGCTTTTTCGTATGTTGCATCCCCTCTGCTTGGCACCCCCTTGTGTGGAGGAACTGCCTGCGCCACCCTAAATCCATCACTACTGAAAAGTCTTCTGAATGTGAATGTTGCCCGTGGCCATCATGACAGACCACCACCATGGATTTTTCAAATTCCCACCAATGTTTTTAACATTACCTGAGTAGCTCAGGGATGAGTCATCTTCCACCCCACCAGCATAACATCAGGAAAGGCCCTTGAGTCATCCTGTCGTCCCAATGGATGATGAGGTACAACTAGCATGACACAGCATAGTTTTTTTGGGGAAGCAAGGATTACTTCTTAGACATGACTCATCCAGATCTATCTGGCTTCTTCCGTAACTTTCTAAACCACTCATTTCCTTCACCAGTTATGGCTATACTTAAGAACATGCCAACCTTTAAAGAAAATGTCGTTTTGACTTTGACAAAAGATAGAAACCCAAGCTGTAATTTCTTTCAGTTCTTTGTGTTACTTCTTTTCTTTCTCCTTAGCCTTTTTTTCAGAGCCCTGGTTGGGTTTCTCCTCCTTTCCCCAGCAATTTCCTATATCTTTTAATCCTAATTCAAACAGGGACGAGCGGAAAATCTTTCCATGACTCTGATAACAACATCCTCTTCTGGCACATGAACAAAGCATGATATTTTCCTAAGCATTTGTGGATGTGTGCCAAGGGGGATATTTATTCCACCACGACTGCCAGCAAGCACAGCTTTTCAGAGATGAAAACTGCAAAATCCACCCACCGGCCAACATTGTGAGTTTCTTCTAGGCAAAGTGACAATTTCCTGCCATTGACTCTGCCCCTTGTGGGAGGAAGAAGAAGGGGACAGAAACTGTGAAAAGAGAGAAGGTCTTCTCTCCACACACACACACACACACACACACACACACACACACACACACACACTATGCCTGGCCCGGAAACAAGGTTTCCCCACTCAATCAGATTTTGCCAGTGATTAAACTAAAGATTTTGTACAGGTTTTACTATTTGTGCCCATTGACTCAGGTCAAAATGAAGGTTTTGTGGAACAACTGATCACCATGTGAACATAAGAAGAACCAAGGCCCATTTAGTCCTGTTCTCCTGCACACCAGAGCAGCAAGGCAGACCCTTTCTAGGGACAGTCCCAGATTTACAGAAGCCATCCCAGTTTCTGATCTGAATGTATTGGATTTGTGACCATTATGCTCTTGAAATATGAATTGCCTCTGGTCTACTCATTGGGAATCCTGCAACGTGTTTAAGTTGTTACTCTGCTAACTATACATTGGAATCTACTCTGGATCAATACTGAGTAGAATTCCACGACAGTGTAGGTGTTACCGGTTGTTCTGGGGCCAAGTAGGAATGTTTCCCTGTTGGACTGATTGGTCTCGGGTGGTGGAGTTCTTTTTCACCTACTCTGCACTGTTGCTTAAATGAAATTGGGGTGATTGGCAAAAGGCAGGAACCCACATTAAAGAGATTGGCCACAAAACAACAGGAGAGCATCATCTGCCATGCATTCTCCAGCTTTTTGAAGAGCTTCTAGCCCTCATGTTTGCAAGAACGTGTGAAAAGCCGGGTGGAATCTCAAAAGCCAGAGGAGTAGATGAATGAGATTTCCAGGGATTAGAGATTGGAGAGTCTGTACCCCACCCAGCAACAGCGCGTCTGGCAAAATGATGGCTGGGAAAGGGGGAGGACTTAGTCAATTGCCTCTGGAGATCCCCTCCTTCCATTCAAAGATACATGGATGATCATGTCATATGTATTGCAAGAAATAACATGTGAAATATCCTCGATATAGAGTTGGATGAGAAGCGGCTGGAAGAGGAAAACATGGGGGGGGAGATACAACACTCATTCCTCGTCTGAGTTCCTAGCAATCTAGTTTTTAAGGCAGATTGTTTATGACTGTATTATTTTTTTTAAAAGAAAAAGAAAAAGCAGAAAGTGAGCCTTGTCAGCTAAAATGCAAATATTTGGAGACAAAGCATTCATTATGGCAGAACCCGATTTTTTCAGGGTCAAGACTTTTTTTATTGCGGCAAAATTGATAGGCAGCTGAAATGTTTATTGTCACCACCCTCTGACAGCTTTGACAGTGCCTATCAGGTTGAACTCAACAGCCTGGACTTGTTATTGCTCTATATTTTTTAGTGTAAAGTAATGAGCGGCGGGCGGCGGGGGGGAGGGATCTGAGAAAAGGAGAGAATTAAAAGAAGGCACTAATAGTAATCCTGGAAGGAAAAAGTAGCCTTGTGTTGGTTAAAGGGGGGGGGGAGTGCCTCGAGTCTGCTTATATGAGATTGTGCTTGTATTGCATTGGTTTTGTGAATGAGTCTGGAGATGTTAACCAATATGCAAAGGATTCTGGAGAGAACAGGTTTCTTATGTAGGCTGCATTCCGCTCATACATTTAAAGCACTATGGTACCACTTTAAATAGTCATGGCTTTCCCCCCCCCCCAAGAATTCTGGGAGCTGTAGTTTGTTAAGGGTGCTGGGAGTTGAGAGGAAACCCCCTATTCTCCTCCCAGAGCCACAAATCTCAGAGTTTCCTGGGAAGAAGGACAGAATGTTAACCCACTCACCATTACCTTTTAATCTCCTGTTTATCAATATCCATTTCAAGGTAGGGCACCAGTCCATTTTTTGCTCAGCTCATTATAGATATCCCAAAATAAACTTACTGAGACCACATTGTAATCATGGGTACCTAGACGCATTGTTTCGATTGCTTTTAATTTTTTTAATGCAGTGTTGAGAAACAGGTCGCTAATGCAAGTGAATATCATGTATTGATTGATTTGGCCAAAGTCGTAAATACATCATCTGGAATTTAGAAAATCCCTTGGATTTTTAATACTTCTGAGAACTAAATCATGACAATAAAAATATAGGCACTCACCATCCATAATAAATGCAGCACATAGTTAAATTACGGAACTTGCTTCTGCAAGATGTGATTGTGGACAAAAAAATGTAAGTGGCTGTAAAGGGAGATTTGACAAATCTGTGGTGTACAAGGCTATTGGTGGCTACTAGTTATGGTTAGAGATGGAGGAGGAATTGATTTTTGTGGTTCCGACCTGATCAAACTTTGCTCACATCAGACCTCCTCAACCTTGCCCAACCTTGTGCTTATCAGATGTTTGGGCTGACAGCTCCATGCTGACTGAGGCTGATAGAAGTTGTTGTCCAAAACATCTGGGGGGCATCAAGTTGGGGAAAGCCTGGACTATCCTTGGCCACCTCATGAGAAGAGAAGACTCCCTGAAAAAGACCCTGATGTTGAGAAAGATTGAGGGCACAAGGAGAAGGGGACGACAGAGGACGAGATGGTGGGACAGTGTTCTCGAAGCTACCAACATGAGTCTGACTAAACTGCGGGAGGCAGGGGAAGACAGGAGTGCCTGGCGTGCTCTGGTCCATGGGGTCATGAAGAGTTGGACACGACTAAACGACTAAACAACAACAATCCTTGGAATAATCTATTGCAATATACTCAGGATTCCTGCCTTCTTAAAAATGATACCCAGGCCTTAAAACACAGTACTTCAGAGGAAGATTTATCAGAGCTGATCAAAGCAGCAATTAATTCCTGCTTCTCAAAGCAACCTCCTTTGTTTCTGCGAGGCAGCAAACAGTGAGATGGGTCAGCGCTATCGGATTGGATGCTCTCAATCAGTGGATTTGAAAGCTCACTCCTCGGGATCAGGAAGGGATACTGGTAGATAAGAGCTGGGGTCTAGAAGGGATTAACCTGCCTGGGATCAACGAGGGAGGGCTGCAACTCAATGGGAGAGCAAATGCTTTGCATGCAAAAGGTCCCAGGTTCAACATCTCCAGGTGGGAAAGACCTTGGTTTGAAATGTGGAAGAAGCCCTGTCAGCCAGTGCGGACTATACCAAACTTGAGGATTAGACAAATTCATGGTGGATAAGGCTATATGTGGCTACTGACCACAGTCTTCCATCTTCAGTGTTGGAGGCATTGTGCCTCTGACTGCCAGTTGCTGGGAAGGTGTCTCTCCCCACCCCACCCCTTACTCTTGTTCTTGGGTCCTGCCTGCAAACTTCCCATAGGCACCTCGTCACTGTGAAAGCAGAATGCTGGACTGGGTGGGCCTTTGGCCTGATCCAGCAGAGCTCATCTTATGTTCTTATGACTGAATGGATACGCACACACTCCAGGTCCAAACCTCTACTCACTACACCATGCTGGTTCTTCCTTTTCTCCAAATGGTTGGCTTCCTGTTTGAATCTTGCCAACTTCTGAGTTTCCATCCATGAAACGCAGGACCCCCACCCTCATTCCCTTTGTTCTCCATGTATTTATGCCTTCCCTTTCTCAGAGGTGGTGAATATTATATAAAGCCAGGCTCCTCCCTCCCTCTCTCTCTCTCTCTCTCTCTCTCTCTCTCTGTGTGTGTGTGTGTGTGTGTGTATGTGTGGTTGTTGTTTTTTTCCTCAGATGCAAGTCAATTTGAAATCTCCCCCATGCATGAGAAGCATGCACTAAGTGGAGGTGCTAAGTGACCTTGCAGAATGTCTGGCCACTTTGGTTGCAGGAACAGGGAGGAGAGAAGAGGTACTTAACTGCCTTCCATTAAAGCCCCAGGAGGCTGAAGATGGGAGAAGAACAAAAGTTTTCAATTGCCGGCAATATAATTGTTATAGTCATTTTCCAAGCATGAAGCCTCATCTTCAACAGGGGAGTGCAGAACAATGAAGAGTTTTTTTTGTTTTGTTTTTTTGCAAAGGAAGTTCCACTGGCATTTAAACATGGGATTTACAATTGCTCAGATGTGAGCTTTCATTTTGCAGAAGTGATTACATCCCCTCCTGACCAACATTTTGGGGTATTTATGTTAGGTCCACTTTGACTGCCTATACTCGAGCTGAGCTAGTATGTGACTTCAGTCACCATGATTGGGCTCCTCCAGATGGCCTGTTTATTGAGAATTCATCCTGATTTGCTTGCATGAAGCTTACATGGAGGCTAGATAAACTATGTCTAGGCTTCAATGAGCCTTCATCTTGATTTGCTTGTGGGATGAAAAAGGGGAGCATAGCTCAGTCAGTAGAGCATGAGACTCTTAATCTCAGGGTCGTGGGTTCAAGCCCCATGTTGGGCAAAAGATTCCTGCATTGGAGGGGGTTGGACTAGATGACCCTCAGTTTCCCTCTCAACTCTATGATTCTATGTTTATATATCTTCATGTTAATTGCTCATTCATCCCACATTTTTCACCTTCAAAAAGCCCATAAAAAAAAAACAGAAGTGGATTTGCCGGGCAAGAGTGACAGAGTACTATAATGCTCTTCATAGAATCATAGAATTATAGAGCTGGAAGGGACCCCAAGGGTCCTCTAGTCCAAACCCCAGCAATGCAAGAATCTCAGCTAAAGCATCCATGACAGATAGACATTAACCTCTGCTAAAAAACCTCCAAGGAAGGAGAGTCCACAGAAAGCTTTTCCTGATGTTTGCACAAATCCAGATTTCCAATTTGTACTTGAATCCCTCCCACAAAACACTGACAGTTGGGAGACACCCCCAAATTACAGCAGCCTCTGAAATTGAAATATTTGAGGGGTTGCGACAAAGTGGTGCTGAACCTCTCTTAGGGCAGAACCTTATGGTTCATAAGAACATAAGCAGAGGTGTTCTGGATCAGAACAAAGGCCCATCTGGTCCTGTATCCTGTTCTCTAAGTGGCCAACCAGATGCCAATGGGAACCCTGGAAACAGTGCCATCCCCTACTGTGGTTTGCAGCAACTAATTTGCAGGCGCATACTGCTTCTGACCATGGAGATATAATAGAGCCATCAGGGTAAGAAGCCATGGATGTCAGGGTCGAGACAGATGAGGAGGAGTGGTGGCAAGCCCCCCCTGACAAGGCAGCACCCACAGAGGAATCTGAGGAATTTGTACCTGGGGAAGACTGGTGGCGGCACTCCTCGGAAGAGGAGGAAGCTGACAGGGAGGAGGGAAGATCAGAGCTACAGGAAGAAGTTCAGCCAGAACCAGGCCCCAGTCAGGGGGAGTATCAGCCGATCCCCTCTCCTCCTCCCTTCTCAGCTGTAGAACGCCGAGCAGAGAAGCGACATCAGCAATTAGAATCAGCTGCAACTCATAAGCGTGGGAGGGACCCAGCTATTTAGGGACGCTGGCTGCCCCATTCTCCAGCGTCTGCAACTAATGTGCTGGCGTATGTGTGTTCCTGCATCCCTGATTCCTGCCTTTGACCCCTTGTCTTGTTCCTGCGTTCGTGACCCTTGCCTTGATCCTGTATTCGTGACTCTATCTATAACTTGTGTTCGTGAAACCTGATTGTTCCTTGAACTTTGGACTCCTGACTGGCTTTTGACTCGGACTGGCTTGACCTTGATTCCTCGACCACATTGCTGTGGAGACACTACAATCTTCTGGCAGCTGTCTGCTGGCCTTCAGCCTGACAACCTCAGGTACCATAACAATGGATGTGTTAGGTTCTTCTATGCAAAATAAAGAACTTCTTCACACAGCACTGTGGAACTTTAGTCCTGCAGGAGACAGTGTTGGCCACTGACTTGAATTGCTTCAAAAGAGGATTGGGCAACTTCCTGGAGGATAAGTCTAAATCACAATGGAAATTGTTGTTGTTGTTGTTGTTAATAATAATAATAATACCCTGCCCATCTGGCTGGGTTTCCCCAGCCACTCTGGGTGGCTCCCAACAGAATATTAAAAACACAATAAAACATCAAATATTAAAAACTTCCCTCAACAGGGAATGTCTTCTAAAAGTCAGATAGTTGTTTATTTCCTTGACATCTGATGGGAGGGTGTTCCACAGGGCAGACGCCACTACCAGAAAGGCCCTCTGCCTGGTTCCCTGTAACCTCACTTCTTGCAGTGAGGGAACCACCAGAAGACCCTCGGCACTGGACCTCAGTATCTGGGCTGAATGATGGGGGTGGAAACACTCCTTCCTCCATGGACAGAGGCCATAAACCTCTCACTACCAGTTGCCGGGAATCTTAAGTGGGTAGAGTGCTGTTGCTCCCAGGTCTTTGCTTGTGGGAACAGGATACTGGACTAGATGTCCCCTTGGCCACTTCCAGGTTGGACTGTGGGCAATGGCAGGTCAGACTATGACCAGGCTGGATTCCTGCCAGAAAGACAAATGAAGGACAACATTAGGAATGTAATTGATGCAATAGAATATTTGCATGTAAGAAACAAAAAACAAACAGCCTTAATGTTTTTGGATGTGGAGAAAGCATTTGATAATGTCTCCTGGGATTTTATGTTTAAAGTTTTGGAATATATGAGCTGCGGAGACATTTTTATAAAGGGAGTTAAGGTGATATATACTGAACAGTCAGCAAAATCACTGGTAAATAATGTGTTGACTGAGAATGGCAAAATTACTAAAGGAAGATGACAAGGCTGTCCGTTGTTGCCTACATTGTATATATTAGTTTTAGAAGTATTGGCACAAAGAATAAGATGTAATCAAGAAATTAAAGGTATAATGGTGGGACAAAGACAATATAAATTAAAAGCTTTTGCAGATGATGTGGTGATATCTGTAGAGAACCCAGTAGAGTCAATCCCGAAAGCATTAAAAGAGATAAACAAATTTGGTGAAGTAGCAGGTTTTAAAATAAATAGAGACAAAACCAAACTCTTAGTAAAACTCTTAGTAAAAAAAAATATGAATGGTGAAAGTAAAAATAAATTACAAGATGTATCAGGCTTAAAGAGTGAAAGAAAGATTAAATATTTAGGTATATGGTTAACAGCAAATAATACAAGCTTGTTCAAATATAATTATTTAAAAACTTGGGAAGATATTAAAAGAAATTTGCAAGTATGGGGCAGGATGAAACTTTCACTATTGTTGACTATAAAAATGAATGTATTACCAAAAATGTTATTTCTATTTCAATCAATACTTCAACTCATGGCAAAAAGACATTTCTAAATATATCTGACAAGGGGGGGGGACCAAGAATAAAATATAAAATATTGATTGAAAAAGATTGATTGAAAAATATTTTTCACATCAAAATATTGATGTGAAAAAGAGAGGAGGCTTTTCCCTGTCAGATATGAGATTATATAATGAGGCATCTTGTCTGTGCTGGTTGAAGGAATGGTTGGCATTGAAAAATCTGTATATTTTAGATCTCAAAGGTCATGATAATAATTTTGGCTGGCACACTTATCTGTGGTATGTGAAAGTGAAAGTACACAAAGGATTTACAAACCATATAACCAGGAAAAAATGAATAGAGTTTGAGATAAATACAAAAATCTATTGAAGATGAAAGCACCACTCTGGTTCTTACCATTAGAAGCTATAGCGGTAAAGAAAAATATATATAATGGAAAGATGGGTAACTTCTAGAAATTTATTGAGAGAGGAGGGAGGAGAATATAAATTTAAAGAATTTAAAGAATTGTCAGGAATGTTAACAACAATACCATCACTTGAATGTAGTATTTAAAAAAGATATGAAACAAGGGTTTGGAGAACAACCATCACGATTGGAAAGAGACCTACTGGAATGTAATGTTAAAGTGTTGTCCAAAATGTATAAGATATTATTGGAATGGGAGACAAAGGACGAACAAGTAAATCTTCAGTGACACATTGGGCAATTAATATAGGGCATAACATAGATATGGACGCATGGGAGCGACTGTGAAATATGGATATAAAATTTACTGCATGTTATAGTATAAGCGAAAACTATATGAAAATGTTATATAGATGGTATCTAACACCTACTTGATTGGCAAAAATGTATAAATCAAAATCAAGCAAATGTTGGATGTGTAAAGAGAAAGAAGTCACCTTTTGTCACATGTGGTGATCTTGTAATCAGGTAAAAGTATACTGGGAAATGATATATAATGAATTGAAAAAGATGCTTAAGTTAACATTTGTACAATAAATAAATAAATAAAAACAGAAGCTTTTCTTTTGGGAATTATAGGTGTAGGACTACCTAGACAGTATAGAAATTTATTATGTATGCAACCACAGCTGCGAGAACGTTATTTGCCCAAAAATGGAAAGATGAAGGAATCACGACAAATAAAGAATGGATACAAAAACTTACGGATTATGCAGAAATGGCAAAACTTACCGGAAGAATAAGAAATCAGGATAACAAATTTTTAATAAAGGAATGGAAATGGTATATTGAATATTTACAAACAAATTGCAAATAGATAAAAGCATTGGTAGGACTATTGTAATAACCTGCAGTTTTTAAAATATAGATATATGAAAATAGATGAATAAAAGAATGATTGAATATAACTTGGAATATGCAGGGGAGGATGATAAAACAATTGATGAACTGCAGAAAGAGGAGTTTGTTTTTGCGCATATAGAATCCTAGCTGCTGTTGTTACATACATAAACAACTTTAAGATTTTTGGGGGGTGGATTACTGCCCCTATAATCCCTAACAGAAACGGTTTGGGTCTTTTTTATATACAGTAATCACTTTTAACATATTTTTTATCTTGTCATGTTATCACTTCCCCAAGATACCCTGGCTTTCTTGCAAGTCACCCCCCCCCCCCATGAAAAAATAACCAACTACCTGTTTGCACTTCCAGCAATTATTAGGAACCTTCTTAGACCTTTTAGATAATTTGTTAGATGTTAAGTACCATCTACTCTTATGTTCTTCTGTCATTCTGCAGCAATCTACTGAGGTCATCAGGGCAGCCATCCACACATCATTCTTGTGGATTTTCCTTGCTACTTTCTAGCTCCTGTACCTCTTGAACTCTGGAATACTCACAGCAACTCTTCAAACTGGTTCAACATCTTCCTGCCATCGACAGGCCTGCCACTTACTCGCATCAGCTCCAGCACTGATACCAAACATAATCCTAATTGTGTCATTCAAGGATTTTCGTCCAACTTTCCTCATCCTTTGCTAATGGAGGATGATACAAATATATGTGGGAGAGGGAGAGAGAAAGTGCACTTAAAGATTTAAGAAACAACATCAGCAAAGCTGTTTTCTTCCTAAACCTCCTACTTTCAAAAACATATCAGGATTAAGAAGTTGAGAATGCATTCGACAAAGAGCTCAATGGAAGACTTGTGTATAAAAAGAGTGAATTAGCCTCTTGACCCTCCTTTTTTTCTGGAGGGGTGGGGGCTGACCTTTCTTCCAAACTCCAACCAAAGAAAATGCATAGCCAAGCCCTGCTGGAATAAATTCCCCTTCAGTTAATATCAGCTTTGTGTCTGGTCCTGATTACAGTCACCACCTGTCCCTCGAACTGCAGATTTTTATCCTTCGGTTTGCATTCACCCTCCCACCCAAATTACACAGGGGGTGTGGGTGGGCCTCTGACACATTTTGCTCTGCAAGGACAGAAGCCAGTTCCCTTCCTTGTACGCAAGAGTTGTGTTCCAGAGCCCACAGGATCACAAATGGGCTTTTGTGCAACCTGATCTCTCTCTGCCTCCAAGACAAGCTGGACCCCTAAGCCAAAGGACGGTCAAAAGGAAGAGATATAGCTCTTCTTCTTCTTCCACCACCAAACCTTTCCTCTTTGCAGCAGCAAGCTCTGGGTCATTGGTGTGACACAAGCCCTCACTCTAAAAGTCACTGCAGTCGAAAGTCCGCTCCTGACCTGATGAATGAGCCTAACTTTCCCCTAAATAAATATACTACTAGACTGTACTGCCACCTTGCTAGCAGGATCTCCTTTTCTGACCCAGAGCCAATTATTTCTCCCCACCCCACCCCTCCCAAGTTGAAGTGTTGCCATCTGTCCTTCAGGAGAGGAAACTGCCCTCTGCTTTTTAGTTGGTGGCCACAATGGATGCCCCTTCCACTGTAAACAAAGCCTTGTGATGCAAAACAAGAAGAAGGGCATATTCAGCAAGTGGGCTGGACTGAGCTGAACTGTTGCTAGGGATCTTTCGAGATACTTCCTGGATCGTGTAGAGTTGCAATGTTCTGAGTCTGTCCATTGGGTTGCCCATGGCTTGTACTGGCTGTTTTGGGTGACAAGAGTTCTTTAAGGTCTCAAGCAGCTGTCTTGCTTGCCTGCCTACCTAAAGTAAAAAAAAAAAGTAGGGAGAAGCTAGGGATTGGCCCATGGACTTTCTGTATGCAAAACCTCTGCTCTGCAAACTACACTGCTTCCAGCAGGGATTGGACTCATCATATAGCATCAGGTGATTGACAGGTTAGCAGCCCCTGAAGAGGGCTGGCTAGTTCTGAACCCAGACGTCCCCCCGAAAAGTGGCTCCCCCACCCTGCAGCATACAAAAATAATAAAATATTTGAGTGCTAAACATGTGTGGCTATTATTCACAAACATTGATTGCAGCCTGTGAGTTAAGGTACAACTCTTATAATAATTCACTCCTAAGAGAATGATTTATTATAAGACCCTTCACTCCCCCCCCCCGAGTACTCAGCAGTCAGGAGGAAAGTCACAGAAAATATTATATATTTTTCACTCTCGGGACTCAATTTATTGTTGTACTAGTAGCTGGAATTTGCAAGGCCCAGCCTAAGACATTTTGCTATCCGAGATGAGGGCAAGATGGTACAGAGTCTCCCTTCAACATGGGCAGTGGAAATGGGCACTGGCTGCATTCAGGTTATCCATCATCCCAAAATGGAAGATGCTTCAAGGTTTGCAGTTATCATTATGTTACAAAACATTTGGAGCCTGGCCAACACAGAAAAAACTATATGCATCATTTGAGAGTCTCTGAATGACTAGTAAACCCAGAACATCTGCGTGCTGTAGGGTGGGGCATTGTTACTTGCACTGCTGTGAATGGTCTTCATGGTTCTTTGGCCTTCGTGAAATGTGGACTTCTCAAGGACATAAAACCTTCTCAAGGAGGTTTTATGCTATAACCTCCCATTGCCATCTCAACATCCGTATGTTGGAACTACCTGATATTTGTTTTCTTTACAATTGTTCTGTTTTGTGTTGCGTATCTTGAGAAAAACCAAACACTGGCAACGGGACAGTGTCCTCCCTTGTGCTTGAGGGAAGCAGAATGTCTTAGTCTGCAAGCACAGATTTAAGTTTCTTGTTGCTGCTTGAAGTCCCCACACCCCTAAAACCAGGTCCCAAGGGACAATGAACCCCCCCTTTAAAGGTGCACCTGGTAGAGAGATGTGCTAGCAGGACTCCTTGATAGTTTTAAGGCAGCAGCAAAGGCTTCTATCCTGCAGTGCCTTAAATCTGTTTTAACCTCTGCTCAAACTTTCTGTCTCACCTTGCAGTAGTAGATGGAGTGGTGCTAACCTGCCCTCCTTCAGGTGTGTTGCTTCTCCTTTCTGGAAAGAGGAAGGGTGAGGTGGTGGGGAGGGCAGGGCAGGGCACCAGGAGGAGCACTAGATGGTGGTGGCGGTGATTCCCAGCCCATCTGACTGGGTTGCCCCAGTCTATCTGGGCGACTTCCAACATAATAAAAACACAGCAAAACACCAAACATTAACAACTTCCTGATACAGGGCTGCCTTCAGATGTCTTCTAACAGTTGTGTACAGTATTTCTTTTTCTCCTTGACATCTGATGGAAGAGCTTTCCACAGGGAGGGCACCACTGCTGAGAAGGCCCTCTGCCTGGTTCCCTGTAACTTTACTTCTCACACTGAGGGAACTGCCACAAGGCCCTCAGAGCTGGACCCCAGTGTCTGGCTGGATGATGGGTGTGGAGACGCACTGTACCAACCTCCCTGCCAACCCTAAACAGATATAGGGGGTGGATGGAGGCAGAAAAGGGGAGAATGTTCCACTGTAAAAGGAGAAATCTTTGTGCTAACGGAACCAGCGCTTTAGTGCTATGTTGAATACAAAACCAGTGGTTGTTTGTTTTTTTCATTTTGCTGACAATATCAGCTGGGTCGTGAGAGGCATACAAAACTTAAGTCCCAAACTGGAGTTCTGTGGCAACACAAACTGGGGGAACGGGGGGGGGGGGAGGGACTATTTCAGGATATTTTTCTCTTCCCTCCAAATCTGAATGGAAGCTTCTGCCTAATCAGAAGTCTACAAAACTCTTCTGAATTCAGGTGAAGATCGCCAGCAATTTTAATTGCAACCATTGCTGTATGCATGCTTGTATTCTATTTAAATAGGAATATAACTGCTTAGGTAACTTGCACTATAGCTTGCAGCATCAGCATCGGCTGATATTGCTGCCATGACCACACAAATAGCAGCTTAAGTGCTTTCTGGAGCATATAACCCTGTACCAAGCCTTGTACCACTGATCCATCTAGCCCAGTATTGTCTGCACTTATTAGCAGCAGCTGTTTGGGGATTCAGGTGGGGGCGAGGACATCCCCAGCCCTACCTGCAGAAACCAAAGACTCCACTTGGACCCTTCTGCATGCAGAGCAGATGCTCTGCCACTGAGCGACAGCCCTTCGCTTTGCAGAGGAGTTTGCGGAGAGCCACTGCTGCTATCAACATGCAGCCTCGTCTGCTTCCCCATTCAGTTTCATTCAGCTCAATTCTATTGTCTCCCGTCTCAATAGCTGCGTGCACCCAGGAACGGCCCGGCCCCCGATTGGCTGCTTTGTTGGCTGCCTTGATTTGCAATTAGCAGCTTGGGAGGCTCCCATTGGCTGGCCTCCCTTCCTCGGAGGCCCTCCGGGATGCATAAGTTTTTGCTCTGGACTGTAACTTTTTTTGAAATGAAGTATCCGCGCGTGTGACTTGGAACAGTTGTGCTTGGCTTTCATGACTGTTGTTCCAAGGGAAATAGTACTCAGGAAAAAAAAGAAAGCAAGAATGAAGCTGTGTGGAACATTCCTAGGTGCGTGTTAAACAAACAAAGATATATCTTTAACTTTTCTGGGCTTCTTCTGTTTATTGTTTGCCTTGCCTGTAGTGTTGCTGCCGTTCACTGATGGATCTGTTGCCTTGCCCTGCGCAAGTTGCTCCCCACACAGGAACTTCTGGGACTCGCTTTGTGTCTTTTAGCTGGGCGTGGGGATTAATCTGTGTGTAGATCAACAAGATGTCAATTAGCCAAGGAGATCAAAATCAGAACCTGGGTTTGTTTTCTTGGCGGGTGGGGAGGTGGAATGGTGCTTAAGTTTTGACATGATCTGAACTGCAGTCTGCAAACTCAAAACTGTACCCATCACGTTTTGTGACTGGTGGAGAAGGAAGCTAATAATGAACTGCATGTACAAAATGAAGATTCTTACCTTGTAAAGAATTTTGAAAAATAGGGAAGGAACTAGGAAACTAAATGCATTTTTCATTGCAGCCTCCAGTGGCTGAAACTGTACTCTTAATTTTGGCTTTACGTTCTTGTTCTGCAAATGTTATTTATGTACAATCAAAGTGGGAAACTAATCTGTTTCTCTGTAATTTCTTTCTGTTTCCTTATTTCCTTCTCCTTCCTTTCTTGTAGTGCCAGAATGTGAAACCCTTCCATTGTAAACTTGTTGAAAGTTCAACAGAAAGAAAACCTGTTCAGCACTAGTTAAAACAATGTGTATAAGGATCGGTGGGTTTTTGAATGGGGGTGTGGAAGGATTGCCTGTGCAATCAACAGCACAGGAGAAGCTTTGGGGTTTGCAGGCGGATCATTTGAAAAGGAAATTTAAAAAAAAAAAGTTGGCAGCTTTTGGGCAGAGGGAAATCATCAGATTAAAAAGATCAGCTTCCAACTGTAAATTTCTTGTAGACAAAGAACTTTTTACTCCAAGGGAGTGATTGTATACATCTCAGAGAAGGGGGTTATTAAATGGGTTCTCCCCCCTCTCCTTCTCCCCCTCCCTCCCCTCCCTTCTGTCTTGTTGTTCCATCTGCTAGGGGCCTGTGCTGGGCAGAATGTACTCCAGCCCTTCAGCTGTTCCATATACAATATTAATGCGGGGCTATTTCTTCTTGGCAAAGCGTTCTTAATTGCCGTCTGAGGCATTAAGGAAAGTCTCCCCATCTGCACAGGGCGGTTTTCTTGTCCACAAAGAAATAAGGGACAATCTTCCCTCTCTCTCCAACCTTTCCCCCATTTCGACCCCCTCCCTTGCCCCCCCTCCCCACCAGCCTGCTTCTCCATTCTTCCAGCTGGTAAGCAGAGAAGTTGGTACCCAATTTCAAATGCATTAAGTTTGAGGCCTAAATGACAAGAGAGTTTCTAAGAAGCACCACGTCAGCTTCACAGTTGTATGTCTGGCTCTGCAGAAAGTCATTGTTCTTTTAATTACAGTGATCTTCACAAAGGCCAAAACATTTATTTCAAATTTTTTTAATGACTCTTCTACTTCTGCAGTCTTCTTTCACATCTAGGTGGAAATAAAAACCACTCTGATTTATTTCAATTTTTCTTTTTTTAATTTAAAGCACTTTAGAATTCTTCTCTTTGGATGCATGCAGATTGTTTTTATTCCTTGCAGATAATCACGCAAACACACCATTTTTTACAGCTCATTTTCTAATAAAAATAATATTCAAGATATAGATCATGGGATCATTTCTTACCACTCAGTTTTAAAGAAAATCTGTGAGCGTTTCCCCAAAGGTTTTCTGCCAGTGATACTAATGAAACAGTAGATATAATTTCAGAAATTCCTGGAACAGAAATATTAACTATTGAGAAATAAAACTAGATTATCACAGCCTCATCAAGGACTGTACTTGCCTTGCCTGCTATCAGCATCTGGTTTTCAATTCCAAACTCTTGAGAGATTTCTTTTACGGTAGGAAGTTGTGGTGTAATTCAGAAAGGAGCTGTCCATCTCTGAGTGCTGAACTGGTCATTTACTCAGATCCTGAATGTGGCCATTATTCCTGGTTTTAGAATTTACAGTGATGAGTGAAAATTAGGACAGTGCTTTTGGACATTCCTGAATTTAGCATATCCCCCCCCCCCCAGGACGTCGCATGTAACAGACAACACAACAGATCTTCTATGCATGGAGACATTTTTGGAAGCAGTGATGGCCTGGAAACATACCATGCTGCAGGAGTTACCCATATATCAAACTACTGCATTCACTGTAGCTACTCATGGGCCAACTGCCATGTGGCCAGACTTATAGATTCATCAAAATCAAATGGCACAGGTTTCATCTTTGAATGATTGCTCTTCGGACGCAAAAAGCCTCCCTGAATGAACACAGGAAAACAAATGTGAGGAAGAAGGCTAAGCAGAAATCTTATCCATGTGTTCAAGGTGACATTTTTTGAGGTGCAGGGCAAGAGAGAGAGAACTGCCCACCTGCAGTCAAAAGTAATACCGTCCCCAGGAACAGCTTTGCCGTTTGATGTTGTTGAATGAATAAGCAAGCCTACAGCAAGTCTGCCTTGTGGCCTCTAATCAGTGGCCATTATGATGCACCGACTGGGCCCCAATAGCTTGGAGGAAATCACCCAATCTTTCTGCTGGGCCACAGTCTGTGAACTGGCACAGAGAGAGACAACACATTGAACAGTCTGAAATTATCGCCATAATCTGAGTGCGGAGCCAAAGGCAGCATCCTACAGGCATCCTGTTTCTTACTTTTCACTCTTCTTTCTTCCACCACCTTGATGCCTGCTTTTGTGGTGGCTTTCTATGCTTCTGTGTTGGCACATGTTGGGCATGATCCAGCCAGAGTTAAACTCCCGCATGTTAAAGTCCCATGGATTCCATGAAGAAAACAAGGCAGATGCTTTGTGATCTCCCAATGAGATTTTAAATGGCTTCGGCCACAATCCAAAACTTTTGGCCATCAGTGGCAGGACTTAATGGAATGTAGTAGCCGACACTTCAGCCAGAGTTCCACTGCTCATGCTAGCCAGAGTGGAAACGGAGGGCAGGAAAAACAATTCTTTGTTATGCCTGGTCCCAAGCTAGCATAGCAAAGAGGCCCAGACTGAATCCATTCCTGTTGTGTGATGGAACCAGGCATGGTCCAGAATTTATTTATTAAATTTATATACCACCCTTCATCTGAAGTTCATAGGGCAGTTTACAGAATAAAAAATACAAAAAGGAAAGACGAAAGGCATAACATAATAACTGCAGCAAACGAAAACCAATAACCGCCTCCCACAAACACATTAAAAGGCCATAGGTTGTTTAATCAGCCATATTGTTTAGGCAGTGCAATAAAAGGCAGAATGTTGAATAAAAATATGAAAGGAAAGGGAAAGGAAACAAGTGGTCACACCAGTGAAGCCTGTACCAACCAAACTCCACCCCTTCCCTGAACCTATAATGCCCTTTTCCTGGAGTTCTGATGGCTACCACCAGCTGGGATACCACCAGCTGTAGTTTCTGACCATGCTTTTGGCAAGTGCATTGCAGAATTCCTTGGAGATGTCCTGCCACCAGAGCCTGGCAAAACCAAGCAGAACTGGGAAGAGGTACACCTCCACTTCATCCTCCAACATGGCAGTTTGGGGCCTTGGATTGCTTTGCCCACTTTGGGGTAGATCATGTCCACCCATAATCTTCATTTCAAGAAAAGGAAAGTTTTGATTTAGACCTCATATTGGTCCATTGCTCTGTCATTTACTTTTTGGTAAAAAAATATTAATCAACCTTTGGTGCACTGTGGCACTAAGCCTATGATTTAAGGCTGGCAGTTTGTCATTAAGTAAAAAAGCAAACAAAGTATTAGACTTTCTTTCTGAAATAATCTTATTTAAAAGAGCATTAACAGCATATAGAGCAGGCATCCCCAAACTCGGCCCTCCAGATGTTTTGGGACTACAAGTCCCATCATCCCTAGCTAACAGGACCAGTGGTCAGGTATGATGGGAACTGTAGTCCCAAAACATCTGGAGGGCCTAGTTTGGGGTGCCTGATATAGAGCAATGCTTGGTAGGACCAAAGGTCCACATAGTTGAGCATCCTCTTTCTCACAACATCCAACTAGATGACTCCTGGAAGCCCAAGGCAAAGGGGTGCGGAGGCAATACCTCTCTCCTGTTGTTGCTCCACAGACATTGATATTGACATTAATACTGAGTGAAAAAACACTGTGCCTGAACAAGGAGGTTCAGCAGAGCTAGCCAGGCTAACAGCCATTGAGAGATCTCTTCTCCTTCATGAATTTGTCTAAATCCCTTTGAAAGCCATCTAAACAGTAGCCACCTCATCCTGTGGTGATGAGTTCTGCAAATTAACAATGTGTTGAGTGAGGAAGTAGTTTCTCTTGTCTATCCTGAACCTATTGTCAATGAGTTTCATCAGATGACCCTAGTCCTCTTGAGGCATCACAATACATTTAAAGTATAACCTTAGACTATCTGTGAAATGTGAATCACTATGAGATTGATCACATGCAGGTGCTAAAAAATGTCAAGAATTATTTTTTTTACTACAAAAAACCCCCCCATAAAAGATAGGAGTAGGAATAATAATCAATAGACCTTTTGGACAGCCTGAAAACATCTTCCAGAAGGGCACTTCAGGGCGACAATAGGTTTTATTTATTCATTTTGAGTTGTTGTCCATCTCAGTCAACCTCAGTGATGCCATCACATATCCAAACTGAATTGGCTACGTCACATCATAATGTCACCCCATTCATTATGGGCTTCCTGATTGGGTAGAATCGCCCACATGACTAATCTGAGGAGGATAATAGAGCAACAATCAGAGAGCAAATGGCATTAAAGGAGCAGCAGCCAAGTGGAAACAATGTCAGTAACCAGGGGAACTATAGTGGCAAACTACATTGCAAAAGGTGAATATTCATGACTGAAGTTTGCCCTGAAATCATGAGTTTTGACCTGAAAATCAAAACCGGTGAATAATCAAGAGCTGCAGAATGAATTTGAAGTATTATTACTGATGCAATCACTCATGCTTAGCCAGATGCTTTTTTGTTTTGATAAACTGGAGGAAGCATACATTGTCATACCAATGTATTTTGATGATGATCTAGGCGCTTGATCCAGCCAAATGTTCTTTGTAGTCTGAGTGACTACGGTGGAAGAGATTTAAACCTGTTCTTAACTTTGACTGGGGGAAATTAGCCCGTGAAAGATGTGTGACAGTTGGATATGAGCATGATCCTCTCAATAGTCACATCCACAAATGACATGATGTCAGGAAATCTTAATATCATATTGGAAAAGTTAAATATTTTTGTCGCTTGGCTCCGAAAAGCAGTAAATCTTGAAATTAGCTGTATTGTCAGGGTATCCCCCAAGCTGCTTAATATAATGTATGGTTTGATCAATGGCTGTTCCTCAGTACGTAATTGTTCCATGATCATGGAGAAGGAAAAGACAAAACTATACACCTTGGAGTACTTCGGAAAACAATGACATGAGCGTGCCTCTCCATGTCTCTCTCTTCCTTGTGGGTCTATGTGCTTGTACTGAAATATGTTTAAATTAGCATAGGAGTGTTTGGGCCTATACATGCACACACAATCACACTCCTACCCTTCCTACTTTCCACAATATTTTGCTTTTGTTTTCCAAGTTGGAGCATTACAGATCTGAATTAAATAGCAGTCAAGGGGACCATCTAGCATTGTTCATGGGATAAAGTTGATCCTGCCTTTCCCCTCCCTTTGATTCTATCTTGAATACAGAACAATGAAATGCAGTTAAAGCACCGTGCCTGGTGCCTGATGATAAGGCTTTAATAGAATTTCTGAATGCCAGAGGTTTAGGATGTAAAATATCCCTGTCTTCACAGCATGGTCAAAGGCGATAGAGGGTTTTGTGTGTGTGTGTGTGTGTGTGTGTGTGTGTGTGTGTGTTTTAGGAGTACTCTCAGCTGAACACATCCTTTTATGTTAATGGTTGAGCTTGCAAGAAAAAAGGGGGGGTGCAATATCTGAAATGGGCCTTTGCAAGTCTTTCCTGGGTTTTCTGGTACATTTGAATACATGCATTCAGAGTCAGGCCCAAAGAGAACTTGAAACAATGTTAACTTATTTGAGCAGAATCTAAAAGTCACTTGCCCCCAACACAGGCAAGATTCCTTTAACTGAGATTCCTGCATTGCAGGGGGCTGGACTAGATGACCCTTGGGGTCCCTTCCAACTCTATAATTCTATCATTCTAACATTTTAATAGTCCGTCTTCCTGCACATGCCTCATAGTTATGCATGGCACATTAATATCCTGCACGTTGAAGGTGGGATGGGGGAGAGAGGCTCAAGAAATCTGGAAAACAGCCTCAGTCTAAACGTCTGGAACTTACTAGCCCCAGTTACCCAGGTGAGTGGCTAAAAAATAGATTGAACTTCTGGGGGGAAAAGAGTCAGTCATGGGATCCCCTAATAGTTGTGGTTACTAATAGATAACTTTCAGAGACTGGAGTTCTTACATGAGACCTTATTAAATATGGGTCTTTAGCAGAAGTAGTATACAGTGCTACCTTGGTTTAAGAACAGCTTAGTTTATGAACAACTTGGATTAAGAACGCTACAAACCTGGAAGTGAAGTAGTTGCTTTGGTTTGTGAACTTTGCCTTAGAAGCTGAATATGTTCTGCTTCCTGTTGAGTGTGTTCCATTTGTAAACTGAGTCCCCCGCTGCTATGATGGGAAAGCACGCTTTGGTTTAAGAATGGACTTCCGGAATGGATTAAGGGGAAAATAGATTGCCTTACTGTTTTTGGGGGGGGGGCTGTAGGTGAGTAACAGAGCATGGACTTTGTATATAGATGGTTCTATCCACTGCTTCTCCACCTAGAAGCAACAGAGGCTGCTGGAAGGTTTCCCTCAAACCCTGAAGACCTGCTAGTTGAAGTAGATAGTTGTAGACTCATGGTCTAAGCCGTGTGTGTGTGTGTGTGTGTGTGTGTGTGTGTGTGTGTGTACAGCTGCTAGATTCTATTTTCTATGCATAAGGTTGATGGGATGGTGTCTTAAAGACTTCTGATATCCCACCAACACATAGATAGATACATACATACAGTACATACATACAGTACATACATACATACATACAACCATACATACATAATAGTGCTCTAAGTAATACTGTTATCCTAAGCACACTTACCTTGATGTTCCATTGACATCAGTTGGAACAACTTCTGGAAAAAAACAAGCATGGCGTTGCAATATAAAGGTAGCAGAGTTGATTGCAAGTTACTGCTCTATCAGACTTACATCTAAGTTTCAACACCAATTCAGGTGGGGGAAATGAGTTTACTTTCCGATTTGTAAAATAGGAATTCCAATAGTCTGCTTCATGGAGTTATATATGTGGCATTCACTGTCTGGGTATCAAAATGGGAAAACACCCCAATAGCAATTGTTTAGTTTTTGGCATGTATGACTTTATAAAGGGACAAACAGCCAAGGACCTCTTGCAGTTTACAAGTACATTTATCAGACAGAATTCTGGGGTTCTATGTTTGTGCTCTTCCCATGAAAATGTGTGCATGTTGTATATGGTGTTTTTCAAGAATTGGTCACTGAGTCTGACCATGGTAAGAACCAGGTCTTTGAGGTTGACTAGCTGTAGGAATTTGCTGTCCAGATATCCCCTACAGGCTCTTGGTGCTAATTCACACATGCATGCTGATGGCTTGCTGACTGTACCTTCAAGTGTTGGCTTGCAGGTGTGAGCCAGGGCCTATCAAATGATAGGACTTTCATATCATCCAATCAAAATCAAAGCACAATACTTTTCAAGGGAGATAGTTCACATGTTTAAATGATGCACATTCCATGCTGAGGAAAGAATCAAATAACAAGCGTTGTGTAACTTAACTTGACTTTAACTGGGTTTTTTTAAATATATATAGTGTTTTAATTGTTGTAACCCATCCTGAGACCTTAGGGTGAAGGGTGGGTAATAATTTGTAATAATAATAAAAAATTGTAATAATGATGCATATGCAGATGTTAACCAATTCCTATAATTTAACTCATGTATGAAACAAAGCATATTTGATTCCCCTTTAAGTCAAAATGTTGACACTAAGGCAAGGAAAAACAAAGGGGTCTTAATTTGGCCCACAAGTCCATTTTCACCAAACTGTGATCACCTTTATGATCAGAGTTTACTCAGGGAGCTGAGGCTGAGCTGAACCGCAATCTCCCTAGCCATTATAATGTCTTGGCCAAACCTTAACTAGTGAATTTGTGGCTAAGGCTTTAAATGTGAGCCAATACTGTACATTACACCAGCTCTCATTCTCAAGCACACTGATATCACCTTAACCAGTCTTAAGAGTCTTAACTTGCCTTTCCCTCACAACAGCTCTTTGAACTAGTTTATCACAGTTGTGAGACCAAGAGAGATTTGACCGAGGCCAAACAAATAAGACAATGGCAGAGAAGGTATTTAAACACAACTCTCCAAAAGTTCAAGCCCAGTGACATATCCATTATCTGGGCCATTTGTTATATAAATCACTAAACACATTCCTAAATGGTTCAGGAGCCTTTCACAACAAACTTGCTAGGACTCTTTTGATGCTGTGTTTTTAACAAGATTCACCAGAACTTTGAAGGCATTGTTATGATAAAAAATAAGGCATTGACTTTTCTTCCACTCAATACTGAGATCAAGGATAGTGGCCAGCTCAACCATAATTCATCAACTATGACATCAGAGTCATATTTACACAACACACACACACATAAATACATACGTCTGTGCCACATTTCTTAGAACCAAACATTGCCTACAATCTGGTCCAGCCAAGGAGATTTGGGTTCCTGAGACAGGAAACCTAAAACACAGACACACAAACATACAAATCGAAATGGAACCCAATCCATCTGAGACATTATTTTGCCAAAGCCCTATTAAACAATGCTCTTTTGCTTCTGCTGTCCATTTCAATTGGGCTTGTGAGGGAGAACTTTCCTGTGCCTCATGGATCCAATCTGCTCCCTTGAAGGCAACCAAATTCCTAAAGCCCTCTAGTAGAGGAAAGAAATACTTTTTTTTTTTTAGAAAGGTGGATCTGATGGTGGAAGGAGGTAAAGACAAGAGCAAACTTCCCTTTTACTCATTTGGATAAACTTTGCAGATTTTTTTTAATTGATGCAGCAACTCCAAGATTACTATAATCTGCATGGGATGTGTATGCTGTGTTGTGTTGTGTGCCGACATATACAGCCAAACTCCTGGACTTTTCAATATATTAGCTCAACCACTGCTGGTCTCCCAACTTGCCTCTGGTCGTGAATTCCCCACCCTGTTCTTTATGGCGATGGGTCATCTTTTCTAACCACCAATAAACATTGTAAAGTACTTTCGCTGCAGCTGGGCTAAGCCGGGGCATCTGTCATTCCCTGCTTGTTGCTATTAGAAATTATGGGACTGTACCATAGGCTGGAAATGTGGAGGGGGGGATTAAGCTGACAGTTGTAACCTTCCCAGCTCCTTTTGTCTCCTTTGCATAAAAGGACTTTCAACCCATGCTGCATATTAATTATGGATCAGATTGGATTTTGAGGGGGGGCCGAGGGGAGATCTTCCACCTTCTGTTAGAGCCCGAGGAGTGGTGGAAAGAGGGGAAAATATATTCTGGGGCTCCCTCCCACGCTCACCCCCCTCCAAAGGAAAAAAAGTCAGCACCTCCATGTCGTTCTCCCCCCCCCCCTCCTTCCTGTACTGTAGATTTATTTCACCTCGGAGAGTAAACAGATATATTGCAAGCCCAAAGGGTTGATGGGTAGTGTATTTACAAAGGGAAGGATAAGAGCGGCCCCCCCATCCACGTCCGCCTCCTCCTTTCCACCGCCCCCCCCGCCATTCCCATTAATGAGAGCGATCATTAAGTGAGACACTGCCTTTAGCGAGCTTAAAGAGTTCACACACTAAAGACTTATCAGCGGTTTTAATTGAAAGCTACGAACCTTCTTCCACGCATGTTCCCGGCGTAAGGAAGTGGGGAGGGGGGGCCGCTTTCAGCAAGTGCTCTCTCTCCTCTCCACCTCTCCCCCCCCTTCCAACCTCTCCACCTTCCAACTCTCCCGCTCCCCCCCATCTCCACCCACCCACCACCCCATGTAAATTTCATGATTGCTTTCCGTGATGTCATTTTGAAAAGAGACAGACAATAGGCTGTGAGCAAAGGTAAGTCAATGTTATGCTCTGTTGTTTGTTTGTTTGTTTGTTTGCGCGGACAAAAGGCACATATTTATCAACTGTGTACGTGTTGATTTTAAGAAGAAGAAAAATATTAATAAGCAATATATCGTCATATTCTTCGGGTGGTTTCTGGAGGGTGGGAAAGAGAGTGTTTGAGAAGAGAGAGAGAGAGGAAAGAAAATTATATATATCCGGATAGTTCCAGAGGTTGTCCTGATCTGTAGGGATCGCTTTGGAGAAACCGTGCCCGTGGTGGTGGGGTGTCTTTTTGTATTTGACGGCCTATTTGCTTATTGTTATTCTCTCCCCCCCCCCCCCTATTCCTGGATCTTTGATGGCCGAGTTTTTCTCGCGGGCGCGCTTTGGATCTCGTTGCAATTGTGGAAAGATGACAGGAAGAGCGAGAAGAGAAGAAGACAGGGCAACGGGGGTGGAAAGGCGAGATCTTCTTTCTTTCTTTTTTGCTCGCTGCCTTTAAAGTTTCTCAGCATTTCTTTTTTTAAAAAAAAAAAAGTAGAGAGACTAGTCTGTGGACTTTGATACTCGCTCACCTGGGGAGGGATCCCAAAGCGGAAGACAGAAAAAAAATGCGGGCTGAGGGAGAGGCAACCGCACCGAATGTCTGGTTGGTTCCTTTATTTGACACACTCCCGGAAAAAGTTGCCGCCGTCCATGGTGCTGAAATTCCCTGTTTTCGGGTTGAAGTTGCAGACAGCAGTTCCACGGTCTTGCTTTCTCATTTCTGGCAATCTCGTGCGAAACGGGAGGAAGATAATTTGTTGTTGTTTTTGTTAGAAAAGGTTTTAAAGATGCATTAGTTCCCAAAATTATTTCCCCCACCTTCCCTGTATCAGTGATAAGAGTGGGAGACCTTACTGTTCTGTCCTGATGTTCTAGGGTAAAACTAAAACAGGGTATGGTTAAAATGAAGATACTGTTTTTAAAGTGTCAGGCATTTAGGAAGTCAAGTTACTTTGCAGCGTTAAGAACAACAACTAGGGGAGTGCTTGCTGGTTTTACTAGTTTATGGCTCTGGCTTTCTGTGTAATTTAGATTCCCTTCCACATATATAATGTCCAGAAACAAAAGGGACATTTTACTCCTTATACTTCATTGTTCATTGCTTTTATTGCTTGGATTGTTTGGTTATTTCACTGCAGGCAGCTTCCCCCCCCCCACTCCCCCGTGAAATGATAAGATTGGGCAGGAAGTATTTAGGAGTTGGGGCTTCATTTAGAGCCTTTCCCATGACTTTCCCCTGCAGGTCTAACAATGCAATCCTATGCATGCCTTCTCAGAAATAAGTCCCATTGGTTTTGATGGGGCTTGGTCCTGGGTGAGTACAGGATTGCAACCTCAACCTCTTAATCAATTGTTATGAGGTAGGATTTAATGGAAGTTTCATAAGGACCAGATTGACAAAGCAGAAGATGACGATATTACACCAAAATTAGCAAGGGAGGCCTTTGTCTGTTTCGGAGCCATTTGTTTGTTTCCCATTGGAAGGGCTATTGTTGAACTGGAGAAGGGTTGTTTATTTTCACATTCATCACAATTCCCTGTTTTGAGCTGGAGGCTGGACAGTTTTTCATGACACCTATTTCCTATCTCTGCCAGGGGAGGAGGAAAAGGTTCCTGTATGACTCAACCAGCTGTCAACACAAGTATTATAATTTTGTGTTCTTGCTCTCCGGCTGGGTCCCATTTGCTTGTGGTTTCTTGGAGATCCACTTTGGGCGAAGTTCTCTGTCTCTCCAATAATTATTGCAGCCAGCCTCTCTCTCTCTCTCTCTCTCTCTCTCTCTCTCTCTCTCTCTCTCATTGGCTCATCTGTTCTTATTATCTACTTCCTCCATATGTCTACTTTAATTAATGGCAGACAAAAGAAGAAGGAGAATGTGTGTGTGTGTGAGAGAGAGAGAGAGAGAGAAGAAAGGGGGTCGTTGTAGGAATTAAAGTTTAAGAGTTGTCATGGCTGTGATGGGGTCACAGAAACTGGAGACAAAGATTGCCGGGTACTTGCTTGTATGCATGTATCTTTTGTAAGGTCATACATATTGCTCAGAAGGCAGATTATTAATGGGGGTGGGCAGTTGCAGGACACTCAGCAGGGAAAACAAGACTGCTTTGCTCTTCGCCTAACCTGTGAAAGAAAGAAAGAAAAGACTGGCATATACCACAGCTACAAATGCAGCTGGCAAAGTACTTTCTCCCTTCTGCTTGCCTTTTGTTAAGCATGCTTTATTCCCCTTGGCTTTGCTAGGTTGTTGATCATGTACTAGGAGTGTGTATATCTCATATGTCTGCAGGAGAGGAACAGATAAACATCTGAAGGCTAGCCTCTGGCCAGCAAAAATAAGAATCAAAGTTGTGAAAGCAGGCCAGTTTGTTCACCCCAGGAGAACCCTGGGAAGGTTTTGTGTGTGTGTGTGTGTGCTTTGTTTGTTTTTTTGCTGAAGGTTCACTAATCAACTCTAGATCTATATTTAGACCAGTATAAATAGCATATCACATAAGGAGCTGGGATGCAACGTCTTGGAAGAAACCAATAAGGGTTTGTTTCCTTCTCCTTCCCTTGCATGCCTGTGAATATTCAACTCTGTGGCAGAATCACATGCTCTTTCCCCTTTCCCTCCCAATGGAACAAAATGCAACTTTTCTATGCAGGGAAATCATAGCGTGATAACGCACATGGAGCCTTTGCTTGATTGTTAACAGATATTAAAATAGTCCCCCTGCCACGTCATCCTGGCGTCATGTGGTTACTTGAGGGTATTCATTGGATGATTCCTTTGAGTCAGAGCCATCTATTTACCTTCCTATCTAAGCTCCTGACATTCTGCCCCACTTCCCTAATGTTCTGACATGCCGAGGTGTGACCAAGAAACAGAACCTGGGGTGGGCAATGCAAGTGGGGGCAGACTTAGTTCCCGATGGCTCCCAGTCAGTAGACACAGCTGAAAGGAGGCAAAGGCAGTGGGACCAGTAGGGACAGGTGGCAGGTTTGGATCCTAGCTCACCCACTCCCGTGGAACCTGTGCATGCCTCAATTCTGTCATATAAATAAGTGGCAGCAATTATTCCCAGGAGAAAAATTACATGCTGCACTTGGGGGGGGGGTGTCAAATCCTTTCCACAGCCTCTGATAAGTGGGATCCAACCTTCTGAGAGGAGCAGCAAGTTTATAGGTGTGGGGCAATATGTTTTCAATGCTACCTTTCCCTCAAAAGAAAGAAAGAAAGAAAGAAAGTTTAGGGAAGAAGAGAAAGTAAGGAAGGAGTGTGGACCTCATACCTTTTTCTCTTCTTCCACCTTGAACTTACTTTCTGGGTTGAGAAGGAAAAGCCTTCCTCATCTCCTCCTCCAAGCCTGAATGCTATTCTGCCTGGTTCAGGAGAATGGGGAGCCACGCCAGTTTTGAGACAACAGGTCTTGTCCCTCCCCTTGCTCTGCTTGAAGTCATGGCCTCTCCAATGGATAGGAGGATGTGGAGTGGGAAAGGAGAGCGAGCTGGCAGAAGGGCTAGGACTTTTTCTCCTTTCGCTGCTCATCTAATTTTAGCTAATTGCGAATACATTTATTTATTTACTTACTCTAACTAGCTGTAAATACATTTATTTACTTGCTTTTGCAGGAGATGATAAAGCAGCCTGATCTCCCAATGCAGTTTAAGTCTTAGAGCTTGAGTGTGAGCTCATTTCGTCCCTAATGGGAGACCCTTTGCTATAATATGAACAGATGTGAATCTGGAAGAACTTAGAAGAGCTGCTTCCCCAACTCAGTTGAGGCCAACTGCATGGAAGCAAGCTCATTTTGTTCTCAATGGGAAATGTGTCCAAGTTGGCCGCTGAAAATAGGGGTATAGCAAAAGTCAGTGGAGCAGTTATTTGAGTGCACAATATTGCCACTGTCCTTAAGTTTGGTTACTTAAATAGCAAAATTAATAAATGAATGGGCAGTTGGAATGGGAGATGTCAGAAATGGACAAAAAGCAATAACATCTCTCTTGACTTGTGTAAGGACAAGGGGGAGGGGCTCTCCTTCCCTACCTCACAAAATCTACATGGTTTTTTGCTATGTATTGCAGTTAGTAGTTGTTGTTTTTTAGCTCTCATCTCGTTCGCTTAGGGTAGAATTCAGTGGGAAGTTCTTCCATGAAAGTCTCGTTGATACAAAAGTTCTGCCCACAGTGTTTGGTCATGACAGTGTGTGGCCCATTCACTGTGTGAATGGGCCACAGTGTTTGGCCCATTCACACAGGCAAAGCATTGTCTCTGAACCTGCAGCCATTGTGCAAATGACCTTGCATGTGGGAACTGGCCTCAAGAATCCAGAAAATCAAGAACGAGGAAAATAAAGCAGTGACGCAGCCCTTGGCATTATTATTTATGAATAATAGTATGAGATGTGATAAAAGAGGGATGAGATCAGCTCAAATGCAAGAGCGTTAGCTTAATTGGGTCATGGATCAGACTGAAAGGAACACATTGCTTACTTTTCTGCTCCTAAGACTGCATAGCTTCTGAGACTCTTCTGAAGCATTTCCCCTTTTCTCACAACAATACACTTTCCCAAAATGCATGGGCACGTGAACGCTCCCAAAGTCGCTGTGCATCTGAGCTCACTTTATGATTTCTCTTGTTGTTTAAGCATCAGCTAATCTCCTGTGAAGGTTTTTTAGTAACCTTTTAGCTGTTCGACAGACCTTCCGGGGAACTGGACCAAGGCATTATGTAGAGTAATCAGAAATGCAGCTAAGCCAACACAGCACTCATGTGAGATCCTGCCATGCAGAAGAACTGTATTTTATCCCCCTGGGAAGTGGCTAAGGTTTTTATTATTGTTGCTATTTTTCCTCCTCCTCTTAATCGCCAAGGAGAACCCAGTAATGGATTATGTCTCCTTCTAAACTTCCAATGGAATTCTCTCCAAATGGATTCTTTAGTATTTAAACCATTGCCAAGTACTGACATACTATTCCCTATGACACAATGGTGCTAACTGCGCTCAGCACTAAGATATCCCTTTTCAAGTTTCTGGTGTGTTTTCCATAAATTATGTCAGCATGCCTTACAACGGGGGTGGGAATCATAGAACTGTAGAGTTGGAAGGGACCCTGAAGCCCATGTAGTCCAAGTCCCTGCAATGCAGGAATATACAGCTGTCCCATACTGGGATCAAACCTGCAATCTTGGCATTATCCAGGCTCTAACCAACGGAGCTATCCAGGACACAACTGGAGGAGGGGGATGGAACCAGGTCACTACAGTGTGAAAACAGGCATTTTTCCAAATATGCCTTTCAGGCCTCTGAGTCAAGGAACCCTTTTCCACAGTGTCCCGTTTTTGCCACCCACCAAAACCCTGGGAGCAAAAAAAATTCCAAGTAGTAATTCAGGATGCATATTTAGTTCAAGCTGCCCAGGCCTGTTGGGGTTCATTGTGACTTTGCATATAATGAAGGTAGTAGACTCTGCCTACAACAAAGCAGGCCACAATAAACTTTCAGGTGTCACAAGACTCTTTGTTGTGTTAAAAGACCAATTTCTTCTCCACTTTGCAAAGTAGCAAAGGTTGCAAAGCTAACCAGGAAAAGCCCATAGCTCTGTGGCAAAGCATAATAAGAGCTCTGCTGAGTCAAGAGAGGGTTTTTTTAGGAAGGAATACTAGGAGACAAGATGTAGCTCAAGGGTAGATTATCTTCTTTGCATGCAGAAGGTCGTGGGCTCAATCCCTGCTATTTCCAAGTAGGGCTGGAGATACCACTGGCAGTCAGTGTGGACAATCCTAAATTAGATGCAGTAGCATAAGGCAGGTTCCTATGGCAGCAAACTTCAAAGATCTGAAGAGCAGTCTCACCCAAGAAGATGGGGCAAACTTCTTCTGTGTTGCTCTGAAGGGTTGGAAATTTCAGAGAAGCAGAATTCAGTTGAACCTGATTAGAATGGGCAGTTGATGGGTTCTCCATCAGTGGAGGTCTTCAAGCAGAGGCTGGATGGTCACAGGTCAGGGATACTACAGTTGCATCCTGTGCTGCAGAACCAGCTCTTTCATCCTGTGAAAGCGTTGCCTTGGTGGAAACTGAAGTCACTGGGGCTATCAGAGAGCAAAGGAAGACCTTGACAAGCGTTGGGGGTGTACAAGGGGAGGGGGGCTTGAGTTAGACATGATGAAAATCTGGTGAAAAGCAAGGAGCTGTCACCTGCAAGCTAAGATGAGTGATGTAGAGTAACTGGCTTCTATTAACCTGGTTTTTAAGGAGAGTTATCAAGTGACCAGGAAAAAGGCCTGCTCTTCTACTGTGTGTTTGAAGCCAATCTGCAAAAATCCAAAGATGAAACTCTTCACGACATGCATATAAACATCACAGAGCCAGAGCTATTGGTCTGTATTTTTCCCTTCTCGCTGCCCCAGGGTAGCAGTGAGAGTTGGCCATTTTCCTTTACATAATGTGTGAAATGGTCATAAGCTATAGCTTATCCTGTTGGGTGAAGGTTCACAGAAATACAACCCATTGTAAAAAGGGGGGAATAAAGCAAACAACAAAACGTGGAATTTATATTTATTCATTACATTGATAATTCACTTCATCCACATGGACCCCGTGTGGGTAGCAACCTTATAAAAAAATAAGATTACCACATAAAAATAAGAAGCATGAAACAATACATTTAAAATATACGAGCACACATTTGAAAAACATACCACCACAATAAAGTCTTGTTTATCCCTGACCGGTAAGTGCTTGCCCATACAGAAATAGTCTTTCATTGCCACTCCAGATATGTTGAACCTTAACTTCAGCTTTTTGGCACGACAGGCCACACTGCAGATGGTTTCCCTGCCACCTCTTCTTCCTGCTTTTCCAAGGTAGTTTTTCACATGTTCAGCTTCAAGCCGTAACAGGATTAGACAACGGCGGCACGGGCTGCTCATCCTGCATTCATCTCCAGATAGGACCTCTGCCTGAAACCCATGGGCCAATGGTCTTAATTAATAGAACTTGCTTCACAATGTGATGCTATGTGCCCAGGGAAGATGGAGGAACCTTTGCACCTCTTCCACTTTGCAAATCAGATCTAGGGGCTCAATGATACTTTAGAAAGACATTGTTGTTGTTGCTGCTGCTGCTTATATGCCACCCATCTGACTGCCCCTGCTACCCAGCTTCCAAAAAATAATAAAACCACAGCAAAACATCAAACATTAGAAAGTTCCCTGAACAGATGTCTTCTAAAAGTCAGATAGTTGTTTATCTCTTTGACATCTGGTGGGAGGGCGTTTCACAGGGTGGGTGCCACTACCGAGAAGGCCCTCTGCCTGGTTCCCTGTAACCTCACTTCTCACAGTGAGGGAACTGCCAGAAGGCCCTCAGAGCTGGACCTCAGTGTCCAGGCTGGACGATAGAGGCAGACTCTCCTTCAGGTATACAAGGCCGAGGCCATTTAGGGCTTTAAAGGCCAGCACCAACACTTTGAATTGTGCTCGGAAACGTACTGTAGATCAATGTAGATCTTTCAGGACCAGTGTTGTATGATCCCGTGAACATGGGAACATAGGAAGCGGTCTTATACTGAGTCAGACCCATTGGTCCATCTGGCTCAGTATTGTCTACGCTGACTCTCCAGGGTTTGTTTTTTGCTTTCTCCAGGGTTTCAGGCAGGGGACACTCCCAGCCCTACCCGGTGATGCTAGGGATTGAACCTGGGACCTTCTGGGTGTAAAGCAAATGTTCTACCACTGACCTATGGCCTTTCTGCAGCTTCCAGGCATGTACAAATCAGCAGATCAGTCATAACTGAGTTGCAAACTTGGGTCACAAATTATTTATATTGTGGGGGGGGGGGATAAAGCAGAGAGGGATGTGCCCCATGCCAGCCATATCTTTTAAATATAGACCCACCCTTCATGCTCCAGTCTTTTGAAGGAAGACTTCTAAATCCTACTTGCTGGAAGCCACAGAAAGAAAAAGTGGTGGTGTGATTTTGGTCCTGCTCCTATGAGAGCAGGATGTCTGTACTTAGGAAACCAATGTGGAAATGTTGCTTATGTCGAGTTATTTCTAAGTTTCTGTGCCTTTCTGGACAGTTTGACTAAGGTGAATATTATTTTTTAGGTGTTTTTTCCCCTATGCCCCAACTTTCAATCTAAATTATCCCCCAAACAGCTTACCGTAAATTATATAATGCTGCATAAAGCTGTGATGATGGAACAATTTTAAAAGGATGCCTGGGGGTGATATGAAAGCCTCTCCTCAGCTCTCAAGCGTCCCTGTTACTACTACAGGAATTTCAGTATACACAGAAGAGTCCCTTGAAGGCATGCACTGAGTTTCGAACACCAGTATGTGTGTTCATTGGTTTTGTCCCCCACGACACACTAATTTCCCCATGTAATGAGAAGCTCCAGGGCAACTTTACAGAGTTGTGGGGGCATTCCAGAGAGCGTAAGCTTTTTATTTGCAAATTTACAGGGAGAGAGGGTGGGAAGCAAGCAGGTTACACAAGAAAGGATGTTGAGACCCTAAAGCCGCATTGGAATCACAAAGATAGGGGAGGGTTATCTCGTCTCTTGGCATGATGGCACAGCCTGTCAAAATATTCAAGAACACTTAATTATTCCTATCCCCCTATAACTGTCTTGTTATACTCCCAGGTTGCTTCCAGACTGCTATTATCTTGAAGGAGGGATTCACGTGCATACCGGATATTTATATTTGCACTATTAAAGTGAATTAAAGCACTCTGTTACTCAAATGCAACAAATCACACACACACCCCTTTAAAAATAATAATAAAACCCTGACTTTCTGCAATGAGAAAAGCGATCGGGTGGGGGCGGGGGGAAGTGAGGCCTTTGTAACTGCAAAAAGTTCAGTGTGGGGTGAATGAATGTCGAATGGGAAAATGCAAGCAAATCAGGGCAAATTCAGAATGAATGTGAGACGGTAGGCTGGGTGGATTGCAGAGGGTTGGACTAGATGACCCTTGGGATCCCTTCCAACCATTTGATTCCATGATTCTATACTTTTCTCAGCTGCAATTTGAGGTGGTACAGATTTGAACGTTTTATCTTACTGCAGTATAGCCCATTCCCAAGAACTAATCTACACTTTAGGACGAATAGAATCATAGAATCATAGAGTTGGAAGAGACCACAAGGGCCATCCAGTCCAACCCCCTGCCAAGCAGGAAACACCATCAAAGCATTCCTGGCAGGTGGCTGTCAAGCCTCTGCTTAAAGACCTCCAAAGAAGGAGACTCCACCACACTCCTTGGCAGCAAATTCCACTGTCGAACAGCTCTTACTGTCAAGGAAGTTCTTCCTAATGTTTAGGTGGATTCTTCTTTCTTGTAGTTTGAATCCATTGCTCCGTGTCTCCGAATAAGATTATCTGTTCTGGACTGTACCACTTGAGACCTTAATGCTCCCACCCCACCCCTTTTATTCATAAAGTCCTCTCTGCATACAGTAAACCAGCAATACTAAACCTTTCTTCTCTGATCTGCAAGGAAGTTTTCAAAACAGTGAGGGAAGTGGCCAATTCAGATAGATGCTGGCCCCACCCTGATCCTCGACACACAATCCAGTCTGTAGTGATGATCAGAATTCCTCCACCCACCCGCGTTTTGAGTAATATCGTGTGTTTTTTTCGTTTTTGAATTGCTGTTTAAGAGTTATCTCTTTTAAAACAAAACGAAACGAAAACAAAACCGCTTTTGTTTTACTTTTGGTGAACCGCCTCGAGTCCCCATTCTGGGGGAAAGGCGGGATAACTAAATAAGGATCGATTCCGATATTCTCTACTGTACTACTCTAGTAAAACTAAGGCAGCAGGACGTGGAAGTTGCGCTGGGTTAATTGAAAGCGCGCTGCCAAGACGAAAGGAGTTGACTTTACTAAGGTGTTTTTTTTATATCTCGGCTACGCTGGCTGGGGCTGATGGGAGTTGCAGTCCGAGCCTGGCACCAGTTTGGGCAGGCTTTCCTAGGGCGCCCTTCGTTTCAACCCTTTCCTAATCACGGGGCAAAGGAAGCTATGGGGCGCGAGGACCAGGTGACTTCCAATCGGGAAGGAGCGAGGCAACATTTATCCCGGCGAGGAAACCAGCTGGGTCGAGGAGGTCTCGAGCAGGGAGGCGCTTAACAGACAACGGAGAGGTCAGAAGCCGCAGATCATAGGGACGGGCGAATGCGCACGCGGCTGATGCGCACAAGGAACAGCCTACCAGGGAGGGAAGCTGGGCAGCTCCGTGCGTGCGTCTGACGTCCTCAGCAAAGGGAAAGTGCAAACTTCATAGAATCGTAGACTTGTCGAGTTGGAAGGGTCATCTAGTCCAACCCCTTGCAATGCAGGAATTAGAGAACTACAAGCCAAGGCTCTGTTGGTTTGGACTACAGCTCCACTCCAAGCCCTCCGGAGGGCACCAGGTTGGCGAAGGGGCGTCGTGTACTTGATTGACAGCAGCATCATCCTGGCCTTGTTCCCGCTACTGGCAGTGCCCTCCCCCCCCCAAAAAAAAATATTAAGTGTATTCCCTCCTTACTTCTCTACAACCAGATCCCAGTGATTATTTGAAGGGGGAAACCGGTTCGGGCATGCACATAGAATCATAGAATCATAGAATCATAGAGTTGGAAGAGACCACAAGGGCCATCCAGTCCAACCCCCTGCCAAGCAGGAAACACCATCAAAGCATTCCTGACAGGTGGCTGTCAAGCCTCTGCTTAAAGACCTCCAAAGAAGGAGACTCCACCACACTCCTTGGCAGCAAATTCCACTGTCGAACAGCTCTTACTGTCAAGAAATTCTTCCTAATGTTTAGGTGGAATCTTCTTTCTTGTAGTTTGAATCCATTGCTCCGTGTCCGCTTCTCTGGAGCAGCAGAAAACAACCTTTCTCCCTCCTCTATATGACATCCTTTTATATATTTGAACATGGCTATCATATCACCCCTTAACCTTCTCTTCTCCAGGCTAAACATACCCAGCTCCCTAAGCCGTTCCTCATAAGGCATCGTTTCCAGGCCTTTGACCATTTTGGTTGCCCTCCTCTGGACACGTTCCAGCTTGTCAATATCCTTCTTGAACTGTGGTGCCCAGAACTGGACACAGTATTCCAGGTGAGGTCTGACCAGAGCGGAATACAGTGGTACTATTACTTCCCTTGATCTAGATGCTATACTCCTATTGATGCAGCCCAGAATTGCATTGGCTTTTTTAGCTGCTGCATCACACTGTTGACTCATGTCAAGTTTGTGGTCTACCAAGACTCCTAGATCCTTTTCACTTGTACTGCTCTCAAGCCAGGTATCACCCATCCTGTATTTGTGCCTTTCATTTTTTTTGCCCAAGTGTAGTACTTTACATTTCTCCCTGTTAAAATTCATCCTGTTTGCCTTGGCCCAGTTCTCTAATCTGTTAAGGTCATTTTGAAGTGTGATCCTGTCCTCTGGGGTATTAGCCACCCCTCCCAATTTGGTGTCATCTGCAAACTTGATCAGGATGCCCTCAAGCCCATCATCCAAGTCATTGATAAAGATGTTGAATAAGACTGGGCCCAAGACAGAACCCTGTGGCACCCCACTAGTCACTTCTCTCCAGGATGAAGAGGAGCCATTGATGAGCACCCTTTGGGTTCGGTCAGTCAGCCAGTTACAAATCCACTGAATGGTAGTATTGTCTAGCCCGCATTTTACCAGCTTCTTTACAAGAATATCATGGGGCACCTTGTCAAAGGCCTTGCTGAAATCAAGATAGGCTACATGTTCTATTCAAAGTGTTGGTGCTGACCTTTAAAGCCCCAAATGGCTTCAGTCCAGTATACCTGAAGGAGCATCTCCACCCCCATCGTGCAGCCTGGACACTTGAGGTCCGAGGGCCTTCTGGCAGTTCCCTCAATGTGAGAAGTGAAGTTACAGGGAACCAGGCAGAGGGCCTTCTCGGTAGTGGCACCCGCCCTGTGAAACAGCCTCCAACAGATGTCAAGGAGATAAAGAACTACATAACTTTTAGAAGGCATCTGGAGGCAGCCCTGTATCCGGAAGTTTTTAATGTTTGATGCTTTATTATGTTTTATATATTCTGTAAGCCACCCAGAGTGACTGGGTATTATTATTATTATCCTAAGCAATTCCAGGGGGTTGGAGGTGAGTCTTTGGATCCCTTCCAACTTGACAGTTCTATGAGACCTCCAGGTATAGGGCAGTATATAAATTCAATTAATAATAATAATAATTCTAGGAAGCATGCCTACTTGGGAAAAAGTTAACTCCAGAAGATTCAGTGAAGCGGCATTCCTCTGGGAATGTGGAAGAAGATGTGGCCCTACAGATGTTCATAGAACATCATTTATTATCAACAACCTAAACCACACCAAAAGGGTGAGCAAGCTTTCAGATCCCCCAGAACTCTTCATCAGGATGGATGTTTGAGCAAGACTGGAGGTGAAGATGGGGCAGGCTGAATGGTGCCCAAGTAGCGATAGCCTAGAGCGTGATACTCTTAGGATTCTCAAGGTTGTGGGTTTGAGCTCCACTTTGGGCAAAAGATCCCTGCATTTCAGGGGGTTGGACTAGATGACCCTCGTGGTCCCTTCCAACTCTACAATTCTATGATTTTATGAAAAAGGCAGTTTGGGAGTGGAACCATAAACTCTGCCCTCATCTAAAGTTCGTTTTGTTTGCATTAGATGGGGCCCAGAAGGGGCGTGGCTGGGAGGGTTGGGGAGAAGAGCGCATGAGCGACATATTTTTCCAAAGCACCAGCCGTTCCGAGAGACGCAATGACTGGCTGATTATTATTTTTTGCAAGGGATCGGGTCTTGTTCCGCTCCGCTGCAATTTATGGGAGCTTCCGCTTGCCTTCGATGGGCATCACGCGGCACGTAGCTGCTGCAAAAACCAGGAGCTTAAAAAAAAAAAGTCTCCTTTTCCAAAGTTTCTTCCCCTCGGCTCCCCAAGGAAGAGCCATCTTCCTTAAGCCCCCCACCTCCCCACCCCCAGTCATGATTGCAAAGTTTGTTTTTCCTCCGCTCAAGCGTTCATTTCATGATGATTTCGACTTCCCATCTTGCAAGGCAATTGGGGAGGGTCTCCCGAACGCAGTTTCTCCTTGATCGTCTTGTTTCTCCCCCTCCCCCGCTTTCCCACCCGTTGCGAAAATTCGAAGTGAGCCCGGACCCATTTCTCTTGCTTTCTGAACTGCTTGGCGCCCCCAAATTCGGGAGTTAAAAGCGACTTTAGAAAGATTTGACGCGCGGTTCTGGGTAGGGGAGGACTATCGGGATTTCACACGTGGAGGAGGAGAAAGACAGCTTTGTTCGAATTAGTTCTGGCTGAGCAGAGGGAGCAGCAACGTAGCTCGGCGTCACAACAGCTGCCATTTTAGTTCCGACATTTTGAAAGCTTCGGGGTGGGGGGAGTTAATTCTTTGATCCGTCCGTTCGCGACATAGAAAAAGAGAAAGAAATAGAGACGTACGCGTGCCTTGTCGGCTCTCCTGTTTGCCTTCAGAAGCGAGGAAGGGGTTAAAAAAACAAAGCGGCCATTTACAAGACCCCCATCAATAACAACAACAGCCCTAACCTTAATCAGCTTCTGCCGCTCTCATTAATTAAATAGCCTGCGAAGGTAGAAAGCAGTTAGGAACCTCTGGTCCCCTGTAATTATTTGGCACCCTCCTATCCAGGAAAATGCGCTCTAGATTCCTTTTCCCCCACCCCGATCATCGTTACTTGGTCTTGTCATTTTATTTTAAAGCAAAGAGAAGCTTTCCAGGGCCTTTTGTGGATGATCTGAACACTCAATGAAATTACCTCCAAATGACATTTCCAAAGGTGCATACTGAGAAATAACTTTGCACAACGGCGGGCTTTTGTTTCACAAACCTTGCATGCCACTTTATAGTTGGAAAATTCCAAAACTGCACAGACAGAACCATAACAATAAAAGCAATATAATGCCGGGGGGGGGTGGAGAGGGAATGCAATGCAATTTTTATTTGCACAATTAAAGTGACTGAGAGCCAGCATGGTGCAGCGGTTAGAGAGCTGGATTAGGGCCTGGGAGACCAGGATCCTCGCTCACTCATGAAGCCCCCTGGGTGACCTAGGGTCAGTCACTGCCTCTCTGCCTAGCCTGCCTCACAGGGCTGTTGTGGGGATTAAATGAGCATGGGGAGAACTGTTGTAAGAGTATATGAACCCACACACGAACAGAGGAGACCTTGGTTGCTGGATCATCACAGCGCACTATGCGCACTTGTGACATGCTCATTTTTCCTTCTTGCCATTGCTGTGCCACTCCAGCACTCGCTTTCCCAGCATTCCAATCTTGCCACGAGAGAAGCCATGTTCAGAGAGGGGAATCAGGAAAACACCTTCAAACCCCCGCCTGACACCATTTTGACTCCCAGCTGACCAAGTATTTCTCTGAGGAAGACAATAGGAAAAGCTTTCCAATTCTCTTTGGGAGTACCGGTACACCTCCCTGTAAATACAGTCTGGCAAGTATCTTCCAGTAGCACAGGAAAGCTCATACCAAAAACAAACTTAGTTGGTCTCTAAGGTGCTACTGGAAGGAATTGTTTTGTTTTTTATTTTGTTTTGACTATGGCAGACCAACATGGCTACCTACCTGTAACTGGAAAGTATCTGTTAAGCTGAGCACACTATTTGCCATCTCAAAGGAATGGCCAGGAAAGGCAATCAGATAAGGCATTATCATATAAACTGGCAGGCAGGAGAAAAACAACGCTCTCAGATTTCTGTTGGAGACCGCCTTTTTGTGTGATGTAGGTATGATGTATCTGGGAGGTGGTCCTGGGATACACCCCTTCTGTGATGTATGTATGGTGTTTCTGGGGGTGGTCTTGGACTCCAGGGTGGGAAATTTAAATGTCTATATAAGGGCAGGCAGACTTTGGTTCTAGGTCCCTCCCCTGCTGTCCTGTGTGTGAGGGGAGTCACCCTGTTGCAACAGCTATAATAAAGATTTTGCTTCTCAATTTTCTCTGGTTGGCCTCTGTTATATTCTCCTACCGATAGAGAACCTACAAAGGGCTCTTTTGTACCCCATAAGGGAATAAGGGCAGATTTTTGTTTATAACATAACCATGTATGCCCCCCTGAGCTTCTTGAAGGAAAAAAAGATGAGCTATAAATGCAACAAATATATGTGTCAATTCAGTATTAATGGCACAGGAATGCTTGAGTGAACAGATTACTTTTAAGCACAGACATTTAACACATCTTCAATGCACACTTATGACGAGATGGAAGCTGAAGGTGGGTCATTTTCTTCCGGAAGGATTACAAGATTTGATCGTGTGTTTGTGTTACCTGCCTTGTGCCCAAAAGGAGTGTGCAGGTGAATAAATGTGTTTGAAGTGATTTGGTTACTAAATAATGTGTGCGTGCACACCATATGACTGCCAAATGATGAAGAGATGGAGGTATTCCTCTACTTTCTGCTGATTTAAATGACTGGAGGTGCGTCGTCAATCTGGGCACTCACTCCTGGAAGATGTTTGCAACTGGCTTTTGAGAGCTGTTGGCTGCTAGCAGTTGAGCCCAGCCTGCTTCTTCAGGTGGGACCTGGAGAGAAATGCTGGCAGAGTATGGCTTGCAGCCAGTGGCAAGAGCTTGGCTTTTGCAGCTAGATGAAAGCGGTAGACGTTTCGGGAGGGAAAACTTAATGCATACCCTGTGCTTTTGGAGCAGTAGTGGGGAACCTGTGGCCCTCTAGGGGCTCGTAGACTGCAACTCCCATCATCCCTGCCCATTGACCATGCTGGCTGGGGCTGATGGGATGTGGAGTTCAACAGCATCTGGAGGGCTTTGGAGTTCAATAACATCTGGAGGGCAACAGGTCCCCCCAGACCCGTTTTGAAGGAACTGATTCTGCTTAAGAACAAGGGCAGTCTATGGTTGTGTGCTTGCCTTGGTTTGGCAGAGGCTATTCTTGCTTTCTGGGTATTTTTATAGGCCTCAGAAGTCCAGGGGCAGTGGTTACCAGAGCCTGGTGTTTTCTGACAGCTGCATTTTACTTACAGATACACAAGATGGACATAGGTGGAGGCAGACAGAACAGTACTCCTATTTTTTTTAAAAAAAATTATTAAATTTGTATACCACCCTTCATCTGGAGATCTCTGGGTGCTTCAGGGCATAAAAATACAAAATAAGAACATAAAATACTTAATAAAAACAAGGACAGAACAAAACCATAACCCCACTTCCCATAAACACATTTTAAAAGGGCATAGAATGTGGATCAGCCCAAGGCCTGGTTGAAGAGGAATGTTTTCACATGGCGAAACAACAATTTGTCTATCCATCGATGCCAGTTTCCAACATTGCATCCCTCAGCACACCATCACACACTTAAAGTGTTGGTCATTATATGTAATGTAAGTAATGAAATGGCCAGGTTACTTGAAGTCTATGTCTATGCATCCTTTATAGTAATCAGCTGTGGCTTTTTTGTGGGTTCTTTGGCCTTTAGAGGCACAGTTTGTTGCAGGGCCTTCTCAGTTGCAGCACCGAGGCTATGAAATGCATTCCTCCAGAATCTTGGGTATGTCCCTGCCTCCCTCTATTTTAGCCTAGAGGCAAATACGGTAGACAAACATTTATCTATTCCACAAAGCATTGGGGTTGTATTAACTTCTCTCCCTGCTGTCGAAATTTCTTTCTCGCTGTTACTTCACAGTTTATTAATATGTCTTGTATATGCTTGTGTAGGTTTTAACGTATGTTATATGCTACTTTGGGGGGCTGTTCTAGCTGAAAAACAGGATAAATAGACAGTTATGAGTGGGACTGCATCTCAGTAGCTGGGATTCCTAGGGGGAGGTTTGGAATAATAATGCACAATTCTCCTTCATCCCATATAACTGTATGGTAGCTACTCCTTCCTATGGGGAGAAGTTGTAGTGGCGACTGCTCCCCATCCTCAAAACTGGCCCCATACCCCAAAATCCCACAGAGAGAGCATACAAGGCCCCCTTCAAATACGGTTAAGTACCGTCAAAGGTGACTGTGGGGTGTGGTGCTCATCTCACTTTTCAGGCTGAGGGAGCCGGCGTTTGTCCACAGACAGCTTTCCGAGTCATGTGGCCAGCAGGACTAAACTGCTACTGGTGCACAGAGGACTGTGACAAATTCCAGAGCGCATGGAAACGCCGTTTACCTTCCCACCGCAGCAATACCTATTTACTCACACTGGTATGCTTTCGAACTGCTAGGTTGGCAGAACCTGGGACAGCTTCTAATTTATACCCTGTTGCCCTTCTGACTGGGTTGCCCCAGCCATTCTAAGCAGCTTCCAACATATATAATAAAACAGTAAACATTTAAAAACTTTCCCTACACAGGGCTGCCTTCAGATGTCTTCTAAAGGTTGTATAGTTACTTATCTCCTTGGCTCGGGGGGGGGGGGTCGCATAACTCCATTCCCGCCAACATTTCTCCAATAAAAATAGGGACATCCTACTATACCCTCTAAAGGGACGCAGGTGGCGCTGTGGGTTAAACCACAGAGCCTAGGGTTTGCCGATCAGAAGGTCGGCGGCTCGATTCCCCACGACGGGGTGAGCTCCCGTTGCTCTGTCCCTGCTCCTGCCAACCTAGCAGTTCGAAAGCACGTCAAAGTGCAAGTAGATAAATAGGTAACACTCCGGTGGGAAGGTAAATGGCGTTTCTGTGCGTTCCTCTGGTTTTGCCAGAAGTGGCTTAGTCATGCTGGCCACATGACCCAGAAGCTGTACGCCGGCTCCCTCGGCCTATAGAGCGAGATGAGCGCCGTCGTCCATGACTGGACCTAATGGTCAGGGGTCCCTTTACCCTTTACCTTTACTATACCCTCCAACATTTCTCCGACGAAAATAGGGATATCTTAAGAAAAAGTGGGACATTCCGGGATCAAATCAGAAACTGGGACGGCTTCTGTAAATCCGGGACTGTCCCTGGAAAAGAGGGACACTTGGAGGGTCTGCAATCAGGCCAGCCAGATGCCTATAGGAAGCCTTCAATCAGGAGCTGAGTGCAGCAGCTCTCGCCCCACCTGTGATTCCCAGTAGCTGGTACTCAGAGGCATGATAAATAAGACCTCCACAGAAATGATTATGTTGTTCTGCTGAACTAGCTTGAGGCTTGCTATAAAGCGGGTAAATGACTTTATCTTGGCTCTTTTCGGTCAGTACATGCTCATCCAGTGCTGGCCACAATGACCATCTCTCGGGACTCTGTGATCCAAAGTAATAAACCAGCAGGGACATTCACTATTACTTTGCACCGGCGAATTACAGTAAAGAAAGAAGAACCTTCTGCAGCCTTGTAAATGTGGGAAACAGATGAACTCATCCCGATAAACAGAACGGTTTCCCAGAAACTGTGAAATCAGCAGAGGAGAAAGTAGTTTCCTATTACTCAGGGATGTAAAGTGAGAGGTTTCTGTTAATTGCTAGAGGGATGGCTGGACAGCCAAAGGCAGAAACCAGGGAAAGGGAGGGGTCAGCTTTGCATCCCTTAGGGTTCTTGCTTCAGTTAATAAATACCAAATATTGTTTCAAAATGCCCTCTGATTACATTTTTTCCAAAACTATTTTAGGGCTTTTGCATAGTTTGGCATTTAAGATTGGTTGACAGGGTCCTGGTTCATGGCCTTGGGTGGTGGGTGGGGTACCCCAAGCAGCGGGAGATTTGTGACACACCCTCAACTGTGCAGACCGTGTCAAAGGAAACTTTTCGAGAGGCAGAGGAATAATAATCAGAGTTCAAACCTTTCTCCAATAAATTGCTAAGAGGCTTTGGAGTGCAGATGCAGACGTCTAAGGTATTGAGGGCACTGGGATGATATTGCATGGGATATTGCCTTGCCTGCAAGCGTGATTGCTTCCTGCCTGCTCAGCCTGTACATTTGCAGCTGGGAAATGTGTTGCAAAAGGTGCAAAGCCGCTTGTGAAGGGCGAACCCTGGAATGAGCATCCTAGCACTGGGGAGGTGGAGGGTACAAAACAGTACCCCCAAAATGGTATCTTTTAGAGGACTGACTTTACTGGCAGAAAAACATGCACGCTTTTGCGCCACATCTGCGCCACACTGTCAAATTGTCTCCTTGTCTGCCAATGGCCCAGAACAATAAAGGACTCTCAACTGGGCTCTCAGTTCAACTCCTTTTCATTACAGAATAAGTGACGGGGCTGGTTCGCCCATGAGGTGGATTTAGCCAGCCACCTTGGGCGGTGGAATTCTGTGGGGTGGCGCTACTGCGGGTGCCCTCTCCCTACTCCCACTGTTGGAGAAGCAGCAGCAGCTTTAGGTGAGATCTCAGTGGAAGCCACGAGCAAGGTTTTGCTAGAGGGGTGGTGCGGATGGCGGCAAAACAGAATGGGACACCCCAATATGCGGGAGCGGCGAAGCAACGAGACTCGGAGACAGGATGGATGTATGGGAAGGCGACCTCGACTCTTTGCGAGCGCCCCCTTTTATTGGGTTTTTACAACATGTTAAACATTAACTAGCACAAGCACAGCCCAGGTCCAGACAAGGGAAAACTTTGAAAACTTTCCACCCCATGTATGGTAAGGGGTGACACCCCCAAGCCTCACCCAGGACCCTGCCATTCCGTACTTGACTGTTCCTCATGCTCCCCCCATGCACCCTCCTCATGCTCATCTCGTGCTTCCTGGTACTTTTCCATGCGTCCGCCATTATCCTTTGTTGTTCCCGACACGTGTTCTGCCACTCCGACGTTCAGAGCGACGTGGTTTGCCAGCACGTCGCTCCCGATCGGCGCAGAGACACCTGTGGTATGCCAACGTGGTGTACAGCGTGTATGGTGTGTTTGTGGGCTCATAAAACCATCCCAACACCGATAGGTGATCATATAAAATGTAACAGAGCTGTTGCCCCCGATGGGTGCCAATCTCAGTTTCATACAAAGGGCTTTATGTATGACTGGAGAGAGTCGGCAAGGAAGCACTGGAATGGCTAAACTTATGGATAGGGGTTGCTGTCTCAAGATAACAGTCCTGGAATAGTAATACCTTATGATTACCGATGGTGTAAATAGGAGCTGAGCCAGCAAACTATGAAAAGCAGCCTAGAGCAGGCTTTGCCCACCTGGTGGCAAGGGCAGACTTTGGTAATATGGTGAGCAAGGGAAAAAGTTGCCCCCCCAAAAAAATATTCTTATTTTCACAAAAATGCCTTCCAGTACAGTTGCTTTTTTATATCTCTTCTCAGTATAAATAAATATAGGCTTTGTTGTTGTTATTTTAATATATTTTTATTAAAGATTTCTTAGTTTACAAAATTACTTGCATTGTCTCTTTTTTCAAGTTGTGTCTTCTACAGATCAGTTTCATTTGTCGTGAGACATTAGTGTTGCATACAGTGTTAGGTTAGGAAGAAAAGAGGTGGGGGGGAATGGTGAGTGGGGTGGGGTGGCAATGCTTCTATTCTTCTACTTAGTGTATGTGTGGGGTTTTGTGCCAGTGTCACTCGTAGGGTTCTCTTACTGTTTGCTTCTTGTATTTCCTTGGTGGTGAGAGAGGTTGGGGGTGGCCTAGGGTGTGGTTAGTTGTCTTTGGTTGGCTGTAGTGAGAATTGTTTTTGTGTGTGAGCGTATGTGTTTCTGGATCAGGTTAGCCAGATTGATTCGTATGCTGTTGGAGGGTTCTTGTCATTGTCATGTTGGGCTGTGCATGTGATAAAGGACAACCATACGGGGTGTATGCATCTTCTATTTGTCCCTGTGTCAGTTTTGGTGTGGGTTAAACCACAGAGCCTAGGGCTTGTCAATCAGAAGGTTGGCAATTTGAATCTCCCGCAGCACGCTTGCGAGCCGCCGCGCCAAAAGCAGCAGCGGCGGGGCACCCCCCCCGAGCCACCGATTGCACGTGCGCACTCTATCCAAACCAGCACTGCTGCTTCCGCGGCGCCCTTGGGAGGCGCCGCGCCAAAAGCAGCAGCAGTGGCACCCCCCCCCAGAGTTGCCAATTGCGTGCAGCAGCTTGGGGGGGGCCGCCGCTGCTGCTTTTGGCGCTGCGGCGCCCTGGCGATGGAGTGCGCACGCGCGGCATTTCGCGCATGCGCACTCCGTCATGACATTGCGTTGTGACGTCACAATGCAACGTCGCAACGCCCCTCCCCCAGGGGAAGCCTCCGTTCGCCGGCCCGGGTGGCGAAGAGGCTTCCTCCACCCCTGTGTGTGTGTGTGTGTGTGCATTTAAAAGGTAAAGGTAAAGGTAAAGGACCCCTGAAAGTTAAGTCCAGTCACAGATGACTCTGGGGTTGCGGTGCTCATCTCGCTTTACAGGCCAAGGGCGCCGGCGTTTGTCTGCTCCACAGACAGATTTTCCAGGTCATGTGACCAGCATGACTAAGCTGCTTCTGGCGCAATGGAACACCGAGACCAGAGCAGCGCACGGAAACACTGTTAACCTTCCCGCCAGAGCGGTACCTATTTATCTGCTTGCACTTTTTTTGGCGTGCTTTCGAACTGCTAGGTTGGCAGGAGCTGGGACTGAGCAATGGGAGCTCACCCCGTCACGGGGATTCGAACTGCCGACCTTCTGATCGGCAAGCCCAAGAGGCTCAGTGGTTTAGACCACAGCATCACCCACATCCTGTGTGTACATTTAAAGATCCACAAACAGTGTTCTTGCATCCGACGAACTACAGAATCTGGTGGATCACAAATTCTGTTTCACAAGCAGATTGTGCGTAGTGGGGTGGAGAGAGATCAGGTAACTTCAGCTTTGGAATTCACAAGGATCTGATTTCTAAAGCAATCTTTCCTCTGTGTCCTTGGTGCCTGGCCGCATCTTCTCCTCACTTTCGCTTCTGCTCCCTCGGTGTGAATACCACTACAAGGCATGCTCAGCTCTGAAGGCACATGACACAACCAGCTTGCCTTGAGCTAACCGTGTCTGGAGCTGGTTTGCAAACGCTGCCTGCAAAATGCTACATTAAAATGTGTCTATCTGCATATTTGCACGTGTGTGCTCTTAAATGAGCAGCCACAGGGAGATCTCTGATCCGGGGCAGGACAGGGGAAAAAGGCTAAAAATAAATAAAAGCATCAGACCATTCCTTTCCCAGTCTAGCTTGGGCTCCCTCCCATTTATAGTTGTTCTTCTGAAAAAACAGGCGTATGCAGATATGGCTCTAAGGCAACATGGTGTTTTGGCCCTTTGGCCCCATTGGCTGCTGTATCTAAGCAGTGTAGGACATTTTTGTTTGTTACCATGGCATGTTTTTTTGTGTTTTTATATTGTAAACCGCCCTGTGATCCTCGGGTGAAGGGCGGTATAGAAACTTAATAAATAAGAAAGAAAATAAGCCCAAGAGTAGCCATATTTGGGCATTCAGGTATTACATGCAAGGAGAGCTGTTTGAGGATGCCACGGACGAGTGAATCTTGACATTTTCATTTTCTCCCTTTCTCAGTTTTCCCCAGTCTTCAGTTCCCTGCATCACACTTCCATACCTACTTTCTGTACACATTATTTGGCTGGAGTACATCCGAACCGCAAAATTCAAAGAAGAGTAAACTGATGTATGGCTGTGTTTCGCTTTGTGTATTTTTTCAGAAACTGCAAACTGGGCAGCCTCGCTTTGAATTTCTTCCCCACCCCTAGAGGGCACTGCCAGCTACATCACCTCTTCCCCCACCCAGGTCCTTCATAGGTGAAAAGACAAATTTCTGACGTTGGGCTGCTTCCTGTACTCATGGAAGTTGCCTGTGAAATATATAACCCTGATTATACAGGTTTTTAAGTCCGGGGGGGGGGACGACTCAGGTGATGCTGTGGGTTAAACCACAGAGCCTAGGGCTTGCTGATCAGAAGGTCAGCAGTTCTGCCTGAGCGCTGGGCTTGCCGATCAGAAGGTTGGCGGTTTGAATCCCTGCGAAGGGGTGAGCTCCCATTGTTCTGTCCTAGCTCCCGCCAACCTAGCAGTTCGAAAGCACGTCAAAGTGCAAGTAGATCAATAGGTACCGCTCCGGCGGAAAGGTAAACGGCGTTTCCGTGCGCTGCTCTGGTTCGACAGAAGCGGCTTAGTCATGCTGGTCACATGACCCGGAAGCTGTATGCCAGCTCCCTCGGCCAGTAAAGAGAGATGAGCGCCGCAACCTCAGAGTTGTCCGCGACTGGACCTAATGGTCAAGGGTCCCTTTACCTTTTCACACACACACACACACACACACACACACACACACACACACACACGGATATGATGAGAGCAAGGGCATCAAGTGATATTGAGGACAAATTACCCGGCAAACGCAGCCAGAGTGGTACCTATTTATCTACTTGGACTTGGACGTGCTTTTGAACTGCTAGGTTGGCAGGAACAGGGACCAAGCAACAGGAGCTCACCCCGTCATGGGGATTTGAACCGCCAACCTTCTGATCGGCAAGCCCTTGGCTCTGTGGTTTAACCCACAGCGCCACCCGCATCCCTTATATATATATATGACCCTCCAAATGTCCCTATTTTCCAGGGACAGTCCTAGATTTATGTCCTAGAATGTCCTGCTTTTGCTTAGGTTGGCCCTGTTTTCATTGGAGAAGCGTTGGGGGGTGTATGTGCTACAGTACTACACTATAGTGTACTGAAATGTTTAAATGTTTCTTTGACCGTCCTTGAATCTTCCCACCATACCTGTCATCCTCTCCCGCTACACCAGTGTGGCGAACCCATACCCTTTGAGAACAATTGCTCTAAGCATATACAGAGTTGCTTTTCTTCCACCAGCCCCAGTCTACGAAAGGCTTCCCAAATCAGCATGGATGACTCCCAGGCCAGCTTGAGGCCAAAATATTTCTCCTTTTCAGAATGAAGGGATGTTGCCTGAGGCTGCAGGGCTGCTTGTGATCTGAGGCTGCTCCTGCACCCAGTGATACGAGTGCAGATGAGCGTAATTCCTCCCCTCACCCACACCTGGAAAGTCTCTCCGTCAAGCCCAACCAAAACTGATGCTTGCTCTGAAAAATTATCAGAAAGCCCAACTATTGACTCAGGAGTGTCTCTCTCGTGGTTTTCGTATGAATAAATGTTACGTTTGGGGAAAATCAGTGCAGCCTGTCGCCTATTCAGACTATTCCTGCCAGCTGACAGATCTCTTTTTAAAGAGAATAATGAAATGACAGTGCTCTTTTCCTGCTTCCCTTTTTCTAAAAATCAAACCCGGAGGGAGGGAGGGGAATCATTTTCACCTGAATTAAAGTATCTTTGATCTTTGCATTTCATTGAACTTTTTTTTTGCTTCAGACAGAATATATTAATAAACACTTTCAAATGGAAAATATTGTTGGGGGGAAAGGGTCTCTGTTTTATCTTTTTAAGCAGCCAGCTTTGTTGCTAACCTGCCTCTGGTATTCTATCCATTTTCCCTTTTTGTCTTCCTTTTTATGTTGCTGGAAATTGGGTTTTGTTTTTGTCGTCATCTCTTCCCCCCTCCCCCTTGCCTTTTATGATTTGTGAACTTCCTGGCCATTCTGGGGCCGTGTGTGTGTGTGTGTGTGTGTGTGTGTGTGTGTGTTCTTTGTTAATTTTGAAGGAAGAAGATGATAAAAGCAAGAACAACAAACAAACAAACAAACGAATGAATGCAATGTTATTTTAATCAGGCCGAATGAAAGAGCAAATCAGAAAGAAGGGATTTTAATCTCAAACCCTCCCCCAGCCCCCAGCCCAAACAAAACTGCCTCATACATCTGTCATGTTTTGGATTAGTGGAACTCTTTTAAGAAGTGGAAGACTTTTTTTTTTACGAACTATTGAACATGAGTGACCTCATTTCCATTCTTGCAATACTCTCATTAATAAGAGTAGAAAGGTCCGAGACATCTGTTAGCTCTCTTTTTAAGAATATTACATGGGCCCTTACCAACAGCACAAAACAACAAGCAAATCTTCTAAATGGAACAATTGACATAATTTGCCTGCTGGGCGCATAGAGGGTCTTGTCCATCCTTCGGAAGCGGGGAAAGGCAACCACGCATTTCGTTATGGCCCTCGTTGCATTCACCAGCCCACAATGCTCACCTGCCTTTGTTAGCACCCTCCTTGAGTGCTTTTGACTGGCTGGAATGTCTCCTTGGACTCTGATCTTGCTTGCCTGGATAGAGAATAGGGAGAGGTGTAGGTGTATGGAATCATGAATTGTAGAGTTGAAAGGGACCCCAAAGGTCCTCTAGTCCAACCCCCTGGAATGCAGGAATCTCAGCTAAAGCATCCAGGACAGATGGCCACCCAATCTCTGCTTAAAATCTTCCAACGAACGAGAGGCCACCACCTCCCGAACGAAACCAGTTCACTGTCAAACAGCTCTTACTGTCAGAAAGTTCTTCCTGATGTTTAGTCGGAATCTCCTGCTAAAACTGGGCAGGGTTACATCTGAGTGAAGTTACATGGCATTGGCAGAATGTTATGGTGCAAACTGCAACATGGTGTGTACAGTCTCTTCCCAGACCTACCTCCCCTGCTCAGTGGAGAGGGGGAAACTCCTTTCCACTGGGTCTCTAACAAGATGGGAGTGCAGAGATATGGCTGGTGGAAAAGACCTCATTGTTCTTTTCCCCTATCTTCATCAGTCTATCACACTCAGCCGCCATCACCAAATCTCCAGCAGGAAAGGCGTTTGCTCCGCTTCTCCACTAGAGGACTAGAACAGAGGCAGGTTTATGCTAAAATGAAATGCAGAATATTGCACTTTCATTCATTTGCTCTTTTAGACGGGCAGAACTTGGAATGCACCAACTGAGTGTCCTTATACACATCCCCTGTTTTGAGCCTTTTCTAACTCTCTTCCTGCTGTACTCAGACCTTGTTTTTAAACTGGCGCTCCCCCTCCCTCAGTGTCTCTCTAACTTCTGCCATTTGCCATTGCTTGAAATCACCTTTTTTGTCTTCTCAGTGTTCCTGTTTTACTCAAACCTCTGCTGTTGTTTGAAACCACCATTTTCCTTTCAGTTTGCCTCCACTCCCATTTTATTCAAACATTTGGCACTGTTTAAAACAGCCTCTATTTCCCCCTCTCAGTGTTGCTCCTTTCTCACTGTACTCAAACTAGTTCCTCTTCCATTCCCCAGCTGCCTCATGTGACAAAGATTAAGGTTGCAGAACCACCAAATATTATGTAGTATGAAGCTACCCTACTCAAACATAGATTGTTTAAAATCTCAACTTTCCTCTCAGTTTTCGCCATCCCTGGTTTACTCAACACTGGAGTTGTTCAACCTGCCTATTCTTTTGCTCCCCTACCTTTTGTTCTCCACCATGAATTCATGCAAATCCCATTTGTAGTGATGCAACACTACAAATCCCCCAATGAGGGCTGTGCGAAGACAGCCTTACATATATATATTTTTTGTATGTAGGAAGAAATTGCATTTTCTCATGTGGTTTTGAGGAGGAATCATGGGCTCGCAGGTCAAATTGATCTACGCCCCTTGTAGAGGTTGGACTGAAAATGAATAATAATAATAATAATAATTTATTATTTGTACCCCGCCCATCTGACCGGGTCCCCCCAGCCACTCTGGGCGGCCTCCAAAAAACACTAAAATACATTGAAATATTACAGATTAAAAACTTCCCTAAACAGGGCTGCCTTCTGGTGTTTTCTAAAGGTCATGTAGTTGTTGATCGCTTTGACCTCTGAAGGGAGGACGTTCCACAGGGCGGGCGCCACTACCGAGAAGGCCCTCTGCCTGGTTCCCTGTAGCTTTGCTTCTCGCAGTGAGGGAACCACCAGAAGGCCCTCGGCGCTGGATCTCAGTGTCTGGGCTGAACGGTGGGGGTGGAGACGCTCCTTCAGGTATACAGGACCGAGGCCGTTTAGGGCTTTAAAGGTCAGCACCAACACTTTGAATTGTGCTCAGAAACGTACTGGGAGCCAATGTAGATCTCTCAGGACCGGTGTTATGTGGTCATGGCGGCCACTCCCAGTCACCAGTCTAGCTGCCGCATTCTGGATCAATTGCAGTTTCCGGGTCACCTTCAAAGGTAGCCCCACGTAGAGCGCATTGCAGTAGTCCAAGCGGGAGATAACCAGAGCATGCACCACTCTGGCGAGACAGTCTGCGGACAGGTAGGGTCTCAGCCTGCGCACCAGATGGAGTTGGTAGACAGCTGCCCTGGACACAGAATTAATCTGCACTTCCATGGACAGCTGTGAGTCTAAAATGACTCCCAGGCTGCGTACCTGGTCCTTCAGGGGCACAGTTATGCCATTCAGGACCAGGGAGTCCCCCACACCCATCCGCCCCCTGTCCCCCAAAAACAGTACTTCTGTCTTGTCAGGATTCAACCTCAATCTGTTAGCCGCCATCCATCCTCCAACCGCCTCCAGGCACTCACACAGGACCTTCATTGAACTGTCAAGTATCACAGTGCCGTTGTATAGATACGTATATTGTGTGGCCTGGTTTTATTCTTTGTACATTTGTGGCCACCCTAGTTCAAAGACAATATCACAGAGCTGCAAAAGGAAGGAAGAATGGGGAGAACTTAAATGATCAAAGGGATGGAACTCTTTCCTTTTGAAGAAAAGCTAATTTTTAGTGAGAGGAAGGACAGCTGGGGAGGGGAGGGATAGAAATTTATGAATGATGCAGGGAGAGTGAACTGAGAGATTCTCTCACCATACTAGAACAGCATTAGGGAACCTGAGCTCTCCAGATGTTGTTAGAGTCTAACTCCCATCAGCCCCAGGCCAGTGGTCAAGGCCATGGGAGCTGTAGTCCAGCAACTTCTAGACAGCCAAAGGTTCTTCATCGCTGTACTAGAAGTCATATGGGACACGGGTGGCGTTGTGGTCTAAACCACTGAGCCTTTTGGGCTTGCTGATCAGAAGGTCGGCAGTTCGAATCCCCGCAACGGGGTGAACTCCCATTGCTCTGTCCCAGCTCCTGCCAACCTAGCAGTTCAAAAGCACACCAGTGCAAGCAGATAAATAGGTACTGCTGTGCCAGGAAGTTAAATGGCGTTTCCGTGTGCTCTGGTTTCTTTCACAGTGTCCTGTTGCGCCAGAAGCGGTTTAGTCCTACTGGCCACATGACCCGGAAAGCTGTCTGTGGACAAATGCCGGCTCCCTCGGCCTGAAAGCGAGATCAGCACCACAACCCCATAGTCACCTTTGACTGGACTTAACCATCCAGGGGTCCTTTAACTATACCTTCACTAGAAGTCATCCTGGAAAACTGGCTGTATTTTCAGGATAGAAATAAGGAACTGCTTGCTCATGAAACACAAGAGTTAATGTATGTAATTCTTTGCCACACGATGTCGTAGTGGTTGCTGAGCAAGCACAGGTGCTTTTAAAAAGAAATTAGAAAACTGAGTTATCAATTTCTGTTAGCTATGATAGGTGAAAATGGAATCTCCTTATTCAGAAATATATCCAATTATCAGTTGCATAGAGCAAACAACAGAGGACAGCTTTATATCCCTGCTTGTTAGAAGCCAACTGTTATTACATGTTTATTTGTTTTGTTTAAAATTATTAATAAACCACTTAATCAAAGAGCTTTCTAAACAGCGCACATGATAAAATATAGACAAAACACGGCTAAAATCCACAGAACGATTAAAATGTGCTTAAAATAATTGTCAGCAAAACACAGATTAAAATCAGTAAGATTTTTAAAGCGAATAGAGAAAGCCAAATGATTTGAGCTGCATCCAATCCTTGTCCTGCTGTGAATGGGGTTATTGAAATGAATGAACATGACTAGCTTAGGTCCATTAATTCCAATAGGTCTAGTTTGAGTAAATCTTAGTTGGACTTACTAAAACTATGTCTGGGTAAGCTTCATGAAATAATAATAATAAAAAAAGGTTTCAGCAGACATCTAAACCAATATAAAGAGCCTATCTTACTTATGTCAATAGGCAGGGAGTTCAAAGCACACTTTCTGCCCAGTGAAGATACTGACTCCTCACAAATGTGGGACAAACATTATGTGGCACTTGTAGAAGTGCAAATTCTATATAATCCCTTGCAAGCATCTGCAAGGCAGCCCTGATGCCCTTTATCTTGATTTTAAAAAATAAATAAATAGCTTTGGGAGGCAGGAACTGGCATCAGACAAGCACCAGTTAAGGAACTGCTCAACCCTTTTCATGTTTGCAGCATCTCATCCCTAAAGACTCCCTCAAACGGCAGGTGCTTTACCACTGAACCATGGCCCATCCCATGAAACTTGCTAGTATGTGGATGAGTTTTGAGTTGAAGGTGAGGCATGGTGGACAACATGGGGCTGCGGATGGAGTCGCAACCTTGTGAAAGTCACATGTTTCCTAACTTCTAGTTCCTAGGTTTGGCTGCTGCAGGATGAGGTGGGGAGGGAATCATAGAATCACAGAATTGTAGGGTTGGAATGGACATGAAGGGTCATTTAGTCCAACCTCCTGCAATGCAGGAATCTCAGCTAAAGCATCCATGACAGATGGCCATCCCAACCTCTGCTTAAAACTAGGCAGAGGGCCTTCTTGGTAGTGGCGCCCTCCCTGTGGAACGCCCTCCCTTCAGATGTCAAGGAAATAAGCAACTATCTGACTTTTAGGAGACATCTGAAGGCTGTCCGTTTGCATTTCTTAGTGCAGAAAGTATTGATCTGATGTGTAGAGATCTCTCCTATTCTAATTGATTCAAGAGGGTTCTGGAGGCCTCTCTGTGTGAAAGAAACAAGCAGAAGGTTTGTGTTGTTTGGGTTGATCCTTAAGAGAAGCAGAGTACAGCTGGCTTAAACTGGTTCTGTTATCTCTTTCCGTCAAGGTCATGCTGACTATGATAATAAGGCCAGAAGGAGCCTGGGTTTCACTTTCTCTTTCTATCTCTTTTCCTTCTGGTGTGGTGTTCTGTACATAGTATGCTTAATATTGAGGTTTAGACTTATAAGTTATTGGAAGTTTAAGTTAAGTCTGCTGCAACTGGATTTCTTATGGACAGGGCCAATCCTGAATGTATTGGATTTGTGACCATGATGCTCATTTGCCTTCAGTAGCAGTAAAGCTCTGCAGGATGAAATTAATTGCCTCTGGTCTATTTTTTTTTTTTTTAATCCTGCAACGTGTTTAAGTTTTTACTCTGTTAACTATACATTGGAGTGCTGCTCTGGATATGAGTAGAATTCCATGACAAAGACAGCCCTGTTTAGGGAAGTTCTTAAGGACTGGTGTTTTTGTTACATTTTTGGATATGTTGTAAGCCGCCCAGAGGAGTTGTTGTTGTTGTTGTTGTTGTTGTTGTTGTTACTGAAAATGATCATTCCACTATTACTTTCAGAAAGTTCTTCCTGATGTAAACAGGAATGTAAAGGTAAAGGGACCCCTGACCATCAGGTCCAGTCGTGTCTGACTCTGGGGTTGCGTGCTCATCTCGCTCTATAGGCCGAGAGAGCCGACGTTTGTCCGAAGACAGCAAACAGGAATGTACTGTATCGTAACTTGAAGCCATTGGTTCGGGTCCTACCCTGGAGCATGAGAAAGCAAGCTTGCTCCATCTTCCATGGGACAGCCCTTCAGATATTTGAAGATGGCTATCATATCTCCTCTCAGTCTCCTCTTTTCCCAGCTAAACATAACCAGATCCTTCAACCGTTCCTCATAGGGCTTTGATTCCAAGAAGAAATGAAGGGATGCAGAGCAGGATGGCACCACCTCATGCATTTCCCCTAGATAAACACTGCAGGAAAAAGGAAGGGAACTGGGCAAGGGGTTGTCCACTTTGGTGCTAACCCGTTCTCCATTAGGGGAAGGACCAAAGCTCAGCAGTAGAACATCTGCTTTGCTTGCAGAAGGTCCGGCGTTCAGTACTCTCCCTCCACACAGGGATGCAGCTAAACTGAACTGTGCCGGTTTAGCGCAGTGCGCGGGGACTCACCGAGCGGGCAGCTCGGTTCGGGGCGGCTCGTGGGCCGGTTAAACGACCCCCGTTGGCTGCTTGTGTCCCATGAGCCTTAGGTTGCCTACCCCTGCTCTAGCCAGTGCAGACAGTACTGAGACAGATGGACCGTTGTCACATCCAATTCCATTCTGTGATGTGACAGCTATGATAGGCTATGCCCTTTTAAAATGTGGGGTTGGTGGGGGGGGGCTATTGGGTTGTTTATATTTTGATTATGTATTTTGTGGTTTTAAATTTTGATTTTATTCTGTAAACCGCCCTGAGACCTCCAGGTATAGGGTGGTGGTATAATAATAATAATAATAATAATAATAATAATAATAATAATAGACTTGCCATTAGACTTTACGTGAACTCTGTGTCTTTTAAAATAATGTTTTCACCTGGTCTTTTGCTCTGGGATTGGGGCCTTGCCAAACATATGTTGGCACTAGGTTCTTGTGTGTGTGTGTGTGTGTGTGTGTGTGTGTGGCTAATTTAGTTGCTAGTTGGTCAAGGTAGTGGATGTGAGTCATCTGTGGAGGATAATTGAATGGTTGCACCGTAGCTGTTGATGAGCAAGTGGGGGGGGGGGGACGGGGAGGGGAGAGACTGGAAAATGACCTTGATTTGTATGTATGCTTTGTGGGGATAATAACACAGAGGAAACAACCAGCATGGCTTAGACCCCCCCAAGGAAAGAGCCACGTGCACTGCAGATTCCTTGCAGAAAGGAACAGCTTTCCTTATTAACAGGGCTATATCATTTTAAGGAAAAGGTTGCTGTCAAACACATTTTTTGCATCTTGTTTCGATATGCTGGGTAAAATATTAACGAAAGCCTGCGAAGACAAAGTTGTGGTGTGAAACAGGAACAGCGGGGAAGAGGCAGATGGTGCCAGCACGCCGGCAAAATCCCAAACATGGAGGGTCCCCCCCCCACTCTCCCACTCTAGTTTTCAGAAGAATAAAAATTCAAAGCACCTCTGGCATTCTCTGGTCCAGTGCTTTGACCTCATGGGTGGAATTTCACCAAGGCCGAGATGAGCAAAGTATTTAGTAAAACACCCCAATACAGTTTTGTTTTTGTTTTTTCTGCAAGGTTAGAAACAAGGTTTTCATGTAATTTCCCCAGGATTTCAATTATTAGCTTCTAATTAGACTGTGTTTGCCAGGTGCAGTGTTCAGGTGGTTGTATTGGTTGTATGCCATTATAAGTATTTTTTTAAGATCTTTTAAAATAATAATGATAAATAATGGAAGCCACTTCACAAATTATTGTTGTGTATAATTATTGCAATTACAATAATTGTATTGTTCATTATGCATACAGCCTCATTAATGTTACGTGGCATTTGATAAAGCCTCATTAGCAGAAAAATAAAATAAAAGTCGGCCCCTCCCCTTAGGAGCTTACAATCTAAAACAGATAATGGGGAAGAAGACAGAGGGTGAGGAGAAATGAGGAAGAGCAAATGCATGGACTTAAATTTGGCTGGGAATGAAAACATTTGAAAGAGGAGAAGCAGTTCGTACATTTTGTAAGTCAATAAAATGTAAATAAACCCCTCTCTATGACCATCCCAGGCTAATGCTGTGGGAGGTTGTGGACTCCCCTTCCTTGGAGATTTTTAAGCAGAGGTTGGATGGCCATCTGTCATGGATGCTTTAGTTGAGATTTTTGCATTGCAGGGGGGTGGACTAAAGGACCATCGGAGGTCCCTGCCAACTCTATAATTCTATGTTCCGCAACACTCAGGATGGGGAGCAGGCACCTTTTGATGAATCAATTTCCCTCCACCCTCAGCCATTCCAGGCCAGAGGACATTGCTTGGACATCCTCAGATTCAGAAGACCATGTCTGTGAGTCCCTGCACCACACACACACAACTGTAGCAGGTAATCGCTGCAGAATAAGGCCGTGGCCCTTTATGGGGCACAGCTTCTCACAGAGGGTGGAGGGAACAGCAGGATTACTTCAAACAGTCTTCAGAAAACCTTGGCGCCTTGCAGGAGCAACAGCTCCACTTTCCATTGGTGTAAGAATGTTCCAGTCTGCTTTCTCGCAGTGCTCTGTCCAAGGTCCTGACCATAACTGCCTTGGCCCGGCTGGACCAGTCATGACTGTGGCTTATCTTCGGCTATGCTGCCCTACCAGTTGGTGGAAGGTGCATTCTACAGAGTTAGACAATGGCCCATTCTTCCTCAGCATTGTCTACACTGACTGGCAGTGGCTTTCCACAGTTTCAGACAAGCGGCGTTTGCAGCCTACTTGGAGACTCTAAGGCAGTGGTTCTCAGCCTTGGGTCCCCAGATGTTTTTGGCCTACAACTCCCATCAACCCTAGCTAGCAAGACTAGTGGTCAGGGATGATGGGAGTTGTAGTCCAACAACATCTGGGGACCCAAGGTTGAGAATGGCTGCTCTAAGGTCTGGAGGCCCATTGGGTTGTCGATACTGCTCTTCAGAGACTGTAAATATGATGAGAATGCCACCACCTCATCAGCTCAGGCTCACAAAGCATGTGACCCCTAGGTCACCACCATGATTTATTCAGTCGAGTCCTCCAGCTGCGAATTGTGGCTTGCCAGTCACTCAGCAACCTTCCTTTTCCAGGAAGTCAGCATAAACAGAAAGACTATTAACTCTCTGGCAAGCCACTTTGCAAGGCTGTTGGGCTGCGCCCGCTCAGGAGTCAAAACCTGGGCAGGCCTGGTCTATTATGATCATTTGTAAGGGCTTGATGGCCAATAGTGAGCAAGGAAGCAAGAAGATGAAGGCAGAGGCTTCTAACTCCAGTGATGTAGAGAGGATGCTAAGGACAAAAGCAACAATGCTTCCTGAGGTCATCCCTGTTTAAAGCTATTCCCCCTCATCCTTTCAAGCCTCCAAACAGTCACTGTACTTTGATGACATTACGCCCTCAAATAAGTAGATAAGGCTCTGGGCAACCTTTATCTGTTAGGTTACTTTGGTCTTATCTACATGGCAGTTTTATACCACTTTACAGCTTTCCCTAAAGGACCTTGGGAATTATAGTTTGCTGAGGAGCAGAGAATTATCTCTTGAACCTGCCCAGGCCTCCCATGCAGGACTGCAATGAAATAAGCAAAATTCACATCCCCATAGCAGGCTCACATTGTGGTTTTCTCTTCCTGGGGAATTCCAGGAAATCCACTTTGAGGGTGTGGCCTCTTGTATATCCTACTGATTCAGAATAAAAGGACTCAGACACAGGGAAGGAACCTTAGCTCAGCAGTAGAGCATCTGCTTTGCATGCAAAAGGTCCCAGGTTCAATTCCCAGCATCTCCAGGGGGAACTGGAAGAGACTCCTGCCTGAAACCACAGAGAAACACTGTCAGTCACTGGGCTGGATTGACCAATGGTCTGACTCAGTATAGGGCAGTTTTCCGTGTTTCTGACTTAGCTTACTGGGGTCCTGAGACAGAGGCAGATTTAGGGGAGCATAACTGGGTCGTCTGCCCTGGGCGCCAAGTTGAGAGCGCTCTGCACAACAATAACTTAGAACGGAAGTCAAAACAAAATAAAATAAAAAAATTCCTTCCAGTAGCACCTTAGAGACCAACTAAGTTTGTTCTTGGTATGAGCTTTCGTGTGCATGCACACTTCTTCAGATACACTGAAACAGAAGTCACCAGACCCTGATATATAGTGAGAGGGTGGGGAGGGGTATTACTCAGAGGGGTGGTGGAAATGGGTGAAAGGTTAATAGCTGTGGTAAACCTGTTGACGACTGTTAACGGCTGCAATTAGTCTTACAGGAAAAAGCAAGGGGTGAGAAGGTTAAAAAAGCTTTGTCATGTATAATGAGATAAGAATCCAATGTCTTTGTTCAGACCAGGTCTCTCCATGGTTTTAAGCTTGGTAATGAGTTGCAATTCAGCAACTTCTCTTTCCAGTCTATTTCTGAAATTCCTTTGCAATAAGACAGCTACTTTGAGATCTTGTATAGAGTGTCCTGGGAGATTGAAGTGCTCTCCTACTGGTTTCTCTGTCTTGTGATTCCTGATGTCAGATTTATGTCCATTTATCCTTTGGCGTAGGGTTTGGCCTGTTTGTCCAATATAGAGAGCTGAAGGGCACTGTTGGCATTTGATGGCATACACAATGTTAGATGATGAGCAATTAAATAGTCCTGAGATGGTATGTTTGATGTTGTTGGGGCCAGTAATGGTGTTGTCCGGGTGTATGTGGCAGCAAAGTTGGCATCTGGGTTTATTGCAGGCTCTGGTGCCAGTGTCTGTGTTTAGTCTGGTTGTAGTACTGTTGTGGGTGAGGAGTTGTTTAAGATTGGGTGGCTGTCTGTAGGCGATGAAACTTAGTTGGTCTCTAAGGTGCTACTGGAAGGAATTTTTTTATTTTATTTTGTTTTGACTATGACAGACCAACACGGCTATCTACCTTTAATTAGAACGGAAGATGAGAGGCAGGCGGGACTGAATTTTAGTGCTGCACAGGGTGCCACTGAAATTTGAAATCCCAAAGCCTGCCATTGCCTGATGCTTCCAAGCCACATTCCAGTTTCCAGGAAGCCAGTACATTATGCCCTAGAATAATTTTGTGAAGTTGCAGCTCCTATCATGGATTCCATCAAACCTGCTTGCTGAGCTCAGTGGCAAGACAAGATGAAAGTGAATTGTCTCCTCCTGCTGGAGCCTGGTGCCTTATTTAGTTAAAGTGTTCTCTTCTAGCTTAAGGGGGAAAGTCAGGTGCATTCAGTAGACACAGTTTTGCAGAGGCCACATTACAACGCTCCCACAGTGAATGTTATTACAAGGTACATGAGATATCTCTGGAGGTGGCTGCATATGTATGGTACTTAAATCCTAAAGTACCATTGGCTTAATCTGCAGGTAACCCAAGAGGGGCTTTTTGATTTGATGCGAGGCGGGGGGAGCCAAGAAATTCCTCAAAAGCGAGATATTTTTATATTGAATAGCTGTGCTCAGTGTGCCAGTCCCTCTGATTCTCCCGCATACGGCATGCTAAGTTTTCTTGTCAAAATATTGAGGTGGGGTTTTCTTTTCTGCATAACACCTACATGCCATTTGCGAGCTATTTCAATGGCAGATTATGCATCAAGAATTACCAGGAAAGTGACTGAACATAGAATAGAAAGTGTAAAAAAAAAAACACCTCATTATACAAATATATGCACTACACACATTTGGAACACTCTGTTCAGTTTTAGACACCCCCATCTCAAAAAGAATATCAGTAGGGCTGTGCCAAATGTTCACCCCTTAATATTTTCAGGGTGAACATTGTGCTTTCAAGGGAACCAAAACTGTTCCTGAAAAGCCATTGTGATTTTTTTCCAGGGGTTTGGCGTTGTTTGCAGTTCCTTATATCCTTTGTTTTGTGGCCTGCTGCTGCTTCAGATGTCATCCCCCCCCCCCGATCTCATTACTGGAAGGATCCCAACCAATTAGAGAGCAAAGAATCATAGAATTGTAGAGTTGGTAGGGACCACAAGAGTCATCTAGTCCAACCCCCTGCAATGCATGAATCTTTTACCCAAGGTGGGGCTCGAACCCACAACCCTTAGAGCATGAGTCTCTTGATCTCACTGAGCTATTTCTTGCAAGTGTGGGATGAACATTATGTGGCACTTGTAGAAGTCACAGTTCTACAAGTAGATCAAAATGGTTCGGCAGGCATATATTGGTAAGGCAGTCCTTGAAGGCTTGGTTACAAATGAGCAGCTGGTGCAGACCTAGTCTGTGTGGTGGTGTAATAGTCTAAGGTCTCGCTCCTGTCGTCTCCAGCTTTTGTTGGAGCTAAGTGGCTCCCTTGGAGCTATCCATGGTGCTGTAACTATCAGCCTGCCTTGCTCAAGAGACTCATGCTCTACCGACTGAGCTATTTGTGATGGCATCACTGAGGCCAAACATAGCCAAGTTAGTGCGAGTGCCGTTCTTCATGAACTGGGCACATGGGTGATCCCAACCAGTCAAGGGCAGGTTGCTTCTCTTCTGAGCCAGCAAAGTGCTTTGCAAATTGACTAGGGAGAGGGTCGATTGGAAAGTGCTTTTCTAAGACACGGGGAGAATTGATGCTTTAAAGAAGGTGGTCACTGGCACCATCCTTCATGTTCTCTTAGTACTGAAACTTCATTTTAGAGAAAAGGTGAGTAGAGGGAGACATGAAACAGGTGCATACAATTTGCATGGTGTAGAAAAGAGGGCGGGGGAAAGTTATTCCCCACCTGTCATAATACCAGAACCAGGGACATTCAAAGAAGCTGAACCGTTAGAAGATTCAGAACAGAGAAAATAAAACACTTCTCCACACAGCTCATAGTTAACAATGAGATTTGCTCTCAAATGAGGTAGCGATGGCCACCAAACTTGTATGGCTTTATAAAAGAGTTGTGAAATCTCTGCCACCTTTCACTTTTGTGGGCACCTCTCCTCTCCCCTCCCCCTCCGCACACCTGCTCCAAGGAATTGTTACCTGACTCTGCTGCTGCCTTGGCACCATTTTATTTTATTTTATTACTTGAAAGGAGAGATGCCCTGAGTTTTTTTCAGCTCTGTTGCCATGAGCAGATGCACATGTGCATCCACATTAAAATACTTTCTTTCCAACCCACTTGCTGTGTGCTGACATGCATATAAACATCTGGCTTAAAAGGACACACACAATTTACAGCTTTTTTAAAAAAATACTCTTTTTGAAGACTTTGTTGTCTGATGTAGTACACATAATGAACATCTGGGTTGTTCTTGTACAAATCTACAAGTGACCCCGCAAAGATTTTCACTGCATTTTGAATGCTGCCAGCATCACCAAAAGTGTTGTGGGTGGGTGTGGGTGTTTTAAAAGGGGCACAAAATGAATTCCAAAATGCACTGTTCTCACCTCAGCCTGGCTTGGTACAATTGATGGTTTCTCTTTAAAAGGGAACCAGATTCTGCTATTGCTTTGTTTCCTTGTCTCTTCCATCATTTGACCTCTTCCCTTTCAGGACCAAATGGGACCTCTCTAAGCCCCTTCTGAGAGGCTCCCCACAGCAAGCTAAAGGCATGCTGAATGCTTCTGACTTTGCCAGCAGGATGCTGCAGGCAACATGTGATTCGTGTGACGTGCCTTCCTCTTCCCAGCTTCTGCCAAATAAAAAATAAAAAAATCACAGCCATTAGCTTATTATCTTACTGTCCAAATTATCTTTACTACCCAAACTTTTAAGAGTCCTTTGTGGTGCTCCCTCCATTTATGACTTTAGGGGACTTTGGTATTTGCTACAGAAGGTCCCTGTGGGACTGTCGAGCCGATGCCTTTAGGAAATAAACAGGATGGACAAGAAGTTCCTTTGTAAAAGATGAGGGCAGGTGATTACTCATTTATTTACTCAGCACCATCCATGTGCGTGGTGCTTTATGGCACGATAACAAAAGGAAGGTTCCTGCCCCAAGGAAGTTCCAGTCTAAACCTCAGCACAAGGGAGGCAGCAGAGGGAGGCAGGAGGGAAGGATAAACAGGGAAGCAAGACTAAGAACTTGGGTTCAGTCAAGATCAGGGGGCAAAGACCACAGCTCAATGGTAGAACATCTGCTTTGGATGCAAAAGCTCCCATGTTCAATCCCCGCCATCTCCAGTTAGGGCGGAGAAGGATTTCCACCTGAAACCATGAAAAGCCAGTCAGTGTACTGAGCAAAGTGGACAAAAGTTCTGACTTGGCAAAAAGGCCGCTTTGGATGTCATTCCTATATTCAGTTACATGTACTTAGGCTTGCTCTTGTCAGATCTTTCCTTAATCATACCCAGAAACCGAAAATCTGGGTAATTGAGTTGCGGCAGTGTTGGCAATTCAGTCTTTTATTTTGTTTCATTTTCTCTTTTTGAAATATTTACATTGCACCTTTCAAACTCGCAGTGAGACAGACAAGGCAAGGAGTAACATGTCAATTTTTAAAAAACAAACAGGCATACAGTAGAAGAAAAACAAAGCCAAATAACAGAAGCAGGTAGGTCGGTTTAATAATATTCAGCTGTAGAATTTAGGAGCTGGCAAAATCACAAAGACCAGCTGGAATAAAAGAGTTTTGGTCTGGCATCCAAAGGCTTTGAGGATAAAAGTGCTTCCCTGTTTTGCCTTCTAGTTTGGCTTCTACAAATACTATTGTTGTTGTTGTTGTTGTTGTTGTTGTTGTTGTTATTTAATTTGTATACCACCCTTCATCTGAAGATCACAGGGTGTTTCACAACATGAAAATACAAAATGAAAACACAAAAGACATAATAAAATAAAAGCAAAAGCAAAACAAGCCAATAACCTACCTCCCATGGACAATCTTAGAAGGTCATAGAATGAAATTAATTAGTAGCCAATGGAGTCAGGGCAGGATCTTTGTAATATGCTCAGTCCACTTTTTCTTTAAAGCAAACTTGGGATCTGGGGGTCAGGATCAGGAGAACCCCCAGAACAGCATTGAAGGGGAGGGGAGATTGTCCCATCTGGCAAGCAGAAATTCATGCACCATGGAGCCATCAACAGAGCACGACGCTGTATTCCACCCCATGTGCTTACATGCATGTACTTTGTTCTGCTGGCATGTGTGCATGCGCATTCCTGCCATCTAGGAAAGAGCGTTGTCAGAGGGCACCAGGAAGTGTTAAACCACCCCAAGGGTGTTTTTTTTTTCTTATTTCAGAGTGATTTCGCCTCCTCATTACGCCTTATTGCTTCTGTCTCTTTGGCTCGGCGTGACACACATTTTGTGTCAAGTTTTCACTTCTCATATGACAGGAGGAAGGACGGACTTAATATTAGGACGACAAGCTGGCACTGCCAAGGGATCCCTCTTAGTCATCGCATCCCATGTCAACAAATCCCATTAGCTAGCAAGCTAGCTCCTTAGCTGCTGCCTTGCACCGATGTTCTAAGTTTTAATGACAGACGTGGCAAGACGCAGAGAGATCCATGCAGTAAACCCCATTGGTCTGGGCTGCAGGCCTCTGCATTTTGCTCAGAGGTATATCCTGTTCCTTCACAGAGCTGGGGGAGAGAACGGGGAGGGGAGACGGGGACACAAAGGACTTTCTGTATCTCTTTGGCCTCGCTTTCCCTTGCAATTCCTCATAGGTTTCCTTCCAGCTTGTTAATGAAATTAATGATCTACTACTTCACAGGGTTGCTGGGGACAAGCACATGAGGCAATTCCTCTAGAAGACTTTGCGGGCTATGCTCACGGGAAAGGGCAAGTAATCAAAGCTGCCCATTCTGGGCTGACCTATAAGTTTGTGCAGGGAAGGCTGGATAGCTCCATGGTAGGAAGCATTTGATTTGCATGCAGAAGGTCCCTGGGATCTCCAGGGAGTCTGGGAGTGAGCCAGTGTGGTGTAGTGGTTAAGAGCGGTAGACTCGTAATCTGGTGAACCGGGTTCGTGTCTCTGCTACTCCACATGCAGCTGCTGGGTGACCTTGGGCTAGTCACACTTCTCTGAAGTCTCTCAGCCCCACTCACCTCACAGAGTGGGGGAGGAAGGGAAGGGAGAATGTGAGCTGCTTTGAGACTCCTTCAGGTAGTGATAAAGTGGGATATCAAATCCAAACTCTTCCCCTGCTTCTTCTTCTTCTTCTTCTTCTTCTTCTTCTTCTTCTTCTTCTTCTTCCTACCTGAAACCCCGATTCCTATGGTAGCATGCACATTGTATGGGATGCGGATGCGCTGTGGTCTAAACCACTGAGCCTCTTAGGCTTGCCAATCAGAATGTCAGCGGTTTGAATCCCCGCGGCGGAGTGAGCTCCCGTTGCTCTGTCCTGCAAACTTTGTAGTTCGAAAGCACACCAGTACAAGTAGATAAATAGGTACCGCTGCTGCGGGGAGTTAAACGGTGTTTCCATGCACTCTGGTTTCCATCACAGTGTCCCGTTGTGCCAGAAGAGGTTTAGTCATGCTGGTCACATGACTTGGAAAGCTGTCTGTGGACAAACACCAGCTCCCTTGGCCTGAAAGCGAGATGAGCACCGCAACCCCATAGTCGCCTTTGACTGGACTTAACTATCCAGGGGTCCTTTACCTTTACCTTTACTTGAAGTCATCCTGGAAAACTGGCTGTATTTTCAGGATAGCAATAAGGAACTGCTTGCTCATGAAACACAAGTTAATGTATGTAATTCTTTGCCACATGGTGTTATAGTGGTTGCTGAGCAAGCACAGGTGCTTTTAAAAAGAAATCAGACTTAACCACCCAGGGGTCCTTGACTTTACTTTCTACTTATACACATTGTGCATTGAAAGCACGTTGAAAGGTCATTTCCCATCCCCAAGAATCCTGGGAACTGTAGTTTGTTAATGGTGCTGTGAACCGTAGTTCAATGAGAGGTAAACTACAGTATAGTGTGTACGCAGCCTATGTGTCGCGACCCGACTAGACAGGGTCGCGCCATGTGGGCGCCAGGAAGGGGAACCTTGCAGCGGGCCAGGAAAGGGGGCGACAGCGGAGCCAGGCGCGCAGGGGTTAAACCGAGCGCAGCAAGACCCGACCTCGCCCAGGCATGCCTCGAGGGGTAAACAACCCCAGGATGGGTGCGTACCTGATGGCCCAACCCCAGGTGCGGAAGGGAACCGCAAATCATCAGCGGCGGGCGGGAACCGTCAGCATCGCAATAACAATGTAAAAAGCACCCATGAATAGTGCAGGTAGACCAGAGCAGTTAACTCTTTTGTCCAAGCCACCCCGGGTGGGGAAGAGGATTAACCCCGGACCTTTAGGGCAGAAGGGAGGGGGGAATTGGGAGTCACCCAGCAAGGTGTACATAAGGGGGATTCTGAGATGGCCTCCTCAGAATCCTCACGGACTTTCCACGTTTCTCTGTGTGCTGTACAATAAACTTCAAGACATCTTCCGCTGACTTCTCGGAGTGGCGTGCGTTCTTGACGGCTAGCTACAGTTACCATTGGGGACACGACACTATGCTACTTTTGCAAAATGGCCAGAGTTTCCTGGTAAAACAAAACCTATGGAACTGCAGGCTCGGTTTGTTTTCGTTTTAGTCTCCTCTTCTAAATGAAATGCAGGGAAAGCAGAAGTATATTGACGCCCGCATGCGCCTTCCATAGCTGACGGTGCCACGGTCGCTATCCCTGTCTTTTGCCACTTAAACTCGGGTGCTTTTCATAGCCAAGTTTTAAAAAGTCAAGTGTGAATTGGCCCTCTGGTACATTTATGCGCATCGGGGTGGGGGAGGAATGATGGGCTGTTGCTTCGCTCGCCTTGTTATTTCATCCCAATTTGACTCTCATACCACCTTCTGTCTTCAATAAAAGGCAAAGATGCAAAGCGTGTCCCTTAATCTCCAAAACAGCAGCTCACCGCTGAGAAAATGATATAGATGCAACTTCCAGCTTCATACACTTTCTTTTCCATTTATATGCAAATGCCGACCTTTCACCCAGGCTGTCTCAAAGAAGTATTTCCTTAAAAATGCAAATGGCATGTTTCAGGCAGTTGCTCTGGCTGAGGCTTTCTTATGGTATTATTACTATTATTATTTCTCGCAACCTTGCCAACGCTGGGGGGAAAAACAACAACTGCTGAACTGCACCCTGGTAGTCCTTTACTTTCGCATCCTAGATTCAAAGCTGCCCAATGAGGAGCAGAGGGGTCTGTAGAGGAGATGCAGGGAGACAGTGAACTTGGGGATCAGGTAACCCTTAACAGTTGTACAGACTGGTGAAAACCCAGCATGGAAGTGGCAAGTCAGCTCTCAAGGCTTCAGGAAATACTCAGTGCATGTAGTTGTGAGATGTGTGCAATGAATTTCCGAATCACCCATATTTTTATTAGTTCTTTATTAAAATTTATTTTTGCTGTTATTATTATATTGTCACTACTACTATGGAAGTGAGAGCTGGATCATAAGGAAGGCTGATCGCCGAAGAATTGATGCTTTTGAATTATGGTGCTGGAGGAGACTCTTGAGAGTCCCATGGACTGCAAGAAGATCAAACCTATCCATTCTGAAGGAAATCAGCCCTGAGTGCTCACTGGAAGGACAAATCCTGAAGCTGAGGCTCCAAGACTTTGGCCACCTCATGAGAAGAGAAGACTCCCTGGAAAGACCCTGATGTTGGGAAAGATGGAGGGCACAAGGAGAAGGGGACAACAGAGGACAAGAGGGTTGGACAGTGTTCTCGAAGCTACCAACATGAGTCTGACCAAACTGCGGGAGGCAGTGGAAGACAGGAGTGCCTGGCGTGCTCTGGTCCATGGGGTCACGAAGAGTTGGACAGAACTAAACAACTAAATAACAACAAATTATATTGTCTGTCATTCACCATCAGCAGCAACAGTGCCTGTGAAGAGCATTTTCATTTGTGTGTGTGTGTGTCTATGTGTGTGTGTATCTTAACAGCGGAAGATATAGGGCAAATCCCAGTGCCTGAGCTAACTTTTGCTGGAAGAGAGTCTGACGGCATCCACTCATGAGTCCTCAAACAATTCAGATGCAAATTTTTCTCATCACCTAACAAAAATATGTACCTTGTCCCTAAGATCAGCTTCCATACTTAAGAACTAGGAAGTAGTCAAGGTAACGTTTAAAAGGGGATCCTGGCAATTATGGGCCAGTTAGCTTAACGCAGGCATCCCCAAACTTTGGCCCTCCAGATGTTTTGGACTACAATTCCCATCATCCCTGACCACTGGTCCTGTTAGCTAGGGATCATGGGAGTTGTAGGCCAAAACATCTGGAGGGCCGCAGTTTGGGGATGCCTGGCTTAACGTCTGCCCTGGAATAACTGGTGGAAAGTATTGTTAAGGATAAAAATAACCAAACGTATAGAAGAACAAGCTTTGCTGAAGCAGAGCCAGCGTGGCTTCTGCAATGGCAAGTCCTGTTTCATAGACATGGGAGTTATTTGAGATTGTCAACAAGCATATAGAAGTGATCCAGTTGACATGGTGTACTTGGACTTTCAAAACCTTTCAACAATGTACCTCACTAAAGGTTTCTGTGTGAGCTCAGCAGTCATATATATTCTTGTAGAAAGACGTGAGACAATCTCTGCCTGCAGACTCACAGTAGAATGGGCAAGATAAGAAGATAGGAAGAGGCTGCTGGGTCAGGCCAATGACCCATCGAGTCCAGCATCCTGTTCTCACAGTGGCCAACCAAATACCTGTGGGAAGTCCATAAGCAAGACCCAAGCACAGGAACAATCTCGCTGCCTGCAGCTTCCAGCAACTGGTATCACAAGACATGCTACCTCCAACAGTTAAAGTAGAACATAGACATTATAGCCAATAGCCATTGATAACTACTACAAGAGTGGGGAGGAAGTTATAGCTGAGAAGCATGCTGGAAGATTGGGGAAGTATGAGAGCTAGCAGATAAGGAGGTTCCAATTCGCACATTAGTCTGGATGGTGAGGCTCAGCTCAGCCCTTTTCAGAATTTGTTGCCAGCAAATTGCTCAAACACCCCTATTGAACACCCTCTCCCCCTTCCTTTTTAAATGTCAGCCAACTGGAATAAACTTGTTGCCTCCTAGAAAAATATCCAAATGAACATGTTTGCAGTATTATTCTACCAAAGGCGAGCCTGTAGCCTTGCAGAACCCAGGGGGAAGTCGCAGCTGATGTTAAAAGAGCAGTGGAGAGCAATGAAATGGGCTCTCCACACACACACACCCCACCCTGGCTGTGCCCTGGTGGAAGACCTTGCACTTGTCTTTCCAGCCACCCTCCCTCTCCTTTGCCCCGTGCCAGCAGATTTGAACCAGATTACGCTCAGCTGTCAGCGGAAAACACCTCGGAGGCATGTTTCTGCTGAGCTGGGAACATCCGTTCTACAGTGAAACCGGCACAATATCTGACCCTCCTGAATCAGCAGCTTCTTCCCCCACCAACCCACACACTTTCCCCCACCCTCTTTGGATTAGGAGTGAGAAGCAAATTTCAGAAAACACTGTATTGTCAAAGGGGTGATTTGACTGTTGGAAAAACCATACAAGGAGGGGAATGGTCTCTCGTGTGTTTTGCACCTATAGCCAGAGCTGCATTTATTTCCTGTTTTAAAAAATAAAGGTAAACTGTGCCTGTATAAATTATGCATACACACAGTTTGCATATATATTCTGTTTTTTTCCTAGGCATAGAAGGGCACTGAACTCACTATCTCCTGTCACTGGAAATCAGATTCAGACAGTGCTCTCTGGCAGTGGCCCACACACATTGAAGCATATCTTCAGAGGCGTAAGAGCTAGAAATCTGTGAAAGAAAGAAAGAAAGAAAGAAAGAAAGAAAGAAAGAAAGAAAGAAAAGCTGAGAGCACAGTAGCACACTTTGCAGTTCTATTGTATCCTTGTGGAACTGCAATGGACAGACTATTGCCTGGTACCTCTTGTAATTGCCTGAGACCTCCGCATATAGAGCGGTATATACCGTATTGGCCCGAATATAAGCAGCACCCGAACATAAGCCGCACCTTTGAAATTCGGGGGGGGGCAGAGACAATATCCAAATATAAGCCACTCCCTTAAAATTCCTCAGGCACTCACACCTGTTCCATTTTACTGTATGTCTGTTTCAGCAGCAATATCATATAAGCCAATTTCTGTAAGGTTGTGATTTTAAGCCACACTTTAACTTTTCACTATCGGAAAGGGGGGGGAGTGAGGCTTATATTCAGGCCAATACGGTAAATTCAATAAATAATAATAATGGCCAGGTGCAACAGTAACCACAATAAATATTCATCAAATACACTGCTTTTGCTATTTAACCTTGTATACCTCAGCTCTTTTGACCTGGTCATGACTTCCTCCCATTGAAATCTCTGGTCTCCTTTCACCTTACCTTGCAATGGAGGAAAAAAATCACACCCATAGAAACCTTTTCTGGCACAAGGGGAAAGGGGTAATTCGTCCCTATGCACCACACACACAGGATCAGGGGGTGCATTCCTACTGTTTACTTCGTACAAGCTATGGGACTCTTACATCATACATTTAAAGCACTCTTTAATAGCCATGGAGAATACTGGGAACTGTAGTTTGCTGAGCACGCTGTAGCTCTGTGAGGTCAGCACCCTTTTTTTAAAAAAAAACCACTACTACAGTTCCCAGCATCATCCATGACTGTTAAAAGTGGTACAAAGGTAAAGGTACCCCTGACTGTTAGGTCCAGTTGCAGAAGACTCTGGGGTTGCATGCTCATCTCACTCTATAGGCCGAGGGAGCTGGCGTACAGCTTCCGGGTCATGTGGCCAGCATGACTAAGCCGCTTCTGGCGAACCAGAGCAGTGCACGGAAACGCCGTTGACCTTCCCGCCGGAGCGGTACCTATTTGTCTACTTGCACTTTGACGTGCTTTCGAACTGCTAGGTTGGCAGGAGCAGGGACCGAGCAACGGGAGCTCACCCCGTCACGGGGATTTGAACTGCCAACCTTCTGATCGGCAAGCCCTAGGCTCTGAGGTTTAACCCACAGCACCACCCATGTCCCAAATAAAAGTGGTATAAGAGTGTGTTAAATGTATGTGCTCCAGGGAGGTTTTTCAGAATGGTCGGTTTCAGGACCTTGGATAGCTCTAAACAGACACCCTTGGCTTAAAAGTTTCACATTCAGTCAAATTCAGACCGAAAGCACTTAGTCATGCAGCGCATTGTCAACCTATGGAACTCCCTCTCACAGGAGGCAGCGATGGCACCGATTTTGATGGCTTTAAAAGAGGATTGGGCAAATTCATGAAGGAGGAGAGGGCTATCGATGGCTGATACTAGATGGGTCATTGGCCTGATCCAGCAGCCTCTTCTTATGTTCTTATTAAACTCGGTGAGATTTACTTTTGAGTTGATATGCATGGGCGTTGCATTGTCAGACACTGCGTTGCACCATCTCTTGAAGATTCGACTGGAGGGGGCATTTTAGTCTCATGTGAATAGTACTATGGCAGATAATACAATGATGATGATGATGTGATATTGTTACCCTTTGATGCATATATAATTGACATATTTTTTCACATATTTCATAGGGTATCTTTTTCTTCATGTGTGTGGGCTTTTTTTCCTGTAGTGGAAAGCTGCCGTGCTTAATTGCCCTTTGTTTGTTTAATCTTTTCCTCCTCTCCTTCGGAAAAAAGCCCCGCATCTATAGTTTCTTCCATCCCATGTGAATATTATTTACTTAAGCAAAGCAGTGAACGATGCCTGGAAAATTCAGCTCTTGAAGCGTGCATTTAATTTAAACCCTAACACAGAATGTTAAACTGTGTATTGCACCACTAATGGCTAATCATTAAAACCTATTAATTGAGGTTTAACAGCTGTGTAATAGAGATACACGATGCTCACTCCCTCAGTAAATATGATGTAATATCTGACTGGGATAAAAATGATGCCAAGCGGGGTGGGGTGGGGGGGAAGATTCATTGCTGAAAACTAATGGCATAGCTATCCTAATGGGAGCCCATTTCCCTGCTTTTCCCGTTTTCTCCGTTCCTTTAAACAAATTGTATTTTAAAATTTGAATATCGCTTCTGAAAAATAATAATAATGACCCATCACCATCCCAACGGACTTCCAGCCTGCTCCGTGACACAATCTGAAATTTCTCATCCTTACCTTCAAATCTCTCCATGGACTTGCTCCTGCTCACCTTTCCAACCTGTAGCTCAGTCCTGGAGTACATGTTTTGCATGCAGAAAGGTTCCTGGAGGACAAGGAGATAAGCAGTGCTGCGTCGAAACTGGGCCTCCCAATTTCTCACAAGTTTTATTCCACTACCAAATAAGCTTGCATAGGAAGATCGGAAGCTGCCTGGTTTGGAATCAGACCCATTGGTCTGTCTGGGTCAGTACTGCCCACACTGGCTGGCAGCAGCTCTCCAAGATTTCAGGCAGGAATCTCTCCCAGCCCTTCCTGGAGATGCCGGGGATTGAACCTGGGAGCATCTGCATGCAAAGCAGTTGCTCAACCTCTGGGCTACGGTCCTTCCATTTTTTAGCCCCATTCTCACTTCAGTATTTCTTTGGAATTTTTGTGGGTGCGAGGTTTGATGCTTCCCTTAGCCCTATAAGCTGGACAAGGTATGCATATCTTTCTTTCCAACAAACATTTCCCTAGCACTCTGTAGCTTTTTCCTGGCTGCCTGTGTTTCCTGATCTCCTTCCCATGGGCAGAGTTAACCTTGCAGTGTATTACCCTGGGCTTGCACTGAAGTGTGGACACCCAGGAAGGCTACAGAGTGCAGGCCACTGGTAACGAGGTTTCCACCATGAAGGAAAAGGCACTCACATGCCACCCTCCACCACCTCAAAGTCAGGAAAGCCCTACACCCCACGCCATGAGAATTTCACCAAAATTCTATCTCTCCTTTGTTAATTTTCAAATGAGAATTCTGTTCTCATTAACCAATGGAGAATGAACTAAAATTCTGGATGTCTGCAAAAAAGAAGAAGAGGAGATTGTTCAGTAAGGTTCAACTGCAGTGCAGAACTCCAGTCAAACATGCATAATCAACACACAACGTTTGCAACATCAAGGGGTGCCTTACACACAGAAGCTTTCTTTCAATGGGCTCAGTTCACACATTCTCTGGGAATTACTGAGTGCACCAAGATGATTGACAAATCCTGTCCATCAGCTGGTGAGCAACCAAGTGATGGCTTCCCTGCAGTTATCCCAGAACTTTTGCATGTCCTCCCAACAATGTGCTTTTCAGTGGATGTAATTAGCTGCCAGTAAGAGAGAAATCAAGCATGTGTGAATCAAACCATTGTGTGAATGAAATATCAAGTGGTGTGTGTGTTTATCAGCCCTGGGCTTTAGGTAGAAGCCTTGGGACTTTCTGTACTCTGTAGCCTTGACTTAATAGGGAAACTGAATTTTGCCATTCGTGTTCTCAAGGTAGCTACATCCTTCCCTGTTGAGAATAGTCCTCTGCCTGGCAGTGAAGGGCAGTTGCCTTCCTTTGCTTGTGACCTCTTTGTCAACATTTAATATGTCTTGCTATAAATCTGCACATTGGGAGGACAAATTAATACCTTGAAGGTTGTTGCTGTTGTTTCTTTCTAAGTTGCCACGATCAGAGCAAAGCAAGTTACAGGGATGTCCCTGTGAATCATGATGCCCCTAAGCCCTCTTCACAGCTTAGGGTCCCTCCAGCTATCCTTTTTTATTGTGCATTTGTCATGATTTGTGTAAATGATGGTATCAGGGCTGTTATATGCGATTCCAGACTGATTGTACCTGTAAAACCTTCAGGGGAAGACATCTTGCTTCCTTTGCAGTCAGTGTACACCTCTGGCATTTGCAGGTAGAGCTAGTATTGTCCACCACCTAGATCACTGGAGAGCCACTCCCAGTCAGATTCAGGGATTGGCAACCTAAGGCCCATGGGCCACAAGCAGCCCATGGGGGTCATTTAAGCAGCCCACAAGCCGCCCCTGAGCTGAGCCACCCGCTCGGCGAGTCCCCGCATGCTGTTCTAAACCAGCCCAGCGCAGCACAAGGACTTGCTTCCATGGTGCCAGAAATTGCGTCTGTGCATGCGCAAATGCTGGAAATCATGTCTGCGCAGACGCCAGAAATCACGGGCATGTGCGATCTGGCCCACAGGGGGATTTCCGCTGGAGTGAACTGGCCCAGGCAAGGTAAACCTTGCCAACCCCTGGATTAGATAATACTGAGCTATATGGATCAATGTTGTCACTTGGTATAGTGTTCTATGCTACCCTGGTCCTATGTCCTCATGCTACCCTGTCGCTACCTTCACCCCACCAATGTGAACTCTGATGAGCAGAGGAAACCTCCATTGACTATCCTCTGAACTAAGCCTCCCGGAGGAAGCATCACTAAGGTGGAGCCAGAGGCCTTCCGAAGCTGCCTTCGTTGCTGACGCTGTCTCTTTCTCTTAAATCCTTAGAAAATGAGTTCCGAGGCAAACTGCTGAGTCAAAGGTGGACCCGTGGAGAAAAGATCAGCAGTTGCGAGACAGCCAAAGGCCTCCACAGCAGGCACATCAAGGTGAGGTCCAAGTTACAAGCACCCTGGTCCTGCTATGCATTCATTACCAGGAGCTGGGGTGATGACCACCAGCTGACAATGGGGGCGGGGGTTTTCCCAGAAAGAAGACATTCATAGAAGCATTTGCTTGTTGAGTTTGTATCCCATTCTTCCACCAAATTGTGCTCAAAGAAGTGAAATATGATGTTCAAAAAATATATACAATAAAATGCAATGATGCAGGAAAAAGATGGGTCTACCAGTGACTATGAACCAGGAGTGGGGAAGCTTTGAGGTTCCAGAGACGTCTCGCTGGTTGTTTTCAAAATACAATGCTGGACTAAGAGGACTTGGTCTGATTCTACAGGCAATTGGTTATTCTCACACACAATAAACCAGGGGTCAGCAACCTTTTTCAGCCGTGGGCTGGTCCACCGTCCCTCAGACCATGTGGTGGGCCAGACTATATTTTGAAAAAAAAATATGAACGAATTCCTATGCCCCACAAATAACCCAGAGATTCATTTTAAATAAAAGCACATATTCTACTCATGTAAAAACACACTGATTCCCGAACCATTCGCGGGCTGGATTTAAAAGGCGATAGGGCCGCATCCAGCCCACGGGCCTTAAAGTTGCCTACCCCTGCAATAAACACTCCATTGTCACTCTGGCTTGAACTTTTCAACAGTCCAGAGAGGAAGTTGCAATCCCCAGTGCATTGACCTGGGACCAAGTCCCACTGAACTCCAAAGGGCTGGCCTCTGAATTACCGTGTGTGTTATTGCACTGTCAATAAGGCTCCTCCTCAACCCAGACTAAACTTGCCTCACTTTGATACCGGTGTCCATTCTTCCTCTGCTTACCTGCCCCATGAACCTAACAGCCCTTGCCAGTTTTATTCAGTATTTGCGTGAATTCACACACTTAAATATATGTTGATTTAAAGGAAAGCAGTACAATGAAAAGATTGCACAACTACAACTGTTATTTAGTTTTGATGAAACAAAATAAAAAATAAAATAAATTCCTTAGAGACCAACTAAGTTTGTTCTTTCTTGGTATGAGCTTTCGTGTGCATGCACACTTCTTCAGACATTTATTGATGGTTGAAAGAGAAATAAAATTAAAGGACCCTGTATCTCAACCCCCCCCCAACCCCCGGGGAACAAAAAGCAGAGGGATGAATATTTTGAGCAGGAAGAGAAGGTGTTCAGCAGCACCTCCCCTCTTACAATTCCTCCGCTCCCAATTACAGCCTCTAAGGGCTCATCCACACTTATGATTGTGCTGTGCCTAGAAACCACAGGCCCAAGGAGTCTTCCACTTGACCCATACTTTCTGGGCATGGGTCCAAGTGGTTTCCCCCTTGCCCCACTTCTTTCCAAGGGAAAACCCACTCTTTAGCAACAGATTGGAACAAATGGCAATCCAGGGACACTCCAAATTGTCTGCTTGCTCTGACTGAGCAGTAAAGAGTGCTAAAAGGGGGAAAGCAGCAGGAGAAAAGGAATTGTGGATAACCCTTAAGGCTGGTTATCATTATATATATTTAGGGGGGGTCAGGAGACTGAGGTTGCTTCCAGGTAGCCTATTTATTGCACATTGGTCCTGATTTGCTTGCACAAAGTTTGCCTGGAAGGTAATATGATGCCCATTCCTTGTTGAGCATCCATTCTGATTGGTTTGCTGGAAGGTTATACAATATTGCATCTAGCAATTGTGATCCCATAGTTTCCAGTGCATTTCCCTGTCACTTTCCTTTCTGCAAACAGGGGGCTTTTCTTTTCTTTTCTTTTCTTTTTTTTGGAATCGGGTCTGCTGTGCAAGGATTTCGAATCTGCTTTAATTGTGCAGCCTAAATTTGCTGATATGCAGTAGAATTCCACCAGCAAAAGAAAGTAAGTGGCCTGACTCTGGCTCTCCCCACCACCATGTTTCATCTAGCTTGGCCCTAACATTGCTTGAGGCCCTGCAGTTATGCTTGGCTCGGGGAGACTGTTTGCAAACTCCCTAAGGCCATAACCAAAGGTAATTTGCTTCCAAAATAGGTTTATTCACCAGTAAAAAAGAGAGATAATAAATATCAGCAAGACAAACCCGCGAGCTAAGGAACTAACATAAAAGGTCTAAGATACAGACTTGTCAGAAAGAGACTCCTGACAGGCCAGGTGAAAGGCGAAGTCTTTTGGAAGAGCTAAATGAATTCCTTCATTCATTCATTAGCAAAGCAACCCTAATTAGAAGTCTCGGTGAAAGGAAAGCAAGTTTTTAAAAGAGAGTGGGTGTTGTTGTGTTAACACAGGAGGGTATTTAAGGAAAGCGACCCAGCTGCAACTTTTTGAAAAGGAGGAAAGGGGAAAGGCGGAACTGTCAAAAGTTCAGGCTAAAGTCTCTTGCCAGAAGATTAGGAGGCTTTTATGAAGGGATACTTCCGGCCTTATCTTGGTCCTACTGAAACACGGAGCCCTGTGTCCCCCTGGTAACAAGGCATCATCTTGTGGTAGTTAAAACAGGCTCAGTGTAAGGCAGCTGAGCCAGCCTGTATCTAAAGACCTGCTGCCAGTTACAGAGCAGAAACCAAACAGGGTGGTTGTTCAGCCTGCCAGAATCTAAACCCTGAAAGGTCTCCTGTTACTGTACTTTAAGAGCTGCTGAGGAAGGCAACGCATGGACAGGTGTGGCTTTTGCTCCTCACAGGGCTGCATTGACAGGAGAAGTTGCACCTGGTGGGGTTTTCCCGCTCTCTTCTGTGCAGCTCTTAAAGGTACAGAGGCTTCTGGGGGCCTAGTTTCCATAGAGCTCTCGTTGGGACATTTAGGTTGGTTTATCAACCTAAATGATGATGGTGATGATGTCTAGTCACCAATAATGGGCCCAATGGCGAAGAAGGCTATTTCTGCATGTGCTGTAGAGGGAAGTGAGGGGCAGATGGGGCCAGTCAACCTGGGAAGCCAGCCTATCTAGGAGAAGGAAAAGTCTGATCCTAAACCTCTGATTCCTTGTGGGACATCTTTGGGAGAAGAAAAGACCAAGGAGTAGACCTTACACAAATCCGGAGTGGAGTCCCTATGATGGTTGGATGGTGCCTTGCAACCTCCTTCTGGCAACTCCAGCAGCCAAGCTGGTGCCCAATGTCTTGCTCTGCTTTTCTTTGGACCACATCAGAGAGGCGGAGAGAGGGGGTCTTGTCACCTGGACAGCCCAGGACCTCCTTGCACACTGCCCAGGCTTGCACCCCAGTGTGCTGTTAACACGGTGGTTTGGCTTCACTCCCAGAGACACACGCCGTTGCATCTTGAGACAGACAGATTCCAATTAAAAAACCAAAGCTAGTCTCTGAATCATGAAAGGCACAAATACAGGATGGGTGACACCTGGCTTGAGAGCACTACATGTGAAAAGGATCTAGGAGTCTTGGTAGACCACAAACTTGACATGAGTCAACAGTGTGATGCAGCAGCTAAAAAAGCCAATGCAATTCTGGGCTGCATCAATAGGAGTATAGCATCTAGATCAAGGGAAGTAATAGTACCACTGTATTCCGCTCTGGTCAGACCTCACCTGGAATACTGTGTCCAGTTCTGGGCACCACAGTTCAAGAAGGATACTGACAAGCTGGAACGTGTCCAGAGGAGGGCACCCAAAATGGTCAAAGGCCTGGAAACGATGCCTTATGAGGAATGGCTTAGGGAGCTGGGTATGTTTAGCCTGGAGAAGAGAAGGTTAAGGGGTGATATGATAGCCATGTTCAAATATATAAAAGGATGTCATATAGAGGAGGGAGAAAGGTTGTTTTCTGCTGCTCCTGAGAAGAGGACACGGAGCAATGGATTCAAACTACAAGAAAGAAGATTCCACCTAAACATTAGAAAGAACTTCCTGACAGTAAGAGCTGTTCGACAGTGGAATTTGCTGCCAAGGAGTGTGGTGGAGTCTCCTTCTTTGGAGGTCTTTAAGCAGAGGCTTGACAGCCACCTGTCAGGAATGCTTTGATGGTGTTTCCTGCTTGGCAGGGGGTTGGACTGGATGGCCCTTGTGGTCTCTTCCAACTCTTCTATGATTCTATGATTCTATCCTGCCAAGTGATGAGGAGAGTTTTGCCACACATGTTCCGCCTCCACTGTTGGAGGTAGTATGTGTTTGAATGCCAGTTGCTGGGAATCACAACTGGGGAGAGGGTTGCTGTTGCTTTCAGGTCCTGTTTGTAGGCTTCCCATGAGCACCTGGTTGTTCACTGTGAGAACAGGATGCAGGTCTAGATGAGCCACTGGTTTGATCCAGCAGGGCTTCTCTTATATTCTTTTGTGCATAAAGCTTCATATAGTAGTGAAAATAACATGCAGAAATGCCTTACGCTAAGGCGACATGCTCTGCAAAAATGTGTATGCTAGTGAAAGCTGCATACAAATATGTGTCCGTTACGAGAAATTAGCCCTAAGGTCTTCATGAATTTTCATTAGGACTTTGGGGAAAAAAGAGAGAGAGAGATTCACAAACTGATGTGGAAATGTGGAGAAATGAACTTAAGGATGGGGAGGGGGGAAATGAGAAACCAAATCTGACAGTTTAGCCCATCCTTGTCCTCTTCTCATCAAAAGCAGGCTTCTTCATTGCAAACAATTGGAAGCTCTGTGCGCGCCAGAAGACTGCATGTTATTGTGCCTCAGCAGCCTTGCGCTTGAATGCCAGCCCCACAAATTGAGACGATGGAAGCATTATAATGTCAGGCACAATGCCATGTAGCAGGTTTTCCAATCCGCTTCCCTCGCAACAGAGCAAGAGCTCTCCTGGTCGCACGTAGTTAAATGTTTCATTTGCGCCCTTCATTTCTGCAAATGAAAACTGACAACCCGGCTTCGTTAGGCTGTTTATTACACAGCGGTAATTTTTAATTTGAGGCCTTTGGAGTCGAGAACAGCAATCTCTGGTGCACACACACACACACACACAAAGAAATGTCAAGAGAAATTCTCCAAAGATGTAAAGCTGGGGATGCCATGTTTGGTGCTTAGTCTACGGAACTGTAAGAGATGCAGCCGGGGAGAAGGAAGGGCATAAGTTGAAACAGCAAACTCCTAGTTAATTCAGCTGCGAATGAGACTTGGGATGGGTGGAATGTCGGGAGAACTTAAACAGAGCAGCTGGGAGGGCCCTAAAGGAAAAATTGGAGGGGGGGAGAATTCAGAGATGTCTAAGGAATGTGTAGCTTGGAGCTCTGCTACTTGATGTACCAGCTACAGAGCAAAACACAGGCAGTGCTTTTGCACAGGCATGCATTTTAAAGCTAGTAGTCTTCCTGCTTCCACTGGTCCCCAATTTGTTCCCCTGGGCTCTACACAACCAAGAGTCAGACTTCGGAGCCGGAGTTCTTTCTCCCTCTACACCTTCCATCATCCCTGACCATCGGCTAGGCTGACCTGGGATGAAGGAAGTTGAAGTTCAATAACTTCTTGAAGGCAGCCCACTAGCTACCCCCTGAAGTAGGAAATCTTTCCCTACCATTTGGTGGCTGATACCCTGTTTCCCCCTTTTTAATACGTAGTCATAAAGTAAGCCATGGCAGGGTTTTTTTACCTTTGTGAGAAGTAAAACGTACCCCCAAAGTAAGCCATGGTGCCGCCATTGTTCCCGTCGCCTCCTCAGCCCCTCCTGCGTGTGCAGGGAGCCAGCGAACCAGCGAGAGGCATGCGGGGGGGACGACACGTGCCTCTTGCGGAGTTCTGCCCCGCCTGCTCAGCGCACAGGGGGAGGCTGTACCGTACCATACTGACGTAATAAAAATAAGACATCCCCCGAAAATAAGCCACCCTGTGGTTTTTTTTGAGAGAAAAAGTTATAAGACAGTGTCTTAAAAAGGGGGAAAGACGGTAGATAATAATAATGATGATGACGGTGATAACGACAACAACGATAATCATAATAATAATAGCCAGTGTGGTGTAGTGGTTAAGAGCAGTATACTCGTAATTTGGTGAACTGGGTTCGCGTCTCCTCTCCTCCACCTGCAGCTGCTGGGTGACCTTGGGCTAGTCACACTTCTCTGAAGTCTCTCAGCCCCACTCACCTCACAGAGTGTTTATTGTGGGGGAGGAAGGGAAAGGAGATTGTTAGCCAATTTGAGACTCCTTTGGGTAGTGATAAAGCAGAATATCAAATCCAAACTCATAATAATAATAATAATAATAATAATAATAATAATAATTTCTACCTCCTTTTCCAGGACATGTCCTCTTTTCCAGGGGTAAAATTTCTGTCTGGGTGGATTTTGTAAATTTGTCAAAACATCTCTGGCTCTACTTTCTGGATGAGACATAGACATAACTGGTGGCTGAAGACTTGCTTTCCTCTTCCCTTCTCCTGCCCCCCTCAGCAATATATCACAGCTTCTGTAGCCTACATATAGTAGGGGGTATCTAAAATAGCATAGCATCCTCTTTTTTGCTCTACGAAATATGGCAACCCACAGTGATTTGACTTCAGCCAGGTCTTCAGGCATGGGGCGCAAAGGTGGAAATGTCCAGTGCATGTGTCTGTGTTAATCAAAAATTGTTTTTACCAAGCCTGATGAGGAACAGTTGAGGGAGTTGGGTTTGTTTAGCCTGGAAAAGAGGAGACTGAGAGGAGATATCATTGTTGTTGTTCAGTCGTTCAGTCGTGTCCGACTCTTCGTGACCCCATGGACCAGAGCAGGCCAGGCACGCCTATCCTTCACTGCCTCTCGCAGTTTGGCCAAACTCATGTTAGTAGCTTCGAGAACACTGTCCAACCATCTCATCCTCTGTCGTCCCCTTCTCCTTGTGCCCTCAACCTTTCCCAACATCAGGGTCTTTTCCAGGGAGTCTTCTCTTCTCATGATGTGGCCAAAGTATTGGAGCCTCAGCTTCAGGATCTGTCCTTCTAGTGAGCACGCAGGGCTGATTTCTTTAAGGATGGATAGGTTTGATCTTCTTGCAGTCCATGGGACTCTCAAGAGTCTCCTCCAGCACCATAATTCAAAAGCATCAATTCTTTGGCGATCAGCCTTCTTTATGGTCCAGCTCTCACTTCCGTACATTACTACTGGGAAGACCATAGCTTTAACTATATGGACCTTTGTCGGCAAGGAGATATCATAACCATCTTCAAATATCTAAAAGGCTGTCACGTGGGAAATGGTGCATGCTTGTTTTCTCCTGCTCTGGTGAGGGGTGGGGGGTGGGGTTATGACCTGAACCAATGGCTTCATGTTACTAGAAAAGATGTTCCAACTAAACATCGGGAAGAACTTCCTGACAGTAAGAACTTTATGATAGTGGAACTCCCTCGGGAAGTTGTGTCTGTCCTTCCTTGGAGGTTTTTAAGCAGAGCTTGGATGGCCATCTCTCACGGATGCTTTAGTTGAGATCCCTGCATTTTAGGGGGTTGGACTGCATGACCCTCAGGGTCCCTTCCAGCTCTATGATTCTATGGGCACTTTCCCATCAACTGTGGGTGCAAACGTAGGGACGGAGGAAAGCAGCCTTGTGCCTTACAATGGGTCAATCCATTGGTCCACCTAGCTCAGAAGTGACCCAAATGGTGCCCTTTAGATGTTGTGGATTACAAGTCCTGACCATTCCCCATGCTGGTTGGGCTGATGGGAGTTACCAAAACATATGGAGAGCACCACGTTTACTACTTCTGGTTGACACTGACTAGCAGCAGCTCTGTGGGGTTTCGGACAAGGGATATTTGCGGCCATACATAAAGTTGCCAGGGATTTAACCTGCATGCAGAGCAGATGCTCCGCCACTGAGCTGTGGCCTGCCTTCTTGGTTGCGTGAGTACAGCTGCAGTGAATTGGTGAGCAAGAAAGACAGGGGGGAAATAAGATTTTAAAAAAAGATAAAAGTGCTTCCCATGCCAAAGATTGGAACTAAGGAGGTTCCTTGAAAAGTTGCGGACTCCTTAGGGGCACACCCTACAAGGGGGGAAGCCATCTCAAATCACTCGTGGCAGAAAAGATTTAGCAACCTTCTGCGCCATCACAAAAATGTTGGGGATCTAAATGCAAAGCTGGTCCCCTCCACACACAGAGACAAAAACTGTCTCTCTTCTTCTCTTTCCGAGGGGCCAAGGGAAGAAGGGCTTTCTTAGTGGTTGTTTCCTTTCATCGTTTCTAAATTACAAATGGGGAAAGGTGATGTAGAAAAGCGAAAGAAGAAAGTCACAGCTGTTGTTGTTCATCAAGAGGCATCCATAGCCAGCATGCAGCCCCCATTGTGTTTTCTGCAACCTTTTCTGTTTTCAGGGTGGTATTTCCCCCCCTTTTTTCTTTCCCCCCTGTTTCTTTTCAAACAAAAATAATTTATCTTCATGGAACCCAAATTGCTAAGGCATGCTTGAAAACCAGCAGAACGTTTGCCAATTTCCCTGGGAAAAGTGACAAAATAAAAGCGAGGGGTGGGGGGAGGGAGAGAGAAAGAGAGAGAGAGAGAGAGAGAGAGAGAGAGAGAGAGAGAGAAAGCCAGGCTAGATTTCATTTCAGCAAAAACACACACAGCCGTCCAGCAATCAAAAATATTAATTCTATTGTGAGGCGTGCATCAGAAGGCATTAACTCTGGCGAACACCAGGAACGGCATATTTGAAAGGCTCGTAAATGTAATGAAGTCCTTTTGACACCTGCTCCTCTCCACACTTTAAATGTGAGCCATCGGTCCGGAGGGAATCAAGGCTTTAAAAATAGAAATTATAGTAATTGTCTTCTTGGGTTATTGGGAAGGTTGTAATAAACACGAGGCTCATAAGGCGATGGGGCGGCAAGAGCGTGGATGACAGGATGCATAAATTACCCCCCTTTTTTATTTCTTTCCCCTCCCCCCTTCCAGTGGCCCCCTCCAGCAAATCACACAGTATAAATCATTGTACGTTAGCGCTACATTACTGCAAGGGGAAATAATATGCATGGAAATTCCATCTGAGATATTCGGTTCACAGACGAGACTTCAGGTTCACAGACGAGACTTCAGGAGAGAAGCACAGCCCATCCATTCCCTGTGCAAGGAAAAAAGGAGTATGCGGGGTGTGAGGAACTCTGGCTGCAGATCCACACTGCAGACTGGTACCCATTTAATACCAGTTTAAACATAATGGCTTCGTCCAAAGAGTGCTGAGGGTTGTAGCTTGCCGAGGGCAGCTCTGTTAGAGACTCCCTAGGCCTTCCTGCAGACAGACCTGCAGTGCCCAGGAGTCTCCAAGGAGGGGGAATCAAACCAGTTTTAATTCTGCACCGTGCACTCCAAAGAAGCCCACATTTAAGAACAACCTCCTTCCACCTCCCTCCTTCATTGAAGAACAACAGATCACAGCACGTGGCTGGCAACTGGCATGTACTCATGACTCTTTGCCAATGAGAAAGCAGTACGCTTTGTTTGCATCAGACACTCTGCCAGCGAAGGGACAGAGAGGGGAAACAGCATGTGCTGTTCGATGCAGTTCGTGTTCCAGCTGCTGTCTTCAGCCCTACAAATCCCCCCCAACCCTTCTCTCCTCCTCCTTAATTTCATTCCATGGCATCTTCCATTCCCCCCCCCCTCCACTTTTCCCTTTTTGGCGTCTTCCCATCACACTAAGGCTATTGCCAGCCTATGATAGCCGGTCAATGCTTTCCATGAAATGTTGAACCTGGGATGTGTGTGCTGAAGGCTTTCTTGGTAACCTAACCCAATCTATTCTAGGCTTTCATTTCTTTGGGGAATTTCATTTCCTCCTGTGGGAGGGGGCCATAGTTCAGTGGTAGAGTACCTGCTCTGGGCCAAGAGCAGGCATAGGCAAACTCCGGCCTTCCAGATGTTTTGGGACACAATTCCCATCATCCCTGACCACTGGTCCTGTTAGCTAGGGATGATGGGAATTGTAGTTCCAAAACATCTGGAGGGCCGGAGTTTGCCTATGCCTGGCCAAGAGGGTCCCAGATTAAATCTGTAGCATCTCAAGGTAGATTCCTGGATGCAGCCAGGAGGGCAGGGGGACAGTTGCCCCCCCATCAAGTAAATAAACAAAAATACTTAACTAACTGGCCAAATGCGGTGCAGATAACTCGGTTCAGCCCCCCCCCCCCAGCATAAAGCCTGCCCCCCCATAAATCCTGGCTACACCCATGGGTAGATTCCTGCCTGAAATGATGGAGAACTGCTGCCAGTCGGTGTAGACCAGTGTTTTCCAACCTTGGGTCTCCGGCTGTTTTTGGAACTGCCAATCCCATCATCCCTGACCACTGGTCTTGCTAGCTAGGGATGATGGGAGTTATAGTCCAAAAACAGCTGAAGACCCATGGTTGGAAAAGACTATACTGAGGTAAAGGAACCAATTGTGTGACTTGATATAAGGCAGCTTCCTGTGTTCTACACACACAGAGAGAGAGAGATGTGTCAAATCATACAGCCATAGCAATGGAGTGTTTCATGACAGGGTTAGCTAAGCTATCAGGTAAGTACTGCATCTCATCAGAGTAATAATAATATGAGTTCTCAGGAGTGTCCTCACAAATATCTATGCTCAATCTATTCAACCAACCTTTGCAAATATTCCAAACTTTTCAAATGTTGACCTTCAAATCTGAAATTAATATATGCTTTTTGACTGCAAATTTTTACCCCAGCCTTCAAAATTTGGGTGAGTTTTCTTGGTTATTTGTTGGCGTTCCTTGGTTGTTTTGATCTTCCAGGCATGAAGTATCAAATGCAAAATTGCATCTCACACCTGTTCTCAAATACGGTCAAAGGTCAATTGTCCTGGTGGGTGAAGTCTTGCTCCCACCCTCCTTCTGGCAGGAAGTCTCCCTTCCATCCTTCAAGATGGAATCTCCCTCTTTAACTCACAGAAGTTATTGTTGACTCACAGAAATAATATTGAAATCAAATATCAAAGTCAAACACCAAGTGTTGAAATTAAATCTTTGGGTGTCAAAGGCATATGTCAAATATTTGGTGAATAATCTGTATATTTGGAGAGTAAATTCACTGCAGCTTTCTGTTGACAGCCATTTGTCAGGATTTCTCTCTTTGGGCTGGGGATGGCAATCGAAAGATGGTAAAATATCTTCTTGGTTTGAAGTTGGGCCTGCTTTTCAGCTAGTAGATAGATCTATGTCACCTTACAGTGAATATGCTAATAGCTTCTAACTGAGATTTTGTGATGTCTGTGTAACATAACCAACAGTCAGCTGCCCCAGAAGATGTGGCTCTAGACTCCTGAACTGCACACTGCGATATAGTTATGCTTAATTAATAAATGTACTTCCAGCACTTGGAAGTTACAAATATTATTTATTCATGATGCTGTTCCTTGCTGAGCATCATGTTTGATGTCCCAAAATTAGAGAAGATATTTGAATGGATCTGCCTCTCTCGGTAAAATTTCACTCTGTGCAACCTTAATTGTCTGCTCACTAAAGGTCTGCAGAAAATGTGAAAGTGTGCTATCATTTTTCTGGCCCACACTTTAATAGCTGAACAAAAAGACCCAAAGCAAATGTTCTTTCAAAGAAACCCAGTGAAATTTCTGTCAAGGGGAGTGCAATGACTCATTCACACAACCATTCCCCCCCCCCAGCCTGGTGGATTTTATTTGAGTTGGCATTATCTATCACATCCTGAACTTACATGGTTACTGCATCTTTTCTCCATAACCAGAACATTATTTTGTTTGGTTTGTTTTTTTAATTTCTAATCTGCATCTCTGTGAGAGCATATCCAAGAAAAGAATAAGAATAAAAGAATAAGAATAAGAATACCTTTATTGTCAACATACAACCTGTGTACAATGAAATTAATTAATGAAATAGACGCAAAACTTATACAGCAAAAGCTCCAGAAGGAAACAGATGCCGAAACATCTCAAAACGTAGTCTAGTGGATGCAAGTTCGTCCCACCCACCCCAGTTTGTGACACTATGGTTGAGACAACCAGAACATGGTAGACCTGTTCACACTCATGGCTTGCCATATAAAGACGTTTTCCCCCACCTTCGTGTGCCAAACCGAGCCACTGCTTTGCTCCTGTGACATTCTGCCCAAGCGGTGGTCTTCTTGTTTATCAGCCATGAATGGAGGCAATTTCCCAGACAGCTCGTGTCTTAGATCTTTTCCACTTGTCTTTGTGCAACCCAAGCTCATGGTTTCCAGGGGCACATTAGCTTTGATTGCAAATTGTTTTCATTAAATAAAATGTTAATTCTGTTGTTGTTTGATTCCAGATGAGTTTAGAGAATGACGATAAGCGAGCACGTACACGATCAAAGGCAATCAGAGGTGAGCACTTTGTGGAATTATGCGCTCTGGCAGTTAAACCTGGCTCTGTGGCTCTGTGTGGTTCATCAAAATGCTTCTGTCTCTGAGGCCAGCAATCTTGATCTTTTTCTCTCTGTGTGTATGTGTTTAAACGCTGCAAACACATACCCTCCTCAACTTTTCCCAGGAGATCTCTTCAGAGAGTGACTCACAGGGACACTCAAAACATTTTCAATCCACATTCTGATTTTCCCTCTCCCTTCCTTCTCCCTTCTTTTAAAAAAACAGCCTTGCATGCTTTGCTTCATAGAAATCTTGATAGCTTCAGATCACTTTTATCACATGTACTCGGCCGAAGGCTTTGAAGTCATACATCTGAGAAAGCCAGAGTGAGACTGTGCATGTTGCAGAAGCAAACAAGGCTGATGTGGTGGGAATTTGAAGACAAATGACTTGATAATTTGAGGCCTGATTGCTATTTATTTTCTGACTTTGAAAGCAAAAATGCCTTCGTGTATTTCACCTGGCAGAGGAAAGAAATTCTGGCAAATAAAATGGGGGTGCCACATCATTGCCTTGAGGGGAAAAAATTGGTTTCTCATTTCTGAGTAAATTGTTTATTGTGTGTGTCTACATTAGGAAGAATTTAAACTGAGTGGTATATAAAAAAAATTCCTTCCAGTAGCACCTTAGAGACCAACTAAGTTGGTTCTTTGTATGAGCTTTCATGTGCATGCACACTTCTTCAGAACAATGAAACAGAAGTCACCGGACCCTTATATATAGTGAGAGGGTGGGGTGGGATTACTCAGAAGGGTGGTGGGAATGGGTGATTGGCTGATAGGTGAGGTAAACTTGTTGACGACTGTTAACGACTGCAATTGGTCTTGCAGGAAAAAGCAAGGGGTGAGAAGGCTAAAATAGCTTTGTCATCTTTAATGAGATAAGAATCCAATGTCTCTATTCAGACCAGGTCTCTCCATGGTTTTAGGTTTGGTAATAAGTTGCAATTCAGCAACTTCTCTTTCCAGTCTATTTCTGAAATTCCTTTGTAATAAGACAGCTACTTTGAGATCTTGTATAGAATGTCCCGGGAGATTGAAGTTTTTTCTGTCTTGTGATTCCTAATGTCAGATTTGTGTCCATTTATCCTTCGGTGTTTACCAATTGCAGTTTGTAAAAACCTAAATGGCCTCAGTCCTGTATACCTGAAGGAGCGTCGCCACCCCCACCCTTCAGCCCAGACACTGAGATCTAGCGCCGAGGGCCTTCTGGTGGTTCCCTTACTGCGAGAAGCAAAGCTACAGGGAACCAGGCAGAGGGCCTTCTCAGTAGTGGCGCCCGCCCTGTGGAACACCCTCCCATCCCATGTCAAAGAGATAAATAACTACCTGACATTTAGAAAACACCTGAAGGCAGCCCTGTTTAGGGAAGTTTTTAATGTGTGATATTTTAATGTATTTTAGTGTTTGTTGGAAGCCGCCCAGAGTGGCTGGGGAGACCCGGCCAGATGGGCGGGGTACAAATAATAAATTATTATTATTATTATTATTATTGTTAACAGTCGTCAACAGGTTGTTTACCTCACCTATCAGCTAATCACCCATTCCCACCACCCTTCTGAGTAATACCCCTCCCCACCCTCTCACTATATATAAGGGTCTGGTGACTTCTGTTTCAGTGTATCTGAAGAAGTGTGCATGCACACAAAAGCTCATACCAAGAACAAACTTAGTTGGTCTCTAAGGTGCTACTGGAAGGATTTTTGTTTGTTTGTTTCGACTACGGCAGACCAACACGGCTACCTACCTGTATCTGAGTGGTATATGTGCATAATAACCAGCCATTGTACACATTCACCAGGCCTCATGGAGAATGTGCACATAATCTGTCCTTAAAGATGGAACTGTACACATTTCCTAGTCAATATACACAATTTTGAATAGGCCTTGGAGATTATGCATATATGGATTGAATTTTATACAATATCCAGTCATTACTCATAATCCCTAGTAGGCTTCGGGGGACGTGCAAAACTTGCCAGCATTCTGTACATTTTGCAGGCAATATGCACATTCTCAAGTCAGTATGCATAGTCTCTAAAAACCATGCCTTTCTCCACTATCTCTAGTTCAGAAGTCGACCTCAAGGGCTGCTTCTGACCCACTGCCTAATTTTATGTGGCCCACAACACATCCTTGCACTGATCAGCTGAACAGTGGGGGGGGGAGGTTGGGGCTCCAGGAAAAGAGTATATTTTTCTGCTGGCCAGACTCATTTTCACCCCTCAGCTGTTCCTCAGTCAACTGAGCAGCACAAGGGAATCATGGGGAGAGGAAAGCCTCCTTCCCATGATGCGCTATAGCAGCATGGCACAAAGGGACATGGGTGGCGCTGTGGTCTAAACCACTGAGCCTCTTGGTCTTGCCAATCGGAAGGTTGGTGGTTCAAACCCCTGCGATGGGGTGAGGTCCCGTTGCTCTGTCCTAGCTCCTGCCAACCTAGCAGTTCGAAAGCACGCCAGTGCAAGTAGATAAATGGGTACCCCTGCGACGGGAAGGTAAATGGTGTTTCCATGCACTCTGGTTTCTGTCACGGTGTTCCGTTGTGCCAAAACTGGTTTAGTCATGCTGGCCACATGACCCGGAAAGCTGTCTGTGGACAAACACCAGCTCCCTCAGCCTGAAAGCAAAATGTGTGATGCAACCCCATAGTTGCCTTTGACTGTACTTAACTGTCCAGGGGTCCTTTACCCTTTTATATAGCAGCATGGGGTCAACCATCATGGAACTCTCACAGGAGGGAAGAGTTGGCTAACTGAGCAAGTTAGCAGTCTCAGTACTGTAATTGCAAGATAAGCTCCTCAAAAGCCAGCTGTAAGTCTCGATCCCAGTGTAAGGACTCTTCCACAAGATGTAGGATAACTTAGTTGCATCATGGTATCATCACATTTTCCTACACACACACACAAGCAGCCAATGACAGGAAGCATTATGATATTGGGACATGAGATAAGTGATCCTACATATAACAGGGGAGGAAATGTAGAGCCCATGCTATGCAAGCAGAAGGTCCAGGGGTTCCATTTCCTGCACCTCCCGTTGGAATTAATCAAGTAACAAATGATGGGAAGGTTCTCAGACGGAGATTCTGGAGACCTGCTGCTAATCACACAAAAAACTGTTGACAGCCATGTTCGTCTGTTATGGCAGGAAATCCAAATGCCCTAGTAGGGTCATGCTTTTTTAGGGCTAACCACAGTGTCCAGGTCATCAGCAAGTTATTGTGTTGCCCAGAACTGTTCTTCAGACTAGATGTTTAAAAAATAGAGGGAGGTGAGAAACTGGGGTGAGGAGTAGGGCATGACATTAAAGTCCTGAAGTCTGAAGGAGTTAATGGTCATAAAATGGAGTCGGTGGGAATTATGCACATTTAATTAGACTAGCCACTAATAGGTGATAAACAAATTGCACTAAGGGTAGACAATACTGGTTAGATCAGGGTTCTTCAATATTGGGTCTCCATATGTTCTTCGATTGCAACTCCCAGCATTCCTGGTCTTTGGCTAGGAGTGTTGAAAGTTATAGTCCAACAAAATCTGGAGATCCTGGGTCAAAGAACACTAAACTAGATGGATCAATGGTCTGATTCAGTAGAAGGTGGTTTCATATAATGGGGGTGTTGTTTTGGTGGCTAGCTCCACCTGTAGAAATTGCCAGAAGGGAGACATCTTGTGTGACTTTTCTTTTTTCTGCTTTGTTTTCCTTTTTTTCTTCTCCATCTTTCTCCACAGTACCTACAGAACTCATTGGCCAGGAGGTGAGGTAAGGAAATTTTCTTCTCAGCAACTCAGGGCTAATTCACATGTGCGTGTATTTCACCCAATTAACAACAACAATTTTATTATTTATACATGACTCTGAGCTAAATGTGACGTGAGCTGATATGGAAACTCAGCAGTCTCTGATGTGGGATAGCTCTCTCGCAAATGCCACGCATCACCACTTGATGTTGCTTGAAGGCAATTTTCATTTGGTCGGGGGAAACAACAGGCTGCCACTTTTTAAATAGGAGATCAACCAACTGGGATTTTAAGGGCTACGTGTTGACTATATGGACCTTTGTTGGCAAGGTGATGTCTCTGCTTTTTAAGATGCTGTCTAGGACTGAGTATACTTTGCACACAAGCTGGTAGAAGCAAGCAAACAATATACAAAACTAGCATATAGGAATATGTCGACTGAGATAGCTCAACCAGTGATCTGACTCAGCATAAAATGTCTTCATATTACATGGGTGGGAATGCTGCTTTTAAGCAAAAGCTCTGCAGCCTGTGCCACCTTGAGAAGTCACCACTAGGGAGACTTTGTTGACACCCACAGCAAACCTACATTTAAAGCGCATGGCTTCTCCCAAAAGATCCCATGAACCGTAGTTTACCCCCGACAAAGCTACAGTTCCCAGCACTCTTAGCAACCAACGCTTCCCCAGGATTATTTGTGGGAAGCAATGTGCTTTCATTGTGGTTCAGAGGTATGTAGTGGATGTGACCCTTGTATTAAACAGTTGTCCTGTTGTTGTTGTTGTTGCCACCACCACCACTGCTGTGTGGGTTTGGGTTCTCCCATCATACCTGCAGGGCCACTGCCAGTCAGTGCAGACAATACAGAGCTAGGTTGACCTGGGATAGCTCAGTCGGTAGAGCAGGAGACTCCTAATCTCAGGGTTGTGGGTTTGAGCCCCACGTTGGGCAAAATAGTTCTTCATTGCAGGGAGTTGAACTAGATGACTCTCATGGAGCTTCCCAACTCTACGATTCCAGGTGGACAAGTCAGTATAGGGCAGCTTCCTACGTTTCTATATTCTTCCTGTGCTCCTCAAACTGATCATGCATTGAGCAGCTTTAATTTCTGAAGCAGGAGGGGCACAAGTTTATCCAGAAAAGGTCTTGGTGGATAAAGGGTGCTAAGCTCTGCTGTCCCCCAGCCAGCCCCAAGGAAGAAGAAGAAGAAGGGGAGTTTGGATTTGATATCCTGCTTTATCACTACCCAAAGGAGTCTCCAAGCGGCTCACATTCTCCTTTCCCTTCCTCCCTTACAACAAACACTCTGTGAGGTGAGTGGGGCTGAGAGACTTCAGAGAAGTGTGACTAGCCCAGGTGCATGTGGAGGAGAGGAGACGCGAACCCAGTTCACCAGATTACAAGTCTACCGCTCTTAACCACTACACCACACTGGCTAAGAGGGAAAGCTATCGCCTCTTCCTTGCTGTTCGGTTGGCCAACTGCTCATCTGAGTATTAGCCTTTCATAACCTGAGGCTGAATTGTTTGGTGCTCTATAGCATTACCCGCACACACCAGGGGCAGCACGGGAGAAATGGAAGCAGCCCTTGAAGAACTTAACACAGACCTGAACTCGAGAGCATACAAATTATAGGCTCACAAAGCCACCGAGCACTATTAGAAGCACACCGAGTGCGAAGGTTCAAGTGAGAAGAGCTCCGTAAGCACAGCACAAATGATACAGGCTGTCTTTCCTCTCCCCTTTTGATTAGAACGCTTCCTGCATCAAAGAGTAATTGGACCTTATGTGACCCAGCTTCCTAGGGTGTTTCTGCTCTGAGAGCCTGCTGTTTCTCTCTCAAGATACTGGGTTAGAGAGCGGCAGGCGTACCACTTGCCTACGTTTTATTGCTGAACACATGAGTGGAGGTGGTAATTGAAGCTGGCGACATATTTAAGGGGCAGCTCGGAGGGCCTGCACACAGCCATCGCTGCAGCTGTCCTCTAATTGCCTGATTAACTGGACGATTAATCGACTAATTGAAGCCCAGGCTGCCTCTGCATGACAAAAGGAGAGGAGGCCATGGTGAAAGAAATTAGCAGTGTTCCAAGAAGTAAGGGAGAAATATCCAATGGGTGATGGGTGTGAATGCCCTTGCAGGACAAGGAGGAAGATGGTCTAGGCATGCAGCAGAATGAGGGGGTGTAGAATCCCAAGGTGTTGGGGAAGACTAAGCAAAGTGCCATTTTTGAAGGCTCCCCTACGATGGACAGAATAGGTTTCTTTCTATGGAGACACAATTGCATGTATATTGGGAGCACAGAGGTGCTTCCTGTCCTAGAGAGTGGCAAAACCTGGAAGTCACTTGGTGATCTTTTTTTTAAATAATAAGATCTCCAGCCACAATCATGCCCAAGTTGGCTGCAAAACAATAGTTCAACAATGCAAATGCCTTTTCACTGGTAGCTTGAACAGGTTCACTGGAAGAACGAGATACTGTTCTTAGAATAGGACAGTGTCTGGTTTGTAGAAAACTAATGCACAGATGAAGATACAATGTGAAACTTCGGGGCCATGAAACCCCCTACATTTTATTCAGCTTACAGACATTTCTACGGGTTATAAGAAAAATTTCCATTCATTTCTTGGAAGCCAGGCCTGGAAATGGAGCAGCTCTGCCTAGCCAGGAAATCTGGCTGTGATCCTGCCTCCAAGCCCTACTTAGTTGATCACCAGTGCAAAACTATTGCCCTCTTTCCCTGGTGCCTTCCAAATAGACTTACTATTTTTGCACTGGAGCCCAGACTCAGGTACTCTCCCCTACGGGAAGTGGTTATGGGAAGAGAGAGCTAGGATTGGGCCCTGTGGAGCATAGCTTGCCCTCTTTCCTTTAGCTCCCCAATGTATGACTTAATTCATTCCCCAAAGACCACAGCTAATCCTAGAGACTTTGTATGAAAATAAAAATCAGGGTTTTGTCCGCCTGCTTTTGTTCATGTAGTTCAAGTCACAATGTAGTGAAATAGAAGTCTCTTCACTTGTTCCACTGGAAGCACTTACAAAGAAAGCTGGATCACAGCTGCTCACAGCTGCTGCCCCCTGTCATACATGCATTCATGCGAAGGTCCAAAATTACTTATGCATGTACTTACTGTATGTACCGGTATGTTACCTTTGCCCATGCAACTGCAGACCCTTAAATAGGCAAGCTGAATGACTGTGTGGGCAATACCTATAAATGTACGGTTTGTATGCATGCAAACTTCAGCCAGATATGCACGGTCAGCAGCAGCAAACAGATGTGACCCCCATTTGTATACGCCAGGGGTCAGCAAACTTTTTCAGCAGGGGGCCAGTCCACTGTCCCTCAGACCTTGTGGGGGGCCGGACTATATTTTGAAGGGGGGGGAATGAACGAATTCCTATGCCCCACAAATAACCCAGAGATGCATTTTAAATAAAAGCACACATTCTACTCATGTAAAAACACCAGGCAGGCCCCACAAATAACCCAGAGATGCATTTTAAATAAAAGGACACGTTCTACTCATGTAAAAACATGCTGATTCCCAGACTGTCCGCTGGCCGGATTTAGAAGGCGATTGGGCCGGATCCGGCCCCCAGGCCTTAGTTTGCCTACCCATGGTATACACATTGCCCTCATTTACACATACGTAATGCTAAACCATGCTTTTATTCAATAAGAATTGATTAAACCTACTGAGCAGCTCAACTGTGGTTTGTTTCCTGCCAAGAGACCACAACCTGAAGCCATGGTTTGTTGTTGGCTCACAGACCTTGGTTTGTATTCACAGTGGCTTCTCATTACATGTAAACCCAGCACCCTTTGTAAAGGATGAGGAACTTACTAACCATGCTGGGTATGTCCTACCTCCACTATTGGAGGTAATATGCTACTGAATACCAGTTGCTGGAAACCACAGTAGGGAGGGCTACTCTAGTGCTCAGGTCCTGCTTATGAGCGTCCCAAGGGCATCTGGTTGGCCACTCTGAGAACAGGATGCTGGACTAGATGGGCTATTGGCCTGAGTTATGTTCCTAACTCATGGTTTGCTAAACAAAGCATGTCTTAGTGTTATGTGAGAACCAGGTCATTCTGTTGAACATGTGACAGAGGCTCAAATTCACCATACTTGAAGCATGCAGTAGACTTCAGACTTGTCTCCCTCTTCTGCAAAGCGGCCACAAACGTAAGCTTTTAATTAAGGTGAGCCATGGCTGATATCACCCAGAAGCTCAGGGTCCCAGGGTCCAGCTACCTTTAGTGTGTCTGGGGCAGCTCATTATGCTGCAATCTCCAGTCCTGATGAAAGGCAATTAAAATTAAATAGACTTTTACAATCATCGGCAAAAGGGCAAAAAAGAGTAGGCAGAAGGGTGAGCTGTTCCAATTGTTATGGGGGACAAATCTGTTGTTTGTGGAGGTTCTCAAAGGTAGAATTATGGAAGTGCATTCTGTATGGCAACAAGGCTGTATTCAATCGCATTTGCTCAGGAGTGGAACATACAGAACATTCTCATTTGGCTGGAAAGGAAACCATTCTTCTCAAATCCCGAATCACCTACATATAAGTTGGACCTTATGAAAATTCACAGAGGAACTGCGGTAGAAATTGGCCTCAGAGGAGGAAGCACAGTGGGAGCATCAGACAACCTGATGTAATCATTGCAACCACATCATAAATACCACAGTCATGCGGATCTGAACATCAGAAGTAGTTTTGGACGTATAATGGAATGATTTCAGGATTCAGCAGTTAAAGACATAGAGCTGCAGAGGAAGTCCAGTTGTGTGTGTGTGTGTGTGTGTGTGTGTGTGTGTGTGTTGGTAATAAATAAATAAAAGCACCATCGGTAGGAGGTGAGTGCAAGAGTTGTCTGGTTTCAAAAGGCTTGCTTTCACACATGCAAATCTTTAATTAAACCTACTCATAAAACTATAATGAACCGTTCATTTAATTAAATGGGGTGAGTCATTTCATTAATTTTTAGCAAACTGCAGAGCCGCTGTGTTGCCCTCATCTGCTGGAATTCAAAAGGAAGAGAGGAACTGTTTAAAGGAAATTATCTTTTCTTGCATGGGGTGTTTCAGTGGCTTCTTTGGTTTTCAAATGCACATGGGACTTGTTGGCTTTTGTTTAAACACGCTACACGCTTTGATTTCGAAAACATTGTTGTTGTTGTTTTACCCCTTGAAGTCACGCCTGTTTTTGTTTCTTGGTTATGTCACCCAAGCTGCCCTACTCCAGGATGTAACGGATCGGGACACATCCGGGGGAAGTACGCAAGACACAGGAGGTGAGTTTTGGTCACCATCATCAACACGGCTGCCATTGTTGCCATCCTCATCAAATCCTCCAACCTGTCACATCTGGAAGAGCTTACCTATGCCCTGTGTTTCTTCCTGGCCTCTTTCAATTCATTGCATGCTGATTAAGGCAAATCTGTCAGTTTTGGTTTCTCTCGGTTTCTCACTTTTTCAGTCTTAAATTCAGGCCTCTATATCAGTTTGTGATGCTTTTTTTTTTTTAAGTCTTCATGAAAATTCGTCAACGTTTTGATGCAAATTTTTCCTAAGACACATTGCTGTATGCAATTTTGCCTGATATACGGAATATTTTTTACAAAGCGTATTTTCCCAAATATAATGTATTTTTGTAAGTTATTCTCACCAATGTTATTTCTATGCACACTTTAGCTTAGTCCATGCATTTTTTGTGCACATTGCTTGGCTAAGGAACTACACTGCCAAATTCAGAGAAGTGTAAATATCAAAGGATGTAAATATCAAAGTCTGCATATTGTTTCAGAAAGTGCAAATTAGGTAGATTTCACTTTTAAATACAAACCAAATCCCTCCCAACTGTCTTGGGGTTCTCCAGCATCACACTTGATGACAGTAGTCCATCAAAACTTTCCAATCAACAATGGGGGCCATGGGTAGGTTAGATATGAATATTTTTGACTCAGAAATTATTGATAGAGGTTAATGAAATAAAGAAATTATGGTATGGACAAAGTTGATTCGGAAAAGTGTTTCTCCCTCTCTCATAAAACTGCAGCTTGGGGTCAGCCAATGAAATCTGTTCAGGACAGATAAAATGCATTACTTTTTCACACAACGCACAATTCATCTGTGGAATTCACTGCCACACATGAGGATGACAACCACCAGCCCTAGATGGGTTTAAATAGAGAGGCAGGAGACAAATTAGCAGGAATATAAAAACACAGGAAGCTACTTCATCCTGAGTCAAACTATTGGTCCATCTAGCTCAGCTGACTTGCAGTGGCTCTCCAGGATTTCGGGCAGGTAACATTCGCAGCCCTACCTGGAGATGCTGGGGATCGAACCTGGGACCTTCTGCATATAGATCAGATGCTCTGCCACTGAGCTACAGCCCCTGGAGGCATTTTTCTATCAACAGCTGGAAGACATGAGAGCCTCCATGTTCAGAGCTAGTATAGCTATGAGCACCAGTTGCTGGTAGTGAGGAGGACTGTGGTTTCCACGCGTTCCTTGTGGACTTCCAAGTGGCTGGACACTATTGGAAACAGGATGCTGAACTAGATGGAAATTTGATCTTCTCTGGCAGGGATCTTCTGACATTCCTGTGTTTTCTGGTAATCACTTCTGAGACCTTTAACAGCTCTGGGTACCAAAATGTGTGGTTACTAGGCAGCCACCAACTGCTTTGCCTTCCGCTTTTCCAGTAGTGGAAAGAAGTTGTTCTGTGGCTTTGAGCTTAGCAATACTAAAGGGAAGCAACAGCATTCCTTGCTGTGGGCCTCAAGTCCCTGGAGCCTCAAAACAACTTTATGGGGTTAGTCTTGAGCTAGCATTGACCTCTCTTCAGATATTCTGGTATCAAGTCTCCAACAACAGTGACAGCTGCAGTGAAATTGCTATGGTGTGAAATTTGGCATGTCACCTGACAAGTGACAGCTTGGCTACCTGTCTCATTTAAAGCCAGTGCTTAAAGTAGCTCAGGAGACCTTGAAGAACTGGAGATCAGTTTATATCTAGGGAAAAGGTTGTTTAAGTGAGTAATACTCCTCCCCACCCTCTCACTATATATAAGGGTCTGGTGACTTCTGTTTCAGTGTATCTGAAGAAGTGTGCATGCACACGAAAGCTCATACCAAGAACAAACTTAGTTGGTCTCTAAGGTGCTACTGGAAGGAAATTTTTATTTATTTTTTATTTTGTTTCAAGTGCAAAACAGTTTGTACTACTCAAGAATGTAAAGCATGGGGAGGGCGGCTAACTTTTTTATTAACTAGCACCATTTATCCACACAGTGCTTTGCAAAGGTTTTCAAGGTCCCTGCCCCAATGAGCTTGCACTCTTATAGACATAGAAAAACAATGTATGAAAAAGATGAAGTGTGGGGTATGCATTTATTTCAATTACGCATACTTTGGCTCAGTTATAGTACAGTATCAGGAGTACAGTGGTACCTTGGTTGTCAAATGTAATGTGTTCCATGGGTCCGTTCGACTCCCAAAAGCATTCGAAAACCAAGGCATGGCTTCCGATTGACTGCAGGAGCTTCCTGTACTCAAGCGGAAGCCGTGTCGGACGTTCGGCATCCAAAAACCGTTTGCAAACCGGAACACTTACTTCCAGGTTTGCGGCATACGGGAGCTGATTTGTTTGGGAGCCAAGTTGTTCGACAACCAAGGTACCACTGTACTACTACCATGGCACAAATCAGAGAGTGAGGATTATCTGTTGCTCCTTGACTTGTGTACTTTGGGTGGCATGTGTGAAAAGGCTCTGATGAAGGTACTATGTATTCTCCAGTGAGCAAGCAAATGAGAAATTATCTTTGTCACTAGTGGCCCAAGCACAGTAAGGGGAGCAGAATACAATCAGAGCATAAGAAGATTCTGCTGGATCCGGAAAACAGAAGCAGGAAGAAGGGCTCGTTCCTTCCTCCCCCAGCATCTCTCATGGAGTTTAGCTCCAGACGCGTTACATCAGCTAGAATCAAAGGGAATGGCAAGTTTCATGCCTTCGAATTGTTTCAATTAATCAGAGAGTGACAGTCTCATCACATGTCCAGAATGAAGCCATTACCTAAACATTGCAAATTAAGACACGTGTACTTCAGCCAGTCTAGCTGGTTAGCTCTCGGGAAGCCAATGCGTTACGGTGACAAAGCTCTCTCTCGCTCTCTCTCCCCTGTGTTTTTTTTAGTTTACAAAGTTGCCCCCTCGCAAAGAAGAGGAAACTTCAAGGTGCAGAAGCAGAACATTTGGCATCCAAGAGGAAATCCCACCCGCTTAAGCTAGCCCTCGATGAAGGCTACAGCATTGACAGCGATGGCAGCGAAGAGGCAGAAGCAAAAGAGGAGTCTGTGACGGACGACTCCGAGGGCACGCTGGAGGAGGAAGAGGCAGAAGCAGTAGACCAAGAGGAGGCCTGCAGCAGCTGTCCACCGGAAGAAGGTGCTTTATTTCACTATTGGCTTGACTGCAAAGATTTATTTCATGGGTAGGAATAAGAAAGGGAATGTTGACAAACTATAGAGTGATAGCTCCTCTAAATAATACAGTACTGTATGTAGATGCTGTCATGGTAGGCACAGAGGGCAGGCCAACCAAGGAAGCTAGACATAAACTTTATCGGCTCTCTCCAACACAAATATAACAGGAAACTCCTGACTCCACCCAGAAGATGTAACTAAATCCAGTGCCACCTAGTGACTAAACTATATATGACGCTATCCACACATCTTGTTTGGTTAGAAATCGCTTCAGGTTGCCTTGGGCAAGATAAAGCAAATAAAGATAACAAATTGTAGTAGCAGTAGTAGTAGTAGTAGTAGTAGTAGTAATATTTTTTTTAAAATCAATATTCCACTTTTTTTTAAAAAAAATGAACATTTACAATGTGGAACATTTGATGCTTCAGGTATTCACCCAGGAATCTCTAAACCTCAAAGGTTTCTAAATAACTCAACCAGAGGATGGTACAGTCTGAGTAGTAACATTGCTATGGGTGGAATGAAACTCACTGGCTGACCTTGGGCCAGTCACTGCCTCTCAGCCTAGCCTACCTCACAGGGTTGTTGTGGGGATTAAATGAGGAGGGGGAGAACTCTGTATGCCACCTTGAGCTCCTTGGAGGAAAAAGTGGGACAGAGTTGCAATAAATAAATAAAATAAAATAAATCCAACATCATGCTATTTAATTTTAATTACTTCCAATATTCACGAGACCTTTGGTGCCTATTTTGCAATATCCACATTGTGCCTGGGGGCCGGAGGGAGAGACAGACATACCTTTCGCTTGACCCTAGTTACAGTAATGATACTGCAGTATGTGCTTTCAAGATGTTACCAATCCATTAGCACCTCTTCTGTCATTACCCATTAGAACCTTTTCATTAACTGCAATGGGCACCAATTCACCCAAAGACTTGTTGGCACAGCAACGAGAGAACTATTGGCCAATAACAAAAGTTATTGCCTTGCTTAGCTTGGGGAGCCCAGATTCATTGCTTTCCCCCATGTAAATGAAGGCAACGCTGTATGTTTCCATTGACAACATCCTTCTGTGCGATGTTTTCTGCACATAAATATCAGTCTGGAGAGGCATTAGACAAAGCACACAAGTATCTAGTTGATGACTTCTGGAGGCATCCTGGGGAAAATAAATGTCAGGCACTGATGTTCATCTCATCAGAGGGAACAGTTTTAGGAAAGAAAACTGTCTGTTTACCTGCCATGGCTGAATGCTATAAATATGGCCACACCAGGAGTGTAATAGCAAGGCACAGGTTTCAATCAAACCTTTAAAATGGGCTATTTAAATATTTATGGGGGGTGTCCCCCAGCTATTCTTCCCTGCTTGTTGGGTTCCCACTTTTCAAAAAGTGGGGGGGGGGGATTGGACATGGGTTGCCATACGTCCAGATTTTCCCAGACATTTCAGCAATCTCCGTCTGGTCACTGATTCTAACAGCAGAATCCCGACGATGTTCAGGAAATTCTAGACATATGGCAACCTTAGCTTAAGGGCCAAAACCCCAAGCCACAACAGAATATGGCACTTTTACACCCAGCCTGCTCAAGACCAGCTACAAGAGCCACCAAGAAATAATTGCCAACTCTGTTTTATTTCTAGGCCAAATATCGGAAGGAACTATTGCAGCCAAGGGGCAGGTGTCCAAAAGCGAAGGACAGGTCTCCAACACTGGGGAGGACGTGCACTTGCTACATGAAGGAGCAGCGGAGGAGGAGGAGGAGGAGGAAGAAGAAGAAGAGGAGGAGGAGGAAGAGGAAGAGGAGGCAGTTGAGGAGGAATGTGAAAAGGAAATCATCATCCAAACGGAGGATGCGGAGGAAGTCATTGAAGTCACCAGTGAACGCAGCAGCGATTTGTGCCTGGAGCATCGGGATGATGAGGTGAGCTACGAGGAATCTTGCAAATTGCAAAAGGAGGAGGAAGACGAGGAAGAGGAGGAGGAAGATAATGAAGAGGAGGAGGAGGAAGATGAAGAGTATGAGGAGGAGGAGGAAGAGGAGGAGGAGGAGGAAGAGGAGGAGGAGGAGGAGACATCGACTGCAGTGATCTGTGAAGAAGCTCCTCACACATCTCAGGACTCCCCAAAAACCCACTGTGAAGGACAGACAGTCGGCCCCAAGCCTGAGTATTCTGTCATTGTGGAGGTGAGATCAGACGATGATGATTCCCACTCCCAGAAATCCACTGTGACTGATGAATCTGAGATGTATGACATGATGACCCGGGGGAACCTGGGTCTCTTGGAACAGGCCATTGCTCTGAAAGCTGAACAGGTTAAGGTTGTGAGAGAACCTGGCCAGCAGCTGGCCGGGGAGCATGTGAAACTTTTCCAGGTCGAGGACAAGCAAAACAAGGCCCTGGACTCCATCAGAAAGAGCTACTACAGCAAAGGTGAGGACGTTGTCCTTCCAGTGGCAAATAAACTGCTATCCCCACCCCCCACCCCAGTGGCAATGAAAATGAGTTTGGTAGGGCCTGGGAGCCCCATTCCTATAGATCAGTAACATCTGGATGCCCCTGTGTCCCCTCCAGCCCACCGTTCTCAGGGCCAATGCAAAATTTGAATGGTTCCAGTAAATACAAAATAATCAGAGGATGGTGGAACAGAAGTAACTCATCTTCTGTCATGCTGTCTATGTGAAGCCTAATGGAAAGAAGCAAATGGTCCCTGCAATGGCTTGGTCAATGGTTGTTTTTGCAATGGTGCTGCCATATTTTTAATTCTCTGCAGCTTAGAAAGCTGAATTGGGACACTGGTCACAGGTCTACAGTTGGTGTTGTGGTCAGATTGTTGGAATCTTCTTCTTCTTCTTTGGCGATCCTCGTAGCCGAGTAAGATTGTCTTCCATAAACACGGTTTTAACAGTGAGTCTGTAAGTGACTGTGGAGGCCAATTCTGGATCCACACGTCCTTCCACAGTGGGGACATAGGTTTCCGGGTGGGAGTTGATCAAGGTGTGGATTTGCCAAGTGTGCCTTCCTCTTAGCACGTTTCTCCCTTGTGTCCTGAGTTTGAGTGTCTTCAAAGCCCATGACACCTTTGGTAAAGGCTGTTCTCCAACTGGAGCGCTCACAGGCCAGTGTTTCCCAGTCAGTGTTTATACTACATTTTTTAGATGTGCCTTGAGACAGTCTTTAAACCTCTTTTGTTGACCACCAGCATTACGCTTTCCATTTTTTACATTCGGAATAGAGTAGTTGCTTTGGAAGACGATCATCAGGCATCCGCACAACATGACCAGTCCAATGAAGTTGGTGTTGAAGAATCATTACTCCAACACTGGTTATACCAGTTCATGGAAGATTGATCAATTGATGCATATGAGCCACAGTAGCATAAAATACACCCAGGGGGTGGGTGGCTATCTCAATAACACCTTGATTCCTAAGGGTATCTTGGGGGTTACCGTGGGAGATGCTGGATTAGAGTGATTTGGGTTAATCCATCAATCCATTCCTTAAATTCTTTGTTCTTATGTCCATAGGATTGCAATCCAGAAGCAAAAGTGGCTACTTGCATGACTGCAGCTTAAATTGATCCATAGAATCAGACTGTAGGAAACATAAATCTGCAAATGAGCTTCCTTCTATCATGGGTTTTAGGGGTAGCGATAGGCAACAATATCTGAAGAGCTTCCTATCTTTCCCAGAGCTGTTTGGTACTATTGGCTGACTCTTTCCCACTGATCTTTTGTTGTTGCTGTTGAGATGTACATTTACTGTCCCTCTGGACTGGTGTCCCCCAACCTGGTGCCCACCAGATGTTTTGGATGACAACTGCCATTGGCGCCAGCCACCATGCCGGGCACTAGGTTGGGGAAGGCTGGTCATGAATTGTGTAAGTAAATTTCACCTTGAAATTGAAATTCAAAACAGATTCAGAGGTATTCTTAATAACACTGGTTGGATTTTCTCATGGACTTTTTTGCACGTCTCATGATGTTCTTCCTGCACCCCCTCCTCCCTGCATTTCCTAGATCCTTCAAGACCCGAGAAGCGAGAAATCAAATGCCCAACCCCTGGCTGTGATGGCACAGGGCATGTCACAGGGCTGTACCCTCACCACCGCAGTTTGTCTGGCTGCCCGCACAAAGACAGGATCCCTCCTGAGAGTGAGTGTGACTTGGAGTTATTTACAGGACAGAAACGGTCCAGCTTCTTCTTTTGCAACAAATACTACTGATGAATGAATGAATGAATGACAAATCCATCATCTCCAATGAATGTGGAGGAAGGGGACGGGGTGTTCCAGGTGCAGCAAGGCAAAGGTGAAAGTGGAAAAGAGAACAGAACAGTTAGATGGCAGCTGAGCAAGCAGGGAAGACGGGAGGGTCTGTGACCTAGTTGCTTCTGCAATGTTCTGGACGCTTGAAGGCCAATCCCATGCATGCTTACTTGGAAATAAGTCACAGTGAAGAAAGTGGGACTTCTGCTTCCTAGGATTTGCTTCCAAATAAGTATACAAAGGACTGTGCCCTTTGATAAAGTGATATCTTCCTTAATATGCTTGCATGTAATAATAATAATAATAATAATAATAATAATAATAATAATAATAATTTATTTATACCCCGCCCATCTGGCTGGGTTTCCCCAGCCACTCTGGGCGGCTTCCAACAGATCATTAAAATACAATAATCTATTAAACATTAAAAGCTTCCCTAAACAGGGCTGCCTTCAGATGTCTTCTAAAAGTCTGGTAGTTGTTGTTCTCTTTGACATCTGAAGGGAGGACGTTCCACAGGGCGGGTGCCACTACCGAGAAGGCCCTCTGCCTGGTTCCCTGTAACTTGGCTTCTCGTAGCGAGGGAACCGCCAGAAGGCCCTCGGCGCTGGACCTCAGTGTCCGCGCAGAATGATGGGGGTGTATGCATGTATGCAGGAAGATCCCCCCAAAATCTGTTTTTTCTAAGCAGACATACCAGTAATTTTGCAATGCAGTAAGCATTTAGGCTGTTATACCAACTGGTCAGTATGTTTGCTTAGTCATGAATGAATTTCAAAATGAGAAAGTCGATTTAAATCAATTGTTTACACCAAGCAGGTGTAGCTTCCTGATTATTTAAATCATGGTTTAAAACAATAATTTAAATTGACTCAACTTAAATCAAACCACCTGCAATCAAAATTGGCCACATTCACTACATTTCCAATGCTTTCAGTGGGCAAACATGTTTGCCCTCTTGTGGCACAATGTCTGAAAAATCACCAAAAGGATATTTTTTAAAAAAGAAAATTGCTGCCCAAAATGTTCTTTAAAAACTACCCATCCCCCTTTCAGCTCATCCCTATGTTAAAAATAGACATGACTCTGAAAATACAGTTTCTTAGGAAGTATTCCATCTTGCCTGGAATAAATCAGACACTTCATTCGTACTGATTTCCATGAAATGTTAAAAGAGCGAAAGAGAGATGTTTGCACTTATCTTTTCCCTCTTTTTAAAAAATGCAAACAGTATGTATGAGGCAGGCGTGGCAAAACACAAAGGAAATGGAAAAGTCAACTTTTTCCTGCTATTAAATATAAATTGGTATTGGAAAGTTTCATATACTTTCTCCCCAAAGGGCAAATGTTTGTTATTTGTGGGTTTAATTCATGTCTTCATAACAGCATCACAGGAATCGCTGTGTGCACATATGAAAATAAAGTGAAAATCTGCCTTATCAGTTCACTTCAAAGGTTTTAGACTTGAGGGGAAATGAGACAAGGGGACATCAGTTATTTTCTCATATGTGTGATTTAAAAAAAAAAAAAGAACTGAAAAACAAATTAATTCCTTTGCTTTTAAGGTCATCACCGCAGGAGGTAGTAATCCTGAAGATTAAAAATATTTTTAAAAAACAAAACAAAATAAGAGACTATAGATAATTCCAATTGCTTAAAAGTACCTGAAACAGATAGGCAGGAGAAGCGCAATGCAGTGGGAAATTTAAATATATATATATATGTTTTTATCTTATTTTTTAACATTCACATTTAAACTCATTCTATTATGGGACCAAAAAACCTTGCATGTGGCTTCCAGGGCAGGGAGTTCTGCAGAGAGGGTTGGACTTCGGGGCACAAGCCCAGGGCTATGCAGGCTAAGAGTCCCCAAAAAAACTACACAAGAGGCAGCAGCAGCAAACTGGACTGGTGTAAGTGCCTAAGGCATGCCAGGTTATCATTTTCTGCAGCAGAATTATGGCCATTTCCAAGTACAGTGGTACCTTGGGTTACATATGCTTCAGGTTACACACGCTTCAGGTTACAGACTCTGCTAACCCATAAATATTACCTCGGGTTAAGAACTTTGCTTCAGGATGAGAACAGAAATCGGGCAGCGGCGGTGCAGCAGGAGGAGGAGTCCCCATTAGCTAAAGTGGTGCTTCAGGTTAAGAACTTTTTCAGGTTAAGAACGGACCTCCGGAACGAATTAAGTATGTAACCAGAGGTACCACTGTAAATGTGTTTGCGTGTCAAGGTCGCCAAGCCACCTCCAAATAATTCACACTTCACACAGAAATTTTAGTTTAAGGTTTTGGGCATAATTTTGGCCACAACTTATATATGCAATTCCGATATTACCAGCTTTGGTTGGTACAGCTGAAGGTTATGGGATGAGGTGCTCAGACGAGCCCAAACAGCTGCTTCTTTTCTGAGATCTGATGAACAATCTGTTTTCTCTTCTTTCTTTAACCGTGTTGTGGTTTTCCCCCTTCCTCCTCTGCATTCCACCCCCCTCCTTTCCTTCCTTTATAATAAAGTCTTGGCCATGCACGAGAATGTATTAAAATGCCCGACGCCAGGGTGCACCGGACAAGGCCACGTGAACAGCAACCGCAACACTCACCGAAGGTACGTGCTTCTCCAGACTCTGTTAATTCACAGCAAGAGCTCAAAGTTACCCTAGAGCCAATTTAAAAACTGTTCAGGATAGGACAACAGAAGTCTTGGGTTCAAGAAGGCATTTTGGGGCAGAAAAAAGCAGATAACAAAGGCATAGCATTTGATGATTGTACATCTATGAATTTCTAGCCCAGATATAAGCAGTGTGAAACTACAGGAAAGATTATAACAATTCTGCCCTACCACACGTTGGCATATAGTCAAATGCACATGCATGAAATGGTCAACACATAATGATATTTGCATGGCTTAATTGCAGTGTAGGAATTCTCTTATACGATACAAAGCGGTTTCAGAAACAGATTCTATAGATTGTAAGACCTATTTGGGAAAGGAATTTGTTATATGGAAATGCATGTAAGAATCTAAGCAATCTCTAAGAATTGTACAATCTCTAAGAATCTCTAAGCATCTGTGTATCTGAAGAAGTGTGCATGCACACGAAAGCTCATACCAAGAACAAACTTAGTTGGTCTCTAAGGTGCTACTGGAAGGATTTTTTATTATTATTATTTTGTTTATTTTTTATTTTGTTTTGTCTAAGAATTTTCTAGGGAAAATTGTTGTTTCCCTAGAAAATGTTGAGAGCAACAGGATCAGGTTAAGAACTGAACTCACTGAATCAAAGGTGGCGGAGTCATAAACATGGCACATAACGTTGCTCATTTTGTTAGACGTTGTTTGTACAGTGGGCTGGGGGGACAAGAAACGTACACTTTTTGGTGGGCCTAGATCAGAAGAACAAAATAGATATGTTTCTTCAATTAATTGAGAAGATCCATTTGGCTTTAAGTACTAGCCAGCGAGCGAAGGAAAGTGAAATTAAATTCTCCACTGCTGCTGATGTGCAGGGCAAAGACTATGTCGCCTTTCTCAGTCCCTGTGGTCTGAGAGCTCCCCCACATCCTACTCTCCCCTTCCTGCAGGTGATATTCCCTTGTATGGTAAAGGATAAAGTGTGGCAGGCACAGGGAAAACTTTTGGCATAATAGTGGCGCAAGCTGCTTTTGAGACGGATCTGGGTTCAGTCCTGCCATCAAGGTATCAGGAGCCTGAACTGCATGCAGTAATTTGAGCATTGGATTCCATGAGTTGCTTTGATGCTCGTATAGAAAATAACACTGGGGCCTAAGAGTTGTGTCCAAAATCACGCTAAGTGGCTAGTTCTATCCACACAAGGATTTCTGCTTTCCCCCCCCCTCCCTGCTTGTCCCCCTAAAAAAAAAATGTTCTGGGGGTTACCCCAACCTTCTGGAGCAGATTTGGGGAGGGTGCGGGATGTACATGCAGGGAGGAGAGAGGCAAAAGTTCCATTGTACAAGAGTAATGGAATGAGTGTATTGGATACTGACCTAAATCACTGTAGCTGAGTGTGGTTGTCAAGTTGCAATGTGGAGAATTCTTTTTAACTTTAATGCCGTTGCCCAGTTTCTTGCAAGGGTCTTGTGGCTCGTCTCAGCCTGTGATTGCCGCCCGCCCTATCCAGTCCTCTCCTGCTGAAGCAAATTGGAATTCATTTTTGCCCCCACACCATGCAGTGGAGGGGGACTAAGCAAACAGGCATAGCAAGACATTGAATGATTTTCCTTTAGAGTATGTCCAGGTGGCAGCCTGCCAGCCCTAATTAACTGAACACATTTTTGCTGGATTATGCAAACATAGATTCCTTCCCAAAAATAAGATTTGTGGCCGGCTCAGCTTAAGTCCTGGACTATGGCATTCATAAAGCTGCTATCTACATTTCCTATTGCCCGGGGAAACAAAGGGTGGAATTCAACATCGCACTGTTACAATTGTCGTCATTATTTTATTTTTCATTTCGTTTCTATACCGCTTTATATTTTAAAGAAAAAAAACCCCTCAAAGCATGAACACATCAAATGAAACAATCCAGAATAAAACAAATTCAAGCTTCAAGGAAAGTATTTCAGATCCCTCTCTATGTGACATTTTGCTTTCTCCATATTTAGTTACCCACTTGATTTATGTAGCTGCCACATAGCAGAAGAACTCTAGGAAGACAGTGTGGTGTAATGGTTAGAGTGACGGTCTAGAACCTGAGAGCCCAGGGTTCAAATCCCCACTTGGTCATGAAATCATTGGTCCAAGAATTTCTTCTTCCCAGATGGAGCAATCTCCCCTGTCCTCCCTCTGTGTGCTGTTCTAGGGGTACTTCTGACACCCCCAGAACTTACATGGGGGAAGTAGAATCATAGAGTTGGAAGAGACCCAAAGGCTCATCTAGTCCAACCCCCTGCAATGCAGGAATCTAAGCTAAAGCACCCATGACAGACAGCCATCCAACCTCTGCTTAAAAACCTCCAAGGAAGGAGAGTCCACAACCTCCTGAGAGAGACCGTTCCACTGTGGAGGAGCTTTTACTGTCAGAAAGTTTTTTTGTATGTTTAGTAGAGAGGGGAAAGTCCAGTTTTGCTAGCAAGACTCACTGTGCCAGCTCCCACTAGATTTTAATCTCACCTCTGCCATGCAGTCACTAGATGGCTTTAGGCAAGCCATATCCCTTACCCTTCTTCCATTTCCAATATGAGAATAATACTTACTGACCCATTATTCCCAGTTCTTGCATGGATTACAGCAAGGCAATGCATGTGAAGTACCTTGAACACTCTAGAGCAGCCTTCCCTAACTTGGTCCCCTCCAGATCTTTTTGGACTACAACACCAATCAGCCCAGCCCAGCATGCCTAATGGGCAGGGACGGTAAGAACTGTAGTCTAACATTGGGGTGGTACCAGGTTGGGGAAGTCTGCTGTAGCAGACCCTCCAAGTGTCCCTCTTTTCCAGCGACAGTCCCGGTTTTATAGAAGCTGTCCCAGTTTCTGATTTAATCCTGGAATGTCCCGCTTTTCCTTAGGACGTCCCTATATTCATCAGAGAAATGTTGGAGGGTATGCAGTTATGCAACACCCATGCAAAGGAGATAAGTAACTATACAGTCATACCTCGAAAGTCGAACAGAATCCATTCTGGAAGTCCGTTCGACTTCCAAAACGTTCAGAAACCAAGGCACAGCTTCCGATTGGCTGCAGGAAGTTCCTGCAGCCAATCAGAAGCCATGTTGGACGTTCAGGTTCCAAAGAACGCTCACATACCGGAACTCTCCCTTCCGGGTTTGTGGCATTTGGGAGCCAAAACATTTGACTCGCAAGGCATTTGACTTCCAAGATACGACTGTACAACCTTTAGAAGACATCTGAAAGCAGCCCTGCATAGGGAAGTTTTTTTAATGTTTTATTATGTTTTTATATGTGTTGGAAGCCGCCCAGAGTGGCTGGGGCAACCCAGTCAGATGGGCGGGGTATTATTATTATTATTATTATTATTATTATTATTATTATTTATTAAATAGGACGTCCCTATTTTCATCAGAGAAATGTTGAAGGGTTTGCCGTAGAGTGCAGTATTTCTATTATTACTTTCCTCCCTTCCTCTCTCATGCCGTTTTTCTGTTCCTTCCTTCCTTCCTTCCTTCCTTCCTTCCTACCTACAGCTTATCCGGGTGCCCCATCGCAGCTGCTGAAAAACTAGCCAAATCGCACGAGAAGCAGCAGCCCCCAACTGGTGACCCATCAAAGAACAGCTCAAATTCTGATCGGATACTCAGGTAAATGGAGACCTGACAAACAGATTCCAAGCCACCTGCTCTTCTTCCCTCCCTCCCCCCAACCGCCACCAATAATATAATATCTCTGAAAGAACAGCAAGTCATCACTTATGCAAGTGCCAGCATATCTTGTTCCTGCTGATGCTTTTCTTACTGTCAAATGTCTCTGCAAACAGTAAAAAAAAAAAATGTAATTGATGTTTCTAGGCAGGGCATGGGAGGACAACAAATGGCTTCTGTAGCATCAATTAGTGCTGAGACAACAGGCCAAAGGGTTTTTCACAGTGCAGCCATACTGTGTCCGCACTGATTACACTGACGGAGAATTACAGCTATCATATTGACATTATGAGGATGGAGGCAGAAAGCCACAATCCAATATTTCAATTTCTGTTACGTATATGTTAACACATCCCCAAGCCCTTTTGTTTCTTAGACTGTGTAGCTTTCAGGAGCAGAACTTGTCTCTAATTTAATGATCAGAGAGTTTAACGTGCTTGCTCGCGCTACCCTTTCATCAGCTGACTACAATTGTGCCAGCCAGACTAGAAACGGTTATATCACACACACACACACACACACACACACCAAACCTCTTCCATCATCGGCTTATAAATTTGGAACAAACTAGTACACTATGAAGGGACGCGGGTGGCGCTGTGGGTTAAACCACAAAGCCTAGGGCTTGCCGATCGGAAGGTCGGCGGTTCGAATCCCCGTGACGGGGTGAGCTCCCATTGCTCGGTCTCAGCTCCTGCCAACCTAGCAGTTCGAAAGCACGTCAAAGTGCAAGTAGATAAATAGGTACCACTCTGGCGGGAAGGTAAACGGTGTTTCCGTACGCTGCTCTGGTTCACCAGAAGTGGCTTTGTCATGTTGGCCACATGACCCAGAAGCTGTATGCCGGCTCCCTTGGCCAATAAAGCGAGATGAGCACCGCAACCCCAGAGTCGTCCGTGGCTGGACCTTATGATCAGGGGTCCCTTTACCTTTACTACACTATGGGTGGAATCCAGCATAGCACAAAGTCTCTCCCATCAGATTTCTTTTTGCACAACAGAATATTCTCCCCTTTCTTCCCCCCCCCCCATGCATCCCTTAAATTTGTTCTATGGGATCCCCCCACCCTCTGGAACAAATTTAGGGATGGCATGTGGTTCACAGGCATGGGGAAGAATGAATTCCTGTTGTGCAAGGGGAAATCCTTCCCCTTGACTAGACATGGTAGTTACAATCATTAAAAAACATATCTATTATAATCCTCTTGCAAAAAAAAGCCCCCACCCGTTTTCTTCCATCTCTAAATCTCACCACGTGGTTTCCCCTCCCCACAATAGATGTCATATTCTACACTCTCTGTGTTCAAAGTACCCGCTGCGTTCCTTCTCACGAACAAAACAGAGAACTCATCTTTTGTCTTTCAAAAGTCTCCCCGCGAACCTTCACGGAAACGTTTTACGCAAGTCTCAGTCTCTTACTTTCTCGTCCTCCTCAGGCCGATGTGCTTTGTGAAGCAACTGGAGGTGCCTCAGTACGGGAGCTACAGGCCCAATATGGTTCCTGCCACGCCAAGGGCCAACTTGGCCAAGGAGCTGGAGAAGTACTCCAAGGTCACCTTCGATTATGCAAGTTTTGATGCTCAGGTTTTTGGCAAACGCATGCTTGCCCCAAAGATTCAGACTAGCGAAACCTCACCTAAAGCCTTTAAATGTAAGTTGGGGCTGGTCACGGACACTGCTTTGGAATGTCCTGGAGGGTGTTTTGTTGTTTCTTGTTGGTGGTGCATAAGTATTGCCCTGTGCTGGATCTGACCAAAAGTCGATCCGGTCCAGCTTCCTGTTTTCGCAGAGCAACTACAAATCCCCATGGTTTACCCCAGGCCACCACTGAACCAGGGGGTTCCATTTTGCTGTTGTGGCTAGTAGTCACTGATAGTCCATACATTAGTCTAATTCCTAAAACACAGCTAAGCTATTGGCTGTCACCACATCCTGTGGCAATAGATTTCATAAACTAATTACTTTTTTTTGCAGAAGTACAGCCTGTTGTCTATCCTGAACCTTCTGTCAATCCATTTCATTGTGCAAATTTGTGTTTTAGTTATTTACAAGGGACAAATTAACCGTTACCTGAAAACATGTGTAATGTAACCCAATGGTCCTTTTCCACCTTGAAAAAGCAGCTCAGGCAAAGGGTGGTGTTCAGTGTAGCAAATGGGGGGCTCTTTAACCCTTCCCTGCCCAGTTTCTCTATTCCACATCAACATATAGCCAACCACTGGGTTTCAAACAGATGCTTGTAGGACTTTATCCCTGATCCTGGTGATAGTAGCCTTGAAAATCAAGTATGTAGGGTTATATCCAAATAAGTTCTAAGAACATAAGAAGGACCTGCTGGATCAGGCCAACATCCTATTCTCATGGGGAGCCCAAAAGCTGAACCCGAACACAAGAGCATTCTCCCCTCCTGTAGGGTTGCTATATCTCAAAAAGTAGAAACCAGGACACCTCGAAAGTTGTTGAGTTTTTTTAGGAATATCCAAAGATTTTTGAGCTTTTTCTAGACAAATCCCCAAACTGTTGAGTTTGTTTGTTTGTTTGTTTTTACAAATATGCCCCCCCCAAAAAAGTCGGTTGACTTGCCTAAGATCCAGGACAAAGCACCGCCTTTTCAAAATTCCCCCAGGACGTCAATTCCGCCTTTGAAATCTCAGTAATGTCCGGAAAAACCTGGCAGACATATGGCAGCCCTAACCTCTTGCATCTTCCAGCAAGTGGTATTCAGACACATATTGCCTCTACAGAGCATAGCCACCATAGCCTTATCCTCCAATAATTTAGCTAATCCTCATATAAAGCCATCCAGGTTCACTGCCTCCTGTGGGCGTGAGTTCTCATACCGTATTGGCCCAAATATAAGCCGCACCCGCAAATAAGCCGCACCTTTAAAATTCATGGAGGGGGGAGACAATACCCACAATTAAGCCGCTCCCTTAAAATTCCACAGGCACTCACACCCATTCTGTTTTACCGTATGTCTGTTTCAGCAGCGATTTCGTAAAAGCCAATTTTTGTAAGGTCGCAAATTTAAGTTTTCACTGTCGGACTTGGGGGGGGGGGAGAGAGTGTGGCTTATATTCAGGCCAATGCAGTAATTTAACTATGCACTTTGTGAAGAAATACTGTCTTATACCTATCCTGAATTTTCCAGCATTCCGCTTCCTTAGATGCCCACGAGTTCTAGTGGTAACTGGGGGAGAGAGAGAAAATTATCTAGCCACTTTTTCCATGCCTTGCGTGATTTTATAAACTCCTGTCAAGTCAACTCCTACTCGCCTTCTCGCTAAGCTAAAAAGCCCCCAAATGCTGCAGCCTTTCCTTACAGGGCAGTTGACCCCCCCCCCTTGATGATTTCGGTTGCCCTTTTCTGAACCTTCTTGGAATGGGCCCAGTGAAATGAATGACCAACTTCAATGAGTCTCCTCTGAGCAGGATATGGTTGGATGCAATCCATTGCTCTCTCGGCATAGCCTTCCTCCTGGGTTCTGTTTGTAGCAGGATGCTGGTTATATGTAGAGAGAGAGACTCGTGTGAATCTTTGAGCAATTGTTCCGTTGTGGGAGAGGGAAAGCTCTGTGCTTTTCTGAGGGCAAGGGGAGCATTTTGTTCCCACAAGGCAAGTACTAGTGTGAAGTGTGCACATTTTCATCCTGCTAAATGCGTTCCGGTGGGCGAGGAAAAGAAAAAGGACAAAGAGGCGAAGCTTTCCTCTTTCCCACCCCTTTGAATTCCTCAGAGGCAGGCAGCAATACAGTTTTAATGGAGAAGATTGCCGTGTTCTGGGAACTTGATGGCGCACTCAGTTAGTGGCTAAACCTTTCACCTTAAGAGGACCTGCTCATATATTTCTCGCTCTGCCCGACAGCCCAGCTTCTTTTCTCATCATTTTATACAGCAATGTCATTGGTTAAGAAAAGATGAAGAGTCTTCCTGGACCAGATCAAAAGGTCTAACTAGTCACATTTCTAGTGACCAATTAGATGCTTTGGGGGAGCCGAGAAGCAGGATGTGAACAGCCCCCCCCCCCCGTTGCATTCAGTAGCCTAAGGGTTTCTGATAGCCCTTGTGGCTAACACTGTATGGGGGAGGGGAAAAACATCCTCTGTGAATTTATCTAATCTCCTTTTAAGCTAAGCCAGTGGTCATCAGTACATCTGGTGGCAGCAAATTCTATCAACTAATTACGCGTGGTGCAAAGAAGCACATTATTTTTCCTGTCCTAAATCTACTGCTAATTGATTTCATTCAATGACCGTGAGTTCTATTATCACGAAGGGAGCGAAAACACCCCACAGCCACTTTCTCCACACCTGTGTGCTAGGTATTTATTCCAAAGCGACAATTCCTTTTTGTTTGCTTTAAATATATATATATTAAAATATTTTTGCAAGTTCTGTATTGGTAACACGGCTGGAGTTATTGCTCTTGAAATTCACTGCTCTTATTTTCAATTCTGCACAGAGTGTATTCAAGATTGTGCTGCTGAAATTTGCTAAACCCTTTCCCCACCCACACCCCTAACTGAAATCTGAAATGAGCAGGGCTGTCTTTAGAGAGCCAGTGTGGTGTAGTGGTTAAGAGCGGTAGACTTGTAATCTGGGGAATCGGGTTCGCGTCCCCGCTCCTCCACATGCAGCTGCTGGGTGACCTTGGGCTAGTCACACTTCTTTGAAGTCTCTCAGCCCCACTCACCTCACAGAGTGTTTGTTGTGGGGGAGGAAGGGAAAGGAGAATGTGAGCCGCTTTGAGACTCCTTCGGGTAGTGATAAAGCGGGATATCAAATCCAAACTCTTCTTCTTCTATATGCGCCGCCGGGGTCCAAAGATCTGCCCAGCAGCCTCTCCCCGTCGCCGGTGGCCCCGAGGTTGCTGTGCTCCACCGCTGGGCCGGAGGGAAGCGTCTTCCTGCTCCTGAGTTTTCCCTTCGAGGGGGAGGCCAAACTTCTAAGGGGGTCGGGAACCCGGCGGTGTTTGTCTTGTCGAGACTCCACGGCAGTGACATTGCATTCTCTGGCGCTGCCGCCCAAGGGTTGCCTTTTCAGTTTTCACATTTGCTACTCCTAGCAGCGGGCACCTGGCACACACACACCCAGAATTCAGCGCCTGGGTGCCCCGCACCCCTTGCACCCCCGGGTAAAGATGGCACTAGAAATGAGTCTTCTGGCTCTGGAAGCCTACTGCACGGGGTTTATTTTTTTATTTTTTTGCACCTGGTCCTTTGCCAACCTTCATACATCACCCCCCCCTGTGTTACTCCCTTTTTGCAGCCAAACCTTTTCCAAAGGCCTCTTCCCCCGGCCACAGTCCCTCCAGCAGTTACGTGAAGAGCACTTCGTCTTCATCCACAGGCTTCGACTATTCCCATGATGCGGAAGCTGCGCATATGGCTGCCACTGCCATTTTGAACCTCTCCACTCGCTGCTGGGAAATGCCCGAGAACCTCAGCACCAAGCAGCAAGATCTCCCCAGCAAGGTGAGTGTGAAAGCGGCTTCCAAACTGGAGATATGAGTAATTGAAGGGAGGGGTGTTAAAGCAGAGATTTCCAGGCTAATAGTGATTTGGGATTGTTTTTAATAGCTGGGTAGTAGCCGTGACCAGCTATGGCCCTGTCCCATATAGCCACCTAACTAACTTCCAGGGGATGGGGGGCACCTGAAGTTTAGTCTCAAGTGGTAATTTTGGTACATGTTAGGTTTGTACAGAGGAAGGCCTTTATGGATCGAAATCAGCATTTTGAAATTCAGTCGTACCTTGGATCTCAAACGCCTTGGCTCCCGAACAAATCGGCTCCTGAACAATCAAAACCCGGAAGTGAGTGTTCTGGTTTTCAAATGTTCTTTTGGAAGCCGAACATTTGACAGGTGTTCCGCGGCTTCTGATTGGCTGCAGGAGCTTCCTGCAACCAATCAGAAGCTGCACTTTGGTTTCCGAATGTTTTGGAAGTTGAATGGACTTCTGGAACGGATTTTGTTCGACCTCCAAGGTATGAGTGTACACTTGGTCTTTAGCAAGACCCGAGTAACTTCTGGACTGAGTGAGGTCAAGGCAATCCTTCATATGTCAGAAGTTGTGTCAATTGCACATCCCATTTAAGTTTCAGCTTGCAGATGCTTCCAGATCCATATGGATCAAAAAGCTTTCAGTCAACTTTAATTTGTATGCCGCTGTGACCTTTATAAATGACATTGAAGTGAGGTGGCAGGAAGTTGGAGAGATCAAAATATTTATATGGCTTGCTCAACTTTAAATGCCAAAATCGGTTATGTCCCTTGGACCAAGAAATTATAAGAAATTATAGGTATGATGCTTTGTCAGCATCATGCCAATACAAAAAAAAATGTATGCTTGTAGAAAACTAATTCAGGAGTTATCCTGTTCAAATTTCCGCTAGAAAAATATTTCCTGGAATAACACACCCCTTGTACCAAATTCACATGGAAGCATCCTTTGACCTGGCATCGCCATGTTGGGCTTATGCATTTATCTTTTATGATTTGCATTTACAAAGGAAGTATTGTGATTGTGCAAATCATGGCTATCTCAGGTATATGCCCCACCAGGAGGAACCTATTCATACAAGTGGTGCTTCCACTCAGCCCCTGTTGAGTTATGAGGTCGCTTCCAGCCATGAACTCTCTTGCAGGCAATTGTGTGGGTTTCACTCAAGTAGCCATAGCAGTCAAAAGGGATGAAATCTGCATCTGATGCAGTCGCCATCCACAAATCAGAACCCAAACAGTCCACTGTGTCATAGCCAGAGAGATGAGCCACACCACATTATGGTGTTGGGACGAAAGGGTACTGAAGGGGATTGCGAAAGCGAAGTCAAGGCTATTGTTTCCTTCATTTCAGTCAATGGACATTGAAGTGGATGAAAACGGGACTCTGGATTTAAGCATGAACAAGCACCGGAAACGGGACAGCGCCTTCCCCAGCAGCAGCAGCTGCAGCAGTAGCCCCAGCATCAAATCCCCAGATATATCCCAACGCCAAAACAGCACCAGTGCCACAAGCAGCACCATGACCTCACCCCAGTCCAGCCACACGTCCCGCCAAGATGAATGGGATGGCCCCATTGACTACACCAAACCAAATCGACAGCGGGAAGAGGAGCCAGAAGAGGTAAGCAATCACAGGGGCAAGGGTACAGCTGCACCACTTGGTAGTTAGCACACCCTGGGAAGGAGGGGACCAGCATTCCTCCAGCCTCTCGGAGGGATAAATCTGGCCCGCTGGCCCGCGGTAGGCAACGTTGCGCCTTCCAGATTCTGTTGGGTTGCAACTCCCATCATCCCAGTGTGGTGTAGTGGTTAAGAGCGGTGGATTCGTAATCTGGTGAACCGGGTTCGCATCTCCGCTCCTCCACATGCAGCTGCTGGGTGACCTTGGGCTAGTCACACTTCTTTGAAGTCTCTCAGCCCCACTCACCTCACAGAGTGTTTGTTGTGGGGGAGGAAGGGAAAGGAGAATGTTAGCTGCTTTGAGGCTCCTTCGGGTAGTGATAAAGCGGGATAACAAATCCAAACTCTTCTTCTTCTTCTTCTTCTTCCCTGACCAATGGCTATGCTGTCTGAGGCTGGTGGAAGCTGGAGCTTCTGGAGGGCACAGTGTTGGCTACCCCTGCTATATCCAAGTGGTCTCTCCCTTCCAGAAGTGGCTAGCCATTTGCTCCAGAAAGATCCTTAACCAGAGCATGATGTTGAGAGCCATCCTTTATTTTAAGTTCCTAGAGTTTGGTAACCAAAGCTAAACATTCCCTGAAAATCAAGACTGGGCATCTCTTCATAATGGTTAGTAGTCAGAGAGGCCTGTTTTCCAAGGCCAACTGAAAGTTGCATTTTATAAGGCATGCACAGTCCAAGACAGTGGTTGGGGATGCACAATGCCATCTGGATTTCATTGTGAATGGACATGCACACCTCAGTTACATTATTGTTTTATTTTTATTTATTGAATTTATATTCCGCCCTATACCCGGAGGTCTCAGGGCGGTTCACAGAACAAAATCAAAATATAAAACCACAATATATATAATCAAAATAAAAACAACAACCCAATAACACCCGCCCACCAAAAAAAGAACCACATTTTAAAAGGGCATAGGATGTCCATCAAATCAACCAAAGGCCTGGTTAAACAGGAATGTTTTTGCCTGGCACCTAAAGGTGTATAATGAAGGCGCCAGGTGAACTTTCCTGGGGAGAGCATTCCACAGATGGGGAGCCACTACAGAAAAGGCCCGTTCTCGTCTTGCCACCCTCCGGACCTCTGGAGGAGGAGGCACACACAGAACGGCCTCGGATTATGCTCTCAGGGTCTGGGTAGGTTCATATGGAAAGAGGTGGTCCTTGAGGTATCCATTCTATGTACACATTTCCCAATCTGCCAAGAGTATCCGTTCACAGAAGCTGCTTCTTCGTTAACATTTTGCTGGATTAGATTATCTCGTCCCTCTTCGAAAACCATTTAATACTACTAGTCATCCCAATGCCCTGAATTCCATTAGTTAATTGTGTGGTTTGGGGGGCAGGTTGTGAAAAGAAGTTCCAACAGGCACATGAAATTCTGGGAGCCAGTGGCCTATAAATTATCTTGCACCGGGAACCACATTGCTGATTGGCTGCTTCTTTACAGTTCTTCCTATTTCCTTACTTTGCTTCCAGCAATGTAAGAGAAAGAAGAACAGGATTCAAATTAAAGCTCGTCCACTGCATTTGTCCCATGGCACAACCCAAAGAAACTGCATGTTGCACACAGCTGTTGGGGAAATGCATTGAAATTAACATTGCATCTGCTTGCACCACTGAAGACACCCACTTCTTCAGCACTTTGGAAGAAAATGTTACCTCTTCAGCATCTTACTCTATTGTTTTAATTTTATTTGACAAGCACTTGGGCCAGGCAGATATCTTGAAGGAAGGCTTGCTATAGGACAACAAGGTGGAGACTGTGTCGTTGGCTGCAGACCAATGGTCTAGTGTACAGAACAACATGGACTCTCCCCATGCACCAAGTTGCCCAGACTGGTGAAGTTTTCTTCTTGGGCTTAATGACACAGCAAGGCCAAAAAAAAGGGCCCTGTTACTGCCACCTACTGGCAAAAGTAGTTTCACATCTCACGCACAGCCTTTCATAAAGCGCTGTAAACTCTCCACTGAGGAAGTCAGCAAGGACTTTACAATGGGCGGGTGGGTGGGTGGGGGAAGGAAAGAAATTTGATCCAGTTCACATTCAAAGGCGAAACAGTACATCAACTGAAACACAGCTACCCTTTAGAATTTGCCACATTTTGTGAGACAAGCAATGTTTCAAAATAATAATAATCACAATGCTTATATTACACTAAAGTATTGAGCGCAGAAATGAATCTATTGGTGCAAATGGCATGCAAAAAAAATGTGTTTATCAAGAGAATTTCTCATTACCATGCTGCTGAATTTTCATGAGGGCTTTAAAAAAAACATCTGCACACTGCTGCCGAAATGGGCAGAACTGGATTTAAGAATGGGAAAACACAAAACTGAGAGAAGTCCGCTCCCCTTCCAGGGGGGTGTTGCGGAGGGGCATCTGGGACCCAGGACCGGTGCTAGGGGTTTTGGCGCCCTAGGCAAGGGGGCGGGGCACGTGACGTCATTGCGCATGACGTACGGTGCCCTGCCCCCTGCCCGCCGGGCACCCTGCGCCGTCGCGATTTTCGCCGCTGGTTGGGGCGGCACCGGGCGGCGGCGGGGGGCAAGGGGCAGGCTGGCCAGCACCCCCTCCATTTTGGCGCCCCCGCCACCACGGTTTTCGCCCCAAGCTGCTTGCTCCGCCGTTGGTTGGGGCGGCACCAGGCAGCGGCGGGCGGCGGGGGCGGGGGGCAGGCTGGCCAGCGCCCCCTCCATTTTGGCGCCCTAGGCAACTGCCTAGTTCACCTAAATGGAAGCGCCGGCCCTGCTGCGACCTACCAGTAACCCGGCTGTGGGCAGAGGGATGCCGCCTGCATCATAGGGACTCCTGACTGCATTACGCTCCCCGGCTGGCCAATCTGGTTGGCCGGGGGTGGGTGGCCCAGGAGGCCTGGTTTCGCAATGATGGCATTTTCTGATATGAGAAATGATATTTGGCTGGTTGATATTGTTAAGGGCATTAGAGATTGGGTACAGGTGTGAAGGTGTTGGTGGTGACCCTTTGGGGCTCGAATGGCAGTTAGGCATTGGGTAAGCCTTGTTTATGGGAGGGGAGGGTGTTGCCTCTGCCTGCCCCTCCATGTTAAGGGTATCCTGTTAAAGGGATCTGGGGGTGTGGATCCTGTCCGAAGCCTGGGCATGGGCTAGGGCCATGCCACGACCCCATCGGGGACCCTGGGGGTGCTCTTAATTGATGTATATCATAGAGCTCCCCCTACCAGTAGTTTACCCTTATGAGACTCCCAGCAGATGGGCAGGAGTCAGGATATAGTCCAGTTTCACCCAATGCCTAAGCCAAACCGCTCACATCTGTAACCAATAAAGTTGTGGCCTATTTTATCCCACTAACCTAAACATTCGTGTCTGTGTGTTTATTATCTAAGGCAGGCACGTCCAACAGTTAGATCGTGATCTACCGGTAAATCACTGGACGTCTGCGGTAGATCACTGGTAGATCATTGGCTCCCCCCAAATAAGCTGAACAACTGTGGCTCCCCTAAAAAAAGCTCAACATTTTACCTCCTCCCTAAAAAAAAACTCAACAAATTTGACCTGAACCCAAAAAAAGGGGGTAGATCACTGCCAGTTTTTAACTCTGTGAGTAGATCACAGTCCCTTGGGAGTTGGCCACCCCTGATCTAAGGGAACTGCAGGGCCCGGGGCCTCACCACACAAGTGAAATTAACCGATCTGTCTACCCCTAGTCTTTATACTTAAAAGTGGCACTGGATTGGCAGTCCAGTACTATGTGAATGATTATGGGAAGTTGTAAATCCCCTGGCTGGAATCTCTTGTCCAGCTTTCATTGTGAATGTAGAAGAGAACCACCATTTGCTCTGAAGGGTTTCTGACTGGAAAGCTGTCGCCTTTAGCCGTGGTCTCAGAGGCCACCTAGGAATGTGATGATGGGTACCTATTAGAGAATCCTCTGCAGTTTTTACAGCCTGATAGCAAAAGCGTTTTGTGCACAGCTCTGTTTTCCTTCCAACCCACCCACATCCTTTGCTGTTTTCTTGCAGTCAGAGGCTGCCGTACGTTCCTTCGCCTCTTCCGAAGTAGATGACCAAGAAGTACCTGAAGAAAACTTTGAAGAAAGGAAGTATCCTGGGGAAATCACCTTAACCAACTTCAAACTCAAATTCCTTTCCAAGGAGATCAAGAAAGAGCTACTTACGTGAGTCTTCCTACATAGGGCAGCGATGCCTTGCAGTAACAGGTGCGGGGGGTGGGGGGACAAGAAGGAAGGGGTGCTTTTTCAGGATGGGTGGAGAGAGGGATTCTTCAAGGGGGGGGATGTCCAAGTTGATGTTTCATACTGGGAGGGTCTTATTTAATCCAAACACTTCATAGCAAAAGCTTTAAAGAGAAACTTCGTGCTCCAACTATTCTTGATTGTTGAGATGATGCGACCACTCCATGCGGCCTCCTCAAACTTTGCAATTATTGAAGGGAAGGCAGAGACACTCGACTAAAGCACCAGAATCTTACCATTCATTAAACTGACTATACAAGCATAATTACCCCCTACTTATTTCTCTCCATGATCAAGCTAGCCTTTCTAATGCAATAGTAGGAGAAAAATCTTTTGCCAAACCTACTGCTTTGTTTCCTTGCTTGCAAAGTGTGATGTTATACACTGGGAGCAGCTTTGTTGGGAACATCCTCTGCTGAGCAGCATCACTGAAGTGTTATGGAGTTGAGGGGGTGGATAAATGGGGGACAGAAAGAGAGTCTGTGTGCCTGTGTGAGCGTGGGATTCTCTAAGAAGTTCGAAATCGGAAATCCAGATTTCAATGTGTGGGTTTTCTAAATGGAAACTGGAAAACCTGTGTACTTCCCACAACTGATCGTAGCTGTAATTTGAATATTGAGCAAATAGCAGGAGGAAAAAATAATTCTCAGATCTTTACAGTATACTTCTTACAGAAAATGGGGGCAGGGTTGAATTGGCTATTTACATTTTGACTTTTTTTCTTTTCTTTTCTTTTTGTCCTCTTAGTCAAACATTTTGTAAGCAAAATGTTAGATACAAAATGAGAAAATGTAATATCACCGGCACCGGCACAGAACACCATCTGCAAGCATTGCAAAACTGGCGGGATCCTTAAAACCTAAGACTCAACTTGAAAATTCTGGAGTCTCCTGCCAACTCTGTCTCCATGATCTGTTCCTCAGAATCCCATTCACTCAGGGCCTATGAGACATCTGTCTCACAGGAAAAAATGATATTAATGTCAGTGAGGACAGCAGAGAATGGGGGAAATGTAGAATCTCCAACTGGGTAGTGAAAGAGTTTACAAATTACTGAGATAAATACCAGTGTCTTGAGTACTGATGAGTCACGTAATTTTCTGCAGAAATGGTGTGAGCAGTTATTTATTGCATTGGTAACCAAATTTTCTCCTTAAAGACAGGTGTAATTGATAATCACACATTTAGCATCACATCTAATTTGGTCGTAAGATCTGAGTTATATGCTGTTCTCCTGGACTGCACCACTTCAGCCTAAAGGTGGGAGATTCACAAGTCTGAATCCTCACTCATATTTTAAGTAAAGAAGAAGAAGAAGAAGAAAGACAAAACTTCCTGCACATAAAATATTAGTACAGCAAGGGAAAAGGATCCAGTGAATTACCGTATTTTTCGCTCCATAACGCGCACCGGACGATAACGCGCACCTAGTTTTTTGAGGAGGAAAGGGGGAAAGCCCCCCTTTTTGAGGATCAGTTCAAAGTTGTGCATCTTCTTTTGGAAGAAGAAAAGCCCCATTTGCAAAAGGATCAGCTCAAAGTTGTGCTGCTGCCCTTGCAAAGGAGAAAAGACCCATTTGCAAAAGAAGCAGCCCAAAGTTGTTGTGCTGCTGCTTCTGCAAAGGAGAAAAGACACATTTGCAAAAGGAGCAGCCCAAAGTTGTTGTGCTGCTGCCCCTGCAAAGGAGAAAAGACACATTTGCAAAAGGAGCAGCCCAAAGTTGTGCTGCTGCTGCCTTTGCAAAGAAGAAAAGACACATTTGCAAAAGGAGCAGCCCAAAGTTGTTGTGCTGCTGCTCTTGCAAAGGAGAAAAGACATATTTGCAAAAGCATCAGCCCAAAGTTGTGCTGCTGCCCTTTGCAAAGAAAAGCCCCATTTGCAAAAGGACCAGCCCAAACTTGTTGTTGTGCTGCTGCCCCTGCAAAGGAGAAAAGACACATTTGCAAAAGGAGCAGCCCAAAGTTGTGCTGCTGCTCCTGCAAAGAAAAGGCCCAGTTGCAAAAGCTCAAAGCCCTTTCTACAGTTTCCAAACAGATAATCTAATCAGCCAGTCACATGTCGCTGGGGAAACCAACAGCCTCCTCTGCAGGAAGGGAGCCAGCGACCTTATCTCTCTTCCCGATCTCTTGCTGATCAGCTGTAAAGCGGCAGCCTTTCAACACCCCCTTCTCTCTTTGTAAAAGAAAAAGCTCGATCTTCTTTTGGTCCCTGGGCAATTCAGCTCCAGGGACCATGCATTCGCTCCATAACACGCACAGACTTTTCCCCTTCCTTTTTAGAAGGAAAAAAGTGCGCGTTATGGAGCAAAAAATACGGGTATCTGACAAAACCTAATCCTACAGTTTTGGAGACGCTAGGGAAATGTGGACCACATCAGTGCCTAGATGGGAGGGCACAAGGAGCTCCCAATTTTTTTTTCAAATGAATAACATATCTAAATGTATAGCATGATATAATAATATGAAAACATTCAAAGACGTGCCAGCAATGGGTGAATAAGACCCAGGTTTTTAAAAATCAGATGTAAATCTTCCCTCATACAGCATTTTTATTTCCCCCAGTATTGTGGATGGTAAACAATATCCCTTTAAACAATTTGTCCTTTTAAAAAAACTAACGGTAATGTATACAATGAAAACAAGCATGTGTTTTTCAACACTTAGTAACAGAAACATATCAGTGCTTATGTGTTTATCATATTAACGTATCCTGGAGGTTTGGAGTGGTGTATCTTCAAACCTAACCTTAGCGATTATGAGAGCAGAACCAGAAACTGGGTTTAAATTTGGGTTATACGGTATTAATCTCAAGCTTAATGTTGTGAATTCTCCCTGCCTGAAGCTCTGGAACAGAAACGCATCATTCAGGAACTCCTGAGCCATAATCTCAAAAGTGCCACCACTTTGCTCGCACTTAACCCTTGAGAAGAGAGACTTCATCGAACCTGCTCATTATGCAATAGCATGCAATGGAAATGGAAGTAACCCATTTCTGTGGGGAAACACACCAAGCTCTTGTAATTGCCAGGTTGGTTTCTTAAAGAGGCCAGTTTGCCTACCACGGTGGCAAACCAGTCGTTCCTGAATGCCAAGGCAGCAAATCAATAAGGATGCCCATCTGCCATTACCCTTAGAGAGACCTGAAAAATGCACAGAGGAGCGCATAGTGTCAAGGAGTCCCTGGATCGTCCTGCCTTCCCCATACACATTTGTCTCTTCCCACTGATCTTTTGGTGGTAGGTGGATAATGACTTCATAGCTATTTCTGGACCAGCAGTGGCATGGGACCCACCCCAGTCTAGCCAGTACAGCCCTCAGCTGTTCAGTAGAGATGTCTTGCTACAGGTTTCAGAAACGGTAGAACCAGTTCCACATTGGTGTCTCCTCCCTGATACAGGCTTATTGGCAGCAGCTGGACCTGGGAAGCCAATGGGGCATTTGTGGAAGTTCAAAATGGCGGCTGGCTTGTATGGTGCCACCAGATAAGCCCATGGCCAGGAGGGCAGGCAGGAGGCCCCAAACAAGTGTTTGTGCTGGGTGTTCAGGCCCCACGAGATGCACCAAAGTGACCTTGAGTAAATGGCTTGTTCCGTCACACCCCGTTTTTTCATGCTCTCCTACAACCCCCCACCCAAATCATGTCCCTCCCTGCATTTCTTGTACAGCCATACCTCGGGTTGCGAATGTGATCCATGTGGGAGGCACGTTCGCAACCCGCAGCATTCACAGCCTGAAGCACTTCTGCGCATGACGTCATTTTGTGCTTCTGCACATGTGCGAGCGCCAAAACCCGGAAGTAACCCGTTCCAGCACTTCCGGGTTTGGCGCGGTCCGCAACCCGAAAACACGCAACCCGCAGCGTTTGTAACCCGAGGTATGACTGTATTCTTGTATGGCTCAATAACTGACCTGACACCTTATGAGTAAGTGTCCAGTAGAATGTAGAATGTTATAGAAAAGATTTTTATAGAAAAAGACAGTTATAGTCAACTTCTAACTCAGAGCAATGACATTATTATTGTTATATATAAATGGTAAGACCATTCGGAAAGCTCACCTCTTTGCTGCAGTGCAGTCACTAAGAACGTTAGCTGTGAGCCTTAGTTTCACATCTCACCACAGCCACGATCTCACCGTATGAGTAGACTTAAGGCAAGGTGCACACGTTCTCAGCCCCAGACCCACCCACTCACCCCCAGAAATATGCGGGTAAAATTGCATACTGGGAGGCTACCTGCCTTACATGGTTGCCGTAAAGATATGGGAAAATGGAAACACTTTGAATGCTCTAAGGAAGTACATAACAGGCTAAGAAGATCTTGAGCTCCATCTTGCCAACCACCACAAAAATGGGGTGGGTGGGGAGGTTAAAGGCAGCCAAGCCCTCAGAAACCCTTGTAAGTACTTTGTATTTTTAAGTATGTCATTCCAGGAAGTATAACCCATTAGAAATCTGACCAGAAATGGGGCAGGAGAGACTTAGGCCCACCGCCCTCCAAGAAATGGGATGGGCCAGCCTTTCACATTACAGGAAACAGAAGCAGCCTTGAACCCTGCCAACACAACATCTTGTGTTTCATTCTTCGTTGCTTGTTAGAAGTAATTAAATTGTATTTTGTATGCATGCAAAAAGTAGAAATTTGTTTTTTTTGGGGGGGGGGGACCTGGATTTGAAACCCGGCTGAAATCAAACAAAGGAAGGATTCACACCAAGACAGCTCCGCTTCCGAAGAGATACTGACTCATTCACCCGTTAATGTGCTTTGCCCCCCCTCCCCCAAAATATCCACATAATAAAAGGTACACTGAAATAAAAACTTTATGAACTGCAAAAGATATAAAAGACTTATGTTCTGGAACTTATAGAAATTGCCGCTTTTACTTCATTGAAGTCTTAATAATGTTGTAGAATTAATCTCCTTTTAAAGTTTTTGCACTGTACAATTCTAATGCTGCAAAGCACCTAAGGGAACATTTTGAAGGTCAAGCCAGGATAAAATAATGTTATAAATAAATGTGTGTTTTCTTAGATGGGGCACAATGAAAGCAAGCTGCAATTTATTTTCAGTTTCGTTGTGTTAAAGGTTGATGGTTTAAAAAAAAAAATGTGTAAATTCTAAAAAATATATATAAATCTTTATTTGCCAATTATTTTGATTGATTTTCCATAATGTTTAACAAATTATCACCAAATTAATACAAATTTAAAAGCTGACTTCCCACCCCCCATATGTCCCCTCTAGTTTCCTCCCTCCTCTGCTGCTTTCAATAAAATAACTTTTTCCAGCTATCATTTCAAAATACATTCATCCCTTCTCCCTACACATCACCTGTTCAGTTACCAATTCCTGCTATGGCTTTTATGCATTGCTATAACCTATCCTCAAAATCGCCGAGTAGAGTAAATCCTCTTTTATCTTTCTATAATAGTCATTCGTCAATTCTGAAACATTTCCTTCTGATACCACTTGAGTAGCACTTTGCCTGAGAAAAACAGATCTCGCTTCCTCCCGGACAACGTACACACATTCCTCCGTAACATGGCCTTGAATGTTTGGCATGGCCATTGCTGTTTGGCATCCAGCGGCAGGTGCGCAGAGTGTGCCCCCAAGGGGGTCAGGGGGCAGAGGGCACCCTGCCGGACACCACAGTCCAGGGGAGGAGGGGGCAGAGAAGCTGCCATCCAGTCTTCTCTTGCTCTCTGTTGCCCCATCAAGCCTTACCCGGTGGCAGAGCTGCTGCGACTGGGCACAAGGCGCACCGCAGCCGAAGAGGGTGGACGGCAGCATTGCCCCCCATTCTCCTGTTCTCTTCCCCTGGGTCAGGCCTGCCCCGGGGTCGGAGCTGTGGCCGGGCACAGTGTGATGTAGTGGTTAAGAGCTGTGAACTCGTAATCTGGTGAACCGGGTGAGCTTCCCCGCTCCTCCACATGCAGCTGTCTGAAACTCTCAGAAGCCGTCAAGATGTGATACACTGTGCTCCATCCTGTCCCTTTCACTGTTCTTATTTCCAACTTCAAGCTCCAAGGGGGTGGACTGATGTAATCTCAGCAAAATCCATATCTCCTCTCCATCCTCACCCCTAAACTAATAAATCTTCCTGCAGGCCATCCTGTCAATCCTCTCTTCCATTACATCCAACTCCACAGTTTGTTCTCTTCCGACTGCTTAACAGACAGTCGATCCAGTTGTTACCAATCATTTCTTCTTTACTATTTTTATTTCACAATATGAGGTTCCAAGGGGTGGTCAAAATCCCTCAAAAGTCCCTCAAGGTTGTTCCTCTCCGTCTTTTTTCAGGCAAAGTCCTTAGTTATAAGATAAATCCATTGCAAATCTTTAAAAGTCCGCTCTTCCCAAAAACTTTGCATTCCATTGCTTTAGGGGACGGTAGATAATGCAGATCCCACCCCCCAAAATATAACTCAAAATATGGCCTCCCCTCCTTCCACAGTTCAAGCAAAGCAGAAATTAGCATCTCTCATTCTTTCCAAACCTTTCCAAACAGATGATTTTCTCCTGTAGCATAAATCAGGATGTTTTCAGAGCGGTGCCTCTTCGCTTGCCAATTATGTCCGAATTCAAAGGTATTCCACAGCTCACCACAGTAGCTTGTTGGGGCTGCAAACTACTGAGCCTCTTCGGTTGGCAGTTTGAATCCCCATGACGGGGTGAGCTCCCATTGCTCTGTCCCAGCTCCTGCCAACCTAGCAGTTAGAAAGCACGCCAGTGCAAGTAGATAAATAGGTACCACTGCAGCAGGAAGGTAAACAGCATTTCCATGCGCTCTGGTTTCTGTCACGGTGTTCCATTGCACCAGAAGCAGTGTAGTCATGCTGGCCACATGACATGGTAAGCTGTCTGTGGACAAATGCCTGCTCCCTCGACCTGAAAGCGAAATGAGCGCCCCAACCCCATAGTCACCTTTGGCTGGACTTAACCGTCCAGGGGTTCTTTACCCTTTTTTTTACCATCTGGGAGACAGGGATTTCCACCCCTGCTCACAAAAAAAGGTATTAACGGATGACAGCGGGTCGTGGCCTTTCGATACCCTCAAAAGGTTAGGTGAGGCATGCCCCTTACCCACCCACCCCATTAACCTCCACCTGGGACCCCTCCTGGGCATTGGAGCGCCCGAGAGGGCAACTTGCCAGGTTTGCTGCAAAACAGAAAGTTGAAAAGAAAAGAAAAGAAAAGAAAAGAAAAGAAAAGAAAAGAAAAGACATTTTGTAAAATTAAAGTTAGAGATTTGGTGGCATTTGGAGAAAGCAAACAACAACAAGAAGAAAACATGTCAGCAGATTCCAAAACTGCCGGAAGAAGTGGAAAATTACAGTGGTACCTCCGGTTGCGAATGGGATCCGTTCTGGAGGTCTGGCCGGATCCCAAGGTTTCCGCAACCCGAGGATCACTGTTCTGCGCATGCGCGTGTGGCGAAACCCGGACCGATACTCCGGGGTTTGCAGCTTTCGTAACGTGAGGTTTACGTAACCAGAGGGTTACGTAAGCCAAGGTGCTACTGTATAGGATTCCTACATTTTTGTTCCAAGGCAGCGCACTCCAACGGATTGGTTTTAACAGCTACAGCAGCCCTCTGGCATTGTGCTTCCATGTTCAGTTTGCTTTATATACAGTATATAGAGAAAGAATTGTATTCCATTGCTGTTCACAAGCAAGGATTTGGTGGTTTAAAAAAAAAATGCAAGCGCTAACCATTACAAAGATCACCCACAAACCTCATGCTGATGCACAGTGCATAACCCAATTGCCACAACCAAGTAGCATCTAGGGAGAAGAGGACTTGTGCCCCGAAGTGAGCCACCATCAGTGCCGGATTTACGTATAAGCTAAACAAGCTATAGCTTAGGGCCCCACTCTCTTGGGGGCCACCAAAAAATGTAAAGGAAAAAAACTGGGTGTACATTTCCAAAATATTAGATAAAAAACAAATAAAATAAAACCTACATACAGCAACAGTGTTTTGTGTTGTGTAGGCTCCTATGATGTATGTAAGTCATGGGCCCCGCCTGCTAGCCTGCTCCCTAAAATATCACTGGTTTGCTCATTTCTATATATAGGGTGCCTACATTCTGCATGGACCGGTTGCATGGCAACACGTGCAAATGGCTTTAGATACGTATTCGGTCCATAAATTATCACACAGCATATATTCAACACAAAAAATAGCAACAATTTGTTGTTGACAAAGGACAGCTGGGCATATAAAGGGCCCGATTACCTTCAGTGGGATGCAAGTGGTGCTGTGGTCTAAACCACAGAGCCTAGGGCTTGCCGATCAGAAGGTCAGCGGTTTGAATCCCCGTGACGGGGCGCGCTCCCATTGTTCGGTCCCAGCTCCTGCCAACCTAGCAGTTCGAAAGCACGTCAACGTGCAAGTAGATAAATAGGTACCGCTGCAGCGGGAAGGTAAACGGCATTTCCGTGCGCAGCTCTGGTTCGCCAGAAGCGGCTTTGTCATGCTAGCCATATGACCCAGAAGCTGTATGCTGGCTCCCTCGGTCTATAGAGCGAGATGAGCGCCGCAACCCCAGAGTTCGACATGACTGGACCTAATGGTCAGGTGGTCCCTTTACCTTTACCTTTAAATAGCCTATAAATTTCTTCCATTCCTGCTCAAACTTTTTTCCCATCTTGATCTCTGACCTTCGCGGTCATATTTGCCATTTCAGCATAGTCCATCATCTTAGTTACCCATTCTTCTTCTATTGGTATCTTCTCCTGTTTCCAACTCTGGGCAAGCAGCATCCTTGCGACTGTTGTCACATGCATAAATAACCTTTTTAGGTCTCTAGGTATTCCATCCCCTGTTAATCCAAGTAAAAAAGGCTTCTGGTTTTTCAGCGAAGGTTATCTTAAACATCTTTTTCAATGCATTATATATTATTTCCCAGAAGTCTTTTACTTTTCTACAGGACCACTTACCTGCTCTTTTCCTTGCTTGTCCATCCAAGCCCCTCCTGTCAGCCATGTCAGTTTAACAAAAACTCTATGTCTAGAGGTACCACATCTCTGAATTCCATATCCTGGGAACAAACAATAGGGGGATGCTCATGTGCTCTGCATTCAAGCTTCCCAGAGGCATTTGGTAGACTACTGCCGTAAGCAAAATAATAAACTAGATGAAAACAAGACACCATTCTCCCAGCTCCACCTCTTGCTTAAGGAAGCAATAGGACACAATGCATGAAATTTTAGAAATTTTAAAAAGGGAGGAGCTGCTGTCCATTCAATGGCTTGCCTCCCATCACCCGTCCTCCATAAACACAACACAGGACCTGCTCATGTGTAGCATCCCAGCTTTATCTATAGGCAGCGGTGGAGGAAGCCACTTGGGCACCTGGGGCGGAGCACCCAGGGGCGGGGCAAGCCACCCATAGGGGCAGAACGCACCGCGGGGTCTCCAGAGTCTGCCTGCCTCCTCCCACTCAGCCGCCCTACAGCTGGGGGGGAGGCAGCAGGCGGACCGTTTGGGGCAGCACGGAGCCTGCGTGCGCCCAAGCCACCACGTCACTCCCAGGAGAGACGTATGGCTCAGGCACACTGCAGGCCCCACGGTGAGTGCCGCCTGGCATTTTGTCACCCCCCTCAGTAGTGACACCCAGGGCGGACCGCCCCCACGCATCCCCTTCCTCCGCCCCTGTCTATAGGGTCAAGCAGGGAGCAGGCCCTGGAAATCTCACTGCAGTTTTAAAAGTTTAAAAGTGAGCACCAGAATTAATTATGGACATTCATAAAACTGCCTTTCCTTCACGTCCCAGGATGGTTTACATGGGGGGGGGGAGTTGGAGAGGGATTCCAGCAAAACCATGAAATTCATAATGCAGTGGTACCTCGCTTGTTGAACGTAATCCATTCCAGAAGACCGTTTGACTTCCAAAACCTTCGAAAACCGAGGCACAAAGGGTGGTCTGCAACGTCAATGGAGAAAATTGGGGGGGGGGACACACTCAGCGGAAGCTGTTTGACTTCTGAGGCGCGTTCGAAAATGAAAGCATTTACTTCCGGGCTTTCGGCGTTCAGGTTCCGAAACATTTGACAAAGCGGACGTTCGAGAACCGAGGTACCACTGTACCAATAAAACAAGGCAGGACATCACAAAAAACATAGAAACAGTCAACGGAATTAAAACTTAAGGCTGAAAATTGAGTGTTTTCTTGTTTTTTGTTTTTTGTTTTACCTTGTGCCAAAAATGCAACTGTGTAGGAACTAGGCAAACCTTTCTCGGAAAAGTATCCCACGGCTGGGAGAGCATCACTGAGAAGGTCCTTTCCATGCTAGCTACCTGCCTCACCTGAGAAGATCCTTTACTATACATCTAAATGTATAGTGGGTGCACATGGGTGCAGGCAGTCCTTCAAGTGTTCTCGTCCCAAGTCTTGAATATCATTGTATATTGATTTTATAAAAAGAAAAGGGGGGAGCAATGTGGTGGGGGTGCCCTTAAGATGGCAGTCAGTTAAATCCCCCCGCACAAAAAATGCTTTATTTAGCCAGTGTATGCAATTTATATAGCTGTATATATAATATATATATAATCTTGCTGACAAGATGCCAAATTTCCTAATCAAAGGTGCTCACGAAAGAAGCGTGGTTGGACTCCTTAAAAAATCCCTATGAGCTCTCTGGTAATTTTTCTCCCCAATTTCTACAGAAGAAGGATTTTCTTCTCCCTTTTTATATTTTTAAATTTTTTTACATATGCATGAATCTTACTGGTTTCTTTAATTTTTTTTGCCACTCACGTTTTTTTCCCCATAATTATTTTTGTTCAGTTGCCCTACCCCAGGCTGTGATGGCAGCGGACACATCACGGGGAATTATGCCTCTCACCGCAGGTTAGTTGACGTTACCTACGCTATTCTTTCAGGCTCTGACAATCTCTTAAAGATCTCTCTTTTTAAAAAAATATATAAAAATAGTGTGGATACTTTGGTTCTATTCCCTCTTCCCCTTTTCTTTTACCTCCCCACCTTTTTTTTTTTTTTTTTTAGCTTACCCAAATATTCTATCTCTTCTTTTTCAGCCTTTCTGGTTGCCCTCTTGCTGACAAGAGCCTCAGAAATCTCATGGCTGCCCACTCTGCTGACCTCAAGTATGTTTGCGCTAAACTTGAATCTCTCTCTCTCTCTTTCTCCCCTTTTCGCTACCTCTCTGCCTTTTTCTCCCTTCCCTCTGCACTTTTCCTTTAGAAAAAAAGGCTAATAAGAAACCTGCCTGTGAGTTAAAAAATTGATCTTGAACTGCCAATGCAAACAAAACAATACTGAGCTAGGAGCTACTCAACATGTTGAATAATATTCAATTGCTGGAAGGAGATCATTGACTTAGAACCTTCCGATACATATATTCCTTTGAACTCCAGGCAGATTTTTTTTTACTTTTTATTGGCTATCCTGGAGATGTGTCTTTCTTTCTCTCCCCCCCCCCCCCCACTTCTCTCTTCATGGTCTTTTGGAGATTGCAACATTGCCAGAAATTTCTTTGGATAATAAAGCAGCGCCATTTCCCACCCCATCACATCCCACCCCAAGATGGGTTGATGAACTATCCGCCACAGGCTGAGAAAAAAAGGGTGATTTGTGAAAGGGGATTTGTGCAAGCTTACAGAGGGCCTTTCCTCTTAACCTGGGAAACAGCTTAGCGAAGCCCAAAATGTTTGTACCGGTCCCCCCATCTGAAGAAGATGCTGGTTTTCTCGTCATGTTAACAACAGTAAATTAATGACCACTCCAACTATCCGTACATACTTTATACGAAGCCAAATCGGGTTAACTGCACTTGGGTGGTATGTTAACTTTTAGGAGGAATTCTGTTTGCAAAAGAAGAATTTTAATGGGGGATCTAAGAGGAAGAAAACGCATGCACTTTTCAAGCGTGAATGTAAAGGTCTCCAGTAAGCTAGGAAAATCAGCAATTTGGTTGTATTTCCGTTAGTCCAATATTCACATTCACATGACTGGTTACTTCACATGAATGGTAGTTTTAACACTTGTTTCCCAGTGGAAGTCAATTGACATGGCTACTTTGAGGGCTTAATTTTTTTCTCCATTGTGACTTTTGATGCTGACCCAGAACCGAATGTCCAGCCATCCAATTTGACCAACCAGCACTATTCCATCAGGAATGGTTTGCCAAGGTGAACTAAACCGGAATCTAGGCTGGAGTGGTTGAGAGACTTGTACCCCATTAACATTCATACTATGCAAACAAGGGAGAAACAGTAAGAATGGATGGAGGCTGGATCCAAAAAGTGCTTATGTGAATCAGTTTGGAGAGAAGGGGGTACAGTATTGTGCTAAATATGCATCCATCCTAATACTAAAAAAATACATGCTTGTTGGGAAATAAGCGCCATTTGGTGAAACCTAAGTAATAATTTTTGGGGGAAGGTGGCCCTCAAAATATAATTAAACAAGGGATAGTTTATTTCTAAAGTGCATTGGGATGTTTCAGAAATGAAGGTCCTTCTCCGGAATAATCCCCAAAGAAGTTATTTCTTTGCACATGAACACAAAGTGCTTCCAGACAGATGCTTATTTTGGGGCAGGGGACTGTTTAAGCATGTAATATTTTTTGCAGCAGCATCAGTACCCCAGCCCCTCGCCATTTGAGCAGGGTTTAGCCATTCTGGGGAAAATTGGTAAGTTTGTTTTAGAAAGCAATGTTGCCAACGACCTGCTTGCAATATCTGAACTGCCCATTTGCAATAATGAGCCCCTGTCTGGAATCACCCACAATGTATGGTTAAAAAGCCAGATGCAGCTGAACTGTGCTGTTGCCCAGAATGTGCCAAAACGCAGTTTGCTGCTGATTTCACCATAGCCGAATTTCATACATTGCCCCCATCTCATTTCCCCCAAAAGGTAAGTTCTTTCCAGCCTGGAAGACTTCTTTTCCACTCGGAGATTATTGAATGATTCACTTTTATTTTATTTTTATTAAAAAAATATATACCCCACTCTTCAGCCAAAAAAGGAGGGGAGAAACTTCCCAGAACTGTTTACAAATATCAATAAAAATACAATAATAAGACCAAAATGTCTTGACAGGATATTTAATAACACTGCGGGGAAAGCGAAGTAGATCACAATTCTATGCACATTGAGAGTTCATTCTTTCATTCCAAGTCGCAGTGCCTCAACCACAATAGTTTTCGGTGCTTTCATTTCACTCATTCGGAAGCAAGTCATCAAATGTCAACAAAACAAGCCTTGAGAAAGCAAGTAATATACTTGCATTAAACGTTCTTCACACAGGTACATGTGGCCCTGATTCAAATCAACCTCCAGGAACTGCCAAGTGTCTTAATACGGTGTTAATTACTCCAGTGGAGTTGTGAATAGTTGCTTGGGGAGCCTTAGTGCAAGATGAGGCAGAATATAATCCCTGTGTCCCCAAATTATTGCTACCCTCAAGTCTCTCACCATGTTCCCCATTCAAGATACTGGATGAGATTTTAGTCATAGAACAGTCCTGGAATGGTCAATTGTTTTATTACAGTTCTTTAGAACATGTCCCAAAATATTTAGCGCCGCGTGGGCTGCATCTCTTCAAACTTGAAATATTTTAAGAAGTTCCTGCTCCCTGGAAGCAGAAGCAACATTCTGTGCACTGTGTTCCCTTCCAATGTATTACTTTGACTCAAGAGAGTGAAATTACGGTGGTGATTGTGATTCATTACCTGCCCGTTGCCCTAAGGTCCCAGGGTGGGTCGCAGCCATTTAAAATACAACATTAAAAACGGTTTAGAGAATAAATTACAGTCACAAGAATAGGGCGGGTCTTAAAAAAACATACACCTCAAGTGTCAAAGGCCAGGGTGCCCTTACTCAATTGCTTCTCATTGCAAAGCTGAAATGGGAGAAAGCGTTTGGATCAAATAAGAGCAGACCTGAAACTGTGAACTGAATTAAACTCAATTTCTCCCACCCCCACCCCATGCTCGGAAAAGGTTTAGTATTTTGTCTTATGATCAATGCTGCATTTGTTTCCATGCATCTGTACAAATGTGTGTTCTTAGGAGCATTGCCTGATTCTGAGGATGCTGTCAGGCATATTTCACTTAAAGTCAGAAGTGATTACTGTCTTAGAGAAGGGCGTGGGAAACAGATCTGTGGAGTCTGGGACTCCATCAGTATTGGGTGTGACTCATAAATGGAGATATCAACACAACTTCCACCACAGAGAAAGCCGAAGTATCTTGCAAGGGTAGTAGAATTCTTCTCCTTCTTCTTCTTCTTCTTCTTCTTCTTCTTCTTCTTCTTCTTCTTCTTCTTCTTCCTCCTCCTCCTCCTCCTCCTCCTCCTCCTCCTCCTCCTCCTCCTCACATTCACTCATAACCGAGTAAGATTGTCTTCCATACATTAGTGAGAGCCAGTGTGGTGTAGTGGTTAAGAGCGGTAGACTCGTAATCTGGGGAACCAGGTTCGCATCTCCGCTCCTCCACATGCAGCTGCTGGGTGACCTTGGGCTAGTCACACTTCTCTGAAGTCTCTCAGAGTGTTTGTTGTGGGGGAGGAAGGGAAAGGAGAATGTTAGCCGCTTTGAGACTCCTTCGGGTAGTGATAAAGCGGGATATCAAATCCAAACTCTTCTTCTTCTCTTCTTCCATAAACACCGTTTTAACAATGAATCCATAGGTGACTGTGGAGGCCAATTCTGGATCAACATGTCCTTCCACAGTGGGGACATTGGTTTCCAGGCAGGAGTTGATCACAGTGTGGATAGGGCACCTTTTCTAGCCCCTCCCCTTTTTGGGGGTGAGTAGAGTAGATCCTAAAAAGCTGGTGTGCACTTGTCATTCTGAAGACTCAAAGCAGGAAATCTGATGTCCACCAGTACTCCAGGATGCCGAGACCAAAACACAGGAGGTGTGGGTGATCCAATATCTCCCTTCCATTTTTAGTTAAAAAGCAACTGCAGATTAGGCAAGTTTAGGTGGATTGACCTTTCATGTTGTTGTTGTTGTTTAGTCGTTTAGTCGTGTCCGACTCCTCGTGACCCCATGGACCAGAGCACGCCAGGCATTCCTGTCTTCCACTGCCTCCCGCAGTTTGGTCAGACTCATGTTGGTAGCTTCAAGAACACTGTCCAGCCATCTCGTCCTCTGTCGTCCCCTTCTCCTTGTGCCCTCCATCTTTCCCAACATCAGGGTCTTTTCCAGGGAGTCTTTTCTTCTCATGAGGTGGCCAAAGTATTGGAGCCTCAGCTTCAGGACCTTTCATAGCTAGCTTCAATTTAGTGACAAAGCTCCTACAATTCTACATCAAGCATTATTACTAAAGGAAAAGATGAGAATGTGGCTTCTTTGGTGGCAAATCCCAACATTTGCATCACCTTCAACAATGGGCACCAAACATGTTGCCATCCAGTTGTTGTTGGAGAGAAATTCCCAACAGCCTCAATCGGTTGTACTTCAGCAACATTTGGAGGGTTACAACAACATTCAAGGGCGGGAAGCAAAACAGCACCATCCCCTTGTGAGATGAAGCATGGGCACCTATGATATGCAGAAACAGAGTAGCAAATACTAAGAGGTATGAGTGGCAAAGCTTACATTTCTATAATCAGTGACAGTGAAGAAGCAACGAGATGGAAATGGGAGAATGCATCATGTTCCTCTTAAGCAACCAAGCTTAGAAATAAAACCAAATTCAAGATTTGCTTCTCAGAACTTGAGCTCTGCAGGGCATCTGGTCAGAGCTGTCTGTCCCCCTTCTGCCCATTGCGGCACTAAAGAGGAAGACAGGTGAGCGGAGCACCAGAAATTTCTGCTTCGTATTCTGAAACATTTTCCTACTGATAAGAAAAATGAATTTGTATTGACGGTATCCGTTGGCGGAGAGCTTTGTGGTTTAGTGAGAGCCAGCATGGTGTACTGGTTAAGAGCGGTAGACTCATAATCTGGGGGACTGGGTTCGCGTCTCCGCTCCTCCACATACAGCTGCTGGGTGACCTTGGGCTAGTCACCCTTCTCTGAAGTCTCTCAGCCCCACTCACCTCACAGAGTGTTTGTTGTGGGGGAGGAAGGGAAAGGAGAATGTGAGCCGCTTTGAGACTCCTTCAGGTAGTGATAAAGTGGGATATCAAATCCAAACTCTTCTTCTTCTTCTTCTTCTTCTTCTTCTTCTTCTTCTTCGCTACCTAGACCCATATTCTGTACAATTGAATAAAGAGTGTTTGTTTACGTTGAAATTTGAATTCGGTAAAAATGAGCATAGGGAAATGGTTGCATTTTTCATTCCAGCGCAAGTCTTAATCCTCTCGTTTTCACCAAGTTTCCCATACCCATTCTATAGCCATAGCCACGGAGAATTGAATAAGATTCTGCATCTACTTCTGTTATTTTTTGCATTTTCTTCTTTGATACTGCCTGGAAATCCATGTGAGGCCTGAAACACCCTCACTGACAAATAGCTCAGTAGCGAGAGAGAGAGAGAGACCCCAAACATGTATGGCAAATCAATTGTCTGCAGAATCATTTTATCCTTGTTTTGCTGTGGAAGCTGAAGACAAACGGGTGGACAGCAGTCATGCCGGTGTCATTTGACGTAGATTGACTTGAATGCCGCCATCGATTTGCAGCTTTGTTCCTCAGCTACTTTTCTTTCTCTTATCCTTATTCAGGTGCCCAACGCCCGGCTGTGACGGCTCCGGCCACATAACAGGAAATTATGCATCACACAGGAGGTGAGTTGGACTTGTTTGTGCAATGTGGAGAGAGGTGAGAGGAAACTGAGGAGGAAGCAAGATAGAAGCTGCCTGGGAGAAACTGAGGAGGGGCAGGCACAAGGTGTTGTTTTTTAAAGGTCTGAATTACTGTGTCGCGAAATGATGCAAGTCTAAAAAGTGCATGTCGCCAACGTGAAAAGTTCAGAAAGCTCTGCTTTAAAGCCTAGGTTATTCGTGAGCGACGGCTGATATGTCTGGCTTTGTTGCTGTTTTATGCGAGGATGAGAAATTGCCACAAAGCATGGCCGCCACGGTCCTTTGAGGCACTTCCGTGAGGTGGAGTGGATTCTGTGCTGCTGTGAGATAAAAAGGAGGTAGCTTTGGATGTGATTTCATTCCCTCGTGTGTGACTTGTCAGCAACAACTGAGAATTTTGAGGTCCTGGGAAAGGATTCGAAATGAACTATCAGGCAATCATGAGGCCAAGTGAGCAGTCGGCAGCCATCCCTCACAAAATAACCAGCTTTTAAAGGGATGGAGCATGTGAGATTTATATTTTACCTCAGCCAGCAAACATGTACTGAACTCTGCCTTGCTGTGCCCTGTATTGATCACAACCCACCCCATTGCAAAGGTTTCTGGCTTGCCCGTCCCTGTAGCCATCCCCCCCCCAAGCATCGTATCTGGGGTGGCTATATGCCCTGCTTTACAGAGGACAGCCCTGTGTTTTGAAGAGTTTGAAGAGGACAATTCTCTACTTGAAAGTGTTCTCTGTTCAGGCCAAGTCTGCTTTAAAGATACCCAGGAGAGGCCTTAAAGTTGCCCATCTGCAGTTGAGGTGGCAGCTGAGGATTATTTGCAGCAATCATTTCTAAGGTGGAATCTACACACTTATAAAAAAAATGCTGTGAAAATGCTTTTTAAAAAAAGTTTTGAAAAATTCATTGAATTTTGCATAGCTCACTTTCGCCATCTCACATTTCGCAACATTTGTATATTGCACTTTACAACACATTGAAAACATTTTATTTGCAGCTGTATAGCTGAGTCCTAAGTTAGAGGCAATACAGATAAATTGTCATACACAAACTGGTGCCCTCTTTTGTGATGCAGATTCTTCTTCTTCTTTTTTCTTCTTTTTTTTGTTAGCACATCTCTGTGATGGGAGGGCAAGTGAAACCAGAAACAGCCTCTTAGGAGAATGGGGAGGAAGACATTGAAAGACAGAGGATATATGGGGAAAGATGGTCTCAGATGACTATTGGGTTTTGACAGAGAGCTTGAGAAAGGAATGGTGGATCTAGGAGGGCAGGGCCCAGAAAAATCCTAAGAGGTTTAGTGAAGGGCTAATGCCACTTTTGAAGGCCAGGAGATTTGTGGGGCAGAGGAAGGAGACGGAAAATTAAAAATGCTTATCGTGCAGATATGGTTTACTTCCCAAGGCCTCCCGATTGGTTCCATCGCAATAAATTATCCTAATAATAAACCACTTCCCTGAAGTTCTCTTGCATTTTGCTTGGCTCGGGGAAGGGGGACTGTAGAAAGCAAATGGCATTTTAAAGGCAATGCCTTCCATGATCAATGAAGGAAAAAGCAGAGAAAGGGAAACATGTTGAGGAGAGAATATGGATTGCAGGTGAGGTGGGGTTGGTGCGGGGTTGCAATGAAGAGAAAAGTTGCAACATGGGGCAAGAAATACTTCAGGGATGATAACCCACCCACCCTCCAACCAAGATGTTCTCGTTTTCTTATGAACTTCTGTTTTCATTTGTTGTGCCCTTCACTTTAAAGTGCTGCTTCCCGATTTTGAGGCGGGAGATACGAAAGCCCAGCTTTTTCTGTAACTGGTGGAGTAAGGGCTCACCTCAGCCAGCACCATTCTAGCTCCCAGTTGCTGGCTGGATAGTAGCTCCCCTCTAATCAGTGCCGGATTTATGTATAAGCTAAACAAGCTATGGCGTAGGGCCCCAGTCTCCTGGGGGCCCCAAAAAAATTTAAAGGGGGGGAAACTGGATGCACATTTCTAAAATATAATATTAAAAACAAAGAAAATAAAACCTACATCCAGCAACAGTGTTTTGTGTTGTGTAGGCTCCTATGATGTAAGTAATGGGCCCCGCCTGCTAGCTTGCTCCCTAAAATATCACTGGTTTGCTCATTTCTATATATAGGCTGCCTACATTCTGGACGCGGATGGTGCTGTGGGTTAAACCACAGAGCCTAGGGCTTGCTGATCAGAAGGTCGGTGGTTCGAATCCCCGCGACGGGGTGAGCTCCCGTTGCTCAGTCCCTGCTCCTGCCAACCTAGCAGTTTGAAAGCCTGTGAAACTGTGAAAGTGCAAGTAGATAAATAGGTACAGCTCTGGCGGGAAGGTAAATGGCGTTTCCGTGCGCTGCTCTGGTTCGCCAGAAGCGACTTTGTCATGCTGGCCACATGACCCGGAATCTGTACGGCAGTTCCCTCTGCCAGTAAAGCGAGATGAGTGCCCCAACCCCAGAGTCGTCCGTGACTGGACCTAATGGTTAGGGGTCCCCTTACCTTTACCTTCTGCATGGACTGGTTGCATGGCAACACGTGCAAATGGCTTTAGATACCTATTAGGTCCATAAATTACCATATAGCATATATTCAACACACACAAAAACAGCGACAATTTGTTGTTGACAAAGGACAGCTGGACATATACCTTCAGTAGCTTAGGGGCTCATCAAACCACAATCCAGCCCTTGCCCCTCTAATACATGATTGTTCTCGTGTGAACACCCAAGTAAGGGTGACAATTTCATTCCAGTTTCACAGGTGTCTTACTTGCTCGTGGCTCAATGGGCAAACTGCAGTGTGCTTGTGAAAAGTTGGCAAAAGAAGTGAGCCCTCCTTTCATCTCTTGAATCATATATATTTCCCCGAATCGGATTAGAAGCTCTCTCTCCCCAGCAAAATAAAAGACAAAAGGGTCAGATTTTAGCTGACACAAAATTTCCAGTTAATAACACCACCTATTTATGACTTCTATTATCTTTTTAAAAAAGCATTAATGGGCACCTCGCAGCCTCCCAATTGAACAGTTCCATTAACAGCCGCCGTCTGCTAGCAAATATCTTTCTTATCTAGGCACTATTAATTGCGAAGTCTCTCCCTCAAAGCAAATGGCTCCCCCCCCCCCTTTCCTTCTTAATTTTCACCACCACTTTGTCCCTTTGTGAGGTGCGGAAACAGAATGATCAAAGCACCCAGGCAGGAGAATCAAAGGGGGAAAATTGTTCCTATTTGCTGTTGGAAAATGGAATGCTCTGTTGAAGGAAAGGAGTTTTACAGAAAGTCGGTGTTCTGCAGCGGTGAATGGTAAAACAGGGGTAAAAGTGGCTTTAAAATATTTCAGTAAAAATGAAATAAGGTTACACAAAGCACTCTGAATGCACAAATATTCTTATGCAGGAAATCTGGGATAGGTGTGTGTGTGTTGGAAAAAGGGAAATAGGGGCAAGACTGAGAAATGCAGAGGTTTTCCATTGGCCCCAGCAGAAGAGGCACTTGTGTAAGAAGAAAGGGAATTGAAATGAAACAGGAATTGAAATGAGGACTGCTACTTTGATGCAGGCAACAGGGTTGCAGTGTGGGGATATTTAATGGAGGTAGGAAAGTTGCATGATCACCGAGATGCAGGGAATTGAATACAGTGGTACCTTGGTTCTCAAACTTAATCCGTTCCAGAAGTCCATTCCAAAACCAAAGCGTTCCAAAACCAAGGCACCCTTTCCCATAGAAAGTAATGCAAAACGGATTAATCCATTCCAGACTTGAGCAGCAATTTAACATGAATTTTACTATCCAACCATTGATCCATAAAATGAAAGCAATAATCAATGTACTGTACTATAAAATAAATAAGACAGTACTGCAGATGATAAAAATAAAAAAATCAATGTTTTTGTTCTCGCCTGCACTGATGCTAGTCATTGTTTGGATGCGGGGCTTTTATCCATTTCCGCAGTCACACAATCAATTGATCAGCAGCTAAACTGGGTTCCACACAGTCACAAAAACAATTTAACCGAAAAAGCCTCAAAAACAAAAACGCAAAATAAATAGCAAAAACAAAAGCGGCAAACTTAATCCATTCCAGAAATCCGTTTGACTTCCGAAATGTTCGGAAACCAAGGCGCAGCTTCTGATTGGTGCAGGTGCCCCAGAAACAACAAGCGACAGCCGCATCGGACGTTCTAAACATTCTATAATCAGAACACTTACTTCCGGGTTTTTGGCATTTGAGAACCAAGGCATTTGAGTACCAAGGTACCACTGTATGTGCTCTCTGCAGAAAAGACTTGTGACATAGTCAGGCTCTCCACGCAGGTTTGGTAACGTCAGAGTTCTCTGCAGTTCCTGGTGTGGCTCTTAGCACAAGCCTGCAGCAGGGTTTCTACGAGTACATGGGAAAGAAGGAGGGGGAGTCCGTATGCTGCACCACGTCTAAGACAGCAGTGCATAGCTCATTCACAAGAAAAGGTGCAAGTCTTTTTAAACAACAGGAAAGGATTTTATTCTGCATGGCCTCAGCTAGCTTAAGCACCATGCCCCAGGCCGAGCCAGCAGCCTCAGAAGCGGGAGCTCAGGAGGGACAAATCGGAAGCATACAATGCAAGGAAACTCCTCGGTGGCTGCTTTTGCACATTATTAATAATAATAATTTATTATTTTTACCCCGCCCATCTGGCCGAGGGGAATAAAATACAGGGGGGGGGGGAAATAAGATGGAAAGTCTATGAAAGTCACAATAGTCCAGCTGAAAGGTAAGGTCCAGAATTAGGGACATGGCAGATCCTAGCTGTACTGAGAAGAAAGGGTTTAGTCATCACTGAAGGGGCAAACGGAAAGAGTTTAAAACGATGTCAGCAATGCACGTACAGTGGTACCTGAGGTTAAATACGCTTCAGGTTACATACGCTTCAGGTTAAGAACTCCGCCAGCCCAGAAATAATGCTTCAGGTTAAGAACTTTGCTTCAGGATAAGAACAGAAATTGTGCTCTGGCGGCGCAGTGGCAGCGAGAGGCCCCATTAGCTAAAGTGGTGCTTCAGGTTAAGAACAGTTTCAGGTTAAGAACGGACCTCCGGAACGAATTAAGTACTTAACCAGGGGTACCACTGTATCTGATTCATGGTGGAGATAAAAAGGAAGGGTTGCACAGAAAGACGGTGTGTTTCTAATATTGTCAGCCTGGGCCTTTGGTGCATTGAGTGCTGTGCTATAAGTCACACTTGGCTGTCCTTGCGTGGGCTTGGAGAAATGGGGTCAATTCCTTGGGCAAAGCCCAGAAAATGAGTTGAACAGGATAGCTGATATGAAAGGTGTTCTCTCCCATATCTGCCCTCTTTGATTTTATTCTGCCCCTGCATACTTTATCTAATTCAGATCATGTGCATTTGGGACAGGGAATATAGCCTCTTCCCACCCTGAGTCCTTGAGAAAGGGGGAAGGAATGATAAATCAATGGAGGGGGGGGGCGTCGGAAGCGACTTGAGTTCTGGGAGCAGGAAACACGCTGCCAGGCTGCAAGTAAAGTGCCTTCTCTCTTCTTCTTCTTCTTTTTAAAAAATGTAGTCTGTCGGGCTGCCCTCGTGCCAAGAAAAGTGGGATCAAGATCACCCCCACCAAGGATGACAAAGAGGATCCAGAGCTGATGAAGTAAGTGAGAAGACAATTCCCATGCAAAATGTGGGCATGAAGATGTTTTCTTTCAACATGCAAGATCCTAGCACACGGGGGCAGTTCCCCAAGTCTGGTGTCCAAATGTGGTCCTTCCTAGTTCTTGTAACTTTCCCCGGACCCACCCCAAACAAGGACTGAGCATGCTCAGTGGCTGAATTGCATCCTTGAACTTTGATGATGATGATATTTTAATTATTTGTACCCCCCACCCACCTGACTGGGTTGCCCCAGCCACTCTGGACGGCTCCCAACAAATGTAAGAACACAGTAAAACATCAAACATTTAAAACTTTCATATACAGGGCTGCCTTCAGATGTCTTCCAAAAGGACTGGACATCATTTAATAATAGAATTGAAGAGTTGGAAGGGACCCCGAGGGTCATCTAGTCCAAGCCCCTGCAGTGCAGGAATCAGCTGGTTGAATTGATTGATTAAGTGGAATGATTTCCTGGCTTGTTGTTCTCAAACTAAAGTGATATTATTCCACTGCGTTGAGCATGCACTTAACTGTTAGCAGTTCAGTGGGATTACCTGTTGTACCTAATGACACTTTGGTGTAAAACTGGTGGCGCTGTGGTGTAACTACTGAGCGTTGGGCTTGCCGATCAGAAGGTTGGCGGTTTGAATCCCCATGACGGGGTGAGCTCCCGTTGTTCTGTCCCAGCTCCTGCCAACCTAGCAGTTCGAAAGCACGTCAAAGTGCAAGTAGATAAATAGGTACCGCTCCGGCGGGAAGGTAAGCGGCATTTCCGTGCGCTGCTCTGGTTTCGCCAGAAGCGGCTTACCGTAGTCATGCTGGCCACATGACCCGGAAAACTGTCTGTGGACAAACATTGCCTCCCTCGGCCAGTAAAGTGAGATGAGCGCCGCAACCCCAGAGTCATTTGCAACTGGACTTAACTGTCAGAGGTCCTTTACCTTTTACAGGTTTTTTTTTTTTTTAATGCCAGGAAAGTCTCTATGTTGCTGGTTTGAGAGTTCTCGGATTTTGGCATTGTTAGTTTAACTTCCACTAATCTGATGGATGAGAATGGTTGAGTAATCTGCATGAAACCGCCTTTCATCAACTCATTATCAATCATTAGTGTGCTTAATTTGAAAAGCTTTAATCATCCTTTCCATTCCTGATTAATCAGTGGAACTCACAATAAGAAAAGACTCTGGGATGTAGAATTCTTGAAAAGGCTACTGTTATCGTACAAGCTGCAGTGTGGTGTGGACTCCTTCCTCCCTGTGTACCGTTTGCTGCAAAATAAAACAAGAGAGAACAGGATAGCCTTCCCTTCTAGCAATGAGTGGTAGCTTGTGCTCATTTCAAAAAGTTCATATTCCAAATCCCCCTGTTCTGAAATTTGCTGCATCACTAATCCAGCCCCCACATCTTGGTATGGGTTTTCCACTCATCTGCTAAGGCTGCATACACACTAACTTTAAAGCAGATTTGAAGCACATTGTTTACCTTAAATAATTCTGGATGTTGTAGTTTGTTAAAGGTGGATGGGAGTTGTAACTCGGGGGGGGGGCGTAAACTACAGAGGGATAAAACATGCCTAGTTATTTGAGAGGGATACCATACTTTTCCGTGTATAAGACTAGGTTTTTTTCTTTTAAAATGATGTTTAGAAAAGGGGGGCAATTTCCCCCTATTTTCTTAATTTTGAGTCCCCCAAAATAGGGGGCATCTTATACACAGGGGCGTGTTATACACGGAAAAATATGGTAATTTGCTTCAAAAATATAGTGTGTACACAGCCCAAGACAGGAAATAAGCAGTGGTGTAGAGCTGAAGAGATTTACTTCACCTGTGATCTAAACCACTGAGCCTAGGGCTTGCCAATCGGAAGGTCGGCGGTTCGAATCCCCGTGACGGGGTGAGCTCCCGTTGCTCGGTCCCTGCTCCTGCCAACCTAGCAGTTCGAAAGCACGGCAAAGTACAAGTAGATAAATAGGTACCGCTGCAGTGGAAAGATAAACGGCGTTTCCGTGCGCTGCTCTGGTTCGGCAGAAGCGGCTTAGTCATGCTGGCCACATGACCCGGAAGCTGTACGCCGGCTCCCTTGGCCAGTAAAGCGAGATGAGCGCCGCAACCCCAGAGTTGTCTGCGACTGGACCTTACGGTCAGGGGTACCTTTACCTTTACCTATGCCCCATAGCCAGACTGTTCGGCTTCGGGGAATCGGCTTCATTCCCCCCCCCCTTGGCAGTAGATAAGCAGAACAAAGGAAAAGGAGTCTTCTTACCAGTTAGAAACTGTAATGATCACAGCGAGAGAACGACGAATCCATTTCCTAGGAATGAAGGTGCTCCCAATTAAGGGTTCCACCCACTTCCCCCCTAGTCACCCATGTCAATACCGCGTCTTGCAACCTGATCCCGCAACCACTGTGCTTTCTGTGCTGCCACCTTATCTGCTCTTCTTGACCTTGGGCTGAGCAGATGAATGCTTTCCAGAGAAGTGAATCTGATTTATTTATTTATTTATTTATGCATACCCCGCCCATCTGGGTGGCTTCCAACAAAAGTTTAAAAATACATTAAAACATCAGTCATTAAAAGCTTCCCTAAACAGGGCTGCCTTCAGATGTCTTCTAAACATCAGATATTTGTTTATTTCTTTGACATCTGATGGGAGGGCATTCCACAGGGTGGGTGCCACTACCGAGAAGGCCCTCTGCCTGGTTCCCTGTAACTTTGCTTCTCGCAGGGAGGGAACTGCCAGAAGGCCCTTGGCGTGGAACTTGAGTGTCCAGGCAGAATGGTGGGGGTGGACACGCTCCTTCAGGTATACTGGGCCGAGGCCATTTAGGGCTTTCAAGGTCAGCACTAACACTTTGAATTGTGCTCGCAAATGTACTGGGAGCCAATGGAGGTCTTTCAAGACCGGTGTTATGTGGTCTCGGCGGCCGCTCCCAGTCACCAGCCTAGCTGCCGCATTCTGGATTAGTTGTAGTTTCCAGATCACCTTCAAAGGCAGTCCCACATGAGCACGTTGCAGTTGTCCAATCGGGAGATAACCAGAGCACGCACCACTCTGGCAAGACACATCTTCTGTTGTCCACAGTAGCATCGTATGTCAGCAAATTGGCCATCTGCACCCCAGAATGTGGTGGTTTTTCGGAGCACTGAAGGGGAATAAGCCAGTGATGAGCTAGGACATTTGGCTGTGCTGCCTCTCCTGATGATGTATGTTCTTCACCCTCTGGTTCCACAATTCCCTACACACTCCTTGGTCTCACCTTGCTTTTCCACCGCCCCGGGATATTCCAGGGTCACTGTCTCAGCAAAGGAAACAGCTTCAAATTCTTCACACTTAGGAGACCACGGTAAACACTGAGGCTGTAAGTGATCCAAAGGTCTTTGTAAGAACCAGATGACGTTTCGGAGCCATCTGCTCCGTCTTCTATCCCCAGGATAGCGCACCATTTGCATTAAATGAGCCGTGTCACAATTAGCAGGAGTAAGCAGAGTTTATTAAAAATTGAGCGAGCCCAGTTTTTAAAACTACTGGAACAGCAGCAGCAGCAGCAAAGCTACTTTGCTTTTGACTTTAATGTTCTAAAATTGCTTGGGGAGGTAGAACCATGCATAATCCATAGTGTCGTTCTGCTGTCCAATGACACACAGAGAGAAACAAGAATGAAAATGGATCGCACTGCCAAAGATAAGTGCTGTGTTGTGCAGTTTATAGCCCATTACTGCAACTAGTGGGGCTCTGTATCTCCTTCCTCTGCAATGACTTCCTTTGCATTCCTTTCAGGAGAATTGCAGTGCAATCGATGCAGCCCATAAATGTGTCCACATGTTACTTAGGTTGCTGCTAGCTTTAGATTTTGAAAAAAATGGTTCTCCCCAAGATGGGTCAAGAGAGAATCTGGCAGGTCAAGGATTGTTGAAGCAGAGTCGTGGGAAACTTGGTAGGACCAGTGTTTCGTAGTCTCCTTCTTTCTTTCTTTCTTTCTTTCTTTCTTTCTTTCTTTCTTGCTTTCTTGCTTTCTTGCTTTCTTGCTTTCTTGCTTTCTTGCTTTCTTTCGCAATCACTCATAGCCGAGTAAGATTGTCTTCCATAAATACAGTTTTAACTGTATTTAAACAAATACAAACAGTTGCAGAAACCTTAATGGCAAGGACCCCACGTAAGCGGGGTCGCCAGCTTCCAATTTCAGAAAAACAGGTGGGATGTTCAGTGGAGCCAGGGCGGAACTCAATGCGCCAGGGAGAGAACCCATGGGGGAGAACCCAAAGAGAATCTGGATAAATTTGATGGCTCAGGGGACAAAGAAGTAAGGGTGAAATTCAGTGGATGGGGTTGAGAATCGAGGAATCTCCTGGGCCAGGAAGATTGCATTCAGCACAAGGTCTGAACATAACCTTACAAACATACAATTGTCTTCTTCTTCTTTGGCGATCCCTCGTAAGATTGTCTTCTATAAACACGGTTTTAACAGTGAATCTGTAAGTGACTCTGGAGGCCAATTCTGGATCCACACATCCTTCCACAGTGGGGACATAGGTTTCTGGGTGGGAGTTGATCACAGTGTGGATTTGCCAAGCGTGCCTTCCTCTTAGCGCATTTCTCCCTTGTGTTCTGAGTTCGAGTGTCTTCAAAGTCCATGACACCTTTGGTAAAGGCTGTTCTCCAACTGGAGCGCTCGCAGGCCAGTGCTTCTCAGTTGTCGGTGTTTACACTACTTTTTTTAGATTTGCCTTGAGAGAGTATTTAAAGCTCTTTTGTTGACCACCAGCATTACGCTTTCCATTTTAAAGTTCGGAATAGAGTAGTTGCTATGGAAGACGATAATCAGTGTTGTAGTGGGTAGGGCCTTGGACACTAGGACCTCGGACACCAGGGTTCAAATCTCCCCTCAGGACTTATTTACACTTACCTTTTGCTCCGCTTCTTCCAGGTACAGGGCCACACTTTAAAACTCCGTTCCGAGCACCCCTCCCTTTTTTTTGGTTCCGCAGATTGCCGTTCTCTCTGATTCAGCTTTATAGGGAGTGTTTTTGCTGGGAAAACTCCAGAGCAAAAAACCCCCATAAAAAACGGGTGCTCAGACACAGAGCTTTAAAGAACAGACTGTGCCTGGAAAGCGTAGAGGAAAAGTTAAGTGTAGATAAGCCCTCAGTGTTTTGACACCTGAGATGTATCTATTTTTAGGACCATCCTTATTTTTGTGAGTGTAAGTTTTGTTTTGTTTTTACATTCTGTTTTAAGTGTTGCATCCCACCCTGGATAATAATAATAATAATAATAATAATAATAATAATAATAATAATAATAATTATTATTTATAATAAACATTCCTTTTTAACCAGGCCTTTGGTTGATCCGGTTTAGATCCTATGCCCTTTTAAAATGTGTTTTTTTGGGGGGGGGGGATATTGGGTTGTTTTTATTTTTATTAGATATTTTGTGGTTTTATATCTTGATTTTATTCTGTGAACTACCCTGAGACCTCTGAGTATAGGGTGGTATAAATAATAAAATAATAATAATAGCAACAACAAGGGTGGTATAAATAATAAAATAATAATAATAGCAACAACAACAGCAACAATAAATAGGCTTACAATACATTTAAAGACAAACATAAATATATTACACTACTACCGGTAACAAATGCATACAAATCACAGTGTAGTGTTTTGTGGAGGGTAGAGGAAGAGTGATTGATCTCCAGTGAAGGCCGGGGCAGACCCTCTCTGAAACCCTGGAGAGCTGCTGCTGCTGGTCAGTGTAGACCAGTGATGGCTAACCTTGACACTCCAGATGTTTTGGAACTACAACTCCCATCATCCCTAGCTAACAGGACCAGTGGTCAGGGATGATGGGAGTTGTAGTCCCAAAACATATGGAGTGTCAAGGTTAGCCATCACTGGTGTAGACAGTACTGAGCTTGATGGACCAATGGCGTGCCTCAGTACAAGACAGCGCCCTGTATTCCTCATGGAAGAGATAAGAGGCTATATGAAATGGACGGGTGGAGAAAATTGCAGGAAGGCAAGCTTTCCCCTCCCTTTCCAAACTCCTCTAGTCCTTGGGAAAGTAGCATTTTGTCTTCTCTAACAAGGTACGCTCTCGTGGAGGTCCCTGCAGGTTTGCGATAAAGAGGCTCCACTGTAATTCCAGCGCTCCATCTGCGTGCCAGAAATCTGCTTGGCTGCAGTCCGAGATTCGCACGCCGCCACCGAGAAGAAGAGACTAATATAGTCCCTGGTGCCTTGTTGCTCTTTCCTCACGCCATTTACCACGCCATTTACATCAGAGGGCGTGCTTTCTGCCCTGGCCACGCAGCATCACGCAGCTCATCAATTGCAACTGCCTTCCACAAATCATCTCGACCTTCTCCCTTCCCTCTTTAAAAAAAATAAAATAAAGGAAAAGACAATTCAGGAGAGTGACTATTCAATTGACCGGCCATTACCGCAACTTCAATTAAACAGCAATAATAAATTTTTAAAGCATACACACGCCGCACATCCCAAGCCAGCTGTTTGCCACAATAAGGCTCTGGTTTATTTTTTACAATAAAAGTGTAATGAAAGTTAAATTAACAGTGTAAAATATGTAACGGCTGGGCCGTAAAAGCTGCATGCTAATCGCTCCCTTCCCCTTTCTTTCCTCCCTCGGCCTCCCTCTTTTTCTCCTGAGGTTTCAGTAATTTGCTTGCGATCATATAAACAGCGATGCAGTTATGAATTTAGTGAGCATCGTGCTGGCAACGATATAATAAGTGAATTGTGCCGCATTTGCAGATGATTAAAAACAGGATCAGCGTTTTTCAAATTATCTCAGAGCGGGTATGAAATAACGGTGGTGCGGCCCCTCGACTGTCAACTCCTCTGTTGTTGTTTTTATGGAATAAAATAAAAATAATGATGATAACAATGAAACACAGAGCACGAGTTTCAAGAGCAGGCAAGCACACTTGTTTTGACAGCCGTGGTTGACGTTCCTAATTGCTGCCTTACATAAAGGGGCGGCTGTGCTGTTTCACACCGACTCCTTCTTTGAAAGCTTTGAGTAGTCGCAAACTTGTGTGTGTGACTGTAATTGACATGTATATTTAAACAAATGCAACCAGTTGCAGAAACCTTAATGGCAAGGACCCCACGTAAGCGGGGTCGCCAACTTCCGATTTCAGAGAAACGGGTGGGATGTTCAGTGGAGCCAGGGCAAAACTCGATGTGCCAGGGAGCGAACCCATGGGGGAGAACCCAAAGAGAATCAGGATAAATTTGATGGCTCAGGGAACAAAGAAGTAAGGGTGAAATTCAGTGGATGGGGTTGAGAATCGAGGAATCTCCTGGGCCAGGAAGATTGCATTCAGCACAAGGTCTGAACATAGCCTTAAAGGTAAAGGGTAAAGGGACCCCTGACCGTTAGGTCCAGTCATGACCGACTCTGGGGTTGCAGCGCTCATCTTGCTTTATTGGCCGAGGGAGCCAGCGTACAGCTTCCGGGTCATGTGGCCAGCATGACTAAGCCACTTCTGGCGAACCAGAGCAGCACACGGAAACACCATTTACCTTCCCGCCGGAGCGGTACCTATTTGTAATTTGTAAATACAATTGTAATTGCACAGTAACTGGGCATACAATAGGGGATCCCCTGCTGCTGCTGTTTTTTTTGGGTTTTTTACTGTTCAGGCTTTCCACTGACTGGGGCAATCTCCCCTCTCACCCAAACACACACAGATATTTGGCTTCCATGCAGCCTACCCAGTTTTAAAGAGCTGTGCAGAGCGAATGAGTCCCCTTCTTTCTGTGATTAAGAACCTTTTAATCTGTGTACGCACCAGGCATTGAAAGCATCCCCCCTCCATCTGAATCCTGGGAGCTGTTGTTTAAAAGTGCTTGGAACTGTAGTTCTGTGAGGGGTGAGCTACAGTTCCTAAGAACCTTTGGGAGAGAGGATGTGCCTTAAATATATGGTGCTTATGGTTCCTTAGAGTCCTTCTTTTATAGCCGGTTTCAATGTTTGATTCACCTGGGTGGTTACTGGAGCTGATATAATAATGCTGGTGCTGTTTTACTTCCTTCTAAGGTAGGCTTCTAAGGTTTGGATCCTGAGCTCCCTTCTGCAAAAGCAAAGCGCTTCCCCCATCATACAAGGGCTTGTGGTCCAGCAGAGAGTTTTTGGGAAGCACAAGGGCTGTAGGGGGAAGGAAGGAAGAGTGAAAGTGATCTCCCACCCCTTCTGCTGGCTGGAGCGGAACTCATGAGACACTTCCGCCAGCAAAATGGACCCAAGCTGTAATTTGTTTGTTTGTTTGTTTGTTTGTATCCAAGCAAAAGCACCACCCGTGTTGCTTCTTCTTATTTCTGTAGGTGCCCTGTTCCCGGTTGTGTTGGGCTTGGACACATCAGTGGCAAATATGCCTCTCATCGCAGTGCCTCGGGGTGTCCCCTCGCAGCCCGGAGGCAGAAAGAAGGGTCTCTCAATGGTTCGTCCTTTTCATGGAAGTCACTCAAGAATGAGGGTCCCACTTGTCCAACCCCAGGTTGTGATGGCTCAGGTCATGCAAATGGAAGCTTCCTCACTCACAGAAGGTAACCGCTATGCATGAGGTCCCGGTATCTTTTGCAAAAGGTAGCAGTGAAGTCCATTTTGCAATACCATCTCGAACTGAGCCCTGGGACCAAACTAGATATCTAGATTTTTTAGACTCTCTTGTGCTGATCTATGCTAGATTGCCTGATCTATGCTAGATTGCCTGAGGTTTCAATGAAGTGTGCACTCGTCACCCATGCCCCCTTGTTTTACCCCTTGAGATGAAATACAGAGAAAGATCATGGATTTATGTTGATCCTCTCGTGCAGCAGTCACTGAAATCCAAAGAGTGTATTGACATGATCCACAAATATCCAGCCTTTTGATCATTTTGGTTGCCCTTTTCCGAACCTTTTCCAGTTCTACAAAACTCATTTACGATAGTGAGCTCATCCAAATATGGAATAAAGGTGTGTCAATGGTTTAAGGGGGGGGTGGTTATTAGCTACCTGCTTCAATAGTCCAAACACAGTTCGTATGAACTTCAGGGATTTGGGGGCAGAGAGGGCAAAGACATCTTTTCAGCTTCTGACGCATGGATGTTGAAAATTCACTCCATTTCAAATCCAGGCAAAACTTGTTCCTGATCTAGATATTTCACCCTTGCGCAGTGTTGTTTAACCCACTGCATCACCGCATGGATGGAGGAAATTAGGAACAAAAAAAATGTCCCCAAGAATTTACTTGCACGTAGACGAGTGATTGTGAGAGATTTGTCTTATTCTATACTATGTGTTACGGGTCGTTTCTTGAACCATCTCCGTTTGTATGACTAAGCCCAGGGGGCATATAAACACAAATGTAGCTGTTTGCAGGATATAACTAACTTGTGCAACCGACACCAGAGGCCAGTTTTGCATCTGTCATGCATTGAGCCAATGGATCTGGAAAGCAAGCTGACAGTTGCAGAGTTTTCCACCGGGGTAACAGATGTGAGAGATCCATGACCAGCTATATCCTTTTCCCAAGATAAGTCTGGTACTTGTAAACTGAGACTAGGTCACCAGACCTATCGTAATTCTTCAAAGCAGGTGGAGGATACACACAGGGGCAGCCTATGAAATTGTGGCAGTTGTATCAGAGAAGAAACAAGAACTAACTGTCTTCCTGGCTCAGACTAAAAGTCTGTCTGGACCAACAACCCATTTCCAACAGTGATAGCCAGATGCTTCTCAGAAGTTTACAAGGGTATGAAGATAACTGCCCTCCATTGAGTGGCTTGTTGCCATCTCCTTTTTAATTTTTTAATTATTTTCTCTTAAGCAGTAAACTATAGCAAGGTGGCCAACTCCCAAGAGACTGCGATCTATTCACAGAGTTAAAAACTGGCAGTGATAGTGATCTACTCCCTTTTGGGGGGTTCAGGTCAAAGTTGTTGAGATTTTTTTAAGGAAGGAAAGCCCTGCTTTTTGGGGTTCAGGTCAAAGTTGTTGAGCTTTATTTAGGGAGGAGCAGAGCCCCGTTTTTAGGGGGTGCAAGGCAAAAATGTTGAGCTTTTTTTAGGGGAGTCAGTGATCTACCAGTGATCTACCACAGACGTCCAGTGATCTACCAGTAGATCACGATCTACCTGTTGGACGTGCCTGAACTATAGCAACAAACCCTGGAATAATGGTGTTCTTGTCACAGTGCCCATTTTCCTTTGAGTTCATACTTCTACTGCAACCAGTGCTTTTTGTGATGGTACACACTGGTATGAAGTATCATCACTTTTCTCTTCTTTCGCTGCCCATAGCAGCTATTTTCTGCTGACACCCACGGCCCTTTTATCAAGACAGGAGTACGGGTTCGATATTTTTTTTACAAAGAGAAACAAAAACACTGATTGCAACACATTAAAGCATTAAGAGATCTGCAGGCCCACGTCTCTTCCATGCACCAAATGTGGAATCTGCCATTTGCCATTGTACATTATGAAATGCATGCAAGCTCCTGCAACTCGTCCTTCCCTTTAGGTCCTCTGCCAACTCTGTGATGTGGTGTGAGCTTCTCAAGCTGCCCGATCTTGGCAATCCAAGCTTTTGCCTGCCATCTTCCAGTGACGTTGGCATTGTGGGAATGTTGAGAATATATTGCAGGAGAGGATCTATTGCTTATTAATATCCTTCCTAACTTGCGCTAGCAAGTTCCTTCACTTAGCAGAGTGCATTCCCCTTCTTACGCAGTAGAAAGCTCGTTGCAAACTCGTGTGAGTTTCTTAAGACAATAATCAATTCAATCTGGCTTGTCCAGATTGAGATACGTTCTAATATTCTAATATTCCTGGTAAGACCCCTTTTGAATCCCTCCTAAAAGAATAAAGACACCACAGTCTTATTCATAAGTAACAAATAGTAGTTTTACTCACGATCAGGCAGAGTACAGTGTGATCCCTGAAGGCAGGCTTAAAGTTACAAACATGTACAAACAGGTTTACCCCACATGGGAGATAACCTGGGGGGCTGCTTGGTTGGCAGCCAGCAGTACAGGAAGTTCGCAGGACGAAAGGAAGATCGAAGAGAAAGAAGGAGAGGTAGCTGTGTGTCTGGACCTTTTGTTAGGTCAGGGAAGGTCTCGCCCACCTACTAGTCACATGCAAGGAAGGATGCTCTAGGCCAGGAGGAACAGGAAGTTTTGACTGGCTGGACCAAACATTCCCTTGCATGTCCACTCTAGGAAAACAAGGAATGTTGTACTTGACTGCTCCCAGTGGATGGCATCCCACAGGATTGCTCAAGGGGTCCATTTTTAATCTCAGCTCTGGATGGACATTACATAGAATCAGAATTGGAAGAGGCCCTGTGGATCATCTAGTTCAACTGCCTGCAATGCAGGAATATGCAGCTGTCCCATATGGGGATCGAACCTGCAACCTTGGCGTTTGTCAGCACCATGCTCTAGCCAACTGAGCTGTCTCACAACACAACATGGTAGCTTTCATGCTCACAGTATCTGCTCCACCCACCCCGCACCTCTGCCCAGGCTGCAGACCTCATGCCACCAGCTCCTGAAGGGACCATCAGTGGCCTGGGAGAACTGTTGGGGCACCTGCCCCTACAGACACTTTCCCTGGACTACTTAAGACCTGTCTGCCTTGAGGGAAGGCAGATGTGAGGAAGCCCAGGCCAGGAAGCATTTAATCACCAGCTCCTGAAGTTGGCCTGATAATGTTTTGTTTTGCTTTGCATTTGTTTATTCTAGTGTTTCAAATTGGTAGAACAGCGGTATATAAATGCAATAAATACATAATTAGTAAATAAATAGCTGTTCGGAAGCCTGGGGGTATCTCATGCAAGGTTGTAATGAAGTCCTGAACAGTACAACAGGCTATCCGCAAGTACAACAAATTTCAGGAGCAGGATCTCTTTGGATTTATGAGACATAAAATACGTGCTTTGATTAGAATCTGCATTTTATAGCTGAATCTTTTATGGGGCAACCTGCAAGGGAATTTCTCTCATATACAACTGTCAATTTATTTATTTATTTTGAACTATTCAGTCAAGCGAATCCAAATGACTGAGTTCCTGGCGGACTTATAAAAACTACTGCGTCAACTGGGCGGGAGGGTGGAAACATTGCTGGGAAATGGTTTTACAATGAGCATTAAATAGCTACGTTCATTTTGTGATTTTCCATTGAATGACAAAGAAGAAAAAAAGAGAGAGAAATAGTTATTTCTTCCCCCAGAGAAGTAAAACACATTATTTTCATTTTGTTTTGAAATTTTATGCAAGCATTTCCAGTTAATGTAAACATTAACAACGAGAAAGGATGCCAGAGGTGGGGAAAGATTTCCTCACCCAAAAAAAATATTTTTTAAAGAAGTTCTCTGTGCTTTCCCACATCAACAAATCTCCGCTTTAGGATCAGAACTAGTGATTTCAGCAGAGCTGTCTATGTCTGCTGCTAATTTTGCACCTGAGGTTTCTGCTTCTTAGGAATGTAGGAAATGACCTTAAACTGAGCCAGGGTGTTCATCCACTTTGTTTGTCCACTATTTAAATTCAGTGGCTCGCAGAGATTTCAAACAGAGGGCTTTTCCTAGTATTCTCTAAATTGCTCCCATAAGTAATCTGACCTAGTCAAGGATCATGTAACAAATATCACAAAGCTACATCTGACAAAGCATTGTAAGACATAGGTGATCTTGTGGGTCAACACAACCAGTCAGATTTGCTTACATGATTATGGCAAGGAGGGCAACTGGGAGCAACGTAAGTTAGGGCAATAGATATGAATAAGGCTGCAATTCTTTGCACACTTACTTGGTAGTGAGTTTCCTTAAATAGTACTTAATTCTGAATGCATGAGATTGCACAGTGACTGAACACATTTACAAAGAAGGCTGAATTTCACCCCACAAGGGAGGCTTTTATGCCATTGCAAGTAATTTTAGCTCAGCCTTAATTACCTGGCTGCAATTAATCCTGGAAGTTCTAATAAAATCCACTTTTGCTTATCATTTTAGCCTGTCGGGGTGTCCAAGAGCTACTTTTGCTGGGAAAAAGGGGAAAATCTCAGGGGATGAAATTCTCAACGCTAAATTCAAGACCAGTGATGGTAAGAGAACCAGATTTATCACTTGGCTAGTTTTGCATATTTGAAAATTTGATTTTGGGAAAAAATTAACATAACCTTACAGATTGTGTGTGTCCACACCATTAGCATTTCCACTGGACCGAGATGATCCATGCCAATTGAATTAGTACTTGCTAACTTACTTGCTAAGGATTTGCTCTGCTATTCAGGCAGCATGTTTCTTGCAATCTGGAAATCCCCCTACAAGAGCAAATATCCATCTTGCTACTGATTGCATCCTCTCCACCATTTGATTCTTGCACATTTTCCAAAAGCTAAAAAAATGCCTCCCCACTAAATTTGCTCTTAAAATGCCCACAGGTTGTTGTTTTTTTGCCTGCTAGATCACATGTGATATAGTGACCAGAATGTTGTGGTTTCAGTGTGAAGGATCTAGTTTAAATCATTATGCAGTACAATGCTCACCATATGATAAAGCCAGTGTTGTATAAAGTCCTTGGTTCTCAGCTGTGACTCAGTAGCCAAACTTTGGCAAGCCTCTGTTCTTTCTGTTTCACCCCACCCACCATTTTTAATATGATTGGAGGGGTTGACAGCAACCTACCTTCCCGTGGTGTTATTATAATTAATGAGATGATAGGATTGTAAATTTTGCAAGGGCCATTAAAGGTCATTTCACCAACCCACTACCAATGCAGGAAACCCATTGCTATAGCATTCCCCAAAACTGACCTTCCAGTATCTGCTTAATAACCTCTAACTAAGGAGAACCTTCCAAGGTGATTATTTCTGTTAAAGGTACGCGGGTGGCGCTGTGGTCTAAACCACTGAGCTTCTTGGGCTTGCTGATCAGAAGGTCGGCAGTTCGAATCCGCACAACGGTGGTGAGCTCCCGTTGCTCTCTCCCAGTTCCTGCCAACCTAGCAGCTCAAAAGCATACCAGTGCAAGTAAATAGGTACCGCTGCAGCGGGAAGGTAAACGCCATTTCCGTGCACTCTGGCTTCCGTCACCGTGTTCCGTTGTGCCAGACGTGGTTTAGTCATGCTGGCCACAAGACCCGGAAAGCTGTGGACAAACGCCGGCTTCCTCAGTCTGAAAAGTGAGATGAGCGCCACACCCCATAGTCACCTTGGATTGGACTTAACTGTCCAGGGGTCCTTGTTTAGCTGAAGTCCCCTTTCTTGTACAGTGGTACCTTGGTTATCAAACGGCTTAGTTGTTGAACAAATTGGCTCCCGAACGCCACAAACCCAGAAGTGAGTGTTCCGATTTGCGAACATTTTTTGGAAGCAGAGCATCTGACACAGCTTACACGGCTTCCAATTGGGTGCAGGAAGTACCTGCAATCAATCGGAAGCCACACCTTTGTTTTCGAACAGTTACAGGGGTCAAATAGACTCCCAGAACAGATTAAGTTCAACAACCAAGGTACTACTGTAATGTGAACACATTGGTTTAGGTCCTACCCTTTAGAGAAACAGCAAGGTACTCTCACCAGAAGTTGTTTGAATACAAGTTCCATCATCCCTACTCTGCATGGTCCTAGGTTAGGGTCGATGGGAGTTGTATCTACCATATTTGTGACACCCTCGCTCTAGGACTACAGAAAACAAATTTATTTTTATGATCTGTATATTAAGTGCTTAGAGCACTCCAATGGTGTTACATGAGGGCTAAACATTATTATGTAGACAGTACACTGGAGTCCTATGGTGGTATCCAGTGCTACTCGGAGTAACACTGAAGTTAGCAGAAACGATTATGTAATTTGGTTTCATTAATTTAAATGGATCTACTCTGTGTAGGTTCTATCTGCATATATTAGAGCAGGAAATTGCCCGACCACTTCTTTATTTCATCCTTGCAGTTCTAGAGAATGACGAAGAAATTAAGCAGTTAAACAAAGAGATTAGTGAGCTGAATGAATCCAACACTGAGATGGAAGCAGCCATGGTGAAGCTGCAGTCACAGGTAAGTGCACTTGTACTATTTGTTTATTTAAAATCATCATATACACCCGCTCTCATTAAAATAACACCAGGGTGCTGTACAATAAAACAATTTGGTACAGAACAACAATTTTAATATGCAACAAAAGCAGTCAAATTTTTTTAAAAACCACTGTTACAGTAATGAGGAATTGTTCAACTGGTATCAGAAGCCAGGAAAAGCTTGAGTAAATAGACGTTACTATCAGCCAATGGAATTTCATCAGACGTTCCTTCCCTATGTTGGTGGGAAGCTGCAGCAACAGGCTGGGGGCCACAATGGAGCAGGCTCTCCTCTAGGTTCCCACGAAATCCACCTCTGCAGGCTGCCACGTAACTAACAGAGCCTCCTCCTAATATCTTCGTGAACAGGCAGGTCCATATGGGAAAAGGCGTTCTTTCGGATAACCTGGTGCTAAGTTGTTTAGGGATTATTAAACCAAGAACAAAACCTTAAACCTGGCTCAGAGATGTCATATGTGCTCGATAGAATGCTCAGCAACCTAGATGCTGCATTTTGCACCAGCTGCACCTTCCCAACCAGCTTTAAGTGTCGCCACACATAGAACACATTACAATACTCCGGTTTCGAGGTCACTGAGGCTTGGTAATCCCAGTCCAGAAACATTTGTAACTGATGCACCTTGGTAAAGTCTACAAGAGTGCCCCTGAATGAGGATTTATTTTTTATATGCATTGGACTCGATAAACTTCTGTGCACCTGGAGGTTTCCTCCCTTCTTTTCCTGTTCTTGATGTCTTCCCATGTTTTCCTTTTTCTCTGTTAGGTGACCATATTTTTCGCTCCATAAGATGCTCCTGACCATAAGACGCACCTAGTTTTTAGAGGAGGAAAACAAGAAAAAAAATATTCTGAATCACAGCCTCCTTGGGAGGAGAGCGATCCCCACAGAGGCTTGGGAGGGAAACTGCACACCCACCAGCCATATGGTTGGTGGGGCGCAGCTTCCATCCTAAGCCTGTGCAGGGATCACTCCCCTCCCGCAGAGGCTTGAGAGGCTTTCCTTCTCCCCACTTTTTTCTCCCCCTCCCCAAGCAGCACAGACCCCTGTTCCAGCCTCCTCCTCTCCGTCCCTTTTGCCCAAACTCCTCAGGCAACGTCTGCAATTTCTCCCCTTCGCTGCTGCCTCTCCTTTGCCCTCTACCATGACTCTCCACTTGCGGCAACCTGCCTCCTCTCCCTTCACCCTGCTTCTCGGTCCCCCTCCTCTACATCCTCTTCCTCCCCTCTCTCGGCAGCTGCCTCTTCTCGCCATCCTCCAACCAACAACCCCAGAGCCATCAGGGGAAAGGCCATCGGCAAAGCCTCTCTCAAAGAGAGCAGGCCAGGAGCACGAGGCAACGTTGCACAGCCTGCCCGCCACTCCCAAACCTTCCCGGGGCTTCAGGGGAAAGGGGAGGCTGCCAGCAACCCGGGAGGGCGGGGAACGGCGCGCGCCACACTCGGGCGATTCGGCTCCGGGGACCACACATTCGCTCCATAAGATGCACAGACATTTCAGCTTTAGAAGAAATGGAGGACTTCGGCCGTGTCGCAGGATTTAAACTAAATAGGAAAAAGACTAAGATGTTGGTAAAAAATATGGACAATGAAACGACGAAGAAATTACAACAGCAGACAAATATTGAAGTGGTGAAAAAGGTGAAATACTTAGGCATATGGCTAACAGCTAAAAATATCAATTTATTTCAAGACAACTACGAAGCGGTGTGGAACAAAATAAAGAGAGACCTGGAAGTGTGGGAAAGAATGAAATTCTCATTACTGGGAAGAATAGCAGCAATTAAAATGAGCGTGCTACCAAAAATGTTATTTCTATTTCAAACAATTCCAATAATCAAGGGGACAAAAATATTTAAAGAATGGCAGAAAAGAATTTCAAGATTCATCTGGCAGGGGAAGAAACCAAGAATAAGATTCAAACTGTTAACAGAGAGTAAAGATAGAGGTGGATTCGCCCTGCCAGACTTGAAACTATACTACGAAGCAGCTTGTCTCAGTTGGTTAAAGGAATGGATGATATTAGAAAAACCAGACCTTCTAGATCTGGAAGGACATGATAACAGATTCGGTTGGCACGCGTACTTATGGTACGATAAGATAAAGGTACATAAAGACTTTCGAAACCACATCTTCCGGAGATCTCTCTACGAAGTCTGGGACAGGTATAAAAACCTGCTAGAAAGCAAGACACCGTGGTGGTTGTCACCATTGGAGGCAATGAGTGTAAAGGGGATAAAGATAGGACATAAATGGACAACATATGAAACACTATTACAACATGACGGAGTGAAATGGAAAATGAAGCCGTTTGAAAATGTGAAAGAGCATGTCAGCGATTGGTTGCACTATCTTCAGATTAATGAAATGTTCAAAAAGGACATGAAGAACAACGGATTTGGAGATACTAAATCCAAATTCGAAGTAGAAATATTAGGAAATAGGTACAAAACATTGTCCAAAATGTACAAAATGTTGCTGGAATGGCATTTGCAAGATGAGGAAGTGAAGTCGGTGATGATACACTGGGCACAAGATATCGGACATAATATTATGCTAGAAGACTGGGAAAAACTTTGGAGGGAGGGTATGAAATTCACTGCGTGTAATGCTTTGAAAGAAAATGTGTTTAAAATGGTGTACAGATGGTATATTACGCCGGTCAAACTAGCGAAAATGTATAAGGTAGACAATAAGTGTTGGAAATGCAAAGAGAAAGATGGTACCTTTTTTCATATGTGGTGGGAGTGTAAAAAGGTGAAAAGCTTTTGGGATACGGTATATATTGAGATAAAGAAAATGTTGAAATATACATTTGTGAAAAAACCAGAAGCTTTTCTGTTAGGAATTACAGGTACAGACATTAAAAAACAAGACATTAAGCTTTTCCATTATGCAGTAACAGCAGCGAGAATGTTAATAGCACAGAACTGGAAGCAAGAACAAATGCCGACATTAGAAGAATGGAGAATGAAATTATTGAACTATGCAGAAATGGACAAAATGACGGGGAGAATCCGAGAACAGCGGGACCAGAAGTTTGTCAAAGACTGGGCTAAATTTACAGATTATATAAAAGGAACTATTGAGTTGAATACGTTGGTAGGACTTCAAGAGGCATTGTAGATTAAAGAAGAAATATTGTTGCTAAATGTAAATTTATCAGGATAAGTTATGAGTGAGATGTGAAAGCAATGGTTGATATAAGAAATATAAGGTGAAATATAGAAATTATAAAGTCGCTTGGAAGGTCTGAAGGAAGTCAAGGCTGTAAAAAGCCAAAAAGGTATAAGAGGTGAAAAATATGTATATTGTATATTGCAAAAATGATTGTGAAAATAAATAAAAAATGATCTGGAAAAAAAAAAGATGCACAGACATTTCCCCTTACTTTTTAGGAGGAAAATAGTGTGTCTTATGGAGCGAAAAATATCGTAAATATAACCTAGTTTACATATGCATGACTGAATTCTGCCAAGGCAGCCATAAGCTTGGGAGCAATGGTGAGAGGAGAGCAGGAAGAGATAGAGAATTCTTGCCCAACCTAGGGCCAGACCCTGGTAACCATGCAGTTCAGATGGCTTAGAAGCAACTCAAGGGACAAAGCAAAATAATTAGTATTTGGAATATATTAATAGGGTTGGTTTATATGTAATGACAAAACCGCTTTGAGATTTTTTCCCCTTTAAAATATAAAGTGGTATAGAAATGAAATGAAAAATAAACAAACAAACCAAAGCTGGCAGAAGGTTCTAGCAGCCTCTAAAGCTTCTGGTGCCAAAACCTTGAGCTTTCAGTGACAAAGATGGATCAAGGAGCATCCCCCCAATACATACCTGTCCCTTTGGAGTGCAACTCCATCCAGATCAGGCACAGCCCCCAATAACCCAGACCCGGGTACCACTCACCCACAGGATTTGGTATCGGTTTCTTGGCCTGCATCCAGCCACAACTGAATCATATTTAACAGAGGAACAAAGCTGGGTACTATCTGCAAACCAGTGACACCATGTCCAAATCCCCTAACAACCACACCCAGCTGCTTCCTATAAATGTTGTGGTTGTTTTGGTGGTGGTAGTGGTTGTTATATTTGCTGCCCATCCAGCCACTCTGGGAGGCTTCCAACAAAATATTAAAACACCATAAAATCTCAAACATTAAAAGCCTCCCTGCACAGGGCTGCCTTCAGTTGTCTTCTAAATATCAGATAGTTGTTTATTTCCTTGACATCTGATGGGAGGGCATTCCACAGAGTGGGCATGACTACCGAGAAGGCCCTCTGCCTGGTTGAATGTACAGTGGTACCTCAGTTTTCAAGCGTCTCGGAAGCCAAACGTTTTGGATTTCGAAAGCCAAAAACCCGGAAGTAATTGCTTCCGTTTTCAAACGCGCCTTGGAAGTCAAATGGCTTCCACTGCGTTTTTCCCCCATTTTCTCCATTGACTTTGCAGCCAGCCCTTTGCACCTTGGTTGTCGAACGTTTTGGAAGTTGGACGGTCTTCCGGAACAGATTGCGTTCGACAACCGAGATACCATAGTATAGGAATGTATGCTTGCAATGAGACTCCACAGCAGCCTGGTGTCAATTGCTTTTATTACCCCACAATATTGCTGCATTGCGCATTCCTCTGCCTTTGCAAATACCAGTCAACGAGGCTGAGTGAAGGCTGGGAGACTTACGGTGTGATAATTACAAAAAGAGAGGAAGACCAAGAAGGAGGAAGAGATTCAGACTTACTGTTTGCAGCAGCGGCAGCAGCCAATGAACCTGTTTGTTCCACTTGTGGAGCAGGATATGAACCTAATAAATATAAGCCTTGTTGCACTCATGGAATGTTGCAAGACAGTGACCATTTCTCTTCCCTGATCCATGTTTTCCCCCACCTCCTACAGATCTCAAGCATGGAGAAGAACCTCAAGAACATTGAGGAGGAGAACAAGATTATAGAGGAGCAGAACGAAGCCCTCTTCCTTGAGCTCTCAGGGCTGAGCCAGACTCTTATCCAAAGTCTTGCCAATATCCGCCTTCCACACATGGTGAGAATCTCTCCTGTGCACCGAACCTTCGGCAGTGTGATAAAGCACCAGATTCTGAAAGCATCCTTGCAAGGCGCTTTGCATATAATTAAGGAGTGGCAGAAAAAGAGCTCCAGGCTATTAATTCTTTCTACCTTTCATAAAATTCAGCAGGGGGGAAGGGCCCAAGCACCTTTTATAGATAGAGTCCATGCCTAAGGTTAGAACAATTTAAATGCTTGAAAGCAAGGAAGTGCAAAACTAAGCAATCCCAGGCAGCTTTACATCTGCACTGCAATATGTGGGAATAAAACAAAAAGAAGGTCCAAGCCCAGTGAGCCCAGCACTCACATATATATTTTGCTTCCCACCATGCCCCCATGGTGGCAAAGTAAATTTACTTAATGGTATCAATTACTTTTATTCCCTCATGTTGCTCCGCAAGGCTACCATACCTGCCAGATCGGGCAGGGATTCTTAGCTTCTATATTTGGTGGTTAAACTGTGCTCCTTCCGGGGTAGTTTGTCTACCTTTCGTCCCCACCCTGCACTCAGCTCTCACCTGCAGCTTCTAGAAGCTGTCAGCATGCGACAACAGCCACAGGAAATGGTTTCAGCTAGCCGGCTAAACCAGGTGAGGGTAGCCGATGGGTCTCAAATCCTTGGTGAGTTAGGGACTTCCCCTGAGTGCAAAGACAGGCTCCAGTGGGTTGAGTGGACGAGACAAAAAGTGGGTCCAACAGTCAAGAAGGCAGTTTCTGCACATGCTGTAGAGGGAAGTGAGGGGCAGATGGGGCTCGTCCACCTGGGAAGGCAGCCCATCTAGAAGAAGGAAAACTCTGATACTAAACCGCTGTCATGCAGCTATACTCATTGGCGCTGTGGTCTAAACCACTGAGCTTCTTGGGCTTGCCAATTGGAAAGTCGGCCATTCAAATCACCGTGATGGAGTGAGCTCCCATTGCTCTGTCCCGGCTCCTGCCAGCCTAGCAGTTCGAAAGCACGCCTGTGCAAGTAGATAAATAGGTACTGCTGTGGCGGAAAGGTAAACGGTGTTTCCATGCGCTCTGGTTTCCGTCACGGTGTTCCGTTGCGCCATAAGCAGTATAGTCCTGCTGGCCACATGACCCAGAAAGCTGTCTGCGGACAAACGCCGGCTCCCCCGGCCTGAAAGAGAGATGAGCGCGACAACCCCATTGTCACCTTTGACTGGACTTAACCGTCCAGGGGTCCTTTACCTTTTTTACCTTTTTCTCCCTCATTGCCGAGTAAGGCTTTGGGAGCAAACCCCAAGAAAAATCCTCCCCCACTGCCTTGCAGGACATCTTTGGGAGAAGAAAAAGCTATGGAGTAAGTCATACACAAATCTGGAGTGGAGTCTCTAAACAGTTGGATGGTATCTTGTATGCCTCCTGGCAATTCCTGTAGCCAAGCTGGTGCCCAATGTATTGCTCTGCTTTCCTTTGGACCACATTAGTGAGGCCGAGTGGGGTGGAGCTTGTCGTTTGGACAGCCCAGGACTTCCATACACACTGCCCAGGCTTGCTGCACAAGGAGGTCACTTCAGTGCTGTTAACACAGCAAGAACAATGTGAGAGGCAGCAGCTACAAGTTTAACTTCACCCCCAGAGGCTCACTCCATTGTCTCTCAAGACAGACAGATGCCAACAACATCTCTCTCTCTCTCTCTCTCTCTCTCTCTCTCTCTCTCTCTCTCTCACACACACACACACACACACACACACACACACCATTTTAATAGGAGAACACGTGGGTTACTTGGGAAGTCTAATAAAATGGGCTACCAGGTTTGCAGCTACTCACCATTGCCTGTTTAAGCTGCAAGATCACTGATCTAAAAAGTGTTAGAAAAACTGAAATTTCACAGTTCAGCCCAAATGCTTTGTCTGGCACTTAATTTTTCGGAGGCGGCAGCACCCTCTGTATGTTTCTGAAAGCTACATTGTCCCTCCTTCTCTGCTGCCTCTTTCCCACTGATCTCATTCCTTTGTGCTTTTTTTGGTTGTCTCTCATTATATCTCATAGCCCAAGTAGGTAAGAAAATGACAAAAGGAGCTCTATCAACTGTGCATGTTGCCTTTTTAGTGTAAGACAGCATGAGTGGAGATAGGACAGGATTGGACTGTAACGTCGGAAAGATCTTACAGCTCCCATTATAGCGCAGGGAGCTTCAGTTCTGCTCTGAACAGCTGTCAGCTGAACAATCACAACGATAAAGAGAGTATATTATATTTAACATAACAAGGTCTTAACAGTAACCAGCATGATGCCACTACTGGCTGTGGAATTTTATTTATTTATTTATAATCTGCATTGAAGTCAAACAGCTGAAAGGAGATGCAATTTATCTGGGTTTTGGGGTAGTTAATTGCACCACGTGTGACACACTATCCTTGGTTAAAGCACATTAAATGTGACACAGGGGTTGGACAAACAAGAAAGCTGGCTAGAGTGCTACAGCTTGATCCAAAATATGTTTTCACACAAGGCAAGCCCCACTGAATTTAGGATTGAGGCCTTAGAATACTTTTCAGAAATGTCACTAAGCTAAAGAAGCCCCTCTTGCATGTGGGTTTTTTTTTTTTTGTATCGCGTATGAATACGGGAGAGAATTTGGAAGAACAAAATGAAACACAAGATCTCAGCTACTGCAGGTTTTGCATTTGTGTTGGGGGTTTTATAGCAAAGCTGATTTAAACTTTGCTGTGAAATTGATGTTGGGCTCAGTGAATCAACAGGCCCAGCCCTGCTCTCGAGAATAGCCCTCGTGTGTCTAGATTGTAAATCAGATATGGCAGCCTTCCACCTTCTTGATGTTGGAGAGGGGAGTGTTCTCAAATCTCTGTGGGACGCAGTGTTCTAGATTTACAAAGCAAGAATGTGCGCCCAAGCTCCCTTAAAAGTTAAAGTTAACCTGCATTAAGTGATTTGAAGGATGCACTTCTGCTTAAGGTGAAGGTAGACCTTAGCTGTAATCCTGTACCTGGGAGTAATTAAGTTCTGTTGAATTTTTCATTTTTAATTCATTGATTAATTTATCTCCTTTGGAAGATCAGGATATTGTCCAGCTGATGCTAGATAGGATTCCACATTGTTTGCCACAAAAGGTCTGGGAGGTGGACATAACAATGGACACTAATATGGGCCTTTTTAATGTCAAAATAAAAGAGAAGCAAATAAAGTAGTGATTATTTAGGAGTAATAGATAAGGGAGAAGCATTGTGGCCCAGCAGATAATGTGGATCTAGTCCATGGGTAGGCAAACTAAGGCCCAGGGGCTGGATCCGGCCCAATCACCTTCTCAATCTGGCCCGCAGACGGTCCAGGGATCAGCATGTTTTTACATGAGTAGAATGTATACTTTTATTTAAAATGCATCTCTGGGTTATTTGTGGGGCATAGGAATTCGTTCATTTCCCCCCCCCCAAATATATCAGATCTTGGAGTCCCCCACCCCACCCCAAGATCTGAGGGACAGTGGACCAGCCCACGGCTGAAAAAGTTTGCTGACCCCTGACTGAGCTGGGTCCAATATTAGAGCCTTATCTCTCTATGCTCTGCTTCTAAGTTTGATTCATATGTTTGTTTGCTTGCTTATTTACTCTTTTTCTTCCTCTTCTTCTCTCTCTCTTGAGCAGGAGCCAATCAGTGAGCAGAACTTTGATGCGTACGTCAACACTCTTACTGACATGTACACGAACCAGGAATGCTACCAGAATCCTGAGAACAAGGACCTGCTGGAAAGCATCAAACAGGCCATTAAAGGAATTCAGGTCTAATTACAGTGGGACAAAGAAGAAAAATTGGAGGGGGGGGATAAAATTTTAAAAAGAAGACGTTAAAAGTAACTGGAAGAATATAGAGGACCTTCACTCTGCATATTCAGGTTTACAAGTTAGGAAACTTGTTGAATGAATGAATAAAAGGACCAAAACTTAACCAAGAGGCCATTCACAAGAAGCAGAACTGAACTCAAATGTTTTCGTTTACTCAGTGGCGTTCCTTTGGCAAACTGTGGGGCTTTGTTTTGTTTTTGTTTTTCACCCCATACTGTGTGGTGGTGGGAGTCAAAGATGGTCTTGGGAGCAGATAGACATCAACGGTCTTCACAAGCTGCTAGGCACCTCCACCATCAAAGAAAGTTCCATAATAGAATTAGTCCCAGGTTCAAAGCATTAAAAGAACAGGGCTTTTGTCTGCGCCACAACGAGCTCCACAACCCTGTATCGCTTGTGGTCATGTCCCAAGATAACACATGAATGATGTGGCATGTTGTAGTACCTGAGAAACAGGAGCTGCAGGCTAGCCACCCATCTGAATCTGGGCTGAGGTTCTGATGCCTGCTGGACATGAGAACTCTTACAAGTATTCTAGAGGAGCATTATTTTTTATTTTCTGAAAGAGCAGCTCTGGATCTCCAGTAGAAAGCGCAATGGAAAAAAAATACAAAAGGTTCTCAGGGAAGCTTTTTTGGAGTTTGCAACTACAGTATTCCTTTGTCCGTATTAAAAAATAAATAAAAATGATAATAGCTATTAATGAACAGACCAATATTGGAACATTTCGTATGGAAGAATTCTAAATGTGTCATGGTCCAGTGTACATGAGTTTGGAAAGTCCTTTTGCTGACCGTTCTGGTTCTGTTTGTTGTCGTGGTCATCGTTGCGTAGCTGCACAGCACTGCAGACATCCATGCCGGAGACATGTATAAGAAGCGATTGGGAACAAAAGGAAGTCTACAAAGAGTATTTACTCTTGGCTATGGACTTTGGCTCATAATACATGGCAATGTTTCTTGGTTCCGAGCTTTGTTTTCTACATTTTCAAAAAATAAGTTTAACAAAACAGAGTGATCACCATTCTACAGAAGGAACAGTTGGGTATAGATCTTCCAAAGAACCACTTTGTTTTGTTTTGTTTTTATTACCCCTTTGGTACACATAGTCCGCTGTGCACTTAAAAGAACTACAGTGAAGTGAATGTCTTTTGCAAAACAAATTTCTTCAGCACCTCATTCGTCCACATATGTATTGCTGGATTTGTAAGAGGAGGGAAGAGTGGCGGGGGAAGACGCCAACATTGATTCCGTGTGTGAATTCTCAAATTCTCCCCTGAGTCAAGAAAATGAACTTTCTAAACTTCTCCATTAGCACTTGGCCAAATGTGGGTCACTGGTGCCATTTTAGTGCAGAGGGATTATGGTGGAGAACGAAACATCACAAACTCCCCATAGTTGTCTGCCCTGTACTGGTTGACTAGGGGACAATCTTGCCACCAGGTCCAATCCAAAATGCAGGAAAATATAGCTCTGAAGGGGCCAGGAAGCCCCCTTTTCTGCTCTTGCCTCTTTCTACAGGTCCTCAGTTTGTGAACTGTGGTCCCGGCATATCCAAAAGCCGGAAAATGTGTTAGATTTAAAAATTGAACACGATAAAAGTATTAACTATTCTGCGAGATGGTTTGTGCTGGTGCTGAAATCTCCCTTCTCTCGGCAATAATTTAGTTTTCGCAACTAAACCCCCCTGATAACTTCTAAATATATTTTCTAGCCAGCTTAGGATGGCCTCGGTCAGGTTTTTCCCTGAAAACAAAAAGCAAAGAAGAAGAAGAAGAAGTCCGGGCTTCATTGAAGTGAATGACAAAGGTTGTTGATTCTGTGAGAAGGGCTGATATCCAAATAGCGCCCATGTGCACAGCTGAGTCACCTCCTTCTGCACACGTGTGTGGGGGGGTGCCAGTTTTTTTCCTTCTGGTGTTGCCCCTTCCACCACACCAAATACTGCTCCAATCTTCAGGAGTGGCTTTTGGAGGAATGTGAGGGGCTACAGTGGGAAGTGGGAGCTGATAAATATTCACCCACTCATGGAATGCTACATGCCTTTTAGAGCATTTTCATACATGAGCTTTGGAGCCTCTTCTATTTATATATGAATACTTGGTCATTGTTACAGCAGAAGCGGAAAGGCACTTGTAGTGCAAATGATTATTCTGGCCAATGTAGGTTTTTATATGCCGGCTACATGCCTGATAGAAGCAAGAACCACTTTAAAGTCTCGGTATGAAAATGCCTTAAAAGCCTAGTCCTGCATATACTTAGGCTATAAACTAAAACCCTTTGAAGTCTATGAGAGAGCTCCAACATCCAATGGAGAAGGGGTGGGGTACATTTTGGTGACTTTACTCATATGCTTAACTTACTCATCTGAGTAAATTCACTTGGGCGCTTAAAGAGGATCACAGCATTGGGCTCTTTGACTTGGCTTATTTATACAACCCATGGAAAGTGCAAAAAAAAAAAAACACGAAAGGAAAAAATAAGTATTAAAAAAGACAATGCTTTTAATATGTAAATAGAGTCCAATTTGATGGTGATTGCAGCTCATTTAGTATTTCAGAGTAGAGAACTTGCACTTCCTTTAAAGAAAAAGAAGGGTTGGGGGGAAAGTAGTTAGCTGAATTATTCTGTAAATTATTTAAGGGTGCATTCAAATGCACATCCTTTGAGTGGTGCAACAGCTGTGGAAGGGCACTCACTGTGTTTTGACTATATGTACAATCTTCTCCAGAGAATAGAGCTGTAGGGAAAAGCAGTTTCTACCAGTCTGCACCAAAGGCCAGATATGCATAGTGCTGACTGGCTTGTGCCTGTGACGTCAATAACCCACCTCCTCAAAGCATTTTTCTCTTATCTTTTTTAAAAATAGAGTGTGTCCATCCTTCTGTTAAAGCACTGACCAAATGGTAGATTGGATAAAACTGCAAGTGGTGGTTTTAAAACTAAACATTTTCAGAGTCAACAAATCGACTGTAGCATGGGAAGTTAGAAAACAGATAAATACTAGGCCTGTCAAAAGCATTGGGAGTTGGGTTTACATAGCAGGAGGTGGGGAAACACAGTGAGTCATATTTCTGTATGCACCCTAATTTTGGGGAAATGTGTGTAATTTGTATTCGCAACACCTTTTCATTTTTTTTTACTATTTATTGAATCGTTTTTAATTTATTAAATTTATACTTCTGTTGAAGCTGGACATCACATCATGAGAAAGGAAAGGAGGCAAAAAAAAAAATCCCTGAAAGAAATACAACTTTTTGATCAATAAAACAATAATATTTCCCTCTAAGAAGAAATTAAAAAAATCTAACTTTCGCGTGTAATTTTGATGCAACCAAGTTATTTTTATATATTTTTGTTATTTATTCTTTTAACAATGGGAATTTTTTTAAAGATATTTTATAACTGAAGCGCTTTTTTAAAAAAAGTTTTTTGTTTGATTTTATTTTGGGTGGGGACAAAATGCAGAAAGAGAGAGAGAGAGAGAGATTGATTCCTTTTCTTTGTTTGTTTTTGTTATTCTTTTGTCTTCTCGACGATCCTATTGTTTCAGGCACTGATAACGGTTTAAAAAAATTAAAACATGTAATTTATTATTTATTTAATATTTAAATTAAACATAAAAAAATTGATCTGTGCTCTTGTTGTATATTTATTTCGTCATGTTTGTGTGTCGGTTATGTGATGGCTGAGTAATTGTTTATGTGAAGGAATACTGTTCATATTTAAATAATAAAGAATCACATTGGAAAAAAAGGAACTGCAGGCTACATGTTCTTCTGTGAAAGAAAGAAAAGGAGAAAGCAAATTTAATACTGTTTCTCTGCTCAAGAAATGCATTCCACAAATGAGACTTCACTGAATGGATTTCCAGGAGCTCTGCTGGATCAGATGAGAGGTCTAGCTAGTTCAGCAGCTGTTTCCTGGGAACTGTAGTCTGTTAAGGGTGCTATGAATTGTAGCTATGCAGTAAGTAAGCTATAGTTCCCAGGATTTGGGGGCGGAGGCTCGACACACATACTGTCAAACCTCGGTTCTCGAACAGCTCCGTTTTCAAACATTTTGGCTCCCAAATGCCGAAAACCCGGATGTAAATGCTCCAGTTTTCGAACATTTTTCAGAACCTGAATGTCTGACGCGGCTTCCGTTTTGAGTTTCCCTTTTGAACTGAGGCTTCCGCTTTCAATAATAATATTTATTTACGGCCATAGGCCCACAGAGGAGTTTAAGAACCATATACAGCTTATACAACATCACTTTAACAATTTAAATAAGGATAGTTAGATATGATTTGACGAGTTTAAAATCAGCAGACAAGTTCGTACAGTTACTTGTGACCCGGCAAATTTAAAAGAACTATTGAACGAGTACATTTCAAATTTTACAGTCTACAGGACTCTAATTGGATACATTTAGAAAAAGATCAATATTCATAGAGTAGGCCATTTTTCTTTTTGTATGAAAGGACTACAATCAAAGGCTTCCACTTTCAGTTTTCAAACGTTTCAGAAGTCTAACAGTCTTCCGGAGCGGATTAAGTTCGAAAACCGAGGTACCACTGTACCAACATTTCTCCAGTGAAAGTAGGGACATCGCATTCCAAGACAATTTTGCAACTGATACCCCACACATCTTATTGGGCTACCCCAGCGCTCTGGGCAGCTTCCAACCTATATAAAAGCATAATAATAAAACAGTAAACATAAAAATATAAAACAACATTCCCTATACAGGACTACCTTCAGACTGCTCAGGAGTTGGATAACTCCATACCCTCCAACATTTCTCAGATAAAAATAGGGACATCCTAAAGAAAAGTGGGACATTCCGGGATCAAATCAGAAACTGGGATGGCTTCTCTAAATCAGGAACATCCCTGGAAAATGGGGACACTCAGAGGGTCTGGACACAGCTGAGACCAACGAGGTGCATGTGGGAAGCCTGAAAGCTGTGCATGAGTGTGCAATGGCCCTCTCCCACAGTCATTCCCGCAAAAGAAGAAGAAGAAGAGTTTGGATTTGATATCCCGCTTTATCACTACCTGAAGGAGTCTCAAAGCGGCTCACATTCTCCTTTCCCTTCCTCCCCCACAACAAACACTCTGTGAGGTGAGTGGGGCTGAGAGACTTCAAAGAAGTGTGACTAGCCCAAGGTCACCCAGCAGCTGCATGTGGAGGAGTGGGGACGCGAACCCGGTTCCCCAGATTACGAGTCTACCTCTCTTAACCACTACACCACACTGGTCGGCCTCCTGTTCCCCCTGATGGTAGGGAACACTGGGGGGGGGCACAAAAAATATTGGGTGAAAAATGTTCGCCCCCCTAGAGTTGGTGCCCCCCAACATAATTAGGTCTGCTGAATCCAAGGTCTCAGTTATGGATCTTTGCAGTTTTGCACTGCCTCTGCTCGGGGCCCTATGGGAGGAGGAACTGCCCACATCACCACCCAAAATCCAGCGCTGCTTCCAGGGGATGCTGGGGATTGAAACTGGGACCACCTGCAGGCAAAGCAGATGCTCTCCCACTGAGCTATGACCCTTGCCTGATAAGATGCCTATGGGAAACCCACAAAGCACGACATGTATGTTGTTCCTAATGGGGCAAATTGCAGCTGGTGGGGAGGGAGTTTCAACTGAGAAAACAGGGTGGGAAAGAGAGTTAACCCTACCTACCGCTGCAGGACAGTGTTCCCAATGCTTCCCAGGGGGTCTCTGCAGCTGGTTTTTAAAGAGATGAGGAATCTCACTATAGCTCTCCAGCATCTATTGTCTAGTTTGGCCCTAAACTAAACATTTTATTGGAAGAAACAAATGGAACGCAGCTGCTTGTCCAAGAACTTCAAGGTGTTACCCCACCGTTACTGTTTTTCCACCACCAGCAGCAAAAAGCCAATGCTATTCTAGGCTGCATTAACAGGAGTATAGTGTCCTAATCAAGGGAAGTCCAGCTCTATTCTGCCTGGGTCTGACCACATCAGGAATATTGTGTCCAGTTCTGGGTGCCAAAATTTAAGGACATTGAGAAGCTGGAATGTGTGCATCAACAAGATGATCAGGGGTCTGGAAACCAAGCCTAATGAGGAGCGGTTGAGGGAGCTGGGTATGTTTAGCCATCTTCAAATACCTAAAGGGATGTCACATGGAGGATGGAACAAGATTGTTTTCTCCTGGTCTGGAAAACAGGACCCAGACCAATGGCTTCAAGTTACAAGAAAGGAGATTGTGGCGCAACACCAGGAAGAACTTCCTGGTAGTAATAGCTGTTTGACAGTGGAACAGTCTCTCTCAGGAGGTGGTAGACTCTTCTTCCTTGGAGGTTTTTAAGCAGAGGTTGGATGCTTTAGTTGAGATTCCTGCATTGCAGAGGGGTGGGCTAGATGACACTCAGTGTCCCTTTCAACTCCACGATTCTGTGATTCAAAGACCTTGTCTATTTACCCAGCACTCTAAATTGCTGGGGGTGGGGGTGGACAGCCTCTTAGGAGCTTAAGTGCTGAAAATCAAAATGATAAAATGACAAGTTCAAAAGTGCTGTTTCTTTATTATTAAAAAAGAAAAAAGAAACCACTTCTCTCTCTACTGAATGCATCGCACAGCTATAAAACAACAGGGCCTTTTGTTGCAGAAGCATTACACATTTTGCTCGTTATGATTTTTAAATGTCCTTATCCCTTCAGTGAACCCCACCTCGTGCCTGCGTGGAGCAATTTACTGAATAATGGTGATTCCTGGGAGATAGTCTCCATACTGCTCTTCAGTGAAAGATGTTGATGGAATCAAAGCCGTAGCGGGTTCCTCGTTGGTTTTTACTGGCAACAATAAAACGCCAAACACATTTACGAGTAATATTTTGTTGTTGTTGCCATTTCTTTTTTCATTATCTGGTTATTATTTGCAAGGAGATCTAATCCAGGGCCAGAGACAAAAGTGAGTGCTTTCAGCAATTTTTCGAGGGTGTGGGGTGGGCCCTTCAATATGGGGCAAAAGTGCCCTGTTGCCGTGACAACACAGATGACAACAGCAAGGGGCCGGCATGTCAAAGTTAAGTGCAGTTGGCTTCATTCGCCCCCTAGTGACGTCATCACACAGGCAAATCTGATTGGCTACATTCACGTCATGCCGGCATCGTGCTAAATCCATGATCACTGATTGGCTGGAATCGCTGCACGACGGAGAGGGACTAAGCAAAATGGCACCATAGCAGTAGCAGAGAGTGGAAACAGTAACTACACATTAATATTGTTTTCCCCAAAGTATACCTAGTGCCCCAAACATATTGGCAAACATTTCTGCACAGTCTTAACTGTGCTAATATTTCCACTCTATTTTGCATCACTCAGTGTGGGGCTGTGACCCGGGAGGAGATCCTTGTAACATGTCCTTTCCTAACAAATCGGCGGCATGTACTGAATAATTGAACGCTTAGGTTGTGTTTCGAACGACCGCGTTGGGAGCCATTATTGCACAATGATATCAACTTGGAACTGGCTTCCTTTATCACAGGGAAGGGAATTGAATCGGTTTAAGATGGCACGCTGTATGCTTTGGAGGGCTCTCAGGTCTCTTCCAATATCCTTTCTGGGAAAACAACCTCAAAGACACTCTCTTGTGTGCCACAGGCACAAAGTGATGGATCTCGTCATAAGAATCCTCCCAGCCACTTCAAATCATCATTAACCTGTTATTGCTAAGACAAACATCAACAACTGGGATTTTAAAACCAATAGCTGCTTACCCAAACAGCTGCCAACACAACATTGCCAACTCATTTTTCACTCGGCTCCAATGTTTGGGGAAGATCATGTGGTATAGCCCTCCAGGGCCCGTACCATGACAGGATGCACAAGGAGGGAGATGTTTACATATGCACCCCTCATTTTAAAATCCCCATACACAAGCAAAACTATCTGGCTTGATGTGATTCAGCTCCAACCGAGGACCGCATCCCCCTCGAAGAATTTAAGCGAAGCCTTTTGTTTCAGAGAGATCCCACGCAAAAATCCCACTGCACCCAAAAATGACATTTGCAAAAACAAAGCTGTGCTAGAAGCAGTCTCTAAATGTACATTGGAATGTGGACATTGTGCACTGTGCAGGGAGTGTATTCAAACCTGTGATTGCCTCCAAATCAAAACTGTCATCTCTGTTAATGCATACGGGTCTGTGCATGCAGAGGAAAAGGACAAGAAAGGGTTAAGTTAGGTGTGCTGGTTAATTTGGGTGTGTTTCTTCTTCTTTGGCGATCACTCGTAGCCAAGTAAGATTGTCTTCCATGAACACGGTTTTAACAATGCCGTAAGTGACTGTGGAGGCCAATTCTGGACCCACACGTCCTTCCACAGTGGGGACATTGGTTTCTGGGTGGGAGTTGATCACAGTGTGGATTTGCCAAGCGTGCCTTCCTCTTAGCAAGTTTCTTCCTTGTGTTCTGAGTTCGAGTGTCTTCAAGGACCGTGACACCTTTGGTAAAGGCTGTTCTCCAACTGGAGCGCTCGCAGGCCAGTGTTTCCCAGTTGTCAGTGTTTATACTACATTTTTTTAGATTTGCCTTGAGACAGTCTTTAAACCTTTTTTGTTGACCACCAGCATTACGCTTCCCATTTTTCAGTTCGGAATAGACTGTAGTTGCTTTGGAAGACGATAATCAGGCATCCAATCAACATGACCAGTCCAACGAAATTGATGTTGAAGAATCATTGCTTCAACACTGGTGATCTTTGCTTCATCCAGTACACTGATACAGGTAGAAGTATAATCAGTCGTACCAACAGGCTAAAAAACAGTTTCTATCTGTGGGCTGTTAGGCTGCTGAATGGAAAATAATATAGTGCAACTGACTTTCGGGGTTGGTGTGTTGTGGGACAAACACACAGAGTGCAATGAGATTGAGTATTTGTGGGGGGGAGGCTCAGTTAATTTCATTGTACACAGGTTGTACATTGACAATAATCTGAAGAAGTGTGCATGCACACGAAAGCTCATACCAAGAACAAACTTAGTTGGTCTCTAAGGTGCTATTGGAAGGAATTTTTTTATTTTGTATTGACAATAAAGGTATTATTATTATTATTATTATTATTATTATTATTATTATTATTATTAACAAGCAACAAACAATAGGAATAACCCCCTAATAGGTCCTCCTGACCACTCTTCCTTAGTGAGGTATTCTCTCTCTGGTTTTAACAAGCCCCTCATTGGGGGCTACAGATTGCCTTCTGCTCTCCAGGCCATTTAACAGGAGCTGGGTCTGGCAGCAATGCCATAAACATATTAAAGCTGCCATCACTAATTAACCATTTAAATGTAACTACATTTCCATACTACCAACAGCCAATATACAGGTGCCATTTCTGAGAAGCTGAAGGAAGCATAAGATAGCTTCCCATTAAGCAAACAGAAGCCAATGCTCTTTATTAGGAGGAATAACATTTCATTTTCATTTTCTTTAAATTCATTCCACAGTACAGTAACACGTGGGAACAAAATTGTCTCAAAAATGTAAACGTACCTCCAACTCCCAGCTCTGCTGGCTATAATGGGCTTAGGTTGATTAATCAACTAAAGCTTTAGTTGTTAGTCAGTGGTTAAAACGTGAGACCCTAATTTGAAAAGCAATTAATATGTATTAAAACAAACTATTAACCACATACAGCCACAACAAAGGAGGTTTGCCTTCACCCGTCTAATTTTCTAATGAACAACAGATGTGCTTCTTGCATTTCTCAAGAATTTACCATATGGACAGCATCTACTGTGCTGTAGCTTGTTAATACTTTTTGATTATTTTATATTACTAGGAGCACAGGAGTACATTAGCATCCGAGAAGTGCCTTTAAAAATGCACAAGTGGGAATTGGAAAACTGGGACTGACCTCTGTTTGAAAGCTTCCTCTATTTCAAGGGTGGAGAAGCTGCTCAGACCAATTCAATTCTGGGTAATCTTATTTGGTGGGTGGGGCCAAAAGTAAAATTTGTGTGGAGCAACAAATGCAAATTTTACCTTTAGCAGTAGCCTAGTTCCTGCACATGCATCCTGTGCTTCACCCAGACAAGCTAGAGACATTGTGAGTTCAAAGACCAGTGGAAGGTGTGGCCAGAGATTTCCAAGATGCCACATTCAAGCCCAAGTCCTGGGGTCCGTCCCCCCACCACTCTATTTCGTTTAAATATACAAGTATCCTAAGAAGGAAGTGCACAGCTGTGGATGGGGTAGGAAAAGGAATACTTTAAAGCTGCTCATCCACAGTCAGAACCTAGACTAAGGGGGTTCACAGGTTACCTGGCCACAGCCTTTCCCACTATGGTGAGATGCACTGCATTCTCTATATAAGAATTTACATCTGTGAATATAAATTAGCATGCACAACTATTACGCAGATATGCACCCTCGTTTGGGGGGGTGATGCAGAAGTGGCCCACTGTAATGGGAACTGGACTTCTTCTGCTTGGAGAGATGCTCTCCATGAGAAAAAAGCCACGTCCTTCATCTTGATCAGGTTGGTCCAACTTTTCATACCAAGTGGTATGAAAAGAACCCATGGGCCTTACACTACCTGACACCCTTGCCAAGCCCTCACAGGAAGGCATTAATAGTCTTCCTGGCCCAGGCAGCTGTCCCCTCTTGCTAGTTTTTCTCAGCTAAGAGAGGAAAAGGCCCAGAGTACAAGTGGTTGCACCTTGTCCACATCCTTTAGCCTTACTAACTGAAACTCATCCAACACAACAGGGCTAGACGGTGCTCTGGATACGAGATTCAGCTGCTGTAACAGCAGTCAAGATCCTGGTGGATGCAAACAATTTTGTCCTCAAAATGCTTTGCAAGAAAAGTCACAGCAAGCTCTCATCAGTTCTGCCACCTCCTTTGTGCCAGACTGTAAGAGGACCCTCACTATCCGGAAAAGCTCTGCTGGACAGCATAAGAAGGATGCAATAGAGGCAGCATAGTATGCCTTCTTTGCTGCCTTCACTGCCTCTACACAGGCTCGACGATTAGCCCTTACCAGTGTTTTATTGCATGCAACCCGAGTTTTCCTCCACTCATGTTAAGAGTCACCTCCCAGCTTGTTTCCTCTCCCTAACCTCTGCAGTATATTGTATCAGGGAGCAAAACAGGCTCCACGAAGCGAGAGAGGGCATTCAGGGGTGATCGTGTCAATCAGTGGCCCGAGCCGTTCGGATGTTCTAGAAGTCAGGCAGGGCTTCGACACTTAATACATTTATATAGGAGTGTCCAACAGCATTCTTCTTTGGGCAGCTCACAAATGAAATTATAAAAAATACAATCCCTTAAAAACAGCAGTTTTCAGCATGAAACTATTGGGGGGGGGAGAGACAGAAAAAAGAGGGGAGAACAGATTCTTTCCTGTGCAGAGCAATGCTGAGCAAGGCTGACACCTTGTGACCAAGTCAGTGTAGAGTCTCTGCCAAAACAACAAATGGTGTGTGTGCTTAGCCATGCATGAGAATAATTATTTGCATTTATGTTCAAGTGTTCAAAGAGATTCACATACATTACCTTGGAATCTTTCCAATAACCCTGCAAGGTAGGTTGGTGCTTGGATCCCCAAAAAGCAGATTTTATTTTTATATATTTATTTAAATTTATATCCCACTTTTTTCCTCATGGAAACCCAAGGGAATGTATGTGTGGTTCCTAGGTGGTCAGGCATTAACCAGAACTAGGTCAGCTTAGCTTCAGCTTTCAGATCATATGCTGGGATAGTGCAGATTATGTTAAGTTACTACTCTACAAGAGTTTCAGGAGGGGGAAGGTAGCACAGTTTAATTTAAGGGAAGCAAATGAGACCTCTAGAAGTAAAAGGTGCAGGATAGGAGTGGAGATTCCTGCACTGTAGGCAGTTGGACTACATGACCCTTGGAGATCCCTTCCAACTTTACAATTTATTGATTCTAGAAATCTTTTTTTTTTTTCAGGAACAGCTCCTGTAGCTAATAACGACTTGACAGGTAGAAATTCAACAAGTGAGGCCTAAGAAGAGCCCTGCTGAATCAGACCATCTATATGTACAGTATGTGGTTATTTAGTTTAAGATGTGTTAATTGTCTCATTTTCCCCCAAGCTCTGGCCTCCTAGGACCAGCTTAGTTCCAGCCTGGAGACAAGCACCAGGATGCTTCCTTCAGAGAAGGTGCGGGCAGGAGCTGGTCTATGTAACCGTTCACATTCATTCAGACTGTCTGGTTTGATCATTTTAATTGTATATCAACTGTTCTTATGGTGTCATACCTCTTATTGTATAGTCTGCTGACATTTATATTATATTATTATTATATTATATTATATTATATTATATACGCACATACATACACTGGCACCTTAATAGTGAAGGGTACTTTTTTTAAAAAAAAAAACAAATAAAAAAACCCAATAAATAAATATAAAAACACCTAATAATAAATATTTTTCAATCCTATGATAAATTATATTTTTTTAAAAAAAACCCAAATAAATAAAGAATATTTAAAAAAAAACCCTAAGAATAAAATAAGTATTTTAAAAAACCTAGTAATGCATAATAAATACTATTTTTAAAAAAACCACCTTAATCATTGCTAATAAATAACACACAATTTTAAAGACCTACTAATATGTAATAAACAAACGAACAAAAAACAATTAAATAAATGGGAAGTAATATAACGGCAGATAACATTTTAGAAAGGCGGGTGGCCTAAAAGTCCTCCCCGCCCCCAGCCCCATTGACTCTTCCATTGGAGCCTAGGCCGCCGTCCTTCGTCATCACCAGCCGCCTTCCGTCGCGGCTCCGCTGCCTTGTCTCTCCGCGCCGGCGCCGCCCCTCTTCCCTCAGTGGTACTTCCCTCCCCTTTCCGAAGGGCCGCGGCGGGCGTCCCCTCCACAAATGGACCGTTCCGCTCCCCCCAACCCTCCTTGCCTCCCTGTCCGCCGCGTCGCACGTCGCTCCGTCTGCCCGCCCCGTACCGTCGGCGCCTGCGCAGTGGCGCCGCTGCCCTGAGGGGGGCTGTTTCTCCAGCTGGGCGACTGTTTACAGCTGCGGGGGGGCGGGAGACTCGGCGTGCGGAGGAAGCAAGCGGAGGCCTGAAGGGGCAGCGGCAGCTGGCGCTGGAGGAGCAGGTAATCGTCAGGGGGCAAGGGGAGACCCCTCCCCTCTTCCTTTCTGTCAGCCTGGGGGGGGGGGCTCCATGTCATAATAGGACCCCCACACACACATCCCGTGACAAAGGGCGCCTCCCCCCCGCCTGGCAGAAAAGGCCCCGGCCCTTTCTTCCCCTCTCGCCCCCCCAAGATTGTTTACCACAACAGCCAATGGGCTGCTTGCCCCGCCCCCAGCCCAGTTTGGGGGGGGTCTCCTCCGCCCCAGTCTCCTGCCTCCGTGGTGGTGTAGGGCCCAGAAAGGGCTTCCTTCTGGGGGGGGAGGTAGAGGCACTTTTGGGGTGACACGCGTCCTCCTCTCTACCCCCCACCCCAGTCACCCCCACCCCCACCCCAGACTCCAAGGTCATGGTCGGGGGCTTTGGGATGACCTAAGGGGATGGGGTGGGGTGGGGTGGGTGGCTCCTCCTCTGGAAGTGTAAAAAACGACTAGCAGGCTTTGAAAGGGTCAAGTACAGCAGCCTCTCCCGAATTAAACAAGTGGTTGTAATTGGGTTTTGAATCGGCGTGCAATTAACTGCTGCAGTTTCTTTTCCCCAGTTTTGTTGTGCTTGCTTGACTTAGCGGGTCTGCAAAGTGCTGTTATGCATATTTTTTTTTTTTTTTTGTTAATAGGGTAGTCGGGTAGGTTTCATGGCACTGAGAAGCGGGAGGGCAGCCTGAAGAAAGTTTGGGAAGCCACTGGTATAAACCAAGGCTGCAACCCCCTACGCCTGCTAACCTTAAGAGTAATCACAACTGAACTCAGTGGGGTTTATGAAAGGCTGCTGCTCTGTATGTCTCCTTCCCCACCTGCCTCACGGAGATGGAGCTAGCTGGTTGTTTGGCCTCTTTACTCTGAATGGTCCCTATTCTGCCATTGCCTACAGCTCCTCACATATCTGCTTTTACTCCAGCTTGCTTCTACTGTTGCTGTAGTCAGTTTTTAAATTTTATTTCAAGGCACCTTGTGAGGACTTGCCGTAAAAGACAGGCTGCTATTAAGATAGCAACAGCACAATGCTAACCGTGTCTAGTCAAAAGTAAGTTCTACTGACTTTAGTAGGACTTACTCATTACTCCCTGATAAGTGAGGTGAGTGTTGCAGCCAAAATGACAGCACCTGAGAATTTCTCTGCTTTGGTTCACTTTCTCCCTTCTCCAAGTAATTAGAATGAAGGCTATAAAATCCCAACCCACACATCTTGCTTACTCGCCATGGGACTGGGGTCTTTCTACCCCTTCTCTTCCCCCCCCCCTTGAGGATAGAACTCCATAACTTCTTTCCCTCTCATCACACTTTTAAAAATTTCTCTTCCCCCCTACACTGGGCCTGGCAGCCCTTTTTCCCTCTTTCCCCACTTTTCTTATAATAAAAATACCCCATAACTTCCTTTCCTCCCTTATCCACCCCACCTCCACAATAAAGTACCTGATTCTTCCCAACGGGACAAGCCAGCTCTTTATCTCTCTCTTATAATGAGACCCCATAATGTGTATCTTTCTAGCCCAACTTCCAAGATAATGGGCATAAAAACCGCAGTTCTTTTTCACTACCGTCTACACAAACTTGTGGGTCACCCTCTCATAATTTTCACTCTGCCACTGCAGTGCCTGGAGACAGGCAGTCAAGTCATGTATCAATAGCGATGACCAGAGGAGAAGTGACTACCGGGAAGAACACAAGAGAGAAGAAACACCATGGTGCAGCTGCTGCAGCACAACCAGATGCCTTCATCTGCCCTAGCTGCAACAAAACATGTCTCTCCCGTATCGGTCTCGGCAGTCACAGCAGGTGCTGCAACCTTCCAACAGTCTTACCTCACACTCAAAGGCATTTTCCTCCATTGTCTCCCAAGACAGAAGGATGCCAACCGACTTACTTTCTCCAGAGTAATGGGTACATTTTTTTAAAAAATTGCTGTTGTCACCCATGGCTTTGTGATAATTCTCCTCCCAACCCCTCCAATCCCCAATGGAAGTTAAGTATTAATATTAATAATAGTAATTAAATTTATAAGCCATCCTTCATCCGAAGATTACAAGGCAGTAGACAGCATAAAAATACAAAATGAAAACACAAAATACATATAACAACCAATAAACCACACCCACAACCACATTTAAAAGACCATAGATTACTTAATCAGCCAAAGGCCTAGTTATAGAGTTGCTACATAACACAAATTAGAGCTCAATACACTCTGCTGCCACCTGGCTCTTGGCACTTTTCTGGTCTCTGCTGCAGAAGGGGGAAAGCCTCCAGGTAAGGTCAACCAGTGGAAGGTGGGAGAGCCGGTGGATCTTATTCACCTTCCCCAAGTCTCTCACTAGTGCCTGCAAACTCCTCCTGGGCATCCTGCCAAGAACAAGCTATGCTGGTTCAAAATGTATTGCTCTGGGGAGCCCATTGGGGTGAGTGTTCTGCTGAGAGGCAGTTTTCTCCTGGGACTATGACCCAAAGTCACCCCTTGGACCACAACAACTGTTTGCATTCAGGCAAATTCTCCCATCTGTGTTTTTCAATGCTGAGTAAGGTTACCACTCCCACAAATGTTCCTCCGAAACTCTATGCATTTAAATGGTTTCTCCCCTATGTGGATTCTTTGATTATGACGCTCTTTCCACATCCAGCACACTTAAATGGTTTCTCTCCTGAATGTGTCTTTGGTAAGCCGCCTCTTGTGAGAATGGGTTGCCATAATATTAGTTCTTTGTTCTTCCAGCCCCAGCCTCCAGAGCAATAGGTGCAGTGTCTCAATCTTTGTCACTACTTCTCCCTAGCCTTATGGCAGTGGGATGATGCAGCCAGCCCCCCTACTCCTTTTGATAATAAGACCACCTAATTTTACCACCACCATCTCAGGGGCATTCGGGTCGAAAACAGGGATGGCCCTCTAGCTATTATTGGACTCCCATCTCTCATCAGCGCAACCCAGTATAGCCAGTGTTCAGAGACAATGGGAGTTGTAGTGCAGCACATCTTGAAAGCCATAGGTTTCCCACCGTGATCTGAAATTTCACTCCTCCTTCCCACCCCAATCTGCTTCTGACACTGCAGATGAAGTACTTTTACAATAAGGGAGGGCATCTGATTGAACCTGCCCCAAAGATACTTGATAGAGAAATGCTTACTGGAATGCTTACTGTGGCATTGAAATCTGGGGCTCTGATTTGAACTCCATTAAAGTTTTGGAAACTGCAGAATAATGTTTTTCGAAAGCTGTACTCAGGAATTTCAGCAGTGCTTCCTCGTACAGAATCCAGGTGGTCAACAATTAAAGGCAAGAGTGGACTACACTCAGTTAAAGTATATTTTTAAAATTGCTATTATGCCTTTTGAGCTTTTCCCTGCACTGTGCTTTATGGAATTGGGTGATAACAAACCCTGGAAAGCAGCTTGTCAACATGTTTTAGACTGTTATTATTTACCAGAGCTGAGCTCTGCTTTGACCTTGAATAAGTGTCAGCTAAGGATTTTTCTCTCCTGAATAGAATCTAGAAGGGACCTGCAACTATTTAGAGACACCGTATTTGCCCCTTGGTATCCATTCTTGAGAACAGAGCATTTTTTAGCTAATTATCTAACCAAACTCTCACCAGTTTCCTTAAGAAATGCCTATATAAAGCCCTAAATGGCCTCGGTCCAGTATACCTGAAGGAGCGTCTCCACCCCCACCGTTCAGCCCGGACACTGAGATCCAGCGCCGAGGGCCTTCTGGCGGTTCCCTCACTATGAGAAGCAAAGCTACAGGGAACCAGGCAGAGGGCCTTCTCGGTGGTGGCGCCCGCCCTGTGGAACGCCCTCCCATCAGAGGTCAAAGGGATCAACAACTATATGACCTTCAGAAAATACCTGAAGGCAGCCCTCTTTAGGGAAGCTTTTAATCTGTGATGTGTTGATGTATTTTAATGTTTACTGGAAGCCGCCCAGAGTGGCTGGGGAGACCCGGCCAGATGGGCGGGGTAGAAATAATAAATTATTATTATTATTATTATTATTATTATTATTATTATTATATTGGGCTGTGTTTCCAAGTGATGCCCACTGCAGTCTTGGATAGTCTCTACAACAAGGTCCCATATGCAGACAGACTTTGTATTTGTAGTCAGTCTCAGGTGGAAGACATCACTCATTATCTTTCAGCCTGTCCCTTATATAGAGATCCAAGAGATTGCGTTCTAAAACCTTTGGTCCCACAAGCAAGCAGTCACACACCTTGACAGAAATGGTTTGGTTTCTTTTGAGTGACAATAATAGCTTCACAACAAATAGTGATCCTCTATGCTCTGGCTGCAGAAAAAAAGAATTCAGCAAAAAGGGGTCACTATAAATTTATGTGATGATTTGAAGGTTTGATCTGAAATCAAGCTGGATTTGAGTTTGTTGGTTTCTCTGGTAACTTCTCCCCCTTACATAATGGATGCTGGCAAATTGGATTTTAAAAAGGCAAAATGATACTAGAATTGGAGTTGTCAGAGGTGCACAAGGGAAAATGTGTTTTAATGCTCAGGAACTTGGCAGAGTGTTTGCAGATTTTTATATTATGAATGTATTCTGTTTATTATTACTATTGCTTAATACAAGTTTGTCATGGCCTTTAGCTAGAGCCATAAACTTATGAAGTGAAAGAGTATTCACCCACAGATTACCTCCAATATCAGTGATGGTATAAGCATTCTGTCCTGCTTTAGTCCTAGGGACTCTTAGTTAACTGTTGCAATGAGAGCTGCTGTAGAAGTTTATCAGTAAATGCAAATTTCCCTCTTTCACCCATTATGATATGGCCTTATCCTTCACCATTTCTAGAATAAACTATGGAGGGTCATCTCTTGGCCTACTGAAAATGTTGCTATTGGCTTTGAGATCTGAGCTTTGAGCATTAAAAGTATTTTATTTCTCCAGGTGGCATCCAGTGAGTATCCAGACACATGTGCAAAGTTCTGTAACTCCACCTAACTATTTGTACCATTCAGCATCCTGGTCTTTAGTCCACGTAACTGTTTTGGTTCTGTATCTATGCACGAGGCATGGGGCATCTGCCAGCGGCTGTAATTCTAGTGCCAGAAAACAAATGGAATACACTGGCTCTAATGCATTTTGAATCCAGGGTGTCTGCAGCAGGTCTTGGCTGCAAAAGGAGCATTGCTCTGTGTTGTGGGAAGACTATTCGTTACCACCACCACCACCCCCTCTCCCTGTGCTACACAGTTCCTCTGTGTTAGGGCAACGTAGACAGGAGACTCTGTTTTCAGCAAGTGTGCCCTGGGTTGGCCGCAAACCAATTCTCTCTTGTAGTGGCAGGACAGAGCATGCAGAGGCATGCTAATAGCCCTGTGACTGGACTGCAGCCAGGTCAGATGGCAGCTGTCTTGTGTTAGGGTGCTTTTTGACTTTGTGATCATGTTGCTTTGTGAAGAATGGAAAGCAAATGGGGGGGGGGGTGGAGAGGTTAAACCTCTTCTATTGTGGGTGTATGTAAAGTAAGGCCTAAACTGTATTAAAGGTCAGAAGAAGAAGGCTGGAAGGAGGTGCATTCATACTTAAATCACCCTCGGGATGCTGTTGGGAGCTTAGCTGTCCATGCCTGGAATATTTTCTGCAGCCAGATGCTTCACACTGAATAGAAGAAGAAGAGTTTGGACTTGATATCCCGCTTTATCACTACCCTAAGGAGTCTCAAAGCGGCTAACATTCTTCTTTCCCTTCCTCCCCCACAACAAACACTCTGTGAGGTGAGTGGGGCTGAGAGGCTTCAAAGAAGTGTGACTAGCCCAAGGTCACCCAGCAGCTGCATGTGGAGGAGCGGGGAAGCGAACCCGGTTCACCAGATTACTAGACTACCGCTCTTAACCACTACACCATACTAGAATTCCTAGACTCTCTGTTAGGTTTCTCTTTTCTAGAAAGCAACAGTTAGTCCCCTCACAGCTGGAGGTACACATTTTGATGATGTGAGGATTGTATGTTACCACCTTAATTTATACTGCACAATTATTGTGCCTGGTGCTTTACAGAGCAACACAAGCCAACGCCAGAAAGAACAAGACAGGCCCTTGCCTGAAAGAGCTTACAAATTAATTTCAACAGGGAGACAAATGAAGGTAGGGGAGCTCTACCGAAATATAAGCAAAATCTTTGGGCTTTGTTTCTATTGAGGAAAAAGTAAGCTTTTCGAAGGATTTGACTGCCACCAATACGCTGACGAATGCCTATAGGGTTCATATGTCATAGTCATTGAATACCAGTTACTGGGGGTAAAGGAGAGAGTTAATATCTTCATGCCATGCTTCTGGGCTTCCCAGCAACATCAGTCTGGCTGGCCACTGGAAAATACAATTCTGGACTAGATGCAGCAGAGGTTTCTTGTGCTGGATGCCCTCTTGGTTCTTCAGGTATCTGCTGATAGGACCAGTTAATCAACAACTAGATTGGTCAGAAGGCCAGTCTGGGGAAGAATGCAGAAGCAAATGGCCAAGTTATCAACCCTTTTACCTCTTTGTCAACATATACATAGTTAGCAGAAGCTGAAATCTCATCCTGGCACTGAAAAGACATCACACCCTGGAAAAGACATCACACCCTGGGCACTTAAACCTCTAAAGGCAACCAGGAGGAGTTTGTATGGGGCTTAAAGTTACAAATTTAGCTACTACAGGGCATAGGTGGTGGTGGGCCACTTGATGGTCATCCCTGAAGCAAATATGTCTCATGGAATGCTTCTATTCTGTTGCTGCCATAACTCCTCTATTGCCCAAAGAGTATCTTTGCTAAAGAGATTACACTGTCTCGGTGCCAAATTCTGAGCACAGTCAAATATGCAGTTTATAGTCAAAACATGCAGATAAGCAGGCATATACAAACTGAGGAATGCATCATGCATAAATTTTAAACTCAATGTGTGCAAAGTCTGGTTTACTTTTGTGGTAATGAGTCTGAGCATTGCTGATGAGAATTGTTTCAAAGATGCTCAAAATTTCTGCAAGGATGATCGTAATCTCCTGTGCCTTGGTTAGATTTTGCAGTACCTTCTGGTGCTGTTCCTAAGTTTTTGATGTGCACGGTTGGGACGTTGTTTCTGCTGAATACATGCAACAATGAAGCTGAGGCAGAACCTTCTAAAGCAGGAACAAACACTGAATTTGCCGCTTCTGCAGTTCTTGCCAGAAAAGCAAAGCACTGTAAATAAAAATTCATGTTGTGCTCTTCCTGTATGAAATGTTAACTGTCTGTAGAGAAAAAGCAAGACAGCTTTGGCATTGCAAATTAAATTATTTCCCATTATAACCGGTTCTTTTTAAAAGGGCTGGTATTGTTCAAAGATTGTTGCATATTGTGGTACAGATAGCTGCAATGATCTCCAAATTGCACTCTTTCCCCAACACCATTCACCTCTGGCTGTTGGTGTGGTGCTTGTACATTTGCCTTAACAGTAAGGTTTTGGTTCGAGTCTGTTTGTCATCCCTCTGGTATTGTTTGTTTATAACTAGGGCTACAGCTTCAGTTGATTATAAGGCTGGGAGACAAGGTACTTACTTTAAGGGCATGCCAGGTTCACCTAGGAGGATTTTTGACTACTGTATTCATTTCTATTTTTGCGTTTAGGTCAAATTGCTATTTTCAAATTGGCCAGCTGGCCACACTAAGGCAGACATTTGCCATTGCTGCTGCTTCTTCCCTTATGCACATTAATACAAAAGGCTGTATTTTCTCTGTAAAGCGGGCATTTGTGTAGGTCTGCATAGAGTCTTGTGCATATTTTTCTTACCAACAAAGTCTGCCTTGTGCATGTGTTCAGGCATGCACACGTGGCTCAGTTTGGAGTCTGACTTTCTCGTATTATTATTATTATTATTATTATTATTATTATTATTATTATTATTATTATTTATTATTATATTTATACCCCGCCCTTCTGGCTGGGGTATACCATATTTTTCCGCCTGGCGTGCAACTTCTCCCCCCACCCCCGTAGCTGCAGGCAGGAAAGACACCCCCCCCCAAGATCGCTCCCTGCTCGCTGTGGCATTGGGGGAAGCCGAGCTCCAACCAATGAGCTGGCTGGCGGCGTGCCACTTCTCCTCCCCCCCCAAAAAAAATGCCACTATCCATGTATTGGACAACCCCAGTTTTTTGACATGATTTTTGAGTCAAAAAACCTCATCCAATACACAGAAAAATACAGTAAATTATTAAATCCTTAAGAGCCAAGTGAGGCTTACATGGGAGATCTTCAGAGAGGATTCTGCTTGACAGTCCATCTCAGTTGCAAAGTTCTCCTTCCAGCAAACTGCAGTGAACTAGCACAAAGGAGAGCTGTGTTTTCTTCCACATGCAAGCAAGCACCTCCCAGTTTGGAGCAAGTTGCTTCATCAGGTAATCTCCAGCAACAGGAGTGGTCAGTTGGAATGTTTTTGGAGTGAGTAATGCCCACCCAGCCATTCCTGATTTAGGCTGCAATCCTAACTCTACTGACCTGAATTTTCCTGCTTGGCAGGGGGTTGGACTGGATGGCCCTTGTGGTCTCTTCCAACTCTATGATTCTATGATTCAATAAGGCTTCTGAATAGACATGCTTTAGGTTTGCACTGTTTGCGTTCATCCCAAGAACCCTCCTTGATCCAGTGGTGGCACTTAGAAAACCAATAAGGTAGGGATAAGGAATCTGACCCGCCAGATGTTGTTGGACTCATCAGCATGGTCAGTAGTCCCAACAACCTCTGGAGGGCCACAGATTCCCCATCCGTGCAGCATGGGGTTGAGAAGTAGGCTCAAGAAATGTGAGACCAGACCTGTTACATAGGCTTCTTGTTGTTGTTCAGTCGTTCAGTCGTGTCCGACTCTTCGTGACCCCATGGACCAGAGCACGCCAGGCACGCCTATCCTTCACTGCCTCTCGCAGTTTGGCCAAACTCATGTTAGTAGCTTCGAGAACACTGTCCAACCATCTCATAGGCTTGAGGTCTCGCCAATCCTCTTCTTCTAAGAAATGTTCAAAGTTCCTCCATGCAGTATTAGTGCTTTTCTGCTCTGAATGTTGGCAAAAGGCAGAGTATGCTTCGGTATGGGGAATGCAACATAGAGCTATCCAGAATCCATGATGTTTCCATAACCATAAGCAACTTCACAGAACAGCTGACAACACAATAAAAAGTGTCCAGAAGGGTCACAGGTGTATCATATCAAAGGGTTTTTCTGCACTAATAAATATACATATGTATTTGAAATCCCCCAGAGAAAAAAGGAGAGCAGTAACTGGTGGTGTTTGTATATGTGAAAGAGGTTTTGGTTCTGTATCTTTTGACATGCAGGATATGCTCTACAACGCACTTAGCATCACTTGGACTTTTGTACTTGAGCAGTTTTCTTTGACTGGTACAGTGACTTTCTCCTTTTTCCCTCCTCTGCTCTCCAGAATTGGTTTTTGAATTTGTTAGCGTGGACAATGGGAGGTGCTGTGAGCGCAGGAGAGGACAATGACGAGCTAATTGATAACCTGAAAGAGGCTCAGTACATCCGGACAGAGCTTGTGGAGCAGGCCTTCAGGGCTGTCGACCGGGCAGACTACTACCTGGAGGAGTTTAAGGACAATGCGTACAAAGACTTGGCATGGAAGCACGGGAACATCCACCTTTCTGCTCCCTGCATTTATTCGGAGGTCATGGAAGCCCTGGATCTGCAGCCTGGGCTTTCCTTCTTGAACCTGGGAAGCGGCACTGGCTATCTGAGCTCCATGGTTGGGCTCATCTTGGGTAAGTGACTCTTTTGATCAGCTGAATGATCCCTGCGACTCAAGCTTCTTACTGTGTGGGGTCAACATATGTTCTTAACACTGACAATACGGTGGGCACGTTTAACCTGTGGGCAATTTTTGAGGAGAAGGTTAAAAACAAACATAATACAGTGGACCCTATGGATACGAATTTAATTCGTTCCAGGGGTCCGTGCACATCCTGAAAAATCCGTATCCAGAGGTGCCGCTTCTGCACACACACGCGGCGCGGTAGAGCACTTCTGCACATGTGAGTGCCGCGCAGAGCGCTTCTGCGCAAGTGGCGAAACCTGGGAAAATACTTCCAGGTTTGCCGCTTTCGCAACCTGAAGTTTACGTTACTCGAGAGTAACGTAACCCAAGGGTCTACTGTAGTGGTCTTCAAATATCTGAAGGGCAGTCCTGTCTTGCAGAAGGTAGAGCAGGCTTGTCTTCTGTTGCTCTAACAGGGCAGGACAACCTACGGAGTGGAGATTGCAAGGAGGCAAGTTTCAGTAGAGTTATTCGAGAGTGGGACAGGCTGCTTCAGCACAGGCTCAACTCTCTGCCAACACCGGACAACCATCTATCTGAGATGCTGTAGTTGCATCCAGCATTGAGCAAGGGGTCTGGATAGTTGTTGTTTTTAGTTAGTTAGTTAGTTAGTTAGTTAGTTAGTTAGTTAGTTAGTTAGAAGAAGAAGAGTTTGGATTTGATATCTCGCTTTATCACTACCCGAAGGAGCCTCAAAGCGGCTAACAATCTCCTTTTCCCTTCCTCCCCCACAACAGATAGGTAGCCATGTTGGTCTGCCATAGTCAAAACAAAATAAAAAATAAAAAAATTCCTTCCAGTAGCACCTTAGAGACCAACTAAGTTTTTTTCTTGGTATGAGCTTTCGTGTGCATGCACACTTCTTCAGATACCTGAAGAAGTTATCTGAAGAAGTGTGCATGCACACGAAAGCTCATACCAAGAAAAAAACTTAGTTGGTCTCTAAGGTGCTACTGGAAGGAATTTTTTTTTTTTTGTTCCCCCACAACAAACACTCTGTGAGGTGAGTGAGGCTGAGAGACTTCAGACAGAAGTGTGACTAGCCCAAGGTCACCCAGCAGCTGCATGTGGAGGAGCGGAGACACGAACCCAGTTCACCAGATTACAGGTCCACCGCTCTTAACCACTACACCACACTGGCTTTCACACTAACTAACTGGTTAGTTAGTTAGTTAGTTTATATACCGCCCTATACCCAGGGGTCTCAGGGCGGTTCACAGAATAAAATCAAGATATAAAACCACAAATTACATAATAAAAATAAACAACAACAACAACCCAATAGTCACTCCCCACAAAAAAAAACCAACACATTTTAAAAGGGTATAGGATGCAAATCAGATCAACCCAAGGCCTGGTTTAAAAGAAACGTTTTTGCCTGGCGCCTAAAGGTGTATAATGAAGGTACCAGGCGAACTTACCTAGGGAGAGTATTCCACAGACAGGGAGCTACTGCAGGAAGGCCCTGTTCTCGTGTTGCCACCCTCTGGACCTCTCGAGGAAAGGACACATGAAGGAGGGCCTCAGAAGATGATCTCAGGGTCCAGGTAGATTCATTTGGAAAGAGGCAGTCCTTGAGGTATGGTGGTCCTGAGCCATTTAAGGTTTTATAGGTCAAAACCAACACTTTTAATTGGGCCCAGAAACTAATTGGTAGCCAGTTGGACCAGGATCAGTGTAATATTCTCAAACCTTTTAAGATCTCTCCCATCTCTATGACTCCATAAGCACCACTGTTCATATTCTGCTCTTCTGTGGGGTCACTTCAGACAGAAGATGGTGAGTATATCATCTTGCAAATAAAATGATGTGCCAAGTGGCCCCATGGTGTCTGGTTTGGAACGGTGCATCTCTCTAGGACCAGAGTTGGTTATGTGCCTAGGAGGGCTACCTGTTCTTCACTACTACAAATAATAACCATAAAGTTCAAAACAGAAACACATCCAGCACAAGCACAGGTGGTTGCCTGGCTTTCCAAATTGTGTGTGTGTGTGTGTTCAGCAACAGCCTGAGCACCTTGCTGCACATTTATTATTTATTTAGAGCATCTTTACCCAGCCTTTCAGCTTTAAAAAATGCCAGGCTGGCTCACAACACACTTTGAAATCATTAAAAATGGAACAGTTAACAAGTAATAAAATAGCAGCTGAGTCTTTGAGAGCACCCTTCTCCTCTCCCTTTCCCAATAAGAATAACCTGCGTTCAACAAGTTCCTTTTTCTAATTACAACATTTTATTTACTTTCATTTTTAATGCTTCCTTCCTCCAAGAAGCTAAGGGTTGCACACATGCTGCCTCCCCTATAACTTCACAACAACCCTGTGAGGTAGATTATGCTGAGAGAGTGCAATTAACCAAGCTATCCTGTGAGTTTTATGACTGAGCAGCTATTTGAATCCAGGTGGTCTCACTTGTTAAGCCCAACACTAATTGCTACACTGCATTTTCTGTTGAAGTTTGTTCCTAAATACGACTGTGTGCACGCTCTTCCTCTCTCCATCCCACCCCACCCACCCTTTCATTTTTCAGCAGCAATAATAGCTTATAGAAGGGAGTCATCAGCAATAAACAACTGGGGCAAGCTGCAACTGTGCCAGTTATTTTCTGGAGTTCAGAATTGGTGCTTGGAAATGGTTGCTTTGTTTTTGTTTTTTTTAGCTTTCAGTGTAACTGCTGAATGGCAGGGATGTATCTAGAAGGGTTTAAGCACAATTCTTTTAGATTCCAAAGATGAACCCTGGAGCAGTTCCCAGGGTGCATAGATGTGAAAATGTTTGCCTGACTGGATCATCCATGCAGCTTGCCTCATTGCTGGCCCCGTGAACCACAAGTACCAAAAATTCCGTACTCTGCTTCCAGGGTCATCTGTTGGGATGGTGCATTGGTAGCTCACTTGGGCAAAACGTTTTCACACACATATGCCATGGAAACTGCTCCAGAGAGATCCTGCAGATGCATAATATTGTGAAATTTCAATGAGCAGAGAAAAATCTGGATTTTGCATTGTAGAGTTGACTCTCCTAAACTTGATGCTTTACTCCCTTGCTCAGAGGAAAACAGCTGTGGTCCCTGCCCTTGAAATCCCCATCAACTGTTGCTGTGCTTCACTCATGTTTCATGCTCCGTATTGTAGCACAGCAGCAAATAAAACCAGGAATGGGTGGTTGGCAGCTTGTCATTCGCCTCCCCTTCATGGTGTTATGAAGCTTTAAGGATGGAAGTAAATGCAAAACCCACTGGAGGAGGGTCAAAATATGTTGGTGTAAATGGCCTTCTGGTCTAGAGAAATGGGAGAGATTTGTGTCCTCTGAAGAAACAGTGGGCAGGTAAACAGAAGCTCTTGGGAGGGCTACCTTTGAGCCCATTAATTGTATGGAAAGGTAACTTTCACTAAATATACCATCCGTAAGCATGTAAACAAAAGTCTCTGGATGCATTTCTCCAAGTTTTTAAATATGCTTTGCTAATAACTTGAAAATAAGGTAAGCTTACCCCCCCCCAAAAAAAAGCTATGTAAGAACCAGGTATTGGATTGGCCAAACCCAAACTTGCACATCTTTCAGATGTACTTTCTCCATGCTCCCTTGGTGGTTTTCCTCTCACTGGCATCCTCTCCCGTTCCTCCCTGCCTGTTACTTTTACTGAGATGTGGGACTCATTTTGTAGCCATTCAGTTCTGCAGGTTGGGTGGTTTATGCTAGTAACCAGCTCTCAAGTTTTGAGGAATTTGCTTTGTATCTGCGCCTTAAGAGAAGATCAAAACCAGCTCGGAGTCTGAGCAAAGCTTTTTGGATTCATTCTGGTTCTCCATCCAGTTGTTTTTCAAATGTTTCTTTCCCTTGCATTCCCTAAACATATGCAGGCCCTTTCGGCGTTAACCATGGCGTAGAGCTTCACTCTGACGTTATAGAATATGCAAAGCAGAAGCTGGACTTCTTCATCAGAACAAGTGACAGTTTTGACAAGTAAGATTGGACATGCCTAATTTGCATTTAAACTGACTTCCAGGACAGATTGTAGCAATCTAGGTGGTAACTCCTAATTAGCAGCATACGGCGAGTTCAATATGCATATGGGTGTCTTGCATATGCGATATTAGGTGCTAGGACGCAGAAAGAAATCGAGAACAGTTCTGTCTTCCACTCTTGTGGATTTTACATACCTGATACATGCCTGAACTTAGAAACAAAAGCAATTAGTTGGGTTCACTCTAGAAATTTTATTCAGGTTCTTTATGGTACATTACAAAGGAATGCATTTTTTTAAAAGGCTTCTGAGATAAAAAAAATGCAGTGGGTGAAGTTTTTATTTATTTATCAATATTAAAATTAAGATTTTAATCTAATAATAATAATCTCTAAGTGGTTTACATAAAGTAGTATAAAATATTGATTAAAAATAGCTTTCGGACCAGACTTTAAAACAGTAGACATAATTAAATTATCAAACTATAGATAAAGCCAGCAGTTTTAAAAACAAATATACATAATAAAAATTACATGCCAGGGTAAGCTTGCCTAAAGAAATGAGTTTGTTTCATACAAACCAAAACTTGCTTTTCCATCGGGAAATTAACATTGTGGTTTCACTGGCCAAGGAGGAGGGATCTACACCACACTGCAAACCAAACATGCTTTTACTGCTGGATCCCCACCCCCAAGGAAACCTATGAAAGTGTACTTCTGGGAGAAGGCAGGAAGGAGCCATAACCCAGTGGCAGAGCACTTGATTTGTACACAAGAGGTACAGGTTCTGTCTCTGGCATCTCCAGTTAAAATTAACTTATATGGCTGGGAAAGAGTTCAGCCCGAGACTCTGGAGAGGTGCTGCCAATAGTAGACAATGACGGCTCACCAGTCGTGTTGGTGGGCAGTTTTTGCAACGCATTGAAGAAATAGGAGTTCTTGGAGAATTCAGGAAATCAAATAGCAAGGTTGCAAGGACTCCGGCCAGGACAGCAATAAACAATAATTTCTTCTATTTTAGTTGTTTCAAGTATGACACAAATTCCAGTTGCAATGATTTTTAACTCCAGGACAAGGCCCTGTTTCGTTTATTCTTCATCAGCTCTAGTTTCTTAGTTTCATAGTCAAAGTGTACCGAGTGTGTCTGATTTTTGCAACCCGGCACGGGCTCCCTGGCCTCCGGAGCCACGCCATAGAAGCCTGCCGTTGCTCCATCCCTGGGCTAGCTACAGAGGCTGCAGTGCTCCTGCCTGGCCTTGGTTTAAATCAGCCAATTGGCGGCGGCCTGGGGGCGGAGCAAAGGCCAGGTAATGAGGCTACTGCCTGCATTGGCCATTCAGTCGGCTCAGAGCATCATGGGGAGAGGTCCATCGTCAGGACGTTCTGGAGGTAATTGATTGGGAGCAAGCAAGCTGGGAAGTAGACCAGGGATGGTGGCGGAAGGCATGGCGGAAGGCTGGCTTGTAGCCCACATAGAGGATGCAGCACAGTGGCTCTGAGTGGCAAGGTTGGACGTTTTTGTTTGGATTAGGTCCATAGGTAATCTGGTAGCCTTGGTATCTTGCCCCTTTTTGTTTTACGATGCAGTGCTGGGGTTTTTTTAAATACTGGTTTTGATATACCAACTGTATAAGAAGGTAAATTGCTCATTTCAGCCCCAGCTACCTTAGAAAACTGTGTTTGCCAAGTTTCCATGGGAGAAGCCATAACAGTTTTCCAAAATGGCAAAGTGTGCAGTTCTGGAATGTATTGGTCATAAAGGATTGATATTTTAATATGTGGGGGTTTAGAAGCTCCAGCCTGTGAAATACTTGTGCCATCTACAAGCGTCACTCACTTCTCAGGTTTGAATTCTGCGAGCCTTCCTTTGTCACCGGCAACTGCTTGGAGATCTCTCCAGACTGCTCTCAATATGACCGTGTCTACTGTGGTGCTGGAGTCCAGAAGGAGCATGAAGATTACATGAAGAACTTACTGAAAGTTGGTGGGATCCTCGTGATGCCATTGGAAGAAAAGGTTTGCTTGGTGGGACGGCAGGTCCTCTCATTCCTATGTATCATTTCCCCCGTGTTTTTTGCAGTGAGCTCAATTTACCAAATTACCAGCTGTGTGGCAGAAAGGGGAGAGGGTTTATTTTCAAGGCTGAGAAATAGGCCATCTATTCTTGCTATGAAGAGGTGATTCATCTTATGTTTTTGTTCTCAAACGCAGCTGACAAAGATAACACGAACTGGCCCTTTGGCCTGGGAGACGAAGAAGATCTTAGCTGTTTCCTTTGCTCCTCTGATCCAGCCCAACCACGCAGATTCAGGGAAGTCGAAACTTGTTCACTTGCGTAAGTGTGCCACATATCTATGCACCTGCCCTATTTGTCTGTTTATTTGTTGGGTTGGGCTGTGCGAGGCTCAGAGGGACATTCCTCAGAGATGGACACTCTTTGCCATAGCTTGCAGTCTGACTTGCCCTAGGCTGTGCACTTTCTCACCATGGAAACAGGACTCACCCAGCATTCAGTTCTGCCTGTGTGTGCTCATGCTGATGATACTCACCACTACATTGGCTAGCATGGAGGCACCAGTTACACAGCGAATTGTGTGGTGGCCTGCCCCACGTTGAGAAAGGCACAGGGGTTATCCAGCTGCCGGCTCTTGCATGACGACATATACCTTGGCTTTGCTGGCAAAATCTGTGGCAAAGCTGCTGTGCTCTCCTGACTAGCTGTCAGTTTCTTCCAGCCATTATTTTTATTTTTATTTATTGAATTTATATACCGCCCTATACCTGGGGGGTCTCAGGGCGGTTCACAGAATAAAATCAAGATATGAAACTACAAAATACCTAATAAAAATAAAAACAACAACCCAATAGCCTCCCGCCACAAAAAAACACATTTTAAAAGGGCATAGGATGTAAATCGGATCAACCAAAGGCCTGGTTTTTGCCTGGTGCCTAAAGGTGTATAATGAAGGCGCCAGGCGAACTTCCCTGGGGAGAACATTCCACAGACGGGGAGCCACTGCAGAGGAGGCCCGTTCTTGTGTTGCCACCCTCCGAACCTCTCGAGAAGGAGGCACACAAAGAAGGGCCTCAGATGGTGACCTCAGGGTTCAGGTAGGTTCATATGGAAAGAGGCGGTCCTTGAGCCATGATCTGCGGAAGTGTGTCTGCTCTTTAGTCCGTGCCAGCCAAGGTCCTACGCTTCTTACTCTTCCCTCTCTCGCATTTCCAGCACCAGTGATGGTCCGCACGCTTCAGGACCTTGCACGCATCGCTATCCGCAGCACCATTAAGAAGCTGATTCACCAGGAAACGGCGGGCAGAAATGGCAACGGCCTCAGGAACCCGCCAAGGTTTAAGCGAAGGCGCATCCGCCGCCGCCGCATGGAAACCATCGTCTTCTTGGACAAAGAGGTCTTTGCCAGCCGGATCTCCAACCCCTCCGACGATAACAATTGCGAGGAGTTGGAGGAGGAGGAGAGCAAGTTGGAAGAGGTGGAAAAAGCTGTCCCTGAACTGAAGCCCGAGCCTCCTATAAATGTTCTGAGAGAGAAGGTCTTGAGCCTGCCTCTGCCTGACCCTTTGAAATATTACCTGCTTTATTACAGAGAGAAATAAAGGTCACTGTCGGCATCAAGCAGAGAGGTAGGCAGGACAATAAAACAACTCAGTAGGGCTTGACAGATGTATGCCACTTGCTTGCCTGTTAATGTGACCACGCATGGTGGTAAGCTGGCCGGGGGAACGTGGCTGCCGTGTACTTAAAATGTGATAGCATTTTTCAGATTCCTTCCCTTGGTTAGTGTGCTCCAGTTTTGTCCTACAGCAGAGCTTCCTTGGTTGGGAGGGTGGGGTGGGGTGGGCAGGCTGGCAGCAAAGCGTTCAGCTGCTTACTGAAATGAAGATCTCATTCAGTAGCAGAGGGAAACCAACTTTGCTGAGACATCTCTGGATTTCTCAACTATTGTTTTTTTGCCAGGTGGCAGTTTCAGAATCATTTTGGGCAGCACCCAAACAAGTTGCTTCACCCTAAAAGTGGAAATCAGGAAGACGACAGACTCTCACCCACAAAGTCTGGTCTCCAAAAGCCCACAAAAAAGCACAATTTTACAAAAAAAAAAAAGTACAAAATTGCGGGTTTGGTGTATGTGCGATGCCCTGTTAAAGCTGTTGTTTTTAAATCAGCAGGGGCTTGGTTTAGGCAAACACTTTTTTTACAAGGGGGGTTACCCTCTAAGAGTATCGATATGGCCTCCTAAAAGACTCATTAGGAGAATTCCTATTTGATAGGAGAGAGAGAAATTGGCATTGTGAGGTTGAAACAGAAATAATTAAGCTGCAGTTCTTTATACCACAAAACTTTCTTTCTTTCTCTCTCTCTCTCTCTCTCTCTCTCTCTCTCTCTCTCTCTCTCTCTCTTTGCTTTTGACTTGATGGCATGAAAAACTTGCTGGGCTCATCCAGTTTGTGGTTACATTCTCTGAAAGGATATTAAGTGGTTAGGAAGAGCAGTAGAGGGGGGAGGAAGTGCAGAGACTGATTAGTATTTAAAAAGCCATCAGACCTGTCTGAAGGTCTGTTGCATGAGTGCTGAATCGGGTATGTAATGTCGACAGCTGTGAAGTTCTTTTTTTAATTGGGGTAAGCACCTCATTATTTGGAAGGTAGTTCTTTTTTTCAGAGAGTGCCCAGAAGCTGGAATCAGTGTTGGTTTGTTTTTTTAAAGAAAACCTAAAAGGCTGGGTGCATAGTGTTGTCATCGACCCAGCAGAGACCTCTGCTGCAGCAAAGGGGCTAGGTGACTCTTTGTGTAGGTTTTTCTAGGTGAAAGGCATATAATTATACGGCCTCGTTCATCTTAGTTTGATTTTGTCCCTTTTCACCAGTTACACAGCTATACTTTAGTTTGACAGTGTACAAAGATGTGTTAGACTGCTCAATGGCACATCTACTTAAATTATTTCTCAAGCGTTGGTAGGTAATCTTTAGCCTAGGAATTTGGAGTGAGAAAAGAAGGAAGAGTGGATCTTGTTGAAAGTCTAGGATTTTCCTGTAAGTTGAAATGCTGGGGACTAAAAGCAATTTTCCCCAAAGAAATTTAATGAACTTTTTTTGGTCCATTTTATAGTCTTTGGAGTTTCCTGTTCATCTTGTAAAATGGTCATCTCATTGGCATTTTCATCTCAACTTGCAAATAGACAAATAAAAATTGTCCCATGTAGGAGTCGATCATCTCCCACATCCATATGTGAATCCATACTTAAGGATGCAAGTGTCTTTCTTATCCAGCCCATAGTATACAGAGGTGTCCCCAAGCTGTACTCATGAAAGCAGGGATGTGCTATGATCTGTCAGAAGCTTGATAAACCTTTGGCTTTGTGGCCCAGTTGAAGCACCTGCAGCCCAGACATTGCATGTCCAGTGTTCTATTATTTCATTTTGTTTCGTCTGAGAGGTTTTAAGGCAACAAAAACTAATCCTTTGTAGAACTCTGGTCCCCATTTTGCACCTGCAAGTTCAAAAATGCATCTTATAAAGTAAAATCTGAAAAGTAACACACACAGTTGTCTGTCAAAATCCTTATGTACTTCTTAGTTCTCCTGTGCTTAAACCATTCAGCATTTTAAATTTATATGAAGCTGCCTTATACCGAGCCAGACTAATGATCCATTTAGCCTGGCGTTATCTTTTGTGGATGGCAATGACTCTTGTATGGCATGTGCCTCTCCAGTGAGCAAGACCAGTTTTCATCTTCCAAAGAGCAGCTTGCCAGAGAAGCTATGAAGTTGCCCTCTGTAACGTCGACTTAATTTTCAAATGATCTGGTGAACAAGCCTCTTTGAGTTGTCAGCGAAAGCTGCTCCAGAGGGAGGCAATCTTTCTATTAACCGTGTTTGACTTCTTTTCCCCTGCAGCGTTATCAAATGCATTGTGTAAGGGGTTTTTTCCCCCATCATCTTGTCCATTTTAAAATCTTCTAGGGCTCTTTATTTTTTTAATAGAAAGATAGGCTCTTGTAGGGCTTTCCCCTCATTTTGGTTGAAAATACATTCATGAGTAATTATGCTCTGTCCACTTGCTGTGTTATCGAAATGCAAAGGTAGCAAATGTTCGCTTGCGTGTGTACGTGTGCACACACAGCATAATTGTGAAATAACGTAGGCTGTAGCATTGTAACAGAAAGGAAATTGTCAGTGGTATTCCTACACACCAGCATTTACACAATGTTTAATCCAGTTCAGTGGTTGTTCTTAGTAAACTAACTGTAGCTGCTGTCATTGTTACTATGATTATTATTTTGTGAAATCTGTTCATCTTTTATTTCGCCCTCGGACATCAACTGTCTGCAGTTTCACATACCTGCGTTTAAGCCTCATGTGGTTGTTTCGTAGCTTTCGGTAGGGTTGCCAAGTTGTCCGCACGCAGAAGGAAGCTCTCCTCCATAGGTTTTGTTTTCATATGGTAGCTGAAGATGTACATAGCTGTAGAAATGAAGGTTTGCAGGGGTGGGGAGTACTTTCTGAGGCATGGAGAAATGTGGGAAGCAAATGATTTAAAAAACAAATTTTTATCAAAATGAAATGTCTTGTGTCAATAAATATGTTCCCATTGTAAGCCTCCTTCAGTTGCTTTTCTTGGTGTTCAGAAATCCCGCACTGGAAAGATTTTCCAAACTGCTGTGGCTGGAGAGTGATGCTGGAGACATGTTTTGTTGCAGCTGGGGCAGAGGAAGGCGTCCAGTTGTGCTGCCGTAGATGCACCATGGCCTCTGCACTCTTCCCAGTAGTCATTTCTCATCACACTAGAGTGATATTTAGCCACATTGATGAGGGAGTTGAGGGTGGATGGCAAGCTCAGAAAGAAACTAACAGCAGAACATCACGTTTCTACTGCCTGAAAACCAGCAGCAATGAAATGCCAGAATAATAAATGTGGTATTGTGAAAGACCTCCATATTGTTATTGTTATTATCATTATCATTATTATTGAAGTCTGATGTTATGCACTGTTAATACAGTCTATGAGGTTTACTTGGAGAAAGAGTGACTTCAGCACACAGCAATAGATGGAAATGGGTTTGGAATTTGGGGCAGGGGAGCAGCTGGCCCCTACCCTCAAAAATGTGCTAATGAGCTTCCTTGCTAACAGTGACTTTGGATGCATAAATGGTTGTTTTTACTCAACAGTGGTACCTTTAATTGCGGACATGATCCGTTCCAGGGTGCCATTCGCACCCTGAAAAGTCTGCAACTAGAGCGGCGCTTCTGCGCATGTGTGAAACACGCAGAACACTTGTGCGCGTGCGCTGATACCCGGAAGTATACACTTCTGGGTTTGCCGCGTTCGCAAGCTGAAAAGGCGCAACATGAACCTAACGCAACACGAGATATGACTACTGGGAAATCTTCATTAAATGGTTAAAAAGTGCAGGCTGGCATTTTGAGGACAACATCATGTCAACTCTGCAAAAAGCTTGCATGCACAAGCAGCCCTTGATGTCTGGGAGCACTCACCATAGTCACATAACTTGGCAAATCAGTCGATGCATCAAGCTTTTGAGAGAGAGAGGAAATACTTCTGTTTGCCACTAGGGGGTGCACTCTTCCCAAGTTGTAGGAATCCTCCAAGGAGGATGGCTTCCAGCAAAGTTTGTCCTTGGTTATTGAGTTAGAGCCAAGGAAAACAAATAGCAGATTGTTTGGAGGCTTGAAACATGGAACTGCAAGCAACAAAGTCTTCAGTGTCGTGCTAGAAAGCTGCTGTTGTTTTTTTACCACTATGTGCCTTTCCTTTCAAACCATGCCAGGTAATCGGGGTAGTGAAATGAAAGGTGCCGGAAGAAGAAGACCCTTCCTCTTTAGCGCTGCCATCACAGAATGTGCAAGCTTCCAATTCCCTCTCATCAAATTCCCTTTTAGGTGTAGGTGCAACTGAAATAGCCTGGCATTCTGTCCTGTTGCAGAGTCCTAAAATGTACCACCTTCAACCCTCTGCCGAAACGAAAAGCTTTACAGCGGAAGTGTATAATCATGCTCTTAGAGCACAGTGTTGGGAACTGCCGGGTGGGGTGCAGGCTTACCAAGAAGTAAAACGGGAGCAGTTCAAACTGCCGTGCATGAGTGCGCATGCTCACGCGTGCATGCACAGGAGAGGAGGAGGAGGAGAGAGGGGTCGCTGGAATCAGCCAGCACAACCCTAGTCAGCCTGCGCTGCAAACCCTGCTATCATACCACCCATGCAAAGAATGAGCAGGTGCACCCCGATTAAAGACCTCGGAGCAATAGTTCCATCTCACTCATGTGTGAGAGCCAAGCCACCCACTACAAAGAAAAACAAATAACCCTTAGTTATTGGTACACACACACACACACACACACACCGATTGGCCTGGGGAAAGATTCCTTCCTTAATCCCCAGCGGAGCAATGAGTCAATCCCCAAGCATGAGCAAACCCATCCACTGAGTCATCCGGGGAGGGGGAGATGGGGAATGTTTCTTTGCAGTGATTGGTGGTGTTTGCATGAAGGTATAAGTGCATGTAAATTTTGATGGTGGCAGGGGGCTGCCTTTGGTTTTTAAAGACCCATGTTAGGGAACACTGGGGTTGTTTTTATGTCTTGGTTACTTTGCATGGTGCTTTGTGTTTAATTATCTTGTGTTGTTTTTCATCTTTTATATTTCGTATTTTGCTTTGAGATGCTTGTGTAAAGTGGCCATTGAGCTTAATTGACGGTGCTGATCATATTATTGAACCCCATGCACCATGCAGGATTGCTCTGTGCTCTTGGGCTGAGGAGCAAGGACCGGGGCAGAGGAAGGGGGTGCGGTGGGGGCGGGTCGCCCCAGGTGTCACCACTATGGGGGGGTGACAAAATGCCGGGCGGCACTCTCCTGGGAGTGACCCATTGGCTTGGGCATCCGCAGGCTCCGCACTGCCCAAAACGGTCCCCCCACTGCCTCCTGCTCAGCTGTAGGGCGGCTAAGTGGGAGGAGGCAGGCAGACTCTTTCAAGGCCCTGCAGAGCGTCCTGGCCCCGCCCCTGTGCACAGGGCATGCGTGCCGCCCCAGGCACCCGATCGGCTTGCTCTTCCTAACCTCTGTGGGCCATAACTGAAGGCTCTCAGAAAAGAAATCGCTTTCTTTGCCGCTGAAGAAAAAAGCTGTTCTGTGAAATGTTTGGTTTTGACTCCTTAATCCTCGACTGAAATAATAAGTATTGCAACTGCATTTACTAGCAGAATCACACAGTGGTGACATTAATTAATCACCCAAACACTTGTTGGAGGACTTTAAACAGTTTTCTCCAGGTCAGTTGCAAATTAGCTAGGTTGTTTTTGGCATGACAATGGAGGAGTACCCCTTTGTGGTGAAGTCAAACGGTTGGGTGGTTACAGCGCCTGCTGTGGCTGTAGAGACCAATATGGGAGAGACATGTTTTGTTGCAGCTGGGGCAGAGGAAGGCATTCGCTTGTGCTGTTGCTGATGCACCATGGCGTTTTTTCTCTCTGCGCTCCTCCCAGTGCTCATTCCTCCTTTGGTCACTGCTGTGGATGCACAACCTGACTGTCTGGAGGCACTGCAGTCATCTGCAAGGGAGTCCCACATGGCAGGGTTGATGTTGCCAGCCTTCGTGCCTTGTTTGCAGACATCTTTGTAGCACAGAGTGGGTCTGCCAACAGGCCTAGTGCCTGAAGCCAGCTCCTCGGGGAGCTAGGTGGCCCATTGTTGTCACAGGTAAGTACTCAAAGTCTAGAAGGTCGGTCTCTACATTGATTGGCCCAGCAACATCTGGGCAGCGCCAAGTTGCTCTACAGTAATAATAATAATTTTAATAATTTATTCTTTGTACCCCGCCCATCTGGCCGGGTCTCCCCAGCCACCCTGGTCAGGTTTGGGTCAGGTTTGGGTAATCTGTTGCCTTCCAAGTGTTGTTGGACTACAACAGGGGTCAGCAACCTTTTTCAGCCTTGGGCCGGTCCACTGTCCCTCAGACCATGTGTTGCCGGACTTTTTGGGGGGCGGGGGGGTGAACGAATTCCTATGCCCCACAAATAACCCAGAGATGCATTTTAAATAAAAGCACACGTTCTACTCATGTAAAAACACCAGGCAGGCCCCACAAATAACCCAGAGATGCATTTTAAATAGAAGGATGCATTCTACTCATGTAAAAACACGCTGATTCCCAGATCATCCGTGGGCCGGATTGAGAAGGCGATTGGGCCGCATCCGGCCCCCGGGCCTTAGGTTGCCTATCCCTGGACTACAACTCCCATCATATCTGGTCATCTCCAGGACCACGGCTTCCTCATCCTTACTATAGGGGCAGCTAGGCTTCTTTGGCCTGATGGCTGCATTCACCCTTAGTCAATCTCCTGGGACCCTTATATGCTATCTCATGCACACTCGTCATATGCAACAGCTCCCCTCTCCACAGATTATCACTCTCTCACCACTACTAGAGAGGGGGCAGAAGTTTGATCCAGTTCACATTGAAAGCCGAAGCAATCACATTTGCACTTTTTGAAACTTTATGAGAACTGAAGTACAGCCAACCTTCGATAATTCGTAGTTCTCCAAATTTTGTGATGCAGTTCGCCAACCAAAGGGTGTTTACAAAAATGCATATACAGGTGGAGACAACAGAGAAAAAAATAACATGTTGAGGGAAATAACTTGCAAAAATCCATGCGTTAGTAAAAACTGCATACAAAACATGCTTAGGAGAAATTTGCACTAAAATACTGAAGAATTTCCACGAGGATTAAAAATAAATAAATCACAAATTGAACATTGACGGTGATATATAAATGATGGGAAATTATAATGAATTGTGGGGTGCTCTTTATGAATGCGTCCAACTCTGCCAGGAACCCAGTGAGGTTCTTTGCTTCGACGACCACAATTAATTAATGTTAGTTAATGCCCAGAGGCCGGCCAAGTGTGAATAATCCCCGAAACTCATGACGGCTGCTCTATTTGGCACTGGTACGGCCTTAACTTTGTCTGGTCTGGGTCACTGCATTCTAAGGAAGTTTGGGGGCAGGGGAGTAGGGGAGACCTAGTGGAGGCAACTGAGGGCTTAGAACAGGCATCCCCAAACTTGGCCCTCCACATGTTTTGTGACTACAACTCCCATCATCCCCAGCTAACAGGACCAGTGGTCAGGTATGATGGGAACTGTAGTCCCAAAACATTTGGAAGGCCGAGTTTGGGGATAACTGGCTTAGAACATTTAGAGCCCAAAGCCCACCATGGAACCAGGACAGGGCCTGGTCAGTCAGTGTGGAGCCAAGATGGAATCTGGGTAGAGCCTGATGGTCCTTGCATGGAGAAACATCTAGGAGCACCCTCCTCCCCACAAAGGACATAGGGCTTCGATCCCCACAGCACTGAATCCCCTCCCCCCCATACCAGGTGAAGAAATGCTCTCTCCCACTTCAGAATAATAGCAGGGGGATTGAATCCTGTAGGAGCTGTCAAGCGCCTTCACCTGCCACCCTTTGATGATTATGATGATGATGATGATGATGATATCCCGCCCATCAGGTTGGATTGCCCCAGCCACTCTGGGCGGCTTCCAACATATATAAAATAATGAAATCGAATCAGGTGTCAAATCTGCAGGCTGTTCCTCTGTGGGTAGCTCTTCCTATTATCTTTTCACTGGTGCATGTTTTACTGTTGGTTAAGAGCCAAAGGTGCTTGAGTTGACATGCCCAGCATGCTAAGAATAAGAAAGAAAGAAAAAGAAAGAAAGAAAGAAAGAAAAGAGCAGTGCACATACACACTTGACTCTAATAATAGGATAATAGGAATAATTTATAAATTTATAAATTATTCCTATTATTATTATTATTATTATTATTATTATTATTATTATTATCCACTTGAGTCTCCAAAAACCAATGGCTCAAATGGGAACATTAGGCAGCTTGAAAGGAGCAGGATTTATCCCCTGCCAACAGCTGATGAGTGAATATTAAATCCTGCTACCTTGGCTATGGGAACCCCTTCCCTGCTGGGAACAGGTGTGTGCAGCCAGTGCAGGATTTAATCCGGTCCTCCTAATCAGCTGAAGGTCAGGTGGATGTGGTTTGAGTAAAATGGCCTCAAGGTCCAAATTGAAGTCCCTAGTGGACCAAGACTGGCCCATGAACCAGAGTTTCCTAGTCTTGCTTGCTCTAGAGTTTTCACGGTTCATCGCTGCTTATCAGACTGAACACAGCCGTTTCAGTGGTTGGGCCTAATGAACTCCTGGTCCAGGGTTGAGAAACCTAGGGGACTCTAGATGTTGCTGGTCTGATGTTCCCATCAACCTTGGCCATTGGTTGTGCTGGTTGGGGCTCATGGGAGGTGGATTCAAAAAACATCTGGAGGACCAGAGGTTCCTCACCACGCCTACAGCACCAGGCACTCCCAGAAGGTCTCCCATCCAAGTACTAACCTGTCTGGACCCCGCTTAGCCTCCAAGATCAAGGTGGTATGCCTAGAGACAGGTACGCCCCCCCCCCATGTCATAGCTGTTTGGTGCACCTGCAGCATGCAAGCCTTTGTGGAAAGTGCTTCCTTTTGCTGGTGATGCTCTGGTTAAATGGGCACACCAGCCATTAGCAGTACCTCTAGAGTCTGCTACAACTGTGCACCAAGGGTGATGGTGCCTTTGCCATTCCATCATTGCATCTCTTTAGAAACAATGGTTGGGTCTCCAAGCTCTCTCTGCAAAGCAGGCTTCTCTGCCCCCCCCCTTGCTGATCTTTGGGTCCGGAGACCCCCTGCCACACAGGGAAAATGAAGAGTTCCTGCTAATCAGGCTGGGAGCCAAGGCAGAATTAATGAGGAATCTGCTGTGGAGAGCAGAGCCCAACTGGGGTCGCAGTTTGATTTTCGGATGTTGTATGTGCATCGTAAGCTGGGAGGGTGGGAGTTGGCCTGTCAGGCTGCCTTAACTTAATTGGAAACATATGTCCGTGTGTGTCCCCACCTCCTCCTCCCCCCCCCCCACTTCTCCTCCTCCCCGTCCCTCAAGGCTGGGAGATTTCAGTCTGCTTCTTTGCAGCTCAGAATCTGGGGAACTTAACATTCCTGCAAACACCATGCTGGGCAGAGCCGCAGGCCTCCTCCCCAGCATCTACCTGGTGCTTCTCTTACCTGTCTCAGCCAGCTCCTGCCCCAGCCGGTGCTTATGCTTCAGGACCACAGTCAGATGCATGCATTTGATGCTAGAAACCATCCCTGAAGTCCCACCTCAGACCAATGTCCTGTAAGTAGCACTTTCCTTTGGGGATTCTCCTCTGGGTGTTAAACTGTGTGCACCAGTTTAGCGGAGTGCCGCTAGAGCCAGGTTTGGGATCCGGAAGGTGGGAGGGTCAAGTTCCACTTCTGCCACAGACCTGCGGTGTGGCCTTGGGCAAATTACTGTCTCGTGGTTGCAGTTCCTTGCCTCTACATGGGAGAGTGGACCTACCTTGGGGAGTTGTTGTGGCACCAAAGACATTCACATTTCTGGAGAAACTATTGGAAATTATAAGTTCCCCAAGGTTGTGGGGGGGTGTTATTGGTTACAAAGCACTGGAAGTTGCTTTGCAGAAAAGAATTCTGCAAATAGTGGGAATGAGCAAAAGCAATATTATTCCTACAGCACCGTTCATGTACCGAGCACTTGAGAGCAGAAGCAGGAAAAGAAAAGGTCTCTGTCTCCAAGGAGTTTACAGTCTGCCGTTTCACATGGGGGAGAAGACTGAGGAAAAGAGAAAAGTCAGAGCTAACAAGGGAAGAATGTGCAGAAATGCACTCACCATGTTTAGGTTTTGCTGCGGTTGGGGGGGGGGTGCAGGCCCCGGGGTGGGGGGAGTTAAGCAAAGGATTTGCAGAAAGGAGGAGACGTTTGGAGCATGTTATAAAATAGCATGCACTTTTAGTGTGGAAGTGGATCTTTATGTGACATGAAAGGTGGCATGGGATTCATTTGTTCAGAGCATCTATTTCCTTCCAAGTGCTTACTCGATGTCTTGGTCACAGTCCCTTGCTCATCTGCTTTCAAATGTGGGGATTTAAAAGTGGGGGCCCCGAGCAGGTGGCCTCGTCTAAGCAACATGAAATGAGATGTCAGCTGGGGGAGTCCCTCCTCTGCCTTGTTCATTGGAGTGTGTTTGTGTGTTTGTCTGTGTTTGTGTGAGTCAAAGGTAGTCTACAATTCTGTGACAGGTGCCCTTGTGCATCTCCCATACATTTAAATGCATCTCCTTGTAAAGAGGGACGTGGGTGGCGCTGCGGTCTAAACCACAGAGCCTAGGGCTTGCCGATCAGAAGGTCGGTGGTTCGAATCCCTGTGACGGGGTGAGCTCCCGTTGCTTGGACCCAGCTCCTGCCCACCTACCGGTAGCAGTTCGAAAGCTCACAGTGCAAGTAGATAAATAGGTACCGCTCTGGCAGGAAGGTAAACGGCGTTTCTGTGCGCTGCTCTGGTTCACCAGAAGTGGCTTAGTCATGCTGGCCACATGACCCAGAAGCTGTATGCCGGCTCCCTCGGCCAATAAAGCGAGATGAGCGCCGCAACCCCAGAGTCGTCTGCGACTGGACTTAACAGTCAGGGGTCCCTTTACCTTGATCTTGTAAAGAACTTCCAGGAAGATTGTGCCCAAAGTTTTGATGCCGCCGGGCTGGTGTTGGGTAAAATCCTATCGTCAGAATAGCCTATCCCTCCTGCAGAAAGTGGAAAACTCCGCTCTGTGTGTGTGTGTGTGTGTGTGTGTGTGTGTGTTTGTGTGTGTTCATTCGTTCAACATACGCCAGTCTTGCATTTCTAAAAGCAAACACATGTGCTTTCTAAACTTCTTTGCCCTTTTAATGTTCCAGTTTCCTTTATCTTTAAGCCGCAGCTTAACGTTCGGAGGGTGGGGTGCAGGCAGAACGAATGAACACAATCCTCACTGAACAAATGCCAGCAGAAATATACAGGGATACCTGTGTGTAAATCTGCAAAATTCCCAAACATCCACTGGATTGGGTGTGACTTCAGTGTGTGTGTGTGTGTGTGTGTGTGTGTGTGTGTGTGTGTGTGTGTGTAGCTGTGGAAGTCCATGCAAAGTGGCTGGGAGAGGGGAGGAATGGGTGAAACTGACACGGCTGGAGAGGAAGGAAGTTGCCTTAGCAGTCTGGGTCTGAGTCTCAAAGTCCCAGGATGAAAGCAGAGGGTGGAGGGGGGGTGCATTTCTATTGCAGACCAACATCTGATAGAAGGAAAATAGGTACACTTTTTTTCAGTTAAATGAACAAAAAGCTCCATAGTATAGTATCAAGGAAGCCAAACGGGCAAGCCACATCCAGGGCGTCTGCCAGCCCTTTTTCTGAAACATTAGTTGTAAAGTGCACGTTTCAAGCTACCAAGTGTTCTTCCACATGCTACTGGCATAGATGTTACTGTGGAGTTTCTTGTTTTGCATTTTTTGGTTCAAGATTCGTGTAGCATCTCAGCCCTCTTTTTAAACATAGGAAACTGCCTTATGCAGTCTCAGCCCATTGGTCAATCTAGCTCAGTACTGTCTACACGGGCTGGCAGCAGCTCCCTAGAATTTTCTGGCAGGGAGTCTTTTCCAGCTCTGTCTGGAGTTGCCGGGGATCGAACCTAGGACGTTCTACATGCAGGGCAGATGCCCTACCACTGAGCCACAGCCCTTCTGTAAGTTGGGAGAAGCAACAGCCCTGAACAGGAGGGGGAGGCGAACTTGACCCCAATGCCTACCGCAGGTTTTGCTGATCTATCGAATCAGCATTAAACACTGTTTACAAAAGGCTGTCAGGGGTTAAGTCCTCTGTTTGAAGATTTCCATTTGTTTGTTTCATTTATATACCACCTTTATCTTCCAAGGATCTCAAGGGGGGTGTACACGGTTCTCCCCATTTCACCCTCACAACAACCCTGTGAGGTAGGTTAGGCTAGGAGATGGTGACAGGCCCAAGGTCACCCAGTGAGTTTCATGGCTGACTGTGGATTCGAACCCTGGTCTCCTGGGCCCCTAGCCCAACACTCTAACCATTATGCCACACTGGCCCTCATTATTATCATTTATTTACAAAGTGCTGTCTAGACCAGGTCTGATTTAAAAGATAAAACACCCTAAGAAGGCCTTGTAGTTGCCCATCATTCGTAAGCACCCGGGCAGCAGACTGAGCAGGTACGCTTAGTTATTTATTTCACACAATGAATACACCGATTGATTGTTTAAAAAAAAAAAAAAAGGAAGAAGAGAAAAACCTCAAAAAGTTTACCAAAAAAAGCATTTTGCACTTGGCATGTGGACCCCACTGTAGTGAGTTGCATCATATTCCTCTTCAAATCATTATTTTATTTCTTTATATACTGCTGTGTCATTAAAAAAATACCACACCAAAGTGGTTTACAGCAGTAAAACCATGCAATAAAAACTATATTAAAAAGTTAAAGTCAGTTACCGGTATCTATTAACCATTACAGACAGTGACTTAGCATGAGTGACATTTCCTCATCAGTTCTCCAAGGGACTGCTGTAACTTGGATTGTGTACATTTTTGTTTCAGGGACCCTGAAGTTCCTTAAAAGCTCACCAGATGTTTCTCAATAGGGTAAAGGTAAAGGGACCCCTGACTGTTAGGTCCAGTCGCAGACGACTCTGGGGTTGCGGCGCTCATCTCACTCTATAGGCCGAGGGAGCCAGCATACAGCTTCTGGGTCATATGGCCAGCATGACAAAGCCGCTTCTGGCGAACCAGAGCAGCGCATGGAAACACCGTTTACCTTCCTGCCAGAGCGGTACCTATTGATCTACTTGCACTTTTACGTGCTTTCAAACTGCTAGGTTGGCAGGAGCAGGGACCGAGCAACGGGAGCTCACCCCGTCGCGGGGATTCGAACCGCCGACCTTCTAATCGGCAAGCCCTATGCTCTGTGGTTTAACCCACAGCGCCACCTGCGTCCCTCTCTCTCAATAGGGAGGGAGGGATAATTGAGAAGGTGTTTCCTGGAACCAACAGGTTTGCTTTGCAGAGCATCTCCTATGGGTCCTTTTTTGGCAATTCGAACTGCAGGTGCAGGAAGGGAGAGCAAGCCAGATTGAGATGCAGCAGCGGTGGAGGAAATGGTTAAAGCCCCTCTACCCCCACGCCAGAATCCCAGTCCGGATTAGGTCCCCCACGCCTGCAATCCCCTCCCACTTTAGTCAGCATGGGGTGGAGTTTATTATCAACAGCGCCTCCATGTGTCAAACACTGGAATGACCTGCAAACCTGTACAAATACTGCAAAACGGTACAAACGCATGTAAGTTACTGCAGAAAAGCCTATTGTTGTTACAGGACTGAGCCTGCATATGTACTATATATATTTAGAGCACATTCCCCCTCCCCCCGAACAATCTTGGGAACTCTAGTTCACCCCTTACAGAGCTAGAATTCTCAGCGCCCTTAACAAACTACAATTCCTAGGGTTCTTTTTTTTCTGGAGGGGTGCTTTAAATGTATGCTGATCAACCGTGAATCATCTAGATACCCACCGGCGTACAGCTGCCCTGATGTACAGCCTCCGTTAACACAGAACATTACAGCATGGCCCAACAGACTTGTGTGACTCCTCAAATATCCCCCAGACTCTTTTACACCACACAACCATTCTATGGCTGATGCCTGGGGGAGTTCCTTACCAAAAGAGTCAATGTGGGACGCAATCCTTGATCTGAACACCACTGTCCCCTGCTCTCGTAACACACACACACACACCTCTCTGCTGCTGCCAATTTTTAAACATCTTCCTTAGAGAAGCAGTTCGCTCAGAGTTTGTATGCAAAGCCGGGTCGGGATCCTCGATTCTGTGGCCGCATATTATTAGTCCCCCTCTGGAACATGCAGAGGTCTTGGCTCCCATTGCAGACTGAAGCCAGCCACCCGCTTAATGAGAAATCCCGCTTTATCCCAAAGCAGAGAGGGCAAATGGACAGAAAGGTCAGCGCTGAAAATATGTGATGGATATGTATTGGCTGCAGCCTGTTCCTCCAGAGCAACAACAGCCCAGATGCGATCTGGCAGGATGGAGCCAACAGCTTGCAGAAAAGCAACAGCTGTGCACCGTTTGTGCAGACAGTAACTTTCGAACCAAGTAGGTCTTTGGCCATTTGTCTCGTAGTGTCACATTTGGGTTGTGCTTTTTTTAAAGTCCAGGTTTAAGGATATATGGAAAAGAGAGGAATATCCGGCTGGAAAGGTGGTGGCAACTCATAGATCCTACGCTGGTGAGATGTAGAAATTAGCCCAGGCATGGAGAAGTTGATAAGATAAAAGCGTTTCTCCTTCTCTCATAGCACTAGAACCCATGGACATTCATTGAAGCTGAATGTTGGAAGATTCAGGACAGATGAAAGAAGATGAACTATGGAACTCACTGCCGCAGGAAGCTGTGATGGCTACCAACCTGCATGGGTTTAAAAGATTAGATAAATTCATCGAGGAGGAGATGGCTCTCGATGGCTATGTTCTGCCTCCACAATCGGAGGCAGCAATGCTTCTGAATGCCTCTCACAGAAGGAGAGAGGGCTCTTGTGCTCAAATCCTGCTTGCGGGTTTCCCACAGGCATCTGATTGGCTACTGTGAGAACAGGATGTTGGATAAGATGGGCCACTGGCCTGATCCAGCAGGCTCTTCTGTGTTCCTATGGCTTTGTTCCCTCGTATGTTACATGCAGAAGTAGATTAAGGTCTGGTTTGTATATGCCCCTCCATACAGAGCCCATTTGCAGAAATGTCTGGATTACTGCTGTGTATGCACATCCAGAATTTCCATTAAGGCCCTCAAAATGATGTACACCAGCCTTTGACAACCTGACACTCCCCAGGTGTTTTGGACTACAACTCCCATGAGCCATGCTGGCTGGGGCTGATGGAATTTATAGTCTAAAACATTTGGAAAGCACCAGGTTGGCAAAGGCTGGTGTGCATCATTCTACCCGTACCACTCATTTCACCCTAGTAGATGTTGTGGACACAACTCCCATCAGCCCCAGTCAGTGTGGTCAATGATTATAGTATTTGTAGTCCACAACAACTCTGCTAGGCAGATCCTTACTATTCCCTAGGAAATAGGGAAACCAAGATGGGCAGGGTATTAATTATTATTATTATTATTATTATTATTTTATTATTATAAGTATTATTATTATTATTACTACTACTACTACTACTACTACTACTACTACTATTCGCATTTTACAGATAGGGAACTGAACCTGCATATCTCCTGCCCATAATCACCCAGCACTCTCCCTTGGCTCATTCTACATCCAAAGGTCTCTTCCATTTAAATTCATCCCTTTTTTTGGCCTTGCTGTTACCACAAAGTACAGAAAATGTTTTACTTAGAAATAATTCATTTGCAGTTGTGGAGTTTGAGAGCCTGAAGCTGGCACAGAGCCACCTCCTGTATTCTGGCCCCTTATTTGGCTCCGCTAAACCTTCTAATTAAAATCAGGTTCTTCTCCTGCTGTTCAACCTGTGCATTAAACTAACCAGATATAAATAAAGACAAGGTATGTATGTGTGTAATGCGGGGGAGAGAATGGGGAGGTGCGGTGGGGGGTGGGAATTCACTTAACATTACTTAGGAAGTTTCTCTCATTATTCATTTATTTGCCTTCAGTTTTGGCCGCGCCAGTCTGCAAGAGGTTCAGGGTTGCAATGACTGCAGTAAAATGAAGTCCAGACTGTTGCTGATTTGCAGGTGTGATTCACTCACATACCGGTGAATTAAGCTTGTGCGATTAAAGAGGATTTGGCACTCTTGCAAAAAACAAGCCTGCTTCCAAAAAAACACCACTCAAGTTATTTCCAGACTACCTGTTAATTGAGCATGGCCCTGGACCATTTTGCACAATTTTTTGCCAGGAGGCAAAAAATTCAGTGGGTATATTAATTCTGATTTGATTGCAGGGAGGTTAGACAATGCTGCGTTGAAAAAATTGTTTATTTATTCATTTTTGTTTTTGTTCTTATTTTTATTTTCATTACATTTATATTCCCCTTTCATCCCAGGAGCTCAAGGTAGCATTTATACTTCTTCTTCCTCTCCCCATATTATCCTCACAACAACAACAACCCTGTGAGGTGGGTTAGGCTGAGAGTGAGTGACTGGCCCAAGGCCACCCAGTGAGCTTGATGGCTGAATGGGGATTCGAACCCCGATCTCCAAGGTCCCAGTCTGACACTCTAACCACTACACCACACTGGGTGCCTTCGTTATCCCGCACATTGCAGTGCATGTCCCCCTTCAGTTTCCTACCACAAAAAAGGCAGGGTTTGGGTGCACCGGAACGCCAGATGAACTTTGATTTGGGTCCCACCTGGAAAGAGCAACGATCTGCGAAGTGCACTCAGACTTTTGGCAGAACAAAAAGCGACCGGGAAAACGCACACTGGAAAAGCCAGTGTTGTCTAGCCTCCTGGCAAACTTCGTGCCAACAAGGCAGAGTGAAGGCTCAATAAATCTGTCGCCTGGAAGGAAGCGGGGATACTGCAACTTGGACACAGAGCAGAGAGGGGTCGATTCCAGATATCCAGGACTTTTGCTGTGGTGCCCAAGGTCACACCCCAGCCCCTACCAATAAGTTAAAAGTGCTCTTGTATACCACTTTAAACAGGTATAAAGGTAAAGGGACCCCTGACCATTAGGTCCAGTCGTGCCCGACTCTGGGGTTGCGGTGCTCATCTCGCATTATTGGCCGAGAGCTGGCATACAGCTTCCAGGTCATGTGGCCAGCATGACTAAGCCAGTTCTGGTGAACCAGAGCAGCGCACGGAAACGCTGTTTACCTTCCCGCTGCAGCAGTACCTATTTATCTACTTGCACTTTGACGTGCTTTCGAACTGCTAGGTTGGCAGGAGCAGGGACTGAGCAACGGAAGCTCACCCCATTGCGGGGATTCGAACCGCCGACCTTCTGATCGGCAAGCCCTAGGCTCTGTGGTTTAACCCACAGCGCCACCCACGTCCCAATTTAAACAGGTATGGCTTCCCCTAAAGAATTCTGGGAACTGTAGTTTGTTAAAGGGTGCTGTAACCCTCCAATGTTTTGACTTTGCCCACCTCCCGTGGTGAACTATTCCATTGTCTCTGGAGGCAGTTGGTTGCCAACAATATTAAACAATTATATAGCTACAATTCCCAGCATTATATAGCTACAATTCCCCCCAGGATTCTTTGGGGGTAGCGACTGTTAGGAGATGTGACCTGCCCCTTTCTCCCACTTTCTCCTGCCCCTGATTGCCTGAGCCTAGGAAGTAGAACAGGTCCACTGCCCCCCCCCCCAAATCAATAAAAATACATAGCTAACTGAGGCTCTGCCCCCCCCAACAAAGGCCAGCCCTCCCTAACAAAAATCCTGGCCACGCCCATGTAACAAGTCGCTGTCAAGTGAAAAATCAGCATTTTCCTATGTGTGTGTTTATGTCCGTGTATCTATATTTTTATCTCTATGGTTTACCAGCTTTGCGCGGGCGGGGCTGAGAGCCGGGGCAAGTCGAGGAGGCCTTATTTGCATTCGTTGGGACCATGATGCATTGCGCGCAAGGGAGCCGGTTTCTCCCTCCGTGGTTTTCGTCGGTAACGCAAACGGCTTCTACTACCGCAGGAGAAACATTGGAGCCATTTCCCCCCCCCATTTCACCTATAAAAAGTGTTTTTCGGAGCGGGGGGGAAGAGGAAAATATAGGGTCGCCGTAACATCAGTAGTAGGCGCCCGCGCTGTGGCTGGGCTCGTCGGCTTGCAAAGAGCATACTCTGGTTTCACCTCAGATCGTATAAATCTTTCGCCTTTTACTAAAGATTTCCGTGGGGAGGAACATTTATGAGTTTTCAACTAATTTTTTGAGGCCTTGCTTCGGCAGGGCTGCCTTTATGTGTCAAAAGAAAGAAAATGTGCTTGCAACATTATTTTGGGTGCTCTGTTTTTGGCCCACGTTCCTAAGACTTCCAAGTAAGCAATGTGTTGCTATTTTCATTTCTTTGCTGTGTATTTTCTTGCACCTTTTTGTATCAATGTTTCATGCAGGAAATTGTGGTTTCGGTTTCTCATCTGACATGTAAGCAGTGCATTTGAGCATGTGCAGAGTGTAGTCACCGTATTTGTTTGTTTTAACTGGGTTTCATAAACAAGAACGTTATACAAATAAGTTTTCTCATCTCATTTGTATAGCACAAAAGTAGCATAATGTGGGAAAATATCTACAACATATGTTTCATTCTTAGTGGTCAATGTATAAGTTCTTGGTTTATGAATAAAAGGTAAAGGACTAAGCGGTTTATGAATAGGTTTAAACAATTAGGAAGGAGATGGGGGAAAGGAGTGGCTAGTGGGGTGGTTATGCTTCTCTTATTCTACTTAGTGTGTGTGAGGAGTTGTATCAGCATTACAGTGGTACCTTGGTTCTCAAAGGTAATCCATTCTGGAAGTCTGTTCCAAAACCAAAGCATTCCAAAACAAGGAGCACTTTCCCATAGAAAGTAATGCAAAACGGATTGATCCGTTCCAGACTCTTTAAAACAGCAATTTAACATGAATTTTACTCTCTAACGAGACCATTGATCCATAAAATGAAAGCAATCATCAATGTAAAGCAGGCATGTCCAACAGGTAGATCGTGATCTACTGGTAGATCACTGGTCATCTGTGGTAGATCACTGGTAGATCACTGGATTCCCACAAAGAAGCTCAGCAACTTTGGCTCCCCTTTAAAAAAAGCTCAACATCTTTGCCCTGAAGCCCCCAAAACAAGGCTTTTCTTCCTAAAAAAATCTCAACTTTGACCCAAACCCCCCAAAACATGGATGGCTTTCCTTCCTAAAAAAAGCTCAACAACCTTGACCTGAACACCCCAAAAGGGGGTAGATCGCTGCCAGTTTTTCTCTCTGTGAGTAGATCGCAGTCTCTTGGAAGTTGGCCACCCCTGATGTAAAGGTAAAGGGACCCCTGACCATTAGGTCCAGTCGTGTCCAACTCTGGGGTTGCGGCGCTCATCTCGCTTTATTGGCCGAGAGCCGGCGTACAGCTTCCAGGTCATGTGGCCAGCATGACTAAGCCACTTCTGGTGAACCAGAGCAGCGCACGGAAATGCCATTTACCTTCCTGCCGGAGCGGTTCCTATTTATCTACTTGCATTTTGACATGCTTTCAAACTGCTAGGTGGGCAGGAGCTGGGACCGAGCAACGGGAGCTCATCCCGTCGCAGGGATTCGAACCGCCGACCTTCTGATCAGCAAGCCCTAGGCTCTGTGGTTTAACCCACAGCGCCACCTGGGTCCCTCAATCATCAATGTACTCTACTATAAAATAAATAAGACAGTATTGTAGATGATGAAAATTAAAATTAATTTCTTTTCTTACTTGCTCTGATGATAGTCATTGTTCTGAGGGGGGGCTTTTATCCATTTCTGCAGTCACACAATCAATTAATCAGTAGCTGAACTGGGTTCCGCACAGTCACAAAAACAAATTAACCGAAAAAGCCTCAAAAACAAAAACGCAAAATAAAAAGCAAAAGTGCCAAATACAGTGGTACCTTGGTTCTCGAACTTAATCCGTTCTGGAAGTCCGTTTGACTTCCGAAATGTTTGAAAACCAAGGCACGGCTTCTGATTGGTGCAGGCACCCCAGAAACGATAGGCGACAGCCACATCGGACGTTCGGCTTCCAAAAAATGTTTGAAAACTGAAGCACTTACTTCCAGGTTTTCGGTGTTTTGGAACCAAGGCATTTGAGAACCAAGGTACCACTGTTCTTGTATGGGTTCTTTTACTATTCACTTGTTGTATTATCTTGACAGGGACTCAAGGTGGGTTACAGGTGAAAATAAGAACAGCTGAAAACAGAGGAGGGGGGAAACAACCATTAAAAAAACATTGACAGAATTAAATCTCTCCCCATCTCTCACATCTATTAAAAGCATACGAATAATTACCATAAAAACAGCACGGTACCAGCCCTTCCACCATATTTATTTTTTATTAAAATTATTTCTGCAACTGTCTTTCTTTTTCAATGAACTGCCACAGTGGTTTGCAGAACAATAAAGCAGCAGCAATACCTAGCAAAATAGCAATAAGATCCAGATCGATGATTAGCAATAAATCAATTAGCATTGATCACTGCAATATGAGAAACCTGGAGGCCGTATGAAAAACCAGGGGAAAGGTTTGGAGAAGAGGTTTGCTTTACCTCCACTGTAGATGTTATAACTTGATCATCTGGAAATTAGACCTTTGGAGTCTTCAGGGCTGAAATCAAAGGTCGATTCTCAAGATTCCTGCATGAATATAATTCTGTGATTCAATGTGGTTTAACCATCACTTGCGAAAGGGCATTATCACTCTGCTCAGCAGCTGTCATGCATTTTTAGCTTTCAGTGTCACCAAAAACCCCTACACTTTTTGCCAAGAAGTTCAGGAAAAGGTAAGGTCTTCACACCCCCCAATGCTCTGCTGCAGCCTGGAGACCTCCAGATGTTTTGGACTCCAATGCACATCAGCCCCCCCCCCAAAAAAAGCATGGCTAGTAGTCATGGGTGATGGTCACAGGTTCACCATTCCTGCTCTCATGAGCTGTGCAAGGCAGTAGAGCATCGCCACAAGGGCTATCACATGGAAGAGGGAGCATGCTTGTCTTCTCCTGCTCTTGAGGGTAGGACTCGAACCAATGGCTTCAATTTACAAGAAAGGAGGTTCCGACTAAACATTCAGAAAAACCTTTCTACAGTAAGAGCTGTTTGACAGTGGAATGGACTCCCTCGGGAGGCTGTGGACTTTCCTTCCTTGGAGGTTTTTAAGCAGAGATTGGATGGCCATCTGTCATGGATGCATTAGCTGAGATTCCTGTATTACAGGGGGTTGGACTAGATGGGTCCCTTCCAGCTCTAAGATTCTATGATTCTAGAGTGCCTAGAGCTGGTGCATGTCAGGCCCCTGTCGCCTTTCTCAGCAGAAGGCCATACAACACCAAGAATAAGGTGTGAATAAGCTTCTAGGGCAGTGGTGGCCAAACTTGGCCCTCCAGCAGTTTTGGGACTACAATTCCCATCACCCCTGACCACTGGTCTTGTTAGCTAGGTATGATGGGAGTTTTAGTCCCAAAACAGCTGGAGGGCCAAGTTTGGCCATGCCTGTTCTAGGGGAAGCTCAGCGCAAGAGAATACCTGGCTCTGTTTGACTTTGCTTCTGCAAAAGTGAAATCGCGTAAAATGGGGAGCACCCACTAAACACCCTTTAAATGCCCTCTCTGGCACTCGCTCTTCAATCCCTATCAAAATATTGTATCCAAAAATATCCACAACTAGAATGGAAGCTCTTTCAGGAGGCTGGAGGACCTACAGAGAAGTGGCGGCTGCTGCTGCACTACTCCGCATGCCAGCTGTTAAGCGGGGCGGCTGAGCAGCCTAAACAAAGCCCCGCTGCGCCTCCAATCTCTTCAGAGCTTCCTCTGCCCTCACTGACATCCTCTTTGGGTTCCGGGGAGGGTCTCCTTGCAAGCCACAAGGACTATCCCGCGCTCCCTCCTGCCATTTCCAGGTTTGGATTGAATTATTTATTTCCCAGCGCCATGCATGTTGGTCACACATAAGGGGGGGACACCTGTACAGGTTTTCTGCAGGGAGTATTTTGGAAGGGCATTTGGATCTAATGTGTGGATCTGTTGTCCGCCACTTCTTGCACTATTACAGCCCACATGTGACTGATGGATTGAGAGATTCTCTTTTGCTTTCCAGGGATTTGCGCTTCAACCGCATCAAAGCCATCCAGCCTGGAGCCTTCAGGAATCTGAAGAACCTCAACACCCTGTAAGTGCTCAATCTTCCTGCGCCGTATGCGCCGCCTTACCTAAAATGGGAATCCAAAACCCAGAGGCGCAGCTTAGCTTTGCTCTGTGGGCCGTCCAATCCAAATCTGACAGAAATAACCCCGCTGGCTTGCGCACACAGAGGCGAAGTTCAGAAACGGTATGCTGGGCAGCTTTCAAGCCAGCTTTATTTTTGGCTCTGGGCTCCGTAAGCAGTATCACCTGCTCCGTTGTTTTTGGACAGGTTCGAGTTTGTGTCGGATCTCAGATTTTAAACAGCTGAGATGCTTGGCTCCAGAAATCGCTGGATCCTTGGAGCACTCTTTGCGTGCCAAGGTCCTTTCAGGATAACAGCACCATGATGAGTTTGCTTTGAGCGACTTCCATGCTGCGCTCAATTAGAAGATGGGGAATGAATTAGCACTTGGTACAATCCTACATATGGGTCTGTCGGAGCACAACCCTCCAGCTACAACCACACTTCTGCTTGCTGGCTCCATCCTTTTTCTCTTCTCAAAGGACCACCCCCAAAGGGCCATCGCCCTTTGGCACCGATCCTTTGGCAATCACCCCGGCACTTTTTCTGGCTCCAGTCGAAATGCCCCAACCCAGATGTTCTTACTGGGTGGCGGCAGTTTCTGGCAGCGGTGCTCCAAGCAGGCTGCTTTGGGCCAATGGTCCTCACTGCAGCATGCAAGAAAGTTCAGGGTGGGGAAAGTGACGGTTTAAAAACACAATTCTTCCTTAGCTCCTTTTCAGCAGCAGCTCTCTCAAGGGAGACATTGCCACCTGTTTCTGCTCCTTTAAAAAAAAAAAATATTTAATCAATTTTTTGATACAAACATCAACCGCAAAAGACACATACAACAAAAACCATAATAACAGTAATAACACAATTCAGATTTGGATACACTGATATACCCATGACTACCTATGATAGGGACGCAGGTGGCACTGTGGGTTAAACCACAGAGCCTAGGACTTGCCGATCAGAAGGTCGGCGGTTCGAATCCCTGTGACGGGGTGAGCTCCCGTTACTTGGTCCCTGCTCCTGCCAACCTAGCAGTTCGAAAGCACGCAGTGCAAGTAGATAAATAGGTACTGCTCCGGCGGGAAGGTAAATGGTGTTTCTGTGCGCTGCTCTGGTTTTCGCCAGAAGTGGCTTAGTCATGCTGGCCACAAGACCCGGAAGCTGTACGCCGGCTCCCTCAGCCAATAAAGCAAGATGAGCGCTGCAACCCTAGAGCGGTCCGTGACTGGACCTAATGGTCAGGGGTCCCTTTACCTTTACCTATGATATACCTATGATATACCTATATACCTTTTTTTAAACAATATTTTACTACCTCTCTCTCCTCCTTCTACTTCCCACCACTATCCGCCTTATCGCTTAAATATTCGTTCCAGATTTCTTCAAATTTATCCATTCTTATTTTGCGTTGACATGCAATTCGTTCGTATGTAGCTAATCTGTCCATATTATCAATCCATGTGCTCAATGGAATCTTTTTCTGGCTCTTCCAATTCATCAAAACAAGTTTTTTTTGCTTCTAATATAGCATGGTACATCCATATTTTTTTTGACCCCTTGAAATCTCCCACGTTTCCGGAATATAATTTAGAATTAAATTCAATCTGCTCCTTTTGAGGTTGAGCAAAAGTAGTTGAATTGCTATGAAGGGTGCAAACTGTAGTCCAGGCATGTCCAACCAGTTGATCGCGATCTACTGGTTGATCGCAGGATCCTGATCGATCTCCCCCCCCCCCCAAAAAAAGCTCAAGAACTGTGGCTCTTCCACCCGCAAAAAAGGTCATTAGGAACAATAGGAAATTATCCTAATGTCAGTAATACAAAAGGAAAATTGATTCAACATACCGGTAGTACTAAAAACAATAGGGCTTTGCAAGGGAGGGGGCAGGAATCCATGGGATTTTGAGTCAGCCCTGCTGCCGTTGTGTGACAGCATAAGGCCTGATTTGATCTGGTTAGAATAATAGAATAATAGAGTTGGAAAGGATCCCAAGGGTCATCTAGTCCAACCCCCTGCAATGCAGGAATCTGCCTGCCTCTCTGCCTTCCATCCCAGTGGATGTAAAGCCCCACCAGGCTGGGGGGCATTTATCATCATCATCATTATTATTATCCCACATTTTACCCAGATCTGGGAACTCAGTTAAACAGCTGCAAATATAACATTTTAAGTGCATTATACAAATGTGACACTAGATGGTGATGGTGAGCTTGTGGCAAATTCAATATGTTTTTCAAAATGCTTCTTTTAAAAGCATTTTTTTTATATGTGTCCAGATTCCACTCCGGGTTTAAGTTGGTTTACACAAATTAAAACGATGCAGATAAAATAAAATAAAAACACCACCATATAAAAGATTCTTTTTTATATAAAAAAACCTATAATAAAATTAAAGCAATATTAAAAACAACAAAATATGGACGATGAAAACAGCACAGCACTGTTAAAACAAAACAAAAAACCAGTCAGTTCCCAATGATCTGTTTCGAACTGGGTGAGGATAATTTAAAAGTCTGGGTGATTTTTTTTTTTAAGGATTGGATCAAGGGATCTCTGGCCAAGTAGACTCATAGCGAGAGAGCCAAGAATGTTATAACCCTCTTCTCTTGCCCAGTGCCACTAAACACAAATGCTGAGGGACGCTGGTGGAGGAGAGAAATTTTCACCGGATATTAAATCCTCCCTGTGGGAACAGATGGCTAATTGTTTCTTGCCACAGCCTAATTGCATATAATCTAAAATACTGGCTGGTCCTGTTTTGGCTTAACCGAAACTTTGTTTGCGGTTGCCATGACAACCCCAGGATGATGCCTCCACTCCAAGCGAAGAACTGGAACGCAACACGATGATAGTAAGGCATCAGGGCAGTCATCAGATTCCTCCCCCTTTGAGTTTTACTGTGAGTCAGTGGGACAGGAATGAACTTGATTCAGACTGCAGTTCCCATAGGAAGCTGCTTGCATGGGATATATCCAGCCTCACAGAACCAACATACTTAACTCTTATTAATGTTTGCCCTGTTTCACTGGAGTGGTGCATGCTCTGGTTATCTCCCGCTTGGACTACTGCAACGCGCTCTACTGAGATCCAGCGCTGAGGGCCTTCTAGCAATTCCCTTCCCGCGAGAAGTGAGGTTACAGGGAACCAGGCAGAGGGACTTCTCGGTGGTGGCGCCTGCCCTGTGGAACACCCTCCCATCAAATGTCAAGGAAATATAACAACTCTCTGACTTTTAGAAGACATCTGAAGGCAGTCCTGTATTAGGAAGTTTTTAATGTTCGATGTTCTGTTATGTTTTTATATGTGTTGAAAGCCACCCAGAGTGGCTGGGGCAACCCAGTCAGATGGCCAGATGATGATGATGATGATGATGATGATGATTAATAATAATAATAATAATAATAACCAGCCTAGGTGAGCCACAGCAGAGGTCTCCTCTGGAATGGTAGAGAACCTTCCTGTTCCAAAGCATACTTTTCATTTGCCAAGGAGACAAATGCAATGTCAAAAAGATTAGCTTGGAATCCACAACCGCAAAGGTTTTCTCATGTGCTTTGGGGCTGGAAAGGGATGTTATGACAACGACGGTGAAAACAGTGCTGAAAGGTAAACAAGAGTCCAGACCGTGGACAGGATCCTATTGTATCCGTCCTCCTGACCTTGCCTGCGGAGCTCAATTTGCCTCCCTTTGGACCGCGGAGCTTGCTGGTCTTCCAGCTCTGATCCAGTTAGGGAGGCAGACAAATTCCAAATGGCACCACAGGAGAATTCTGAAGCAGATAAGACATTTCTCTTTCTCTCTTTCTTTTTGGCAGGATGCAAAACAAGCACATTCATTTAAGGGCCAGACTACATGAGGTGGCAGGATTTGGCCTGGTCCAGTCATTCTTCAGTGGACCTTTTGCAAAAATGCAGCTACAAAGCGCTCTGATCCAGAACAGGGTCACGGTGCTCTGGCGGTGGGGGGTTTAAGTCCAATCCAAAATTATCCTTTATTTATTTAATGTCATTTGTATCCTGCCTTCCTCCCAGCGCAGGACCCGAGGTGGCTCGCAGCATAAATTAAGCCAGGTGCAAACCAAAACACACAATGAGCATAAATAGTAGAAAACAATTAAATAAGAAACTTCTATTGAAAACATCAGTGAGAACACGTAAAAGCACACACACAAAAGCTTAAGACCCAGCCTAAAAAGACACTGTCACAACAGCCAGCTGTTGTCCAAAAGGCCAGTCAAGATAAAGAAGTATTTGGCAAAATGAAAATAGAGAAGGAGCTGGGCTGTCCTGTGGGAGGGAGTTCCACAGTCTGAGAACAGCCTCTGAGAATTTCCTCTCTCATGTCCTCATCAATCGCATACCCTCCAACATTTCTCCGATGAAAATAGGGACATCCCATTCCATAATGATAATTTTACTTTTTATACCCCACACATCTCACTGGGTTGCCCCAGCCACTCTGGGCAGCTTCCAACATATATGAAAAACATTAAAAAAACAAACCTTCCCTGTACAGGATTCCCTTCAGATGGCTCGGGGTTCGGATAACTTAGGGCTGCCATACATCTGGATTTTCCCGGACATTATCAGGATTTCAAAGGCAGAATTGACGTCCGAGGGGAATTGTCCTGGACGTTAGAAAAGTCATTTTGGGGGGTATTTTTGTATTTAAAACAAACAAACTCAACAACCCCTCAAGTGATTTTAAGCTTTTGGAGCTGCTGTTTCCACTGCTGTTTTCCCTGACATTTCCCTGACATTTTGCTGATTTGGCAAAATTGCCCCCTGACACCATTTTTACACCCAAGGGTGCAAGTTTTTACTTTTTGAAATATGGCAGCCCTAGGATATATCTCCATAACCCCCCAACATTTCTTCAGTGAAAATAGGGACATCCTAAGGAAATGTGGGGCATTCTGGGATCAAATCAGAAAACCCAGATGGCTTCTCTAAAGCAGGGGCGTCCCTGGAAAACAGGGACACTTAGGGCGTCTGCAATCGTAATACTGAGACTGCAGCCTGCCGCCTTCAAAGTAATGCATTAATGTGTGCCTTCCTTTCCCTTATTTTCTCACAGGCTTTTGAACAACAACCTGATAAAGCAAATTGCACGAAGATCCTTTGAAGGACTTGACAGCTTGAAATACCTGTAAGTGTGTGTAAGGAGGCCCAGTGTGACAACAGCCTCTGACCATTAGTAGCAGGGAAGCGAAACACTCCTGAAACTTGTCAGATCACAGTTGCTTTACATCCTGCTACACATATGTGTGTACTAAATACTGAGCAGGAAAATAAATTGCAGGTGCATATTTTGTCTTAATTATTCATATACCATTAGACAGGGCCTTCTTGGTGGTGGCTCCTGGGTTGTGGAATACCCTCCCTCCTTATTAGCTTTCAGAAGAAGCTTGTAAACATTCCTGTTCATCCAGGCATTTGATGGCTGAAAATTCCTGCTCCTGGCAACCACGACAATTATTAGCTGTGAGGGTATGCAACCATTTTACCCGTTATTAGATTTTGTGTGTGTGTGTGATTTTTAGGTTTTACATGTTTCAATATATTTTAAATTACTTTTAAATGATTTAGTCATGTTTTTTTATGTTATTCTTACTTGTATTGTTGTACAACGTTTCTCTACTCTGGGCTCCTTTGGGAGGAAGGCCCTGATATAAATTTAATTATTCCATTAATTAAGTACCGGTAATTGATATGCAGAACACAATTAGATAAACTGGCTTTTTCATGTTGCTAAGCCAGAAAAGAGGTTTGGATCATCCACTGCCTGCCTTTTATTCTTTCTCACACACAGTTCAGTGGCCAATGATACTTGCTCTGAGAGCTGCCCCGCGATTTTGCGTTTGCTCTGCCAAACTTCATACCCGTATCTTTTCCCCCTCGAGGGGACAGAAAAGCAGCTTGAAGTGTGTCTGATTTTTTTTTTTTTTAATCTCGGGCAGGAAAAGGATTAACTATACACATAACCTCCACTCCCCTTCTCAGCAGGACTGGCGTCAGCAGCCGACATCCTCATGCAGCTGCCAAGGGATCCATCCTGCCCAGCGCTTTTGGCACCATTGCCCTGGGCCTCCCCTCCTCCAGGGCTCCTTCTTTAAATGAGCACCAGGTGGTCTCCGTTGCAATTGCACCCTGGAGTGACATCACGGCACAGCAGGGCATGATGGGAAATTGCAACGGCAGCTGCCCTTTGGCTCATCCTCCTCTTCCAGTGAAATATTCACGTGTGTCGGGTGGTGGTGGAGAGTTTCTTGTTGCCAAGTGCTGCAAAGACCTGGACATTCTAGTGCCGCCTTCACCCATCTGATGCCCACCAGATTGTTGTGGACTGCTGCTGCCTTGAAAGGGACGCGGGTGGTGCTGTGGGTTAAACCACAGAGCCTAGGGCTTGCCGATCAGAAGGTCGGCAGTTCGAATCTGCAGGACGGGGTGAACTCCCGTTGTTCGGTCCCTGCTCTTGCCCACCTAGCAGTTCGAAAGCACGTCAAAGTGCAAGTAGACAAATAGGTACCGCTCCGGCAGGAAGGTAAACGGCGTTTCCGTGCGCTGCTCTGGTTCGCCAGAAGCGGCTTAGTCATGCTGGCCACATGACCCAGAAGCTGTACGCCAGCTCCCTTGGCCAATAAAGCGAGATGAGCACCGCAACCCACGATGGGGAGGTTCAGACACTACAGTGGCAGATTTCTAAGGATGGAATCATAGAATCATAGAGTTGGAAAGGACCACGAGCGTCATCTTAGACTTAGTCCAACCCCCTGCAATGCAGGAATATGCAGCAGTCCCATGCGAGGATTGAAGCTGCAACCTTGGCATCATCAGCACCACACTCTCACCAACTGAGCTATCCAGGCCAGCCAATAGTTACCTCTGTTTTGTTATTTATTTACTTACCTGCAGCATTGAAACATGACATTTAAAACAATTCAAAACAACTTACAACCATAAAAATAAGGCAGGTCCTCAAAACATACGCCCCGAGTGTCAAAAGCCAGGGTAAAGAGGTGCATCTCCTGAATTATCCAAAAGCTGTATAATGAAGGTGCCATACGCACCTCTGTGGGTAGGGGCTTTCACAGTTTGGGGCCGCCACCGAAAAGGCCCTCTCCCGGGCAACACCTATACACAGTGCCCCGAGCCTTTGAGGGCAGAGGAACTACCAAGAGGGCATCCTCTGTTGATCTAATGACTCAATAGGGTATCTCAGGTATCTGGGGCCTGAGTCATTTAGGGCTTTAAACACCAGTGTGAGCAGATTGAATTGGGCCCTGAAACAAACTGGCAACCAGAGCAGCTGTTTTAAAACACGGGTTACATGTGGTCTCAAATGGGGTGCCAGCCAGCAGTCTGGCTGCTGCATTTTGGACCAACTGGAGTTTTTGAGTCGTCTCCAAGGGCCACCCCACATAGAGTGCATTGTAATAATACGATTTTAGGATGTTGCTTCCAATGCAGTCTTCCTGTTAGCCAACCGGGAAGCTTTTCTCAACCGATGTAATTTTATTCTCCTTTTCTGCTCTCCCTCTCTTTGCAAGCTACCTTTACAAGAATGAAATACAGAGCATCCAGCAGCATGCATTCAAGGGCCTTTATTCCCTGGAACAGCTGTAAGTTGGCCGAGGTTTGTGTTGGAAATTGCATGGAGACGAGGGATGGAATTTCGCCTCTGGATTCCTGGCAGCCCCCTGAGACACCATCTGCAAGCGCTCCTTAGAGTCCCGAGAAACTGAGCTTTGATTGAAAAATGAAATAAAAGTAATATGTTTTTATTTATTTACTCTTAGGTATTCCTAGGCTGCTTTTCTGGGCAGCGCCGACCCAAGGCAGCTTGCAAACGTTTCTAGTTATCATGGTGATAGAGCTACGTTTAAACATCTGCTTTTTAAGCTTTTGTGTTGAGAGTTCTGTCGCTCATGTTAATTCATGTAACTTGAGGATGATGATTTCAGAAGTAGATTGCTGCAGAGCACTGGTTGGGCAACTCCTAAAGATGATCTCCTTATCACGAAAAGCATCGCTTGCTAATTTCTGCTTTGCAAATGGCCATTCAGAGCACAACTGTGAGAGGTCTGGGCCATTTGTTTTAACATTCTGGCCAATTGACAACCCAGTTGTCACCTGTCTGTGAAGATCTTCTGGGGAAGATCTAGAATCATATAATTGTAGATTGGAAGGGACCCTGAGGGTCATCTATCCAACCCCCTGCAATGCAAGAATCTCAACTAAAGAGGCCTCTGCTTGATGCCCAAGAGAGCTGCTGCCAGTCAGTGCAGACAATATTGAGCTGGACCAGAGGTTTTCAACCTTTTTGAGTCCACGGCTCCCTTGACCAACTAGATTCTTTCTGCGGCTCCCCTGTGGGGCTCAGGAACCCAGTTATGTCACCCCTTGCCTGCAGAGCTGGCAGCCTCTCACCCTTTTTCAGACACCCTCCCTTGTGGAGTGTTCCCTCAGCCTCCTTCCCCCTCTCCTTGGGAGTCTTCCAGGCAGCCACTGCTGCCACCCCAGTCTCTGAGCTGCCCCCATCCCATCCCTAAGAGAGGTGCCTCCCAGAGGCACCATTTGCCTGCAGAGCCTATAGTCAGGGCTGCTGCAATAAACAGCTGTGCAAGCCTTTGAGAGGCAGAGATGCAAGAGGGCATCAGAAGAGGGAGGGAAGGAAAATGGGACAGAGGCCAGTGTTGCCCGCAGCACCCCTGACCATCATTCAAGGCACCCCAGGGTGCCACGGCACACTGGTTGAAAACCACCGAGCTAGACATACCAATGGCCTGACATAGTATAAGGCAGCATCTTAGGTTTCTCTTACACACACCCCTCCTCAGCCAGCCATGTTTTGTGTCAGGGTTAGAGCCAGACACAGGTCAACAATAAAAGAAGCAGGTCTCCGTTGTCAGTGAAGTTAACTCTTTATTCAAAGAAACAAACATACAACTCAGTGGTCTTGCCCTTAAGGGGCAAATCCCAGGTCTGAAGGTTCTTGCCTTCCACCCTTTCTAAGGCTCCTCCTCTCCCAGATGTTTCCCAAGCAAACTGCGTCTGCACACCTCTGCTATTCTCATTAAATGTACCCTGTGCGTTCTTGGAGACCAGAGAGAAGGGCACTGGTGGAGGAAGAGGGGGGCGGGGGGAGCACACTGCCCCTGGAACCACGATCCCGGTGGGGTGCCATCACGGTTGGCCCCCAACTTCGTGCTGGGCACCACGCCCCCGGGACGCACATCACGCCCCTGGGGTGCGTGCCAGCCACGCCCCCGCCTGCTCTCCACCCCCGGTGCCGGAGCATAAAGCTCCACCACTGGAGAAGGGGAGCTTGTCGCAGCAGCAGAGGCAGACTCCTTGGATTCTTCTGCAGTCTTCGTCTTCCTGTGCTTCAGCCTCCGTGTCTGAACTGCTTCCTGTCACAGGCTCTTCCTGCTCACAAAACCCTGTTGCCCCTTTGGCATCCGTCACCTCCTCCCACCCATCTTTCCCCTCTGACTTCTCCCCAATGCCCCACCACCAATCCCCTGGCTCTGAGCCTTCCTCCCTTGGGGGGGGGGGGTTCCCCGGCTGGTGCCTCCCACCTCTCCTCTGCATCCAGCCCAGTCCCTGATGCTTTGCTGAGCTCGCACATCACAGTGGAGAGATGAATCCTTCGCTTCGGGCTTTCTGACTTATTTTAAGTACAGATGCCTTTGCCTGCAATGTGGGCAAAGTTCACTGGTATTCAGGAAGTCAGAGCCCTAGCTGTCCCCAACCTAGTGTCTTCCACATCTCATGGGACTACAAACCCCATCCTCCCTGGCCTCTGTGAGTTGTAGTCCAAAACATCTGGAGGGCACCAGGTTGGGGGCAGATGGAGTGATCTCCGGATAATAATTATTTGAGCTTTAAAAAACAACAACTCTGAGATGACACAACTGCTACAAAAATATTTGCTTTGTAAAACAAAACAAAACAAAACCCAGTCCTGTTGAGATGACGTAGTCCCTGACCAGAAATGTCTCGCAAGGCACACTAGATAGACAAAATAAAGAGTCATTGTGGGATGTAGGAAAGTTTGTGCTCCTTCACAGATGATCTCATGTGCAGCACTGTGGCCAAGATCTAATCTCTCGCTAGCAAATATAATCAACGGCTTTGTAGATGATGTATTAGGAAGGAATGGTCCAGCGCTTCTGCCCCCTCAACGAGCCGCTTGTAGTTTTCTTGAGAATAATCTCAAGAGTCTGTGGAACAAGCCTTTGCGCAAGGAGTGGCTCTTTATGTTTTCATAAAACTTTCTAAATATACCATTTTTAGAGAGTCACGCTTCTGGCTCTCCCCTTGTCACAGCAGTTGTCCGTTATAGATAGAACAGTTCAAAGGAATGAGGAGCCCCTTTGCTTTGAGCCTTTGAAACAGGTTTTTGTTCAAATGTTATGGCCCTTTTCCCATCCTTTCCATCAAAATTCGAAACTGTCTTGTAAAGCATTGAGCAGACTGGTGGATTGGCGGTCCATTTGAGTTCAGGTCTGCTGCAGGGTCATCATGCAGGAATATTTTCCATTCCTGGTCCCCTTTCGCCAGAGAAAAACCCATTTCCCCATAGCATTGAACGTCATTTATACAATTATTTTTACACCATCATTGCATTGTTTTTCGCGCCGGGCACAAATATTCATTTTCTGCCAGGCCTTTGGCTCTTAATTATCTATGTCCTCCAGTTAGTGGCATGTTTTAATCATGCCTTTTTAAAAATAGAATGTCTTTTATATTTTCCTTTGTCCCCCCCCTTTTATGTCAGTTCTTTTGTATGTATTTGTTTATATATTTTAAGTTGCTCTGAGTTACTTTGTTTAAAAAGCTACCACTAAATTTAATTAATAATAATATATTCATAGTTGCTCATTTAAGGCACAGCTTCCCAGATGTTTGCATGAAAGCATTCCTCGCCCACAGTTGCACAGCATAATGGGTTTTGTAGTTTTTCAGGCTGCATAAACAGTAAGTTGCATGCAGGCATAATGCACTCAGTGCATTGCATGGAACTGCAATGCATCAAATACGTTGAGTGAATCTGGGGCTCCTCTGTTCTATCCTGGCTCGCACCCCCTGCTTTATTTGTGGCAGGCTAGGATGATCCCACACGGCCTTTGGGAATTAATGATCTGTTCCATATGTTCTGCTTTCTTCTTCATCCCAGTTACCTGCATTTTAACAACCTTGAAACCTTGGAGCCAGAGACGTTTAGCGACCTGCCCAAACTGGAAAGGCTGTAAGTCATGAGACAATCACCAAGTGGTTTGTATGTGTGACATTCGTGCCTAGCACAAATGCCTTTGTGCAATTACCTATTAGAGGTTACTGACCATAACAGCTTCCCAAAGTGTCTAGCAGAGTTTCCCTGGCGGCAGACGACAAGAACTGTAGTCATACTCAAATGCACAGTCAAGAATTACTTTATGTAAGCATTTGGCATTTCAGTTGCAGTACTACTATCTACAAACTAGGGATACAGGTGGCGCTGTGGTCTAAACCACAGAGCCTAGGGCTTGCTGATCAGAAGGTCGGCAGTTCGAATCCCCGCGACGGGGTGAGCTCCCATTGCTCGGTCCCTGCTCCTGCCAACTTAGCAGTCTGAAAGCACGTCAAAGTGCAAGTAGGTACTGTAAATAGGTACCGCTCCAGTGGGAAGGTAAACGGCGTTTCTGTACGCTGCTCTAGTTCGCCAGAAGCAGCTTAGTCATGCTGGCCACATGACCCGGAAGCTGTACGCCGGCTCCCTTGGCCAATAAAGCGAGATGAGAGCCGCAACCCCAGAGTCGTCCGCAACTGGACCTAATGGTCAGGGGTCCCTTTACCTTTATCTACAAACTATACAGTCCTTCTTCCTCTCTTCGGCATGGTATACTTTCAGTCTAGTAATAAACAGTCCTGATACCGCAAACTCATATTATCAGCAGCACACTTTACCATACATCCAAACTAGCTATAAGCATGTGTGCTAACAGCGTAAGTGTGCTCTCCTCGTGCCTCAAATTGCAAACTCATCTTCCTCCTTTGAATTGCATCTCCAGCTGACACCAATTAAGCATGGAGTGCCACTCCCACACATTGAAGAAACTTCTGGAATGCTTTTTAAACTTAAAGGAACCTTGTCTGTTTCGTGAAGAATGTATTCCCAACATTAACCTCATGCCTAGCTTGGTCCCGTGAGAGGGGTGCTTGGAAGGAGGACAGGGACAGTCTCTGCCTGTCACTTGGGAGATGACCTCAAAGAATACCCGGCTAACGTTCCGACTCTCTTCACTACCCCCCGTACAGCTTCTTGCACAACAACCGGATTTCCAGAATCCAGCCGGGCGCTGTCACCCAACCGGAATCGCTTAAACGCCTGTAAGTGGATAATCGCTGCAGCAAAGAACAATTCATCATTTTGGGTGGAGGCAAAAAGCTGGTCCCAACTGGATGCAGCTGTGTGGCTTTGCTAAATGTGGGAGACCCATAGTCAGTCCCACGTAAACTTAACCTCTCAAGAAGCCATGTCGGTGGGTGAGCAAGATGCTAATTTGTTCAGCCAGCCCTTTGGTGGGGGCCTCTAATCCCCCTGGGCACCTGCCTCCACCCCCAACCAATTTCAATATGGGGTCACAAATCGCAGAAGGTCCCTAGTGTATCTCGTTTAAAAGATCTTGGCCCACCAAGCTAGAAAAGCGCTGCCTGAGATGGTGGGAGAACTTCTGCCGATGGAGAGGGGCATATGGAGAAGGGCATGATGATCGCAGGGTCTGGGTCGGTTCATATGGGGAGAGTTTTGGGGTCTTGAGTGCAAAGTCACCATTCCCGTGGGGCTACTAGGAAGTCTACGGCAATTATGACCCCCACCTCTTCTTCCTTCACCTCTTCGCCTCAGGCGGCTGGACTCCAACGCCTTGCTGTGCGATTGTGACCTGATGTGGCTGGCAGAGTTGCTGAGGAAATTCACCGTGCAGGGCAACACCCAGACAGCAGCTACCTGCGAGAACCCAAGGGAGCTGCAGGGGCGCTCCATCGTCACCCTGACCACCCAGGAATTCAACTGCGGTGAGCGCCCTGCCAAAGGCACAGCAATATCGGTTTTGTTTATCCCGTTGGCATCCAGTGATTCGCATATCCTTGCCGTAACTTTAAACTGCACCCACCCCTTTGAAGCACCATTAACCACTGCATCAAACCACCTTGGTGCTGCAGGAGCGTCTCATGGCCATCCTACCCAGAATGCCTCGCTCTGAAGAAAGACCCCCCCCCCCGGTCCTTCCTAAAGCAAGGCAGGGAGAGAGATGCTGGCAGATCATCCGATTCAATACAAAATGTGGCCCGAGGGCGCTGCTGCCAGTTTACCCATACAGCTCAGCAGAGGCACCAGCTTGCAAGGGCAACTGGAGGGAACAATGTCCCATGTGTGACATCACACATGACATTTACCTCCCGATGTTGCAACATCTGGACATTGGGAGGAGCCAGGGGCGGAGCTAAATGCGGCCATCGTGAGGCTTCAGTAGCAGACAGCTCCTTTGCCTCCTCCTGGCGCCATCACCAGCGGGTGGCTGCTTCAGCCCTCCTTCGCCTCCATGGCAGGAGGAGGAGGAGGAGGAGGAGGAGCCTGCCTCTGGAGCCATGCTTCAGTCGGCTCCGTACTTCACCTCTGTGCTTTTTGGACATAAGGGGCCTGGGGCCCCCAGGAGCTGGCACTGCTGCAATCTCACCTTGCCTTTGCACCATCCTGGTAAGGAGCAGCGATGGAACAGGTGGTATCACATCATCACCTAACCTCTAGGTCCGCTCCTGGCTAAAGAGGGAGAATAGAAAGGAATTGGCAGCTGCAGGGATGAGAAGAGGTGCCACAATCTTGAAGAGCCCGAACCCAGGGGCGGAGGAAGGGGGGTGCAGTGGGTGTGGTGGGCCACCCCGGGTGTCACCACTGAGGGGTGTGACAAAATGCCGGGCGGCACTCAACGCGGGTCCTGCAGCACACCCGAGCCACACGTCTCCACCCAAACGGTCCACCCACTGCCTCCCCCCCACAGCTGTAGGGCGGCTGGGTGGGAGGAGGCAGGCAACTCGCCCCACCCCTGGGTGCACCACCCCAGGCGCCTGAGCAGCTTCCTCCACCACTGCCCACACCATCAAGGGGATGGAGTAATTACCTTACACTGAAAGGCTGCAGGATCTGGGGCTTTTTGGTTCAGAGAAAAGGCACGTAGGTTGACCTGCTAGAACAAGGCAGTCCAACTTCTCAAGCGGGGCATCCTTCGCGGTCTATTTCAGAGAGGCCTCGCATCACGACTGAGCCACAAGACGCAGATGTCACCCTGGGCAACACCGTCTATTTCATCTGCAGAGCAGAAGGTAACCCCAAGCCCAAGATCATCTGGCTCCACAACAAGTAAGTCTCGTATGATTTTCACCCAGCTGAGCCAGAACGCAAGGGTGCTCTCTCCGGAGGAGCACAGGCATAAACCAGTCTGGCTCCGATCTGACCCTCCCCTCAGAGAATCTTGGGGATTGTGCCTTTGGGCTCACCATCTGAAAAGATCTGACGCACGAGGAAGAAGGGCTGCGGAGGGAGGAGGGGAAAGCAAGGCTCAAGCACAAGTTACAGCCAATGTCAGCGGCAGTTCTGGATGTCTTGCCCTTGGTAAAGGGCAGTTCCCCCCCCCCCACCTCGCACTCTTCTCTCCCCACATTTCCACTTCAAATGCAGGAACAGGGCAGGTGGCAATGTTCAGGACAGGAGCGCAAGGCAGCTGCTGTCACAATACGCAAAATTCTAGGACTACTTCGAAGTCTCCATCAGAGTCCAAATGTCAAGCAGTTCTGATTTCTGAGACTCCCGTCTCTAGCTTTACAGACAATTATGTGCATATCTATCTCTTCAGTTAGTGTATCTAGGGATGCCCATGGCTGACTCCTGGTTAGGCTGAGCTAACGTGACAGTTGCCTGCTCCCAGGAGTTCCCAGATTCGGAGCGTTTAGATCTTCCTTTCTGTTTCTCAGCAACGAGATCGACATGCAGGATGACGGGCGCCTGAACCTCCTGCAGGATGGAACATTAATGATCCAAGATACCAGGGAGTCAGACAAAGGCATCTACCAGTGCATGGCCAAGAATGTCGCCGGCGAAGCAAAGACCCAGGAAGTTGTGCTGCGCTACTACGGCCACCCATGTAATGGCGTTTAAAGATCCTCTGAAATTTAAGAATTGCCACTGCGTCCATTAGAGAGCAAGCAGTCTTATGCTAAGTCAGACAAATTGGTCCATCAAGCTTAGTACTGACTACACTGGCTGGCAAGCAGCTCGCTAGGGTTTCAGGCAAGGGACATTTCCAGCCCCACCTGGAGAGACCAAGGAGAGACTCCAGAACCTTCTGCATGCAGAGAAATCTACTGCTGAGCTCAGTCCCTTTCCGTTTTAAGAGATGGATGGTGGAGAAATTTGGTTTGGTATCCTTCTAGTATAAACCAAGCACTCTCATAAATTGTGATTCTCGATGGGTGCAGAGTGGATCAGCAATAAGTCAGGTGTGGAGAACCTGTGGCCCTTCAGGTGTCATAGAATCGTAAAGTTGGAAGGGACCCAAGAGTCATCTAGTGTGGTCAACGGTCAGGGTTGATGAGAGCTGGAGATCTGGAGAGTCACAGTTTCCCCACTCCTGCTCAAGGCTTAATTCCTTTGTGGTGAAAGCCCTGTATACTTTGTATCAGAAAGTAGAATGGGAATCTGTGGGTTTTAATAGTGGAAGTGCTGGTAAGGAGACTCTTAAAACTCAGGTGTGAGGATGATGGTGTGTCCTCCTCAAGAGTAAACCACTCCACAGTCCGTTTGACTAAACTAAGAGTTTATTTCACTGACAAGCTTTACAGTTCCTCATCCTCCTCGGATGAATCAGATCCTTCGAGTAAGGGCTTCCGTTTTTCCCCCCAGCATAAAAGCTTAGCGAAATTCCAGCGCCTCCTTTCACTCCTCCTCTTCCGCTTCTTGACCCTACTGGTCCCAGCGCTGGCCCCTTCCCTTTCACTTTCATCTTCCCTAGAGGTTGCCGTCGAGGCTCTCGCCAGCTCCTCAACCCCTTGTTCCACCTCTGACTCCATCCTCTCCTCCCCTCCTATTGGTTCCTTCGCCCCCTGCTTCTCCGCCGTCAGCACAGGCGGCGACCCCCTTTCACTGCCACTTCTCCAAACCTCCTTCCCTGTTTCTGGCGACAACCTCGGCGCTCTCTCCTCCTCTTCCCATGCCCGCAATACCTCCTCCGCCGTGCATGGGTGCCCCATTGGTCCCACTGGCCCCTCCGCCACCCCTCCTGGCTCGGGCCAGTCCCTGACATCCATCCCCCCTCCCAAGCCCCCCTTCCCCTCCTGAGGCGGCTCGGTGGGTGTCTCCCAAGAATAACCCAGATCCCCTGCGGGGTCCCATTCCCCTACTTCGCTCTCTCCTGCCGTTCCAGGTGAGGACTGGGATCCCAGAAAAACCGTGGTGTCTGCGCTGGATGACGACGATGAGGATTGAAACACCTCCTCCCAATCCTTTCTGCACCAGGGAGGAGAGGGATAACCCGACCACAATTCATCTGTTGCCGCTTCGACGTCCCCTTCCTCCTCCCTCATTCCCCTTGGTGGATGCAGGCTTTCCTGCCAATCGCTTTCAACCCCACTGTGCCCTGCACTCGAGGGAGGAAAACCCCAAAAGTCCCCTCCTTCTGAATCTGTGGGTTGAAAGACCTCTCTCAGTTGCCATCTGTACGGCTTCGGTTTGTCGGGGTACAGCTCGTGGAATTCCCACACTAAGTACTCTTTGGTGACACTCTCCGCCGGAATCCAAGCGTTCTCCGACGCTGGCTCCCCCTCCCATGCTACTAAATACTGCAACTCTTCCCCTCTCCACCTGGAGTCCAAGATAGCCGTAGCCTCATTGAATAGCTCCATGTCTACCAGCTGTACTTCCTGTGACCCCTGCTGGTGCCCCTGTTGATACCTGTGTGGTTCTCTGAACTTGGAAAGGAGCGACCTGTGAAACACAGGATGAATTCTCATGGAATCCGGCAGTTGCAGCCGAAACGCCACGGGGTTAATCTGCTCCACTACTTCAAAGGGCCCAATTCTGCGTTGCCGCAGCTTCTTGCACCTTCCTTGCATGGGCAACCCCTCCGTGGACAACCACACTCTGTCTCCCACTTGGATACATTCCCCCTCCCTGCGGTGTTGGTCAGCTGCCCTCTTGTAAGCACTCTTTGCCCTTTCTAGATTGTCTGTGAGCAATTGGTGCAGTGCGAGCAACTCCTCCGCAAATTGTTCCGCAGCTGGCACGTCCCCCTCATTCCGCTCGCCCTCCCCCGCTGGAAAGGCTCTTGGATGATTGCCGTAGATTGCCTGAAAAGGAGACATACCTGCAGATACCTGTAGAGCATTATTGTACGCAAACTCGGCAAGAGCCAGCCTATCGCTCCAATCGCTGTGTTGCTGAGAGGCATAACACCGCAAGTACTGTTGCAGAATCGAATTCACACGTTCTGACTGCCCGTTAGATTGGGGATGTCTAGCAGAAGACAAGTTGACCTGTACCTGCAAGATTTGCATGAGCTTACGCCAGAAGCGTGAGGTAAATTGAACTCCACGATCCGAAATTAGCCTTTCTGGCAAGCCATGGTGCTTAAAAACATGCTGTACAAACAGCTTGGCTGTTTCCTCAGCTGACACTACCTTAGGGCAGGCAATGAAATGGGCCATTTTGGTCAAAAGGTCAACTACTATCAGCACGGCAGTTTTTCCTTTGGATGGGGGTAGATCTGTGACAAAGTCTAGGGAGACCGCTTCCCACGGTTTACTGGGAGTGGGAAGAGGTTCCAGCAGCCCAGCAGGCTTTTCTCTCTCCCCTTTGGCTCTTTGGCACACCTCACACCCCCTGACGTATTCCTTGACCTCCTGCCTGACTCTGGGCCACCAGAACTCCCTTGTGACCAACACCATGGTCTTGAACTGCCCAAAGTGCCCCGCCGTGGGGTTGTCATGGAGCTGCCTGAGAACTCTTGCCCGCATCTCCTCCCCTGGAACATACAGTGCCCCTTTGAACAACAACAACCCCTCCTTTTATTCAAACCCTTTTGCCTTGGGATCCCCTTCCCTGAGTTCCCTCAGTTTGCGCAGTGCAAAGTCATCGGCTTGCGTGAGGCGCACAAGCTCTTCCCGACCCCCTAAAGTCGCCCCACACCTCCATTGTTCAGGTTTGAAGATCGCTCTTGCCACCGGAGGCCCCTGTTCCTCCAGGTATTCGGGCTTCCTGGATAGGGCGTCTGCTCTGACGTTCTGGTCACCTGGAACATACTGGATGTGAAAGTTGAAGTTTGCAAAGAACTCCGCCCATCGCATTTGTCTCTGGTTGAGGATTCTGGCCGTTCGCCAGTATTCCAGGTTCTTATGGTCCGTGTAAACCTGGATCTGGTGCTGTGCGCCCACTAAGAAGTGACGCCAGTGCTTGAACGCCGCTACCACTGCTAACAGCTCCTTGTCCCAAACAGCGTAGTTAGCCTCCGACTTGCTGAGTTTCCTGGAGTAGAACGCACACGGCCTCCATTCCTGCGCAGGATCTTGCTGGAGCAGAACCGCTGCGATGGCCCGATCCGAGGCATCTGTCTCTATCCTGATGGGCTTGGCAGAATTCACATGTAGCAACTGCCCCTCTGAGGCAAAAGCCTCTTTGAGAGTTTCGAAGGCGCGCTGAGCCTCCTCTGTCCACCGGAATTTCTTCTTGCCTTTCAAGCAGTCCGTGATTGGGGCTGTCATGTCGGCGAATGCCGGTAGGAACTTTCTATAGAAATTTGCGAAACCGACGAAACGTTGGACGTCCTTCTTGGTTTTGGGGCTTTTCCATTGCAGGATTGCCTCCACTTTGTCGGTGTCCATGGCAATGCCCTTGTCCGAAAGACGGTAGCCCAAAAAGTCCACCTCCGTGGCATGAAACTGGCATTTCTCCAGCTTGACACATAACTGGTTCTCCTGTAGCCTTTGCAGGACTTGCTTGACGTGTTGCACGTGTTCTTCCGGGTTTTGAGAGTATACCAAGATGTCATCAAGATACACAACTGCGTGTTTGAACAACAGAGGCCCCAACACGTGATGCATGAATGCCTGAAAGCATTGGCTGCCTGCCTGTAAACCGAAAGGCATGACTAAATACTCATAAGCTCCGAGGGGTGTATACATGGTTGTTTTCCACTCATCACCCTCCCTGATCCTGATGAGATTGTATGCCCCCCTTAGGTCCAACTTGGTAAAAATCTTACCCTTGCGTACTGCTGCCAGCAGGTCATCAATCCTGGGCATGGGGTAAGAAATTGGTACCGTGAGGGAATTTAGGATTCTGAAATCACAAATTAAGCGTTTCTCTTGCGTGTTCTTCTTGTCCACCCAGAACACGGGACTGCCCCCTACTGCCTTGCTTTCCCGAATGAAACCTCTGGCCAGGTTCTTATCAATGAAGTCCTTCAAATTTGCCACCTCCTGCTCAGACATAGTGTAGAGCTTACCTGGTGGCAACTGCGCTCCTGGCAGCAGGTCAATTTGGCAGTCATAGGGGCGGTGGGGGGGCAGTTTGTCAGCCTCTCTTTTGCTGAACACCTGTTGGAAGTCTGCATACTCCTCAGGAAGTGACACCCCCCCTGCTTGCAGTACCGCTGCTGCCGCTGGGCTGTGGGGGTGCATTTGCTGCAAACATTTTTCCATACAATATGCTGATCCAAACGTTACAGATCTCTGGCTCCAGCTTATGACAGGATCGTGCTGAGTGAGCCATCCCATGCCTAGAATGATGGGCGGACCTGCCAAAGTAGTGACGTGGAAGGCGACTACTTCAGAGTGTCTCCCAATTTGCATTCTCATGGGAGGTGTGCTGTGCGTGACGGCCCCTCCCTTCAGCTCTCTGCCATCTATTGTGGTGACTTGGAGAGGGAAATCCACCTCCAGAAGATGGATTTGGTGCTGCAGAGCAAAGTCCTTATCAAAAAAATCCGTGCTGGCCCCGCTGTCAATTAAAGCCGGGATTTGCAAAGCGCAGCCATTGGGCAGCTCCAGAGCGATCTCCAGCACTATTCCTGGCTTCGGTGTGTTGGGGGGGGTGGTGAGGGTTGGGGGGGGCGAGACCTTTGGGGATTCGCTGCTCTGAGGACGGTTTACTGTGATTGCGCCTGGCTGCACGTCCCCTTGCCCTGCCGCCAGGCACTTTCGTTTCCCACCACCGCAGCTTCTTCCCCCCCTTCTCTCTGGAGCGCCCCTGCCATTCCCTGCCAGATTTTCCTTTGTTCACACTGCTTGGCCAGGTGATCGCTCCTCCCACATACGTAACACTTCTTTACGACTCTCCCGCCCTTTGTGTCACTCCCCTTCCCAACCGTTGGACTTGAAAAAGGGCGCGCGCGGGCTCCCCCCAACTCCATGGGCGTTTCCTGTTGGGCTTGTGGCTGAGCGTTCACCGGCCTTTCCGCCGGGGGAGGGGACCGAAGACTGAACCACCTCCCCTGCTTTCCTTCCCGCTTCGCCTTGTCTCTGCACTCCAAACGCACCCCAATTGCCAAAGCTGCTTGCGTTAGACTATCTAAGTCCTCCAGGGGCCCTGCTTTTGCGAGCGCATCCTGGACTTCATCCGACAGTCCCACTTTGAACATCGCTAGCAGCAGCGGCGAATTCAGATCCCAATTTAAACGATGGGCAAGAAGCGAGAACCTAGCTTGATACTCTCTCACGGACATGTTCCCTTGCCTCAGCGACAAAAGCTCTCTTGCCTCAAGGTCCAGAGCGCTTCTCGAAGTGTAAACAATGTCCATGCCTTCAAAAAACGCCTTTAAGTCCTGCAAGGCGGGATTCTTGGCCAAAATCAAGGGGCGAATCCAATCTCTAGCGGGCCCCTCAAAATGCGCAATCACGAACCCCACCCGCTCAGCGTCATTTCTGAATTCTTCTTTGTGTAATTCCAGGGTGTACATCATGTCCGTTTTAAACCCCAAATATTCCTCTGGTCTGCCGTAAAACCTGCTGCCGTGGGAAGGCATTCTTCGTCCTCCCATTGCCCCTCTCCCTGCACCAGCATGCAGCCTCGCCTCCTCGAGCCGAGCTTGAGCCACTTCGTACCTCTGTGCCAGGTCCCTAGCTCGCTCTTCCCAGTCGACGTACTGCGCTGCTCCGGCTCCGTCTTCTTTGGGGGCAGTCATCTCGGCAGCCTCTCACTCTTTGAGGAGGTTGCAATGACTCGAAGGATGCTGTGAGGATGATGGTGTGTCCTCCTCAAGAGTAGACCACTCCACAGTCCGTTTGACTAAACTAAGAGTTTATTTCACTGACAAGCTTTACAGTTCCTCATCCTCCTCGGATGAATCAGATCCTTCGAGTAAGGGCTTCCGTTTTTCCCCCCAGCATAAAAGCTTAGCGAAATTCCAGCGCCTCCTTTCACTCCTCCTCTTCCGCTTCTTGACCCTACTGGTCCCAGCGCTGGCCCCTTCCCTTTCACTTTCATCTTCCCTAGAGGTTGCCGTCGAGGCTCTCGCCAGCTCCTCAACCCCTTGTTCCACCTCTGACTCCATCCTCTCCTCCCCTCCTATTGGTTCCTTCGCCCCCTGCTTCTCCGCCATCAGCACAGGCGGCGACCCCTTTTCACTGCCACTTCTCCAAACCTCCTTCCCTGTTTCTGGCGACAACCTCGGCGCTCTCTCCTCCTCTTCCCATGCCCGCAATACCTCCTCCGCCGTGCATGGGTGCCCCATTGGTCCCACTGGCCCCTCCGCCACCCCTCCTGGCTCGGGCCAGTCCCTGACATCAGGGTTGTGGGTTTAAGCCCCATATGGGGTGAAAGTTACCTGCATTGCAGGGGGTTGGACTAGATGACCCTGGTGGTCCCTTCCAACTCTACAATTCTATGATTCTTTGACAGCATTGGGACTGTACCTCTTTGTCACTAAGAACACTAGACAAGCCTGCTGGTTCAGACCAAAGCCTATCTATCTAGTCCAGAAATCAGTCACTCCCCTTTCAACCTTCATGCACTCTCATTCCCTTCTTTAACAGAGGGAGAATAATGACTGTCCTACCTTATAGGGCTGTTGTAAGAATATGCATTCTGAGCACTAGATAAATGCAAAGCACCAGCAACCAACTGACAACACCCAGCCCACATTTCTCTTTTGCTTTCAGCCAAACCCAGCTTTGTGATCCAGCCCCAGAACACAGAAGTGCTGGTTGGGGAGAGCGTCACTTTGGAATGCGGGGTCTCCGGGCACCCTCTACCCCGCGTCACCTGGGTGCTGAGCTCAGGGTCTCCACTTCCGCAGGACCCGCGCTTCACCATCACGAGCTCTGGGGGGCTGTACATCCAAAACGTCACCTTCTCGGACCAGGGGCAGTACAGCTGCAACGCGAGTAACAGCGAGGGCTCCATCCAAGCGACGGCCAACGTCATCGTGCAAGGTAACCAAAACACACACAGTAGCCGCCGGGCACAGGTGGGCAGGACGTTGTGCCAAAGTTGGGGAGATCTAAAGGTAAAGGTAAAGGAACCCCTGACCGTTGGGTCCAGCCGTGGCCGACTCTGGGGTTGCGGCGCTCATCTCACTTTACTGGCCGAGAGCCGGCATACAGCTTCTGGGTCATGTGGCCAGCATGACTAAGCCGCTTCTGGCGAAGCAGAGCAGCGCACGGAAACGCCGTTTACCTTCCCGCCGGAGCGGCACCTATTTATCTACTTGCACTTTGACGTGCTTCCGAACTGCTAGGTTGGCAGGAGCAGGGAACCGAACAACGGGAGCTCACAGGAGATCTACCTCGGAACAAAAAGTATCAAACGTGAGAAGGGCCTCCTGGTTGAAATCCATGCAGTTCTGAAACTTTCACCCCACCGTCTTGATTCAAAATGGCATTGAGTTGCGTCCAAACGTAAACGAAAACCTGCCCCTGTTCTCAGGGACCGCCATGCAAAATTTGGTTATGATGTCTTAAGAAGTGTCCAAATGCAAACAGACAAATAAGTTTCCAAAATAGACAGGTGTCCCCCGACCTGGGCAGGGGTTATGCTCTGGGCCCTTGTGCACATAAGAAAAAAAATGCATAACTGGGGAGCCTAAAAAGTCTCTAAATGCCCACTTTTTCTGCTCTTCAGCAATCTCTCCCGCTCTTTCTCAGCACAATTTTCTCTTCAACTAGATGCCTGTTTAGCAGTTTCATCCTGATTTGCCTGCACAATGCTTTTGCAGAGGTTAGACCAGGGGTAGCCAACCTTTTTATACCTACCGCCCACTAATGCATCTTTCTTGATGGTAAAAATTCCTTACCGCCCACCAGTACTCGATGGAAGGAGGATTCAGCTTGTGCAGTAGAACCCCCTCCCGCCCACCTAGAATCCTGAAACGCTCACTAGTGGGCGGTAGGGAACAGGTTGACAACCCCTAAGTTGGACAATGTCCGGTTCTGGGTGGAAAGGGATTTTATGCCATTCTCGAAAGGCCTGATTTCTGTTCTTTTTTTCCCCTCCCTCAGATACCCCTAAGTTTCTGATCATCCCCACCGACCAGACCGTAACAGAGGGTCAAAGCGTTGACTTTCCCTGCTCTGCAGAGGGTCGCCCACTGCCAGTCATCGCCTGGACGAGAGCGGGTATTCTTTGTTCTCCCTGTTCTTCTATAATGATTTGCAAACTCCAGAAACTGTAAGCATGCGACATGTACTACCCAGGCTTCCCCGGGGTTGGTGCCCTCAGGACGTTTTGGATTACAACTTCCATCAGCCCCGGACAGCACAGAGCTGATGCGGAGTCGCTATCCAAAACTTCTGGAGGACCAGGTTGGGTCGGTCGGGTCTATCACTCTCCCTCCAGAGGTAGAAAGACCGAGAGGCCACAGAGGCTCTTTGCTTGCCTGCTTTTAGCTTTTAGTAATCTGGGCCAATGGTGTATTCACATAGATGACCTAACTGCAGCTATCACTGGGCAACTGCTCTCCCGTGGATCAACAGGAAGTGGGTTCTTTCAGCACTGTGTGGAGTAACCTCACCGCATAGGTAATTCTGCCAAGAGATCCCAGGGCACAACGCGCCCCCCCCATAATGCTCACTTGCCAAGGCAGTGCCCCACTCAGCCTTTCCAAAGTTCTGCTCAGGCCAGTGTGCTTTGACTTGGTACGTTTCTGAGTGGCTGGGAGTGGCCGCTGAGACCATATAATGCCAGTACTGAAAGACCTACATTGGCTCCCAGTACATTTCTGAGCACAATTCAAAGTGTTGGTGCTGACCTTTAAAGCCCTAAACAGCCTCGGCCATATATACCTGAAGGAGCGTCTCCAACCCCATCGATATATATATAGATATAGATATAGATATAGATATATAGATATATATAGATATATATAGATATAGATATATATAGATATATATATATATATATATAGATATATATAGATATATAGATATATATATATATATATATATATTGTCCAGTAGCACCTTAGAGACCAACTAAGTTTGTTCTTGGTATAAGCTTTCGTGTGCATGCACACTTCTTCAGACACTGAAGATATCTGAAGAAGGTACAGAAGGTATCTGAAGAAGTGTGCAAACTGTGCATGCACATGAAAGCTTATACCAAGAACAAACTTAGTTGGTCTCTAAGGTGCTACTGGACAATTTTTTTATTTTTTAATATATATTTCTACTGCGTCAGACCAACACGGCTACCTACCTGAATCCACTCCCATCGTTCAGCCCAGACACTGAGGTCCAGCTCCGAGGGCCTTCTGGCGGTTCCCTTCCTGCAAAAAGTGAGGTTACAGGAAACCAGGCAGAGGGCCTTCTCGGTAGTGGCGCCCACCCTGTGGAACGCCCTCCCATCAGATGCCAGGGAAATAAACAACTATCTGACTTTTAGAAGACATCTGAAGGCAACCCTGTTAAGGGAAGTTTTTAATGTTTGATGTTTTATCGCTTTTTTATGAATATTCTGTTGGGAGCCGCCCAGAGTGGAGGGGTATAAATAAATATGTTGTTGTTGTTGTTGTTGTTAGCATCTTAAGGGGTCATAAATAACCAGATCCACACCATCCATTCAAAGCACATCCAATGCACATTTAAAGCATGTGACGTCCCCCAAGCAATCCTGCAAACTGTAATGGCACACTTGCAGAGCTACAATTCTCAACCCCTGTAACGAACTACAGTTCCCAGGGAACCACTGCCTTAAAACAGTCCCAGTGTTCCTCAGAACCAGCACCAAGCCTTTGGCCGCTGCCAGCTCCTCACCTAGAGCTACGCTGATGCATTGTGGGAAATTAAAACTGTAGCTTGGCCCATCTTCCCAGGGCTGCCACCACACCTCATCAAGAGCGCCCAACTGGAGCCGGCCTTGCCCACAAGAACCCAGTCCAAACATGGCCCCCTTACGGCATGTCGTTGTTGTTAGGTGGGCCGTTGCCGAGCGACCGGAGACACAGCATCCTCTCCACGGGCACCCTGAGGGTGGTCCGAGTGGCCCTTCACGACCAAGGCCAGTACGAATGCCACGCCATCAGCGCCATTGGGGTCCGAAGCTCCCCTGTGCAGCTCTGGGTGACTCCGCGAGGTATGTTTGGTTGTACATCTTCTGCTCCTCAAATCGCTTTTGCCTCCCATGGCCCTTTGAATTTCCTGCCCATTCGTTCCTGTTATAAGAAAAAAACTGCTCCTTTTCCCTTATGGGGTATCCAAGAGCCCATATAGAGTCCTTAAGTGGGTCCCCTATCGGTAGGAGGAAATAACAGAGGCCAACCAGAGAATATTGAGAAGCAAAATGGCTAGTAAGCCTGATTTTTATTAACTGTTGCAACAGGGTCCCCACTCACCACACACAGGAGGGAGGAGAGAACCCCGAACAATGGTGTGCAAGTTCTTATCTAGACTTTTGAAATTGCCCACCCTGTAGCCCAAGACCACCCCCCTGAAACATCATACATACATCACAGAAGGAGGCTGTCTACAGCAGAAATCCTGTCTGCCAGGATACCTGATAATGTTCACTGACTGCATTACCTGGGCAGCCTGGCCATTCTTTTGTGATGGTAAATACTTTAATTCCTGAATCCAGGTCACAGGCTCACCCTATTCATACACAAATACGCCCTTAAGACCAATAAGCAAAAGACAATGGAGAGACTTTCCCAGTTCCTTCCTCCTTGCAGAGAAATATTTGAGGTGAATTTGGGAGAGTCAAAATGGCTTCAGGATTGCTCTCCTTTACTATTTCAGACACGTGGTTTACATACTTATGTATGTGTTTACCTTGTACATTTATGAACATTTCTTTTATATTTGAGACCTTGAAATTCTTATAACATTCCTCACTGAGATGTTTGTGGTGTCTGTCCAACTCTTTCCTCTTCACCCTACAACAGTGATTCCGGTCTTCCTTCACCCCCCGCAAGATATGGTGGCGGAAACTGGACAAGACATCGAGATCACCTGCGCTGCCCAAGGGGACCCGCAGCCCACCATCACATGGGCCAAGGTACCTGAGTATTGATCGATGCCCTTTGAACACCTGTTGCCTTGAGGCCGGCCTGCCTTGGATCCGGGATGGGGAACCCACGGCTGCTGCTGCAAACGCACCATATATTTTAAACACATTTCAAGCACACACACCCGGAGGATCCCCGGAAACTGTAGTTTGTTGAGGTTGCTGACAATTATAGGCCTGTAAGGGGTAAAATACAGCTCCCAGTTGGGCTACCAAAAGCCTGTGGACAGAGAGAATGGTGGACTGAATGTGCAAAGCCTTTTTCATACCACATCCAGTATCCGCGGGGGTGGGGGAGCAACGGCTATTTTGGGTCTCCAACAAGAGTTCAGGCAACACAGACATCCCTAATCCAAAGCCCGGCCCTCTGTCTCAAATCTCAAAGCGAACTTTAAAGAGTGCATGCGAAGAAACACAGCCCAAATGTGCCATGCAGCCGTAGCCTGAGATGACTTGTCTTTTGCTGCCAATCCATTTTTTTGCAATGCCTTTGCTGACATCTGGTGGCCAGCTGGGTAAGTCGCAGTAGCCTGCAAGCCCTAGTTTGCTCTTGCGTGTATTCTGGTGGCTGTCGAAGTGTATCAGTTCACACAACTGTTTTTTCCCTCGATCAAAGCCAGCCTGAATTGGGTTTTTCAGGAGACTTCTACATGCCGAACAAGCAGCCCACGCCCTGTTTGGGGACCAATGTGTCCAATTTCATCTCGGTTTTTCATGGGAAGTGCAATTCGTTCCAAAATAAATTTGTCGCGCACAAGTTTTGCACATGCAGATATCCACTGGAGGAAAGCAAGTGCCTGCACACTGATATCAACCCAGGCAACAACAACAACAACAACAACTCTGATTTGGTTTTCTGGCTCAGTCGACACATAAAAGAAGACTGGAAGGGATAAATTCTAGTTTTGAATGCTCTTCCACATTAGTAAAAGTCTTTTTTTTAAAAAAACCAACCTTTGTAATAGAAAAAGAGTACACCTACTGATTTTCTACTTGCTTCATGGTTTGCTTGTCTTAGCACAGAGGAACATTCACACATGTGATCCACACCACACACCCCATGCATTCTGAGCTGGTACAGTCCGTCCCACCATGGGCGTAGCCAGGGGAGGGCAGAGGGGGGCAGCTGCCCCCCCCCTAGAAGGCAGCCCTAGAAGCAAAAATGATCAGCGTCCATTCAAAGCAAACCTGAGACCATGGCTTGCCCCCCCTAGAACCTGAACGACCATGGTTTGCCCCCCCCCCTAGTTTTGATCCTGGGTACGCCCCTGCGTCCCACCCCATTCTCCTGTGTGCATGCTGTTGCTGTTTAGTCGTGTCCGACTCTTCATGACCCCATGGACCAGAGCATGCCAGGCACTCCTGTCTTCCACTGCCTCCCACAGTTTGGTCAGACTCATGTTGGTAGCTTCGAGAACACTGTCCAACCACCTCATCCTCTGTTGTCCCCTTCCCCTTGTGCTCTCAATCTTTCCCAACATCAGGAGTCTTCTCTTCTCATGAGGTGGCCAAAATACTGGAGCCTCAGCTTCAGGATCTTTCCTTCCAGTGAGCACTCAGGGCTGATTTCCTTCAGAATGGATAGGTTTGATCTTCTTGCAGTCCATGGGACTCTCAAGAGTCTCCTCCAGCACCAGAATTCAAAGGCATCAATTCTTCGGTGATCAGCCTTCTTTATGGTCCAGCTCTCACTTCCATACATCACTACTGGGAAAACCATAGCTTTAACTATACAGACCTTTGTCGGCAAGGTGATGTCTCTGCTTTTTAAGATGCTGTCTATCCTGTGTGCATAACCTGGGCCAAAGCTGAAGCTAGTCTATCCAAGCTCCAAAAACTCTTTTCTTGAATATCAGGAAGGAATTCAGATCACGGAGAGCGGCAAGTTCCACATCAACAAAGAAGGGACCCTCTCCGTCCGAGACCTGGGGATGGCTGACCAAGGGAGGTACGAGTGCGTAGCCAGGAACACTTTTGGGTTTACTTCCAGCACCATGCAACTGACAATCACAGGTGAGAGCAACCTTCCTTTGCATCTGCAGTGTTAGCCCGGTTGTGCAGCCTTCCCCAAGCTGGCGCCCTCCAGCTGTTTCGGACTACAACTCTCACTGGCTGGCACTGGTGGGAGTTGTAGCTGGAGGGCACCAGATTGGCAGAGGCTGGTCTAGTTGGAGCCGGTTTGCATGGCTGGCTTTTCTGCACCTCTGTACCCACATACAATCCGTACTAACATGCATTCCTAGATCTACGTTTTCTTTTCTTTTAAAAAAATAAATTATTATTTTTTCTTTTAAAAAGAAATAAATGTGCAACAAATTCAATTGCAAATCCATATAAAGAGATTGCACGAGATTTTCCCTCATCCTTTCCATGGGTTCTAATATCAACATTTACACCTGCATATCAATCTGTTATCCACATTTTTTTATCCATCTGAGTTATCCATAGTTTTTGTTACCTTACAAGCGAGATTAAAATCTTCTAGATCTTTTCTAAGCAGGGCTGTCACCCAGTTACAGAAACCCTAGTTGATTAAACATGTACATTTTCTAGATGATTGATTAGCTGGTTGATTAAATCTGCATGCATTTGCAAAATATTTTTTCCCCATAAAATGAAAAGGATTCTTTGCAGCTCCCTGCCTGTAGCCCCTTCTCTGGGTGACACAACGCAGCAGGGAGCATAGGAAGCTTTCTTATAATGAGTCACACCATGGCTCTATAGCTCTATATTGTCTACACAGACAAGCAGCAGCTCGCTGTGGTTTCAGGTGGGAGTCTTTTCCAGCCCAACCTGAAGAAACCTTCTGCATGGAAGGCATATCTCTGCCACCAATGTGTGTAGCGCAGAAGGTTATGCCAAAGAGCAAAGAAAAGGCATTTATGGGTGCAAGAAAAAGCAAAACTCTTTCTTCTTATTGTTCTGACATTTTCACGTTCCGAGCAAACTCAAAATATGTGCTAGGAACTGGTGTATTAGGTTGTAAGGTTACTGTTTTCAAGGCAGATGATTCTAAAACGGAAGTGGTTTAAATTTTAAATCTCTTTCTCCCCCCCCCCCCCGTGCCGCCACCTTTGTGGTTTTAAAAAAAGCTACGGACGTTGGTAGAAGCGGCGACACCTTTGTAGCTACCTCGATCCAGGAAGCCATCAGCAGTGTGGACCACGCCATCAATTCTACGCGCACCGAGCTGTTTAGCAAGTAAGACCGTTTGGAGAATGAACTCACACTTACGGGAGCAGGTGGGAAGGCCACACAGACACAGAAGCCATTTTGTGGGGGGGAGGGCAGTTTTGCGGTCATTTCCCACCCGGGCTAGGTCTAGACACATCAAAGAAGCGATTCAGTTAAACGCGTTGCAAATTTCATACAGAGAAATCCTGTTAGCGAAAAACGGGGCTCCACACCGCCATCTGGTGTCACAGTGTTATAATGCATATAAAGCGCTTTATCTATACGAATGCAGCCGAGTCCCCAATTGTCAGTCAGCCAGGGACTTCACAGGAAGTAGGAATTCCCACGCAAATGGAAAAGGAAGCAGGAATGACTGCATTCCGCCTGTCTGTCTGTCTTTGGTCAGGAATGGAAATGAGCCAAGCAAATTCAATCTTTCACATCATTGTTTTCTTAAGTCTGCAAGCGACACATAGTTTTAATGTTTCCTCGGCATGGAAATGAATGTAAGTTACATAGACAGTTGTGTAACCCACACTGAATAGCAGAAAGCAAGACAAATAATGCAGTATTTGTCAGAAACCAAACTGCAGCAGAACAGAATCGGCGCTGATTGTGATGGATGCAAGTGGAAGAGGAAACTGCCATTTTCTCACTTCCCTAACTAAAAGTAAAAGTAACAAGTGGAAGCTGCAACAAATTGTTCCATTGTGGCCTGCTCTTTTTCAGGCTGCTCCATTCCACTCTCCTCCCCTAGCATTCTGTCTCCTGCCCCAATAATCAGCCAGCATTGTGTGACTACTGAGCATCCTCAGTTATCCCTGGGTAGCTTTGGGGGTCGTCCCCCCACCTCCAAGGCTATAATCCTATACCCACTCAATTGAAAGGAAGCCCCATTGAACTGAACGGGACTTTCTTTGGAGTAGAAAGGTTTCTTATCCCCCTGCATAGCTCGGGGTTCCCCCAAGACTGCTGATATCGCCCTCTTGTGGATGGGAGGAACAGGGCCATTTTGGCTGCAATAAGGACCAGCACCTTTGAGAACTTGGATTGCTATTAGTATCTCAGCCGATAATGCAGAGGCTTTTGGAAAATGTGATGCCGCTTACAAATGGCTTTCTGTCCTCTCCGGACAGGCGACCCAAAACTCCTAATGAATTGCTGGCTCTTTTCCGTTACCCGCGGGATCCGTACACCATCGAGACAGCTCGGGCCGGAGAGATCTTCGAAAGGACCCTGCAGCTCATCCAGGAGCACGTGCAGCAAGGCTTGGTTGTGGACATGAACGGAACAGGTAATAAAGGCACCCCTGAGTCACAGCAACAAACCAAGAAAGCATGTTATGTGTTATGCCTCTGTTATGGCGCCCTAGATATGGAAATCCCTCCCACTAGGGGTCTGCTTGTTCCCCACGCTAGCAGCTTTTCAGTGTCAAGTCAAGACGTGTGTGTTTCCCCCCCCCCTTCGGGTGTACAGGAGACTGAGTTAAGGAACTGGTGTATCTGCTGCTGAGAT